>BRKX01000002.1:22302500-24702500 GCA_026008535.1 Perilla frutescens
AAGTGATGGTGGAACGAGTTCACTAATAATCAAGTTTAGACATTTTTTCGGGGTAAAGGCATTCATCACCTCATTTCTTGTCCTTACACGCCCGCACAAAATGGTCAGGCTGAGCGGAAAAATCGTCATATCACCGAAACTGGTCTTGCTGTGATGTTTAATGCTCATACTCCCACCTCAATCGAGGTGGAAGCTTTCATCACTGCTGTCTACACTATATATCGTTTGCCTTCTTCTATCTTGCAAGGAAAATCACCATTTGAAGTTTTATGTCATACTACACCTAATTGTGCAAATTTTCATCCTTTTGGTTATCGAGTTTTCATTGTTTATGTGATTATGTAGCAAATAAGTTCTCAGTGTGCAGCAAATCGTGTATTTTTGTTGATTACAAATAAAGGATTTTGATGTCTTGATCTCACTACATCTCGTTATTGTGGTATCGGCCTGGCTAGGGATTACACTTCTTGTTTCCCCACCTCTTCGGTCTCACTCACAAGTCGTTCAAACGGCTAAGAACACTTTAATCTTCCAGAATGAGTAGCTTCAATGAGAGGAGGCCTCAGTGGAGTAGATCTAGTGTATCTACAAGGTTCTTCACAGGCAAGGCTCGATCCTTGGACAGATCTGCACAAAAGAAAGCCAAACACTTTTGATCAGAGAGATAATAGTAAGATAAAACCAAGAGCAGAGGAGCAATGAAGCTATCAGAGATAGAAATCAGAGAATCAGCGGTGGGAAAAGTGCACAAAGGCACTGTGGCTCAGATTTTCCCACTGGCGGCGGCAATGGTGGCTCCGGCGACTGAAATGACCCAGACCAAGCGGAAATGGATGGTGAAATGGACAGCCCTTGAAGCACTCACAACTCAACCCTCTCAAGAAGCCACACAGCCTTCTACACTCATAGGCTAACAGAAAATCACGGTCAGATTTCAGGCCAAAGACACCGAGAAGTCAGACAGACAAGAGAGAGCGAGAGAGATTTTCAAATTAGGGCTTAATATCATGTGTGAGGCTTGAGAGAGAAGAGAAGGATCTAGAATGATATAGAGGCGGGGAACACATTGGGAATATGAAGAGATTAGGGTTAATTAAATAGGGGACCAGGTAGTGGGCTAGGGTTAAGGATTTAGGGCTTGTGGGTTGTTGGGCCAAAATAAATAAATCAGAAGATAATTAATAATTCGGCCCAAAAGATAAAGGGATAATATCAACATTTCCACCTTTGGCCCATTTGATCTTTTCAGTCACCATGGAGTCACCTACCAAAATATTGAGATTATCATCATAGTCTTTCAATTTTTACTCTATGTTCATCACAGAGACAGAACCTGAGAATGAGGAATAGATACTATGCGCATTTATTCCAGTCTCAACACTAGAGACCAAGCAAAGATTGTAACAAGTCTCTGGTCAGGAAAAACTTGACCTTCACTGAACATGTTACACCTAGCAACAGTACCAAAAAATGAAATAACCAAAGACACACATTGTCCTTAGAGGCAATTTGAGCATCCATACCCAAGGCTAGGAATACTCATCATTCCCCCTTTGTTCACTCCAAATCCATATTCAAGGATTTCTTGCAGGCAACCAGCTTTGCCACTGGGAGGCATTTTGTGCCCATGTCTGCAGGGTTGTACTCAGAGGGAATTTTATCAAGTAGTGCCTCTTCTTTTTCCACAATGTCCCTTATAAAGTGAAATCTAACATCTATGTGTTTAGTTCTATCATGAAACACTGGGTTTTTACAAAGTTCAATTGCAGATTGACTATCTGAGAATAGCATAGGTTTATCTTCAATAAATTTTATTTCAGATAAGACTCCATTTAACCATATAGCTTCTTTTACAGCTTTTGTTGCAGCTATATACTCAGACTCAGTTGTGGACAATGCAACAATGCTCTGTAAATGAGACTTCCAACTAATGCACGACCCACAAAGTGTAAACACATAGGATGTTGTTGATTTTCTATGATCTTTATCATTAGCATAGTTTGAATCAACATAACCAACACATTTCACTCCATCAGGGGACTTAGAGAACATTAAACCACAGAACATTGTGGATTTTAGATATCTAAGCAACCATTTCAATGCCTCCCAATGAGGCAGACCAAGGTTTGTCATGTACCTACTCAGACATGATATAGCATAGGCAATATCTAGCCTAGTGCTGATCATTAGGTACATAACAGACCTTAATGCATTTGCATATGGAACTCCAGACATTTCTTTCGAATCAGAATCACTTTTAGGACATTGATCCTTACTAAGCAAAAAATGAGAAGCAAGAGGTATAGAGACAGGCTTACAATCTTCCATATTAAATTTTTTCAAGACTTGTTCAACATATGTAGACTGATGCAAAACAAGAGTATGATTGTTTCTATCCCTATCAATGTTCATGCCTAGAATCTTTCTTGCATCTCCAAGATCTTTCGTGCTAAAATTAGCACATAAACAGGTTTGAACTTTCTTTATAGTTTTCAGACAAGGGCTGATTAGTAGCATGTCATCCACATAGAGACTAAGAAACATAGGCACATTGGACTGCATGTAATACAGACAGTGATCAAACTTGCTCCTAGTAAAGTTCATGTTTTTCATACAATTATCAAATTTGATGTTCCATTGTCCAGGAGATTGTTTTAAGCCATACAGAGACTTTTTCAACAAGCACACATGATTAGGTTGTGTTTTATCAACAAAGCCCTCAGGTTGTTTCATATAGATGTTATTTTCTAGTTCTCTATGTAAAAATATAGTAGTAACATCCATTTGTTTCAGTTCCCAATCATAATGGGCAGTTAATGCAAGCATGATTCTTACTGTGGTGAATTTTACTACAGGGGCAAATATTTCAGTGTAATCAATGCCTTCTTTTTGTGTGAATCCCTTAGCAACTAACCTTGCCTTGTATCTGACATCATTTATCTCTGGTTTTATTTTAAACAGCCATTTGTACTCAACAATTGAACAATCATCAGGTTTTTCAACTAGAATCCGGGTATTGTTGTCATGCAGAGATTCCATTTCACAAGTCATGGCTTTTATCCATTTATCAGATTCAGGAGATGATACAACTTCTTTATATGATTTGGGTTCATATTTATCCACATTGCTAAACACATTGAAGGCATACAAAGATAAGTTGAAATCATCATACTTAGCAGGCATCCTGATATTCCTTCTAGTTTTGTCCCTAGTTAACTGATAATTGTCTAAGTTTTCATGCTCAGTCTCATGCACAGAATTGATTTCATGTTCAGTTTCAGAGTTGAATTCAGGTTCAGATACATTCATGTGGACAGACATGTCATTTTCAGAATCATGAATAGAAGCAGATTCATTTGCAGCAATGTTATCATTCTCAGGATTGTTTAAGTTATCTTCATGGTTTGGTACCTCAAATTTAATGAAAGTAGGGGAAGGGGGGTCCACCTTAGAAGCAACAGGGGTAAAGTGGAATTCATGCACATTCTCCACCTCATAAGGAGCAGTAGAGGGTGAGGATTTAATCAGATAAGGGAAATCAACTTCATTAAAAGATACATCTATATTAATGCATGTTTTAAAACCAGGTAAAGTCTTATCCCACAGCCTATAACCTTTTACCCCTTCTGGATACCCCAGGAAGATGCATTTCCTAGCCCTAGCTTCAATTTTGCTTAATCTTTGATGAGCATATGCACTGCATCCAAACACTCTTAGATTTGATAAGCAAATAGGTTTGTTCCAAAAAACAAATTCAGTGAGTTTTCCTAATAAAGGAACAAAGGGGGATCTCTTGATTAAATAACAAGAAGTCATTAAGGCTTCCCCCAAAATTGCTTGTCAAGGCCTGAGCCAGCTAACAAGCTTCTGACCCTCTCAAGAAGGGTCCTGTTTATTCTCTCTGCAACCCCATTTTGTTGGGGGTTGTAAGGCACTGACTTATGCCTTTTGATTCCCATTTCAGAACACAAGTTATCCGTTGCATGGTTACAAAATTCCAAACCATTATCAGTTCTCAAGCATTTAATGTTTTTCTTTGTTTGGTTCTGAATTTCAACACTCCACTTAGAGAATTTTTCAAAAACTTCAGATTTGTTTTTCATTAAGAAAACCCAAGTTTTTCTAGAAAAATCATCAATGACAGACAAGAAATAGACATTCCCACCATGTGTAGGAACCTTTGCAGGTTCCCACATATCTGCATGCAAGTACTCAAGTATTTCAATGCTAATATAAGTTTTATGATAAGGTACAGATGCAGGGAAGGGCAACTTGTGTTGCTTTCCCATTAGACATGGCTCACAAAAAGGAATGCTTGACACTTTATCATTTTTGAATGCACCAACCTTATTTAAAATATCAAGACCCTTATTACTCATGTGACCTAACCTAGCATGTCAAAGAGTTGTTTTGTCATGATGCACAACATAGGCAATTTGAACAGGCATAGAGCATGCAAGCACAACATATAGATCTCCTTTTCTTGGAACATCAAAGTAAATCATAGAATTTCTTTCAAATTTAAAGCTCATGTTGTTTACAGATCCAAAATGCATTTGATCAGCCAATTTAGACACAAAAAGCAAGTTAAACTTCAATTTGGGCACATATCTTACATCATGCAAAGTGATCATGCTTTTATTTTCCAATTTTAAGCACACATCTCCTTTACCAGCTATTTCACATTCTTGGCTATCAGCAAGAGCAACTGTTCCAGATTTTATGTAGTGCAGGTTGTGAAACATATGTTTATGTGGTGTGACATGAAATGTACACCCAGAATCAATCAACCATTCAGATTTAGGCATATTCTTTGACACGGCATTTGTAAAGTTTATGAATTGAAAATCACATGCATTGTGAACCATATAGACACCACCATCATCATGATAATCATAATCTTCATCTTTATAAACATTATTTGCATGTTGGTCAAAATGCATTACATTATTGGCATAATTATTCCCAAAACCTTTGTTTCTTTTTGGTTGCTTACACCTGTTAGAAAAGTGGCCAGGCTTTCCACAATTCCAACAAGTTTTTCTGGGCTTCATATCAGAATTTTGGTTTTGGGGATGATGGGTAAAATTTTGGTTTCTGACAACATGTTGAGAAGAGCTTTGGCCAAAATTTTGAGTCTAGTTTTGGTTTCTAGAATGATGGGGATGATTGTGAGCAAAATTTTGGGACTTTTCAAAGTTCACTTCCCTCCTATGTCTCTCTGCAGCTAAAACACTAGGATTTTCAGGATTAAATCCATTAAAGGGCCTCCTATTAGTGTTTCTATTGACATATAGGATTTCATTTTGCAAGGGCTTAGAGTTCATCTTTTTAATTTCATTTTCTTTAGCCTTTAGCCCAGACACAATCATCTCACAAGTTACTTTAGATCTCACATACTTTAATGCAGATTTTACTTCAGAAAATGCTTCAGGAATTGCACCAAGAAAAATCTGGGGAGCATATTTTTCAAGTGTACCATCCCCAGCAAGTTTTAAATCCTTTCAAAGCTTATTAAAATCTTCCATATTTGAATCCACATCTTTTGCAAAATCCATTTGAAAAGTCATTATTTGATTTTGCAGAGAATAGGCTGACTCTTCAGAGGTTGCAACATACAAAAAAGTCAAATTGTCTCATAAATCTTTTGCACAACGGTGGTGAGACACCTTTCTGACCACAGCACTACTTAAATTCAACAGGATGGTGGCCCTAGCACTAGCATTCATTTCCAGCAGGTTTTTATCAGTTTCATCTTCATCAATTCTTTCAAAAATGGCATTTTGGAGTTTTTCTTTAGTTAAAATACATTCAATTCTTATTTGCCAGTCACGAAAATCATCATTTCCATTAAAAGGAACAGTATTTAAGGTATTCATGATGCCGGACACAGAGATAGCCAAAAAACACAAATTCCACCTCAGTTAACACAATAACAACAATTTTAACAACACAAAACCACCCAAAACACAGGAGATGACCTCCACAGGCACTGAATCAAGTGCACGTGGGGGATTTAGTGCTGAGGCTAGCCCAGTTCTCAGCACAGATTGATCTGTGAAGTAGGGGATCACTCAGCACAACCCCAAAACCTGATTCAGTAGGGCTACTAACTCTTAAACAGAGTTAGTCACTGAACAACTTAAATATTTAAAAAAACCACCCAGATTCCAACAAAACCAGGAAACAGAAGATCAAAAAACCACAACAATAGGCAAGTAACACAGCCAATATACCCAAAATATCACAAAAGACACTACAACAGACAGACAACCCTCAAAACCCTTCTGTTATACCCTACTCCATTTTGCTATCCGGGCAACCCGCTTTGAAAAAACCCACAAGGGAGTCCAGACAGTCCGGACCGTAAGCAACAACAGAGGAAAAGCTTGGAATACCAAGGTGTACATAGACAAGTAAAGCGGAAGTAGAGAAAAGAGACAGGATCGCACGATACACTCAGAGGTTAGGGTTTGAGAAAATATACCAGAGCCGACCCTCCCAGGCAGGGGAGAGGTCGGACTTACCTTTTCAGAGCCCGACAGAGGGCAAAAGATCACGGCGCGGCCCTTACCGGCGGCGGAGTGAGTGAGATGGAGATAGGAGAGTGCCCCCGGCCAGGTCACCGTGGCTCTGATACCACTGTTGTGGTATCGGCCTGGCTAGGGATTACACTTCTTGTTTCCCCACCTCTTCGGTCTCACTTACAAGCCATTCAAATGGCTAAGAACACTTTAATCTTCCAGAATGAGTAGCTTCAATGAGAGGAGGCCTTAGAGGTGTAGATCTAGTAGATCTACAAGGTTCTTCACAGGCAAGACTCTATCCTTGGACAGATCTACACAAAAGGAAGCCAAACACTTTTGATCAGAGAGATAATAGCAAGATAAAACCAAGAGCAGAGGAGCAATGAAGCTATCAAAGATAGAAATCAGAGAATCAGCAGTGGGAAAAGTACACAAAGGCACTATGGGCTCAGATTTTCCAACTGGCGGCGGCAATGGTGGCTCCGGTGACTGAAACGACCCAGACCAAGCGGAAGGGAATGGTGAAACGGACAACCCTTGAAGCACTCACAACTCAACCCTCTCAAGAAGCCACACAGCCTTCTACACTCATAGACCAACAGGAAATCACGGTCAGATTTCCGGCCAGAGACACCGAGAAGTCAGGCAGACAGGAGAGAGAGAGAGAGAGAGAGAGAGAGAGAGAGAGAGAGATTTTCAGATTAGGGCTCAAGATCGTGTGTGAGGCTTGAGAGAGAAGAGAAGGATCCAGAATGATATAGAGGCGGGAAACACATTGGGAATATGAAGAGATTAGGGTTAATTAATTAGGGGACCGAGTAGTGGGCTAGCGTTAAGGGTTTAGGGCTTGTGGGTTGTTGGGCTAAAATAAATAAATCAGAAGATAATTAATAATTCAGTCCAAAAGATAAATTGGGCAATATCAACACTTGTATTTTCATGACACGACATGTAAGATTCGATGAGGATTGTTTTCCGTTCTCTACACATTTGCCAAACTCTCATATCTCGCATCTGGATATTTCTTATTTCATTGAGCCTGAATCTATAGTGAATAACTCTATCTCTTCGCCATCTTTCGTTGTTCCGAATTCATATCCTCCTATTTTAAGGTCCGATCCTTGTTCATTATGCCTAATTCCTAGCAGCGACAATGTTCAAATAGTACAGATAGAAATTCCATCTTCTACTACTTCAGGACTCGAGGGCACAAATCTCCAAGTTGCCCCACATCAACCTATTTCGGTTCATCCTATGACTACTCGGTCAAAGTTAGGTATTTTTAAACCAAGGCATATTGCAGACTTGTCTCAAACTACTCTTATCCAAGCTCTTTTGTCAACAAATGAGCCTCATGGTTTCAAATCAGCAACTAAACACCCAAAATGGATGGCTGCTGTGGATGAGAAAATGAATGCCCTTCGTCAAAATCAGACGTGGGATCTTGTCTCACGTCCATCTAGGGTTAATATTATTGGATCTAAATGGGTTTTCACACCAAATACTTGTCTGACGGCACTATTGATCGCCATAAAGCACGCTTGGTGGCTTAGGGATTTACTCAACTTCCCAGATTTGACTATTCTCATACTTTTAGTCCAGTTGTAAAAGCATCTACTGTTCATGTGGTACTTGCCCTTGCAGTTATGAAAAATTGGTCTCTTCATCAATTAGACGTAAAGAACGCCTTCCTTAATGGTGTTTTGCCAAAACATGTCTATATGGAACAACCTCCAGGATACATTGATCCCCATTTTCCACATCATGTGTGTTGTCTTAAGAAAGCTCTATATGGCCTTAAACAAGCCTCACGAGCTTGGTTTCAAAGATTCAGTGATTTTCTTCTTTACCTCGGGTTTCAGTGGAGTCGAGCCGACACTTCTCTCTTTATTTTTACATGCGGTTCTTCTCTTTTGTATCTTTTGGTGTATGTTGATGACATTATTCTAACATGTAATGACTCTAATTTAGTCTGCAGGTTCATTACTTGTCTTCAATCCGAGTTTGCTATAAAAGACCTCGGTCGGCTCAATTATTTTCTTGGCCTTGAAGTTGCCTACACTAGCGATGAACTATTTCTCAGTCAAGCTAAGTATGCTCATGATATTTTATCGCGATCTAAATTGGTGGAGTCGAAACCCATTTCCACACCTCTAGAAGCTGGTCAAATTCTTTCTGGTGACGGATCACCATATCATGATCCCACGCATTATCGATCTTTGGTAGGCGCTCTCTAGTACTTAACAATCACCCGTCCGGATGTTTCATTTGCTGTTAATCTTGTTAGTCAATTCTTACAACAACCGACAAATGATCATTATCAAGACGTTAAACGAATTCTTCGTTATGTCAAAGGCACTCTCAACTATGGCTTATCTTTCAAGCATGAGTCATCTTGCACATTGATTGGCTACTCAGATGCGAATTGGGCTTGTTGCATTGAGAGTCGACGTTCCACCTATGGATATTAAAAAAAATTTGGTGGAAACCTTGTATCTTGGAGTGCTAAAAAGCAACCTAAGATTGCTCGTTCCGGTTGTGAATCTGAATATCGGGCTATGGCAAACACTGCAGCAGAGATGGTTTGGTTAACTTACTTGCTACGAGAGCTTCATATGCCAATTGCAGAAACACCTCTTCTCCTTTGTGACAACAATAGTGCTATTTTTCTGAGTCAAATCCGATTGCACACAAACAAGCTAAACACATTGACATCGATTATCATTTTGTCAGAGAGCTTGTGTCTTCCAGCAAGTTGACAACTCAATACATCTCTTCTAATCTCCAAATTGCAGATGTTTTTAAGAAGAGTCTTGCACGTCCATTATTTGAGTTTTTTCACACCAAGCTTTGTGTGAGTCCTCAACCCACATCTCGCTTGCGGAGGTGATAACATAATTATAGGTAAAGTTATAACGTAATTGTAGGATCTTGATTACGTTATTAACTGATGTAATATCTTTCCTTATTTCTCCAATTGTAATATCTTTATATTGATGTTTTGATAATAAACAACATAAGTTGAATATTGTATAATCTCTACAGCTTGCAAATCATACATAAGAAATAAATCACAATGTATATAATGAATGTTGATAAATGAGTAAAGTTTAACCACGTAGTTTAATTTTGTTGATGAGCCTCAGATATCCGGGTTCAATTAGGCTTTAAGGTTGGTCGATTTAGATTGAAATATATATTGACACTAACAAGCAATACGTGACTCTTGTCTAATTTAATTACTGAAGTAAGTTTTAGATATGAAATAGACATATACTATAAATCATTATTGAAGTATTTTTGGATATAAAATAGACATATCTTACAAATGGGAGCCACATTAAAACACTTCCAAGTGATGAGTATTTCGATAAATCGGTAGAACAATCATCCCTGCATTTTCTTGAAAGGAGAACTTTTGCCTTGTTCAACAACTGAACTCTGCAGTTTTTATCCTGTAATTTGTTTTGTTGGCACATGCATGTGAGTTCAATGGATGGGACTTATTGATCAGATTATTATTGAGGAACAAGAAACTTTGGAAGCATGTTCTTGAGAGAGAGAGAGAGAGAGAGAGAGAGAGAGAGAGAGAGAGAGAGAGAGAGAGAGGATTATATGATGAGTAGAGAGGCCTTTGAAAAGGATTCCACGAACTCCCCACACAAAAAAATCCAAACAATGCCAAAAACGATAAAAGCCCTTATTTCTTCCATTTCCCATGTGACCATCACGTGCTTTCGCATCCCATTTCGTGAAATTCCTTATCCAATATGTTTGTTGATCGGGCATAATTAGTATTATTAATATATCTCTAGTATCAATTAATTATGTTAAATATCTATTTTTAATATTGTTATAATTACATGTATATACACACAGACACACACGGGATATGTAAACTACTAAAAAAGAAAATGAAAAGTGTTTTGTGGTAGAAGATCTTATATGTGTATCATGTGAGCTACTTGATCATATTATTACTCCAAACTACTTAGTTTTTAAATTAGCATGCATGCATGACCTATCTGCGAAAGATAATATTTGTACTATAAATTAAAGGTAAAATATATGAATACGGTTTCAAAATTAAGTTAGTCGTCGAGGCAAGCTTCTCAAAATCTTGATTCCATAAAAGTTTATTTAATAGAGTAATAAAACTCGACATATAAAATTATTAATTTAGTATTTAATTTATAATTTCATGTATGCTTTGATTATTTTTTTATTTTGGTTTTTTGAGAAAAATATGCTTTGATTATTAGCGGCAAGTAAATTAATTATTCGAAAATTTGAACAGTCGCTTAAAATAACAAAAGTGTGCAACACTGCAACACATAGTTATTTGTGGAAAACATAAGCTTAATTTCTTGCCACTTAATTGTGTCGATGGCCAAAAAAAAATCTCTTTTGTTCATGTATCAGTTTACCGTTGATATATATGTGTGTGTGTTCATACACTGTGTACTTATAAAAAAAATTAATTTCTACATAACTTTGGCTAATATATATAAGCAAATATACTTTTGTAATAAATTTTTGAGGGTAAACGAGAATAGCGAATTCTCATAAATTAAAGAAGAGCAAATTCTAGGCAAAACAAATTAATTTTCTACCAGAAACTAGGCTCAGTGGGAAGAACAATATTATCTGAATTCTGAAGAGAAGGTCGAAATTAAAATCAAATTCTAAGATGAGGAAATTATGAATAGGAAATAACGTGATTTGATAGCGGTTACAATTCCCAGCACCTGACACACGTTTGAAAAAAAATGAGATATATAGATTACATGTTTGAAGACAAAACTTAACAGCAAAAAAATATTCAGAAAAAATGTGTGTTCACACTTCACACACACACACACAAACTCTCTCTCTCTCTCTCTCTCTCTCTCTCTCATGTGCAGAAACATGGTGGATTCTGAAGCCATGATTATTGGGTCTGCAAAACCTTAAAATTTTAATAGAAATCCGTACTCTTACAAAGTCAGATGTTGGGGATTTCTAGGCATTCTTAGTTGCAGTGCTTCTTCCCACATGGTTGAAACTATCTATAATTAGAAATATTATTATCGATCAATACATGCATCCATTTAACCACCACAAATTAAAATACACTACTTTTAACTATAATTGTTAATGGAAACCTAATACAAGGCTTCAATCTATGGGCGCTGAGGGGGGGTTTCCCAAATGCTAAATTATGTTATTTAGGGCTGGATTGTGAGAGAATATATTTTGTTGGACAAAGAGGAAACAAACTTTTTACATGGAAAGTGGGGTTAATTATAGATTACAATTGAAGAGGACCACCATTTACATAATTATTGAACAAATCATATATATATCATTTAATTTCATAATTATTTTTGGCATTTCTCATGAATCGGGGCCTTCAAAACTGCACTCTATGTTTTTTTTTTCTATTTTTTAAACTCTTCAACTATTATTTCATGAAATAATTATATATAAAATAAAATTTTATTTTAGAAAAAATGATTTGCATATTTAATTTGGAGGTTCTATATACACTTTTCTAGATGAGTTGGAGAATGTGTGATTAGCAATGATTTTTGAGGAGGGGTGGTTAAAGAGTGAAAAGAGAAAGAACCCTTTGAATTTGTTGGAATGTCTTCCACGGGAAAACAAAAACCTTTTAATTAATTAACACCCTAATAATCCAAAATAATGTAGAGCTTTTTAAGAAATGGGGTAAAACTTGATTGAACTCTTAAAAGTATTCTCGTCTTAATTTATACTCCCTCCGTCCCACTTTGATAGGCCTGTTTTCCTTTTCTGCATGTCTCGATATATAGACATGTTTCTATATATATTTAACTAATTTACTAATATAGACCCTTATTTAATATGTTCACATTAGGCATTAATTCAATATCAAAGATATAAATAGGGGCATATTAGGAAGTTTCTCGATTAATTGTCTTTCCCAATATTTTCCTTAATCCCTGTGAAAAACCACAATCAACCTATCAAAATGGGACAGAAGAAGTATAAACATTCACTTTTATATGAAATTTGAAATTAAATTAATAATACTACATAAATATTAAAAAAATGGTGTCTAAATTTAAGGGTGCACCTCATGCCCCTACCCATTCCTGTTTTTTATCATTCACGTATTTTATTTAGAAAATGAAAAATGGAAAAGAGCAATGATAAAACATTATTTTTACTAAATAATTTGCAATCTCTACACAAAATATACGTATAGGTACGGTTGAACTTTACCTAACGTATGATAACCTACAAAGTATATAAAAACATAAATCGAGTTATGAAAAATTCAATACGATGAAATCGACCAAATAATATAAATAAACAAATTCGAATTTAAATCTTACTTTGAAATTCACGATATTATACAATATGAGAGGACTCTCATAGTCCCACTGGAGTTGTGGTAAAACTTTTTCTTGGTCCCATTGTTGACGTTATATGCGAATGGATCGAAGTGAAACCATGTGGGGAAGGAGGATAATAATAATAATAATAATAATAATAATAATAATAATAATAATAATAATAATAATAATAATAATAATAACACAAAATCTCTTGTCGGATTTTGAAAACCCAAAACACATAAAGTCAGACTATCAGGCAGGCGGAGCACGCAGGTCAACCCTGACATGACGAACCCAGTCTTGAAAAAAAAAATCACCAGAAACAATATCACCCTTAACGCTAAAATGTATCAATCCAAAGTTCAAAAATATCACCCGTAACCATAAAAGTATTAGGCCTGCTACTTGTCATATATAAGTTAATTAGTTAGTTGAAATTATAGTTTATGTCATGCTAATTAATGTTTAGAGCAGTTTAGGGTTTTGGGAGTTTTTAGGATTTAGTGTTTTTTTAGTATTTTATTAGGTTTTTTTTAGATTTTCTTTGGGGGGGTGGGGTTAATGGTTTTTTTATGATTTTTGTTAGAGTTTAGAGTTTTTAGAGTTTATTAATACCAATTAGGATTTATCTTTAATTCAAAAAAATGAATTATCAAGCGCAGTGCATGAGCCCACGCATTAGCGTCAGGCAAATGCACTAAGCAAGTTTCTGAATAAAAAAATAGTTTATTTTATTTTTAGGGTTATATTTAAGTCAAAAAACAGCACGAGTTTAGGCATTAGCATCGGATGAGTGCACAGCACGAGTCGTCAAATTAAATTAATTAATTTTACTTTAATAGATGTATGATTTTTAAGGAAGAAAAAAAGAAGAAAAAAAACAGTTGCGTGACGTCATGGTGTCCGCCTAACCGTGTCGCATCCTATTGTGTCTAAGAGACCAATTCTTATAATAATAATAATAATAATAATAATAATAATAATAATAATAATAATAAAAAAAAAAAAGGAGACGTTTTACCGTGAATCTAGGAACTCTAATTCATGAAGCTGAAATTCATGAAGAATTAGGGGCGAAATGGGAATTTGGAGCTTCTCAGTTCTCACGGAATGCTACGTCAATGAAAGTGGCAAATCTAGAACGTACAAAGAATCTAGGGAGCCCCAAAACAGAGGACAAATTCAAATTTTAATTTAATATATATATAGGATTAAATATTTTTAAAATCATGAATTTTATACATTATTTTTATTTTTTGGAATTTAAATTTGTGCCGCAAGAAATACAAACTTAACAACATTTGCAAATACAACACCGATTGCAATTCCGTTGAAATTAAAATCATCATGGATCTTGGAGAAATATAATTTACTTAAAACAATATCATTTTTAATGGTTGGACAATCTATTCACTTGTATTGTTCTATCATCCAAATCGATTTTAATTCCATTCAATTGAAATCGATGTTAAATTTATAAAAATTGTTAAGCTTGTGATGTGTATGGCACAATTTTGAATTTAAATTAAAAAACAAAACAAAGAAGTAAAATTCATAATTTTTAAAAGGACAATGCTAAATGGCACAACTTATGCCGGAACAAATGTATAATTTAATAAAATTTCAATGTAAAATGACACTATCACCCTCATTTTCTACATAATTTTCAATATTTAATTTGAATGCATGAATAATCAATAATGCATTAGATTCACCCCACATTTTCTACACCAATTCCCAAGTACAATGAATTTGTTTTAAGAAAATAAAAGCAGAAATTAAACCACTCAAATTCATATTTGTACTTGAACATGAATATGATATTTATATAGTGTATTTTGGTTTAAAAAATATAAAGAATGCAATTTATATACTTCATCCGTTTCTGTTTAAATGTCATTTTGGATAAATGCACACAAATTAATAAATTAATTAACTTACCTAATACACCATTGTGTGAATACATTAAATGAGTTTAATATATATGTTTAAATGTATTAAATAATGGCAAATGTGAGAAAAATGTGAATTTTATGTCTCAAATTTGCAGAATGATACTTTTTGTGAAACAAAATTAAAATGTTAGAATGACACACTACAAGAAAAATGTCATATTCCAGCGTGAAATTCCAGCGAATCTGTTTTCCGCTGGAATTTACACACATACAACCATGAAGATCAAGGTGAAGGAGTCGATGGTGGTGAAACCGTACACTTATTCAGAAACGGAGGGAGTAGTATATTTTTATTTAAAAAAGAAGTCATCTATGATTTTTATATGGTCATAAATACAAGTCAATTTAGCTAGTTTATTGCTTTCAATATTGCAACTTAAGTTACAATTTGAGCACAAATGAAGAGACGTGAGATAAGAGGACAAGAAAAAGCGAGAGGGGGAGAGGTTTCATAAGAGAAGTTCGTTAATTTGGCGGAGGTTTTTGAAAAGTCTTTTAATCTAGCGGCTGTTTTTTTAATCCGGTAGATGTATTATTATTATTATTATTATTATTATTATTATTATTATTATTATTTCACATAAATATTTTTACTAATATATACACACAATTAAATATATTTATTGTATATTTAACTATACATATTCATTGATAATTAAACACTTGTATAATTAAAATTTGCATGTGTATTATATAAGTGCCTATAATGAAAGCAATTCAAGAACATCAATTGAAAAAATTTAGAGATGTCTCAAAAACCCCACCTTCATCATTCAAGCGAAAGAAACGTGAGTGGAAAGTGTATCCCTCACCAGTCTCATTAGAGTCACTGTACAATTCATTGAGGGAACAATTTGAGGATCTTAAGAATGACATTAAAGAGTTTTTTTTTCCTTTTTTTTAATTCGAATGACATTAAAGAGTTGTTAACAAAGGAAGTCGAGAATTTTGGAGCTAACAAGCCACGATAATTTTTACTGGATGAGCCTCCGTTGTCTAACTTGTACGAGTTATATATTGAGGTGGTTCAAAAAATAAAGGATGAAGAAGGTAAAAATATTCCGATGATTGATATTACCGACACCACAGATAGTTCTACTTCCAATATATAAGTGTTATATAGCAATTATGCTATTGTTTTTTTGCGTAATGAAAATGCCAATGAAAAATTTGGCTTAAGCATGTAAAGATGCTGTGAATGAATTATATATTATTAAATATATCATATTTTCTCATATATTATCTTCGTTTAATCTTCTCATAATGTGCAATCAACAATTTTTTAAATGTTTTTAATCACATAATCATAAATTGAGAAACATTTGATTAATTGAAGAATTAGAGTTCAAAATTTAATTATCTTCTAATAACATTTTTTTATATATAATAAAATTGAAATCACTGTTATACTATGAATTGAATAAAGCCATAAAGTTAATTATCTTATAAGACATGTTTGTTTATTAATTAAATAATTATAATTAAATTGGGCTAATAAGTGATTAATTACAGAGAGTTGAAGAGTTCAATTATTAAATTGTGGGAGAAAGATATCCAACATAAATTAATGGAGAGAGAGAAAATTAAAATTTTGAATTCTTTTAAAATAAATAATCTAATAAAGATAATTTAGTCATTTAATATAATTTGTGCCGGCACAATTTGTTGCAAATAGAACTATCCTTTTTAAAAATATGTAACCCTTATATCTGTGTATATATTATTATGAAAGAAGGATCCTGTGATTTACGACCTAATCGCATATGCCCGTGACAGATCAAATCCACCAATTAGTCAATGATTACTTGAGAGTGGGACCCTCCTTATTATGGTGCATTAATTACAAAATACAATTGGAAAGTGGAAACGTTGATGCTTATAAAATGCGAACATTATTTAATATTAGTAATTTAGTATACTTCACAGCACTCACTTTTTCGTAATGGGTCCGACCGACCGCCCGGATCGGTTCAGACGGTTAATTGTAGGTCCAGATATTTGGGTCATGATTTAGCGGGTAAATTAGAAGTTTACAACTCATGTATCAAATTATAAACATTTTTGGCAAAAAATTTCATGCACTAAATGTAAATGAGGTTTATTTCGGACAGGATGGGTCAATTCACGGCAACTCGTAAAAAATAAAAAATAAAAATCCAGCAAAAATTAGTATCAACAATTACATTAAAAAGTATCACTCAGAATTCGAAAAGTATTACCTGTATCATTAAAAAGTAAATCACCTGGTACTTATCTTATACTAGTTTAGTTAGTTCAAATTGTGATTTTTTTTTCCAATTCCAATTAATGTTTAGAGTTTAGGAATTCATTGTTTTTAGGGGTTTATTTTGTATTTTTTAAGGGTTTATTTTGTGTGTGTTTTAGGAGGGGAGGGGGTTCATGATTTTTTTAGGGATTTATTTTGTGTTTTTCAAGGTTTTTTAGGGGTTTATTTTATTTTTTTTAGGGTTTATTAATTTTATTTTAGGGTATAAATTTATATTCATTTCAAATAAGTTAAATCAATTCACTTTAATTTTAGAATTTATTAATTTTATTTTAGGGATAAAATGTTTGGAAAAAAAGGGGAAATGGAAAAATCGAAAAAAAAATAAAAAAAATTGAAAAATTAAATTAAAATTAGAAAAAAAAAATACTTAGAAATTCAATTATAAAATATGGTGGGGTGAAATATGAAATAAGTGTGGCAACAAATCTCATGTATGCGAGAGAAGCGGCGGCATAATTTATTCACTTCATAGCTAAAGTTTACGATGTTTACATTTTACACGGAACAAAAAGGGCTTTTTATTTTATTTTATTATTTCAATTACTCCGTGACTTCAGCTGGAAAGTGTAGTCGACTTGGATCTTTTAAAATAATACTTTTATATAATTTTTAAATTGTGACTCATTATAATTAAGTTAAGTTATAAATAAATATTTTAATTAAGAATTTAAATCTATATAATATATAATAACGACTCCGCGTCCAGAAATAGTAAAAGTTAATTTTCCTGCCCATTTTCACCTTCCGAAAATAAAATTATGTATATTATGTTTAATAGATATTGATGAATAAATATCATTAATAGGGATCCATGTAAATTTTAATATAAATATTAGTAATCCATTACGTTAATTTGGAAACAATATCAGGAAATGGAGAAATATATATACTAAATATATTATAGAGATATTAACAATTGATTTCATTATGGTAATTATATTATGTTTAATGAATATTGATGTAATTAATTTATATATTAAAAAATAATTGTGCAATTAATTTAGTTATGATAATAATAGAATACATTAGAAGATTTAATCATGCAAGTGAAATTTCAACACTAATTTAGAAGATTGCAATTGAATTTTGAATATTTTTTCTAATGAATGATGGACTTGACATAAACTCTCTATATAATCATATTTATGGTGACTACCCAACATTTAATGGCATCAAAAACAAAAGATTGTAAACTATTTTTTATTGTTTTATTTGTCTATCAAAATTCTATTGAGATCGTGTTTTATTTATATTTGATTCGTGCTTCTTACACCATATTCAATTTTAAAATTTTTTTTCAGATCATTTACAAAAGTTTACAAAACTAATAATTACAATATTTAATTCCTTCGGATAATATTGATTCACACCATGAAAATTATTAAGATTTAATTATGTTCATGACAATTAACAACGTTGATGGAATCATGCATGTTTTCATCAATATCTTTATTTTTTTATTATTTTTTTGTATTATGTTATAAAATTGTAGTTTGATAATTATTTTTCATAGCTTTGATAAATTTTGCATTTCCAATGTACTACGTGCACAAATTGTATATTTATATCAACTGTGCATATTGACTATACCATTTAATAAACTTATACGTCAAAAAACATCAAGTTAAATCAAGTTTTTTAATCTTTCTTTTCCTATACAAAAAGCAAATATGCATGTTAAAATGTATATTTAGGAGAATTTGTAATCTTTTATTACGTTTTATTGATTTAATGTATCAAACTATATAATTAATTCGGATATAAAGAGATTTTCGATACTTTAAGAAAATAATATTTTATAATTGAAGTTATTCCATTTAAAATGTGCTATATCCATTTTTAATAAGGAAAAAATCATTTTAACTTCTTAAACAAAATATGAGAACTCAAATCTATTTAAAAAAATCATGAAATTCGTGCCCAGATTTTTTACTAACTGATTTTACGAAATACAGGTACGTAGAAATCCGGCAGTCTTTGCCAGATTCTGAAAATATGTATTTGAATGGGTGTTATTAACTTTTGTCTCCCTCTATCACTCGAATAAAAAAAAACATTAAGTTAAAACCTTTAATTAAGATATCAATTTATACCAATAATGTATATACATTGACTAAAAAATCATGGGCAAATAAGAAAGAGAGTAAGATTGACCTTTTTCTTTAATTATATTTCTTTTATATAATATTTTATAATTGAAGTTATTCCATTTAAAATGTGCTATATCCCTTTTTAATTAGGAAAAATCACTTTAACTTCTTAAACAAAATATGAGAACTCAAATCTATTAAAAAAATCATGAAATTCATGCCCAGATTTTTTACTAACTGATTTTACGAAATACAGGTACGTAGAAATCCGGCAGTCTTTGCCAGAGTCCAAAAATATGTATTTTAATGGGTGTTGTTAACTTTCGTCTCCCTCTATCAATCGAATAAAAAAAACATTAAGTTAAAACCTTTAATTAAGATATCAATTTATACCAATAATGTATATACATTAACTAAAAAATCATGGGCAAATAAGAAAGAGAGTAAGATTGACCTGTAAGAAGGTTTCACACAAGTTTGTCTTTTAATTTTATACATTCTCTACCTCACAATTATTTAGTTAGATTATTGAAATTTAATATTGTGAGTGAACATCATGTATTTTCACATTTTGTTCTAATATTTGGTTTAATGATTAACTCTTTTAATTTTAAGCATGCTATTTTAATAGAAAAATTAATAATTATATGCATCTCATGTTCTGATCCGTGCATCGCACGGGCGAAATGCTAGTATTCTAATATACTCCCTCCGTCCCGATTATATAGTCTCATTTCTCCTCGCATGTAGATTAAAAATATATATGAAAACAAGGTATTAAAGCTAAACTTTCAATAATACCCTTATTTAATATTTATGACTTTCAAACTTTTTTTTTTACTTACACACCCGACCTGTGGTATTGAGGAGATTCGAACTCGTGACCTTTGGCCTCCAAGCAATCTCACTCCACCACTAGGCCATCCCCACCGAGATTGACTTTCAAACTTTAAGTTATTAGTTTTTTAGTTTTCAATAATTAATAAGAGTGTATTTGTACATTACCATTAAAATTAATGCTACTTATAGTAATGAGACTATATAATTGGAACACCCTAAAATAGTAATAGAGATTATATAATCGGGACGGAGGGAGTACTAAGTTTAGATGTATTGTACTTTACCTAGAAATGAGTGGAGATCATCATCTTTTAGGGGGTGATTGGTATGCCAAAATGAAATCAAGTCAGAATAAAATGAACTTAGTAATAGAATAATGATGAGAATGAAATTGAATGAATATTGTTATTCATTTGGCTGATCACAGGTAATATGATATGAATAAAACTTACATTTATGAATTGATTTTATTATAACAATCTGTGACTAATAAATAAAATATATGAATTTACTTATTTATTTCTAAATAATAAATTATTCTTTTTTCAAGAGATGCCATTACATTTCAAAAATATATTATTGAATTATGTGATTTTTATTTTATTAACATTTGTGAAAAAGTTAAGTATCCTTCTAGTATGTATTTCACTAATGATTAGTGAGTTTGTATATTTTATTTGATATTTTTCTTATAATATCATTAGTAATTTTGTTAAATATTACAAAATTTATGAATCATTAATAAATTATGAGTTTTAAAAAATAATAAATTTCTCAAATAGAAATATTTTATACTACTTATCATCAAATAATTTTGAAGTTTTTCAAAAAATTCGTATTAATTTTAATAATGATTGACGTCTTTTGAGTTTTTATGTTATTTTTTTTATTTTTTTTATACAATTAAATTTATTTTAAAACTTTCAGAAAAAATAATAAATTTATTATAATTTTAATTTTTAATAAAATATTTCATGAGGATTCGACGTTTCATTTGTTAATATAAAAAATAAAGTATAGTTTTGTAAAATAAAAAATAAAATTTATTTTGATAATCGGAAATGCATATCATGAGAGTGGGGAGTAATGACTAATCTCATGTACATGGTAATAAAAATTCTCTTGAGAATGGACATAAGAATTGTAATTCCACCCCATCATACCAACTATACCCGACAACTTCTCCAATTTGTAGAGGTGGACATAACCTCACTCTAGGTTGGTTTACAGTGGGAGTCGATTTGACTTTTTTCACTCAAGAGAATATCACGGGTAGTGGTATTATTCTTTGTGATGGTGTTGGAATTTTTCACTTTTGCTCAATTTTATGATTTCTAGGCTGTGTTCAGATTGACGAAGGTCAGGTTATGGTATGCATGCGACTATTTCTTGGATCAAGAATTTAAGATTTACAGCAGGCGGAGTTCGAAACAGATAGCAAACTTATTTGTATTGGTAAATTATCTTAATATATAATAAAATTAGTATACCACCTATGCGATGCACAGGGGATGTTATTAAAAAAATTATGTACAATAATAAAATTATATTCAAGCATGAATTTCTCATATAAATGTATGAATTATATATATCGTTTGAATTATAAATTACTTATGTATTTTTTATCATTGGAGAAACAAAACGTCATAGTCCCAATAATTGATATGTAACTTTAGAACTTCACAAATCTACACACACGCGCACACACGAATGAGGAATGATAGAATATATATATATATATATATATTTAATTGTAAAATCAAATACATTATCTTTAAAGATTTTAACTCATTAAAAGATTTTGAAAATTTTTAATGTATTTAATTAGCTTAAAAAATTAATTGTCAAGTTCTATTAATACATTTAATTCAAACTTATGGTCCATCGTAAAGACAAAAAAGTGTTCAGAATTAACATATAAATAAACAATTTAAAGGCCACATAATTTTTTTCATTGAATGAACAAAATGATTTTTGATAAAAAATAGTATTTTTGCAAAATAAAAAATATAATATTGAAATTATAGTATTGAATGACTATATAATATAAATATTAATTAATTAATACATATTATACTTATTTATAGAAAGTGCATTTAGTCGGGAAAACTTATTATTACTATTTATAGTGACTATTTTACTTTTAGATATAATATAGATTAATTTATTATTTTACACTTCTTCTGTTTCACAATAAGTGTCATTCTAGCATTTAAATTTTGTTTCACAAAAAGTGTATTTCTACACAATCGAGGTGAAAATTTCACATTTTTCTCATATTTATCTTCATCTAATGCATTCAAACAATCATATTTAATTCATTTAATGTATTCACATAAGATTGTATAAGGTAATTTGATTATCTAATTAATATTTTTATATTAATGTGTTCATTCATCCATGATGACACTTATTCAGAAACGGTGGGAGTGCATAAGTTGGTAAATATGTTTCAGAATATAAAATAAATTATTTTTAAAAGTTGCGTGTCTTAAAATTATCTTTTTGGTGATTTTTTTTTTGTATTGAACAGAAATGTCGTTAATTATTTGAATAATCCATTACTTTTATTTTTGGTTAATATATTTTTATATTACTATATATGTTGGACACTAGGACCCTCAATATATTTTTATATTACTAGATATGTTGTAGTGAATGTACATACATTTTTTATAATGAGTCTTGCAAATAGTCAAAATATCAAGATTTATATTTTCATTAGCTTCTGATATATTTATTGTGTTTTAATTTGTTCTTAAAGTATATTTTTTTTGGCAAGTTGCTTGTCATAGTATCCTCATAGACTTAATGGTAATTAAAATACTAGTTTCTCAAAGAACGAAACCTATATGCATTACTCAAACTTGTGAAAAAACATTCAAGAAAAAAAAAACACTAGTGAAAAACTATCAAGAAATACCCAATTTTAGGGTACAGTATTTATAAAAGTGTACTCATTTTTTTTATTCGCATTGTTAATGATTGGAATCAATTGAAAACACTCGTCACATTGGATCTATCATATTCAGTATGCTGAAATTTGTATCTCGATCGAAATATGATCACATCTAAAATCACGATCAAGATTAGTATAACGATCTTGACACACTATAAAAAAAATTCCGACACAGTTTAAAAATGCTGAAAATTTATAAAAAAAAACATATGAATTATTGAGAATATCGCTATAAAGTTAGTATTTCTTGATTAATGTGTATCATAAATGGAGTAATATAGGTTTTGTTCTTCGATAATATAATTTTTCCTCATCTTCAAAACTATATTTGCGGGAGAATTCATAACTCGATAAAAAGAGAAAAAAAAATAAAAATCACTTTTTTTTTTTTTTTTTTTTTTTCAAAAGGCCATGCGATCCGTGTTTTAAGCGTGCACAAAATTAATCTTCCATATATCCTTTAAATTATTTGTTTCGCTATGATCAAATTTGGCTCATATTTTGAATCTATATTTGCATTTTCTTTAATTTGATTACTCCTGCAATTATTATTTGTATTCCTGGAGTTCGTCTATCATTTAATTATAAGTTGGTCCTTACATTTCATTTTCACTAATATTTTATCTATTTATGTCTGTTTTGTATATATCTAACTAGAAATCCTCCGTGCAATGCACATATTATAAATTAGATTTTTTTTATTATGAATTATATTTTTAATTGATTATAAGTATTAACTAATTAATTAAATTTATTATACATACATATCATTAGTGGTATATATAAACAAATAATCTAGAAAAATATTATCAAACGTATTCAACAAATTATATGGAGGTTCAACATAGGTACCAAGTAAGAGAATATTTTAGAGTATCCAACACCGGTTCATGAATACTTTGTGCAATAGTAGATTTTCAAAACAAATGGAGGAAAAACAATATAAATAAAAAATGGTTAAAAAAAAAAGGTTCCAATATATATTCAGATATTTTATTTGTTTATCTTATATTTTATTTTCCCTCATATTTATATATTTTTGAAAATCTATTGAAGTCTTATAAATATAATATAATGTACATAATAAACTCAAAATATAATGCTTATCATACTTATAATGTTAGAGAGTCCATTGAGCCCACTTATATACTTATCATACTTTCATTCTCCCACTAATGTGGGACATTATATTCTCCCCCGTTGAAGACACGACGTCCTCATCATGCTCCTTCCTCTGTAGAACCGTCCCTTGGGGTTCGGTTTGAGCACACCTGGATTGGCTCCAGGGCCCGGTCGAGCGCACCCGGGGTCGGCTCTAATACCATTTGTAATGCCCCAGGCCCACGGAGGTGGGATCCAGCAATGAAACGACGGCACAACGGGCCCGCTAACAACTACTTGACATCCGTCCTCGCATTGCCAAAATGGTTAACCCAAGTTGTTAGATAGTCCATTGAGCCCACTTATATACTTGTGAGTTGTGATATTTTCGTTCTCCCACCGATGTGGGACGTCACAATATAATATAATATAAGATAGATAAAATATCTTAAAATATATTGCTATATTGCAACCATATTATTTTTGGAACCATATTTTATTTATATTGTTTTTCCTACATTTGTTTTGAAAACTTACTATTGCACAAAGTATTCATGAACCGGTGCTACTCTAAAATATTCCCTTACTTGGTAATTATGCGTGCAAATTTAAAGATAAATTTTGAATGTCAATTACCTCCAAATAATTTATTGAATGCATTTGATCATATTTTTCTAGATAATTTATTTATGTATACCATTGATGATCTGTATGTATATATAATCAATTTAATTAAGTAAAATTTGTTATAATCAATTAAAAAGTAGAAATATAAAGTGAATTTTAATGTAGAAAATATAATGAAATTATTGAAAGAGTAGTTTATTAATTATTGAAAAGAAAGGTAAAATTGACGCATGCATGTGTTAAGTTAGATAATTAACTAGAATTAATATTTAATACTTATGGTTATTTGAGGATATATCCATATATACGTAGGGATGTAAATGAGTCGAGAGGAGTCCGAACATACATATGCTCAAACTTATTTGAAATATAATGGTCGATATCAAGCTTTAAAATTTTGTTTGAGGTTATCTATCAAGTCGAGGTGAAACAAGATTTAATCAAGGCGAACACAAATCGAGCTCAAGTAGTTTTATATATTTACGCATGCTTAACTTATCAAGCTCGAGTTTGAGCCGAGCTTTAAATCCTATCAAACACAAAATTATGTTCAAACTTATTTGATATATATATATATATATACTTATTGAATCGAGCTCAAACATACTTTTAATTAACGAACAAATACAAATCGAATATCGAACTATTTAATTTAATTTTAAACACTACGTATATAAGTGGGCAAAATGATCCGAAAAAGGTTTCTCACATCAAACGGCTCTATTACTGTGTGTGGTGTGGTCCGTGTGGCGAGAGTTTGGATACCAAGACTCCAAGATTACTATATTATTATTATTATTATTATTATTATTATTATTATTATTATTATTATTATTATTATTATTATTATTATTATTATTATTATTATTATTATTGTGCTAGTTAGCTTTTTGAGAAGTTTTACTCGGATGTTATTCACAATTTCAATATAGTGTTTATATTTGTTGGACTGGTTTCACTGGGATATATCATGATCCGTTCGGCTTTTTTATTACATTTCATACATTGTGTTAATAGGGTCAAATAACCATTATTGCTTAGTAAATAATGTCAATAGTCAATTTTTTAAAAAAATAATATTTTTAATCTTTTAGGATGTAAATATACATCAATACCCTTAGTTCCATATAAATATTTTTGAATATAATATATTTTTAATATTATTATTTTCTAAAATAAAAATACCCTAATATATTTAAAAACAAATCAAGAACGCTGATTCATAGTAATCTTTTTTCACACCCACAAACAAAAAGAACGCTGATTCATAATAATATTTTCTCACCCTCAAACTAAAAACAATACATTTCGCCGCCATTGAAGTTGAGTCTCAACACTCAAAACTGAAAAAATCATATACTAAAGTGTTTAAATCGAAATTATAATACAACACAAGTACATGCGTGCAACGACACGAGTAATTCAAGTCGCATAATCGTGCATTGGCTTAATAATTATTTGATACACGAGTACACGAATAGTTCAATATAATAGTTTAATACACGAGAACACGATTATGCTCATTCGTGTACTCGTATAGCAGTTTGATATTAAGCTGAAACACGACTTCATTAGTATATTTATTCGTGTATTCGTGCACTGCTTCAAAAATCCATTGATACACGAATTCATTATTCTGCTATTTCGTGTAATCGTGCAATAGTAAAAAATGGGTATTCCACGCGTTACAAATAAATTGGTCCACGATTCTACTCCAATACTCGTGTACCGAAAGAAATCGATTCGTACACCAAAGAACATTCAATTTTTCCACCAATTCCAAACAAAGAATAAAAAAAAACTTAATATCTAGATCAATGAAAAGAGTACAGATACGAAAAAATCATACCTTATTGACGCAAAAAACAACACACATGATGTCAACAAAAGTTCCTAAAATCGCATAACTCGCATTGAATCCCTAATTTTTGAGTTTGCATCAGATAATTTATCGTTGGAACGGTGATTGCAGAGATGAACAATCGTGATAATCTCCAAAAATCATAACTTTTGATCTTCGTTAATGGTAGTTTTCTTCTAAATGATAAAACAACGATTGAAAAGGAGAGAGATGAGTGGGGAGAGAACGGTTGAAGATAGACAAAATCAGATATTTTTTCCCCAAATCTTATTAATATAAATATATATATATATATATATTATAATTCTTAATATTAAATATGAAACTATGGGTATTGTAGTACTTTTTTTTTATAATGGCCAGAAACATTATTTTTTAAAAAGTGACTATTTACATGATTTACTAAGTAAAAATGGCTATTTAAAATTTTTGCTCTTTCATATTTCACTATTAAATTGTTAATTTTTTTATTTTTTTTTCAATTTTAAAATTTTATGCTTTAGTTAAAATTTGCAATGTAAGTTTAGTTATGATTGATTCTACTCAATTATAATTTATAATTTTTTAGTATTAGATATTTAAAATTTGTAATTTTTAATTACATTTGAGATCAATTATGTAGTAATATAATTACTTTTTGACAAAATAACTTGTGTGATATCGTCTTACAGGTCAAAATTCGGATCCAAAGTTATATTTAGTGACACATTGTAATTTTATTGGCATTTGATTGTGGTTTAATTTGAACTAGTACTTATCCTACGCGATGCACAAATAATTATTATTTTCTTATATTTGTAATATTATGATTATTTTTGAATTCTATATATGGTGTTCAATTTTTAAAAATTAATAAAACGATATGCACATACATTAATTAATTAGATAAGAAGATCAATTTTGTTTAGTTACGATAAACAAAAAAAATAAATAAATTTTAGAAACTAAATGAAAATTCATGTTAGAAAGATCAAGTTGAAATATTGCAAATAATACTATTTTATAAATAGCAATGTATAGTTGTGCACGATTGAAAAACATTTGATTTCTTTGAATATATGATAAGTATAAAAAATATAATTATTTAATTATTTTAAATGATGAAATTGAAATAGAAAAATAATAAATTATTACAAATTATATTATTATTATTATTATTATTATTATTATTATTATTATTATTATAGTGCAACACAAATGAAAACTATTTTTTTAAGCGACAAATGTAGAGTGCTACAAATTCTCTACCTATGCAAAAAAGAGTAAAATAAAAAATATTACAAATCTCAAATTTTCAAATAAGAAATAAAAAATAAGATCGCAAAAATTTGTTAAAATGCGATTGTTGTAATTCAAACCATAGTGAAAAACACAAGAAATATAAAATTTACAACAATAAATGTCATTACGTATTGTTGTCTACTATACAAAAATGGTTGTCTAAAATATAATCATTAAATTGTGCGATGGATAATGATTTATATCAGAACCATTGTCTATCACATGATTTTTTCTTAATATTTGTATAAATTTTAATTTGGCTTACGGATGATTCGTACAACGGTCTCGCA
The DNA here is from genome assembly GCA_026008535.1 of Perilla frutescens. NCBI lineage: Eukaryota > Viridiplantae > Streptophyta > Magnoliopsida > Lamiales > Lamiaceae > Perilla > Perilla frutescens. Next base: position 22,330,684 of record BRKX01000002.1, read on the forward strand.
TAGAATCTCTCTTAGTTTTTGTTTTTATAATAATAATGATTAAAATTGCAAATTTGATAGTAACTGAAAAAAAACACGTACGTACAATTCATAGTTGATCAATTAAATCATCAACAAATTATGATGCTATCAACCACTAGCTAGTTATTATAGAAATAAATAAATGTTCGCACGTCTGCTAGTTCATGTATATACCAATTATTGCGAAATAAAATGGAGAATGAAAAACGCATAAATAATTCCAAATAAATTGAAGTAAAAGGATACGAGGCATGGTGAAGAATTCTAACGATTGAGATCAAATAAATATGTATGCTGGGAACCCAAAGGAAACACATATTTGTAAAATATATATATAATTATTTGTTCGTTCTAAATTTTAATACTGTGATGATTGTGGGTCCGCAAGTGATAAGGTGTGATGCTACATTGACACGTTCACAAGGTTACATTTGTTTTGCAGTGCAACTGTTCATATACTATAGTGCTCCATCTGACATCCATTTGGATGCACATTATATACACACAAATAGAGAGAGAGATACATTCAAATATAATTATCTATACACAACTACACATACATACGTATATGTGATATAAGAGGAACTCCACTATTAGACTAAAACATCAATTTAGTGTAGGAATTCATTTTAATATTGTTTAAAATTATGTCTCAAATTGGTACAACGCTAAATTTGGGATAAAATTTGATGTTGCACCAAATTGATGCTGATGGGTCACACATCATTTAATGTATTATTTTATCATTTAAATTTTTTATTAAATGTGTCATCTAATAAATTTAATTTATAATTTATATATTCATTTAATTTAGATTATAAATCCTCTAAATAAATAAATAAATAATTTCAGTAAAAACACAATTAATTAAACATAATGGGTAGAATGAAGTCGCACATATTGTAAACTACTACAAATTAACTTAAAAAAACACATTACAAATAACTAAATCTACTTGAAAAAACACATTGATTACAAATCGTTTTTAGATACTCTAAGATAATTAAAATATTGACCGAAATCATTTGAAAATCCCCATAACAATTATAATTTTTTAATAGTATACAATATTTAACTATTATATTTTTTTTGAAAGTTTATAATTAATAGTTAGTAATTTTGAATAATTATCATTTAAAAAAAATACTAAATAACTAAGCATATTCATATTTCAATTATAAAACAAAATAAAATTATTAAAAGAATAATATTCTTATTTGGTGCAGAGCATTGGAGCTGCAAAAAAAATTTAATGTTCAGATTGCACCTATTTAATGCAGAATATGCACTGAATATGTGTTTATCATTGGAGTTGCCCATGAGCTTATGTCCTTCAACATTGTTATGTAAGAATACATGTGAACTAATTGGTTGAGTATTAAATCTTGACTCGAAGTTTAGACTCCAGATCTTCAAATTAAACCTAAAATTTGAACATGTAAGTGTTGCTGATTCTTTGGAAATGTATTAAGATAGAACAACGATATAATTGGGCAAAGTCGAAGTGAAGAAAAAATAAAGAATAAATTACATTATGATATCCACATTTTGGGCACATTTTAAAAAATGACACACTTTTTCAAAAATAATAATAAAAGTACCAGCTTTTCAAAAATTTAGCAAATCTAACATTTTATCAATTTTATGCCCTGAAAATCGTACGCAATTGATTATATTTTAATATCATTATTTCTTCAGCCACGTAGAAAAAATTCATCCAATCAAACAATATTCAATTACATACAATTTTCAGACCGTAAAATTGATTAGATGTTAGATGTGTAAATATTTTGAAAAAGCAGGTCATTTCTAAAAAAATTAACAATATTAAATTACAATCAATTAATTTTGAATAAGTAGATCATTTTTAAAAAATATATCCAAAATTAAATGTAGGTATCAAAGTGAAATTTATTCAAAAATAAAATATCAACATACCAGTAAATAATGATCTCTCGTTAATGAATCATAAAATTATATTGTTCATGGAATCGTATATTATGAGCTATATGAATAATTTATTATCATCCAACTTTTTTTGTGGGACTTGGCAAGTATAGTAATCACGATTGGCATTCTTTCTTCAAGATAAAAATTTGAAGGCATTAGTTGATTTATTTTCTTAGAGAAGAGGGAATACTTGTAGCAGCATTCTTAAGTATGTGGTGGTGGTGTGTATGAGAGGGAGGGTATTGGAATTGAACGTTACTCAATTTTTTGAGACTTCAATTGTTTAAATAGGGACTAACTAAAATGGCTAACTGAACCAATTTGAAAGAGTTAGTATTCAGTGCACCCAACACTCAGGTGCAGTGCTTAAAAGACGGGCGCGTGTGCGTGGCCTACACGCACCCTACGCGCGACGCATGTCTCTCCGATACCGATTAGTTTTTTTCCCTTTTTTTCTTCTGTTTCAATTTTCGGCAGTTTTTTTTTCTAAAAAATATATATCCTAAATGAAAGTGATTTAATTATTTTTATTCGATGACTAGTACAGTGCACGGGCCCGATACTAACACGTGAGCTCGTGCACTATGCTCCATAATTCATATTTTCAAATTAAATATATATAAGCCCTAATTGACATTTAATAAATTCTAAAAAAATCTAAACCCTATAAAAACGAAAAAATATATACAAAATCTCGAGTGATACTTTTTAGTATTACCAAAAGTGAGTTTTTTTTTTGGAATGAAGTGAGTCAACCCGTGAATTGAGGTAAGTTGACCCGCGAATTTGACTAAATGTTGACTCGTTGTACTGAGTAACTCAATACATCGGATGTACTGAATAGTTGGTGGATTTGAAGATATTATAGGGCCAATTTGGTATGAAAATTAATTTAAAGAGTAAAATGTTCTATCGAAAAATAGCTGTGTGATCGATTTGAACTCTATCCCTAAATATATATGGCATCCGTCATGTGTCCATGTAGAAACTTCCTGCTAATATACGTACGTAACAAAAGTTGCTACCCACATAATTACTTTTATACTAATTGATCTATTAAATTTAATAAATAATTAATTTAAACTAAAATCATAATAAACAATTTTATTTTTGGATTTAGATTAATAATTTTAATCATTTATTCGTACTCTACAAAAATAACGTTATTTTTCAGATGTTGAATTAATAATTAGCATATTTTTCATATCCTCAGTCATAAAACTTCAACAATAAATTTATAAATGAAAAAGTAAACCATATTTAACATTATTATATGGTCGAACACACCCATTAATATATTTCGCATCTATAAATATGTAGATAGATAGATAGATACATACGTACAAATGCGGCACTTTTACTCCCCTGCAAAATTCATGTGTCCGGAAATTATTTTATTAATTGTTATATATATATATATATATATATATATAAAATAGAAATCTGTTGGTGTTGAAAATTAAAGAGTGCCACGCGTAATTAGGACGCGTGGTGAATCGGTCAACCGGTATCGTCATTTATTAAGAAGGAACAAAATTTATTTATTTTGTGCATCATTACCTACCTATTTAATTCTCAATTATGCTGTACTAATTTCTGTTTTATTCCTCTCAAACCATGAATTATAATAAGAAACCAAATACCTCGGTGCTTAGTTGAATTGTGTGAGGACAATTCTCACTTACTTCTCTATTATGCTACGGAAATAATTTGCATTCAATTTTTTTTATTGTTGACATGTCACCATTTATCTTTTTCACTGGATTTTTTTAGAAATACAACAGTACAGACTCTCTTAAATAATGTACATCTAATTAAAAACTAAAAATTAGTCCATACACTAATGTTACATGATTAGCTATAATATTTTTCATATACATAAAAACACACTAATCTTGTAACAAGTTGCATGAGTTATATGTAAATTTAAAAAATTTGTGTGACAAACTCGGCCTATAAGTTGTTGGTGGAATTCGAGCTTCAAAGGATAATAATATTTCATTATTATATTTAGTGAGATGCATAATGAATTTACGAACCTTTTTAAAATTATATAACCATGATTAATTATTATTGACTTCGTCAATCAGAATTAATCTACAGGATCATATATAATCTAGATTTTTAATACTAAAAAGTGAATTCTAAATAAAATTCGGGTAATTAAACTGACAGAGCATTTAAGTATAACTTTAATAGTTTCTTGCACACACGTCTCCTATAGATTTAGTAAAACCGTGGCTTTAAAAAAACTGTATATATTCTATCAATTCAGACCCTTAAAAAAAGAAGAAAAAAGTAGCAAAACATTTCTACCAACTCTTCCTTTGAAGACAAGGTTTTTGAAGATGCCTTTGGACAATATATGGTGTGAAATGAAGAAATTATAGTGGTGAAAGGTGAAAATTAACCTTCAACCACACTCTACCTCTTGCAAAGTTTTTTCTATAATTATGTTGATTAAACAATTTTTGTTCCATTTTAGCCACATTAATTATTACAAAAACTACCCCTTCTAAAATTTGACTAAAAAAAAGAAAAGAAAAAAAGAAAGCATCTAATTAAAGCCAATTCATCGCCCACAGACACTCCCAATAAATGAGAGTGGGTGGAGTTTGCGTTGCGAAATATTTATATTTATAATATATCATAAAATATTATAACAAAAAAAATAAAATAACAACGGAATAAAAGGCAAATAATAGAAATAGTGTGTGTGAGTGTGAGCGTGTGGAGAGAGAGAGAGAGAGAGAGAGAGAGAGATTAAAAAAAAGGGGAGTGGGGAAGAGTGAGAGTAAATGGGAGAGAAGAGAAACCTGTCTCGTGAAGCAGCAGGTAAGAAGGCAAAGGGAAAAGAAAAAAATATATGAAAAAAAGCTCTTTTCTTTTCCCATCTCACTCTCTCTCTATCTCCTCCATTCCCTGCTCTGTAAAACCCCTTCTGGTTTCTCTCTCTAAAGAAAAATCAGAAGAGGTTGGTTTCTTCTCTCTAACACTCACATTCATTCTTTGCTTCACCCTTTTAAAATCACGAGATCCCCACCCATTTCTCTCTTTCCCCTCTCCCTTCCCCCCATTCATGCCTTCTTCAAAATCCTTCCTTTCTCTCTCTACCCATCGCCATTGCTGTTTATACTTCTCTCATAGTTCACATTGCTGAGAATAATTTCCAAAACTGCTAATTTATCAATAGAAAGAGGGGAACGAGGAGTTGGGGCCGCCTGTGTGAAAATGTCGGGGAAAACAAAACCTGAATTAGGGTTGGAATCGCTGTCGGATCGGCTTAGAAACACCTTGACCAATGGCGAAGAAGATTGCGGCGGTGGCGGCGATGGTGTCAACAAGCCGGACTTCCGGGAACTTGATCTGGGCTCGCCCGTTTCTCCGCTCCGAACCCGGACCAGCGGCGGCCTCACTGCCACCACCACCACGAGCAGCAGTTCCAGTTCATCCGGATCGGTTTCGGGCCGGAATTCCTCCGGACTCAGTTCGAATCTGCCCAGAAAATCCGATTCCAATCCGAACAGTCATTCGGGCGAGCTTTCCGCCGAGAGTTCTCCGTCAGCCGTCCGGAACTTCAAACCGGGTCACACCCGGTCGGATTCCGCCGGGTCTCACCCTCCAACACACTCCTCTTCCGGTTCCGTGACATCGCCGGCGCTGAATGTGCTTCCCACCGGCAACATTTGCCCGTCGGGCCGGATTCTAAAAACAGGCATGGCGAGTAGGTCAACAAAAACCGACGTTTTGGGGTCCGGTTCGGTGAATTATGGCCACGGCAGCATAATGCGGGGCGGTCTAGCATCTAAACCGGGCCTGGATAGCGGGCCTCCGGTTTTTTCTAGAGGACTAATGGTGGGCGGCGAACCGACGAAGAGAGCCGGAGTTTGCGGTGGTAGTGATCCGGAGGAGTTGAAGAGAATGGGGAATGATAGTTACAGAAAGGGCAATTTGTCAGAGGCTTTGAGCCTCTACGATAAGGCGATCGCAATATCGCCGGGAAATGCCACGTTCCATTTTAACCGGGCGGCAGCGTTGATGGGTTTGCGGCGATTGGTGGAGGCGGTGAGAGAATGTGAGGAGGCTATTAGGTTGGATCCGAGTTATGTGAAGGCTCACCACCGTTTGGGATCTCTGCTTCTTAGGTGAGTTGATTGGATAAAGTTTGAATCTTTATTTTCATTTTTGTGCTAAAGGTCAAACCTTGATGATTTGTTGTAGTTACCCGATTTTCTGTTTTGCTTGCTAATGTAAGATTTCATAAGTTGCTATGTAGGAATTTTTAGGCTGCATTGAATCTGATCTACATTTATGCATTTGGATTTTGCATTTGGTACAATAAGAAATAGTGAGATTGTTTCATGAGCGGTGATTTGTGTCTGTGTGGAAACGGTGCTAGGCACTGATCTGCATTATCTTGACGGGTTTCTCTTATCTTCTTCTAGATCTGGTTGAGCTTAGCTTCCATGCCAGGGTACTTTTGACTGTTTGTTTTCTTGTGGTTAAGTCACTGTCAGTATTTATGCCATGCCCTCTATTGCATTACATTTGTGTCCGTCACCTTTAACTTGATGACTGTACATTTCCGCTCTTGTTTTCGTCGTTCTTGATCTCACATGATGGAGGACATTGATGGTCTGTTCTTGGGCCACATTTTAGGTTTGAGGTCCGTTGTAATACGAATTTACGAAGCATTATCTTAAGTTTGCGGTACTTGTTATTGTTAGTTAAATGTCATTAAAAGATGATATGACCTAGGGCCAACCAAGTTTTATGCATGTACTTTCCATGGTTATGCATTCAACTTTGCTAATTTACAATGTTTTCATTGAGGAGTTCATTGTAATAGATCTAATGTTTCTGTATAGCTTTATTCTCTCTATTATGATATTCCGGCCTCTTCGCTCATGCCTTTGATTTTTAGAGTTTCTTGTTGGTCGCCGTGCATTAAAAAATCAGCTATCTAATCCCTTGAAAGAATCGCAGTTTAGGACATATAGAGAATGCAAGGGAACATATTTGTTTTAGTGGGCATCAACCAGATCCGGGCGAGATGCAGAAGTTGCAGTTTGTAGAGAAACACATGAGCAAGTGCACTGGTGCACGGAGAGTTGGTGATTGGAGAAGTACATTGAGGGAAGTTGAAACTGCTATTGCGTCTGGAGCTGATGCTTCCCCTGAGGTGTGCCCCTATTTCCTTCGATAAATGTCAATTTATTTTGTCTCTGTAAGAACTAAGCTTGATTACTGTCATTGAACTGGTTGAATTTGAATTTGCAGTTTTGCGCATGTAGGGCAGAGGCTCTGTTGAAGCTCCATCAACTAGACGATGCATTTTTGGCGATGCCAAGTATCCCTAATTCTACTCCATCTACCCATCTCCATTTCCAGTCAAAGATATTTGGGATGCTTTTCGAAGCATACCTATATTTTGTAAGAGCCCAGATTGAGTTGGCCAAGGGAAGGTGAGTTCAGAAACGTTTTCACTCCTCCATCAGATAAAAGAGATTAAAAGGTTCAAAGTATGAGATGAATCATAAATGTGTGCAGGTTTGAAAGTGCTCTAACAGCCATCGAGAAGGCTGGACATATACACCCCCGTAATGTTGAAATATCAAATCTACTTAGCAATGTGAGGTTGGTGGGACGTGCTCGTGTTCGTGGGAATGATTTATTCAAATCGGAAAGGTTCACTGAAGCATGCTCAGCTTATGGGGAAGGTCTCAGATTTGATCCTTCAAATTCTGTTCTCTACTGCAACAGAGCAGCTTGCTGGTTTAAGCTTGGTCAGTGGGAACGTTCAGTGGATGATTGTAATCAAGCCCTCCGCATTCAACCCAATTATGTCAAAGCTCTACTGCGAAGGGCTGCCTCAAACAGCAAGGTATAATATCTCTGCACTTGCTTATTCTAAAATGCAGCATGTATTTTATATGTTTGCATCGATCCAATACTGTTCCATTTCAAGGTTTAAATAAATGTTACCAAACATTACTTATAGCTTGAGCGGTGGAGTGAAGCTGTAAGAGATTATGAGGTGTTAAGAAGGGAACTCCCGGAAGACAAAGAGGTTGCTGAATCTCTGTTTCATGCACAAGTTGCTTTCAAGAAATCACGGGGAGAAGAGGTATATAACATGAAATTTGGTGGGGAAGTGGAGTCTGTTTCAGGTCTTGAGCAGTTCCGAGCTGCAATTGCTTCGCCTGGTAAGTGTGCTATCATCTGTTCATTAACTCATTTTTCATTGTCATAACAGTGAATCATCAAAGCTAGGAAATGCAGGTGCATCCGTGGTCCTTTACAAAACTGGTTCCAGTGAGTGTAAACAGATATCTCCATTTTTGGACACATTATGCACCAGATATCCGTCTATTAATTTTCTCAAGGTGGGATTTGTCTTTCTGCCTGATGCTTTATCTTAAGAGGACAGTTTGGTTTCATGGTTGTTCTGATAGAACATTCTATACCTTACATGCATTCTCTCTAATATTTCTCTATTTATCCTTAAATGAAGGTTGATATTGAAGAGAGCCCTTCAATTGCTCATGCTGAGAATGTTAGAATAGTCCCAACATTCAAGATATATAAACGGGGCACCCGAGTGAAGGAAATGATCTGCCCAAGTCCAGAGGTTTTGGAGTCATCGGTGAGGCATTACAGCATATAGATCATTGATGTTTGATATACCTATGCATTCTTGTCGCGTGCTTCCTCTTGCATGATCTCGAATGCCCAGCTTATTTGGAAACTGTCTTAGCTCCCTATGGCAGATTACTAGTTACCTGTGACATTAATTACATCTATTACCTAATAATCTAGATAGGAGGCCATATCTTCCAAATGCCTGTGGAATCAAAGACATAGATTAGTAGCCTTTGCTCTTTTTTGTCAAATTCATTCTTTCATCCAATCCCATCTTCAGCCCTTTTTTTTTTCTTTCTCTTTTCATCTATATCTTTTTTGGGAACTTTTATCTTTATCATTTCCATTTAGAGCAGCCACTTCCTAGTAAATCTTCATTGGAGAAATGAGTAGTGAGGGATATGTATAATTATTTGCATTGGATCTTTAGTTGAAGTTTATAGAGAGAGAGGAGAGGGGGGGGGGGGGGGTGAGAGAAGTTATTGGCTTGGATGGCTTTAAGATGAGGATGTGTACATGTATATATATGTGATGATGAAATATACACAACATTGGAGGCCTGTTGGAGGAAATGAATTGTGTGGTGGGTACGTACGTATTGGGTTAGTGAAAGAAGGATGAATATGGGGTCATTGATATTGATGTTTCTTTTCTCAATCATTTAATCAATAAAATTTTTCAATTTTTTCATTTCAATGTTTCATCATGTATTATCATTGTAGACCTGTAAACAGTTCATATTTATACAGAACTCCCCTTTGTTTTTTTATTTTATTACATTGGTTCTTGAATCATGGCTGATCAGATCATAATCTGTTACTCTTAGATCTTTTATTTCATATTGTATCATGTAGTATGTTTATTACTCACATTTCATGTATTTGATTATGCACTTGATGTCAGATTATGGGAAATGCCATAATAGACTAGTTTTTCATTATTTTTGTGGTCTCTGTTTGAGGTTGTAATTTAGGGCGGTTGAGTTTTTTTTTTGTCCCATAATCCATGCTAATTTTTACACTATGTATTAAAGTAGCTAGTAATCAAATGTTTGCTAGAATATTTCTAATGTGCTTGACAAAATGGCGTGGATAAGTTTTTTTATAATACGCATCTATTTTTATTTTGATCTTTAAATTATATATATAAAAAAAAAAAGAAAACTAGCGTTGCAATTGATATAATTTAACGGCTGTATTTAATATGGTTTAGGTAATTAAAGTTTATGATTTTTAAGATAATTGGTTTAGTAAGTAATTATTATATATGCCATAGAAGAGTCTTTGGATGCTGAGTCAAAGCTCTAATCCATTTGCACAAGGGTTTTACACAATATCACATGTAAGCAATAAATTTTTGGTAACTTCCAAACAGTCCCCACAGATGAAATATAATATAATAATAGATCCCACCATGGAAGGCAATTGTACAGAAAGAAAACAATAAGTAGTCGGTGGGAAAATATAATTTAAAAAGAAATTAATTAGGGTTTTGAAAGTGAGATGTGTGGGGATTGCACTTTTTATTAAAATTTTTGGGGTAGTAGTAATGCATTAAATTCTTGCTGCCCAATGCATTTTGTTGACTGACATATGCTGTGCTCACATTTATTTTGATTGGGATGAATGGATGCTTGACCCACATTGCATTTCATTTTCACTTTTTTTGCCCCTTAAAAAAGCTATTCTGTTTTTTCTTGTGCACATTTTTATAGTTCGAAATAAATTTCTTCAAGATATCAATCATCCCAAAATCTTCAAAATCGAAAGTACAGTTTACTATTTGAGACTTAGAAATTGCATTAAACACACTTTATACATTTTTAGGTAAAATATGCCATGAATAACATGGTGATAGTTAGGCCTCAAATTCATATGGGAACACGTGGCTGTCAAAATCCGAGGAGGATGACTTGAGGTTGAGGAAGAGATTGGTCTTTTTTCACTCGAACATATATATATATATATATATATATAGAGAGAGAGAGAGAGAGAGAGAGAGAGAGAGAGAGAGAGAGGTTAATAAATATGTATTTATCTTCCGAACGCCGTAAGGGGCTCGTGGACCACTCTGTTTATGATAGCCCAAATTCAAGAAATTGATGCAGGAAAAAAAAGGAAAAAAAAAAAGAGTGAAGTTTTGATGGTAAGCGCAAAGTCTAGAAGAATGAGTGAAGAAGGTTTGTTAGACAGAGGAGATGATCTTCTCTAGTCTAATTTTTCTATCACACTCTTGTATTTTATTATTAAATTTCTATTTTAATAATATTTATAATGGAAACACACAATTCCTATACAATTATCCTATATAACTCTTATTTTCTAATCTATGATTTTCTTTCCTACTAATTAAATAGGATTATATTTATAAAAGAATTTTTTAACTAAAAAATATTACTATAATTTTGGGACATCATAAAAAGAATAATGGACAACACAGATGGAGTATTATTTTTCCTATCATATCATTTCATATTCACATGTTAAAAAAAACATATGAAATCAAGAAAAACAAAACTCACAAACAAGTAACATATATAATCATGAACCAATCAAACACGTGTGCACTGTGACAATCTCTATTTGAATTACTCCCTCTACGCCCCCATTTGCTATGATTTTAAGGGGATTAATAAAAAAAAAAAAGTAAACATTGAAGTAAGGCTTTCGTAGAGCTTTTTTTCCATCATATTGCTCTTGAAAAATATTGAGCACAATGATTCATTTTCTATTTTTCATCATCAATTAATATTCATTATCTAATAATTTAATTCTCTAAATTCTTATAGAATTGTGGATGAGATAAGATAAAAAAAAAAAGTTACTGATGTGGTACGATATCTGAAGTTGAAGTCACGCGGATGGTACCTTGAAGTGGGAGGGAAGAATTTTAAGCAGACACACACTGAAAATATAGCCGTTACCAATCAAAATCTCAGTAGAAAAACGTCTCCTGCAAATATTAAAATTTTAAGCTCTTTCCAGTAGATTTTGTCTGCTAGAAATCCACCCCATATTTAAAATAATGTGGTACATACGTATATAATTTACGCTACTCTGATATTTGCATGATTTCTTGCGGGATCTGCTCTCGTTTTCATTCTTTAATTTGGCCTTTTACTGAGAGTGTTCGCAAAAATTGTGGTTAGAGAAAACAGTAAATTGTAATTTAAATCTTAACATTTTCAAGTTTTGACAAAAATAATCGTACATTAAAGAAATTGTAATTTATAATTAAGAACCCAATATATAACTTTTTTAACAAATATAGTCTCTGATGAAAATCTTGAAAGTCGTCGGCAGAAAATTGACGACGTCATTGTCGAATGATATATTGTATCTTCCACGTATACATTTGAATCTGGCGTCTAGTCAGCATGTGTTGGCCGGATTCTTTTTTTTTTAATCAAAAGTTATATTTGTTAAAAAAGTGATACATCGAATAATTAATTGCAATTTCGCCAAAGATGTGTTATTTTTGTTAAAGCGTTCAAATGTTAGAATTTAAAATATCATTTATCCTATATGTATGTGAGTTTGCAAAAACTTTTGAAAAGCGTAAACGGCTGGATTTATTTTTCATATATATGTACAAGTGATTTATTTCCAAATATTTCAACTTTTAAGTTTTTTTTAATTATTATTTTTCCCTTTAGTTTAATTTACACTAATTATTTCAACTTTTAAGTTTTTTTGCTTTTAGTTAGTCGTTACAAACACTTTGGAGTCAGTGGCCTAGGCCTGCCGTACTAAAGTGAATAAAAATCATTAATTTCTTCTATTGGGAAAAAATTATTAATTTGGAGGAATACGGGGTAGATTAGAGTATATTTTGATGGTAATTCTATTCACAACCCTCTTTTTTTTTTTTTTCACAACCCCAAGTATAATTAAAATATAATTATTATTTTTATGGACCTTTTAACTCTTTAAATTCTATATCCTTTCTTACAGCCCCCATCATTCATTTGTAAATATAGATATTTTTCACATCTGTTCATTTTCTTCTTCACAAGAATATTCAAAAATCATGAAGTGGCTGACTTCGAATCAAAAGTCGCATTTGATTTCTCAATCCCCCCATTATTTCCTTTCCCTATTTTAGTGTTTTTTGAGCAACATAGTCAGCCTTTGTCTCTGGATAATTAGTATCAAAATAAAAGTCATTTCGATATAATAATTTATTTGAGATCATAGCGTGTAATTCAAGGATTCTCTTTCAATTGTTTACCATGAGATGCTTTTAGGACAGACATGCATAGAAAGATATATTACTATTTACAAGATATTACTCACTCTCTTTCAATCTAAATGCAACAACAATTTATATGTTCATGAAATAGAAATAATCGATTGCTCCCATTTTTGATTAATGGCGACAATAATATAGTCAACATAATTATACTCTACTAAAAGGATGATGTGAGTTCTTGTTAGAATATGCATAATTTTATTTGTAGAAGATTGGAGTTCTGATTTAAGATAAATTCATAGAAATTTTAGTTATAAATATGATGGGCTTGTGCGTAGAGGCTAGATGGGTCATTGAGTTTTGTGTTTTTAATTAAGGGAGTTTAAAGGGCAAAAATGTTTAAATTATTGATATTTATATTTTAAAAATTTATAGGATTATAAAGAGAAATTTAGGGGTTGTAAAATAGAATCATGAAAGAGTAGCACCCCTCGCACCAATTAGATTGGTCATTTACACTCTTTTTAATATTTATTGTAAATAAATTCTTAATGGATTATATTATATCAAGGCATTTTTTATTTACCTTATGTGTTGATTATATAAGCATGTGATAAAATCTCTAGATCTTAATAAGTCATGAAACATGATCATACATGTGATGATGATTATGGAATATGTTTCTTGTACTTAGATCTTAAATTAGTTCCAAGTTGTATGACTGGTCAAGATGGGATATTAAACAGTTTAACTTGCACGTATGATACACACTTATGAGATGAGAATGTTAAGTTCCATTGGCATTAGCGTGATGACGTAAATGTATATACGTGGGTGCTTGTTGGAGAACAAGTTCACTGAACAAACCCATTAGAAATTCTTAAATGGAATTTATCAAATATATGAATTTCTAAATTACAATAGTACACGGTTAATCCTTTGACTTGAGACACCATAGTAATCTTGTATTAATTATATCTCATTTTGATATAGTCTCTGATTGCATGACAATCATAAAGAGATTATGTTGGATGTTATATTAATTAATATGAAGATTAATGGAGTAGTCAATAAAGGATCTATTACTCGATTGTTGAGAGAATCTTCCAATTAATTTTCATGATTCATGATTCAAAAGACCTTGGCCAAGGCGTGATGAATATTGATTCATTAATGAATTGATTGAATGGAAATGAAAATTTATTATTGGATTGATTGAGTCGTTCGTATTATTCCATAACTCAAGATCCAATCGGAAGATTAGATAATAGAAGGATCGTACGTGTATAACGATTTGTAATTAAATAGGTTTACTCGCTATTTCACCTAGTGCTAGGTGATCATGCTACTTGCTAGATGTTCCCATGATTTGTAGGTTCTCGAAATTAAAGAGTTAATTTCGAGTATATTAATTTATTAGATAAATTAATAGAATAATATTTTATTCATTAAGTTGTAAATGTTACAAGCCTACTACTAGTACTAGTTGTGAACCTAAGAGGGTTACACAGATAGATTGGAATTGTGTCGATTGAATTGATTCAATTGTTGGATCCAATTAATTAATAGTTTTAATTAATTGAGACTATTTTTGATTTAATTAGTTAAATCAAATAATCAATTAAAATGTTTAATTGGAATCAATTTGATTAAAAGTCTAATTCAAAATATTGACTAAATTAATTTGATTAATTTAATAAAGATATGAATTTAATTAGATTAAATTATTGTGCAAAAAACGCTTATTTTATTTATGGATTATGAATCCTAAATAATAAAAGAGATTAAATATGGTCTTTAATTGAGTGAGAGAAAAAGAAGAGAAATTTGACCTACCTATATTATTTGGTTGAGGCAGCGCCGAATAGGTGTGAGGTTTTTTGAGAAAAATTGTGATTGATTTTTCTTCTTTTCTTCAACGCCTTCTCACCCTTGCTCTCTATTTTTTGCACAAAAATTATACCTCGTATTTTGATTACTAGCGAAATCAATATATGATATACATTCCAATCGTGTGGACCTAATAGAGGAGAGCCACTTAGATCTCTACGAGTAGATGAGCAATCGATTGCTACACACCCGACATCAACTGGATTGCGAAAAGGTGTGTATCTATATATATATATATAATGATACGATCATTTTATTCTACATCATATTAATGTGAATCCGTTGATACGTGTATTATGAAATAATTGTTATTTCATATTTTTTATAAAATTTTATTTTTCCGCTGCGTTTACGTATCCGATTCTAACAAATCACTCATATTTTTATGAAGCGGAGGTCTTGTATCCAACGGTCTGATGGCCCTAAGCCCAAAACAATGAAGAAACTCCAGAGCACTTGTGTAGTCGTGCACACACGCTTAATTATTATTATTATTATTATTATTATTATTATTATTATTATTATTATTATTATTATTATTATTATTATTAATTTTTTTGTCTAAAAAATTATACTCTAAAATTGAATATATTGAACTTTGTACTTGCCAAGCACTAATGCACATGCTAGTTGCACCACACTCGCATAATTAAATTTTTTGAAATAAATATATACCTGATGTGACCGGAACAATATGTTTAAGCCAAATCAAGATGCAAGCGGAAGACTTCTAAAGGACTCGAACAACGTCAGTGAAAAGAAGGAATTCAATCCGACTAACTATACTAAAAACCCGATTAAAACAAGAACAAAGGACTCGATTATAAGGCTGGAAATTAGACTCGATAAATACGATAATTAAGACACTTAGAATTATGACTCAACTATGCAAAACACAAAACCAAACAAATAGATGAAAGGGATGATTGAATGGATTGGTGATGGTCGATGGAAGCTCGATTATGGATTGATGAAAAGATGAAACTCGTGACTTACTTGGAAGTAAAAGTGGCGGACGTTTGGCGACTTGTGGTTGAAGGTAGTGGCATTGAGTGGTAGATGATAGGTAGAATGGTCTTGGTCTTCAATTGAACCCCGTCTTCGGTGAGACGAAACGCAATTTCTTCGAACAATTCCGGATAGGTTTTAGCAACTTCCCCTTAGAACTCGAAGAACTAAAAAGAAGCTTTGAAATAAGACTTTAGATTCGCTAGACCTAAAGAATTGTGTGTAATCAACCAAAGGATCGAAAAGATTGATCACCCAAAGGATCGTGAGACAATTGAAAATAAACTTCAAATATTAATCAACGTCTAAATAACAAAGAAATAAAGACCACCTATTTATAACATAGGTGTTCGAAAATCCTATGCCTAATAAAAGTCTAATATGGACGAAAATACTATCTAGAAAAAGAGATCTACCTTACCTAGAATTCTAAATAAGGTAAATATAGAAAGACCAAAAATAAAGATAATAAAAATCCTAATCTAGATAAAATAAACCCAATTGGATTTGGGCCTTCAAACTCTAATTTGGACTTCAAAATAATCGAACCATGGGCTGAAATATATCTCAAATTCCGCGCCCATGACTTGATCCAAAATAACTCCATGCATGAAAATTCTAAATCCACTGTTTCCCCTACAAACTTCCATGCACACGTCCAAATTATCTCGTTCTTCTTTCTAACCTCTCGAACAACCTTCCTCAGCATTAATGGACGTAAAGTTGATCCATCTTCGACGCGTAGGTTGCTCGTTCACTCGTTTCTTCCAAACATTTGTATTCTTCATGCCTTGATCTTCTTCATCTTCAATGGACAACATAGCAATCCATTTGGGATTGCCATGGTGCATTTCTTCTTCCTTACTTGGCATGGTCTCATTCTCATCAATACCCTAAAATTGAATCATCGCCAGCTCGTGCAATGAATTGACCTATTTTTTTTAAAATAATTAATATATACCGTAAAATGAAATTAGTGAACTCTAAAATTAAAATGAATATTTTTTATATTTTTTTATGCGGTGGCTCGTGCACTATGCCTGACAATTAATATTTTTGAATTAAATATAAATTCTAATTGGGATCAATAAACCCTAATTGTAATGCATTAAATTCTAATTGTGATGTAATAAATTCATGTAAGTGAAGTAGTAGAATTGATATTTTTCGGACTACAAGTAATACTTCTTAATGTAATGAATAATTTTATTTCTCATATTTTTTTATTTTTTTGGCACAGGGAGTCAACATGCGGTCGCCCGTGTGATGGCCAGACAGATCAGATTGACTGAAGTCTGACATAATTAAGTCTTTGCCTTTTAAGAAACTCAATATTTTAAATAGTAAAATATTAATATAAAGAATTGCTAAATTTCACACATGCAGAATAGTTCATCAGAATGAAATAATACCACCAAACTCAGAATTATCAATAATATCATAATGCAATGCAGTTGAAACATTTTTGAAATCAACCTAAAAAATAACTTTATCAAAATGCATGTGTTTAATCCAAGAAAGAGCTTCATGCAATGCCATCACCCCCACCTTCTTCAACTTGAATTTTGTCTAGCATAAAACATGAGGAATAAACGTGCCAAGGTCATCTCGCAGAATCATATACAAACCAATTAAATTAGCAGAGACCATCTCAACCTAACTCAATGGTGGCTTATGCCAATCCTCACAAGAAGTCCCACTAACCGAAGGCAGAGTCGATAAAACAACTACCATCCATTCATGCAAAGATTGAAGATTATTTAAAACTGCAAGAATTTGTATGAAACATATGAATGTGACCAAAGTAAATTGACAAAATATATAATTATGTAAGGTCGATGAAAAAGTTTAGGTATTTCTATCTGAGAACAAATTCGCAATTCTATTATTTATATTTAATTGATTTATAAAATGCCGGTCTAATGCAAACAAAAATGGTTACATGTTCATATATATATATATATATATATATAGGGAATGCTTCGAATAGGAATCCAATTTCCCCGTGAGAATTTAGGAACCAATTCTAACTTTAGATTTGATTAGATCTAATGACCATAATTTAGTCAAAATTTTAGTCAAAGTAAGGTGGCAAACTTGTAATATTTGAGAACTTAATGAAGACAGGGTTATTTTTGTAATTTAGAAATTAGGTTATGTTTTTTCGGATTTTGGACCAAATTCCTGGAATTAAATAGACAACACTTTAAAACTGTTGTCTTTTCTGGCGTTGAATTAGTATGCTAACATGAGAGATTTATATTGCTGACATCAAGAGATTCTGTTGCTAACATGAAGTAGACTCATATTGCTAACTTGACGAGATCATAATATTAAATTGACACATATTAAACACCACACATATAATATTGGACCACATTTAAAATAATATTGTATAACATGTGTAACATCATTCATATATACAACATATTGCTAATATGTTAGAAATATTCACACTGCTAATATGTGACTAATAATTTGCTAATATGTTAGTAACACGTTGCTAATATATGAATAATGATATGCTAGTATGACTTAAATTCTCAAATATTACAAGTTTTCAAAATAATATTAAGCATTGATAAAGTTATAATTATTTATGAACTTAACTATATATACCTCATACTTTAACTATTTTCTCATGAAAGCAACTTAAGATTCAAAGTCTTGCATAAAAAATTTCATGTTAGCAACATAAACACAAGATATGAGCAATATTGCGATATCATATTAGCAATATCTGACAGTTACGAGTTGAATATACGTGAAAAAAAGTTTTTTATATTTTTCATCAATTTTTGTTCAAATAAATATATGCACTATGGATCTTAAATGAAAGAGCATGAAAAAAATCTTTAATTTGATATATTTTTTGCGTAAATTGGATAAAAAACGAGTAAGTTATGATTATTTAAAGTTTTTAAGAATTTTTTAAAAGATGATGACATATTTACAATTATGCCACCGTCTTTTTATCCGTCATGTCATCAAAATCCTTGGTTCTAGGTTCTCACGGGGGCATTGGTTCCTATTTGAATTCACCCATATATATATATATATATATATATATATATATATATAGAATTTGTCAATCTCATTTTCTGAGTGCGCTTTATATAAAAAGCGGGAACGGAATTTACTCAGTCCTATGCATACAACCTGATTGAAGCAACATGTGTGAGTTGAGTTACCATCATCATAAAAAGAAAATGGTTACAACTTCCACATAATTAGTCTAACATGAATATTATGCCCTCCTAATAATTGATACGATAATATATATAGTAATTTCATGAAAAAATATAAACCTTACAATACTTAATATAGATTAGTGTATGTAAAACCACGAAAAATTAACTAAGCGCGCGTGTAAATCTCTGAATCCTCGATATGTATAAAGCTAATGGAAGAGACAGAGAAACAATCGCTCCACCACTCTTTTTCTCTTCTTCGATCAATTCTCCGATCCTTGTCTATAAATAAAAACCAGACCCACCCTAAACAGTTCCCTTAATTACATGTGCTGGTGCACACAACAAGAGAAGCTAGCCATATATATACTTACAATTAATCGAAGAAAAAAAAGAGAGAAGAAACAAATATATAAATATATATATATAGAGAGAAGAAATTAACAGAAATATGGTAAAGGTTGTATTGTCCGTTGTGGTTGCGCTATGCAGCATTGTGGCGTTTGCCCACAGCCACGACTCTCAGCTCTTCAAAGTCGAAGGGGACGTCTACTGTGACCCCTGCCGCATCCAGTTCCAGACCCCTCTCAGCAAAAAGCTCCCAGGTATATATATATATATACATACACGTACGTCATGTTTATCAATAAAGTATAATTTATAATACCATACATTCGGAGTTACTTGTCACACATAATTATATTTGACCAAGGTTTTTTTTAATGAATTTTATAACAAATTAGAGTATTTTTAGACTATTTATTAAACAAATGAGATTTTTAAAAAAAAATAAAAAATCATACGGTTAAAAGGAAATCAAAAGAATCTCAACAATTTTAAAACTTTCAAGAAAAAAAAAATTAAAAAATATATATATGTGTGTGTGTGTGAGCGCGGGCAGGGCGGAATCAGAAAATTTTCATTGAGAGGACGAATTATTATTCACTAATAATCCTATATACTAATTTTTTCTATTTTAAAAAAATTTTGCATGTAAAATTTTTATTTATTTGGGGTTGTGGGGAAGGCTCCCACCGGCTCAACCAGTTCTGCCCCTGTGTGTGTGTGTGTGTAAATGTGTGATTGATATTATTACGAGTAAAATATAATTTTTCGGAATGAAGAGTTTAGTGCATGTGCTGTTTATAAAACTTTAGTTGGTCGGGAATTTTACTATAGGAGCATACTTTGTTTGAATTTTCAAATTCATAAAATGAAATAATAAATATATAATGTAAAAAATAAATCAGTTAAAACGATTGATACGGTAAAATAAAAGGAAAAGGAATAAGAAATATATAATTAATTAGATTAATATATGTATGTGCATGCATGCAGGAGCCGCGGTCAGGTTGGAATGCAGCAACATTGACACCAAGGCGATGACGTACTCAATCAACGGCACGACCGACGGCGCAGGGCACTACACACTACAGGTAGAAGGCGACCACGAAGACGACATCTGTGAAGTGAAGGCCGTGACGAGCCCCGATGCAGAATGTAACGTGCCCATGGATGATGTGGCGGTGTCACGTGTGGTGTGCGCCGTCAACAGCGGAATCAATAGCGATGTCCGCTTTGCAAACCCAATAGGGTTCATGACCAAGGAAGTTGCTCCCCAGTGCACATCGGTGGTGCAAGAATTGTTGTTCACTAACGCCGCCGATGATTAGAAATTAATTTCATTTCTTGGTTCAGAATTAAGTCATTTGGAAGCGTTTGCCATTTTTAGTCACGATCTTCTCTGAAGCTTAATTTGTTTAATCGTCGAGTATAAATTAAATCATTAATTATTGGCTTTTGGCCTTCTCTTGTCCCGTGTAATCCAACTACTATATATATTTTTTATGGGAAATAAAATTATAATAAAATAAAATATATTCTCTATCATTTAAATATTTAATTAGTTACTTGGGTGAATAAATAAATTAAATGGTACTTATAACTTTTGTGTGTGTATATAGGAAATGGTTTAAAGGGGCACCCAACTCTCAATCCTTTAGTTGCATGATCTCGACCATCTGTATATAATATATTAAAATTTGCAATTTGGTGACATTCTCGTAATATATTCATGACTTTTGATACAAGGGGTATTAATTTCGACCAATGAGATCTTTTATTCTAAACTCCATATTCCACCTTGTATTCCAAAATCAAGTTAATTTATAATGTTAAAGATATATATATATGATCTTTGATGCTTAACGAAGTTTTATCTAGGGAAGAGAGTCGTGCTAAAAAGAAATATACGGAAGAGAGTCGTTGCATGAATATGTTAATTGGATAGGCCATTTATTATTAACTTAATTATGAATTGCAATAACTAATTAGATGAATGATAATTATATTGACTCCGTGTAATTATTCGAGAGTCTAATCTGTAGTAAAATTGGCTCACACCATGTGTCCCGAATTAATTAAGTTACGTTGGGTAATGAATAAGAAGCATAAGGCGTCGCACTTGTCTCATTATAAACATCTTATTTTTATTTTTTTTTAATGTTAAAGAGAGATAAACCTACAACTAATAGGATGCCTCCTTGTGGGTGACAAGACAAATAGAGGCTTCGTGCCGCCTTGGTTTGCATAATCACGAGAAGATATTGAAATTTATTATATAGAAAGAATTTAAAAAAAAATTAGAACCCCAAGTATTTTGGGTTATTAAATTAAGTATGTGCTTAAATACTGTAAGATCAAGTAATGTCTTAACCTTAAATGAACATCCAAATAAATATTAAAATCTATATTATGAAGTAAATGTTAAAGGGATAATTTTAATATCAAGATCAATCAAATCATATTTTATTTAACCCTTAATCGGAATTTATGCTATTCCACAATTGAACTGGAAAAAAATATTCCAAGTGAAGTTCCATATCGCACTTATTTTTAGTCCTGTCTCCAGCCCAATTGAGGCCCATTTTTGAGATATAAGTATTATATGTGGTCAGGTTGTTAAAAAGAATTGAAATGATGTATACATATATATATCCTAAGATAATTTTCTCCTCCAGTGCATGTCGCCCACTTGGAATAGATTTGGTATGCATTTATCTAAATTAAAGCACTTACGTGTGCATGTATAAATTAATGCATAGATATAGATGTGTGTATATATACACAGTTATGGATCAGAAGTAGAGAAAAAAAAAAAAGAAAGAAAACGAAAGAGAGAGGAAAAGAACTCCAGCTTCATCATTTTGAACTACTCACAACAGCCATGGGTTCCGTCGCCTATTTTCTATCACCTAACCATAGCTAAAAATTACAAAAATTGTACCATAAACTTCCTCTCGTTCGTTAGCTTGTAGCTATATAAGATTCCATTCAATTAGGTGTCCGGAAAGTAGAAAATGAAAGCAAGAAATAGTTGAGACCTGCTGTCCCGCAGCCATGTGCCGCAGCCAACTTGCGGTGCAATTTCCGGCCGATCCGATCGTCGGATTCTTCCCTACTTTATACCATCTCGAAGATCTTCTTACAGGCTACGCATATCTATCCTCAGATTGTAAATCAAAGGTCAATTGGTCTACCGTTTTTACAGTGAGATTTCATGCAAAATAGTTATCGGAAATCGATGTGAGTTGTTGCTGCTGCAGCTGCTGCTACTTGGACTGCATGACTCCGATCTTCTTGGTGATCAAAATCTATCATGTCATAGATTGTAAGAAACCTCTCCTTACGAGCTATTCATCTATGGTTCCATAGTTTAGCTTGAACATTGTTTGGCCTGCTGTTTTTGTATCGAGATTTGGTCATTTGGCTGAAAAACGATTGTCGAATGCGAAGTGCATGAGCTACTGTTGCCGCTTAGACTAAAGGTTTCAAGCCTTTCGATCAGTTGGTGTTATTCACGTAATATATATATGGTTAGAACATCTCTTCACAAGCTACAGCTCCATGTATTCAATTGTTATTATTCTATTAATGACCGACCATTAAGAAGAAATATATACTAGTTGATGACTTTGACTTCTAAATATCTCAAGAATTGCTGATTGATATGAACCTCTTTCAGTTTATAGCTGCTAGGTGTTCCTAAATTATTCAAAATTGATCTATGTTAAATTAGGAGTCTGACTTAATTAGGAGTTTTGAGAAGAGATGAAATCTATGTTGGTGATTGTTGTGAAGTGTTAATCCAAGTGAGGTTGTGCTACTTTATCTAAAAATATTGGAGATGTTCTTCGAATTCTAAAAATGTTGAGGGTTGACTCTAGGAAATTAGAGGTACTTTTGTTGTTAATTGATATTTTTGGAATTATGGAATTTCATCTTCCAAATTTCTCAAAGTTTTTATGTCGTTCGAAATATATGGTAACAAACATATCTTCTCAGACTACCTTTAATTTAAGGTCCAAAAACTACTAAAAGTAAACATGAAAGCTTGAATATTATTATTTTGAACCAATGCATTTCCATTCCTGATTTACGTTAGTTTAGCTTTTATTGGAGCTCAATTAATAATCTAATTTTAGAAATAGGCTTATTTTCTATTTGTAGCTCTTAGCAATTAGTTAGTTAATGGAGCTCAAAACAAGTTCTTAAGGTTGGAATCTCATTTAATGTGTAGGTCAAGAAGCATCTTAGCACACAATTTAGGGATATCAGTGAATCACCTCATGAGCACCGAGATCGTAAAGGTGGGGGTTATCACTAAACTTATCTCAAATTATTTATAAAACTGGATTTTACCCACGCGCATCAATATAACACGGTATTATTTGATGCATAAATGATATTTTGTTCCCCGATCCAACATGAAATAGTGCTACTGGCATAGAACAATTAAGAATCCACCTTATACTAACATTACTCCTCTTTCTGATCTATCTATATATATAAGTGCCAATTAGAAAGAGAAATCCAACCCATAAATTTTTGGATGCTGAATTTGCTACAGATTGGAAAGTGTGTTTTTATTAGTGGCATCAAAATTGAAAATACGGTCAAAGTTGATGTTTTCTTTTGGCAATTAACCTTGTATATAATAATGGACGATCATTTTATGTAATGTATAAATTTCAATGTTTTAAATTAAAATATATAATATCACAGATAAATGATTTCAAAATAATGATTGTTCTTTTAAAAATATGAACAGAAGATTTCTAAATAATAATTAATATTCATGAAATAATAATTATTCAATATTTAAAATTAATAATTATTAATGCACTTAGTTGAATTAGTTTCAAAATACGACATAGAAAGAAAAAAAACTATATTGAAAAATCTAATCATCCATAAATACATAGACATTATATAGAAAAATAATCCTATAGATAAATGTTTGATATATATATATATATATGTGTGTGTGTGTGTGTGTGTTATATTTGTTCTGGTGTTTGCTAAAAATATTATATTTATTTACAAAATGATTTTTAGAGAAATATTTTTAATTTAAAAAAAAATGGAACTATATATACAGAGAATTGGAATGACATAAACAAAAAATCGTACTTCTATATCTCTTTTATTGGTTTTGAAAAGATATAAAAAAATATATAACTCATAATCTATTTAATCTTAGTGCCAATTTTTATGCAAGTTATTGAAATTGATTCTAATTTTTATTCAAAGTCGTAATATTTTTTTATATTATATCAGTAATATTAAAAATCTCAATGAACAAATAATTATGTAAAAGTTATATTATAGAGTGACATACCACATTATATAATTGATGCATGCAAAATATATTGAGTCCACATTACGTCATAACTCAAACAAAATATATAATACTTCATATGGATGAAAAAATATACAAAACATTTCTCAATTTTATCAAAAAAAATAGTGTATGACTAAATGAGCCCATATAAAAGGCCTATCATTTTATTATTTTACAACATCGGCTCAGTAAACATGGACTGAGTAAATTAAACATGACCTACTAATTAGTAAATATATACATTTGTAATTCAGTAAACATGGACTGAGTAAATTAAACATGACCTACTAATTAGTAAATATATACATTTGTAATTTAAAACAGTACATGAAACTAGGGCTGTAAATGAGCCGAGTCGAGGCGAATACCTTCAAGCTCGAGTTCGGCTCGTTTAAGATATACTCGGCTCGAGTTCGACCTTGAGTTCGACTCGAGTTTCGAGTTTGAGTTCGTGTTCGGCTCGACTAAGAAAATTCATGATCGAGTTTGATTCGAGCTCGACTCGAGTTCAACTTGATAAGGATATGTTCAAGTTCGATTAAAAAAACTCGAGAAAAAGCTTGATTAAAGCTCGATAACAATAAAATTTGTGATCGAGTTCTTTTCTTTAGTTTTCCAGATTTTCTTTAATTATTTTTATTTTATTTTCTTTATATTAATTACTTAATTATGTAATTGTAGTCATGCTTATTACACATTTTATTATTTTTCATTATTAATATAGGATATTCAAATTTTAATATATATTTACCTTAATTTGAATTAAAATTTCAAAATATTTTTTCTAATATACTCCATCCGTCCCAATAGCAAGATTCACTTTCTATTAAAATAGAAAGAGTAAATATTAAAAAGGTGGGTCTTGCTATTGGGAGTTTGGGACGGAGGGAGTAATTTATAAATCACAATTTACTCATATCTGATTTCCTTTTTATTTTATCGATCATTTTTCACACTTTTATTTAAAAATTGTATTAATTAGTTAATTAGTAATTTATCTCACTATCCATGATAGTTTATTATTTTTCTTTCAAACTTCAACATATAAATATTTTACAATCATCTTAATTCAAATTCAAATTTCAAAGTGTTTTTTATTATGCAATTTATAAATCATAATTCAAACATATCTCGTTTTCTTACTATTTTATTGATTGTTCATTTTCATTTTCATATAAATTGTAATCATATTAGCTGATTGATAATATAGTTCATTATTATTGTTAGTTTATTATTTTTTACTACACATTCGCACATGTTCCAATTAATAAGTAAATATTTACAATAATCTTAATTCGAATACAAATTTCTAAGTTTTTTATAATATGATTTATAAATCATAATTTATTTTTATTGTTATATCTCAATTTCCTTTTACTTTATTGGTATATAAATCAAATATTTCAATGAGGCACACTAAAGTATACATAATATTTGTATATTATATAACAATTGAGTAAAAGTGTGTGTGTGTGTGTGTGTGTATTGTCGAATCAAACGACCTAAGTTATTATCAGACACTATTAATTGTTTGATATTGATTTTGATGAATAATTGTGATTTAATTCAATGTAATGATATTTGTTTGATATCATAGGTTTAATCAAATTCATTTGTGTTTGTTTGATTATCAAATCTCAATTCTTAATTATAACTATAAACTATAATTTTATTTATCTCATAATTTGATAGTTTTTTGTTAGACTACTTCAAAATTCAAATATACTATTTAATATTAATATTATAACTAAATAAATTCTAAATGTATATCTTAAAGTTGGATAATCAATTTTTGATTACATTATTTTTACTCATATAAATCTATTTACATATTCCTATTTTTTGTTTAATAAAATAAGCTTAACTTAATGTTTATAAATATCATTAATTGATTTCCTTTTTTTATAATATTAATTCTTAATTTTCATATAGTTCATATAGTCTATTATTATTAGTTGAATATATTTATCTGATAAATTGATAATATGATATTATATATGTTTATATAAATATAATATCAGAATATAATATATAAATATTTGCATATATTTAAGTTTTGGAGAATTGTTATAAAAATATTATTTGATTCAATTAACATAATTGTTAATAATTTTGTCAAGTGACTATAATAACAAATTGAAATACATTTGGATAATGTCTGAATCTTGTTGGGGTGAAAATTGAATTTTTTTTAGCTTATTTGTCAAAGCTCGATTAAAAGTTCGCACACTACTCGATAAAAGCTCGTTTATAGTCGAACTCGAGCTACTCATGAGAAGCTCGCGAGTAGATGGAGTTCGGTTCGAGAAAATTATCAAGCTCGAAAAAAAGCTTGAATTCGGCTCGTTTAATAAATGATCGAGTTTCGATCGAACTTTTTTCGAGTAGATACCCGAGTGGCTCACGAACAGTTTGGTTCATTTACAGCCCTACATGAAACCCTATGTGGCGCCGCCTCCATTATCTCTTCTAAACATTTATCGAGCTTTCATCTTTATCTGATCTAATCGTCTTATATCTCTTCATTTATAGAAACATCTATCATGTATTTTCTCATGTTATCGAAAGTCTTCAGAGGTTCCACTTCTTCATCTTCTTCCAAAAACATCCAAGTAGAAAAAGATCCTCATCCAAACAAATCGACTAACACTTCTATCATCCTTTAATTGTTGTTCTTATTATTATGACATAATTTCCCTTCGAATCTTCTAGCTTCAATTCAAAATGAAACAACTATTTCTTATATGATTTTATTTTTCAACCGCTACATTTCACATTTTTTGGGATGTGCGCATCAACTCTTTCAAATCAGATCTGGAAGATTTATACTTTATTGTGCAAGGTAAGTTACTGTAGAAATGTTTCACATTTTTTCAGTGTCTGGGTAACTAAGCTCGGGATATTTTCTCTTCTCACTATTTTAAGAAAATTTTTAATTATTTTTTTTCTTTCACTATTGCAAAAGGGATATTTAATTGAAGTATTTCGGGGAAAAAATATTTTTCTGCTTTTATATTTTGAAATTTTATAAAAATTTGATAATGATTTATACATATAGTTTAAAAAGCTTAGAATGAAAGCTCTTATATGTAATAAATCTATAAAAATATTAACACTTAAAAATTGAAAAATATATTTATTTTATAATAAAAATACCGCTTGCTAAAATCTGTTACTAAATTAATCGCTTACAAGGAGTATTTTATAATAAAAATACCGCTTTTATATTTTGAAATTTTATAAAAATTTGATAATGATTTATACATATAGTTTAAAAAGCTTAGAATGAAAGCTCTTATATGTAATAAATCTATAAAAATATTAACACTTAAAAATTGAAAAAATATATTTATTTTATAATAAAAATACCGCTTGCTAAAATCTGTTACTAAATTAATCGCTTGCAAGGAGTATCATTTGGAATGACTAAATTATCTTTTTTATGTCCGATTGTTGGGACATCGTGTGGTCATGACACCATGTTGAGCTTCAAGGCGTAAGTTTTGTTGGAGGATAAATGAAGTTCTGTACCTTGAGTTGGTTGTCTAAAATCTGCACACGAAAACTAAAACCTGATTTAGCTTTTGATGAAGTAAAAGTGTTCTTGTATGGATTCTTGTAATTAAAGTTAAGTATTGGATGTTTATTGTCTTGATTTTACTGACCTTGATCATGAAAAGGCAGAGCATGAGAGTGAATGTTCTTGCGGAGAAAGGCTTCAATATAATTGCAAACTGGGTTAATGATCTGCAGAAGTAGATGTTTCAATTCGTCTTGGCAAAGCCAAACACATTATTTATGGCCATGTAAGTCTGTGCAAAGCTACTATTTCCCTCGCAATGCTCTACTGCTAAACAAAATGTACATAAGATTTAGTTAGTTTCATACTTAGATTTTGATGAATGCTAAATAATGAATGTTCTCTTTTCGTATGCATGCAGGTATGCAAAAGCAGCTCTCCTACCAAATCGAGTTGGTTTCAAGATTCATGGACATAGGAATTTGATTTCTGTCTCCCTCACCTGCTGAAAAATTGATCCATGGGGTTTTATTCATTTTTTTAATACCTGCAAAAAAATTAAAATATAATATTATCAAACATAAACTGCAAATGTTTGTAATGAAAAAAATATATATAGAAAGAAAAATACTCTGAATGAAAATAGGTGTAAACTGAAAGACAAAATTATATTATCACTTGGCTATTTATAAAGCAAATGTCTACTAAGTAAAAGATAAAAATGCCTCCAATCTTTCAAATTACCAAGAGGCTCTGCAACTTCTGCTAACTTTACCTAAAAGGCGCAACATCTTTTATGATTAAAATAATAATAATAATAATAATAATAATATATATTGAGGAGAAAAATATTGTTCACACATTCACGCAATGCATGGCACATGCATTTTAGGCAGCTAATATGGGCGGGAATTAGCAATGAATAGTAGCAAGACTATTTTGTTATAGTATATTAGATAGATTAATGTCTTCATTTATGTGGTTTAATTATTTAAACTTTAAAGCTTATAAATATTTCATATATATTTTTAAATATTTTATATATGTTTCATACAAGCGTTATAAGAAATGTTACTGTTTATGTGAGTTAAATATTGAAGTTATAAAATATATATAAATGATTTTGTTATTCACAATTTGTGAATCTATGTGCTATGATGCAAATGTGAATTGCAATGTTACTTGCCTATAGCTCAGATATGGTTTTACACCACCCTATTGTTATGTGAACACCCTACAGTTTATGATTATTATTCAAAGCTGGAAGAGCTAATATACGAATCGTACCTACAGTTGTAGTTAATCCCACCCTACAGTTGTGTTGTCACATCTTACGCAGGCCCATATGACATATGTTTCAAGTGCATGCAATTCACTACGCTACATGTTAGACGATAGTTTTATGTGGGTTATACGTGCTTTAAATTATTTTAAATATGTTATACCCACTGAGTGTTTTCTGGCACTCAAACCCAAATATTTTCAAATGATTTCAGGTGATGGAGTTTGGGACTGTCTGATGGACGGTGACAGTTGGAGTCGGACTATTCGTTATTCACTTTATCAATTTAGTAAAGTGCATTTAAAGGAATTTAGGTGAAAAGTTTCTAAGTTGTTTAACCTGCTTACGCTATATCTTTTTTTTCTTTCTAAATGGTCGCACTCATGTGCGCTTAAAATTCCTCCCGACTCTTTTATAAGTTAGAAATGTAATTAGTTTTAATTTTTTAAAGCATGCTGAATTTCTTTGGAATTTAAATTAAGATGTTTAGAGATTATATTATTTTAAAAATATATCCCATTGAGACCTTTAAAAGCTTTCTTTTAGCAGGTTGAAGTCTTTGATAATCGTTTTGAAATTTGAAATGCTAATTTAATTTAATAGGTTAAAACGCATCTGTGAGCATATGCGTTAGGTTGATATGTTGGTGGGGTTATTTTCAAGTTAAAATGCAGCTCGTTTCTTTTGAAAGAAAATGTTGTGAATTGTTTATCTATTTATTATATTTTATAATAAAAAGAAATACTATAGTTAAAATTATTTAATGGCGAACTCTTCTCATTTCGGGATCAGGGTGTCACGGTTAGCATCCAACGTGTAACAAGGTTAATTTATTCTTCTTCTTCTTCTTCTTCTTTTTAATTTTTGCGAAATTCTTTTGTATTGTTTCACACCTATTAGTTAAAATATTGGATTTATTATGTATCGTTTATGTATTTGGATTTATTTGGTAACTTGTTTATGAATTTGGATTTATATGATCATTTATTAATTATAATATAATTGGATTTACTATTTAAAAAATTTAAAACGAAAATAAAGTGTGACACTTTGAAATGAACATGTCACAAAAAATGAAAAATAAAAAGTAAACATGTAGTGTGTGCATGTGTGTAGTGTGAGTGTGTTAAAAAAATTATTAAACCAACGTGTAGCCGTGTAGCGGTATAACAGTGTTCCAATTCAATTCAACTCAACTCTACTCTACACGCACTTTGCTAAAAAAAACTCTACACACCTACACGTCTCAATTCAATTTAGATAGAATTTTACAGCAACAACAGTACACGCTCAGCTACACCGTGAGTTCGACAGTTTGTGCTGAAATTAAAATGAATTGAACGTGTTAGGCAGCCAACGTATACCACGTCTATTAGTTAAAATATTAGATTTATTTGGTATCTCGTTTATGAATTTAGATTTATTTGGTTATTTATTAATTATAATTTAGTTATATTTACTGTTTAATTAAAAAAAATAAAATGTGATACTTTGAAATGAACATGTCACAAAAAATGAAAAAAAAAGAAGTAAATGTATAGTGTGTGCATGCATGTAATGTGAGTGTGTTAAAAGAAACCGTGTATGTCTGTGCGTGCGTATAGCAGTGTTGTGTGTACGTGTAGAGTGAGACTAGTACACAATCAAAAGAAAAAAAAACACTACATGTTGTTATGCAAACTACACAATAAAAAAAACCTAATACTGAAGCTACAATCCCAATACACATTGAAGCAAAAAAATTCTAGTTAATGCACGTTGAGCACTTACAAGCTCACCAACATTCTTTTTTGGTTGTTTTCTTCGTTCCCTTAATGAGTAGCAAAAGAAATAAATATAAAAAATATAAATGTGTAACACGTTTTGCGAAACGTGTCACACATGTTAAATTTATTTTTCTTTATTTTCATTCTTTTTTAATAATTAATTTATTTTGTTTATTCATTAAATATTTAATAATTAATTTATTTTGTTTATTAATTATTGTAAAAAAGGATGACCACCTCATTCAAAATTTAAACAATTTGAATGTTATCTAGATTTTCTATTATCCAAAAATTTGAATAATTTGAATGTTATTTAGATTTATGTATTTTTTTTTTATTATTCAAAATGTAATAATTTGAATGTTATCAGAATTTGGGTTTCATATTATTTAAAATTAGAAAATTTTGAATGTTACTAAAATTTATGTTAATTATTAGGATTTATTTAGGTTTTTCATTATCCAAAATGAAACAATTTGAATATTACTAAGTTTTAGATTTCCTACTATGAAATATGAAACTATTTGAATGTTATGTAGATTTATTTAGATTTCCTATTATCCAAAATGAAACAATTTGAATATTATTATGATTTAGATTTACTCTTATGAAAATGAAATTATTTATATGTTATGTGGATTTATTTAGGTTTCTTATTATTCAAAATGAAAAAATGTGAATATTATTGTAATTTAGGTTTTCCATTATCCAAAATGAAACAATTTGAGCATTAGAACTTTTAAGTGCTTCGAAAGACAAGGTTCAATTAGTTTAAACCTTCTCTCCAAGCACTTAAACCGTAGATCACATACTAAAATTAATGTATCCATTCAATTACTTACATTCAACTCCTAAAAATTTCAATGATTTATTATCATCACAATTAATCTAAAAGTTTCAAATTATTCAAAATTGGAAGAATTTGAATGTTATTTGGATTTATGTATGTTTTCTATTATTCAAAAATGAAACAATTTGAATATTATTTGGACTTAGATTTTTAAAAAAAGAAAAGTCACACATTTCCTTGAACAATTTGAACAACTTGAATATTATTAGGATTTATGTTTCTATTTTGAGACTTATGCTTCCTATAACTCAAAACTGGAACAATTTGGATGTTATTTAGATTTATTTAAGCGCCCTATTATAAAATAAAATAAAATATTTTGAATATTATTTGGATTTAGATTTCCTATTTTGAGAATTGGAACAATTTAAATGTTATTTAGATTTAGGTTGGCATTCCATAATTCAAAATAAAGTAATATAAATAAAATAAAATATTTTGAATATTATTTGGATTTAGATTTCCTATTTTGAGAATTGGAACAATTTAAATGTTATTTAGATTTAGGTTGGCATTCCATAATTCAAAATAAAGTAATATGAATATGTAACGCCCCAATTTTATTACTCTTAATAAAAATGAAACGTTAAACATGTTTTTATTAATATATAGAAGAAAATCCCAAATAATCAAATCTTAAGGTCTCAAAGATCACAGCGGAAAATCCTAATAAGAAAAACATCTACATTTATTTAAAATCTTTATTTAATCGAGATCATGACCACCACCATTGCATCTTGACCCGCTAAGCATCACCCGAGCCTCCATCTGAAAAAGATAAAGTTTTTGGGGCGAGTACTTTAACTCAGTGGGGAGTGTCCAATTATCCAAGCTATATAAAATTAAACGAGTAAGTGAGAATAATAAAAGTTGTTTAGTCCGTAGACCAAACCATATAGCCCGTCGGCTCAATACTATGAAGCCCGTAGGCCCTGTCTCATTTAGCCCGAAGGCCCTGTACTGTGCTGTGTCATCACATAACTGAATAATTAAATATAGGGAGAATAATTAGGACATGATCACGTAAAACCCCACCTTGACCTTGACACCGATTAAGTCCTGCGCGCCCTATAAATTAATTATCTTGAATTAATAAAATGCATGACATGATGTAATAAAACTATGCATAAAATTAAAGTACTGATTTCTCATGATGAATGCCTATAATTTACGTGAATTAAAGATACATGGCTTTGAATTAATTAATGCATGGCCAAATTATTATAACTACCTTAGAAATCTACGTAATCATATGAATACTTATATTATGGTATGATTTTTGATAAAAAGTGAACTTTTTGCATGTCCTCAAATTCTACCCTCTCGGCCCATAAGTAACTTAGCCAAAGCCCAAAGATTTCTTAATCATTAAAGCCCATCTGCAAAACAAAAGAATTAGAAAGATAAAACAAAGCAACTTTCTTTCTTTCTAGCCATCTATTCACGGCAACCATCATCTTTCACCGTCAACAGCTCCTCATCTTCTTCTCCTTTCTTCTTCTACGTACCATGGAAGGTTGGGATCAAAATACTACCAAGCCACCCTTGTCGTCTACACCATACACATAGACAACCACCCGCACTACATCGACGTCAAGCTTTAACTGAAATGAACAGCCACCAACCCGGCTGCGGCAACGATTCGTTTCAGAGTTCGACGCCGCTGCACACTGATCACGATCCCGCTGCAACTGCACCTTCTCTACCCCGCCAACCGTTAGTGCTTCAACCGCCGCACACCTGTGAGATTCCCGTCGTTGCGATCGCCACTATAATACCACCATTTTTCTTCCTCTCCTATACCACCCCCATGAATATGCAATGCAAAATGCATGGAAAAACAAGAAACGAACCATAGAAAATTTGCGTACCAGAAACGAAAACTTAAGAAAAAGAGATTTAAGCTTAAAA
The DNA here is from genome assembly GCA_026008535.1 of Perilla frutescens. Taxonomy (NCBI): domain Eukaryota; kingdom Viridiplantae; phylum Streptophyta; class Magnoliopsida; order Lamiales; family Lamiaceae; genus Perilla; species Perilla frutescens. The sequence goes on from BRKX01000002.1 coordinate 22,364,589, forward strand.
TCTCTCTCCAGCCTTGGACGTTTTTTTCTTGTGAGGAAAATAGAAGAAAAGAAATCTCTATTTATAATAGTTGATTAGGGTTAGGTTAGATTTCATAGCTCTCTAATAATCAAGTTGATAAGATTAATTAATGATAAGGTTTAGAGAGTTTGGGATATCAAGTTCTCTCCACTAACTTTTTCGTGAGAAAGAAGGAAGAGAAAAGAAGAAAAGAATGTTCTGGATTTTGGTCCTTTTAATACTTGGGCTCAACATTGGGCTTATAAAGATTTGGGCTCCACATAATTCAAATGGGCTTGAAATGAACTTTGGACAAAATAAAATGCAACATATTAAGCATTAAATAAATTAAATGCATGTTCATGCTATGAAATTACTATATATTAAAATGAATTCATGCTCGGAAGAAAATAAATTACTTAGGCGCGACTTATTAGACTTAATCAATTAATATCACACATATATAAATAGAACGAATAAAATATTTTTACGAAAAATGTAGCAATTTAAATATTAGAAAATCGGGTCGCTACAGAATAGTATTTGGATTTATGTTTCATATTATTCAAAATTGGAACAATTCGAATTTATTTAGGTCTCCTATTATTAAAAAATAAAATAATTTGAATAAATATTATTTATTCGGGTCTTCAATTATTTAAAATTAATTAATTTGCATAAGAAACCTAAACAAATTCAAATAACATTCAAAATATTCTAATTTTTAATAATAAAAACAAATTAAACATGTGTTGTGTTGTGTGCATGCACATGTAATTGTGTTTGTGCGCGTGTAATTGTAATTGTGTGCATGTGTTTGTGAAAAAAAGAAAAATAAAATAAAAGAAGCGTTTCATTCCTAAGAAACGTGTGACATGTTTTAGTTAATATTTTTTTTCAATTTTATTTTATTTTATTATTTAGTCTTAAAAAAAATAAGAGAAAATTTGAAAGCTGAATATGTTACACGCTGTATGCAATTTTCCATTTTTTTTATTTTCTTATCCCTTTTTATTTTAAAAAACAAAAAAAAAAGTTCAATGTGTAGTGTAATGTGCGTGTAATGTACTATGTGTTTGCGAGTACATGTTGTGTTTGGGCTTGTATTGTAGTATAATGTATGCGTGCACCCCCACATTTTCATTTGACTTTTTCAAAATTTAAGTAAAGATAAATAAGACCTTTTCACCTCTCTTTAGTTAAAAAAGAATACTCTACAATTCTGGGTTAGAAAATAAATTTACAACTTACTTTTAATTATATAAATTTTCCACCCAACCTTTATTTCTTTTGATTAGTTTACCCTTTATGCATATTTATTTTCTTTGTTATGTAACAACATCAAATCAAATTAAATAAAATCATCTTAGTTATTGGTTATCGTGTGAAGAAGATTAGACATAACTGCTCTTCGTGGGAACAACACCTTGCTCGAAACATTAGGTTACAAGTATATATAATGAACGCTTGTGTCATAAACGGTGGCGCACTACACCTTGCTCGAAACATTACTTTTAAGTTTTAATTCAAGTGAGGGAAGTTTGCTTTAATTTTATAATTTTTAATTACTGTTTATTTTATCTAATTGGAGTATATAATTATTTTATTATTAAATTTTTAATTAAAAATGTATTATTATAGTTGATTATTATATAATGAGAATTATATATTTTTTTATTTATAAATATTGATTATAACTAATTAAATTTTAATTTTATAATAATTATTACAAAATTATAAATTTAATAATAGGAAATCAGAGTAATGTATTGGAAATTTGAACATGTTCGGAGGACTTAACAGTGATCACCTAAAATATGAAAAAAAGAAAAAACAAAGATTTGATAATTCCGTTCTTCCCCACGATCGAACACGCTTTTTCCCATTCCATTTCCGCAGTGAGAAAACAAAGCAAAAAAAAAATCCCTTTAGTGTTGCGTAAACTCTCCGACTAAGAGCGAGAAAGCTTGCAGATTCAATCCTCATGGCGAACAGCAATTTACCGCGCAGAATCATCAAGGTACAACGTTTGATCTTCGCCTTGCGCTCCCGATCCCTATTTTAATTTATTTGTAAACCCTAGATTTATTTGCTACTGAATTATCCAATTCTTGTGTGTTTTTCCAATCTAATTGGTGTGGCTTTTTGATGAATTCTTTTGTCTCTTTTTATCTGATAGGAAACCCAGCGTCTTCTTAGCGAACCAGGTAAACCCTTCACCTTCCATTCATGCATGCATTAGAAGTGAATTGAGCTTGATGTAGCGGTCTATGCGTTTTGATTATGTTGAGCTTCGTGTGACTATGACTATCTTGTTTTCATGTCCCTGTAAATTTGGCGAGAGCCTTTTTTTAGGAGGGGAAGGGTTAGTTAGTTGACATCTTCTTGGTGTTGAAAATCTACAAACATCAATATATCAGTAGCGTGCGGGAATAGTTATAGAATGAATGCTGAAGAAAAAAAAGTAAAGAACAGTGCGATATATGATTTGTATGTTAAGGAAATTGGATAGCATTCCTTGCTTGATCTCAATCCTGTAAGATTTGTAATATCTTTCTACAGGGCTGCTGCCAAGGCCCTATGTGTTTTGGTCTAGGCGGCGCCCTTGGCAGCTTACATTTTGCCTAAATCAGTCTAATAAGGTACATCCCGACGAAGCAGCCACCTAGCCTTCAATGTTAGTTGAATTTGATGGATATTGTGACCACAACTTATTTTAGGAGTTGTAAATATAATTATATGAAGTATATGTATATATTGTATTTCTATTAGTATAAAAAGTTAAAAAATACATTTTCCAAATCTCAAGTCTCAACAAGGTAGAATACAATGATGTTTTTTTTTTCTTTCCACATAACACTTGTATAGAGGTACTCCTTTTCTCTCACAGATTGAGCTCTTGAGTATTTTTTTTATACATGAATGCAGCTCCAGGAATAAGTGCCTCTCCTTCAGAAGACAACATGCGGTACTTCAATGTAATGATTCTTGGTCCGACACAATCTCCTTATGAAGGTAAGTAGAGCTGGCCTTTTCTGTTGACTGAATAAATGTTTCTTTAATGATGATATTTATAGGATTTTATGCCTTCTGTGGTTTTATATAGACGGTACACGTCACAGAGTATATTAGTTAGGAAGGGCTTTGGGTCCTTGTTACAATCTCCCTGTTTTTTTTTTGTTTTTTTTTTTATCTTGATGTTTTAGACTTCCTCAGGCAAAAAGAGTTTGGAGGTTCCAATTAAAACTAGAAATTGGACTTTAGAGTATACCTTTGTTCCGATTAGAAGTTGCTAATTTCTCTTCTGATGATACAACCACTGAAGTTCTGCGACCAACTGTGTGGTTCCTGATTCTAGGTCATGTTGTTTCATGAGAGATTATCCACTAAAAAATTGGTTCATGCTGTTGGATAAGCTGGTAATTCTGAATGAATTTTATTTCTTTGAATATGTTAAAATATATATATATATATATATATTACATATCTCTCTCTCTTGGAAATAAGTGGCCACCTCTCGTTATTAGCCTTATTCCTTTATATAATTGCGTCTTTGTAATGGGAACAAATGAAGTGTGTCGTAGAAAATCACTTGAGATGTTATAGCGTGTAGATGTTATGGACACGTGTCTTATATTTTTGCATTTAATTTGGATTATTTTCTTCCTAATTAAAAGAGAAAATATGATTGTCTCAATTGTTCTTGTTTGTTGTCTGAATGTCTGTATTGTGTAGGAGGTGTTTTCAAGCTGGAGCTATTTTTACCTGAAGAATACCCAATGGCTGCCCCAAAGGTACTTTATGTTTCCTATATGGGATAAGGTGATAATTAATGCTGTCTTTCCCGAAAACTTTCATTGGTAATTGTAGGATCAAAACATGGGGGTTAATGTGTAGTGTTAGTACCTGTTTTTTCCTGATCTTCCAATCTTTCACAGTTATTGCTCAGTAAGCCCTGGTGCTTCAAAGCTTACCCTGTTAATAGAGATAAAAAAAATCATTTCTCCTCTCAAATTGCATCTCATTTCACCATCTTGAGTGAGATTTTAAATCACGTCTCTGCAAATTGAATAGCACATGTTACTAATTTAAAATGTTTTTTTTTTCTCTATCTGAAAATTCTCAACAGATTGTTTTTTATCTGGGTGCGAACATGCCTAACTGGTACTATCTTTTTATCAGGTTCGCTTCCTAACAAAAATTTACCATCCAAACATTGATAAGGTTTGTTGTCTCGGTTTTGGTTTTCTTGATTTTAGGATTGATCCCATCCCAGAATAATATCATATTTGCTGAATGAAATTTTAATGTAGCTTGGAAGGATATGCCTGGACATTCTTAAGGACAAATGGAGTCCTGCACTTCAGATTAGAACTGTACTTTTGAGGTAAGAATTTATCTATAGAAGCTTTCCTCATCTTTGTGAAATTTCTAGATGGAAAACTAAAAGTGGAAGATGATTTTTGCCATTCGATGTTAAAATCAAAATATTACAGTCATCTTTCTTGTCATTTGTTTATGGAACAATCAAGTCAGTCCCCATTATTCTGTTGTTGATGTCTAGCATTCAAGCACTTTTGAGTGCTCCAAATCCTGACGATCCACTCTCCGAAAACATTGCAAAGCATTGGAAAACAAACGAGGTTGAAGCCGTTGAAACAGGTAAGCTTTTAATTAATTCCGTTTGGGTTGTGGATATATAAGAGCATATTATTAGACAATCAAGTGTGATTTTTGGCAATGTTGCAGCTAAAGAATGGACACGCTTATATGCAAGTGGTGCTTGAAGTGTAAACCATGGAACCCAGGATTTGCAAAGAAACAACTTAATTATATCTTATTTGACCTCTCAATCAAAGCTCTCGAGACTATTTAATACTTGATCCCTCTTCTAAACTGTTGCTCCAAATGTAAAATGAATTATGAGAGATGATTCTTCCGTTACATATTATGATCCATGAGTCTGCTGAACACTCTATCTTTGCTTGCCCTTCCTTTACAATTGTCGATTGTTATGGGGTAACAGGGACGTGTAATGAGAATGAAATGAAAAGGAATCCAATGCCATTCCTTATGCTTTGTACAAAGGAATGAGAATCAAAATAAGTTAATCATTCTCTTAGATATATTAATTACCTCTTTCCCTTCATTCTCGGGCTCAAGTTGGACCAAAAAAACGATCTAATTGGTGAAGTGTTTGAACTAATTAATGATCAAAACTTAAAAGAGTTTAAATTCCCACTAATACTTGCTAGATCGAGCTTGTTAGACAACTCATCTATTACTATTTTATATATTTAGTGTAGTTTGCATGTTACTGCAGTTAGGTTATTAATGTAATTAGTATGAAGGAAATGAAATTGTAAAGGAATTAAATGATCTTACAAAATGAACGATGACGGGAAAGTACTTAACAAATCATCGATTATTTGGTTATTAAGGTGCAAATTATAAATCAAACGTACACAAAGCATGCTCACAAAATGATTTATTATTATTATTATTATTATTATTATTATTATTATTATTATTATTATTATTATTATTATTATTATTATTATTATTATTATTTGTTATAATGAATTAATGGTGCACCTATTTCATGAGGTCTCTACCGCACGTACATTGATTGCTACATCCTCGAACCATATTGAGATTATTGCTCCACATTAAGCTAGTAAAGAATGTGTCTTAATTAATATCGGTTAAAATACACATTCCAAAAGCTTGTTAATTTAAGTGGATTACCGACACCCAACTACTATTTTTGAAAATAATTAATGAAGTGGTGTAACAGAAAAATTGAAAAGTAAATGTTAAAAAAAAATCAAATTTGTTTCCATTAAACCCTTGCCGAGTTGTTTATGAAGTGCATATTTTTTAAACTGTGATTTGATGTGATGGATTATTTTATATTTTAGCGCGTTATAGATTTTAAAAATTAAAATATGTTTGTTGATTTTTTTTTTCTAATAATGTCATTCAACAAAAATGTCATTTTGTTGTACGGGTTGTATAGCTCATTTGAGAATAAATGTGTACGAAATCATTTGGAAGATTATTTTTACCGAAATTTTTGAGTCATTTTGATAATTAGATTATAATTATTACAACGTTTGTTTATTTTCGTTAAAATATTAAAACGTTGATAATTAAATTATAATTATTAAAATATTGAATTATTTTTATTAAAAACATTAGAATGTTGTGAATTAATTTGTAATTAGGCCTTGGTTAAATTATAATTTGCTTAATTTAAATATTCAGGACTAAATTTCAAAAAATTATTACTTGGAATAAAATAAAACACTTTTTAATATGATTTTGTGGCTACTTGAAAAATACAAATCCAACAGACTCCAAAACGTTGCCATTATTTGATACTAGTATTTTTCCTTTGTGATGCACAAATAATAATTATTTTTTAAAATTTGTAATATTATGATTTTTTTGAATTTTATATGTTTTGCTTCATTTTTAAAATTAATAAAACGATATGCACATGTGTTAATTAATTAGATAAGAAGACCAATTTTGTGTTGTTACGACAAACAAAAAGAAAATTAAATTTTAGGAACTAAATGAAAATTCATGTTAGAAAGACCGAATTGAAATATTTCAAACGACATGATTTTATAAAAAGCAGCGGATAATTGTCCAAGATTAAAAAATATTTGATTTCTTTGAATATATGATAGATATAAAAAATATAATTATTTAATTATTTTAAATGATGAAATTGAAATAGAAAAATAAATTTATTATTATTATTATTATTATTATTATTATTATTATTATTATTATTATTATTATTATAGTGCAACATAAATGAAATCCATTTTTTTATGCAACAAATGTAGAATACTATATATACAAATCATCTATCCATGCATAAAAAAATAAAATAAAAATGTTGTAAATTTCAAATTTTCAAGTAAAATAAAAATAAATAAAATTGGAAAAATTTGTTAAAATACAACGGTTATAATCTAAACCGTTATAAAAATACAAAAAAAAGAAGAAGAAAAATTTATAACAATAAATGTCACTGTTGTTGTCTTTACCTCAAAGTTGTTATCTATTAGCTCAGAACCGCTGTTTATTATATAAAAAGTATTGTTTAAAATATAACTATTAAATCGTGTGATAAACAGTATTTTATAACAGAACTGTAATCTATTACACGATTTTGACTTATTATATGTATAGATAAGTTCCTCAGCGCTATTTTGGCGTTTAGGCGCGAACAACTATTGAATTTCTCTCACCAATAATGTAAACAATAAATCTTGGTTACTTTTTCTTACTTAAATTTCGAGGACAAATTAAATATTAAATCTTGGTTGAACAATATGCTTTTTGTAAAATCTTGTGAAATTGACTCATTTGTTTTGTGTGTGTTCCATTATTTTTTTGCGAAAAAATGATGCTATAAAAGGATGTAGAATTCGCTAGGCGCTAGTCGGGCGGTCGAGGGGCGCCTAGCGCCTAGACGATCTAGACGGGGCCTAGGCGGGAATCTAGAGGGAGACTAGGCGTTTTTATTTTTTTTTTAAATATTATTATATATTGATATTTCTACCTTAAAGAATAAAGATGACAGAAAAATGTGAATTGAAGTTTGGTATAGTTGTTTTTTTTTTAAGGAAAAAACCCTCACGGGTGGGGATTAGGCAGATCCCCAACCTGTACATATCAACATAATGGAACTAATACATCGTCCGGGGAGCTCAAAAGTGACTCCCCTCCAAAAAATAGAACATAGATATGAACCTGTGTAAGGTGAAACCGTAACAGGGAGAGATAAGCTAAGTACTAAAACTAAACTATAGGACTCCAAAACTGGACGTAAAGAGGAAAATAGCAAAGTAAAATGAAACAATAACATAACCAAATATACAATGACATGGAATAAAATATAGTCAACGCCGGAAGCTGAAGTTAGGATAGCCCAACTGGTCCATCCTAACCAGGGAAGAAAGTGGCCTCGGGGCCGTCTGAGCATAAAAAATGTGTAAGCCGTCAACCTCATGACGGAGTCTGGCAAGGAAATCAGCAGGGCAATTGTCCTCTCTGTGGATGTGTGTGACTCGAACATGACGATCACGGAGTAGAAGTCGTAGTCTGGAGAAGACTTCCCTAAGCTGACCGGAACCTCGAGCACCAGATGTGATGACTGTGACCACAGCCGCTGCGTCGAGTTCGATCCAAACATGGGAAGCCATTTGGAGAAGGAGGAGGAGCCCCTGGAGGAGAGACCGGAGAAAAGTGCATCCAAACTGCCTATATAGATTCCCCCTGAAGGAAAAGGCAAGGAACTGACTCAGTACTAGGAACAGAACAGTAGGGGCACCTAGAAACTAGGGGGGTCTCCCTAGCCAGAAGCTTGGTATCGACAGGTATGCGATCGAAGTACATACGCCAAAGAAATATGGACATGGTAGGGGTCAGACAATCGCTCCAGAAATCAGCCAAGAGAGCCCACCTCGGAGCCCGATGCCTGACACTCTCCCAAGCAGAAGTAAAAAAGAACTCACCATGAGGGGTCAAATTCCATCTCGGGCATCCCGCTCACCCCACAGAATCGGCATAGACCTCAGGGAATCCTCAAACTCAGCAGGTAAATCATAATGTGCTCACAGTGAATGCAACCTATCTACATGCCAGGCATCATGAAGCAAATAAAAGCTCACAGGTCTATGATCACGCTGCACAGTAGGACACATCAAGTAAAGGGAAGCAGCGCCGAACCACACATCGTCCCAGAAACTGACATCACCCGTCCCGACAGATCAAGAAATATGCTGCTGGGCACGAATACCTTTAGTCTGAAAGCGATGCCAAATGCGGCTGTCAAGAGGAGAGACGGGCACACGTCTCGAGAAAGAGCCTCCACAATACTTCATCATAGTGAAGCGGGCCCAGAGGGAGTTCTGGGACCGGAATTTCCACCAGAGCTTGAAGCTGAAAGCATCATAGATGTCCGACAGGCGACGAATGCCCAAGCCGCCCTCAGCAGTCGGAAGACAGATCTGCTTCCAACTGATCCAGTGGGCTTTTCGAGCCTCGTCATTCGATCCCAGAAGAAGCGAACCATGAGCTGCTCTAACTGCTTGAGAATGCACTTGAGGGGTCTCATGACCTGAAGGTAATGGAGAGAGATGGCGGCCAGGGTGCTTTTAATAAGAGCGAGGCGGCCACCAAACGCGAGGTGACGGTGCGACCAGCCATGAATCGTCGCACTGATCTTCTGACGAAGATCGAAGAACTCCTTCTTGGTACGTCCCTTGTAAAGGGGGGAACATTTAACCACACGATAACTGTTAACTGTGGTATAGTGGTTGGATGCACATTTAACCACCTTTAGGTCAGAGGTTTGATCCTAGGAACTTTAAGTTTATTTTTTTTATTTTAAAGACCAACTCAAAAATATGCAGATTAAGGGAAAAAAATAGATGCAAGTGACTTCTGTTAATGTTTTTCGACCTTTTTCTACTTAACCGAATAATTATCCGATTCCCTTTTCGGCTCGGCAACAGTACTATAAAAGTACATGATGTGCAATCATATCTCCTGTCTTCATCTCCATCCAAAAATGGCAATGAAATTCGATCGAAACCCCAATGTTGGCCCCATTCTTCCAGCTCCACACCACCCAACCCCTCAAACCCACTTGTCTCAGAATCAGCCAGCTCTTTCCGCCGGCGGCAAACTCGTTATAACCGGCGGGAACAAGCTCTCCGGCCATGTTTGCATAAGCGGCTCCAAGAACTCAGCTTTGTCGATTTTGGCGGCAACCCTTTGCTGTTCTGGTTCTTCTAAACTTAAAAATGTGCCCGATTTATCCGATATCAGAACAATGGCCGCCGTTTTGAGCTCGTTGGGAGCTGAAATCGAGTTTTCCGACAATGAGGTGGTGGTGAACGCGGACCGGGTTGGATCGGTCGAGCCTGACGCAGCTCTCATTGGCCGGATTCGGGGCGGATTTTTTGTCGTTGGACCGCTTCTGGCCCGGTTTGGAGAGGCCGTCGTTGGGCTTCCCGGTGGCTGCGACATTGGGGCCCGGCCCGTAGATATTTATGTTCGCGGGCTGCGGGAGCTTGGCGCCGTTGTTGAACTGAGGTTAGTTGATTTTCTGCCAAATTTGTATTTTAATTATTGTTGTTTTCTAATTGTTTTAGGCCTTGTTATCTAGGATCGGGCCGATATGTATCCTGTTTGCTTGAAAAATCGAACAATTGATAATGGAATGGTCTAAATCCATTTATGAGATATGTAATAAAGAAAAAAAATTAATGATAGGATATATTAATTTATTATTTGACTAAAAAAATATTAACATGCATGTATTCATAATTGAAATTCTAATAAAATCATATTTTATAGAATTGCAATTTGATGGAGAATATAAAAACATATAATCAAGCAATGTATTAGAATTTAGAGACATTCTCGTCAAACATATCAAGTCTTGAGCCTAGCAAACCAGCCTTGTTGTATTTGATTAGAGTTGAGCTACAAGAAGTGTAAATCCTGGATAAATTAATGAACTTTAAATTAGTTTATTTCAAAATAATCGATTATATCATGTCAAGATCAAAGCTACTTTGTAATTGTTGATGAATTGGTTGTGCAATTTCATTGGAGGCGCCTTCTTATTTCTACATTATCTCATAAGAATTACTATAACTAGAAAGCAAAGCATTTGGTTTTAGCAAATGCCATATATCTGAGAAGGCTAAATACAAGAACTGATTTGTATAGTTTGAACATGATATGAACACCAAGTGGTAGGCTGCAGTGGATCATATCTTGGACGTTTGTGGGTATAATGAAGCTCTTCGAGCAGCTGTTTTTCGCTTAAATTTTTCTTCATGTAACGTCTTCAGGGATAACAAATTGGTAGCACATGTTGCAAATGGAAGAGGTTTGGTAGGTGGGAGATTTCGACTCGATTACCCTAGTGTGGGAGCAACTCAAACTCTAATGATGGCAGCATGCATGGCTGAAGGAACCACACTGCTCTCAAATGTTGCTCGAGTATGTATGTAGTAAGAATAGGATTATACATGAATCACCGAGAAATGGTCTCTTGTCTGATCAATATGGATAAAACTGACTGAAATCTCTCTACAGGAACCGGAAATAACTGATCTCGCTTGCTTCCTAACAAACTCGGGGGCACACGTGGAAGGCGTGGGAACGGACAAGATACGTGTTTATGGGAGGAGTCGATTACTTGGCACTGAACACACAATCATGCCTGATCGGATTGAAGCAGGCACCTTCATGCTTGCTGCTGCAATTACTCGATCGTGCATCTCCCTATCACCCGTCTATCCTGACTGCCTATCAAGTTTGATTGATAAACTCTCAGTTGCTGGATGCGAAATCACACACAAGCATCATAAGTTGGAGGTAGGTTTCATCCATTTATATATCCCCATAAGCAGCAGGCAGATAAGTCTGATCAGTTATATGTTATTGGCACATCAGGTTTCTGCTATCCCTCGGAGCAGCAGAGAGGACTTGCGAGGTTTTGATATTAGAACGCTTCCATACCCCGGATTCCCGACAGACCTCCAGCCTCCAACAATGGCAATGCTATCGACCTGTGATGGTTTAAGCATCGTGGAAGAATCCGTGTTTGAAAACCGTTTGACTCATGGTAGGCGTGTTCTTAACTAGCTGTGTGTTCAGTTCATATTAATTAGGTATATTTGATTGCTGATATTGTTTGGCTCATTTGTAGTGAAAGAGTTGCAGAAGCTTGGAGCTAAGATTTACAGCCATGGAACCACTGCAGTGATTCATGGGAAGTGAGTTTCATACTCTAATAATCACCATAGGCCTCGTAGCTTAGTGGTATTCTCGCTCCTAGATAGTTCCCCTTCCCGACTCAAAAAAAGAAAAAGAAAATGATTAATGGTTTATGATTTGACAGTAAACTATGCGGTGCACGAGTTGATGCAGCTGACTTGAGAGGTGGGATGTCGTTAGTATTAGCTGGTTTAGCTGCTGATGGAGTTACTCAAGTTAACGGGGTGTCGAATATCGACAGAGGTTACGAGAATTTGGAGATGAAGCTTCAGTTGCTGGGAGCCGATGTGAAGAGGCTACAAGAAGACACGTGATTATGATAACAGGTTAGGATCTTCGTTGGTCTTGGCACAGGCACAACCTCCAATGGTTGTTGAAATGGTTTATTCTTTTCCATTGGAGGCATGTTAGAGATGTACGTACAACCATTGCTCATGTTCCTAGTTAGTAGTTACTACCGCCTGTATCTGTAACCAATTGTAAATCGAGTGTAGGTTTGATGACATTTGGTTTCCATTTTTAAACTAGTTTTGTTCTCTAATGGCAATTGGAAAGGGAAACCAATCATTGCTATCTGAGAAAACTAACATGCTCCACTTATAAGAAATGTCGGTGGGAATCGAATTCTTTAAACTAGTTCTTACCATATGTGTGTGTTTGCCCAACTTCAATGTTGGACCAAACATCAATTTGAGGTATGTTTTCACTCCAACACTATCTTAAATATCTTTTTCCAAATTTGGGGTACAATCCAGTGCTGCATCAAATTGGTGTTGATGATCCCACAACATTTAATAAATTATTTTATTATTTTAAATTATTTATCTAATAAATTTACTTTAATTTATAAAGTATATAATCGCTTAATTTAAAGTATAAATCATCTCAATAAATACATAAAAAATAATTTCAATAAAAACACAATTAAATAAATAATTTTCTTACTCGATATATAGAATCAAGAACAAAATGTTCATATTGCGATTCAAAATGCATTAGTAGAACATGTGGGAAAAATATACTAATTTCGAGTATTGAAACCAAAATATATGTATTTATATAAGTGTTGTAATTTCTTTATATTTTTCACTAATTGTAAGAGTTTGATGATCATTTAAAATACTTTTATTATTACAAGCATATTATTTATTATAATTTTTTAATAGTACTTACTTTTTTAATATTATATATATAATTTTGAAAATATATAATTAATAGTTTTAATTTTGAATAATTATTATTTAAAAAAAATACTAAATCCTCAAGTGCATTCATCTTTCAGTTATAAGACAAAATTGAATATTTTTGAGAATATTCTTATTTAGTATAATATTTGACGCAAAGAGTTGGCGTTGACAAAAATTAAGTTTAGAATCTACACTAAATACTAAATAGGTGTACCTATTTAGGGGGTGTATTGGATTGAGATTTCGTTAGACTTTTAAAATCCGGGTGTATTCAATCCAGACTTTTAAAAGTCCAATGAAATTTTAGTGTATTCAATCCAGACTTTTAAAAGTCCAACGAAATCTTGGTGTATTCAATTCAGACTTTTAAAAGTCCTTTAAAATTCTGCGGTATTCAACAATCCACGGACTTTAAAAAGTCATTGACTTCGTTGGATTTCAGCTGGATTTCACGTGAAAATTACAAAGGATGAATTCCGACCTCCAGACACGAGATTTCAATGGATTTGAAAAACCCAGCGAGCGCGGTGTCCCAGCGGCCGGTGAGGAGTTAAAATCGGGTACCCCAGCCGTCACCCGACCCCAGCGGCCGCTGGCCTTGCCGATGATGGCACTCCAGCGGCCGCTGGATCAAGGCCGCTCAATTCCAGCGAATGCTGGGTTCAATTTTTCTTACCAGATACACCGATCGTTGTGTTCCAACGAGCGCTGGCGAGGTGGATTTGAAATCCATTGAAATCGTTCAAAATCAATCCGAAATCCATACGAAATCCCCCAGACTCTGTGTGGAGTTAGAAGACTGCATGTGGAGTTTTGGGAGACTCCATGTGGAGTCTATGGATTTATAAAATCCATAGAAATCCATGGACATTTTAAAGTTCAACAAAATCCATTAAAATCCCAATCCAATTCACCCCCTTAATATTGAAGATGCCCTTAAGGGTTTGAAATTCATGAATTTTGTGGAATAAAAACTAATCAATAATTCGGGATTAATAAATTTTTTAGGAAAGAAATTCACAAATTATACAGAAACGGAAAGAAAACAATCCGAAATAGAGCAATAAACTAGTAAAAACTACCGTAGTGTGAATTTAAAACTGAAAAAGAGAATATGCAGAGATATATAAAGTTGAAAATCAAATGTGACTTTCACAATTTTATTGCATGTACCATGACATTAAGCGGAAAAAACAATAATAAACTAGTAGTGTTATTTATTGAAACAAAAGTTTATGCAAGAAAACGAGAACAGATGGAATGATTTGAGTCACCATTCAATCTTCGTTATCACAGTACAAGATAATAAATAGTTCGTTAACATTAAGAAGTGCTTGCATTGCATCAATCAAGCACAGAAATGTGATCAGCAATTCCCATAAGAGAAGTGAAGAAACTGATCGCAGACCGTACGATGAACCCGGGCGGGCAAACGTCTCTCGTAGGATTCAAACTCAAGATGAGCGTGATGGATGATGCAACTAAATTAACCGGTGTTCTGCAGTCCAGCAGCAATACCTTTCATGGTCAAGATGAGGGTGTCTTCGAGCCCCGGGGCATAGTCACTCGTCGGATTCAACTTCACGAGCTCATTAGCAGGATTGGAGTCCGTATACTCCTTGGAAATATGTGGCCTCAACTTCACATTGAAGTGTGGGTCACGGATTCGCTTCAGTGTGTACGCCTGAGACACGTTCAACGTTGTAATGTAGGAATCACGGAGACGAAGACGTTGTTTCAAGTGCAGGTCTCCTTCGAGAAGATCCTTGTGTCCGGCAATCTATGAAACCGAGAGAAGTTAATCTCAAAATGAACATGTTTGGAATACTAAAGGCATTAAAATCATCACCCTTAGATAGCAACAAGAGGTTACCTGGAGCAGAAGAGTCTTTGTTTCCTCATAATTAGCCCTCAATCGCTCACCAAACGACCACAGGTCTTCAGAAACTAGGAGTTTGTCGTACAAGGCAGCAATGCCAGGGTCTCCCTTGGCAAACACCATTTCAACTAAATCGATCGTGACTCTATAGAAAGGCCATTGGTTGTACATTTCTTGCAGCATTTTGAGGTTTCGTATGTCCTTCTCTATGGCATGTTTGAATGCAGCCCCGAAGCCTAGCCAAACAGGCAGATGGAATCTGGTCTGAGTCCATGCAAAAATCCACGGAATAGCTCTTAGTGATTCGATTCCTCCACTAGGTTTCCTCTTGGATGGACGACTACCAATGTTCATTCGACCATATTCTAGCTCCGGTGTTGCCTGATACAGTTCATAAATTCTGTTATCAAACTGATATGCACAGGTAATAATCCAGGATGCTAGCTAATTAGACAGAGGAACTGGTAAATTAAATTTAACATTTTGCAGACACTTACCAGGCGGAAATACTCAACAAACCGGGGTTCTTTAAAGACAATTGACCTGTAGTCCGCAGTAGCAACAACTGCAATCTCATCCAGAAGCGCCCGCCATTCTGGCTTCGGGGAAACTGGGGGACGCATACCATGTTCTAATGTAGCAGCAGTAAAACGCTGGAGTGTTCTGAAGCACAAGTGCTCCTCACCAAATGATTGCTCAATGACTTCTCCTTGAACTGTGACACGTAGAGATCCATGGATAGTGTCTGGTGGTTGGGACAGTATAGCAAGGTGAGTGGGGCCACCTCCTCTTCCCACAGTCCCGCCTCGTCCATGGAACATTGTCAATTTTACACCGTATTCCTTTGCAACTTTAACAAGCTCCTCCTGAGCTTTGTACAGTTGCCAGGCTGCTGACAACCGACCAGCATCTTTACCAGAGTCTGAGTACCCAATCATGACTTCTTGCTTACCATTGATTCTGTTTTTGTACCAATCAATCGAGAAAAGACGTGCAACAGCAGCAGGTGCAGCTTCCAGATCATCCAATTTCTCAAAAAGTGGGACAACTCTCAGAGGCTGCTTCACATGGCATTCACGTTGTAGAAGCTCAACTGCTAGTACATCAGATGGTGCAGTGGCCATTGAGATTATGTACGCACCAAAGCAGTCAGACGGCAGTTCTGCCAAGACATGTAATGTGTCTAAGACATCAGCAATCTCTTCTGTTTTTGGGAGATCTGGGCCAAAGAGAGGCCTTTTGCTGCTGAGTTCAGACAGCAACCATTCTTGACGACGTTCTTCTGACCAGTCTCTATATGAACCTATGTCCAAATGATTGGTAACGGCATCTAGCACATCAGTGTGCCTGTCTGATTCTTGCCTTATATCTAGTTTCACCAGTGAGAGGCCAAAAGTGGAAACTTGCCTTAGAAAATCAAGAAGGCTACCATCAGCAATTGGCCAGTCCCCACATACAGAGAGAGATCTGTAACAGAGCTCAAGTGGCTCCAAGAACTGCACAATAGTAATTCAGTATTAGGTCTAAATAACACGGTGCAACTTAATCCAGCATGGTCGTTATTGCTAACAATAATGTAATATCATCAAGTATTCAGAATGCGGAGTAAATATATGGTAACAGTGAGGAGTATAATTCTTTTCAAGGAAAACATTCTTTCTCTAAAAAGAAGCAATCCAGCACTTTATCAGGAAATCACTGGAGAGGAAGGCCAGTAATTCAACATATAAAGGATGTTTTGAGTCATATCACAGATTTTTTTTAAATACCTGGTCAATATTGGTGTAAGTTGCCTCTTCTGGGATTTCAGAATTCCCTTGAGCTAACAAATGACGAGAACGCTCACGTGTCTGGTAGAGCTTATCCCTCACATCACCAAGAATGACACGATATGGCTCGTTTGGAGGGATTGTTTTCCAAAACTCTGCAAAGCAAGGAATGGCATTAAATGCTAAATAGTTGTATAAGATTATAGATTGTGCATAAGCACACCACTTTGAGTGCAGTGAAAAACATAGTTATATGATAGACAAAATAAACATGATATCGGTTCAGTCTCAAGTAAAATGATACTTGCAGCAAGTGCAATGTTTGCACAAGATCAAGAGAAAAATAAATGGAATCATGCATGTAATTTGGAGGATACCTATGTAGTGCTTGGAATCTCTCTTTGAAGATGTGAGGAGTTCATCAGCTCTGACACGAAGCTCATCACTGCAACGCCACATGGACAACTGGAGATAGGTTGCAGAGTTAGTTGAAAAGAATGTTAACTTAACCACAGATTCAAAATTTCTGATGAATAACCGTTTCTGTAATTATAGTAATTAAATACCTCAAACATGAGTTCCTCTATTTTGGAATAGTACAAGTTAGCAGCCATCATTCTCGCCAATAAGCAAACATCCCTAGTGACCTCAGGAGTTACTCTTGGATTTCCTGCAAAAGTTTTGCAAACAATTCAAGCATTAGTCTCAAGACAAGTTTCAAGCAACTTCTCAGAAATCAATGAAAACTTTTATTCCATAAGAATCCTAGAGATCATTCACTGAATCAAGAAGAAATTATAAACTAATCATTTGGAGAATCAGAAACATACCATCACGGTCTCCACCCATCCAAGAGGAGAACTGAATAAGAGGAGCATTGTAAGGAACACGTTCATTGATCCCTATATTCTTAAGTGCTGTATCAACACGGCGCAAAAACTTTGGTACACCTTTCCAGATTGTTTCATGAAAATAACTCATCCCTGCCCTCATTTCGTCTTGGGGAGTAGGGGGCGTCCGTCGGATCTCATCAGTTCGGAAAGCAGCTTGAATCTAGAAACATTTGGACAACATACAAGCAAAATAGGAGAAGATGTCCTCTCAGACAACATTGCACAATGCTTTTGAAATATATGGAGAACACTACCACAATGTTCTGTTTGCAATGATTGGAAATGCTTGCGAACATATTAATTGTGTGAAGAAAATTAACAGACGTAAGATGAGGAATTTGAATGTTTTGATAGCATATTGTGAAAAGAGTGAGAGGGAAAGAAAGAAGTGTGCTTCTGAGTTTTACGGCTTATCTGGAACTGATCAGTCAACACCTCTGAAGTTTTATACAACAATAAACTTTATACTATGTCTAATTCAAAACTTACAAGTCAAATCATACTCCGACCAAATAAAAAAATATAATTGAGTTTTCTTTTTCATTTTTTTTATGCATTGCCCTTTTTGCACGTTTTCTCCATTCTAATCAGCTTTTATTAAACAAAGCATGTTAAAATATTATGAGGTCAAAGTTGGAGTTCTCAGTGGGCCTAAATTTATAACTTTTGATGATAGTATCTATCTCTTGTTTTTCTATTTGTGGTATGGCGACTCACAGTTTTCATTTTATGGTTCTGAAAAATTCAAGAACTTTTTATCAGGCCTCCAGATACAACCATATGGCCATTTCTTAGTGCACTGTAAAATCAAAATATGAATATTGAAGCAGAAAAGTTCGAGAAATGGAATTGCTATATGAATGCGGACTAACAGGCCCTGATAATTTACCTCTCTTTGTAAAGCTTCATCAAGCTCCTGTTTATCATCTGGAGTAATGTCTTTGGCATATAACTGAGCTAAGCAATTCCGAATCCTGAACAAGACAGGTTAAGTCGGTAAGAAGGACTGGTCGAACAGAAGCTTCATTCAGATTAAGATACAAATGTATAGCAGAATCAAATTCTAATGGGATAACATCCACCGAAAATTGTAATCCAAAGCATGATAATCAGAGAACCAACCTTCCATGCTTCTGAAGCAGCGACCTTCTTACAGACTGCGTAGGATGAGCTGTAAAGACCAGATCCACTGTCTGATTCTTCAAGGCATCAAAAACTTCTTGAGGAGACTTCTTTAAGTCAACCACAAGTCTCTTGAAAGTTTCTTCGATGTCTGATTCAGTGGTGGCGGAGTTCTCATCAGTGTAATCTCCCTTTTTCTTTTTGTTCCTCCGGCGATAAGCAATCTGAACCTCCTCAGCCAAGTTGGCCAGGCTAAGCATGTGAGAGAAAGCTTTCGCTACGACAATTGAATCACCGGGATCCAAACTTGTCAGTACATTACCAAGCTCTTCCAGCTTCTTGGGATCATGTTTGTTTTCATACTCCGCCGAAAGCTCATAACATTCTTGCACCTTCAATGATGGCAGAAATTTAAGTTTCATTTCACACCAACCAAACATTCAAATTAAGCCCATACCATTCCCAAATCACAAAAGGCGAAATCAACAATAAGTTTCTAGAAACTTCAAGAAGCTGGTAAGGTTTACTCGTCAAGTAGCAAACTAGTGAAGTAGCTACTAGACCATTATCAATACAATCTACTATTTCAAATCAAAATGATCTTCAAATACTATATAACTGATTATCAGAATTATCAATACAATTCAATCTCCAATGACAAGCCCTCTGTCCTTTTGAAAATGCTTAAATTTTGCTTCTTGCATCTTACTGCAGCAACATAATATTTGCAACATCAACGAAGTAACAAAACTCAGTTACTACATCAAGATCAATTTTTTAGACATCAAAATCAAAATCCAACATTCAATTTAGTCTAAATTCCAAAAGTCAAATCCAGAAATAAAATTAAAAAGCGAAACTTGCTATACCGTTTCCTTGAGATCCTCTCCATGCAAATCCTGAAGAATATCAAGAAACCGATCCAAAAGCAGCGCATCATACTCGACTAGTTTATCATCTTCAGACACTTTTCCAGGAACCAAAAGCCGCAATTGGGCGTCAATTGACGCCATCTTCTCCAAATTTCTAGTAGCCATGGCAGTCGATCCAACTCCCAACTCTAAAAAAAGGGGGGGGAATAAAAAATTAAGGCCTCAATCTGGGAAAACCCAGAAGAGATTAAGAGCATAAATCACGGCTCGAATCAATGACAAAGATTGTGAGCATGAATGTAAACAATTTGAGAGTCAATTTAAATAGCAAAAGCAAAGATTGAGCGTCATGCAAAGTGTTGAAATTTCACATGCAAATTGGGTGGGTTTATTTTCCTTTTCTTATCCATTTTTTTTTTCTTTTCTGAATATGATAGCATGTATTCGTGTTGTTCTTACATCCCAGAAATTGAAAGGGTGCTGACTAAGGGTCCATGATAAATTGATAATGTACCTGAATCTGGGACAGTAGATTCTTGAGAAAGAAGGGGATCGGAAAGTAAGAGAGAGAGAGAGAGAGAGAGAGAGAGAGTTGTGATTTAAGGACAGGACTGAAGAAGACTTCTATATATAGACAAATAAAGGAGTAAATTTCGTTCCGAATTTTTTTTTATTGGACAATTCAAATTTGCTTTTGGTGGTGAAGAAATATAATTTTGTGCAATGTTTTTAAATTGGTGCGAGACAAGTAATCCCTCAATTAATCGAATCGATTAATGATTTAGTTTCGATAATAACTCATTAAATAATTTTTATGTAGGGCTCCTATTCCCAATTAGACGATCTGACATTCTCCAATCTCCATACTCGGATCTAATTTCACATAATATTTTTTACTACTATAAGATTTAATAATTTTTAATGCGTGCACTATTTATTACTTTCAACATCAAAATTATTTCCTTTTAAATTTATGTCAAATTTAATTTAAAATAATTATAAATATATTACTCATATTTTTGTGTTTTGAGCTCAGATCTTGTTTTGTGATCACAATTTTTATAATTTAATGATATTCTTCATGTTTATATTGATAAGCTATCATGAAAATAAAACTTAAAGAACACTGCATTAAATTATCAACACACAAATATAACCCAATCGATTTTGTGATCAAGTTACGTTTAAATTAATGGTTGGTTAGACTAATCGTGTCGATTTGATTTTGAAAAATATTATTTTATGCTCAAAAATATTTTGGAATCTTATAGTTGTTGAATTTATAATGTTTTATTCAGTAAAACTGATCGGCAGTTGGATCATTTACATTGATTTACACTCAAATTTATTGAGAACTGGTTTTTCTATGCTTTGCTTATAGATTTAAATTCTTTGTTTAATTACGTTAGATTTTTGTTTTAATCAACACGAAGAAATTTCGATTTTGGAGCTATTGACATTGTTTACAATTACATAAAGATATTTTCAATTTTCATCACTTTGCCAACTACAGAATATTCCTCAAAGATGCTTGAATAATTTTCTTCTTTTTCAACCGATTACGTACCCATTTTTTTCTCTCCCTCTCTAGAGTAAAAACAGTTCTTCAGATTATAGCATTTTTTCCCCAAACAATGTTATGAGGAAAAAGAAGATTTGAATTTGGTTAGGAACCTTTCTTTTAGTTTTTTTAATTTCTTGATTTATTCACCTTCATATATATATATATATATATATATATATATATATATATATATATTTGTGTATATATGCCTCATCGTGGATGGTGATAAATGGTATTTTTGTCTGTCCCATAGAGGAAATTCATTTTGATAAATACTTAAATAAAAATAAAAATATAAGACATAAAAAATAAATGGTGGTTGTGTGATTAATTATTGCGTGTTGGAGCAAATGTTTTACGAGCACCACTTTACTTTTTAATTTCAGTGTACTTTTTAGATTTTCTTAATATTATTTATAAGTAAAAAACTATTGTATTTTTTTTTTTTATGGAAATAAGGAGAAAACTGGTTGCAGAATTTACTGTGTAAATTAAGAGTTAATTGCTAATATAATAGTTATTTTTTTCAGAAAAATGCAAATTCACACTACTTTTAAACGGAAGCAATTAAAATAATAAATTGTCATTTGAATATTATTCAGCGTAACACTCCTAAATTATTTATTATTCATTTGAAATTTGCCCTTCCACCATTCTTTTTTCGGAAATTGATGATTAAAATTGATGCCTAAATTGCTTATATTAATTTAAAGGTTCTGTCATAATCTATATATCTATACATATATTAAGGTAAAATTGTGTTATAGATAATGATTTTGGTATAAAGATTACAACCATTGTATTTTAATAAATTTTTCAATCTTATTTATTATTATTTTTTATTTAGAAATTTGAGATTTGTAACATTTTTATTTTTTTTAAAATTCATAGACGGAGGATTTTTAGTACTCTACATATATATCACCTAAAAATAATTTTCATTTGTGTTGCACTATCATAATAATAACAATAATAATAACAACAACAACAACAACAACAACAACAACAACAACAACAACAAGTATAACATAATTTGCAAAAAAAAATTATTTTTCTATTTCAATTTCATCATTTAAAATAAGGGATAAGGGCCAAATTGGTCACTGAACTTTTTTGGGGGGCTCAATTGGGTTACTACAACTTTTTTGGGCTCAATTGGGCCACCGCGATGTTAAAATTGGCTCAATTGGGCAAACGCGTAATGGAGCCCTAATGTGCTCCGTTAAGTGGACCAAAAATGACGTCGTCTTGATCATTTTTTTACCCAACCCAATGCTAACCCATACCCCGACCCACTCTCAATCCAAAAACCCGATCCAAGCCTCTAAATCCACAAAATATCGAAAATGTGGGGATTTCTTGATTCATAATTTTGCAGTTAGGGTTCTTAGGGAAATTCCCAAAATAAAAAATTCCACAAATACCTCCACCATCCCAAATCACCAGCGCTGTAACCAGACGTCCAACTCTCAGTCACAAAAGATGGATTCACATTCTTCTTCTTCGAGCTCGACAAGTTATAGGAGGCAACAAAGTTCAAATTTGCAAGAGGGTCGAAATATTTGTGAGTGTAGCGTTACGGAAGTGATATGGATCTCATGGACAAACGAGAACCCAAGTCGAAGATTTTATGGTTGTTGTAATTATAGGGTAAGTTAGAATCAAATGAATTTTATATTTTATTAATTAATTTATTGGGATGTTACATTTTCATATTTGTTAATTTTAGCCATCCAAAGGGGTAATTCCCAAAGCAAGATGTAATCATTTTAAGTGGTGCGATGAAGAAATGAGTGATAGAGTGAATGAGGTGATCAACACCTTGAAGATGGAGAAGGCTGCATCATTGAAGGAGAATAGAAACTTGGCCAAGCAATATGAAAGTGTTCTAGTAGCTGAGAGTGCAGTTCAAAAGAAAGCCAATCCAGAGATGCTTATAATGAAGAAGAAGAGTTTGAAAAGAGTTAAATTTGCTTTGCTTGTAACTTGGTTGTTGTTAATCTCTATATGGTTAGGGAAAATATGAATTTATTGTGTGTATTTGGATTATGAAGAATGATCTGGCATTTGGCTTTATGTATCTATTAATGAAGATAATGTTTGGTATTTGGCATTCAACCGATTTGGCATGTAATTGTTTGGTATTTGGCATTCTGCAATGTATCTGTTTAGCATTCTACAGGTTCACATTTACTTGTTTCGTATTTGGAATTCTACAGATTCTACAGATTTAAAAGTATGATTTTGGTATTGGTGTTTATTTAATTTTTGCAGAGATTGTATAACCACTGTATTTAGCTTATAAATATATATTCACATAGCTAAAAAAATTCATATCAAAACAACATTGATAGCTCATAAAATAATGGAGTCACTGCTCTATGCATGAGCTCATATGCTCACTACACTCTTACAAAAAAAAATGACATGAAGCTAAATGCAAAATCACATTTCATATCACAAGCCCCAAAAAAGTTGACATCAAGCCAGATTTATAAAAAAAATGAGCATTAATCTCATATGCTCACTGCATGAGCTCTGACATGAGTTGCAAAAGTTGACATCAAGCAAAATAGTAAGAGTCACAACTCTAATATTAAGAGTCACATCTCACAAATATCATGAAGCAAAAATATTAAGAGTCGCAACTCTAATATGAGTCACAACCCACTATTTTTACAAATTGTTCTTCTTAGCATCCCTTTGTTTCTTCAGAGCAGTTCTCCTTGTGCAAGGCAATCCTTTCCAAGTTGGCCCAGGTGGTTTGAAAGGCAGGTTGGTTGGCAAGATAGCTTGATTTCCAGTGGCAGCAAAGGCAATTCTCTTACTTGCACTGCTCCTAGAGTCTCTTTGCTCTTGTCTCAGCTCTCTCTGGTTTGGAATTGGAAATCTTGTAATTGGATCTGGATCTGAACTCAAGCTTTGACTTGCAATTGGATCCCTTTGGTGGATTATTAACTCTGAGCTCATTCCAAGCTACCAGACAACATAAGAAATGAGAATCAATATAGTTAAATTCAACACACTACAATCACAAAAAATATGGACACTCACATTTAATGTGGAGTTTCCAATGACATCATCAATATGCAAGTCCATGCCAACCATTCTCCTTGTTTCCCTTGTGTATTTAGGGGCATCTGTGGCCTTCATCACACATCAAATTAGCACTAGCTTGGGTGCTTAAATCAGGCTGATTCACAACCATCTCATCAACAAGTGGTGGCTTATTATGATTCAGAACCATCTCATCATAAGGATAAACGTGAATGCAACCTGCATAATTAAGCTCTAACACACTAGCCATAAAACCCATCTGTCTCGATTATGATATGACAACTTGATTAAACTCACCTCCATATTTTCAATCTAGTTATGAAACAAAAAAATGAAAATCAATCAAAATCAGAGCACACAAAATCGATTTCAAGAACACAAAAAAAAAATGGTTCTTACCTTTCTGTCGTGCGCTAATGGTGGGGGGACCAGCCACGTGGCTTCGAGAATTCCAACTTGGACCAGCCACATATGACCGTGCACTTGCCACGGTGGCTCAAAAGGCTAACGTGGATATGTCACGTAGATGACCTTATCTAGATGTGTGTTGTGGAATAGCTATGGAGAATGAGATGCAAATCAAAATTCTAGAATGGGAGATCAATTTTCTGAAAAATCACAGAACCCTAACTCACTCTGAAATCAAAGAACCTTAACTCCTATTTGCTTGGTGTAGAACCCTATTTGAAATCCTCAAATTTTTGATATTTTGTGGATTTTAGAAGCTTGGGTTAGGTTTTTGGATTGAGAGTAGGTCGGGATATGGGTTAGCATTGGGTCGGATAAAAAATGATCAAAACGATGTCGTTTTTTGTCCACTTAAGGGCTCCGTTACGCGGTGACCCAATTGAACCAATTTTAACATCACGGTGGCCCAATTGAGCCCCAAAAAGTTGTAGTGACCCAATTGAGCCCCCAAATAAATTCAGTGGCCAATTTGGTCATTATCCCTTAAAACAATTAAATAATTATAATTTTTTTATATGACAATATATTCAAAGAAATCAAATGTTCTTAAATCGTGGACAATTATACATTTCTATTTATAAAATCGTGTCGTTTAAAATATTCCAATTCGATATTTCTAATGTGGATTTTCATTTAGTTCTTAAAGTTGTATTTTTACTTTGTTTGCTGTAACTATACAAAATTGATTTGATTATCTAATTAGTTAACGCATATGCATATCATTTTATTAATTTTTAAATATTGAACATAGCATATATAATTAAAAAATAATCATAATATTACGGATCTAAAAATAGTTATTATTTGTTCATCGCACATGAGAAACAATACTAGTTTAATTACAAATTCAATTTGTGATAAAAATGATGACCATTTTAATAATTAACCCTTAATTTAATAACAAATATGTGTTGTATTTCTCTGAGAAAAATGTAACGATTCGTATAATGTGCTTGGCTATGTTGCCAGTTAAAAAAAAAAGAGGAAGAGAGATAGTACCTATAATTTGATCTTTTATAGATCTTCTTAATATTCTTTATAAATTAATAAACAAATAGGGAGATTCTATTTGTACTATAAAATTTATTCTTTGCACCATAAAAAAAATTAATTCAAAAATATTTAATTATAAAATTACTTAAACATCCTTATTACAAAATTCAAAAAATTAAATAAAAATTGAAAAACAAAATTTAAAGAAAAAAGAAAAAAGAAAGACCCGGGTCTTCTTCTTCGGCAAGATAGATGCGCTCTTCTCCGGCGAGACGGCAGGCGGCTTCACTCCCCTCGGTCGCCGCCGCTGCCACCACTTTTTCCGAGGAGAAGACATAATTGGATCATTGAAGTTTATTATATCTGAATTATAGTTTATTTCATCCTATTAGAATTTATAATTACACTTTAGAATTTATTTTTTCGTTAACAATATGAGAAAAAATTTCATTAGCATAAAGACACCGCTTCATTAGCATGATGATAATACTTCGTTAGTATGACGATATGTTATCAAATATCCTCCATGATTTTTATAAGAATTACCAAATTACGTTAATACCCCGCGCGAATTTTTTTTCAAATATTACAAAATTGCCACCACTTCTTTTAATTAAATCTAGACCATAGATTTTTATTGATTGTATGGTGTGAGATGGGTTTTTAGTTCCTACACTAAGTAGGATTTACATTATAACCCTCCCCTATATATATATATATATATATATATATATATATATATATATATATATATATATATATATATAGTTGACAACTTTGCATCATCTCACTGCATAATTGATTGTTAATTTCGTAGGCAATGGTCCCTTTTGTTGACGCTGCAAGAAGTCTAGAATCTCTACATCTATTCCCGATTCATGAAACAAAAATCAAGTTCACTCGATCACTAGCTACAAACTTATTTTGGGGGGAGGGGGGATGGAAATATGTGTGTGTGTGTGTGTGTGAACTTTTGCCGGCACATTCATAACCACAAATTGCATTATCAATTTGAAGAGTTTTCAAGGAAATATTCAACCATTCTTTTGCTATAGTTAATTTTTCTGCATTGTGATAGTGGTGTACACTGCACACAGGATTTTTTTTTTATTTTTTTTTCAAATTTGTTGACAATTAAGGGGTATTGACAGCCAAATTGAACCGTTTGCTTCGATAGGTCAAATTAACTTAATTAGTTATGTCATTAAAATAAGATAAAAAGGCATAATCCCATGTCTTTTCACATAAATGTAAAAAAATCTTTGTTTAATAAATAGTAAAAAAAAAATTATTATTGTAAAACTAGGAAAGAAAAATCACATGAAGGTTATTGGATTATTAGGTTATTTGGGGAGAGTGTGCTTAATTCTACACAACATATGAGATTTTTAAAGTATTTAGTTAAACATGTATTTTTTTTATATTTTAAAAAAATCTCAGGGAGGTTATATTTGTTTTTTCTTTTAAAATAATTAGCGGAGATCACGTGCGTTGCACATAACTTGTATTTTTTTACTAATTAAAAATATTATAATAGGTAGAATTAAAAGTTCTTTTGAAAGTGTAAAATTTAAAGTTATAGATTATGTTATAATTAGAAAATATTAATAAATATATAATAAATAATTAGAATGAGAATATATAATAACATTAAAATAATTTCTTTTATCTAAAAATAAAAAATAAGCAATCTATCATTGTATTAAATTCTATGTTGAATATTATATTTATATCTTCTGAAATACAAGCATATATGTGAAAAAGAAGAAAGTGAGAATAATAGAAGAATAATATTTAAATTTATCTAAATTAAAATGTATAACATATTGGGTTTGAACTTTGACCTGTCTTATGAATTTAGACACGTAAGATGATCTTATACAAATTCTTGTCATTTATGATAATAATAAAAGTTAAAGATATTAGAGATACATTCTTATATATGTATATAAGGTCGTATATATTGAAATCTCATTCATATTTGTTGGAATTTGTTGCCCAAATTACTAAAAATAGAAGACATTTTGTAATGTTAGACTCAATGTTAAAGATAGTAATTTTTACTACCTTAACAAAAAACAGCAATGGATTAAAAATAAAATTGCACGAAGATAGAATTTTAAATCACACACAACATGTATGTGATTGCCATATGGCGAAATTAGGCTTACACAAGCATAAACAAAATGGTTGAGTATGTTTGAACAAATGCTCCCAACACATCAACAAAAGTACATGAACCTAAATCTAGTTTTCGATTAAATTAAATTCAAAACAACAAATTAACCTACTAGTTAATTTGTTTACAATGCACCGATGATTCTTAGTTTTGATCTCTTCTATCTAAACCAACTCGAACAATCTTATCATAAGAATTGATTGGACGAAGAAAACATATAAAGAAGAAGATAGAACCCTAGAAATCTAGTTGCATAAAAGGTGACTCGAGCTCTTGATTTTCTCACTCTCAAGGTGATATCTTCTCTGCTCGAATAGCCTCTTCAAATGTGAATCATGCTTCTTAAATATATTCTTCACTTGAATCGGCTTGAAGTCCAAGTCATCTTCTTGAACGTGTGTTGTAAATAACCACCACCACTATATTGTGTTGAGGAAAACCGTCTCCTTGATGTGGCTAAAAACATGACCCACATTCTTCACCATTTTCTATAATTTCAGCAAGTCATTTTCTGAAAAGAAAACGGTTAAATACAAAATAACTAAAGAACTAAAAATAGGAGATAAAGTTTGACTAAATCAAACTCTATTTGAAAATTAATATATCAATCATATATATCCATTTATTTAAAATATAAATTTCGTGGATATATATGATTTAAGATACACTAAATAATTATAACTTATTAGAAATAATAAATCCTAAAATCTAGGAAAGATTAAGATTACAGATGTTATAGACAGTGTTACGGGGATTCATTATGGCATCATGTTTAACATTAAACTCAATGTCATACCCCACGTTACAATATTATTAATCAATTTTAAATGATTCATGTATCATAAAAATACAAATTAAACTTGTATGTTTATGATTTAAATTAAATTGATATCAATAAATATAGTAGTACTTAGATATATGAATGCTTTCATCATTAATTCATAGTATATATTGATTGTCACTAATGTCATTATAGTGTAAGAGATACTAAAAGAATATGTATTCTTGATTTACATACTATGTATATATACCATACTATCTTAAAGTTACTTGTAAGCACAAATTTTCATCACTTCATGTAGTTGAAATATTAATATCTATACATTTACAGTTACATAAAATAAAAATAAAAATACATCTTTTGTTTTAGAAACACTTTTATGTGTTCTTTCTAATATTAATTATTGAAAATAATAAAGCTTAAAAATGTATTTATTTTTAAATTTCTAAGACTCATACATCACGTTATAAAATGTATTATATATATTGTTATTTTTCTCCTCTTTTAATGAATCTGGCGATTGTCCTGATAAAATTGAATTGTGAATAAATCATTTAATTGAATTAAATAGTTTGGATGAATCTATAAAATCGATGCTTTAGATTATTTATTCCTTTATGATATTAGATCCTAATTTCTTCATTTATCTTTATTTGTCTTTATTTAATTATTTATCTTTAGTAGATATAAAATCAAATCTTGAATGCGGTGCCTAACTAGTACTTAGAAGATTGGCGTTGCAGTACTCACATTATGATTAAGTTTTTAATCTATATAGAATACCATCTTCCTCAGCATTGTAATACATGTGTAATTAAGATAGACTTTTCCATAGTTAAAAAAGTATTAGAAAAATTAGTAATTTTCTAAAATGAATTATTATTTACACAATAGCTTGTCAGGGGCGTATTGACACAATATGGGGCGGCCTGAAGTGAAATAATGAAGATGTATAGAAGTAAAATAATTTTTTTGAAAAAAAAAGAAGATAATGCACTATTATGTTTTAAAGAAATTCATTTATTATTTCTCATTTTATCAACAATAAAACCACTTTTAAATATTTTAAATCTCAAAATGTAACATATTATTCAACTTAATAACTTACTTCAACAAAAAATAATTATTTTTAGGGACAAAAAATAATTGTTATATTAATTAGCATATCCAATAGTATCCTACAGGTAATACATGTATTAGGGAATGAAATGTTTATTTATATAATATAATATCTTAGTATAATTTTGTATTTAATTTTATGTCCTACCTTCTATGAACATATACTTTAATTTTAAAAATAAATCAAATCTATCAATATCTAAGTATTTTTCAAAATGTTAGATAAGTTAGGGGCTAAGACATAATTCGTTAAAGATTAAGACATGATAAACTTTATTCAGAAGTCATAGATTGTTCCTTTATATATTTAAAATACTTGACTTCAATTTTTTTTAATAAAATATGGATAATACATATATTTATTTAGCTAACCATTTTAATAAAAATAGATAAGTGGCCAAAATATCATTTCATTCCATATTCTATATTTATTACAAATATGTAGGCTATGATATTTTTGTTGGTTCTCTTATAAGTCTACATCGCTCTTTTGCAATGAAATTGTTTCAATTTATAAACATTATGTAACATTTTTGTAATTTTTTTATCTATTTCAATTCATTAATATTTGAATTACTGATATCACATGATGTGAATCAATAATTTATAAGCAGAAATTAAATTTTAAGTATATTGAATAAATTATACTTATAGTGAATCAATAGTTTATAGGCAGAAATTAAATTTTAAGTATATTGAATAAATTATACTTACAACTCTAATTCCCAGACAATTAAATTACTATATTTGACTAATTTTGCAATTCAATATGATTTTTAAAATATATTTCAATATTGTCACCTTTTAAATTGTAGAAAATTCAACATCCCTAAATTGTTGCTAAAAATAAATCAGAACATGCATTCATCATATAAAAAAAACCAAGATGATGAAAAATAATTGACATGAATGCATGTGATATATATTGTATATATATTAATCACCTAGCATGTTAATTAAAAATGAATATGTTAGTTAAAATTAGAAACTTACACACACACATATCAAAATGAGGCACCAATAAAAAATTATATATGTATTTTAATATAATATTATGGAAGCCAATAATAATATTTCTTACATTACCATATACATGCATATCAAATGAATGGTCATTTGCATAAAAATCACGCAATTTTATATACTACTATGTGATAATAAAAAGCGGATGTAGATTTATTATATTACCTTATTGTCCTTAATTTAAATATATTTTATTAATATATTAGGTAAATTTAATTTTGTAAAATAAGGCTCCTTTTATATATTGTAGCAGATTCATATG
Organism: Perilla frutescens; assembly: GCA_026008535.1. Classification (NCBI taxonomy): domain Eukaryota; kingdom Viridiplantae; phylum Streptophyta; class Magnoliopsida; order Lamiales; family Lamiaceae; genus Perilla; species Perilla frutescens. The sequence goes on from BRKX01000002.1 coordinate 22,395,577, forward strand.
AAATTAATATAGTATATTAGATTTTACATTATGAATACATATTATATACTCCTTTCGTCCCAATAGCAAGGTCCCCCTTTTTATTATTTACTCTCTCTATTTTAATAGAAGGAAGACCTTACTATTGGGACGGAAGTAGTATTATCTTACATAATTACCCTTAACTTAAAGTTACAATAGAAATATAATAGGCAAATCAAAATTTGTAAAATATCACACTTTTATTATAGTAGTAGATAGGGAATCGTATATCTACCTACACTCTTATTTATGAAAATAATACTAGTTTGTATTAAATAAATACTAGTTAAAATTTAGGATTTCTTGTTAGAGAGAGTGTCATGCATGACTTTAATGATTCTCTAGTTGGATTTCTCTGAATTCCTTTTTCATACAATTTTTTCTTTTATACTCCTTCTATTTCTATATAAATGTCACTTTGGATGAATACACAGAAAGTAATAAATTAATTAAATTACCTAATATATCCTTGTATGGATATATTAAATGAGTTAAATATAAATATTTGAATGCATTAAACGAGGGTAAATATGTGAAAAATGTAAATTTTTTGTCTCGAATTTGTAGAATGACACTTTTTTTGAAACAAAATTAAAATAGTAGAATGACACTTATTCAGAAACGGGAGAATATTATTTTTAATACATTGTGAAGCCTGTTCCTCTGGCTTGGTTGAATACTTAATTAATCTCAAACTTTTTCTAATACTTTGAGGAATAAAAACCAAGTATAGTCCATACCAACCTGCACTGGTTACGACCTTAAAATGAATTTTCTTTTAAATAAAAAAAGTCGATGCCTTAATGAATTCCCTCTAGGGCAATTAAAAGAGAGATAAAGTAATATTAATAAATGACATATTAACGAGCAATCATCACATAATGAATCATGAATCGAATATATGCTTCCCCCAAAAGAAAGTGAAAGGAAAATTCCCTCTTTACAAGTATAAATCATTATTGTTACTTCCAAACTCTAATGTTAAATATGATTGTTATTGCTATAATTTAACTACATAAATAAATTATTTGACATATATATTGCCATTTTTTTAAAGGATTAGATCAATGATAGTTGAGAAGGCATTTTACAAAAATTGGAAGCTCAACCTTAACACGAGTGCTAGGATAATTCCTAGTAACTTTAGTCAAATAATGTGCCACCACACCATTGGTGTGCCTCAACGAACATGTCTCACTGTAAATGAAAGATTCGACTCCAAGATCTTTTTACAGCTTGACATTCTAGTTTCCAAACTCTAACATATTGCTATTTTTAAATTGCTAATTTTTAAATTAAAGATGATTTTTTTATCAATGATTTTTACTTAATTTTTCATAATTTTAAATGTCGTATAATTTTTGTACTTTTTATAGTCACAACTTCATACAAGGTTGTACACTAATGGACCCAATGATTTTAATTTGTAGCCTACATTAATACACATTTAATTTGTTTTTTTTTTCTCTTCTAGAAGGCCTCCCATGCAATGTCAAGAAGAATCGGAATACGTCGAGTAGACTTTACAGTTTACACCTCTCAATCGAAAAAGTGGCTAACTTATGTCTTTCACCCGTGCACCAGCCTCTCCCTTAATGAATTAAATTAAATTAAATTAAATTGTTTGTTTAGCATTCTAAAATTATATTTTAAATTAATGCACATAGGTAAAACTGAGTAGAGATTCTCTATTCCCAACTTTGTGTGTCAACATTAAAATTTTATTTTGTTAATAATGTTTTTTTAATAAAAATAAAATTTATTATATTATAACTAGTCATAATTAATATTTATTGCTAAAAATTAAAATTTTAAAAAATTATATACCTTAAGTTTGGAATAATTAACCCTAAAATTCAATTATATTAAAAAATAATTATAAATCCTAATTAGGTGGAAAAAATCCTAAATAAAATTGTAAAATTTTGCTAAACCTAAATAAATTAAAATTGAAGAAAAAAATAATAATTTTGAGAGTTGGTATATGGTTGACACTTGACACACACAAATTGGGACTAGAGGATATCAAGTGGGTAAAATTGCACATGCATGTTTAGTTATATAGTTATTATCATACTTGTTGCAATGTGCTTAGATTTCTCGGGGATGGGATCCTCTATTCTAAATTTGTCGTTCCAACCTGTATTCAACAATAGAATTTACAAGTTTAATAATAGATAATACAGAAATAAAAATTAATTATAGCATAATCAACTTAGTTGCATTTATCAACAAAAGAATGAAATTTAAAAAATTATGAACCATATTTTTAAAATAATCAACCATAATAATTATTTCTTTGAAAATTAAATATTAAAAAATAATTATGAACCTTGATCGGGTGGGGTGAACACTATAAAATAATCATAAAATTAAACTAAACATAATGAATTAAAATTGATAAAAAAATAAAAATTAAATTTATAAATTTAATTGTGGAACACAGATTGGAACATTAAATTTGAGATTGAGGATCCCATCTGAGATTTCTCATCAATGAACGATACATCGTCGCTCTTTTGAGTCATCCATTGCTCTAACGTGCTCCTCATTTATGCTTATAATTTTTATTTTTTTAAGGTTTCATTTATGCTTAGATCAGTTAAGTGCTCATTGAATGAATGATTTATTTACTAGCTTGTTACCAAAATGCAATAAAAAAGAACTAAAAACCCTACAAGAATAAGACTATCTAATTAATAGAATAAAAGTCTAGACAGAGAAAACCAAAACATATCAAACAATTTCTGATTAGGATTATCGTGTGACATAACGTCAGCCCCACAATATTAATTAACATAATCCAAAAAACACAGCATGCATCAAATTAATACAAATTAAAATAAATAAATAAATAAAAAGTAAACTCTGCTTTTAATTTTATGGTATAAATCCAAAGTCACGTCAGCTTCAGTAATAAATTACATATAGACGATGCGTGGGTTAGTTTTTACACCAAAAACCATTACTATTCTTAATAAACATATTTCTAATTCAAGTTGATCAACTCACCTCACTAGTCGAGACGCTATCGGTTTGGGGGGCCTAGAGTCTGGGCTTTTTTTTATAATTTGTTTATTTATTTATTAACTAAATATTTTTTAAAATTACATTTATAAATTCATAAATCATTACATTCCAAGTAAAATATTACATGTTTCACACACACACACACACACACATTCCAAGCAAAGTATTATCACAACTTAATATGTAATATAGTGGATAACACACACACACATTCCAAGCAAAGTATTATCACAACTTGATATGTAATATAGTGGATAAGGCCTGTAGTAAGTGAAAATTTAAAATATTATATATAATATTTTTATTATTTTTTATATATTTATTTAGTTTTGGAATTTTATGAAATCCAAAATTAGATAAAGTATTTAAATAATAAAGATATTATTATATGATAAACATCAAGAGTCTTTGGCAAAAAAAAATATCTTTCAAAAGATATATATCAATTTTCAACGGCCAATGAGATAGTGTCACATCAGCTCTAGATCTCTTTCCCTACAACTATAAATAGGGGCCTCCATATCAGTTGAAAAACACACCAGAAGTCATTTGAAGAGTTCAAGAATTTGAGAACTTTCATAAGTGAAATTCTCTCAAATATTTTCTCAAATATTCAAGGCATTATTGTAACATTCAAAGGCGTTCTTCACCAAATTCATCCCGAAGACGATGTTTGATCCATAAGCAAGGCAGTCAAAGGGCCGAGTTAACGTTATCAAGACTAAAGATCAAGTCAAAGAAGATCGAGGATACAAATCTTCCTCTTGATCCATAAGCAAGGCAGTCAAAGGGCCGAGTTAACGTTATCAAGACTAAAGATCAAGTCAAAGAAGATCGAGGATACAAATCTTCCTCGAAAACTTCAACGGCCAAGTTCAAACAACAAGTCCGAGAAAATCAAAGAGATAAATTTACTCTGAAGATTTCAAAGACCGTTTGAAAATCAAGTTTTGAAGAGAAGAATCAGAAGAAAAATAGAGATTGGATCCATAAATTTATATTTTTGATCCTAAATCATTTTATCGTACACTGTTTTGTGTTTTACCAAATTAAATACAAAAATTCGTGTTACAAGGCCATCTTCAACAGTTGACTCTATTTTACAGCACCTCTATCAAAGGGAATATCCATAATATTCCTTTTTATATATTTATTTTAATCAAGATTTTTCCAACTCTACTTTTAACAGATTTTCCAGATGTTGGAAGAGGAAGTGAGAGTGGTCTCTCTGATTATTAGATAATATTATTGTGTTGCTTTATTTATATTTTCAGTGTTGTATGATTAGTATTTTTCTGGTGTATTTTTCAATTCTTTATTTGTATTTTTAATGCTTTGTATTTTCTTTCTTTTTATGTCCAGTAGTTTTATTATGTAATTTTATTAAATGTCATTTTATTTTGATCCCCAATTTTTTATTTCAATATTTTTAAGAAAGAAATAAATTAAAAGTATAAGATTAATATATATTTATATATTTATATATATATATATAAATGTAAATCGTATATATTAACAAAAAAAAAAACAAAAATTGTGAACATAATCCTGATATATCAATTAACAAAAAAAAAGGAAGTAAAAAACAGATTCATGATATATCAATTAACAAAAAAAAAACAAAAATCGGAACAGTGATGAAGCTGATGAATAGTGGAGCTGTAAATATAGAGCCATTTTGCTCTATCTCTATTTTAAAGTTATGGATAGAGATTCTGTTGGAGTTGAAATTTGGCCAAAATTGCTCCAAATATAGAATTTAAAGGAGCCATTGGAGATGCTCTAAGCACTTAGCTAAGGACATAGAGGTCCTTGGATTGAATCCTGGGGGGCTGGGAGAGAGTGAAGACAACTCTCTTTAGCGCCTAGTTATCCACCGCTTAGGGGTGCCGATTACAACCTTTCTGGCCGGACCTTGGGTCGCCTGTAGCCTAGCTGAATGGGTCACATTAAGTCTCTGTGTCGATTTCTGCAACACTATTTCTAATAATAGTTATCACTATCATTATTTTTCTTTAAACATTGTTTGTAATTATATCTCATATAATATATATATATATAGAGAGAGAGGGAGGGAGGGGGTAGAGAGTTAATTACACTTTCTTTTTAATATTTAGAAGGTGTCGTTTCTTATTTCGTGCCTAAAAATTCTATAAAGGAGAATTGTTGAGTTTCTATCAATTAATGATCTGAAAGATCTAAACTATCAATTCAAGATCTGAAAGATAAAAAAAAAAGTGAATTCTTAATCTAAAAAATCATCGTTTTGATCACTTTTTTAATTTTTAATTACTTTTTGGAGTATTAAATTGATAATTTTCATTTTTTAGGTCTTGAATTGACACATAATTCGTGAATCAATAAATTTAACATATTAAGGGAAAATTCTATGCCAGTATTGCACGTAGTGTGTCATCTGTCACAATAGATCTATTATGACAGATGAGAGTATCACGTTAAGTCTATTCTAATAGAGAGAGAACCCAATACACCTGGAAGTGGCATGAAATTTCCCCATATTAAGATTCTAGAAAAACACAGACGGCGATTCGAATCTTCTCAATATTACTAGGTCGGGACACAGACGGCGATTCGAATCTTCTCAATATTACTAGGTCGGGTGTGTCAGTAAAAAAAGAAAAAAAAAAGCATAGGCTGCACATTACTATCCCCCCCCCCCCCCCCCACATGCCACACATACATGTATTGGGTTTGGAGCTTAAATTAAAATAGTTCCAATAATTTACCATTTAATATTTATTAAGACTATCGAGTAGTGGGGCGGCCCTAATCCACGCACGAATCGGTGGGGTGAACTTGGCTTACTTTTATCCATCTTCCTTGATATTTGGAAATAATTACTTAGGTTTATTTATAGGTTGTATTTCTCTTTCTCTCTATATACAGTATATATAATGTAATAATTGATCTGATGAGTTATATTTTGCCATCAATCCTACTGCCATTATTAGGTTTGTCATTTTAATGTTTTTATTAGTTTTCTCAATTTTTTGTGGTTGTCATTTCCAACCAACTTTCAACTGAATATGTCGAAATATTATATCACTTAAATATTATAGGAATATTCCTTATGAACCATGGAGTCATTATAAAGCAAGGTTTCATTGTATGAGTAAACCCTCCCCCTCCATCGACCTTTTTTATTTATGGCATTGACTTTTGACTAAAGGTTTTTAAAAAATCCACTTTCGACAATTCAATCCTTGAAGTTTGAGTTTTTGCATGATCTTCCAACTATTAAAGATGTCAAGATCTGGGTTTCAAAAAATTAAGATAAAATGTGAAGATCCACTTGCAAAAAGGCAAAACTTCATATAATCTGTGTTTTATTTTAATAAAAAAATCCTGATAAATATATAGTCTAAAATCCCCTCCGTTATGGTAAATTTCATGACACTCCTCAAACATGTGCTTAATAATCTAACGCCATTAACTTTAACATGACATTCTCATTATATCATTTTTCATATTTACAGAAATTAATGTTTGAAATAATATAAAAACATGTCCAACAGCAAGAAAATCTGTAGTTTGATCCAACACTATCATTTACACATAAAATAAAATATATTTATATTTAATAAAAAAGTTCATTTTTTTTTTCATAGTAAAAATCATCAAAAAAAATATCCCTAATCACTTTGTTGGCAAATGTGACACATAGTTATATTTGACGGAAATGATTTTTTGATGGGATTGTTGAAAATGAGGTTTTGAAACGAACGGATGTAATTTCAAAATAAGTATAAGGCTACACATTTCTTAATTTGTGTTTTTTTTAATGTTAATTAACAAAGGAATTCATGGACAGTCAAGCCACGCACCGTGTAAATTTTTACAGTATGGAATAGTCCAAATTATAGTGGATAAGTTTTGTGTGACAAACTTATTAGATTGGTTTAGATAATAACAAATCGAAACTAAAAATCCCAACCTCAATAATAACCATTACATTACCCTATTGGGGGACATTATAAAAATTCCAACCTCAATAATAACCATTAAAATATCCTATTGGGGGATATTATTCTCTTTTTAATGATTTTTTTTTTTTGTGGTGTGATCGAGTGTGACTACTACTATGAGATGTGGCTAGATGCATTTGAAATTAAATTAAAAATTGCCATGCTCCACGTCTCTCTCTCTCTCTCTCTCTCTCTCTCTCTCTCTCAACCAAATAATAAATTAACGAAAGCGACAGTTTGAACAACCTTGTGAACAATGCCTACTTATCAGGCGTGGATATTCTTGACTCGCTCAACATATTGATAAGTCATACCAATTATTGAACGCATGGGTTATTATATCATGTTTCTTGAATAATGACTTATATTATTACAAACACGCAATTAGTCAATTTCTACTTTTTAATTTTTGACTTCTTTAATTATCATTTTCAAAGTATCACAAGTTTTAAAGTTTCATTTTTATACCAACCAACACTTGACTTAAACAGTTATAAATAATGAATAAACACTCCAATAGTTCCATATGTGTATATATAATATATACTTGCGTACATTGTATATAATTATTCTAGGGAAGATAATATTTCCACTTTAGTAGTGACGGTCAACAGCTTCATTTTTAAGTGCACCTCGACGTCGACTTAGGTGATGATGATTTAATTATCAAATTATAAATGAAATATACTGTATAACAAAGTTGTGGGAGATGTGCAAAGCATGCAGTGACTTTCTGCCCATAAAAAATATGGAAAAAATGGGTGTTGTTTTTGGTATAATAAATATTTTTTTCTTTTTGCTTATTCAGCTGCAAACTTGAGATTATTCGTTAGAACGAATGCATGATCACCCTATTAAATATAAATCATGTTATGATAAATAATTCAGACCAATTTGGCAAGCATGAAAAATATTCTAACCATATTTCACATTTCTGCTCCAATTTGAGTGGTACATCAATTTTTAATAAAGCCCACATAAGTTATCACTCTTTTTAAGAGTATCTCTTCCAATATTTTGATTCGGCCCGATTAAAGGAAAAAGCCCAAACATTTCCAACTCAAAGTCCATTTTCTTAAGAACTTCCCTTGTCTTCCTTTATAGCCCCATTTCCCCTCGTGTACTTGCTAATGAAATAGTATGCAACATGCCCCTTCTATTTTATACTCCCTTGAGTTTTACAAAGACTGATGTTTAGGAATTATAATAAAAAATTAAAAATTATACCTTCTCTCCATATTAAGTTATAATTTTTTAATATATCTTAATTTTTCTCTCATTGTAATATGTATGCCTCTATATCTTTCTTTAATTTCCTCAGTATACTTACGGAAGAGATTTTATAGGGGTAAAATTAAGAAGAAGAGTGTTAAAAAGTGTAAAATGTCAAATAATTTGCAATAAAATTAAGAGGCTAAAACATCAATATTTATAAAAACTGAGAGAGTAGTATTTAATTTCATTTGCTACGCAAGATGTTAGCCTTGGAGCCCGCAATTGTTGGTCCGGCCCAATAGCCCATTTGGAGATGGGCAGGCAAAGCCCGAAATCATCTCCTCGATTCGGGGCCGGCAGCTGGCATTCGTATAAGCTCTTAGGCCTCCGCGAATGCCCCATCCGCAATCGTAAATACCTTATTATACTATATTCCTCCCGTTTCATTTTGTTTGTTGTTTTATGTTTTCTTTTTGTATCAAAATGTTTGTTATTTTATATATTTTGATATCACATCTCTCAAATTTAACCTTACAAATATATGGAGAGAGAAATCTTTTTCAACTTTTTAGGAAAATATAAGTAACTAGGATTTTATGTAATATAAAAAGAGAGATATATATTAGTCCAAAAAATTAATTGTTAATTTTAGATTGAAATTCTAAAACAATAAACAAAATGAAAGGAAGTAAGCATTATATTTGGGCCTTCACAAAATTCAAACATCTACACATATATTAAAGCAAAATTATAGGGGTATTATTGTAAATAAAAAAATTATCAGCAAAAACATGTACAAATGTACAATAAACATTTGACGCCTAAAAAATTCCAATTCATCTACCTAGCGTAGTTGACACTTGGCAGCAGTCCATTGACAATGTATTTAATATTCTCGTGTTCGATCCTTAAATGTGGCGTAGTATAAAGTTGGTTTTGTTGTTGTAATTTTTTATAATAAGTTTTTTCCTTATTTATCATCATGTTTTTTTTTTTTCATTTAAGGCTACTAACGGCTTCTCATTTTAACTATTTAATAATTTAAAATTGCTAATGCTAATTTTATTTAAATTCTTTTATAATCAATTTTTTATTTGCATTTAAAATGTTTTATCTTCTCAATTTATTCACATTTAAGATCTTTTATTAGCAAACAATCAGCTTTTTGAATTTATTTATCGCCGAAAAGTTAAATGTTGCGTAAAAAGATGACATTAATATACAGATGTAATTTTGGCTCAATTGTTAATTCTATAAATAGTTGTATATACCACCATGCAATATTTTAAATTAAGCTCCTCTCCATATTATAAAAAAAAATCGAAGCTCACATAATTGGTGAAGCCAACTTTTTATATTTTTCATTATTCGTTTAGTTATGAATTACACAAAAGTTCATAAACTAAATGAAACTCACAAAAATGTTGAAGATCGAGCAGCCGGGAAAAAAGAAAATGTATGAAGGATAAGGGGGAAAATAAATAAGATGGAAAGAGATATTTTCATTATTTTTGGATTGAGTTGGACAAATACATAAATGTATATATATCGATTGGTCTGTTGATTACATAGTGTTATAATTGATACAATATTATATTGTAATTAAATTCCAAATACTTTCTACATACCTTTAAAAGATTATTTTTATTTTATTATTTTCAATTTTTTTCATTTAAAGTTTTTATTTTATTAAATTATTTTGATTCATGAAATTTATCATAATAAGTTATAGAAGTTGATTTCCAATAAAAGTTGCCTTTATAAATACTTATATCTATTCCAAATTTAATTATAAATGATTTTGGAATCACATATTATTTGGTTGCACTAATATTTATAAGTTGCTTATAAATTTTTTTAGACATGAAAATTTTAATTCTATTTGAATTATCTTATGACCGTAGTTTATAACTTATGATAATTTATATTATGTTCAATCATATAATTTATTGTGTAAATTTTCAATTTCACCTAATACGTAATTTTTAGCATTTTTATATTTTATTTAAATAATATACACTTTCACTTCTAGTTAATCAAAATAAAAAAGTATACATATGTCATTTCAAATCACAATCGCCTAAAAAAAGTTTGCGCATACATGATTATGTTTGTTGGAATATTTTTATATATTGGTAAATTAGATTAAATTTGCCAGTACAAATTTAGATTGTACAGCTACAAATAATATGTGCCCAATTAATTTATTTCTCATCATTTTTTATAGAATGATTATTATTTATTCCAAGATGATATTTGTTTGTTTAAATAATTGTGCTAATTATTGTTTATATTTATGGAAAAGTAAAGTTTAATTTGTTACTCTATTTAAATTTTTTATACATTTGTTCCCTACACTTATATAATTATATATGTACGTATTGCAAATACATATCTAAGTATAATTGAGTTTTGCTTTAATTTTTCAAATATATATTATAAAATAAAATAATAGCGAGCATCGCGCGGGAGGCAGTTATATTTATCATCTAACCGTAATTCATAAACAAATACATCGTCCGTCACGAGTTGACTATTGAACGTCAAGACATCAAGAGCTCCCTTTCCAATTACAATATAAATTAGAATTTGATTAAAAATATAAAATTTAATAAATTCTTTATTTTCAAAAAACTAAATGAAAAAAATAATTTTGAAAAACAAATGTTTGGGAATCGAAATTCTGACGAGGGCAATTGCCACTTCTAGAATTTAGAAAGCCGACGAGCGACAACAAATACATCACTAACAGAGCATAGTAGAATTAATGGATATTAATTATTTTAATCAATAATGTTAATCATGTCAGTGACTGCTATGGCAATTATGTTGGGATGATTTATTTATAAATTAATACTAACTATAGTCTTAAATAATACTTTAATACTGGATAAAGCATCAATTTACACATTTATCAAATATTTCGTCCCTACGTGATTGATTCAGATAGTGCTTTTCTTTTTTACCTATAGACGTAGCCTAATCCTCTCTCTCTCTCTCTAGCCTAATCCTTTCTTTTTTATTAGTTTAATCTTTAAGAGTCAACCAAATCATCCTAGATTATGAGAAATCCTACCTTTTCCTCGTAGGGGTCAATTTGTCGAATGAATTAATCTTGGGCTATTTCAGTGCCAATCATGGAATTCATAGGAATTATGCAATAATAAAATGGTTAATTTCACTTAAAATATTCACAACCTTTCACCAATTTTTTTTTAGACATGAATTATATAAATCTTAACAATAACACTAATACTTTATATATTTTTACAACTAAAACATAAGTGACTTTTTGCGATGAATTAAAATTGATGGAGCTGCATATATATGAAGTGTATATGTGAAAATAACGTCACTTAGTTAGATTTTCATTTATTTTATGTTATAATTGCGAAAATATGTAAAATTTTAGTATTATTGCTAATATTAATTAAAAGTAATGTCCAAAAAAACATAGTGTTGTGATTATATGTGCAATTAACCCATAATGAAATGGGGGGTAAAAGCAATACAACAAATCACAAAAATCAAATGCTGCCACAACTACTAATGAAGCCCGCCAGATAAAATAGGTTAAAATTAATAAAGAATTTTGTAACGTAATTCAATCGATCCAATTTTAAATTACTTTTACATCTGCTCGTTTTGTAATTTAGTAGCGATCTAACATTAAGTGGCCGTTGGCAATTTCGGCTTTCATTTCATTTAGCGATTTTCTTTTGAAAAAATATGAAGTTTGTCACAGTAGAGGCTATATTTATGTATAGACCCAGAAATTAGGTACACGTCTATTTAAAGGTTTAAAGAATCAAATAAGATCGATGTCTCACGATCGAATGCCTTGAGATTCATACCTCGAAGTCTACCCCTCGAGGTTCATATCTCGAAGTCCATCCCTCGAGGTCCAAGCCTCAAGGTCGAAATATTAAGCCTCGAAGACCAGAGGTCTGGAAACAAGAGTCCACGATCGAACAGACTTAAAGAGAAGATTGGGTCAAAGTATCCGTTGAAAATAAGCCTTGACCCCGTCAAAAATCCTAAAAGGGATAAGAGAAGATCCCTAAATTAGCATGATTCCGTTAAGTATCTCATCAGTATATATATATATATATATATATATATATATATATATATATATATATATATATATATATATATATAGGGGAGGGTTAGCACTTAGCATGCATATAGGTGCTTAGTGTATAAATTATGGATTAATCTAAACCATTAATCTATGAGATCGACGGATCGTATTAATTCTATGAGTTATTAATCATCATGCTCATTTTTAATGTGTGAGTGCACTTAAGGATAATTCGGTAAACTTATGTATGTGTTATATAGAAAGAACGTAATTGAAGGGAATTTAATGTCAGTTAATTTAGGTATTGTGAGAGGCTTTTTTTTTTTTTTACGGTTCTTCTAAATTAAACTACAAAAATGCAACAAGCATCACATTCATTTTAAAGTGCATCAATAAACATTGTATTTTAGGTGGATCCATTAAAATTGATTAGGTTTTATTTTGAATTTTCAAAGTATGAAACAATGTCAAATTTTTTTTACATTGCATGATGCTTTAATTGTGTTTCATAATGCTAGTTTATTGTAATTGTAAATTTGAGAATTTGATAGTTTTAATATTTATTAGAATTTACAGTGATGCAATTAACATTCGACAATGTTATAATCTATTTGTCTGTGCTAATTTGAAATTATGTGATCCTTTAATTGATATTTGATAATGCTAGTTTAATTTAATTTTGAATTTGCTAAAAATTCACAAATATACCAAAAAAGTTAATAAAAACACTAGCAACCACAAAATAAGCATGCATTCACTAAAAAAATATTAATATTCAATATACGAATTTACAATAACCTAATGTAATTAGTTTATAAGCATCAAAACAAACAAAATTAAGCATTGCACGAACAAAAAAAAAAATCATCAATATGATGATCAAATTTAATACTAAATTTAATTTATTCCAAAAAAAAACTAACTATTTTTTTTAATCCATGTAATCCATAAAACTGAAAAAATTAAGAAACTAAATAACTGAATTAAAATGACGATAAACTATTCTTTCAAACACATATAAAAAAGAATTAATAATATGCTCGAATAAATAACTGAAATATTTTGAGCTAAAAATTCAAACTAAATTCAAGTATGCATTACCAGAGACAAAAAATATTAATAAAATGAAAAAAAATTATATTAAAAAAATAAATATACAATAACCTAACATAATAAGTTATTAAAACATCAACGCCATTAAATTAAGTATACTCACTCAAAAATATTTGATGTCATAATATATTGCTATGTTATTTTCATGCACTAGATGTTTTCTATACTATTTTTTAATGCTTTTTTTATTTGATTAGTGTATGATTAGGTTGTTTGATGCCAATATAAATTATTAAGTTATTTTTAAACTTCATAATGCTTTTTTTTCTATTTTTATAATGCTTTAATACTATTTTGTAATATATTGTTATGCTATTTTTATGAACTAGATGCTTTTTATACTATTTTGTAATATTTTTTATTTGATTAATTAGCGTATGTTTAGGTGAATTGTTAAGTTATTTTTAAACTTCATAATATTTTTTTTCTTATTTTATAATGTTTTAATGAACATGCGATTAACAAGTGTCTTACTATGTTACATGATGATGCTCCTATTATTATCTAAGATGCTTGTAATGTAGTAGTTTAATATTTTGTATTAACAAAGTATGAGACATGCAAATTTGTTGTTTTGATATTGTTAAAATATATTAATTCATAACTATTAAAATATTTTACTAACCGATAATCAAAACTAAAATTTAATATCTACTACGTAATAAAATAAAATAATTAATGTTGAAATAAAAATAAAATAATTAAAAGATAACTATGTAATAATATTGATATTGATTTAATTGATTTCTCCATCATTTAAAGAGTGGTATGCATACTATATTAAATTCATGGGTATTGAAAATGGTTAATTGAATTTTTTTTACTATACAAATATCAAATATTTGATCAAAAATTATAAAATTGAAAAAATGTTACAAAATTGAAGCCGTACATTATGAAAAAAAAACTGCAATTAAGGTTTCAAAACTATTAAAAGATCTTAATTAAACATATAATGGACAATTATAACCTTTTATGCATAAAATAAATATAAAAAATAATTAAATGAAAATAGATTCAAACCATCCATCTAACAATTCTAATGGATAGGATCAATCCATAAATTACACACTAGAAATCTATTTACAAATAATCCATTCCCTATATATATATATATATAGGAGGGTTAGCATGTAAACATACCCCTTGTGTATAAATTGTGGATCAATCATAGCCTCTCATTTGATTAGATCAATGGCTATTATTAATTAAGGAAGAAGTTATCAATATTGCTATTATTTAACTTGTAGATGCATATAAGGGTAAAAATGTATAATTGTATTTATGTTATTCAATAGCACCATGATTTATGAATACTCTTAAAGGGAACAAATTAAATAATCTTGATAGCAAAATGAATTCCATTTTGTAACGTCTAAGGAAGATTTTGAGCAGCTCATTGTGATTAATTTATTTTGAAGGTGAGTATTATTGCATTGGTTTATATTTGTTATGTTGTTTTTATGGTTCTGAATGTTGTTATTCATGGGTGACAATGCTTTTAATTATGATAGTATCAAAATAAGTAGTTTTAGTCACACCATAATTATTTTTAAGCACCGATGTTTTATGATTTTTATTTTTGTATATTGAATGTTGGTATTAATGTGTGATAATGCTTTTGATTATGATCTCAATCAAATTAATTATTTATGATTGCATAATAATTATTTATAACAACCTAGCTATTTGTGATGTTTTTTTTTGTAATTTTGGATGCTTGTTAATGTTGGGTGATAATATTTTTTATTATGATAACTTTCATGTTTGTTTTGTATTTAAAAAATACACTGATAATGAATATGTATGTGATTTTTGTGTAATGTTAATTGAAAATTTATTTAGTCAATTTAGTATGTCGTAGCGTGTTAATCTAACACCTGTGAACAATGTTATTTTTATAGTTCTAGATATTTATATTATTCTTTGAAACACTATTTTCCTATTGTGAGGTTTTTCATTTTTTTATTATTTAAAATTGATTTTTTTTAAGATATATTATTTTTCTAATTTTAGATGCTTACGTTGATACTTTGTAATGCTATTTTCTGTTGTTCGATTTTTTTTTGTGATAACATATGTACTATATATTTTGATGCTATTTTTGCTATTTCTAATGCTTAACTTGAGAATTATGATGCTATTTTTCATATTTCAAACAAGATTCATCCAATGGAAAAGAAATTCTGAAGTTGTTTTTTTTGTTGTTCGAAATTGATTTTTTTTGTGACAACATATTTAATTTTTCTAATTCTAGATGCTTACATTGATACTTTGTAGTGCTATTTTTTGAAGTTCAAATTTTTGTGTGTGTGATAACATGTGTACTATATATATGGATGCTATTTTTGCTATTTCTAATGCTTAAATTGAGAATTAGGATGCTATTTTTCCTATTTTGAATAAGTTTCATCCAATGGGAAAATAAATTCTGAAGTTGATTTTTGTTGTTCAAAAAATTGTTTTTTTTTTTTTTGTGATAACATATATTATTTTTGTAATTTTAGATGTTTACATTGATTCTTATTTTTCTAGTTGTTCAAAATTGATTTTTTTTTGTGATAACATGTGTACTATATATTTGGATGCTATTTTTGCTATTTCTAATGCTTAAATTGAGAATTATGATGCTACTAATACATTAATATGTTGATAAAAAAAATTCATTAAAATTACTCCAGAAAAAGCCTAACAAAAAATGGGAAAAACAAAAAAGAAATCAACAAAACTATAAGAATCATTGATTAAAAAACCAACACCAATAAAACAAAAGAAAGCATTACCAGATCAATATCATAAACCATCTCCTAATAATTAAGCTATTAATACATTAGTATTCTGACAAAAAAAATTATTAATATTCTCCTACAAAAAAACATACAAGAAAGTGAGTTCATGAGAAAAACCAACAAAACTACAAACATCATCAATTTGAAAAGAAACATAAAAAAATGATAGTGAACCTGGGTTTTCTTGTGTGTCTGTGTTTTGTATGGTGAATACGCCATTGAAGTATTTCTTCGTTGATGAACACAATATGATAGTTGAGTAAAAAAAAATCGATATTCTTGAGTGAAAAAAGCATATAAATCAATTTCAAATCTCAAAGCATGACGGATAAACATAAAAAAAATCAATGAGCAAATTGATGGTGTGAATTGAAGAAACGAAAATTCTAAAATATTAATGATATATTGAAAATTAGAAGCAAATATTTGAGAATGGAAAAATTAGAAAGTAAATGCAAAATGGATAAAGCGAGATTCAAGGAAACAAGAATTTAATAAGATATTATTGATATTATAATGACTAATATGACCTTTCTCCATAAAATAAATATAATATAATAATTAAAATAGATATAATCCTAGTCATACATCTATCAAATCTAATGGATGAAATCAATCCACAATTTACACATGAGGGAAGTGTTTATAAAAGATCCATTCCCTATATATATATAGGATTTGGTTCAAATGAGAACAGTGCTTTATGTAGGAACGTGAGAACGGACTTGTTTAGTGTAATTTTAGTGCTTTTCTTACTGTATTTTGATGCAATTTTTTAATTTTTATTTTTAATGCTTTTCTTATTGTATTTTAGTGCTAGATAATTTAGTACCAAAATAAAATAAGAAAAGCACTGAAATTACACTAAACAAGCCCGTTCTCACGTTCTCACACCAAACTTAGTTCCTATTATAACCAAACCCTATATATATATATATATATATATAGATGTTCTTCATAAATGGCAGGGGGAGATCATTCACGCTATACACGCAACACTTGCAACTTCAATCAAATCATAGACATTCATCGCATAGCTCCGCAAGCAAGCCATACACAAGGCTCCATAACAGCAAAGCTCGAACCCCCTTCTTTTACAGAATAACTCTTATAATTCCGCAATTTAATTTTTAATTCTTTAATTAATTCGATTCTAACTTGAGCGTCGGAGTCCGTTCGATCGTCAACCCCCCGACGGTCCTTTGGCTTCACGTGTTTTTTGTCTTGTAGATCGCCGGAGCCCAAACTCGAAGAATGATTAACTGTAGAGATTTTTTGACCTCTACAGTTTGGCGCCCACCGTGGGGCTCCGATCGATCACTTCAAGATGACGAACAACAGCTGAAAGGAGGCTACGATCGTTCTTCAGGAAGCCCGAAAAGACGGAACAACTGCGACCCCTTCACCTGAAGACGATGGCGATGTCTCATGGCTTCTGTGTTCGATCCAGCGTCAATTAGATACCGCCACAGTCGAACTCGCGGCAATCCGAACTGAAAATTTGACCTTAAAGGCTAGAGTCGAAGCTATTTCGCAATCAAACCTTTTCCCGAACGGATCCACACGAACTTAACTGTCCCCGCTCTCACGAACTCGCATGTCAAATGAACTCCGAGAATAGGTACTTCTGAACTCGACACATGAGTTAACTAACCATCTTAATGCAAGTACAAACAAAGAACCCGTGTTAAAGGGCAAGGAAAAAGAAGACTTCCCTCTAGGACCCCCTCCTGGATTCAAAGATTATGAACCCAGATCGGAATCTGAGGTCGAGAAGAAGATCCAGCGATTGGAAGACATCTTAACCCGAATTTTAGGAGTCTCTGCTCCTATTAAGAAGTCTGCACCAACAAGCTTTGCAGATTCCCCATCACCGACGAGATCAGCCTCGTAGAAATGCCCCCAAAATTCACCTTTCCAAGCATGAAGCTGTTTGATGGTGCATCCGACCCCGATGACCATGTCGTTCAATATAAATAAAGAATATTCACCACCATGATGCCCCGTCATGTCGGAGAAGCCAGCATGTGTAAAGGCTTCGGATCTAGCCTCATCGGCCCAACACTCCAACGGTTCATCAACCTACCTAATGGAACGATCTCGTCATTCGCCCAGCTTAACGACCTCTTCGTCAAACAGTTAGCCAGTAGTCGCAAGATTGAAAAACGCGCTAACGACCTCTACACAGTCGTGCAAAAGATGAAAGAGCCTCTGCGAAGCTTCATCGAAAGATTTAACAGAGAAAAGCTATCGATCCCCAACTGTAACATCGATACCGCAGTCTCGGCCTTCAGAAAAGGCCTCAAGAGAGACTCCAACCTCTACAAGGAGTTAACCAAATATCCCTGCAAAATAATGGAAGACGTGCTTGCCAAAGCTTGGGCTCAAATCAAATGGGAGGAAGATGAAGCGAACTCATTCAGATCTCGTACTTGGAATGAGCATCCAAGAAAAGAGTAAAGAAATAACATGACAGATAGATTCAGAGAGGATCCGTATCCACGAAATCCGCGATTCGACCCGAGAAGTAGGTGAGATCAAGAACCTCAAATCCACAGAAGACTCCCAGAGTATAGCCTCTGTATATCGCCATCCGAAGCAGTCTTAGCCCTCAAGGGACTCGGTCAGAATGTAAAATGGCCCACAAAGATGAAAGCCCAAGACAACGAACGTGACATGAGCAAATTTTGTGAGTTCTACAATAATCATGGGCATAAGACAGATGAATGCATCGCCTTGAGGCTCAAATTCGTGGAGCTCCTAAAATAAGGATATCTCACCGATCTCCTGACCCCGAAAGGAAAAAAACTGGTCACGAAAGAAAAATCAAAAGGAAACGCAGCTGCCCGAGCCCCTGAGGATCGATCGCACTTTGAACTGTATAATAGGAGGTTCATAAGTGAGCGGAATTTCACAGTCCTCGGCAAAGAGACATTGTCGTTCGATAAAATATAACGGAAACATCCCCAGACATGCTAAACTAGACGACCTCGTCACCCCCGATTTCATGAACAGAAAAGCTTTCGATCTCTCACACCCTCACCACGATGCACTAGTCATTTTCTTATTAATTTCTAATTGTTTGATTAAACGTGTTCTTATAGATAATGGGAGTTCCTCTAACGTGATCTTTTTAAGTACATTGAAAGGCATGCAGGTGAAAGAAATTAAAATCATTAAAAGGTCAACCACCTTAATCGGTTTCAGCGGAGAGCACAAAGCCACAATGGGTGAAATCACACTTCCAACCTATATCGAGGGAATAAACATCTTCACCAAATTCCAAGTAATCGATGTTCCTTCAGCCTACAATGTCATAATGGAGAGACCTTGGATCCACGAACTCCGAGTGGTGCCATCAACCTATCACTAACTCATGAAATTCTCTACACCTTGGGGAGTTCGCGAAGTCCGATGTGAACAAATAATAGCTCAAGAATGTTACGTCTCCACCTTCAAACACAAAGGAGCTATGAAGATAAACCAAATCGAGACCAGATCATTTTTAACCAGTAATGAAAATCGCAACTATGAAGAACCTGAGGTGGAAGATCTCGATGAAATCCAAATATATCCCGATTTTCCCGACCACAAAGTGCAAATCGGATCGAGACTCACGGCAGAGATAAGAGAGCAACTTATAAAATTCCTCATCGAGCACTACGACTGCTTCGCATGGTCTTTTGAGGACATGACAGGTATTGACCTCTCAGTTATAACATATAAATTGCAGGTCGATCCAGACAAGACCCTAGTGAAATAAAAAAGATGAAAGTTCGTAGCCGAACGAAACAAAATTATGGATGAAGAAGTCAATAAGTTACTCAAACACGGACACATTAGCGAAGTGCAGTATCCTGAGTGGCTAGCCAATATCGTGATAGTAAAGAAAAAGAACGACAAAAATAGACTTTGCATAGACTTCACCGACCTAAATCAGGCCTGTCCGAAGGACTCATTCATCTTGCCTCATATCGATGCATTAGTAGATGCAACGGCTGGACATGAACTGATGAGTTTCATGGACGCCTTCTCAGGATACAACCAGATTCTTATGCATCCAGAAAACCAAGAAAAAACCGCCTTTATCACCCATCGATGTATGTTTTGCTATAAAGTTATGCCCTTCGGACTAAAAATGCAGGTGCAACCTATCAAAGGCTGGTAAACCGAATGTTTGAAGACTTAATCGGGGACACTATGGAAGTCTACATCGACGACATGCTCGTAAAGTCCCCTAGAGCTCGAGATCACATCGACCATCTTCGCCAAACATTCGAAGTCCTTCGCTACTACAATATGAAGCTAAATCCCGCAAAATGCGTATTTGGGGTGACCTCGGAAAAATTTCTTGATTACCTCGTTACGAAAAGAGGCATCGAGGCTGATCACAGCCAGATCAAAGCCATCAGAAACATACAACAACCTCGAAGTATAAAAGAGGTACAGAAGCTTACCGGACGACTCGCGGCCCTTAGCCGCTTTATCTCTGAGTACTCAGAAAAAAGCCACGTCTTTTTCAAGACGCTACGCAAAAAAGAATATCTGGCAAGGCCCACTTTATTGTCAAAACCTCTAGACGGAGAGGTACTTTTAATATACTTATCTGTTTCGACTAACTCTATTAGTGCTGTTCTAGTCAGAGAGGACAATGGAAAATAACATCCAGTCTACTACGCAAGTTGATCCCTGCTAGATGCAGAAACCAGATATCCACAATTGGAAAAACTGACATTGGCCCTAATTATGGCATCAAGGAAAATGAAGCCCTATTTCCAGAACCATTCCATCAAAGTGGTCACCGAATTTCCGCTCAGAACAATATTGAGAAAACCAGATCTCGCAGGAAGACTCTCTAAATGGGCTGTCGAGCTCGGGGAGT
Organism: Perilla frutescens; assembly: GCA_026008535.1. Lineage (NCBI taxonomy): Eukaryota > Viridiplantae > Streptophyta > Magnoliopsida > Lamiales > Lamiaceae > Perilla > Perilla frutescens. The sequence continues at coordinate 22,416,697 of BRKX01000002.1, forward strand.
ACGATATAAACTATGTACCCCAGACCTCGATAAAATCCCAAGTACTCTCAGACTTCATCGCTGATTTTTCCTACGAGGCCCTGACCAAGACAGAGAGAGAATTAATGAATACGGAAAATTTGAAGTTTTGGACCCTTCAAATTGATGGCTCAAGCACTTCGAAGGGGAGTGGCCTAGGCATGGTATTAACAAGTCCAACGGGAGAAACTACCGAGCGTTCTATTCGATGCGGATTCAAAGCAACCAACAATGAAGCCGAATATGAAGCTCTCATCGCAGGATTAAGCCTGGCTATCGACCTCGGAGTCAGAAACATCCGAATTCAAAGTGACTCCTAGTTAATAGTAAATCAATTCGAGGGAGAATTCCAAGCAAAAGATTCTAGAATGATTTCCTACCTACCGCAGCAAAAGAAACAACTTCGAAGTTTAAAAAGATCGAAGCCCAACACATTACGAGAGAAGACAACAGACATACCGATGCATAGGCCAATTTAGGGTCGGCAATTGAAATCATTGATGTCAAAAATATTCCAGTATTGTTCATAAAATGGCCAGCCATTTGGAAGGAGGAAAGCTCAGAAATTCTACCCATCGAGAACAGCACGAACTGGATGATCCCTCTCACCAGATATATAACCGAAAATGAGCTTCCTAAAGATCCCCTTGTGCAAAACGGACTAGGGCCAAGGCTCCGAAATTCACCATGATCTCTGGATCCCTCTACAGAAAGTCCTTTTCTGGACCTTATTTGAAATGTGTCAGCTCCGCGCAAGCCAAACACATCTTAAGCGAGCTTCACAAAGGCAAATGTAGAAATCACTCAAGATACAGAAGCTTAGCTAACTGAGCTCTAACGTCCGGGGTTCTACTGGCCAACCATGAGAGCAGATGCAAAGAACTACGCCAAAGTATGTGATCGATGTCAAAGGTTCGCACAGACAAACCACATGTCTTCAGAATCCCTACACACAGCAACCATCCTGTGGCCATTCATGAAATGAGGAATGGACATCGTAGGACCACTACTTAAAGGTGAAAATAAAAAATGCTACATCTTGGTGCTAACAGACTACTTCACCAAATGGGTCGAAGCCGAAGCCTACACACGAATCAGGGATATAGAGGTACAAAATTTCATATAAAAATTTATTTTATGCAGGTTCGGAGTTCTTAGAGAAGTCGTAACAGACAACGGATCCCAGTTTATAAGTTCAAAATTCCAAGACTTCTGCGAAGAATGGAACATCAAGCTTTTCTTCTCCACTCCAAGGTACCCCGCAGCAAACAGTCAAGCAGAGGCCACAAAGAAGACAATTCTGAACATCTTAAAGAAGAGATTATCCGAGCACAAAAATCAATGGGTCCAACAACTCCCTGGAGTCCTATGGTCTTATAGAACGACCTCGAGAACAAGCACGGGAGAAACCCCATTCGTCCTTACATACGGGTCGGAAGCTGTGTTACCAGCAGAAGCATAGATCGGAACAGCTCGGACCGAATGGTCTAATAAATCAAACAACAAAGAGCTCGAGGCCAATCTTGACTCTATCGATGAACTCCGAGATCGAGCAGCAATGAAAATAACGGCATACCAACATATGATAAGCCGACATTTCGACAAAAACATGAGGCTTCAAACATTCCAAATCAGAGATTGGGTACTCAGAAAAGTGTTCCAGAATACGAAGGAAAGTGGGGCTGGAAAATTGGCACCAAATTGGGAGGGCCCATATCAGATCGAAAAGGTCGTCGGGAACGGAGCTTATAAATTCCAAACTAAGGAAGGTCAACCTATAGCCAACAGTTGGAATGCATTGCATTTAAAACAGTATCACTTCTAGAACTCTTAATGTCATTTGTCATTTTATGGTTATTCATTTTTAAGATTTATTTACTGACTTGAGCGTCGGAGTAGCTAACAAAACCCCAAGCACAGGGGTCCCGACCCACAAAAGTCAACAAAGTTCTGACTCTGAAGTCGGCCTCATGAATGAAGAGTAATGTATCTATCCTTTAATTATCTTTCAAAATTCTTGTTATTTAAGGTTTGTTTACTGACATGAGTGTCGAAGTAACTAACAGAATCCCAAGCATAGGGGTCTTAGTCCCCCTTGGGGTCGACAAGACCCTAACTACGAGAATCTCGAACTTGATATCGAGAATAAACTTGACTTTCAAACCTAAACTGAAAAGATCCCAACACTCAAATCCATGAATTCAAAATATAAGAACAATTCCCAAAGCTCGGCTACGACCCCGAAAGGTACGCTCAAGTTTGTCGTTATTTATTTTATACAACTTTTATTCTGTGCATACGTGCCAACGCTTGCAATTCACTTCATATCAAAAGCATCAAGGTTAAGCAAATCACTTAATATGGGCACATATAGAATGAAAAGATCAGAACATCAAGATAAAGATCAGCAAAAAACCAAGTATCCGATACAATTTGCCCTCAGTAAAGGCAATAAAAAGAATATACAGATAATTGTTTGTTCAAAAAAATGATAAAAAAAGAGTTTGTTCTTAAACAGATCAAATTTAGGCCTCATCCCCGGCCTTAGCATCATCATTAGCGGGCTCGACGCCCTCCCTACAAATCTCCATCTCCACCGCGACCTCGGCAGCACGACCATCCTTATGTGCCTTAATCTCCTCCTCAGCTTCGAGGAAGGACAAGGTCTGGCATCTTTTCTTTAATGACCTTTATGACTGCCGCCTCGCCTTCTTGATAGAGAGCCTCCTTGAGAGGAACGAAGTCCGTAGACTCCAGTATAACATTCCAGTCCAAGGAGGCCTCTAAGTCCCTAATCCTGGCCTCCGCGGTGGCTAGCAGCGCCTGAAGTCCGTTCTTCTAGGTCTCCACCCTAACCTAAGCCTCAAGGCTCTTGTCTAGTAAGTCTTTAGCACCCGCAACTTTGGCTCTGACCGCATCTCTCTCCACCAGTATACCTGACTCCCTGTCGGCCATTTCTTTTCTCTCCCCAGTCACGTTTTCCAGTTCTTCAGCCAGTTCGGAGAACCTCATCTAAAGTCCTTTCTCGTGACTCGCAAGGTACTGACGGAGGCAGAACTGGCTAAATAACACCTATATTCAATAAACAAGAAGGAATCAGAACCTCAAGTTCAAAAACATGAGTATTTAATGGAAGTATTAAGGATAAATTATTACCTTGGCCATCTGATCGAAGGAAAGGAAGGCCTGCTATTCGAGGCTATCTTTCTCAAACACCTCGGGAGCACCCAGGCCAGCAATGGACTTTTGTATGTCCGTAATGAAGGGCTTCAGGGAGACAGATCTGGAGCTCAAAGTGGTAAGGGCCTTCTTAGACAATCGGGGAGCTTCCAAATCGCCCACCACGGAAGGAGGAGGCATTGCAGAAAGAGAAAGTATAGGAGCATCATCCTTCAACTTCTTCGGTAGAGGTATGGGAAGAGGGCTTACATCCATATACCTCTTCGACCCCGAGGAAAAAGAGGCCCCGATCTTGGCGGCGGCCAGAGCCTTGGCCTTAGCATCCGATGGCTTGGTTTTTAACTTCTCCATGTCGTAGAGAGTTCGGCCGGCTCGAACCGTCTCGAATTCGCCCAGCTCAGAATACATAAGGAATGCCTCTACGATATGGGTGGCTTCGTCCACGGTAGGCTCACCTCGCGGAGGAAAATCTGCATAGAACAAGTAAAATCATTAGGCTCAGAACAAAAATAGGAGGTAAAGGACTCAGCTCAAGGACCCATGAGCTTCTCGAAAGTCAGCAGGAGAGATCATGCCCTCCGAGGTCTGTGCCGGGATAAAGATGAATCTGGGCTTCCATTTATCCGAAAAAGATGACAGGGTCGATATCAGAGGGGGTCGCTCCCCTATCCATTTGGTAAAATAATAAAAGCCCGGTTGTCCAGCATTGGCCATCAGCCTGTACATTTCATGCCACTCGTTAACAGTAGGTTCAGGGAAGTCGAGCTCTGACCATCGATAGTACATTCCAAGAATATGGAACCAGCCTACCGGTGTAAGTTGAGCAGGGGCAATGTCGTAGAAGTCCGCGATCTTAGCAAAGAAAGGATGTAGAGGCAGCTCGACCCCCTTATCAGCAACTAGAGTATAGAAGGCAGTAAGCCCTGTTGGTGGCTGGTGTGCCTTGTCGAGAGGCCCAACCTCGACTCCGACTCCTGAGGTTGGTGGAGAGGTCAGTTTCTTCAAAATTTCATCACTCATCTTCGGAGCGATGTCTGCGCCCGAAACCTTTCTCCTACAGATCGGGCCTCTTGGATCTGAACTCCTCGAACCTTTGATAAATTACCTATATCCACTAGGGCTCCTTTTTTGCTTATCATCACTCGACCAACTGAGTGAGGGACGACCACCGACGGCCTCTTACCCTTAGCCTTCTCAGTAACCCTAATAATCATAGGAGAATCGGAACTGTTGGAGTGTCCCGACCTCGAAGAAGCCTCTTCCTCATCTCCACCATAACTCATTGCTTCTTCTGCATAGAGTCATCGCTCGCACTCATCGTCGATTCAAAGACGTTCGAACAAACTAAGCAAGAATCGACCGAAGAAAAGCCTAAATGTCCTCATACAAATGTTTTATCCCGAAAATAACCGTCACCCAGAAACTCCAAAAGCCCAGAAAATTGATACAAACTCCCAAAAACTAGCAAGTATCACCCAGAAACCAGAAAAAATCTCCCAGAAATCGGAAACCCTAGAAGAACCTAGAAATCTCCACAAATTCTCCAAGAATTCTAAAAAATCGCTAAACAGTCCCAGGAAATACTAAAGATACACTATGTAATATCCTCAGCAAAAGTTACTAAATTCCTAAAAAAATTCCTTAAAACCTACAACTACATATCCATAGCATGTAACATTAAAAGAAGGAGAAGAGTTGAATATAACCTGGAGACCGTGCGGTATCGAAGTCGGAAGACCACCATAGGGAGAATCCTTAAAAAGCATGATGTGAGTGGAGATAGCGGCAGGAAAAACGGAATGAAAATCTTTCAAGAGATTTTGTTTACGCTGGAAAGGATTTCTCTCGCGAGAGGAATTTGATGAAAGAAGCACTGTTGGAATTCTGAAGAATGAAGAGAGAGGGAACAGTTCTTCCTCAATATTTAAATTATGGAAAAGAGATAGCGTAATTTGGACACACGTGTCCTCATCTAACGGCCAGGGTAAACCTAGGAAATGGGAAAAGTAAAGTCTGTACCCAAAGTCTGGAGCTCCACGAGGTCTGCTCTCACGACCTCTTAAGCTCCCTCAGGACCTGCCTTCAGGTCTCGAGCACCACAAGGTCTGCTCTCACGATCTCTTAAGCTCCTCTAGGACCTTCCTTCAGGTCTGGAGCTCCAAGAGGTATGCTCTCACGACCTCATAAGATCCCTCAGGACCTGCCTTCAGGTCTAGAGCTCCATGAGGTCTGCTTTCACGACCTCTTAAACTTCTCGAGACCGGCCATCAGGTCTGGAGCTTCATAAAGTCTACTTTAATAAATTCATGAGCTTCCTCGGACTTATCTTAAGGATCGGAGCTCACAGAATGGTATCTTTCAAAGCCTAAGATTCCTCTAAGGACTCTTCTACAGGTATCAGTTTAAAACTAAACGAGAATTCAGAATCTAAAATGTTGAGATAAATCGAAGTAACGCCGAAATTCATTACTCGATCCTTGAAACACAAGAATCAAGTAATGAGGAGCTAACTGTAGAGGCCATATTTTTGCATAGACCCAGAAATTAGGCCCACGCCTATTTGAAGGTCTAAAGAACCAAATAAGATCGACGTCTCACGATCAAATGCCTCGAGATCCATGCCTCGAAGTCTACCCCTTGAGGTTAATTTTGCCTTTTTACAGGGCACTCTACCAGATCCTGTTTACATGGCTCAACCTCGTGGTTTTGTTGATTCTGACCATCATGATTATATCTGTAAGCTTCGCAAGGTGATCTATGGTTTTAAAATGGGACTCTTCATATCACGCATGTCTCATCTCTATTGATCAACTTGCTAATGCGCTTACTAAACCTCTCATTTGTGCTCGATTTCAATCCTTGATGCTCAAGATTGGACTCTCCTCCCGGAGCTCCAACTTGTGGGGACATGCTAAAATATAATGTATTTACTTTCTACTATGTATATTGTTTTTATATTCTTAGCACATCATATCTTTTCATGATTGTATTTCCTAGTTTAACTTCTACTGTACTAGGTCTCTTGTAATCATTATATATTCTCCTATCAATGAAATGGAAATCATCTTTCCTTCATATCATAACCTAACTCTTATACTTCTAATAGTATACCTTACCGTACCGACATTTCGATATACTAAAAATTATTTAGTAAAAAACTCATGCATAAATAATAAGGGTGATTCTATTTACACCACCAAATTTTCTTTTCACACCACAAAAATTCTCATTTTTTTTTCATTTTTTCTTTACACACCACACTAAAAGAGTTATTTACCCTTCATCTTCAAATTTATTTACCCTCTTACTTAAAAATAAAATTAATTACAAAGATAATAATAATTAAAAAAGAAAAGAAAAGAGAGAGATTGCAGATGTAAACAGTCTTCTTTTTCTTCTTCTTCTTCTTCTTCTTCTTCTTCTTCTTCTTCTTCAGCAGCGCACCCAGCTCCTTGCTCCACCCTCCTCTAACAGCGGTGCCACCCTCTTCTTCCAGAAAAATAAGCATCGCCAACCCTCTTCTTTCCTCCTCCTCCACCACCGCGACCCTTCATCTTCTTAATTTTTTCCTCGATAACTTGATGTTTAAAACTGTAAATTAGGAATTCGAAAATCATTTATCGGATGACACATTGATGAATTGAAATATGATTTTCGAAGCTATGGATGGACGTTTGGAAACAAATTTTTGAACTGCTATTCGAAAATGGATTTTCGAATCATGCAATGTCCATTCAAAAACACATTTTTTGAATCTATGTGAAGGGATTCAAACTGAAATTTTCGAACCCAGTTTCCGACATAAAGGTTTCGAGGAAGATGAGAAATTTTAGGTAATGAGATTTTTTCATCCGTAATGGCAATTTTCTAAATTAGTTTAGATATTCCTTTCTGTATTTTCTTTTATGTAATTTGATTAATACGTGAATCTATGATTGGAATCTGAAATTTGGGAGGAGGGGTTGCCGAAAATCTAAAATTTTGTGGGGAGGGTCGAGGGAGGCTCTGCTGCTGCCAGAGAAGATGAAGTTTTTTTGCTTTTTTTTATTAATTATATTATCTTATTTTTGTGGTGTAGAATGAAAAATAGTGTTGAAATAAGAAAAGAGCATCCTAGTAATCTAAAAAATAATTACTTTTGTATTTATTTCTTTTGTGGTGTAAATAGAATCACCCAAATAATAATAGTAACGACATCAAATATCCCTAATAACAATCAAATACAAATACAACAAATCAACAATGAAACTCAAACGCGATAATTTAAAAACAAAACAATGCAATTATGTTAAAATCCTTACAAATATCAAATACATGATTATTAGAAGCACAATCTCAATTCCCAATAAATATTAAATACATAAACATATAATTCCAACATTTTAAAATCTAATACAATTCTTGAAACTCCAATTCTCCAATATCCCAACAAACGATAATGATGAACATACTAAATATTATAGTATTGTGTGAAATATTACATTTTCATAAATATTTATGATTAGCATACTAAGTATATATTATAGTATTATATAACATATCTCATTTTATTTTAATTTTCTTGATAATTTATCTTAACTTTTAGTCTAAAGGTTAAAGAAGAATATAAGATTATTATTTATTACATTTGATTTCAAATTGTTCAATTTTTAGTTATGAATTTTGTATTAAACTATGTGAAATATAATATTTTCTTAAACTTTTATGATAAATCATATTAAGGTCTAAACATTATATTATTATATAGTATATCTCATTTTTTTTTAATTTTCTAGATCATTCATCATAACTTTTACTTTAAAGATTGAAGAAAAATATAATTATTATTTATTATGATTCCTAGTTTTTTTTTTTATTTATAGTTATAATTTAATTATTATATTATATTAAATATTATAATTTTTTGAACTTTCACGATAAACAAATTAAGTAGTGTAGTATTATTGTATAATATATCTATTTTTTTTAATCTTTTTTACCACTCTTCTTAACTTTCAGTTTTTAAAATTGAAGAAGAATACAATATTATTATTTATTATAATATTTAATTTATCTTTTATTGTATTTAAATAATTCAATATCTTATAATCTACATACATATAATTTTATATTGATTTTTATTGATTATTCATTTTAACTTTTAATGTTATTGATTAAAGAAAAATAGAAAATTATTATTTATTACATTTAGTTTAAAAAATTTCTTCTTTAATTAGTTATAATTTAGGTATTAAATTAAATATCATATTGCTAAAGTTTTATGATAAACTTACTAAATATTATATTATTGCATTGTATTATGAATGTGCAAAAAAAATTAATAAAAGAAATATATATATTAAAATTCGATATATATCGAAGTACGGTACGTACCAGTATAACGATCTATATCGGTATGGCAGTATGCACCGATATGAAGGTATATATATCCATTTCGGTACATATATACCGTTGTACGATATTTATCGATATATTATGGTATACCGAACTTTCGGTATATGCCCGTATACCCCCCCCCCCCCACACACACACACACACACATATGAGAGGTGTTAGGTGAAAATCAATCATATATATTATGGGAACTATGATCACATCTTACACCACACAATCCTCAAAAATCAAAGGCCCATATTTGATTAAAAGGACAGTGGTAATTCTGTAATATTTGAAAAGTTTCTCGCGCGGGGACATTAACGTAATTCGACAATTTTTATAAAAATTACGGAGTATTTGATAAAAAGATCGTCATGCTAATGAACAATTATATATCATCATGGTAAGCGAAGCGTTTCGTGACACTAATTAAAGATTTCTAATATTATTAGCGAAAAATATATTCTAAAATTTAATTATAAACTTAATTTGATTTAATAAACCTTAATTAAATGGAAGAAATCTAATTGGATGAAATAAACCTAAGTAGATGAAATAAACATTATTTAGATGTGATAAATCCTAAATGAGTCGGAACAAATTATAATAATATATTTGTATTATGTTGGTATTATGGTTTTGTTTCGTCAGCACTGTCACTACACTATGTTAGCATATGACAATAATTTATCAACATACGTTATAAATCATAATTGGATAGAATAAACTCTAATAATCAATTAGGAACTAAAAAAAATTAATTTAAAAAAAGTAATCATAATTAGATGAAATAAACCATAACTGAGATTGAATAAATTCTAATAAATATGTACTACACGCTAGCATTATGATAATTCTTCGTTAGCACAACGAATACATTATGTTAGCATATGACAAATGCTTGTTAGCATACGTTAGCATATGTTATCATAATGTTGACGAAACATTATTATAAGCTAATGAAAGCATTGACAAATCACTTCCGAATGTGTGATATGTGTTCCCTATTTTTTTTAAACAATGGAATAACCATGGTTAGTATAACCAACTTTGCAGAAAGTGACAACTTTTTATTAAAGATGCTCTTGATATCTATAAAAAGATATTGATATATGTGAAATGAGTGTTGGTATCCATAAAAGGTATTAATGAACCTACATATAATCGGTAGACACACATGCAGATCATTGGACGTTAGTTGTTTGGCCAGAAAAGTTATCGGTAACCAAAACCCGATGATCATCGAAGTTGCGGGTCATATTAAATATTCATAAGTTTTCATGTATTTGAGATTCTCGTATTTTTGAAATAATAATATTTTTTTTATTTTTTTTCATTACATGGGCAGAATGGATTTGAAAAATAATTAAATAATTTTTTTTGTACAAGTGGTTAATTATATTTTTTATTTATGAAAAAATGAATTTGAAAATATTTTTATCCAATATGTTGTTGGTGTATATTTTGCATCTTGTCGATGATATGTGCCGGTAATTTGATAAGATTTAATAAATCTTTATAGATCCATGAGCTTTGAAAAAGCATGACATGTCATTATATATATATATATATATATATATATATATATATATATATATATATATATATATATACTTATCACATTGAAAATATTTGTGTAAATAAAAAATTATAAATTTCTAAATAATTTTTTCTAATAATTTTTAAAAACTTATTAGAAAAAATATTATTAATTATTTTATTTTTTGTAATTTAAATATTTTATTCGATATGTTATCGGTATATATTCTAATAAAATTTGATAAATCTACTTAGATTCACGTACCTTGGAAAAATCATGCATGTCATTAATGTGAATTGATATTTTCTCTTATACTTATAATATTGAAAAATTTTACATATAATAACAAAAAAATTATAAATTTATAAATATATATTCATAATTTAAACATTCTATTCGATATGGTGCCCGTGCATAGTTATTTCTTACATAGATAATATATGCCGGTAATTTAACAAGATTTGGTGAATCTACATAGATTCATGAGCCTTGGTAAAAATATGTCATGCACGTAATAAAGGTTAATCATAATTTAGTTTATAATCAAATAAATATTTAATTTTATAATTAAATTTTCTTTTAAAATTCAGAGGACACATGTCGCACATTCGAAAGAGGTTTATAATATATGAGGTTGTAGGATGAAATTTACCGTATTAACATTAATTAGGATTATGATGACGGGACACAAATCTAAATAATATAACACTAGATGAAACGTTACTTAGCACATAAATCGGTGTGTCAATACTTCCAACTTCCTCTTCAAATAGAGGGGAGAGGCATAATGCACGCACCACCTCAGCTCTTTTGTTCTCCCTTTCGGTTTGTTTGTTTGTTTTTCTATCTTTTTTTTTTTAATCTACTGCTAACTCACGTACAGAAAGCTTGTTATGTGAATAAACCAACAAGGCAACAACACTAATATAATATTCAGTCATTCTTGTTAGATATTTTGTGAGTGTATGTGTACACACACTAACATTCATATAAATATATACATGTCGTGCGTGTGCCACTTTTTTTTTTGAATGTCGAGGGTAACCCACAATTACTGTGTAATAGCCCGCAAACCACACAAGAGACGTAAATCAAAACACATTTGAAAAATCAAGTATGACAGCCTTACACCTAATGATGTTAGTGGTAGCCTCAAACATGTGTGTGCTACTTTTTATTAACAAGAGAATCGGTTGCCGTTAAACCAAACATACATGAGAGACGCAAGTCAAAGTGAGAAAAAATCATGTAATAATAGACGACCATAAAACGCGCGTAAGTGGGATTCGAACTTGAGATATTTGATTAGAAGTCATCTGGCTTCACCTCGTAGGCCACCCCCTTTGTGGTAGTTAATGGCTTCTTGGCTTTTAGCAACCTGGTTTCAGGCAACGACGTATATTACGTTGTCGAAAACAACATAAGTGACAAATCTAGTCTAAAAATCAGTAGTTCCCCAAGAAGTTCCACTTCATTTAAATAAACAAAACGACAGCTACACCATATCTTGACGTCTACTGATCACTGTTAACATTCATGAAAAGTATAGTATTTAACAATCTGCATATATGTACATATATAGCAGACTATTTAATGAGGGTAAAAGAAAGAAAATACAAATTTCTAATTTAATGATCTTCATTTTGGAGAAGATTTTACAATTATTGCATTGTATTAGTGCATCGTCAATAATAATTACATAAAACAACTAAGTGATGGTGTCATGCATTGGTGGCGTCTGTCAAAAGTTAGAATTAGAAAAAAAAAAAAAAAGCTATAATAAAAATTGCATAATCCAGAATTAACGCGTCTTAATTAAAAGCTAGCCCAAACAAATCAAATCTTAGGGGAGACAAGTTTCAATATTACTTTGAAGTCTAGGACTAAAAGTAGGATTTTATGCTGTCAATCTCACTTTCTCTCCTTAATTAATTAACTATGGTTTCACAAACCACATAACCTAGTTCATTAAAGGTTAATTTTTAACCTAATAATGTATTTGATAATGATTGCTTTTTCCATGATGGTACCCCAATCAAAATAAAATAAAATAAAAGGATATATATGAGCATCATTCTAATTAGAATTAGTACCATTAAAGGAAGAAAATAGTATTTGCCAAGGTAGAAAAAAAGGGGAGCTAAAGCACTTTCCTTGGCCCATACCATGTTTCCTCAATAGCCTGGTGATTTGATTACTGATTACCCACTTAAATTCACATATACATCTCATTTCCTTCCACCAATAATTTAATTAATTTACCCCAAGAAAAGAAGAAAATGATGTCTAATGATCACAATGGAGGGGAAGGATCATCATCATCAAGATCAGCTGCTGCCACCGCCGCTGATCACCACCAGCAGCAGCCGGCGGCCGCGCAGCTGAGCCGGTACGAGTCCCAGAAGCGGCGTGACTGGAACACCTTCGGGCAGTACCTGCGGAATCAGCGGCCGCCGGTGGCGCTGTCGCAGTGCAACTACAGTCATGTCTTGGATTTCATGAGGTACCTCGACCAGTTCGGGAAGACTAAGGTCCACATACAAGGGTGCATGTTTTTCGGGCAGCCCGAGCCCGCGGGCCCCTGTACCTGCCCTCTGAGGCAGGCGTGGGGCAGCCTTGATGCCCTCGTAGGTCGCTTAAGGGCTGCCTACGAGGAGAATGGAGGGGCTCCGGAGATTAACCCGTTTGCCAATGGGGCGATACGGGTCTACCTCCGTGAGGTCAGGGATTCCCAAGCCAAGGCGCGGGGAATCCCTTATAAGAAGAAGAAGAAGAGAAAGAAGCCTAGTGAAGGGATCACCTCTACTTTTCATCCAATTCAATCTTCTGGAGTTTGATTTTGGTCATGCTCAGCTTTTCCAAGGTAAATTTTTGCTCAGTTTGTTTATTTTCTTCGATTTTGAACCTATTTTTGTAAGATTTCTTGAATCTTTATGGAAGTTTTATCAAAGACGAATTTCGTTATAGTTCGTTAGTTGACTAGCTGTAAGTATGAGTAGATCATCATACGTTTTATGAAGCTATAAATTTTAGTGAGCTGAGGCAAAATATGATGTGTTTTGGGATGTATATTTTCTGCTTTTTTTTAATTCGAGGAACTTAACCCTAAATCAAAACTCCGCTTAAACCCTAATCTGCATGCCCTCTTGACTAACTTAACATTTAAATATATATATACATGAAAATCATAGTATATATATCCATAAATTAATTCAATGAACATGAACACGTACGTGAAACCAGTCCCTTTTCCCTACCAAGGGGAATAGGAAGAAACACGATCATTGGATTTTTTTTTATATAATTTTTAAAATTTTATTTAGATTTGATTTTTTTATTACATAATCATATTGTATATATATTAATCTGATGTTCACTTTTGTCCAATCTTTTGTCTTTTGGGATTCTGTCTGACATCGTGGAGTTCCCTTCAGTGTGATCTTAATGCTAATTCATCAATTATGGAGCACAGCATCTACTAAAATACTATTAAAAAATGAATGTGCTAAAATGAATCCCAACGTATGTAGATTATATATATGATTCGTTTTCTCCATTACATCAGCAGCTCTTAATTTGTACTTCTCTGTATTGGGCTGAAGCCAAATTGATTTCTTGCTATATATTTTGCATCATTTTTTTATGTTTTCTTTCATTCTCAATAGTCATTGCCATAGGAATGTCTTTTCTCTTTCTAAAAGTGACATGAATTGTTTTGTTGTCTCATCTCTACAAAGATGAGGATGATGAGTCTGTTGCCGCGTCATTTCTATGAAACAGTAACTTGTTAACTATGAGTAACTACTTCTGAGTTGATCAATTGACATATATATGTCTTTTTCTTCGATCTACTTTTGTGTTAACACGCATTTTCACTTTAAAATTGAAATAACTCTATTCATCATTTCATTCCAGATAATTAATTAATTTGCGTGTGATTGTGTGTATGAGAGAGAGAGAGAGAGAGAGAGAGAGAGAGAGAGAGAGAGAGAGAGAGAGAGAGAGAGAGAGAGAGAGTTTCTAATTATTATGATATATTTGAATCGTTTCACAAATGGGGAAATGGGAGAGTGAGATAGGATTCAAAACCAAGAGTTGGTGGAGATAAAATTGTGTAAGAATCTAAAGATTTTTAGATAGCTAAGGGTTTTGCTTTAAGTTTCTCCCAATTGTTTGTATCATTTTCAAATGGATTAATACAATCTCTTGGCATCCATTATAAGTTAATTTTGCAATTGGCTCTCAAATCCACTCGCAATCACAATTATTAAGTATGTCAAATACCCTTAATTGCATTGAAATTTCTCCCCCTTATAATTAATGTTCACAATATGAAATGTCATTCTTTGATCAAATATTGATTTGGCATAGTATTGATGGAAAACTCACTATAACTTCAAAAATAGCCTATTCCAAGTCATGTTGATCTAATTGAACTTGGACTAGCATGGTGTCTTTTTTAGTTCAGCTTGAAATATGTTGGTCTCATTTGCCAATATATGTTTAACCTTCTGTCTGGCAATAATTTTGTATTAGGCAAAATATTTGATATTAGTGGTCCACATATACATATACGTTATATGTGTGTGTGTGTGTCTATATATATATATAGCCCTTTTCTTTATTACATTATTCTTCTTGTACACATATAGTTGGAGCTGCCTGTGCAAGTGACCTTCTAGCTAGCTAGAGTGGTAGGTGGCTAGACTCTTAATTAGGTTGCAATTTAAGGGGAGAGAGAGAGAGAGAGAGAGAGAGAGAGAGAGAGAGAGAGAGAGAGAGAGAGAGAGAGAGAGATGATAATTGAGTATATATATAATAAATATATTTACATATTAATTTGGTCACAAGTTTAACACTATACTATTTCCCTATATCTTTTATTTTGCAGCAATCTTGAAAGTGAAAGAAGAGAAGAGAGGCAAAAAAAAGATCGATTTCAGAAATTATGGAGATTCCAAGTTAATTCCAGATTTTAAGCTTTAATTTACACAAGTTTAAAATACTACTGTTTCTTCGCTATAACCGAAAGAATTTTGGTGGCTTAATATATATAGCTGTATTTGTTAAGTTAGCTCCTGCATGTGTTTGTCAAATATGACAGTTATTAGCATTACATTTATCATTTTTTCTTAAATGCAGCATTAATTGAATATCTTTATTTTGAGTTATGCTATTATGCAATTGAACATCGAGTATATTTTAGCAAATGTACCTTAATTATATTTTTAAAAAATGCAGAATTAAAAATATCGTATGAAATGCAGCTTCAAGGCCTAGCTTTGATGACTCAACTAAATGCTGTATAATTTCAATCTCCAAAGCGTTGTCTGAACAATTTTTTTTTTTGTTCAAATACATACCCAAACTATATATTAATTTAGAAAGTAAAAGTAGCCCCTCAACTATTCAAAAACATATCAAATTAATTCACACTTGACATTAACACCGTTTTTTTTTTTCGTTAATTAAAATGTGCATAAATTCTTCGATCTAATTATAATTGATTCCAGTATAATGTGGGTATGACATCATTTGAGATGACAAAAGCAACCCAAAGCAATGCATGTATGACTAACTTTGTAGAGACTTAATTGTAATGACATCGGGACTTGATCACTTAACAATTAGTTAATAATTAAGTAATCAATTCAAATACAATGCATTCGATTCGTATATTAATTTGGAACAAAACTCGATTGATAGTTGGAAAAATTGGAGTAAAAATTCCTTAACCAAATTAGTAATTCCATGGAGCCGCTGTTGTCATCGGATGTAATGTCTAAACTTAACCCATGAAATTGGGGCTGGTAGTACAATAAGTTCCGTTAACAATACTTAACATTTGTCTTCGTTTTACCAAAATGGTAAACACATATATTATATTGTTAGAAATGTCAATTTAGCCCATATTTAAAACCCTTAAACTTACCTCATCCACTCAATAATGCAAGACATTACACCGGAGTCAAGAGGAGGAAGACGGTAGAGGAAAATGTATTTTGGGCATCTTTTTTATTAAAATAAATCAAACATAAAAAGACCAAAAAAAAAGAATCTGATCTATTTTGAATTTACAAATATATATGTATCCAACCATCTAACTCAACAATGGGAATTTCAATCACATGCTAGATTTTTTTAAAATGTTGAAAAGTTGTGTACTACGTTTTAATTAATTGAAGGTTGAGATATTTATATTGAAGTCGTCAAAAAATGGCATGTACTGTATTTCTATTAGGGGTAATTGCCTTAAAATACATCAACTTAATTTGACGTGTTTTTGGTTCTTCACACGTTTTAAAAAACATAGTTTTAATAACATGAACTTAACACTTGTTTGATTTTTCACATGATTTTTAAATTTCAATCAATGGAAATGACTTGATTGTCAAATATTTCCACGTATACATCTATGAGGACACCAAATTATTTTAAAATACACGAATTTTTGATCGATTTTCCTCGAATTAGAGTGTTCAAATTTGAAAATTGTGTGAAAAACCAAACAAATGTTAAGTTCATGTTATTAAAACTACGTTTTTCAAAACGTGTGAGAAAATAAAAATACCCCAAAGTTTGTGTATTTTAAGACAATTAACCCTTTTCATTATTGTAAATAAGATACGTAGAAATATCCTAACAAACAAATCTACTCAACACTTTATGTAAGGGTGAGAGACCAAGCTCCATCCCCCGTCCAATCTAAAAAATAAAGAGAAGAAAACGACGGAAAAAAAAAAGCACAAGAGTTGGATTTTAGGTTAATTTGAAGGACTCTTTGCTTAATCTCGATCCATTTCTGGGTCCTGCTGTTTTCCCTCAATTCTTTTTTCTTCCTTTCTATTTTTTGGTAACTCAAACTAAAATATTCCAAAACTTTTTCCAAGTCAATTTTGTCAAACTCGGATAGAATCTACCCCTTTTTAATGTGAAAAAAAAACCGAACTGAGAATCTCTGGAATTTGAACTATAAGTCTATAACCATAACAAAAAAAGTCAACCAGCGAGCTCTTTCTTTGACCTTTTTAAACAACAAATAATTGATGAATTATTCCTAATAGGGTGTTAGGTTGAACCAATTAGGAAAGTTTTATGCTGCATGGCCTTGCTCTACCTCAAATTAATCTTGTTGCTCGTAATTTATTAAAAAAAAAGTATACATTATAGTGAGATAGGTTGCTGACTCAAGGCTGAAAGCCTGAAACTAGTTTATTTGATAATCACATCAACATTGCCTTGCAAAAATATCTTACAATTGCAGACTAAAGAAAAATAGCAATCTTGAAACACAGCAACACCACCAGAATTCCAGCTCCCTGAGGAAGAGATCAAAGAAGCCCTTTCTTCACACCATCACACGTCGATCCTAAGAAGTTCCTTCGAGCAAAATATGGCCAGCAACGATCATATCTGCAGGTGTTGCTCACTTCATCATGAAGAATGGTGTAGTTTGAGCTGCTCACATTTCTAAAATAACACAATTTATCACTGCTGTAACTGTAAACTTGCTGGGTGCTTCCCAATCCACTCACTACTAAGTTTCCTTTCACAAGCATGGTGCCCTGGGCTTTCTGCTCGTTCTTCAGCCTAGTCGTGGATATTCCAGAACCCGAACTCTTCTGCACCTTCTCCTTGAACCCTAAAGTCAGGTTTGCTACAGAATCATAGCTTCCATCTCCTTTGTCTACGTTATCAGAGTAAAGATAAAAACTATATCCTCCGTTCACGTTGGTAGAGCGAATGGAAGGCGCTGGCACATCCATATCAACACTGCTATTGAAATTTATCACCTGATTCAGAATCTGCTTGTTCCCATCATTCCCCATCACCATTGTGTTGCTGTATCCCAACCCTTGGAGCGATGTGGTCGTCACCACTCCATGAGATGATTTCACCAATCCGCTAGAGATTATTGAACGGCTCACATTTGTAACGAACACGCCATCAGGACCTGTGAAATTAGTGAGAATGGATAAAGAAAGAGGTGAGGCCCTGTACTCCAACAACTTCCCCTGTGTCCTCTCACTCTTGGAATCCAACCAGAGATGCAAATTTGCATCAATATACCAAACATTCAATGCATTTGTCACAGTGAAGGCGAGCTCATGAGTCTCTCCATCCAACAGCTTGCCCAAGAAAGGGGTGATCTCAATATCATAGGTAGGGAGATCAAACGAGCCAATGCCAGTAATCGGCCTCCACAGAAGGGGATTCACCCCACCGGTGTAGATCACAGTGAACGGCCAAACAGCCCCGACTACTGAACCATCCAACATAACAACGACCTCCCTAAACGGCCCATTACCGGGCAGGCCAGTTAGATTATTGGCAGCAATGTACTCATTTGGAGGATTCCCATACCAAAACTCATCATTTTCATGAAAAGAAACATAAACCTCCAACACAGCCCTATATGCATTCAGGGGAATCTTGAATTCCTTCGACTCCACATCAGTCGAATTCTCAACCTCAAACCATAATCCATCATTCAACGGCAAATTCCTCGAAATGGGCAGGATCAAATCCGCCCCGGACCCGAACCGGGCACCCATTTCACCATATCCGAACACATCAGTTCTATAACTTTCTTGAGCAGGATAAAAATGGAGAGAGATATTCACATGGTACACACCAGTGTAAGTGGAATCAACAATATTTCCCAGAAAAACAGCGAGAGTTTGATTGCTCATCAGCAGAGAATAATACCTCATGATGTCCTTCTTCACCGTCCAAACAATGCCGGTGGCCTTCGGCTCGGCGGTGCAGCTGCGGAGAACCTCAACGCCGCCGATCCAAACGCCGAAGATCCGGTCAAACTGCCGGCCTTTGCACGTCGCCGTCCACTCGAGAACGATTTTGGCGAAGTTTTGAGATGGGCAATCCGACGGCGGTTTATAGTCGGCGAGAACCGGCGGCTGGCCGTAGGTGTAGGCGAAATCATGGCGGAGAAGTAGATAGGAGCAAGGTTTGGTGTTGGGAAGTGAGATGGGTTTGGTGACTTCGAAGTAGGTGGTGGGAGGAGCGTCGGCGGCGGATAATGAGGAGGCCTCGAAATTGGGTTGTGATCTGAACAGTGTAGTTGTTCGGTGGAGGTTTGCGGCGGCGGAGAGCGGCGGTGGGAGGAGGAGTGTGAGGCTGAGGAGGAGAGAGAGTAGAGTTAGATTGGGAGCCATTGTTTGATTTCCTACTCAAACAAAATTAGAAATGAGTGCAAATTGTTGAAGTGAGAAACAATGCTGCAGTGAGTGGTGACACCATTTGTTACACTTGTTTTATTGAGCATTGAATTATCCAACAATTTTTGGCATTATTTTATGGATTTTATAATATTTTTATCTTAAGATTCCAAGAGGGAGAGTACCTAGAATTAGAAAGGATCAACAGATCACAAAGTTTTGATTAAGAATGCTTGAGTTGCGTGGTCATCAATTTGTACCTCAATCTTAATGTTGAAAATTTTGGATTTTAAGCAAAGTCTTAACCACGACACTCAAATGATAAAGATTGGAAGTGGTTTTGACAAAACTCATGCTCGTCTTCCGATTCTTAAAAAAAAAAAAAAAAAAAAAAAAGAAGAAGAAAAGCTACTTTTCCAATTAGAAAGAGTGAAATTAACAAAAAAATTTTAAAATTTTACTTTATGTGGTCACTGGTCCATGATACGATTCATACGAATAATTTTTTGGGCTGTTTCTAAATACATCCAAGGATGAAAATATCACGGATATATCGCAGATATATCGCGGATATTGACATTGTGATACGGATATTGGGGGAATATCTTTTTTCTCGAGTGTCGACGAGAAATCGCAATATATCGCAAGATATCGCAATATATCGCGATTTTTTTAATATTTCTATAATATATTTTGATTTTTATTTAATACTATATATTTTTGTGATCTTTTTTAGGTCTTCAATGTAATTATTTGAGTTGCAATATTCTTTGCTTTATAAAGACATTCACTTTGCAAAAAAAAAAATAAGAGAAAGAAGACCGGGAAATCAACGAATGTCTTAGAAAGAAAAGTGAGATGCACGTGCACCGACTTTATTTTTTCATTTTTTCAGTTAGAGGACATGATGGACAAATCACTTATATTTTTCTCCCCATATATCACACGAAATTGAAATCTAAGATTAAATATAAATTATTTGCCAAATCTTGATTCTATGATTATGGGTGACACTGATCATAGTGATCTGTTCCAAGATTCATATGCTTCTTACACATATGGGAGTTCACAAATTGATTGGACTACTCAAAATGTGTATCAACAAAATAATTGGGTCAATGGATATTATCCAATTCATGGTGAAGCTGTTGGAAGAAATCAAGAAATATATCAAGCGCATGTGCATAATTATATCCATAATTGCTCGAACGTGATAAGTTGGTACCAATATTGTTCAGAACAAGATGACATTCCATCTACTATATTTGAACCTCATAGATCCCCATTTTGGTATTAATTGTACTTTATAATGTTTATTTAGTCATTTTATGTTGTATTATGTATTATTTTGTCAAATGTATTGTCTCAAACGGTATTTATATAATGTATTATTCATATATTTGCTTTCAAAATACAATTCTATCAAAAAAATTAGTGGAATATGTGCATAATAATATGTCATAATAGTTCCTAAAATTTCATGCTAAATTTCCAAGATTTTAATATGATTTCCGTCATTTTTTTCAATTTTCTGCGATATCGATATGCGATATCGCGTCGATATATCCGTAAAATTGAAGTTGCGATATATGTTGCGATAGCGATATTTTCATCCTTGAATACATCATATTTTTTCTTTATACACAATTAAATAAATTAATTCAAAATTAATTAATTATAAAATTACTTAAACATCCTTACTAAATAAAAAATAAAAATAAACAATAAATAAACAAATAAAATAAAATAAAAACCACAGTGACAGTTGTTCTCCACCGGAACAGGTCGGCCTTCCCTTCTTCTCCATGCATCTCCGCCTCCGGCGACTACCCCTGATGACCTGGCCATGACCGGCAGTAACTTCATCATCATGCAATAGCCGAAGTTGACGGTATCGGACAACTTCTTCTTCCTGCATGGACCCCGTAAAAAATTTAAAAGAGAAAAGTGTAGCAAAATTGTTGGAATATGAAGAGCCACCAACAATAGCTTTTAGTTGTTGTTCCTTTAGTCTCTCCGCAAATTAAAATTTATATTCAAGATAGCTTCAATTCATACCATGTCGTTTTCTCTGAGTAAATATAAAAGAGAGTGTTCAAATAATGAAAATGGCAATGAATGCAGAAAATGATGCCATTATATGAACAATGATGTTGTACTTCTTTGCCTTGAGGTTGGCAGGATTATCTCCAAATCTGTTTCATTAGAATTAAATAAACATATTAGGATAGGCATGCACGCATGCATTTAATTAGATGCTTGATCTTTTTCTCCGGAGGTAATTATTTTTCACATTAATTAATTAGGAGTATCCATCATAATTGTTCCTACTTAATTGATTTAAATATGTCTAAAACCATGCCTTTTTTATGACAGCATTTGTCTATTTATGATGCACCCTTCTTCATCAATTTATTTTTGTCATGGCAGCTCTATTCTACCTTTTTCTGGTTCTGGATTTTTTGGAGATAAGCTGACGTTTTGGGTTTCTATGTTTCTTTCTTTTTTTTTTAATAAAAAGGTAATTAAAATGATATTGTTGTGGTGCATAAAGAAAAAGAATAAAAAAATGAAAAATATTATGGTGTATAAAGAAAAAGTAAAAAAGGTATATACAACGAGCATTATTATAATTTTTACTTATTTTTTTCTTTATATACCACAATAAATATTATATTTACCCTTCTACTTAAAAAAAAAGAATGTGAAGAGAGAGGAGCGACCCGTCGCCCCTACCTTCTGCCGTCTCTTCTTCCTTCCCCACCGACCACGCACCCAAGCCACCTCTCTTTTACTATAATTTTTTTGCCCTTCTTTAATCCTACCCCATAAAATTCTTAGAGATAATTTCACTTTTAGTCCAATCAAAATAGTGTCAAAATATTTTTAGTCACGCATCTAACTTTTTTGATCCCATATTTTATTTTTTTGACTTTTTTGGTCCCAAATTTAACAACGTACCTCGCAACTATTCGGAGATATTAATTTTGAATTAAAAAAGTCAATAAAAATAAAATTTGGGACCATAAAAGTCGAGAAAATAAAATATAGAACAAAAATGTAAAGATTGATATAAAAAATGTGTAGAGAATGAAAATAAAATTGGATGTTTTATTGAAAAAATAAAACCAACTTGTAATAACTGTAGAGGTCAAAAACTCTACAGTTAATCGTACTTCGAGTTCGAGCTCTGGTGACCTACAAGATAAAGAAACACGTGAAGACGAAGGATCGTCGGGGGGTTGACGATCGAACGGACTCCGATGCTCAAGTCAGAATCGAAGCTAAATAAGTAAGGAGAATTGAATAAAACAGTAAAAGAATTGATCTCTTGGAGTTGAATGTCGCAATTGCTAAGTGATGATAATGTGTTGTTTGATTTGCTTAATTATGCGTGTGTGTAGCTTAAATGAATGTGTCCCTTTTCTTCATCATACGATATATATATAAGGGATTCTCAACTTAATCCCGATTTTCGGGGGATCTTGTTTATCATTTTTAGAGTTTTGACGGGGTCCCCCTTATCTTCAACAGATCTCTTTGACCTGGTCGTTTATTTCGAAAGTTTGTTTGGCCTCAGTTTCTTTCTTAGGCCTTCGATCTCTTTAACCTCTATTACTGACCCCTCGATCTCTTCGACCTCTAATGATCATGGGCTTGGTCTTTGGGCCTATACAGAAATAAGGCCTCTCTAGTTAGCTCCTCATTACTTGATTCTTGAGTTTCACGAATCAGGTAATGAATGTCAGCGTTTGCCAGTTACTACTTCAACTCAGCCCTACGATTCGTTATTAATTTTTTATTTAGCTTTAGAGACATACTCGGAAGTGACTTTTAGGAAGAATTTCAGTGAGGTCATGAAAAGCTGATCGTGTGGAACTCCAGACCTGAAGGCAGGTCCTAGCTTAGTTTCAGAGGTCGGGAGTGCAGACCTCATGGAGCTCCAAACCTGAAGACAGGTCATGGGGGAGCTTCTTAGGCCATGAAAACAGACCTCATGGAGTTCCAAACCTGAAGGCAGGTCCTAGGGGAGTTTCTTGTTGGGGTTTTTCGAATTACGCCCCACAGGATCTAATCGGATAATCTATAATTCTAATATGCACATGTAAATCATGATTTTATGTGTGATGCAAATAAACACGTTGAACATACTCATGCAAGATCATCGAATTAACGCAGCGGAAAATTGACTCGAATGAATCTACTTACATGACGTTGTAGGGTGCCGACGAGATTACAGGTCTAATCTCTTTGTTGTGGAAGAACACATCGAAGATGCCTTTCTTCCCACTGAATTTGACGACCACAAGTGTTGCAGAGACACTCATTGATCTTCTACTGTATTCCCAGTACCTGTTTAGCTGTAGAGTGGGCTACGATCTACTAAACTGTTTTGGATAACCTAGGGAATTAAGTGTGACAGAAAGGGGCTGATCGTGTGTGTCATAATACATGCCTCATCCCTCTATTAATACTGAGGGAGGCATGTATTAGGTCTCCAAACCCTGTTGGATTTGGACCTCTCCACTTATTCCATTCTCATAGTCCATTAAGGTATTATTTGGACTACAGTAGGGATCTTGAATAATATTAAATTGACCCACTAATTTATTTAATATTCAATATCCAATACCTAGGATGTAATTAAATAAATTAAGTGTTATTTTTATTCCTCTAAAGAAATAACACTGACCTACCAATTTAATTCACTCAATGCATTCTTCTTTAGTCCAGCCATTCCCCATGTTTAAGATATAATGTCCATTAATTAATTATATAAGCTCTGACAGCTATAATTAATTAATTCTTCCATTTCTAGAGCAGTACCACACAAGTTTTACCATGTACGGAATAAATTTCACCTGCAGGGTTTCACATGTACTTGTGTTTACTCAAGGGGACATCATCAACCTGGTGCACCAGGACATGGTGACCTAACACAGTGCATGACCCATATGTGTGAATATGATACTGCCCAAAGTATCGAGATTATTGACTCTATCAAGAATCTCACCCATTGATAAATCAAAGCAATAATCATAACACACACATGTCCGCCACTGTGTAAGGCTTAAGAACTCGAACTCTGTGGATCTTTATTCTCTCCCTTTAGGGTCAGACCAGAGAATAGTATCATGTCGCTCATCATCGATCTAACCATCTCTAATAAGGTTCTATTCCTCCTTTCCGCTACACCGTTTTGCTGTGGAGTACCAGGCGTAGTCAACTGGGATGTGATCCCTTACTCTGCTAAGTAATTCCTAAATTCAGTCGAGAGATATTCACCACCACGATCAGAATGCAGTGTCTTGATACTTTTTCCTGCTTGTTTCTCCGCTTCCACCTTAAACATTTTGAAGAACTCAAAACATTCAGACTTACGACGCAACAGGTAAATGTATCCATATTTTGAGTAATCATTAATGAACGTGATGAAGTACTCATATCCTCCTCGAGCCTGAACTGACATAGAGCCACATAAGTCAGAGTGAATCAAATCTAATACATCTTTGGATCGATTTCCTTTAGAAAGAAACTACCGCTTTGTCATCTTACCTTCCAAACAGGATTTGCACAAAGGAAATGCTTCCAAGACCAATGAAGCTAATGGTCCATCGTTTATAAGCCTTTGTATCCTCTTAAGGTTAATATGACCAAGTCTTAGATGCCAGTGATGAAGTCTGAGAGTACTTGATTCGACACTCATTGATTTGCCTTCTATTCCGATTTGGACTTCGTAGGAGAAGTCAGTGATGAAGTCTGAGAGTATTTGTGACTTTATCGACGTTCGGAGGATGTAATGAATATCATACTTTCTGAGCTTGACAGCTCACTTGGAGAGTCTTTCTGCGAGGTCCGATTTTCTTAGTACTGTTCTGAGCGGGAATTCCATGACCACCTTGATCGAATGACTTTGAAAATAGGGCTTCATTTTTCTTGATGCCATGATGAGAGCCAATGCTAGTTTCTCTAATTGGAGGTGCCTGGTCTCAGCATCTAGTAGTGATCGACTAGCGTAGTAGACTGGGTGTTGTCTCCCTTCATCTTCTCTGGCTAAAATTGCGCTAACAGAGTTAGTGGAAATAGATAAATATATTAAAAGTACTTCTCCGTCACGGGGCTTCGATAGTAAGGGAAGGCTCGCCAAATATTCTTTCAAATCCTCTAAGGCTCTCGAGCATTCGGTAGTCCATTCAAAGCTTTTTTTCTTACGTAGTGTCTTGAAAAAGACATGGCTTTTTTCTGAGTATTTTGAGATGAAGCGGCTAAGGGCCGCGAGTCGTCCAGTTAGCTTTTGTACCTCATTGATATTCCGAGGTTGTTGTATGTTTCTGATAGCTCTGATCTGACTGGGGTCGGCTTCTATGTCTATCTTTGTAACGAGGTATCCTAGGAATTTTCCTGAGGTCACTCCGAATGTGCATTTTGCGGGGTAAGCTTTATATTGTAGCGGCGAAGGACCTCAAATGTTCGACAGAGGTGGTCGACGTGATCTTAAGCTCTAGGAAACTTCACAAGCATGTCGTCAATATATACTTCCATGGTGTCCCCTATGAGCTCTTCGAACATTCGGTTTACCAGTCTTTGGTACGTTGCACCTGAATTTTTTAGTCCGAAGGGCATTACTATATAACAAAACATACCTCAGTGAGTGATGAACGTGATCTTTTCTTGGTCTTCTAGATGCATAAGGATCTGGTTGTATCTGAAAAAGGCATCTATAAAACTCATCAATTCGTGCCCCACTGTTGCATCGACTAACGTGT
This sequence comes from Perilla frutescens, assembly GCA_026008535.1. Classification (NCBI taxonomy): domain Eukaryota; kingdom Viridiplantae; phylum Streptophyta; class Magnoliopsida; order Lamiales; family Lamiaceae; genus Perilla; species Perilla frutescens. The sequence continues at coordinate 22,442,757 of BRKX01000002.1, forward strand.
TTATATGAGGTAGGGGGAACAAATCCTTGAGGCAGGCTTGGTTGAGGTCAGTGAAGTCTATGCAGAGCCTGTTCTTGTCGTTCTTTTTCTTTACTACCATGATGTTGGCTAGCCATTTGAGGTACTTCACTTCTCTTATGTGTCCGTTCTTGAGCAAATTATTGATCTTTTCATCCACAATCTTGTTTCGTTCCGAGGCAAATATTCATCTTTTTTGCTTCACTGGGGTCTTGTCCGGGTCGACCTACAATTTATGTATTATAATTGAAGAGTCGATATCTGTCATGTCTTCGAATGACCATGCGAAGCAGTTATGATGCTCGATGAGAAATCTTATCAATTGTTCTCGTATTTCTGTAGTTAATCTTGACCCGATCGGCACCTTATGGTCGGGGAATTCGGGATGTATTTGTACTTCGTCGAAGTCTTCTACCTCGGGTTCTTCGTAGCTGCGATTTTTGATGCTGGTTGAGGATGACCTAACTTCTATTTGATTGATTTTCATAGCTCCTTTATGTTTGAAGGTGGAGATGTAGCATTCTCGTGCTGTGATTTGTTCGCCCCGAACTTAGTGAACTCCCCAAAAGGTAGGAAACTTCATAAGTTGATGATAGATTGATGGCACCGCCTGGAGTTCATGGATCCAGGATCTTCCCATTATAACATTATAAGCTGAAGGGGCGTCAATTACTTGGAATTTGGTGAAGATATTCATTCCCTCAATATAGGTGGAAAGTGTGATTTCTCCCACTGTGGCTTTGTGTTCTTTCGCTGAAGCCGATCAAAGTGGTTGAATTTTTGATGATTTCGATTTCTTTTACCTGCATTCCTTTCAAAGTACTCAAGAAAATCACATTAGAGGAGCTCCCATTGTCAATGAGAACGCGCTTAATCAAACAGTTGGAAATTAATATAGAGATGACTAGTGTATCGTGGTGTGGGTGTGAGAGTTCAGATGCTTCTATGTTGGTGAAGTTAAGGGTGATGAGATCATCTTGCTTTGCTTCTCTAGGGATGTTTCCGCTATATTTGATCAAGCAGCAGTGTCTCTTTGCCGAAGACTGCGAGATTCCTCTTACTTCCGAACCTCCAGTTATGCAGTTCAGAGTACGATCGATTCTTGGAGGTTCCGGCGGCTGTGCTTCTTTATGATTTTCTCTTCGTGACCAGTTCTCTTTTCCTTTAGGGGTTAAAAGATCGGTGAGATATCCTCTTTAGGAGTTCGGTGACTTTGAGTCTGAGAGCAATGCATTCGTCGGTTTTGTGGCCATGGTCATTGTGGAATTCACAGAATTTGCTTCTGTCGCGTTCGTTGTCCGATGCTTTCATTTTTGCTGGCCATTTCACATTCTGTCCGAGTCCTTTGAGAGCATGAACCGCTTCCGATGGTGACATGCATAGGCTGTATTCGGGAAGCCTTCTGTTAGTCTGGGGTTGTTGAGCTTGTCTATTTCGCAGGTCGAATCGAGGGTTTCGAGGATAAGGGTCCATTTTGTATCTTTCTGTCCTGTTGCTCATCTGTTCTTTCCTTGGGTGTTCATTCCTGGTATGAGGCCTGGACAAATTTTCTTTGTCTTCTTCCCATTTAATTTGGGCCCAGGCTTTCGCAAGAACGTCTTTCATTGTCTTACACAGATATTTGGTCAATTCCTTGTAGAGGTCTGAATCTCTTCTAAACCTTTCCTAAAGGCTGAAATTGCAGTGTCGACGTTGCAATTAGGAATCAATACTTTTTCTCTATTAAATCTTCCCACGAAGCTTCGTAGGGGTTCTTCTGGTCTTTGTACGACCGTGTAGAGGTCGTTGGCACGTTTTTCAATCTTGCGACTGCTTGCGAATTGTTCGATGAAGATATTGTTGAGTTGAGCGAATGAAGAGATTGTCGAGTTGGGAAGGTTGCCGAACCATTGGAGTGCTGAGCCAACGAGGCTAGATCCGAAGCCTTTGCACATACTGGCTTCCCTGGCGTGCCGAGGTATCGTGGTAGTGAACATCATTTGCTTGTACTAGACGACATGGTTGTCGGGGTCGGATGCACCGTCGAATAGCTTCATGCTCGGGAAGGTGAATTTCGGGGGCATCTCAACGAGGCTGATTTAGTCGGTAAATAGAGAATCTACGTAACTTAATGGTGCAGTTTTTCAGATGGGGACGGGGACCCCAGGGATCCGAGTTAGTATGTCCTTCAACCTCTGAATCTTCTTTTCGACCTCGGATTCTAGATTGGGATCATAATCTTCAAACCTAGGTGGGGGCCCTAAGGGGAGATCGTCATTCCCCTTGCCTTTGAAGGCAGGTTCCTTGCTTGTTCCTGCAACATATTGGTTAACGAACTCATGGGTTGAGTTTAGGAGTACATGTTCTCGAAGTTCGTTAGACATTCAAGTTCGTGGGAGCGGAGGTGATTGAGTTCAAGGAGATTCGTTAGGGAAATAGCTCGGCTGTGAGATAGCTTCTACTCTGGCCTTCAGAGCTGAGTTTTCCGTACGTATCATTGCGAGTTCAACCGTGGTGGTGTCTAATTGGCACTGGATTAAACGCAGGAGTCGTGTGATGTCACCGTCGTCTTCTGGTGAAGGGGTCATCGTCACACCGTCTTTTCGTGTTTCCTGAGGGACGGTTACTGTATCCTTTCGACTATTGTTCGTCATCTTGAAGTGATCGATCGGAGCCCCACGGTGGGTGCCAAACTGTAGAGGTCAAAAACTCTACGGTTAATCGTACTTCGAGTTCGGGCTCCGGCGACCTACAAGATAAAGAAACACGTGAAGCCGAAGGACCATCGGGGGGTAAACGATCGAACGGACTCCGACGCTCAAGTTAGAATCGAAGCTAAATAAGTAAGAAGAATTGAATAAAACAGTAAAAGAATTGATCTCTTGGAGTTGAATCTCGCAATTGCTAAATGATGATAATGTGTTGCTTGATTTGCTTAATTATGTGTGTGTGTAGCTCAAATGAACGTGTCCCTTTTCTTCATCATACAATATATATATATAAGGGATTCTCAACTTAATCCTGATTTTCAGGGGATCTTGCTTATCCTTTTTAGGATTTTAACGGGGTCTCTCTTATCTTCAACGGATCTCTTTGATCTAGTCGTTTATTTTGAAAATATGCTTGGCCTTGGTTTCTTCCTTAGGCCTTTGATCTCTTTAACCTCTATTACCGACCCCTCGACCTCTTCGACCTCTAATGTTCATGGGCTTGGTCTTTAGGCCTATATAGAAATAAGGCCTCTACAATAACTATATTATATCAAGCTATTACGAACGCACATAACATAACGTTATCAACTTTTGTTGTCCTAAATTTTATTTTTCAACTTTTTTGGTTCCAAAATTAACGTCCTCAAATATTTGTGAAGTAAGTTGTTAGTTTTCAGATCAAAAAAGTCAAAAAAAATAAAGTAAAATATGAGATCAAAAATGTCGAGTAAATAACTTCTGCGATAAAAAAAGTCAAATGTGAGACTAAAAGTATTTCGACACTATTTTGATGGGTTCAAAAGTAAAATTATCCCAAATTCTTATCAATTTTGTCTTCAAAATTTGGCAACTTTTTGCCCAAGGAAACTGCTGCAAGCCTGCAACACTCCACCACCATCTCTCAACTAAACACGATAGAGTTCTCAAACTTCGGTGGCGGCGTGTGGTTGTCGGTGCTTTGTGGAAATTTTGACAATGAGAGAGATGAACTTTTCTCGACCGAATGCTCACGTTATATGACAATTCTAAACTCCAAGACTTGTTACCCCAAGATTCTTCCTCTCTCCAACGCCCTTTTCAGCCACTACTTACCCTCTTCGAAATATCTTTTTTTTTTCCTAAAGATATTCAGCTAGTATTTATTTCGACTTTCATGCATCAACAAATTCTTTCTTCAAATCCTCTGCTGCAATTTTATTTCTTCTTTTCTGCCATTCTCTAATTGTAAGCTTCATGCATGACCGGGGGTGGCAATGGTGGCCAGCGACCCTTGGAGCAGGGTAGGAAGAAGGTTAACAGATTTTCTAAATTTAACTTAATTTATTTTATAATTATTTTTATTTTTTATTTAGTAAGGATATTTTAAATAATTTTATAAATAATTATTTTTAAATTACCTTAATTAGTGGTTTATAAAGAAAAAATGGTGATGCATTTAAAAACACCCAAAATATTTAAGCATAAAATACATGCAAGTTATTTAAAGTTTGAAAATTGATGTCGGACTAGATTTTGTAAGATGAAACAATCATGTATTAAGTTCTTCTTAATGAAATGTTATGATATAATTATAAATCATTTGAAACATCATTCTAAAAGTACGATATTAACAAAATTTATTATTATTATTATTTTTGGATGATATTTTTCAAACATTCTTATCAGTTCATAACAAAAGTTTCTTTTCAGAAAATAACTAACTTTCCCATCGAAAAAAAAAAACCATCAGCAGCAAGCAAATATAGACTATAGTGAGAGTCTTCTCTATCACCGTCTCTCTAAAATGACAATGCAGCCTCAAAACCTCTCCCTTCCTAAAACCCTAAACCCTAATCTCAACCCCTTTCACCTCTTTCCCTCTAAATTCCTCAAAACTCTTCCTCGAATTCCTCCTCCTCTTTCCAAATCCATCAAAATCCGCTCCCAATACTCCAAATTTTCAGGTCAAAATGCCAACCACCGCCCGGACTTCCGATTATTCGCCGGCCGAAACAAAGGGAAGTCCGGAGGCGCCATCGACGGCGGCGCGGAGCTTCTCCGCGAGGCTAAGCGAAATGCTCGCCGGAGAAGCAAGAAAATGGCGGAGAGCCTATTTTATCGATTGAAAAATCCCCACAAGAATTATCCGGATAATTTCTCGGAAGAGGAGCTCCAAATGATCGGCCTGGGGTATGATAGGTTGGTTAGGTTCATGGAGAAGGACGACCCGAATTTGAAGCACCCATACGATTGGTATAAATATGGCGAATTCGGGCCCTACTCTTGGCGTGGGGTGGTATTGGGCGACCCCATTCGCGGCGATTTTTCCGATGAGCGCGTGACGATGATTGGTGAGGTTAGAGATCAGGAGGAGTGGGAAAAGATTGAGCAGCACGACATGGCGAGTGAGTTTCAGAGGAGGCTGGATGCCATGGATAAAAGCAAGCAAGTGAGGTATTTTTGGGTGTTTGTTAGGCATCCGAAATGGAGGGTTTCGGATTTGCCGTGGCAGCAGTGGACTTTGGTCTGTGAGGTGGCAGTGGAGGCAGGGGATCAGAGGTTGGATAAGTGGACGTTGATGGGAAGGCTTGGGAACAAGGCCCGATCCATGATCACACAATGTGCAGCCTGGATGAGGCCTGACATTATATACGTGAAGAGGCCGGTTTATCAGTGCAGGTTTGAGCCTCAGGATGAGTTTTTTGACGCTTTGGTACCATTGCTAGACCCGGAGACTGAGCAGGATTACATGTGTGAGATGGTGAGGGATGACGAGAGTGTGGAGATGTGCACGTATTTTGGAGGGCTTTGTAAGATTGTGAGGGTGAACCCGAAGGCATTTGTGGATGATGTGGTTAACGGGTATGAGAGGTTGAGCGATGATGACAAGAGTAAGTGTTTGGAATTCTTGTTGGGCAATCATCCGGTGTTGCTTTTGCATCCATATACCAAGGAGTGGAAGGCGAAGTTGGAGGAATTGGAGTTGGGCTGTGATGCACCCGATGACGATGATCATGGGAGAAACAAGGTGGTGGAGAGTGAGTTCGTAGATTGGGTTGAAGATGAAGGGAATGACAATAATGGTGGTGACAGTGAGGATGTGGATGAGGATGATAATGATGATTTGGATGATGTAGTTCTTGATGCAGAAGATGCAGGGGACGAGTTATTAGGAATCCAAGATAATGAGAGTTTAGAACCAGAAGAAAATGTCAAGTATTGGGATGAGGAGTTCAAGAAGGCACTGAGAAGCAATGAAGCTATGGAAAAGCTTGTAGAGAAAAGTGCAGAAGCATCTGACGAGTACTATGAGAGTCAAATGACGAAGAAGGAGGGACAGGAGAGTGCAGGGGACGGAGATGAGCTAGAAATGCACGGGAAAAGGGCTAAAGTGAGCCGGGAAGAATGGAAGAGGCTTGGTTACGGTCCATATAGGAAGAGGGTGAAGAAGAGCAAGATTCCTCCGGGGTTGTTTCTACGTGCAGCTGTTAGACCTTTTGCTTACAGAAATCTTGTTAAGGAGATCGTTCTGACCAGACATGCAATCCTCGAAGGGGAGATTGGTAGGAAGAAGAAATGAGGCATTACAGTCACTGTAAAAAGTAAACAAGTCATGTATCGGCCTTAAATTCACCTTCTTACCACTAGTAAAAGTTGTTGTCTATCAGAGTATTAGTTCCTCTTGGAATGAGAAGTGGCTTGTTTTATCTATTTTCATATTTTCATAGGCCATAGCTCATACATATTATACTTGTGGTCTTACGAGAAATACCAGTGATATCAGCGAGAGAGAGAGAGAGAGAGAGAGAGTTGTTTACCCTCAAAATAGTAGTGCGATAGATTTGCACTCTCTTCAGTGTCAAAAGGCCACCATAAGCTTACAACGAATAAGAATTAAACTAAATAACAGTAATATCCCCATTCCCTAGCAACAAACTCTTGCTTAAATACTTCCTGATAAAACTGGGTTAACTAATATAACTAAACAACCAAAACACCAACATTATGCATCCCCTGCATGCACAGCTTCGTTCCTCTACGCTGTCCTGGTATACACCCGAATCTGCTGAGATCCTTAACAGTCTGCAGATTGGAAGCCAAATACTAATCCGAGCAAAAGTACTCTTCAGGCACATAAAATTTTAGGCCAACAGCCTGCAATTGCCCAATTTTGAAAAAAAAAAAAAAAAAAAAAAAAAAAAAAAAAAAAAAACAGCAGTCAGCTAATGATGTGCTCTGCTAAGAAAATTATACTGAAAGTTCAAGCTACCATAAACACAACTAACTCGTTAATTCTCGAGTGAGATCCTTCTCATGAGATGACAACATAGAGTGGTTTAGTGAATAAGTTCAAGTAAATTGCTGGGTGAATGTTAATCACATGGTTTTGTTATGCTACTCAAAATGTTTGTACAACAGTAAACTTTTAACTCTAAGTCTCTTTTCACTAGATTATCTACCTCAAAACTTGGGACCCAACTATACAACAAAGTTTAAGCATCAGTGTAAGAATAAAAGTGTGATAACCTATTAAATGCACAAAATTATTAAATAGCATGCGCCATGCAGGAATGTAAGCTTGAATATAGTCAATATGTAATCCACCACTTTTAGATAACCTGTGCAAATTTTTTGTCAGCATCACTGTGATCATCTGGTCTTCCAGCAGCATCCCCAACATAGAAGGACCTAGAGAAAACAAGAGACAAATCAGCTCACAAATTCACAAGTTCTGCAGTAGTCTAATATTTTATTTATCATTTAGAAAAGGGAAAGTTACAAAAGAAATCCTTAAGGCCCAACCTATCTAGAATCCTATTATATTTTGATATAGCAAAAACTCTATGGACGATTGTATTTGTCTTGCAAATACTCTCCTTAATAGGTGCAATTATAAGACAGAAGCAAATGTGATATAATTTGTAATTAGCCAAGGTTTTCTAAAAATAGGTCAGATAGCTTTTGTAATTTCTCCTTTATGAAAGAAACAGGACACTTCTAAAGCCAAGATCCCGAGCAAAATAGTAACTGATCCGTGTCAATTGGGAGACCAGAATTGAACTCTTTCTCCATAATCTTCCACATCCCCGGTTTTGGCTTGCGAAATAGATCCTCTGGTTGGCCAGTACCCAATCCACAAGCAATGAAAACCTGTGTATGGCTCTAGTGTTAAGTATTTCAAGCAGTTAATTAGTGACACACAAAAAAAAAGAGAGCTGGTACTGTTCCAATGAAAACCGTCTCATTTGCACTCAATCCAAAAATAAAAAATTATTAAAGCAGCATATTTCCCAAATATTGTGACAACTATGATGTACTTGCAGAAAGGTACAACTCAATGAAGTTATCATGTTCATATACAACCGAGGCAAATTTCCACCATACAGCTCGGTCTTCATTTGCAAAACTATAACTAACTCATGCAAGGAACTATTTACAAGATCTGTATGAAAAGCATATTTATATACGAGACAATTTTTATTTTTATTTTAAAAGTTCAAATTTGTCTACCTGGAGAATGTGACAGACAAGATCCTAGTTAATAATCCAATCAATAACACTCTCAGCTGTCATAAAACTTACAATATTTGCACTAAGAGAATTTGTGTAAGCCTGTTACCATATCTTTGATAGCTATGCCACAAAACCAGTGCCATACTGCTAATCAATAAAATTATCTGCAGGTAGTGATCTAAACATATTGTCTTTGATAAATGGAGACGACCAACTCAGTGCTACAGACTGGGGTCACAACCATCTCTATGAAAACAAAAATAAAACAAGAAAGGCCTACTTACAAGAGGCACTGAAGCAGACATTCTATATATGATAATCTGATATACATGTTCCTATTACACATGAGCAAACATAACCCCGCTCGCCAAACCCAAAATAATCCAAGCATATGCACAAATTTGTTATTTTGGTCAATTCTTCAAAAATTTCCATTAAAGCCACAAGTTTAGCAATTAGGTCTAATTTTGGTCAATTAGTAAATTCAATCAAAATTGAGTGTTTTTGTTTCTGGATAAAGTTGGAATTTAGTCAAAATGAGTGAAAATATAGATTTTTCATTATTGAAGAGTGATCAGGTCAATTAGCTTTGACCAAATGCACAAAATGACCAATTCTGATTGAAGATGAAAATTATGTAAGCATAGCAAACAAACCTGAATTGGGACCTTTACAAGCTTAATGAAACTTTCAAGTCTTCCAATTTTGGAATCTACAGCAGCTTGTCTCTTATTCTTCCAGCGCTCTATATTAGATTCATTGGTAAATATAACCTGTTATTTCAATCATATCCAATCAACTCAAAATGTATGAATAAGAAAGAATCATTAAATCTAAACAAAAACTGAACAGACCAGCTTGTAGCCATCTCTGTACAGATTCTGGAGCCTCTCAGGTATTGAAGGATACATGAGGGACCATGCATTTGCACCTACCCTAAAAATGAAAGTATAAACTCTGATCATTTAATTTCCCACATGGTTCAGTTCCAGAAAAGTATATTTGGTAACAGGTACAGATCTTGTGAATCAGTGATCTGGAAAACTTTGTTGAATTTCTGCATCAACAATCTTTGCAATAGGAATAATGCAGTATCAAAGAACAGGCCGAACCATCATAAAGTGCTTTTGAGAATTAAATATCCATACCTTTTCACGGATGTCTTTGCGAGACAACCATCAAAATCAAAGGCAGCAATTTTACTTGAGTCATGAAGACCATCATCCTAATGAAATAGAAAATAAAATAAGATGATAATTTCAGACTTTGTTCTGATAGAAAACAGAGAATAGTAACAACAAAACTCTTCTGCAAGGGACATATGGAGAAACTCTAAAACAATGTGAATTGTAAAAAGGGACACAATATATAAGCAGAAATGCCAGAGGAAAGTCCAATATTAGAAATCAGTCAACTGTAACTGCAGAACAAGGATTTGTCTTTTAGTCATTTTCAAATTGATTTAAGGTGTTTTTTGATGGATAAGGCATATGGGTTAGCCTTAGCCATGCAGAAACTAGATTAACTTACAAGACGGATCTTCAACTGAGTAATGCTTTTCTAGCGCTGAATTGGACTGTACCACTGACCATGCAAAGAACAACTAAGATAAACAAGTAGGATGCATTCCCAGACAATATCTCATTGACACTATTATGGATAGGATATGCACTCAAAACATCTATGATCTACCCATATCTAGATATTTTCAATGTATCTCACTCCTGAAAATGACCCCAGACCATAAATGCATGCTCTGCAGTTACCAGAACAAAAGCGTATAACCTTCTGGTCATTTGGAAAAACAGATCAGCATCGACGTCAACAACTGATACTGGAAACTTTGATACATACTTTAGATTATACTTCCATATCCAGTACAGAAAGCAAAATTTTCTTCAATTAGTAAACCATAAAACGTTGCAATTTTAAATTGGAGCAATTTGACAGCAAAAAATCGAAGATGGCAAAGGATTATTATTGCTTGTTTGGTGATAATGACACATCAGTAGCTGTAAGTGGTAACATACGCCACATTGACCTTCATGAATAAGCCTTTAAATATCAGCATGGAAAGTTTATACATACCGTTTCAAGAAATATGACTGTCTGAAATGCCTTCCATTTAGGCAACAATGTAGCATCCTGAAATTAAGAAATGAATTCCGGAAACTTATAAATACAAATGATAAGTATAAATTAACACAAAATCTGTACAGACCAAAATTTAATGCCATTTGACTTTCTTTTTCTGGAACTTAAGCTTGGAAGCAAAGAACTACTCTATGAGCTGTTTTGAAAAGATTATGCTTGGAGCTATTGGGCCTAAAGAGGCATAGAATCATGGACCACTTGGCCCAAAAGCATGAACTTTAAACATGACCAATGTATGCAATTTGAGTCTTGATTTCTCAATATCATTTGAAGCTTTAAAATGAAACTGTGGCTCATACCTTATACTTGTCTTTGATATCAGAAGATGATATGGCTATTTCCATCTGAAGGTTTGCCCCTTCCTCAGCTGTGAACAACTATACAATTTGGCGTAAAATAAGCACAATAAGAATATTGGCTCAACATTTGATGTCAGGGTGAAGTTCGTTGCAAAGAACATTGAAAATTTCACATCATATAGATAATCTTTTAGGGTCCATCTGTTGATCAAGAATGCCTAGAAAATTATATTTAAATCAAGCAGTCTTGATTCAAAGTTTGAATGGATCTATAGGCTTGTTAAAGGTGATACAAATTAAATCCTAAAATTTCTAAGATATTTAATAAACAGCAGATAAAATCAGATGCTGAACTGAAACATAATAGTAAGTTAAGACAGAACTAAATCATAGCAAGACTACATAAAGATTCAAGACCACGCATATTCTGGCCATGCATGAACCTTGAGTTAACCAATCCACCAAATGCTGATGCTATTTAAACCAAAAAAATTATAGCCTAAAAAAGAGGAGCTGCAGATAGTTTACAAATTATGAAATTACAAATCCCAAATCCTTCCCGAAACCAACAAAATATTGACCACCTAAAGTTATGAAACACTGCAAGACAAAATTCCGTTTTTCAGTTTCTCAATGATGTGGGGCAGGAATACATAACCATAAAAAGAGATAAGCGAAAAATTTATCAGCCAGAGATTAGAGAAAGGTCATAATATCTCCGAATCAATTCACTCAATGGCATGACAGGTAATCACATATGTACTTATTATAGTAAGCAATTAGCAGGATCATTTTCTCTTGAATGTCACCTTAAACATAATAACAAATTAACCATAAGAAAAACATACTTTTCGTTAAGCAATAATCATAACAAAAATATGTCCTCAAGTGATTCAACAGTAAATAAATGGCATGACTCTCTACCTTCTGCTTCTTCATCTTTCCTTGATCTGGTTTATCACCATCCTCCTCCTTGTCCATTTTACTAACCTAATGGAATAAAAACAATAGATTAGATCTTAAACATATAGAGTAACAGAAGACAGAAGAAACATTTTAGTTTATCTATGTTCATGCCCAGAAAACCCTTAGTAGGACTAGCTTCAGCTCAATATTTCTATTACATAGGGATGTCAATCAGGCCAACCCTATCTGGATATCAGGCTATTCAATTCGGGCTAAACTTTTTCGAGCAGCTATGTTCTTGATAAGTAAACACCATGTTTCTTTGAAAGTAACCAATACCTTATCCTGGTCCCCTTCACTTAATAGTTTCGTCACAGCCTCCTGATCACTGCTCTGCATTTACATAATGCACAAAAGAATATGAAATATTTTTAAAAAGTCAAAATCACAAACTCCAGAAAAAAAAAAAAAAAAAAAAAAAGCTTATTCAAAATCCCGCTCCCCAAAACCCCCCCTCTTACAATCAAACATAAAAACGAATAAAATTTCAGCACTCGAGAAACAGAAATCAAATTTCGACCTTGAGAGACGAGAATCCGGTGATTGCATCGGCGGAGGAAACGGAAGCAGAAACACCAAACGGAACGCAACTCAGGTGATGCCATTTGGTCATGTCGAATCCTCGGGGATCTTTGCTCACCAAACCCAACCGCAGCGTGCTCGCAGTGATGGCTTTCGAGCATTTCTTACACGACGAACGTCCAGACTTGGCGTACTCCGCCACCACCTTTACGGCAGTTGACGGCGACGACGACATCGCTGCAGATGGAATGAAGAATGGCAAGCGAGTGGGATTGGGGGTTAGGGTTTTGAGATTGAAATTAAGAGTGAGTGGGTGTTTGATCATTGATGGGGATGCGAGAAGGTGTTGGGTTTCTGAAGCTCATAAGCTTCAGAGTCAGGAGTAATGGCGGCAGTTTTCACTGAGGTCAAATTTATACTCATGTCCTCTCGCTCTTTTTCTAAAAATTTCCGGAAGTTTAAATAATATAAAAATATATTCTGAATTTTGATATTTTAAAAAAAAGGGTGATTATTTACACCACTAAATTTTCTTTTCACACCACTAATAAAATTAAATGCAAAAATAATTGATTTTGAGATTATTAAATTGTCCTTTTCGTACTTCAACACTATAATTTTTTCTTTCCACACCACCAAAATAAAATAATTTAATAAATTAAAAATATTTCAGATTTCAGCACAAAAAATTAAAGAAACTCTCAAATTCTCAGAACAGAAACAACGTTCATCTCTCTCAAATGACCAAACCCTATTTTCTCAAACTTTGAATTCAAGAATATTGCGTTTAAATCCATCATGAAAGGTGGAAATGATGAAGAAACGAGTGATATAAGGGATTTCCTATTGTTTTAACCGTAATTTTTAAGTTTTTTGAGAGTTTCATCGAGTTATCACGTTCAAATCATCGAACATGATTCTGAAATTATAGTCTGAATGTTGTGAAAGCGATTCGAAAATTTATTTCCAACCTTATATGACTGAGTTCAAAAATAAGTTTTTGATTGGATCATTATATGGTTGGAAAGTTGTTTCTGAATGTCTCTCATTTGGTTCAGAAACTTGTTTCCGAAGCCACCTGTTTGCAACCAAAAACTTATTTATGAACCTCTATTGTGTTGTTCAAAAATAAATTTTCGGGCCTTCTTCTGATAAATATTTTAACACCTTTTCTAGGCATTTACTGAGCGCAGTGTCGTTGGCCCAATCAATCTTGAGTTACAACCTGATTATTAAGATGTATTCAACACTACAGAATTATTTAATTCTCGTGAAGAGTTGATTAATTGGGTGTGTGAGAGATCTATTCCCCTTGGCATTGTTGTCATCGTGAGTTGTTCAGAAATTGGTACTGAAAGAAGAATACCTCGTTTGGAGTTGAGTTGCGAAAGGAGTGGTCATTACCGGGATCTGTTCAGAAATTGGTACTGAAAGAAGAATACCTCGTTTGGAGTTGAGTTGCGAAAGGAGTGGTCATTACCGGGATCCTAAAAAGATAACGAAGGTGGAAACATGTGATAGATACTATAGAAGAAAATTTAGAGAGAGAGAGAAGGATAAGAGAAAAGGAGACAAGAACGAGAGAAAAACTGGAACTAAAAAATGAGGATGTCCCTTTTGTCTAAAAGGTAATTATTTTGCAAACATATGTCAATGGTCATTACATGTTGTCTGTGGTTATCACAACCATGTGATATGACAGTATTTGAGGGTTACGCATTTGCCGGTCGATTATCATCTGAAAAGAAGAGCTTGGTGGGTAGTATGTCGAGTGCCCATACTCGACCAAAGCAGATATTAGCGACCCTACAGAGAAGGTTCCCACAAAACAAGTCAACCATTAAGACAATTTACAATATGCGCCATAAGCATAGATATCTGGAGCATGACGGTCGTTCGCAAATGCAATATCTGTTGGGAAAATTGGAGGAGCATGGTTACTATCAATACACAAGATGGTGTTTGGAGACTAACATAGTAAAAGATATGTTCTATGCTCACCCAATCAGTGTGCAGTTGCTTTGGGCTTTTCCTAATGTGTTATTGATGGATTGCACGTATAAGACAAATTGATATAGAATGACATTGTTTGAGATAGTTGGTGTAACTTCGACAAGCATGACGTTCTCCATTGCATGTGCTTACTTAGAGTCGGAGAAACAAGATAATTACACATGGGCATTAACTGTGCTGAAAGGGCTCATGGACCACATGAACTTGCCTAATGTGATTGTCACTGACAGGGAAATAGCATTGATGAATGCAATTCAGACAACTTTTCCTACTTCTAAACATTTTTTATGTCGGTGGCACATCAATAAGAACATTGCAGCCAATTGTAAAAAGAAGTTCCGTACCAAAGATCAATGAAAGTCATTTCTTAGCTCTTGGAATATGGTATTGTTGGCTGATACAGAAGATCGGTATAATGAGCTGCTCAATAGGTTCCAGGTTGACTATTCCGCTCATCCTGACGTTGTGAAGTATGTTATTCACCATTGGATCCAACCCTACAAAGAGAGATTTATCAATTATTGGACAAATAATGTTATGCATTTTGATAATACTACTACCTGCAGGTATATTTTTCCCAAAATATATTTCACGTTTTATGATAATATATTCTTAAAAGTGTAGTAACTTAACTAAATTGATAATTACAGGGTCGATGGTGCACATGCCAAATTAAAAGAAGTTTCTTAGTTCAAGTACGGGTAATCTCGAGACATGTTGGGAGAAAATGCATGACCTCTTAGAAACTTCACTAAATGCAATAAAGGCTTCAGTTGAGAAGAGTATGACTGTTGTTCTACATAGATACAGATCTCCTGTATTCCAATTTCTTCGAGGCGTAGTTTCTATTGTAACACTAGATAAAGTGCTAGAAAAAATGAAGACTATTGGTGAATATGGAGTAGACCCGTTACTATGCGGTTGCGTTATGAGAACAAAATGTGGTCTCCCAGTGTGCGCATGAGATCGACGAATATATTCATTCATCGGAGCCCATTCCTGTAGATAAGGTGCATAGATTTTGGAGAAAGTTGTATGGAAGGGGTCGAAGTCGATGTAGGCTGTGATATTGGGAACCGTTGGAAGGGGTCGAAGTCGAGTATGTTTTTTATATTCTTAAATGAAAATAATGTATCAACATATATATTTTACTCATTATTATTTTGTTCATTCAATTTCAGGTATGCATAACTCCTGATCACCTATTTCCACAAATTAGTCTTCAGTGGAGAGAGAATCGAAATGATTGCGCAATTGGGTGGGAAGACTTTGTTATTTGAACAACTTTTTAGATTTTAATGAAATATGTGTATTTTGGTTAATTGCAGAACTTTGTTGTGTTGTAATAGACTATTCATATTTAGTTATATTGTAATAGACTACTTGATGCTTGTTAACTTGTGCGAAGGAGCATACAGATATATGACCTATATATGAATCATATTTTTAGGTTCAGAAACATTTTTGCGAATCGGCCTTTATAGATTTAGAAAGATTTTCTTGAGTCTATCTTTATAGATTCAGAAACATTTTTGCGAATTGACCTTTATAGGTTCATAAACATTTTTGCGAATCGGCCTTTATAGATTCAGAAATATTTTTCTGAATCGGCCTTTTTAGATTCAAAAACATCTTTCCAACTATCAGTACTCATTCCATACAATCAGAAATGAGCAAAATATCCAAAGCCTGCTAGAAGAAGAAAAATTAATATTAAAAATCAACACATTTTAGATAAATGTAACAACATAGATAGTTAAAAACTTACCATTAATGGACATGAGGCTCGACAGTTGACGGGTTTTCGGAGTTTCGAAGATTGAAGTCCGAAGCACCTTCGATTGGATCGAATTTTGCCTTCTGCCTTTCCCTTTCTCTCGCTGCCTTTGTTCTTTTCTTTCTATCTATGACTGCTCTGTTCTTTTATTTCTATCTGTTGGTTAATTTTGATTTTTGATTTTGCCTTGCGTAATATTGATTATTGTATGGGGATATTCTTTTTTTTTTTTGTTTTGTTTTGTTATAAAAACTAAATACAAAATTCTGATTTTTCAATTTTTTTAAGTTGAGGGGTATATTGGTCTTTTAGTGTGGTGTGTAAAGAAAAAATTTAAAAAAAAATAAGAATTTTTGTGGCGTGTAAAATAAAAGTGGTGTGAAAAGAAAATTTGGTGGTGTAAATAAAATCACCCTTTTAAAAATCTCATGAACTTTGATCTTTATTTAAAAATGGCCCGAATTTAAAAAAATTCAAAAAAAAAATCCTAAACTTTTCATTTTTTTTTTACAAAAATATGATGAGATTCATTTTTCGGCGGCACATTAGTGACGAGGCATACCGAAATCTAGCATGCCAAAGTGACATGGAATTCAGAATTTTTTTAAAAAATAAATAAATAATGATGACATTATTTTCAGCTTTCATCTCCAAAACTGTAATTTTTCATTCCAACAAATGTCTCGTAACAATCCAATTTGAAGAGAAAAATGATTTATTTTCATTCATTTCGAAATCTCAATCCTGATGGAAAAAAGAAAATTAAATGATTTCTTCTCATTTCTCCCAAAATCTCAATTTGAACAGAATCAACCCAATTTACAGAAAAGAATTGTATTTGTATACCCTTCAAATTGATATTTAAAAAATATATATATTTCACTTTGACACGTTGGACTCTGGTATGCATCGTCATTAATCCGACGCTGAAAATTAAATCATATGATATTTTTACAAAAAAGTGAAAAGTTCAGGACATTTTTGTTATTATTTGAAGTTCAAGACATTTTTAGAAAAAATGTTAAAGTTCAGGACATGTTTTAGTATTATTTGAAGTCCGAGACATTTTTAGAAAAGAGGAAATCTTGCGTGCACAAGCCCTTATGTGCACCAAATATCAGACGGTGCATGACGCCCACGCGCGGCGCGTGGGCGTCATTCGCCCGTTTTTTTTTAACGATTTGTTTTTCGATTTTCTTTGTTTTTTTTTTTAATTTTTCCCAACAATATTTATACGATAAAATAAAATTAGTAAACTCTAAAATTAAATCGAATTGATATAATTTGTTTGAAATAAATATAAATTTATACCCTAAAATGAAATTAATAAATCCTAAAAAAACACAAAATAAAACCCTAAAAATATCCCAAAAACCCTAAAAAACACAAAATAAAACTCTAACCCCCCCCCCCCAAACCCTAAAAACACAATAAAAACTCCTAAAAACACCAAAAAAAAACACAAAATATACCCCTAAAAACCCTAAAACACACAAAATAAACCTATAAAAACACCCCCAAAAACCCTTAAAATAAGTGGCAGACCCCTTACTATTTAATGGTACAGATGATACCTTTTGAATTTTGAGTGATTCTTTTTAATGTTACTATTGATACTAATTTTACCGAATTTTTTTTTACGGGTTGACCCGTGAATTTGACCCGTCCATCTGAAATAAGCCTTATATGCACCTTGTGCATGAAGTATTTGCCTTTAGAAAAAAGAATAAAATTCGAGACATAAGTGTATATATTTGGCCTTTTCAGTGACCATAATTTTTATTTTTTAAATAATTTAAAAGGATATTTAAGTAAGTGTAAATGGGGCAAACTATTCAAAGTTAAAATAACAACTTCTTTTTTAGCCCACATCCATATAAAGCATTCTTTTTTATTCAAACTTTTCTGCATTGTCTTAAATACCCTTACTAAAAGGTGGGTCCAGTCCAAATATTCCTTTGACTAAAATTTGAGATTGTTGGGTCCAAATATTCCTTTGACTGAAGTTTGATATTTAAAAACATACACACGAAGGGAATTAAAAACCAAAGAAACTGGAGAATATTGTCACGGTACACACACAAAAATTTTGGAACTATATACACACGAAATTGAACAAGCAATAAAACAAAACAAAACCGAACTGTGAGAATATTTCCTCACGAGCCGTTCCCAAGCAAATTTTCCTCACAACCAGCCGATCCACATTCAAATTTTCCTCACGAATACCGTTGCCGACGTTGCAATTTTTTTCACGAAAGCATTGGCCGATCTCGAGCAGGACTTGACAGATCTCGAGCAATGGAGCAATTGGAGCCTTGGGCTATCGAATTTCAATAGGTTAGGCTCCTTAACTCAAACGATTTCATGATTTAGGGGCCGATTTCATGTCGATTGTTGATTTTTTATCAATTTAAATACGTGGAATCTAATTAGTGTGTTTTCGCCATTTAAAATCAGATTATATGTTTGAATTTTGAGAATATGCTTGAATGTTAATTGGGAAGTTATGAAATTGGTATAATTTGGATTTTGAATCGTGTTGATTTTATCTGTGAAATCTGGAATTTGATTTTCCGTCGACAGTATAAGCATAGCAGAGACCTCGTGATAATATTTTACCATGATTAGTGATTTCATGAGTATATATACTCACGAGAACTATTCTCATGACAATATATTCTCCCGAGAACGTTTTCGTGACAAAATATTATCACGAAAATGTGCTCCAAAATAATGCATACTTATTATCACGAGAGTATATTTCGTGAGTATATATACTCTCGAAATCAATCTCGAGACCAAATATTGTCACGAGAAGAAATTTTCGTGAGTATATTTACACACGAAAATTATGCTCATGATTTTTTTTTATTTTGTTATGCTTTTAGTTATGTATGTTATAATTAATCTTTGAGGAATTTTCAGCATGTTCATATCTTAAGCATGATTGATTAGTTTTAATTTAATTATATTTGTGTTTTATTGATAATTTTTTGTATATTATTTAAAAAATAGCGTGATTGAGTGTGGAGAAGAGAGGCCTTACAGAACATTACATGCGGGATCAATTTGTACTAGAAGGACAATATGAGTGTAATTAGGGAAGTATTACACGTGATTAGTGGTGGGCCCGAACTATTCGAGCAATTTAGGAGAGAGTCGTGTTTCAGGCATCTGATAGATTTCGTGGGGGGAAACAGTTGTAACAATGCTCTACATGTATTGTTGAGTAGGGAGGTGATTATTGACGGTGCAGAGGAGCACGATATTTGGTTTCGGGTTGGAGAAACTAATATTAGATTTTCTCCGAGTGAGTTTGCTCTGGTGACTGGACTGCAGTTCGGAGGATCCGATTTTGATCCGTCTGCATCACATCATATTTCTAGGAGATCTTTTTATTCCCGTGAGTTGAACAAGATACCTCTGAGAGTGAATGACCTACTTGAGAGGTTTAGGTACTATTCACCAGGAGATGACCTCATGGATTACATCATGGTCGCCAATGTCCTGTTCCTGCACACCATGATCTTTGGATATGATCAGACACACATGATAGATGACTGGGTATGGGTCTTAGCCGAGGATCGGGATCGATGGAACTCATTTCCATGGGGAGCTTATGCATTCAGTCTCTTGACGCATTATATGAGTTTGGTACCGTCTACTGAGGTGGAACCGAGGAGAAAAATCAAGAAGACGGAGGAAAAAGCCAAATTGTCTTATCATTTCTATGGACCGGTGTGGGCTCTACTGGTATGAATCTTAATTTGTCACGATTATGACTATAATCTTATTTTATTTAATATAATTTGATCAATGTCTAATTCGACAGGTGTGGGCATATGAGGCCTTACCAAGACTCGGTGCACATTGTGCACAGGTTCCGGCACCAGACGCATTGCCCAGGTATTTGAAATGGGCCTTTAAGATGAAGACTGCGCGTCTGGGCACATGATTTTCTGATGAGGTGAGCATTTATTTTAAACAATGTGTGTTTTCTTGATTATTTGAAGTGTTTCTAATCAATTCTTTACCATTTGCAGCAATTATACTTCATATATCTACAGTCAAGTGAGCATGAGATGGCCACTTCATATTACAGAAGTGTCTTGCTCGGTGATTGCATGGGCGTGACGTATGAGGCGCAGCGCAATAAGAGGATGAAGCTCACTTACCGAGAACTGGCTAGAGCACATCAGCATAGAGCTCTCTCTCCCCCCAGAGCTCCTTCTCCTCCCAGAGCACCCTCCCCTCCCAGAGCTTTCTCTCACTCCAGGCGATCTGGGAGCTGTATTCCTCGCACGTGTACAGATACGGGTGCAGTTGAGTCATCCAGGAGACGACGGAGTCGCCCTACAGAGAAGCGTCCTAGACTAGCCACTCCCATGTCTAGCACTAGTGAGGATCACCAGTGTTGCAAGCATGCTGGGCGGATGCGAGAAGTGGCGCATCAAACAGGCGAGGAGATACTCCGTATTATGCAGGAGCGTGAGAGGGCACGCAGAGAGTACGAGGCGGAGCAGGAGAGGGCACACAGACAGGAGTATGATGACATGTTTCATAGATTGAAGGATTTCGTTAAGGACATGTTCAAGAAGTTTGTCCCTAGATCCCGATCCCGGTCCCGGTCCCGTAGTAGGAGTCGCTCTCAGGGTAGATATCAAGAACATGCATAGGAAGAGAGTCCTGAGCGAGTGGCACCTCATATGGTACATGATTACGATGTAAGTAATGTTTTGTATGATTTTGTCTGATAAATATTTTTAAATATACTAACTAATTTCAGTACAGGTCGAGGGCCCACATCTTGAGGATGTACGCGTTGAGGTTGCAGGGCCCATAGGTGACGATTGGGATGTTGGATCACATTCCAGTCTAGTTAGGCCTAGCTCGGCTAGGCGTAGCTCAGCTAGGCCGAGCACAGATGGTGTGTCGAGCTCGATGAAGGAATTTGTTGAGTTTCGATGCTGCGGGCCAGACGCGCGCCTTAGAGTGAATTTGGTCGAGCTGGATCTGAAGCAGGCCTTCTTTGATGAATTGCTCGACAACAACAGAGATATGTCCACACTGTCGATGGATCTGATCTTGTATTGCCTTCAAATTAGGCTGGCCGAGAGTCGTGGATTGAAGGCAGGGGTGAATTCACAGAGCACAATCATCTTGCAGACATCATTCTTCGTAAGTTTTCAATTGTTATTTTGATCTACCAAGTCAATTGTTTTTATAATTACGTTCATATTTGTTTGTTACAGTATAAGTTGGTGCATGAGTATACCCTCATTCATCCAGAGAATACAGAATTCACGCAGACATTCCCCAATTATGAATATGCACGTGGGGTTGGGATGATGAGCTGGTCCAGATCGTCAGAGGGGAGCAGCTATTGACGGGTCCTTGGTGGCAGGTGAAGAATGTAAGTGAACATCGTTAAATTCCAATTATGATACATGTTTCTTTTATGACTGTTTTGTATATTGTTGTGTTTGCAGATCATCACCGTTTGCCATGTTGATGGACATTTCGTGACCGTTTGGATACATCTAGACTGCTGGTGAGTTGAGTTGTACAATTCGTTGTTGCACAACATGATGGATCCGTCGGATGAGCCCACATATTCGATGCGTGAGCACCAACTCTGGCCATTGATGCATTTGATTCCAGGCCTGCTGCAGCACTGCAGATATTGGAAGAGAGCCAGGCGTACTCGGATCTGCAGACCGATGGAGTACTACAGAATGCCACTCATGTATCAGTTCAGGCAGACAGATGGTATGAGTTGTGGGGGTTTTGCTGTCATGCAAGCCGATCGACTGATTTCGTCGAAGACATTCAAGATGGTTCCTACTCCGGCTGACTTGGACAAGTATAGGAAACAGTTAGCTGTTAGAATATTCGGTAATTGTAAGAGGGTAGCATGAGTAGGACATTGACTTATGTGGTCTTTTAGTACTTGGACTTGCTTTAATGTTGATTTAATACTTGGACTTGATTTAATGTTATTGTTGATTTAGAAGCTCTCGTGAGAATTAGTGTCACAAGTACAAGATTTCGTGAGAATCATTGTCACGAGTGGAGGATCTCGTGACAATAATTCTCACGAGTGGGCCTTCTCGTGACAATTATTGTCACGAGTAGAAGATCTCGTGACAATAATTGTCACGAGATCCTCCTGTCGTGACAATCATTGTCACGAGATTCTCCACTCGTGAGAATTATTGTCACGAGATCCTGCAGGAAAAATGCAAAATTATATTTTAATTTGGAATTAACCCTGTAACAATCATATCTCAATATCAATCATCTCACAACATCAGTATCTACATAAATAGTCATATTAACCCGTTCATATCTCAACATCAGTCTTTACTACATGAGTAGTCATATTAAACATCTCCATCGTAACACGATCAAATTTGAGGTTGAACTCTATTCGGACACTTGCCCTTGCTATGACTTGGATCTCGACAAATACTACATCTCTTAGGTTGGCGTTGCCCTTCTCCAACTACATCCCTTTCTTCATCCTCAATCTGTCGTGGGGCTGTGCACTTCTTCTTATTGTGGCCAGTGCCTCCACACCTAGAGCATACTTGTTGTCTTCTTGGTCTCCTACTTGATCCTTCGACAGCTGAACGATATCTTCCTTCCTTAGGACGACCTGCTTGAGGAACTGATTTAGGAGGGTAAACTTTGAATGAAGACGAGGCCGTCCATTCCTCTTGATGCGGCACTGAACATACACGTTCATGATATGCAAGGCAAAGTGTCACTTGCTTGTAATTCATATCCACATAATCATATATGTCATGCCCAGCACTCCTGTTACAATAGATATAGTGTGTTAATAAAAAATACATAACGATCAAAATAAGGCTAATTATTGAATTACGGTACCGTATAGCAGCAGCTGCATGAGAACAAGGCATTTGATCAACCTGGAATTCACCAGATTCACATGTCTTCATTTGAAGGTCAACGAGGAAGCTTCTCTCGTTCTTCCGCACTTTGAACAAATGTGCATTATTGCACTAAACATCATACGCCATACCCAGCTTCACTTGCTTGTAAAGCTTCTTGTAAGTCTCTTCTGTGAGTATGTGATCTCTCGTCACTGACTTCGCACATCTCTCATCAAACCACTTATCTATCACATCTCTCACAATCTCAATCATCGAACATATAGGCAATCTTCTCGCCCACAACAATCGAGCATTGAAGCATTCGGCTGCATTTGATGTCATGAAGCTGTAACGATGTGCAGGGCATTGTGACCTAGCCCAGCGATGTACCCCTATACTCAGCAATGTGTTGTAAATGTCTGCTCGAGCCGAGGAGATCATCGATAAATATTTTAAAAACTTTTCTTGTTTGTAAGCGAATGCAGCACTTCGAAACATAGAGATCACATGACGACCTGCTCGAGCTAGATTCTTCGCGATGTGGTAATAGCACAGTCCATGTACGGCAGTGGGATACACAATCTGAACAACATTCTTGATGCTCACATGTTGGTCTGAAACTATCACCAAATCATCACGGTCTCCAAAAGCCCTCTTAAACCTCTCCAAGAACCATGTCCAGGCCGCATCATTCTCAATAGGACCTACACCTATGGCCAGAGGAAAGCACTGCTCATTACCGTCTTTCGTCACAGCGACGAAAAGAATACCCTTAGTCTTTCCCTTCAAATGAGTGCCATGAATGACGATAACTGGTCACATGCATTGCCTGAATGCCGCTCTACAGACTCCTAGAGCAACAAATGTGTACATAAAATGACCATCATGGTCGGTCTCCAAATAATAAACAGTATCGGGATTGCAGCTCTTCAACATTTCCAAATATGCAGGCAATACCGCGAAAGACTGATCAATAGAGCCGTAAACCAGCTTTATTGCGAGATTCCTAGCCCGCAATGCAACACCATACTCGACCTCAATGGCATGATCCCTCAATAGCTCAGTGATCATTACTCTTGGCCTCAGAATGGAATCCTCATCTAGGATTCTCCTCTTAAAGAAATCAGCAATAACATGAGAGGATAACTTTCGTGGCGCATTACGTGTCAGGTCCAGCCGACATGCATGATTATCCTCGAATTTAGTCACCATCCACAGGCCACTCTTAGCGCTTGCCACTAATTTAAAAGGGCAAGTCTCATTCTGCTTGCAAATAACTGTCAGTCGAACTTTGCTTGAACGTGACACAAAATATTCCACTTGACGCTGTATGTGCCACCTTCCCACAACAAGCATCAAATCTTTCTTATCCAAGAAAGTCCTTCCCTCTGCTAGTTCATCAGTATCAGTCGAGCATGGGTCATCTTCTACCACTGCTAGTGCATCGTCGACGTGGGCCACAGGAATCAACCAATGTCCAAGAGGAGGAACCTCTACATCAGGAGCCTGAACATCAGGAGCAACATCTTCTGATGAGAAGTTACGAAGCCCACCATGCTGTATAATATTCACGAACTCCTCAATATGCCCTGGCTCGCGAATCCATTCACAAAATTCGACAATTTGCTTACGACGAACTTCACTTTCATAGTCGTCGTCATCATCATCGTCGTCATCATCATCATGATCATCATCATAAGACATATCATCAAGACTATCATCATCATTTGACGGCATTACTGTTGGAGTTTGCTGGATTGATTTCTCGGTAACGTATACAATAGGCTCATCTTGCTCCTGGACTAAACGAGCTAAGTCAACATCCGTTTTCAAGAGTCCTTTTAGTGTCCTCCTTGTCAGTGATCTCGTCAGATAACTCAGTGTATAACTTATACTTATTGGAGAGGTTTCCATAAAATCGTGGATTTCTTCTACCAATTTATCACGAGATAAATTGTCAAATGGGAGGTGCACGAGCTGATCTTCACCATCTACATACTCCGATCTCTCCCATCTACCACTATGTCGGACGACAATGCGTTACCAAGCCATCTGCAAAACCTAAATAAAAAGTGATTAAAATTAGTTATAAAATGAAACATCTCGTGACAATATTATTGTCATAGTTGCATGTATTCGTGACAATAATTGTCACGGTTCAACCATGTCGTGACAATAATTGTCACGGTTCAATCTTCTCGTGACAATTATTGTCACGATTCATCACTTTTCGAGACAATAATTAAAATTCATTTTAATTCAACTTTTTACATGAAAGGAAGACATTTCGTGAGAATATATTCTCACGAAATTATTCAATTCGTGACAATAGTCTCGAGAGAAAATTATACTCACGAGACAAGCATCTCGTGTCAATATTGTCACGATTTCATTGATCTCGTGACAAATATTGTCACGAATTCATGATTTCGTGATAATATTCTCTCGAAATGTCTGAATTCATATGTAATTACACGTTTATGCTAATATTCATAACTTATCTAAATATACAAATTCATGTTAATGTACCACAAAACATGCAAATATATACACACGAGAAGCATATATAATCTTTCAACGATCGTAAAAAACATCTTTAATAACTATTAATACAATTGCTATGAAATTATCATAAATTACGTATAAATTACTTAAAATTGTATAAAAGCATTTAAACCCAATAATTTCGAACAACTCCACGGTGAGAAAAATGAAAAAACGCACCTCAAACAAATTCAAAGGTGACTCGACGTCAATTTCTCCAAGATATTTAGGCAGCTCGAATTTGGTTTCAAATGTTTGTCAATGCGTAATTTTTTGTTTCTCTTTTTGCTTAACATGTTTGTTATTAAATGCATACAACAACCAATTTCAACAACCACTCCCAACAGCATTCAATCGGTCGTATTTTCACAATTTAAGAAATAAAAAATCTGCCACATATTT
Source organism: Perilla frutescens (assembly GCA_026008535.1). Classification (NCBI taxonomy): domain Eukaryota; kingdom Viridiplantae; phylum Streptophyta; class Magnoliopsida; order Lamiales; family Lamiaceae; genus Perilla; species Perilla frutescens. The sequence continues at coordinate 22,468,537 of BRKX01000002.1, forward strand.
ACACACATTTTAATTAATCGGTCAAAACATTAAATGGATTTTTGGTTTTTTTAAAAATAAACAAATGAGACAATAAAAGATGAATTGACTTTTCAAAAAAAAGTAAGGGTATAAGAGACTTTTACACGATTTCTTGAATAGAAAAGAATTAGTTACGAGGGTGTTGTAATAGTGAACCCCAAAAAGCAACTTCAACACTTCCACATAAGCGCCATATCAAAAGTTCAATCCCACCATCTTTATAAACCTAATCCCAATAACAATAAACCTAAAAAAGCAAGTTCAACATGGGTCCCATTAATATACACATATATATATTTAAAGGCATGGCCCACCTCCTTTTCTCTCATCGGCTATTTCTCCATCCATCCCAACTTCAAATATTTGAACCCACACCCCCAATCTCAACCTAAACCCAACCTACTCTAATGGGATGAACCCTAAAAAGTAGGTTCAATGGGTTAAATGAACTAACCATTACTACCACCCTGAATATGAGCTAAAAAAAAAAAAAAAGTTGTTATTCTACTTTTGATTACTTTATTTTTTCTCCCTTTGAGCAATTTAGTAAGTATATTATTATACCGGTGAGCTCTGAGTTGATAGTGTAAATTTTTATTTTCAGCTTTTCACAAACATATCATTTCCCAACTCCAAAAGATTTCACTTGGAATCAATCTACAATTGGAAGAATCAAATCCTTTAACCAGTTCAACAATTGCTGCACCTTCAATGGATCCGCTGTACGAACAACGGCTGAGAGACGAGGTAATTTTCCTCCACTCCCTCTGGTATCAAGGCCCCCCTAGACCCTCTGCCGCCGCCGCCGCCGCCTCCTCCGCCACTCGCTACCACCTCCGTCCCTCAAAAGCAATCCACTTCAAGAAGGACCAAAAGCGCAAGCCCAACAACACCACTCATGATTCTAGTTCATCACACGACGCCGTATGGACGTGTCCTCCCACTCCGCCTCCCCCCACCGCGTGGCCCGCCGCCTCCGGGCCCACTCCGGAACCTCTCCCGCTCTCCCCAGAAGAACAGTCGAAATTGGCTGCAAAAGACTCCCTTCAGCACGCCCTTAAGGCTGTACACGAATTCTTTATTAGTAATAATGCTGATGGTTTTGATGGAATAGATAGCAGCGATGATGATGTTGATGATGGTGATCGATTAATGGACGAAGATCGCGGCCGCGAGGTGTGTAGTCTTTTCTGTAAAGTGTTTGAGGATACCAAATTGAGGGAGTATTACGAAAAGAATTTCGTCGTAGGAGAGTTTAGCTGTCTGGTTTGTGGAGCTGTGGGTGGGAAGAAAACAGCGAAGAAGTTCAAGGGCTGCTTGCCTCTCGTGCAGCATTGCATGAGTATTGAGAAAACGAAGAGGAGGAGAGCGCATAGGGCGTTAGCTCAAGCTGTTTGTAAGGTTCTTGGCTGGGACATTCATAACCTGCCCAAGATTGTTTCTATGCTGAGTGATAAATCCGTCAATGCTCAAGTAACTTAGCCTTCATGATGCCTAGTTCGTTTTAGTGATGATAATGCATTTCTTGTTAGAAGTAAAACATGTCTGCATTAATGTAGGGGAATGATAACGGAGACAGCAAGGAGAGCTCGGCGGCTTTTGTTCTCAATGTTGATTCAGTTAAAGGCGATGAAGCAGCACCAGCATCTGATGCTGGAAAAAAGTTGGAAGCTATTGGAATTGTGAGTGTCTTCATTCATTTGTTCCCTTGTAATTTTACATTTCTCTTGCAGTGTTATCTTGTTTGTGTGCATATATACTTCATGTGGTGAGTGATTTGAGGACCTAACTAAAGAGAATACAATTTCTTGATGCTGCTGAATGTGGCAATAGATAACCAGAAATCTCATTTTAACTCGTACTTTTCTTAATTTTCTTCTTGGAATCAAATGTTGTTTCTGTTTTTGCTGATATTTGTATTATGAAATTAGAGTTGAGTAGCAAAGCCCTTTCAAAAGAAAAAAAAAAGAGTTGAGCAGCGAAGCCTGTAAAATGGAGAAAATTTGGAAGCATATGGTACACTAAAATATTTGCTCATTTGTAAGAGGCTCTCTAGCTTGAGTCACATGTGTACTGTCAGGTATGCAAGTGAAGGAAGATCTAATACAATGTACAGTTTTCTTAAGAAATATTCTGGTATACTGTAGTCACAGATATTTGCGACTGTTTTGACGCGTGACTTTTGTTATTTGTTAATTTCTATAACCTGATGAATGATTTGGAAAATTTCCCGACTTTTTTTGGTTTATATAGAGTTTTATGGCATGTCCTGATGTCATTGCGTCCACCTCCGCTTCTGTCCCCATTGTCCGCCACCATCTTCAGCCCTCAGCAGCAACCAAATTCAAGAAAAAGAAGAAGAAGAAGAAGTGCAAAGGCAAAGTTGGAAAGAAATTGGCCGACAGTGTTGTCACTGAATCTAATTCGTCACACGGAGCTGAATGGCCATGTCCTAGCCCTCCGCATCTGCCTTCCACCAGTGGCTGGCCCACTGCCAGCTGGGCTACTCTAGAAAAGTCCACTTTGAAACCTGTCCTGCTCTCCACGGAAGAGCAGTTGATGTTGGCTGCAAGACATGCCCATCAGCATGCCCTTAAGGTTGTCCATAAGTTCTTTAGGAAAAGTAATTCGGATGATTCTAATGAAATTGATAGTGGCAGTGATGATGATGATGATGAATTGATGGAGGAAGATAGTGGGAGTGAGGAGTACAGTTTTTTCTGTAAGGTATTTGAGGAGGACAAAAAGTTGAGGGAATGTTACATGAAGAATTTCGCTGAAGGAGAGTTTAGTTGTCTGGTTTGTGGAGCTGTGGGTGGGAAGAACTCTGGGAAGAAGTTTAAAGGCTGCTTGCCTCTCTTGCAACATTTGATCACCATTGCCAAAACAAAGAAGAGGAAAGCCCATAGGGCATTTGGGCGAGCTGTCTGTAAGGTTCTTGGTTGGGACATTGACCGCCTTCCTACCGTTGAGTCTATGCTAAGTGATAAAACTAGCGAGACACAGGTAACTTAACCTTTTTTATGGTTAGTTTGTTTAAAGATTATGATGCAATTTTTCTGCAAATGAAAAACTTTCTTCGTTGCAGTAGGTTCCGTGTCTGTTGTAGACAGTGTTGATTTGGTAAAAGATATACTTTAAAGCGTCAAAATGGCTAACCAGCACCAGAAACTGGACATATTGGCTTTGGAAATTCACCCAATAGTGACGAAAGAGATACCGTATGTGTGTGCATATAGATGTTTTAGACTTTTCTCAACTGCAAGTCCATGCTATCTTTTACCTGTGGAAACTTGGACTGTTTGAGTTGTGTTTTATGTGCGCGTGTGTGTGTTTTGTAAGATGAGTTTCCTGTATAGAACCCTTTGGCATGTCCTGATGGCTGATGCTAGTAAGATTCTGGAAGATATTGTGGCGTGGATAGCCAAGGGATCCCATTTTTGCCATGTGTTCCTTGATAATACTTATTGCAATTCTTGGTTTGGGTATTTAATAAGTTTTAAATAGAAGAGTCTTTAGATTTAAAACGAAAAAAAAAATCATCAGCATTTGGTTGTTGATTTGTTAAGACTTTCTACCCTAGCACTACTATTTTACTCGGGTATAGAGTTAAAGATTCTAGGTATACATAAGGGTGCCTTTCTCAAAAGTTTTTGGAGAAATTTAGGGGGGAGATATGTGGGTCTGTCTTGATCTCTGAGTTTGTGGTATATCTTAATTGCAGAAGTTTAAGGGAGTGGAGAACTGATTTTTATGATGTTACTGTCTTGTTCTTATGCAGATTTCTTTAACGTGTGTTGATGCCAATAAAAACTTGGAAAATCTTGGGATGGTGTATCAACCAAGCGTGGAGGAGCCTGCATCACAGGAATTGACTATTGTGAGTATATTGATTAATTTCTGTTCCTTTTCTTTGTATATCACCTTATGAGTTGTTATTCAATCTATACAGTGAGTAAATTTTGTAGCTATACCAAATGGAAAACATTTCTTGATAGAGCTGACTTGGCAGTGGCAACCAGCAAAGCTCATTTTGGCTCTCCTTTTTCTTGTATTCTTCTTGCAATCTTTTCTTATTTCTGTTTTGCTGATATTTGGTTTATCATATAATATTTGAATAGCAGAAAAGTACATTTAACAAAAATCTGGAAGCTTGCCAGACCACAATGTCTTGCTATTTGTGAAAGGTTTTATGTCTTGAGTCCTATATCAGACTCAAACATGCAAAAAGAAAAAAATGGTCTGGTATGGTGCTCACAGGAGAACTTTATTTTAAGAAATATTCTTGTACAATAAGTCGTAGATGTTTGACTGATTATATTTTGAGAACCTTTGAGAGTTGGGAATAATTTTGTGCTGTGCTGGACCTTTTTTGGTTTGTATAGAATTCCTTGCTGGGTCCTGATGCTGATCATAACAAAAGTTTGGGTATGGTGCATCAAGTGGAGCAACCTGCATGAGAGAGATCAAATAGTGTAAGTATCTTGATTCATTTTAGCTCCTTTGTTTATGATTCTTTCTTTGAGTGGTTTTATATTGTTTGACATCATATGTGCAGTTAATAACTGTGGAGCTAACATCAAAAGACTAGAAATTTCTTGCATGCTTGAAATTTTTCTTGGAATCATTTTATGTTTGGGATATCAATGCGACTTTAGGTAACAGAGCAGGTGAATTGAGAATAAATTTGCAAGCACATGAACTGCTCTTTTTCCCCTTTTTTGGTTTCTGTTCCCCCCCTCCCGCTTGGTCATTAAAGATTTCCCACCTTGACTCTAATGTATAATTGCAGCTGAAGAAAATATCTGGTAGAATGTATCAAAGAGGCTTTCCTTATCTGAGGAAAAGTTTGGTTCTGTTCTTTGTTGAAGATGTTTGTGACTGTTTTAATCTGTTTGCTTTTGTGATTCTTGACGAAGAGCTTGAAGGTTGAGTAGTTATTTCTGCATTGTACTTGTCCGTTGTTTATGCAGAATTTAACTTGTCTTAAGAGAGAACTAAAATAAGTGATAATTATTAATACATTCTCTGTTTCAGAATGTTACTTGGAACCGCTGTAGTTTCATATCTTGAGATTTAATTTTCTTGGATGTTTACTATTTGTTTTAAAACTTCTGCTTTTGCAAGCTCTGCTAAGGAATGAAGTTATGGAATGACGTAGAAGCATGAGGCTCGAAGTTCTATCAGGACCTTCTGATCGTAGAAGCTTGAGTCTTTAACATCTGGGTGAATGCAAGTTTTGCTTTGATACAGGTGCCTTCGAACGAGGAAGAGGAAGAATCGCGTGGGAAATGAAATACGAGATGTGAAGATGGGGATGTTGATGATATTCTCAAAGGCTTGGACGATTATGGAGTTGAATTATGGGATTTGGTGCTGGTATCAGTATCAGTACAAACTGTCCAACTCCTTTATTTTTGTTCTCTCTTTGAGATATATTCTGATATCAAACTTCTTCACTCTGGAAAAAGGGGGAAAAAATAAAAAAGAAATCCCAAAAGGCACATGTCAAAATATTCTCATCTTTTGAATTATTTTGACGATTTGTATGAGGTTATAGGAATTTTCAGGGGCTAAAATCATGGGTGGTCCCTTCAGTTTTTTATTTTTATTTTTTCATTTTCTATTCGCCAAACTTGGTACTATTTTAAACATGTAGCTGAATGCAACTGGGTGTGAGCCTGTTACACCTGGCAAGCCAGGTGTGGCTTACCCAGGCTATTACACAGGGGCGGGGTTTATCCAATACGCACCTCGGTAGCGGCTGCGGGTTACATTCGATAACAAAAAATAATACATAAATCTATTCTTTTTTATTAAATCTCAGTTCCAATATAATGATAAATATAATATAATTTCTATATTTCATGCGTATTATTTAGTTTGATATTCCAATTAAAATAAAAAAGAATAGGAATTCTATTCAACAAATTATTTTTTATTATTTTTTTATTGTAAAAAAAGGATAAATATGTATGGGAATCGAAAAAATGATAATAAAGGCTTGCTTTGGCAGGCGGTATGTACTGAGCATAATGGGACGCGTTTGGTAAAATAGGAAATACCACTCCCGTTGGGGTTTACCGAAAAACCGTCACCAAACAGCTCCAGAAGCTAAATATCCCTCCTATAAATACAAATAGCCGCTCTTGCAGCTGAAAAAACTCGATCATCTTCTGTTCTTCTCCATCTATCAAAGCTTCGCGAATTGGAAAATGTCAGGAATCACTCAGGACTGGGAGAATGTTGTCATTCGAAAGAAGGCGCCCACCTCCGCTGCTCGTAAGGATGAGAAAGCCGTCAACGCAGCCCGCCGCTCTGGAGCAGAGATCGAGACTGTCAAAAAGTGTGCGTGTTTTTGTCTAATTCTGTGTTTTTATCCGAACTAGGGTTTTTCAATTTGTTTCTTATGCGCCTTTCGTAGAGGTTTTGTACCGGTCGGGATTTTTATTTAGGGTTCTTATTGCGTAATCCGCTCGGAGATAAATACGTGAGTCGATTTTGTCTATTTTTTGTTTTGGCTATGTTTTGCGCTTTGTTATAGCCTGAAATACTTTTATTTCTCTCATGACTATGAGAGCGATGGTACTCAGTTGCCGTATTTACTGTTTCATCCATTTTGATTAATGGTGAAATCTTGTTTTACGTCTGGATTCATGTCTTTTTTGTGCGTTTGGTGTATGTTTAGATCCGTCTGTGCTGTTTGTGTATCCTTGCGAAGATTTTATTATCTGTCAATGATTTGCCAGGATGTGATGAGTTCCTGTGTCTTCAAGTTTGGATTAAGAACACACGCACACACATGTTGGGGGTGGGGGAGGACAGGGTTAGGGGTCCATTTCTAGTGAATGAAATTAGGGCCTGGCAAATACTAATTGTTGAAGAGTTGTCTACATTTTTTGTTGTGCTTATAATACAAATAGTCGGTCATGATTTGCCATTTTTAATAAATCATTGCAAGTTAATTTTCTCTGTGGAAAACACTTGATTAGTATTTCTTATGCTGTTAAGATCCAACTTGCTTTGCTCTATTAATTTATAATTATGCATTATGTTGCAGCAAATGCGGGGACAAACAAAGCTGCTTCCAGCAGTACCTCATTGAACACCAGGAAGCTTGACGAAGATTCAGAAAGTCTAGCCCGTGAGTTGAATTTTGTTATGTTTTTCTGCAGCTTTGAATTAAATTCACACCTTCTTCACTTGATTATTGGCATCTGAGTTTAGATTATGTTTGTCATATTTGGTAAATGCAATCTCCTGTCATGTATTTGTGGCACTGCCCACTCCATCATAAGAAGTTAAGAAGAATCTGGTCCTTGCTTTCATCTCTGGCTTAGTTTAATTGGAAAAATTGAAATGGATGCATCTTGTGCACTGATAGATTCCTATTCTTATTAGCTACTTAGCATAACTAAGTCGGAATATCTCAATTATCTCTCAACCACTGGATTATTATGTTCCATTTTCACTGCTAGACAAAATGTTCATACGACTAACATCATATTGGATCTTCTTGTTTCTGCATATTTTTTGTTATGTTCCTAAGAATCATGTTTATCCTGCCCCAACTGAAGATGAAAATGGATTAAGACTGGCTGGGTTAGAATATATATATTTATAGCTGACTGCGAACATGCAAGATCGAGCATAAAGCAAGAGATATTAGGAGATTTTGTTGATTTTCACATTTTTTTAAATATAAATTCTAGGCTGCTGCTGCCCATTCATCATGTGATTGGTGGATTGGTACCTTTAAATGTCGAAAGTAATTGTTGCCATTCAAGGCACATTATATATATTCAGATGCTTAGGCAGGGATTGTCGTGGATGTATATCTCCGATTTATCTCTTGTAACACACAATTTGTATTATTGTCTAACAAACAAATCAATTTTATCACAGATGACAAGGTCCCCACTGAATTAAAGAAGGCTATCATGCAGGCCCGAATGGATAAGAAACTGACCCAATCTCAACTTGCTCAGGTTTGATTTCTTATCTGTGTTTGATGTTTGTCTTACGGTACATGTATGCGGATGTGTTTACATAGTTTCAGAGCAAGATACGAACATCTTTTGTAATTCAATTGGTGGTATGCAGGTGATAAATGAGAAACCCCAGATCATACAGGAATATGAATCCGGAAAAGCAATTCCCAATCAGCAGATCATATCCAAACTGGAGAGGGCACTCGGTGTGAAACTGCGTGGCAAGAAATAAAACGAGCAGGGAGGAGATCCTGACAGGGGCCGCCTTTCACGCTTTCTTTGCCTTTTGAGTCCTAAGAGTGGTGGTGTAAATGAGCTTGTATCCTTTTTCAATAGGTCTGTTGGCCACTGTATTGCCCATATATTAGGATGCTAGAGAATGGGTTTGCCTGTCCTGAAACATGGTGGCTTCTACTTCTGAAAATGAGGTATCCTTGGATCTGATGCCTATCAAACTTGATTAGTTCAATTACTACTACTACTACTACTACTCTTCATCATCCCGATTGATTGATGCAAACTCCTGTATATGGATAATCTTGAGTGATATATGGTGGTTGTGTTAAATGAGCCTCTGCATTTGATATTGGCAATTGCGCTTTGTCAAGAACCCTACCCATGAAAAGGAACAGCTTGTGTTTTGTTGATTTGAATATTGTTGAATGGGAAACTGCAATCTTGATTACAAGACTAAATAGCAAGGATGGATCTAAAATGTGTTTTTTAAAAGAAAAATTCTCTGTTGGTTTTTTACTATCGCCCACTGCCAAAGCGCCACTTGCAAGCGAGTTTAGTCTTGAATGTTGGTTTATTTTAGCCCGTGATTATCCATAAGTCGTTCCTTCGATTTTAGTTATGACATATTTTTTTAGTTATGATATTATTAAAATTTAAATTGTATAATCAAATGTGATAGGGAGCACGAAAAGTTTGTGAAAAATTAAAACGTGGAAGAGAATAATTATATATACCTAAACCTTGCTTAGGTGGTAAACTCAAATGTATGTGGTGATCGTGCTCTGATATTTGGGCGTAACATCTACATTTTTTTTGCGTGCGCCAACAATATTTATTATTATTAGTATTATTATTAATTCTTTTTTGGGTGATGTGGGTCTGCAATTGCTATTCAAGATTGCATTGTGAGTAACATTGCTTCTTGAACACTTAAAAAAAAAAGGCAAACTACACTAGGAAATTCTATGTGATAACTCGCAAGCCAAACAAAAGAAACAATCAACACTAGGTTAACCTTACGGGACGTGCTAGACTTGGAACCAAATACTCGCTTCACACTGCATAGAACTCATATTGTGCCTTTGTTATTAGGAAAAGTGGAAAACTCCATGTAAAGGCCTTCACTTAGAGGGTGTTTATAAAATTCAAAATCATGATATTTGACGACAAACTCACTCACTTTATCACTAGATCATTTTGAGAGAGCGTTCCATATTGTTTGCATATATTGTAGGCAATGTAGAATATATATATATATATATAGGGAGCGGTTCCTGAGAGAACCAATACTGGTGTGAGAACTAGGAATCAATCTACACCCTTCAATTTTAAGATTGGATGATGTAGATTTAGTCAAAAAAGACGGTAACATACTTGTAAATAAAAGGAACATAAAAAAAGCGATGGTAATTTCGTAATTTTCTCAATGTCAAGGTAAAAAAAATTCCTGGGCGCGTGCTAACAGACATAATTTCATATACTAATAGAGACATTGACAATGCTAATATATATATATATATATATATAGATAATGCTAAAACTAACATTCATGATGCTAACGTTATGAGACTATTGTCATATGCATTACAAAAAAAAATCTAAAATTAAAAAAAATTACATTATTTCACGATGAATTAGCTAGCAGTTTATTTTATTTTGTTAGCATCGAGAAACTTTCGGGGACATGTAAAACCTAGCACATGAACAATGATATTGACACTATCTGATTTAGCTATACATTTTATATTATTAGCATTATTGTTCACTAGTTTTAGCATTATCATAACTAATGTTAGCATTAACAAAAAAACTTGTCAAAAACATTATAAATCAACCATGAACAATGTTGTTATAATTTTGTTGTATTGGCATTTTCGTTCGGTAGTGTTAGCATTATCATTGCACATTTTAGCATCATCATAATTAATGTTAGCATTAGCAGAAAAACTTACCATAAACATTATAAATCAACCATGAACAACGTTGTTAGAATTTTGTTATATTTGTATTATTATTCGATAGTGTTAACATTATCATTGCTCTTGTTAACATTAGAAAAATATGTTACACATAAGGTGAAAGTAATAACTAATAACAGAGGTGGAATTATGGTTAGTATTGACTTATGCAAAGTTTAGCAGTTGAATTTTTAAATGGTAGTATTATCATAGCATATCATTTATATAGTGATAAAGTAGAGTATCAAAAGCATTCACTTTGAACAAAAAACATGAATTTGACATATATTAATATTTCAATAGCATGCTATTGAAATAATAATGTCAATTGAGAAGTATTATGACAATTCTAAAAAATGACAATTGTTCAAAAAGTTAGAAATTTGATACATATAATCATTGCTTGATTTATCATCATTTTCCAAGTAAAGGTCTTCAACACTGATTAATTGTCTCTAGGGCATGATTGGAAGTAGAGATTTGCTTCTGAAATGTTCAACTTCATGTAGATGTTGCTTCAAAGATGCTTCACAATCAATTTTTAAATTTAGACAACTCAGGAGAAATCTCTACAGTGTGCCACCACAATCTGCAGATTAAATAAAATAAAAAATTGAAATATAAAAATATTGGTAATGCTAAAACTAATCATGATAATGCTAATATCTTCTTTGATAATGCTAAAACTAATCATAGTAATGCTAATAAATCGTTCATCATGTCAATATTCTGATAAAAAACTAATTTTATAATGATGATCACAGACTGTTTTCATAATGCAAAAAATTCATTTTGCAATGCTAATAAGAACTTTATAATGCTAACAAATTCTGATAAATTTTAATCGCAGTAATGCTAAAACTAATCATAGTAATGCTAATATCTTCTTTGATAGTGCTAAAACTAGTCGTAGTAATCTTAATAAATCGTTCATCATGCAATACTCTAATAACAAGATGTTTTTATAATGTTGACAGATTGTTTTTATAATGCTAATATTTCATTTTGTAATGCTAATAACAACTTTTGCAATGCTAATGTGACGTACTGTAATGCTAACAAATTTTGACAAACAACACATGTGTATAGTAATGGAAAAATACAATCAGCAGAATATCAATAGACAAAAAATACAATTTCTAAACCTCTAAGAATATGTTTAAGACATTCACATATGCCATCAACAATACAAAGAACTGAAAACATCTTAACATGAAAATTGAAAAAATCAACTTAATTAATTACATTTTACACAAATTTTGCACCGCTAATAATAATGGAGAGAGAGAGAGAGTAACATACGAAGAAGAAGAAGAATCAAGAAAAGCAGAAAAAGAACACACACACACACAAAGTGACAAAAGATCGAGAAAGATAAAACAAACCCACAAGAGAGAGAGAGAGAGAGAACAAACCGTGAAGGGAGACGAATAAATATTACTTTGAATTCGATTTAGGTGATAGTCTTTTATTTTTCTTCGTAAATTTGTATACTGCACATTGAAATCAAAGAAGCAGCGATGAAGAGTCTGAGAGAGATCCTAGTATTTTAATTATATTTACCAAATTACGAGAAAATCCTAGTATTTTAATTACATTTACCAAATTACAAAACTACCCTAGCCTCATTAAATAATCCTTAAATTACAAAAATGCCGCCTTGTGTTGTTTTTTATCTAGACCACACATTTTTTATGGATGGACGATGGAGATTAGTTTATTGTTCTCACATGCATGGGTCTTTAATTCTCATTTGATCCACTCTCTCTCTCTCTCTCTCTCTCTCTCCGATACATCACCCCAGGCCCAATAAGGCCCATACATCTATCAGACGGGGCGAGGTCAACACGGGTCAACCTGCGTTGATTGGCGTTGACCCGCAAAGAAAAAGAAAATTGTTAAAAAGCAGTAATTCTAACATTAAAAAATATCACTCAAAATTCAAAAAGTATCGCTTGTATCATTAAAAAGTAATCGGTTTACTACTAATCTTATATGAGTTCATGTAGTTTAAACCCTGATTTTTTCCATTTCAATTAATGTTTAGAGTTTAGGAGTTTAGGTTTTTTAGAGTTCATTGTTTTTTTAGGATTTTTTTTAGTATTTTTTAGATTTTTTAGGAGGTTATGCTATGTTTTTTAGGGTTCATATTTTTTTAAGGTTTATTAATCTCCACTAGGGGTTATATTTTTCACTTTTATTTTAGAGTTCATTAATTCCATTTAGAGTATATATTTATTTCAAAATATTTTTTTTTTCAATTAACATTTATATTTGTTTCAAAAAATAAAATTAATTTTCTAGTGCAATGTACATGTTAACGTTGGACGAGTGCATTGCGCGAGTCACCAAATTTTAAAAAAAATCAATTCATTTTAATTTTAGGGTTCATTAAATCAATTTTAGGGTATATATTTATATTCATTTAAAAAAAATTAAATTAATTCATTTCAATATTAGGGTTGACTAATTGTATTTTAGCGTATACAATTTTGGGAAAAAAAAACTAAAAAATCACAAAAAAATAATAATAATAAAATTGAAAAAAACAATAAATAAATAAATTCGGGCATGTGTACCCCATGCGCCGCACGTGGGCGTGCATGTGGTACACGCGCCTGCATGGGCCAAGTTTGTTTTTCTTTTTTGACCATTGGACCTTAAAGTTGGTCCAGACTCATACATCTAATGCACAAGATATCGCCTCGTGTGTGTGTAGCGAATGTATCATTTATAAACACCTCCCTAGTGTGTAATTAGGGATTGATCTTATTCATTACATCTTGTTGCATGTACGGTTAGGATTAGATTTTATTCAATTTATATTTTATATCTATTTTGTGGAAAAGGTCAATTTGGTCAAACAAAATTAGTCAAGATATTAGTAATAAATATTTACATCCTTAATACACGTCTTTTTCCATTAATGATACAACCGTTCATTTTCAATCATCTGTTAATTTAGTTTAGCACAATGATTAATTCATTAACTGATATGCAGATAATAATTTTCTTAATTTCATTTTTCAATTAGTTTTTATTAAAATTTTCATTTATATTTTGTTTTTATGTTTCATACTCGATCTTTATTTAATTTATATCTTAATGATTATTTTAAATGGGCAAGTCTCCTGTACATAAGATGTACATCAACGCGTGTTGACCTAGTCAATGCTTTGATCAAAAAATCCGTCAAAATTAGTACCATTCATAATATTGAAAAGTATCATTTCAAATGCTCAAAAGTATCATTTGTATCAATAAAAAATATTGGCCAGAATAAAAAATAAAGAAAAAAACTGTTAAGATCAGTATCAATTGAAATACTAAAAAGTATCATTCAAAATTAAAAAAAGTATCAATTGTATCCCTAAAAAGTATCACTCGTTTTCATGATTTTTTTGGTCAACGCGTTGACCGTCTGATGTATATCTTATGTACAAGAGTGTTTGCGATTTTAAATATAAAGTTAATTTAATGAGGCGTAATATATTTGTAATACATCTTAACCAACTGTGTAATTTTGTTTTATAATCTATTAAATTTGTAGTTGTTTCTCGTGTGAATGATTTTTATTTATATGTGTTACTGTTATTTTTATTGATACTTTAATAGGTTATTGGTAACGCTGGTTTTGTTATGAAATACTGTGTCCGTGAGTGTGAAATTGCACCTTTATTCTCTTGCTCAATATTTCATTATTTAATATAATGATTTTATGCATTATGAATTTTGAAATTTTACAATAATGATTGATTTTTTATTTTATTTTTATATATCGAGTATATAAGAATGCCTTTTAAGACTTGAATAATTTTCCCTTTTTCTTCCAGCTTTCGTACTTTTGAATTCGTCTCAAAATATTTCACTTTAGGTGCCCCAATTCATTTCTCTCATTTTCATTGAAGTAAACAAAATCATATTTACTCCAACGAATTATAAATAGAAGAAAAACTGTCATGTAAATTAATTCTACAACACAAGAAAAATGTCAACGTAGAACCACAGCATGACATTAACAATGATCAAGTTCAAAATAATGTAATATCTTCATTATAACTTTCTTCATTTACAGTATACTGTATACTTTTGAATACGTAACTATTTTTCACTGATTCCTCAAAAAACAAAAGATAATGACAGAAAATGTCATTCAAAAATGCAAAACGATCCACCATTTGTTCAAAGCAGCAAGGTAACTTATTTACTAAACCCTACTTCAAACTCACTTGATGAAAACCTTATAAGCGGATCATGTATATGCCAGAATTTTGAGAATAGAGCAGGATGGCTGCACAGATGCAGCTTAAACACAAGCACGAGCAAGAGCAAGAACCCCAACCTCGACACATCAGCGAAACCAACACTCCCGACTTCACTCACAAGCCAGTTTCGTCCCAAAACTGCTCAGGCAGATGGCAAATGCTTGGAAGGCCGAGAGAGGCTGCTTGTAATCCATAGTGAAAGTGTCGTCTCCAACCTTTCCAAATTGGAGCAGCACTGTTTCCTCATCACCCTTCCCATCCGGCTTACTTTGATCTATTGTTGCAACCATTTGAAAGTTCTTAACTGATGCCACAGTCACCCTGCCATGGAAATTCAAGCACCAACATTCTAAGTGGTCGTGCCATCTTGGAGCTTTGTTTTTCAAAACCGTAAAGCCAGGAGCAGATCCCTCTAGCTTATTTATTTTCAATTCATCGTCATGCCTATCTGTCGAGGATGGACATGTAATTTTGCATGCCATCCTCCTTGGACCCCTAGACTTCAAGAGATTAAATTTATAGGACACGTTCCCAACTTTAAAATTACCAGCTGGGACTTGGGGGCTTATTTGTTTGCTTCCAATGCGGCGCCCAGCTTTGGTGCTTGACGGCTTTGCTCCACTGTGGGGTGCTTCGCTATCATAGATCTTGAAATTAGTACCAAGGAAATCTGACCTGACATATCAGATGAAAATTTTGGTTACTCAAGATTAACAAAAAAAAGAAAGAAAAAAGTCTACAAATCCCTATAACTTGGGAAAGATGCGAAAGGGTGGTTTTTCAAGTAGCAATAGAACTTCATATGTCAGACTGAAGTGTAAATGCATACCAAACTAATTATAGAAAGGATTAAGAAACGATACAACTAAAAACAATATAGCATTTAGAAAACTCTTGAATATATTTTCACTCGCAGAAAAAAACTAAACCATACCAGAAATTAAGTTGAATCTTCTTCTCATATTCAGCAATTCTAATAACAAAATACAACTGTAATCTTTAAGAAAAATTAAAATTGCTCAAGTCTTGTGGATAAGTGTATTTGAATATCAAGTGCTTCAAATTTCAAAAAGAATATACAAGTAGTGAAATAAGCATCCATTTTTTTAGATGGTCAATCCATTTCAAGAAAAAAACTCATCTTTATAGAAAGGAACAGATAGAAAGTTAAAATAGTAGCACCTACTTTAACAAGACATCCAAGTATTTTTACTTATAGTGAAAACTTTACATTTTTATAGACTTCATTGTTCAAAGTCTAGCAGAATTTTCCACCAGAAGCAAGGATAAAAACCATGTTAACATAGACTTGCCAGGAGTTGGTGACAAAGTCATTACCTTAGTTTTCCAATGTAGCATTTACTGCCTTGAGATAGATCACCCTCATCCAGTGATATGATGTACTCAGTGCGTCCACCACTTCGGCATCTACGTGCAGCTAGGAGAAACTTACCTTTATCCGTGAATGCTGTCATAAAAACCCATCATATATCAGCTATATTCATGATGAAATTATAAAACAATAACATGAGAGATAAGCTGAAGATTTGAACAGGAACGTTGCCCGATTGTGTTGACAGCAAACAAAAATCTTCGAGAAAATAACACCACAAAAGCAACCAACTGGCACTAAAAGAATAAAAACAACTAAACCAATTCATTCAGTACTTTGACAGAGTAAGCCAACATACACGGATGAAGGAGCAAATACAATAGAAAATCAAATGTAAGTCCTACTCACATGGTGAGAGAGCAAGATAGAGGTAAAATGCAGAATTCTTCTTGTCACGTTTTATAAGGCATTGGTGCGGAGCGTCTTGTGGCCCTGCCTGAGGTATTGAAAATGAATATAAAATATTATGGATTTTTCAGTACACAATAAAGGAAGTGAGCATGACATGAAGGTTCAAGTGCTTTCGATCACATGGTGCATTCCTCACCCAAGATCAAACATGCTGACAAGATCACACAGAGAGCACAAAACAAAGAAACAATCAATTCTGATTTATCACCCCACCAACTCATATCGAAGGCCTCTCATGTTATCAATGGAAAAATAATATTTTAGAGACATCAATACTTTAGAGTTTAGACAGTGAAGCCCAAATTTGTTCTAGGACGACAAATAACCATTAAAACTTGTTGTAATCCTTCCAAAGAACATATTCATAACTCAATTATGAGATCTTAAACCTACCTAGCATCCCAATAATATTCAGTTCTCAAGGACATTTCCCCCGTACCGAGTAAATAACAAGCGGTGTCAAACACAAAATATCCAAGAACCAAAACATTGAGGAAGATTAAGGAGGTTCAATTCGATCATTCCATTTTATATCATGCATTCACCATAGCGATTGAAACCCAAACTCCTCAAAATAATCGACTCCAAAATGCAATTAAATGATTGCCCAAAAACAATTAAAAAAAATAATAATCGCGTGATTCTCATGCTTTTGCACTCATCAGACGATCTCAACAATCCATTGCACCATTAATAGAGGGAAAAAAAATCGTGTAAAAGTAAAATAGGACCTTTTTGAGCGAAGAAGGAAACGTGATTATGCCAGGGTGATCGATAATAGCCTTCTCCGCCACCTCCATCGCCGCCTCCCTCCACTGCTTGCAAACGCAGGCGCATGCGACGACGCCTTGGCGCTGCGGCGATTGGTCCTCGCTCGCCTCTACACGCTGCATTATTTCCCCCAGCAGCTCCGGCAGCATCCCAGCCCAACGATCTGACTCATCCCGACCCAAATCGCCGGACTCAACGACTCCGCTTTGCTGCCTCCCCCGCCGCCCTCTCTCGCTATCACAACAATTATCATCATCACCACCCTTTTCTTCCCTGTTTCGGTCTCCGACGAGATTGATAGCGGGAATTATACCATTGCGAGCTGCCTGAAGATCACGGGACTTGGATTGTTCGCGTGATTTGGTGAGAGGGAAAGCACAATGAATGATTCTTCGCGGGAGAAAAGATCGTTTCGATGACATCTTGTTTCGGTAGAGAGAGAGAGAGAGAGAGAGAGAGAGAGAGAGTGTGTGTGTGTGTGAGAGAGAGAGAGGGGGATCTCTAGAGAGAGATAATAAAAACATTACTAATATTGGAGTCGAGAAATACGAAAGGAGCTCATGGAAGATAAACTCCCATGTCTGTCAATGGGCCATGCACTCACAGACCAATGGAAGGTCGATCTATTTTAATTTTATATTGTCAATAAATT
This sequence comes from Perilla frutescens, assembly GCA_026008535.1. Taxonomy (NCBI): domain Eukaryota; kingdom Viridiplantae; phylum Streptophyta; class Magnoliopsida; order Lamiales; family Lamiaceae; genus Perilla; species Perilla frutescens. The sequence continues at coordinate 22,486,236 of BRKX01000002.1, forward strand.
GGTAAACAACCTTTTGTTTTAATGATTTTGTGCTCGAATTTTTCTAATATGTGAGTACTAGTAATTCATTAAATATTTAATTTTGAATTGTTACAGATCTCAAATAATAATGACATAATGTCCAAATTCATCATCTAATTATTTTTCTAGAAACACCTTTTGCCCCTAAACAAAATTTCAGTTCAAATCTTTAAGCACTAAATCGATTGCGGGTTGCCCTCGTTATAAAAATGAAAAAAATCAGTTCAATTTGATCATGTAACTTTTTCAAATGGTTCAAATTCGATTAGGCCCTTTTCTGTCTAACATTCGCTAAAATCGAAACACAATTTTCTCACACATTTAAATTCTCTTACATTATTTTATGCTGTAAAATACCACGGACAAAGATAGTATATTCATTTATATATTTGATAAAGAATTCTCTTACATTATTTTATGCTGTAAAATACCACGGACAAAGATAGTATATTCATTTATATATTTGATAAAGAATAGAGTACAAAGAATTCAATATGATAACATTTTTATATGAAACCCTGAAAGACCAATTGGGTCTCCATCATAAACAGGTTGATTAGTAAGATAATCGCGCGGGCCCGGATTATAGTTATGTATTAAGATATTTTTTAGTAATATTTTGTGGTAAATTCGATGTCACTCACACAAGTAATGCTTGAGTTTTCTAAATATACATAATTCAATATTGTCAAGTCGCATTTTATGTATAATTTTTATGACGATATAAAAAAATATGTACCCCGATATTATTTTTGAACTGACAATGTAAGTGTATATGTTACAAAACTCTATTAATATTGTTTAAAAAACAAATATGACCGTATATCATCAACAGATAAAAAAAATAATACCACCATGCTTATTTTAAGCTTCTCAGTTCTCACATCAATTATACTTTGAATGGCAGATTTTGTGTGTATTAAGTGCATATCAAACGGTCAGCACGTTGATCTAAAAATCTATTAAAATCAGTATCAATCACAACACTAAAATTTTTTACTCAAAAGTATCACTTGTATCATTAAAAATTATCGACAAGAAAATATAAATAAATAAAAAGCAGTTAAAATCAGTATCAACTATAACATTAAAAAGTATCATTGTATTTTTAAAAAGTGTCACTTGCTTTGATGATTTTTTCGATCCATGTGTTGATCCGATCAATACGTTGACCGTCTGATGTACATCTTATAAAATTGAAGATTTACGTACTTTAAATATTACTGAAAATATTGAATTATGTATTAAAAAAAATCCAGGCACTATCTGCATGAGTACCAATGTACCATCGAAATTACCCTATTTTAATTTGTAGGATATAAGTAGTTCATTTATTTTTCTTTTTTGACCAGGCGACTTGACTTATTCAACGATTTCACAATAATCAAACAAAAGTCATATAATCAAACTTCTCCAAAAATTAAGAAGTTAAAAAAAGTCACATAGTCAAAGGCTAATAATATCATATGATGGTTGTTCATTCAGGTTTCAGAAACAAGAAAACGATGGGGATTAATTCCATGTCAAAAGCAAGCACGTCGATGCGATCTGTTCGAGAACATTCAAATGAGAATTCAAGATTCATCATTTTTTTTCACAAATTCTCATGTGCATAAATACATTAATTAGAAAAATTATCAAAACAATACGAGTAATACTTTTAAAATTTTAAGGGATACTTTTTTGTATTACAATTGATATTGATTTTAACAGTTTTTTTTATTATTATTTTTTTCCAGCCGATACTTTTCAGTGATACTTTTGAGCTTTTGAGTGATACTTTTTAATATTATGATTGATACTGATTTCGACGATTTTTTTGATCAACGTATTAATCGAGTCAACACGTTAACTGTCTGATGTGCACCTAGTGAATAAAATACCTGTACTTTTTTTTTCCCAACTAAAATCGAAGTAAGAAGGTTTGAGTTTCAATTTCTTTATTCTTGCTTTCCCAATAAAAAATAAATAAATACCAATCACATGTTATGATCCAACTTTTCAACCCTTTTTTTTTTTCTTCTTTTTATAGACTAATTCGCCCTCTACATAGTGCCATAGTGGTGGTTCATTTCGTATTATCATAATATAACAATGTGTCTTCACATTTATCTTTGAGAGCGACGACCTCATCTCTAATCTTTTGAGGTTTATTAAATAAGAAGAATTAGTTTTTCAATATAAAGGAAGAAAACAAATCTGAAGAGTTTGTTTGAATTTGATTTAATTTTTTATTCAAGTAATATAGTAATGTCCCGTATCTTTGGAGTTTTTTTATTTAAAGTATAATTGTCATTAGGAGTTTAATGAAAAAGATTAGGGCTTCATAGAAGTTAAAATGAATGTAAGATGCAATTTTAATCGATCAATTTGTGCATTTAAATTCTTTTTGCACGACTGCATCTTTCAAAGGTATCATTCGATCAATAAATTAATTTGCAAATGTTTCAAGAATCATTCCACTATTTTCGGATTTCATGTTGGAGTTTTAACAAATCAAAATGGTTTAAAGGTGTGTGACAAGTTCAAGTTCTCTTGTGTTTTTGTGTTTTTTTCTCATTTTTTTATCTTTTATTTTTTCTCTTTTTTGAGTCAGAGAGAGTCATTTTGGACACAAGAGGGGCAGTAGGAAGCAGAATTACACCTGGAGGGCATTTGGATGCTAATGATACTTCTCAATGGGAAGCTCTCTTTCGAACCTGATAGAAATGCCCACTATTCCAGCAATCCTAAAGGGGAAGTTCGTGATCGTGTCCACACCAAACCCAAGGTGATTCCAGAGGAGACAAAGGAGAGCGGGCACAAGATCAACATTACCAACTAGTTATACACCTTGCTAACTGGCAGTATAACCACATTGGCATAATTGCAGCAGAAATTTCTAGAGAAATATTTTCCCGTATCCGGAGTACAAGAAATGATGCGAAGAATTGGAAGTCTAAAGATGGGCATAAACAAAAGTTTTTTTATGACTATTGGTGTCGATTTCAGAATATGCTAACCAAATGCCCACAACATCAGATCACAATATGATCTAATACTTCGTGTTGGGTGTGAGACCACAAGACAAAACCATTGTTAGTGCTTCGTGTGGAGGATCTATTTTGAACAAGTTACCAATTGAAGTCTTCAGAATTTTAGCGGAAATGGCTGATGAGAATCGAGATGAAAGTGTCGAGGGCATAAGAACAATTGCAGACCCTGGAAGACTAGCACAATTTGAAGTCAGGATAGAAAGGTTATTTGAACAAATGGAGAAAGTTATGGGTGCAACAGGAGTGCAAAAGAAGAGACCTGTAGAGTTTGCAAAAGTGTAGCTCATTTCACCGATGATTGCCTAATGCTGCAGGAGAGAGTTGTTGAAGTTAATGCTCTCTGTGGGTATAACAATAACAGGAGATATGATCTCCACTCTCAAATATATAATCCAGGATGGAGGGATCACAGAAATTTCTGGTGGAAGAAGGAGGTATATATAGTTCGATTCTTCCACCACCTTCAACTAATTCATTATTATAATCATTTCATTCTTCTACCTATGTCGGGACTTAAATTGTGCTAGAGAAATCACTTAATTATCCTAAACCTCCTTTCAAAGTGCCTAAGCTGTAGATCACATAACTAGTACTAACGTCTCCGTTCAATACCTAATTTGCAACTCTTAATGACTCTTAATGTTCTTTTCTCTCTCAATTAATCGCAGCTCTGTCAAATGATATTAATTAACCAGTTACTTATTCTCGATCACATGTTAAAAATCCTCTCTCGATTTATGAATTAACACACCATATTGTATTATTTAGTGATCAGTTAAATAATATAGATAAACACATGGATAAGCAAAACACAATCAAGTCATGAGTATAAAAATAAAATAGTTTAAATGAACTTCATAGTCGAATCATAAACAAACATAAAATAGTAGGGTTTTTAGTTATCCATAACAAAATAAATAACTAAAATAATCCACAAAGAAAATATGGTATTTCTGAGAACAGAGTAAATAAAATTCGAAAGATTAAATCTATCTACAATCTTGAAAACTCTTGAATTTCTTGGTTTCCTTCTTAGCATTATTCTTCTCTACTGGCAGTATGGTGGATCCAGGGGATTGGAGGGGGCTCCAGCCCCCCAACTTGAAAATCATCAGAATATTGGTAGGAGGGAGGCAGTTTTTGCAGGCCACAGCCCCCCAATGGCCGTCGGTAAGGAAGAATGGAGGGTGCGTTCAGAAGCTGTGGCGGCAAATGCAGTGTGTACGCAGCACTCCAACAGCAGTGGAAGGTTGGTCAGCAGCAGGAATTTGTGGACGAAGTCGCGAAGAACATATCAGAAAGTGACAAAAATGGGGGCTTTGTGGCTGCGGTTGGAAACTGGAGAATGGAGAGAGAGAGATTCACTTTTTGTAAAACATTTCAAAATAGTCCCCCAAAATTTCACTCTATTTTTTAAAGTTCCTTAATTTTATTAAAATAATTTTCTAATATTTATAATTTCAAACCTTAAGGTTTTAAAAAATGGTTATTAAGTCCATAAATATTTATATTAATTTATTGTAAAGTAAAATATTGGATTATGATACATTTTTTTATTATTATTGTTTAATGATGCGCAATTAGGTATTCAGACACCCAATTATTACAAAATGGGTTTTCAAGTCAAGATTAAGGTGTAAATTATTTTTACATGTACTAATTTATTCTATATGTATATATAATTTCATACATGATAAATGAAATTTTGATATCGATTCTATAACAGACATTGTAAAAAAGGTAAAAAAATACAATTTTGACGCCAACTTCTCCTGCCCTCACTAGTCTCTCTCGACTATCACTCCGACAAATAGTTACTATACTACATCGCCACCAATAAGTCCTTGGAAAAATAATGGATCTAACACTAAGTGTAGTTTAGCCCCCCTAAATATATTTTCTGGACCCGCCACTGGTTGGCAGCTTTAGGGTATGATAGAATATCATCAATTCTCGCCCAAAATCATTTTTTATACTTAGTTAGAAAAGGCACAAACTCAGCTTTAATTCGCATAGGCCCAGATGACCCGCGACCTTGCTCGCGACCCAGCTACTCGTGACTCGGGTCGCTAGCCCACGTGGCACTAGAATTCGTGACGCGAATTTCCCAAAGATGACCCCGCCTCAGTAGCAGACTTCCAGAAGCTCGATCAGGGTGTTATTCGAGACCAAATTCACGGGCACACATGCGAACCACTCGCGAGTGTCCTTCTACTTTGCATCCGTCCTTTCTCGACTCGAATTCTTTATCGTGCAACTCCAGGACTTCATCAACAATCTCTTGGCCAAAAATACAGCAAAACTTTGGACAACATCCTGTAAAAACAAGTCAACACACCAAACTCCTAGAACAAGTGAGATCAAATAAAACTGATAAGATGAAAACACACGTAAATCAAATGAAAAATATGATCACACGACACAATTACCAGTATCAAATCTCAGTATATCAGAGATGATCATACTAAAGATATACTTAGTGGAGAACCATGCTATCATCCATAATATTAAAGCATGCACTTACATCACAACATAAATAACATAAATAGCTCAATTACACATTTTGACTACTAGGACAGAGACTTATTTTCCTTAATAGAAAAGGCAGAGACTTGTTTCCCTTAGTAGTAGGGGCACAAAAATGATTCCCCATTCATCATCACAATCAAATTATAATCAATCACAACATAATGGCATATAAAAACACATAGAATGATTAATCACGTGCATAGAAAATTCCCCACCTCAAGCTTGATTTGAGAAACCTTAAAACTGAAAATCTGACTTCAAACGCGGATCCTCGTTTGCTAGGGGTGATAAAGGGTTGATAGATATCTACGACATTCTAATATGTTGTTTGGTTCAAAGCTCAAAGCTCTTTATTAAGTAAGGGCCCAGTATTTCTAACAAAGATATGCATGATTCAGTAGGATTCTGTATCCCACCTCCTAAGTGGGATGTGTAATACAGAAGATTATTATTATAATTATTGGACTAAATTGCCCCACTCCATATTAATTAATGTCTAATAATAAATTCTCTCTTGCCTAATATAAGAGGGTATTTTTGAAATTGTAATTATATGAGAATTTTAATACTTCCAACCAAACAGTAGATTATATATGTATATATTTTATAAATATTTTAATACATTCAAGCAAACATGATATTGATACCTAATATATCAAAGACATCCTAATCATAAATATCATACGTTATCTTATCCTGTCTAACAAACGAGCCCCCAGGTTCTTTCTCTTATCCATCCCTTGAATAGGGAAAAAGATACCCCCACCCTCCCCTCCACCCCCGCAAAAAAAAGAAACCCCTATTCCTACTAGTAAAAAAATCCAAAAGTGTGTCTCATAAAAGAAATCTTTTTTTTTAAGTCACTCATAAAAGAAATCTTATTTTGATAAAGGTTCAAATCCTCCAAAAAAAAAGACACCCCTATTTCTACTAGTAAAAAATCCAAGAGTGTTTCTCATAGAAGAAATCTTATTTTGATAAAGGTTCAAAATTTAAAATTCAAACTGCCGCAATTTTTTTCTCTGGATTAACGACACAAAAATCAAAACGATTTAGGAATTTTTCTCAACAACTTAACCCTCAAAGCAAGATACGTGAATCTTAAGAATTTCCCGTCATGACAAGGATTGATCCTGGCTGGATCAATGGGTATTAAATTACAGAGTTAATAGTGATCAATTCTATCCCTCTGCTTTTTTTGGCACCACAATTTTTTCCCGCACTTTTGTCAATGGTATTTTAGTCCATTACAAATATTATAATTCAATAATGTGCAGTCAGTTCTCTTCATTAGCCGCCATAATATATATAGGTAAATAATATATAAATATCAATATATTTCTATTTATATATATGCACACAGTAGTCACGTTAATTTATACTAATTAATGCAATATATATATTAAAATGCAAATTAGATGTATATTTTTGCATATTTAGACCCAATAATATTTAAAAACTATTTATATTTTCATGTACTTATATATGATTATAAGTCTCAATATTTATATTTAGATGTATATTTATGTCTTTTTATTCTAAATTTACTTACTTTTTTCTGTACATATTGTAATTTTTTTTTACTCACACACCCGACCTGTGGTATTGAGGAGATTCAAACCCGTGACCTTTGGTCACCAAGCAACCTCACTCCACCATTAGGTCATCCCCACCGGGACTGTACATATTGTAAATTTACTTTTGTACTTTTCCAAACATTGCACCGGACACTTTATTTAAAAATGAACTATATTTTTAAATTCAATAAGTTCCATATTTAAATAATTGCATTATTGTAAATTTACTTTTGTATGTAATTTGATTATTTTGATATGAAATTTATTGAATTTTAAAATATAGTTGATTTTTAAAAATAAAATGTCCCGTGCATTGCTCGGGAGAAATGCTAGTCTATAAATAAAACTCAAATAATGATATTCATTACACACTTGAAAAAAATAATATAATTTTAAAAACTGGGGTATTACAACGGGAATCACCAAATTTAAAAAAAAAAAATTTAATTTAATTTTATGGTTCACTAATCATTTTATAATATATATTTATTTTGAAAAAATAATTATCGAGCACAATGCATGAACCCCCGCATTAGCATTGGACGAATGCACTGTGCAAATCACTGGATAAAAAGAAATTAAATTAATTCTTTTTAATTTTATAGTTCAATAATTTCTATTTTATGGTATATATTTTTGGAAAAAATTAAATAAATAGTAATAAAATAATTCCGACGATTGTGCACGAGCCTTGTAGAACAATTTTTTTAGGAAAATTCTAAACACGGCTCCCGTTTTACTCTTTATAGCCCCTGTTAATTTATAAAATATTAATATTAATATGATTATACCATTTTACCCCGTAGCCCCCAACACTTCAAGTCCTATCATAGCCTCCTACATGCATTGCACTCAAAATTTAAACAATTTTCTAACATGATTTTATATCTAATATCTCTTTCTCAAATTCTAAAAAAAAAAACTAAAATAATCGTATCCATGATTTACTTCAAAAGAAAAAAAAAACACTCTAATCATCTATTAATTCTCTCGATCGAAATTCACTCTTTCAATCATAGAATTAATTATGTGTATTTTCAACTGTCATCTTCGTGGTCAAATTTTTTTCAACCTTTTTTCATCCTTTTCCTCTCGTTATGAAACCAAAAAGTTGAAAACTAAAGGAGCTAATAATTTTTTTTTTGTTTTACGGGCTTTATAATCTACGCCGCCATATATATTTATAACATGTGTGGTGCGTCCTTAGTTGATTAATTTAAGACTTTATTAATGGTTTCGAAACCTTCTAGGAATTGGCCTCCCATCTTGGAAGATCCCGACAAGAAAAATGAGGCATCCAACAAAATTTTATCATGTTTTAGAGGCTGCTTTATATGTAGATAAAAGAAAATGATTAACCTGCAAAACATTTATCTCGTCCTATCTATCCAAAAGACTATGACCAATTCTTTCTCTAGTTATAGAAAATAGGTGGGGCTATAAGAATTGAAATTATAATAAAATTTCAAGTGTTGAGAACTAAGGGCTAAAATAATCTTATCATAAGATTTCAAGTGTTGAGGATTAAGGGTAAAATAGTTTTATTATATTAATAATAATAATAATTTATAAAAAGTAAAACGGAAATTGTGTTTAGATTTTTAATTTTTTTATTGTGTTCGGCCCACGGTGGCCAGACCATCATACGGTTGGGCCCGAATCCTTCTTATTGTAAAAACTGTTAAAATAAAAATGTTATAAATAAAAGTCAATGATATTATTTCAAAGTATGTGTTACACGCGTCGACATGCATGCAAACATACAGCCATGCATGTAAAAGTGTCAGCAAAATGGCCGTTACAACTATAAACATTTATACATGCAACATAAACATTGATTTCGGTTTCTCCAATTTAATTATATTCTATTACATCGTATATTGCAATTATACTGCATTACCAATACATACTTCATAATTTCACTTCTCCGATAAAAAAGGTGAGATTGTTTGGAGATAAAAAATTATGAGTTCGAATCTCTTTAATATCGAGTGAATGACCTAATGGTGGAGTGAGATTACTTAGAGATCAAAAGTCACGATCTTGCAAATCGAGTACCACAGATCGAGTGTAAGTTAAAAAAAAACATTTATCATTATATTATCTAATACAATAATATAATATTTAACATAGATATATAATATTGATGACACGACACTACTTGCTGAATGTTTGGGATCGCTATATAACACTTTTGTACTGACGGGTCGGAATCAAGAAAATTAATAAATAACTAATACACACATACACAAAAATTAATAAATAACTAATACACACATGCACAATCACACATACTGACATACACGATATCTTTGACTCTTACAAGCAGGTAAGTAATCATAATTTTTCATCGGGAACAAACTATTCTTCACTAATTAATATTTCTATATACAATTTTTTGTAAATTTTTATTTTTATTTTGACTGTGGACAAGGCATTCACCGACTCCTCTCAGCTCTGCCATTACTCCTCTCAGCTCTGCCATTTCTTACAAGCTATATCAAATTTGTGATGCTTGAAATTTGCTCCGGTCCTGTAATAATTTGTTAAGAGTATGCAATATTGGGCATTCCGACAAACCACGTCAGATTTGTGATGCTTAAAATTTGTTCAGATCCCGTAATATATTTGTTAGATTATGCAAATATTAGACATGATCAATATATATGTAATCTTTAAAACTTTAAGGTAATTAGAAGTGTTACAACTTATAAAACGTTAGTTACTAAGATGTAATTAACTTCATAAATGAGAGAAAAAATGCAATTACCACTCATAGTCATAAGAGTGTGTGTGTGTGTGTGTATCATTTCTTGATTGAATATATACATTGACAAATAAAGTACTAAACGCCGGCCATCAGTTGGACTTCTTTAATTAGTAATTCATCATCTTCTACTGATCTATTGACATTAACCAATATTTATTGTTAAATATCACCCACATCCTACTTTATTAACATTTTATTTTTCTAAGTCGTGATTTCTATTCTAGTCTCTACCCTTACGAATAGAAGATCGAAGAAACAGCGCTAAACTACAATGATACTACGAAATAAAGCATAATATAAAAAACTATATAAAAATATAAGATTCTAATCATATTTCTATATATCTAGCTCCTATACGAAAGAATTTATAATTCTAAAATCTAAAAAGAAAGTATATATTATTTGCAACATATTATATAGAAAATGACAATACGAAATAAATATTAACATTTTAAAATTAAAAATAATAATCAAAATGAGAGATTAATTAATCACGTTTGTAAAACAAAGAACCCCAAAGAAGCTCATTATATTGGCATGGAAAATAACCAAGAAAGTATGACTTCCATTTGAAGAAGTAGTGTTGAGTTGGTGGTCGCCTTATTTTACAATTTGCTCTGATCGATCTAACCTACCTAGTAATTAAGAAGAGTAGAATTATATATATTTTATTGGTAAATGCCACAATAAGTTTTTGGTTAGTTATTTAATTACCTAGTAATTAATTATGTCCGCGCTGACGATCTTGCAGGATGCCCCAACCACGAATCCCAAACTGGAGCTCGGCGGCGGCGACCAAGAACTCCGCCGCCTGCTGCGGCGTCAGCAGCTCCACCAAGCTTTTGATAGTCTTCAGCCGCAGCTCATCCGCCTTCTCCAAAATCGCCGTCAGTCTTTCCATTTTCAGATCAACACGATCGCCGTATAATATCCCAACAATATCAGTCGCCTCATCCTGCACTTACACATACAAATCTAATTATATATGCATTTATTTCTACTATACTAATATAATTCAATATTTCATCCCAAATTTCATAATTATTATAAAAGAAAAATTAATAATTATAAAATTTAAGTATAACAAATTGAACTTGACGAAAAAAGAAAAACTAAAAAAAAAAAACTAATTGTGAAACAACAGTGATATGATTAAATTAGCAGAGAAATCGAAGCTAAGTAGATGCATGCATAAGAATTAGATCGAGAATTGGAAATTAGTAATATTAAATAGAGAGATATAGTATAGATATGCGTGCCTGCCAGTCGCAGAGTTCATCGGTGATGTCGTTCTCTTGTTGAACGGTCTCAATCTGAAGCTCGCTGACGCGGCGGAACTGCCCCGGCGACAGATCTCCGAGATCGCCGGTGTGGTAGCCGCGGAGAATATCGACCACGTGCGACTCAAAGAGAATGCTGGACTCGGTGTAGACGAGGTGGAAGGCGGTGGTGGGCCGCCACCCGCCGATCCACTGGAGAGACCGCTCGAGGGCGGTGGTCCACGGCGCCGAGAAGAACGACAGCACGTCGTTCTTCGCGGCCGAGGACTTGGAGCCGTAGTACTCGGTGTAGTGGGTTGTGGTCTTTTGGACGAGCTGCCGGAGCTGATGGCGGTGCTCGTCGGTGGTCGGCGGGATGGGGGCTTGGCTGAGCTGCTGCACTAGCTGCCGGAGCTGTTCTATCCACGTCTCGTAGAAGCCCTGGAAATTACTCATTGTAGTGTGTGTGTGTGTGTGTGTGAGGCGTAGGTGGGGCGGTGGGCGGTTTGGTCAATGTAGGTTTATAGAAGCAGGCCACGTTTAGTGACATGGTATGGGTTGCTCGCCTCTTTTAATGGCGCGTGCCATACTGTTGGAGCGTTGGGAGAGCACCATTTGCCCGATCATCCTCTCTCCTAATAACCTTGTATTCTAATTGTATTTAAAAAATTAAATAAATATTTATTAAAAAAATTAAATACATATGATATCAATTCAATAATTGAAATATAAGGTGAAATACCATATTAAAATAGAGAATCTCGCCGGCATACACCATTTGCCGTTCTTTTAATGTATTTTTGATAAGAATAATCTCTCTCTATATGATTTGAGGAAACTCATAAAATTGGGCTATGGTCTCGTATTCTGTTTTTTATTTATTTTTATTTATTTCATATCATATTTTAATAATTGAAGTTCTATATTTATAAATACTTATTTTTTTTTATTTATTTCATATCATATTTTAATAATTGAAGTTCAATATTTATAAAATCATATAATTTCTACTAAGAATAATTAAACACCATACGATATATTGTACTTGGGGAATCTCCGATTACGCCCCATTTTAATGTTTTAGACCAACTCCAAGAGCAACGGTAAACCTCAAATCTAGTGTTAAAATGGCAAATTACTTCCTCCAACAGCCACACTCACGGCTCGGTAGTTTAGTGAAAGGTGAACAGTACCCCGGTTGATTAACCGAGGTACTGTTCATCACGGTATTTTTTTTTTCTTTTTTTTTTTCCATAATACAAACTAATTTATTTGGTGTATTTTTTTTTATTTTCTATTAGATTTCTTCAATTGTTTGAAAATTATTTTATACATTAATTAAGTAAATGCTATTACATTAATTTAAAAATCTAACTAAACACAAAATACATAATTAATAAAAATAGAATTACATAAACATTTAACAATACAAAGCCACAAATATATTAATAATCGATACAAAGCAACAATATATTACAATAAACAATACAAATACATAATTAATAAAAATACAAACATAATACAATAAGAGTAAAATATTAAAAATACAACATAATATTTTTATCTAATAATCCCCTAAACCACTTCCGGATCCAGATCCTGCACCGGGGATATCTGGAAAATAACTTCCAATGTCGAAAGTATTATCTGGTAGGGAAGACTGGTTGGATTGTTCCTGCCTTTTCGCCAGGATTTTTGCTTGTTCTTGTTCGAAGTATAGACGTTTAGCAGGATTAGAAATTGTATCTGTATCAAGCATTAAAATTTGGTTTTCTGCTTCCCATTTTCTTACTTCAGTAGCTTGTCGTTGAGCTTCGATCCTTCGCAATTGTATCTCCATATCGCGGTCTTTTTTTGCAGCTGAAGACTCAAATAATTGTTGAAGTTTTTGACTATTTTCTCTAATTTCTTCAACAGCAACAGACAAGTCTTCACTCTTTTTTTTTTCATTTTAGATTTTTTAACACCCATTGGACGTTTTGATGAAGGTCCACTACCACTGGCATCACTACTTAAATTGAGATTAAATATAGATAATCCATCAGATGATAATGGAGAATCAGACACTGGCGTACCTGGTTGAGATGGATGTCTTTCTACTCGTGATTTCTGGCAATCAAATTTCACCAGATCTTTCACCATGTTCCACACGTGATCAAACTTGAAACCCTTTCGATATTTTGGGTCTAGTTTCAGCATATCTTTTGCACGCATCATCTGCATAATGAATCAAACATTTTAGAAATTAATAAGATAAATAATACAAATATAATAATGACAACTTACAATATCATATTCTGATGCACCACTCGGATTTAAAAGTTCGACTTGTTGTATGCATCCTTGCAATTTGGATATTGCAGCAAGGATGGTATGCATACGAGAATCAATAGATCTTTGAGGTCGCTTCGGCATGGATGAAGATGGGAGCGAGTCGTTATAGACCTGCGTAACACGACTCCAGAGTTTCTGATTTTTACCGTGTATTGGATCTTGAGATACTTCCATATACACTTTACAAAGATGTATATCTTCATCAACAGTGTAATTGTTAGCCCTATTGGCAGCCATAGAATTGAGGTGTAGAAGATAGTGTATAATGTGGAAGAATTTAGGTGTGGAAGATTGTGTAGATTGATGGATATATTTATAGAATTGAGAGAGAATGGTTAGGTGTAGAAGGTTAGGTGTAGAAAGTTAGGTGTAGAAGGTTAGGTGCAATATAGTTAGGTGTAGAAGGTTAGGTGCAATATAGTTAGGTGTAGAAAGTTAGGTGTGGAAGATTAGGTGTACAAAATAGTTAGGTGCGGAAGATTAAGTGCAAAATAGTTAGGTGCGAAAGATTAGGTGTACAAAATAGTTAGGTGAGGAAGATTAAGTGCAAAATAGTTAGGTGCGAAAGATTAGGTGTACAAAATAGTTAGGTGCGGAAGATTAGGTGCAAAATAGTTAGGTGCGAAAGATTAGGTGTACAAAATAGTTAGGTGCGGAAGATTAGGTGTACAAGATTAAGTGTAGAATGCACCCTATTTAAGAAAGGTGCATTGTCAATCATTCTGCATCCTAACCATCAATTGTCTTCTTTGAAAAAATGAATCCCAATTTCTTTAGCTCTGGTACTCCAAGCTCATCTGACGATGAGCTTGAAAATTTGGTACATAGCTATGATCTTGATCAAATGATACTCCAACAAATTTCCACCAACAATAATCTTCTAGCATCAATTCTCAATAGCCAAAATACCACACCTGTCCATGGAGGTTCCGTTCCTGGTCATAGAACAATCCATCGTGATCGAGAAGGAGCTGCTCAACGCCTTTTCAATGATTATTTTTCTGAAAATCCAACATATTCCGAAAATATGTTTCGTAGGCGTTTTCGAATGTCTCGAAATTTATTTCTTCGCATTGTTGATGCTGTCAAAAATCATGATGGTTACTTTGTGCAGCGAAGTAATGCAGCTGGGAGACGTGGTTTGTCCACACTTCAAAAAGTTACAGCTGCCTTTCGGATATTGGCGTATGCAATGCCAGCAGATGCTGTGGACGAGTACATTAATATTGGTGAGTCCACTTCCCTTGAATGTGTCAAGAGGTTTTGTCGTGCAATTGTAGAAATATTTGCTGATCAATATCTAAGATCCCCTACTGCTAGTGATGTTGCTAGACTACTTTTTATTGGTAAAAGTCGTGGATTCCCAGGAATGTTAGGTAGTTTAGATTGCATGCATTGGAAGTGGAAAAATTGTCCAACTGCTTGGGCAGGACAATATGCAGGTCGTAGTGGAAGTCCAAGTATTATTCTTGAAGTTGTTGCTGATTATGATCTTTGGATATGGCATGCATACTTTGGTATGCCAGGTTCCAATAATGATATCAATGTATTGGAATGATCTCATTTATTTGCTGATCTTGCTCGAGATATCGCTCCACCTGCACATTATGTCATACAAGGAAAAGAGTATAATACGGGATATTATTTAGCTGATGGAATATATCCAAAATGGTCTACCCTTGTGCAAACAATCCATGAACCTCGTTCCCAGAAAAAAAAATATTTTGCAATGAAACAAGAATCATGCAGGAAAGATGTGGAGCGCGCATTCGGAGTTCTTCAAAGTCGATTTGCAATTGTAGCAAATCCAGCACGCTATTGGAAGAAAGAAGATTTGCAAGATATAATGACTGCGTGTATTATTATGCACAATATGATAGTTGAGGATGAACGAGACCTTGATGCACCAATTAATGATGCGAGAGAAGTGCCAATTCCAGATCTTGAAATGTCGAACGAAGGAATAGATGAATTTCAAGCATTTTTGGGCCGATTTAAAAAAATCAAAGACAAAGATGCTCACTTGGCACTTCGTAATGCTTTGATTGATCATTTGTGGGAGGAGTTTTCAAATTCAGAGATGTAATTGTTATGACATGTAATTTATGTGTTTTATTGAATTATCTATTATGAAATGTTGAATTTTATTTTGAATAAGTTGTTTATTTTTACATGAACCTTTTAATTTTTGTAAAATAAAATTAAGTTTTAATTATATATTAATTAAAAATAAAAAATAATGAGCAAGAATATTAATATATATATATATATTTTATATATAATCCTATTTAATTAAATAATTCGATAAAAAAATTAAATCAATAGTAAAGAATATAAAAAGGGAATATTCCATTGTAGGGTGAAATGTAGAGTGATGCTGTTGGAGATGAAAATTGAAAATCTGTAACTGTAACTGTAGTGTAGTGTAGAGTTAACTGTATTCTGGTGAAAACTGTTGGAGATGGCCTTAGAATATGATGTGCTCTCTAACCGTGCTCTTTCAATTCTATAGTGTACTCTCTAATTTCTGTTTTTTTTATTTGGAGTTGGAGAACACATAATTACAATGATGCCATTAAACCAATAACATAATTACAATTATGTAATAAATGAGAACATAATTATACTTTTATTAGAAAGAAAAAATAAAATATTTTATTGTTTAATTCCTTTTATTTAATTTTTTACTACATATAATTTACTAATTATTATTGTTGGGGATAAGGTGGGTGTGTGCGCGCGCGCGCGCGCCGTAAACACTGAAATTAGACACAGAGTCGTAATGTCAAACTCAATGTTAAGAACAGTTAACACAACTATTCTAACACAAATATGCTGGAAATAAATACGCAATAGATCACGAAATAATTTTAAATCACACACAACATGTATGTGATTGCCACATGGCGAAATTAAGCTTCCACGAGCCAAAACAGTTGTTAATTTGATGATGTCAGACGCTGAGGCTCTTGACACATCAAATAAAATACATGAATCATATTCTAGTTTACAACCAAAATGAATTCAAAAATACAAATTAACCTACCGTTAATTTGTAGACAAACTAGCAATGATTTCACAACCTTGCTATCTATCCTAACTTGTACAACCTACTCTCGTGAATTGATTGCACAACAATAAACATTAATAAAGAAGAAGGAACGAAGAACGAAATCTATGCTAAGTTTGTGACTCAAGCTCTTCAATCTTATCTCACAGCAGAAAGATGGTTTGTGATTGAATAATTCTTCAAGTGTCGAACATATCCCTTATATGCTTCTTCACTTGAATCCTACAAGGCTCACGTCTTCTCCTTCTTGAACATGGCTTGACGATAATCGCTTCTCACCATGACTTCAACGTGTTTGGGAGAAATCGCCTCCAAGGCGTGGTTGAAAGCTTTACCCACGTTCATCCTACTTTTCTGAATTTCCAGCAAATATAATTTTTGAAAAAGAAAAATGATTAAATAGAGAAAAAATCGCTAAACCTAAAAAATAGGAGATAGAGTTTTGACTTTGTCAAACTCTATTTTAAATAATATATCTATTATGTATATATCCATTTATTTGAAATATTTATTTCGTGGATATGCACATATATTCTAAGATATATAAAACTGATTTATTAATTAAAATAATAAATAAAACTAGGAAATGATAAGATTAGTTACGACTATGTCATAGACAATGTCGCAGGGAGTCTGTCTGACATTAAGTGCAACATTGAATGTCAATGTCATACAAGTTTGTATAACAAGATGGCTTGATCCACCGTTAAAACAGAAGCATTGGATGTTGGAAGCCAGTTGTAAATAGTGAGCTTAAACAAAACTGTGTAAAAGAATGTCAACTTGGAAGATGATACTTTATTCATCCACTTAGAAATAATACCCCCAGTGATAACACTCACAACATCATCCAACAGATCAAGTGAAATCACAGTGTCATCATTTCTCAATCCAAGAAAAGCATTTATAACAGAGGGATTAAAATCATAGACTTTGTCCCTAACATACACAGTTCCATAACTTAATGTATCAAGATCCCCCATGTCAGATGTGATGTTTGAGTAAAACTCAAACACCACACTTGGATCAAAAGAGTGTAACTCAGTAACTGACTTCCACAACCCCTGTTGTTTTAAAAACACATCCAAGCCATACTTTTTAAAGCTCACCACATCAATCATCCTCTCAATTTTAAAAGCCCTTTGAGAAACAGACTTATAAGAAAGTTTGGCTTCTTTTGAGTAAAATATTTTACTAAAAGCAGAAGTAACATCAAGAGAAAAACCTGATTGAGGTGCGGTACATGGTGATGTCATGACCGGATTTGGCTCTACTCGGGGGGAGCAGTGGATTTGACATCACCAGAGAGTGGCTCGACAACCGGCAGAAAAGTAGGTTGTTTTTGAGAGGAATCAGATTCGTCCTTGAGAGAGCGAGACACCCCTTGCTCGAATGTCTTTTGGGCTTCTTAGACAACACCGTTTCAAATTTGTCAGCAGCATCTAGATGAAGCCGTTTGGATTTCCTTGATGGTTTACTGGACATTTATGACAGAGACCTAGAGTGAGACTTTAGTTCGGGTTGATTGGATTCGCCGGATCCCCCAGAAGATTGACACTGAGAGGGTTAGGGTTTAGTATCTCCGTTTCCGGTGGAATTACGAGGTCAGGATGAACCTCGGCCTCAGTTGGTTTCTCCATTGAGATTGCTGGGTCAGGAACACCCACTGTCATTGCTTCAAGTTGAGCATTCGGTGGTGTGATGTCAAGAGTATAAGAGGAAGATGCCGGGAGAGATGGTTGAATAAACGTAGGCGGAGTAAAGGATATCGAAGGAGGTCCTTTAGATAACTCCATCATTTGTTGGAACATCATCATCATAGTTTGGTAGGGGTTTGGATCTGCTATGGATGAGGTTTTCAAAAATTGAAAGACTTTAGGGAAGCGGAGAAGATGAACCGATTAGTGAGAGAAAAAAATCAGATATGGAGAGAGAAATAGAAATTTGATTTGAAGTGAGAGAAAGACAAAAATTTCTTCTTTTTAAATAATGAAAGCGATATCTCCCACTCTCTCTTTTATCAGATAAGTAGATCCGTTTATCACAAACAATTTTAATTATTTATTATTAAAATAAATAATAAAATAAAAAGAATAAAAAATAATAAAAGAACAAATTCTGAAATATGAAATAAATGGAGACTAGTCATGATAAAATCAATTCACATGAATTAATTCATATTATAAAATCGTAACATCGTACCATATAATTTGATAAGTTCAGAATTAAAGGGCCTGATGTCAAAGATTAAAACATTGACTTTAACATCAGGATGTCCACATTGACTTAAAAAAACACATTCCAAGAGATTTCCTTAGGGAAGAAAATCTCTCAAAATCCAAAGATTTAGTGAAGATATTTGCAATTTGATTCTCTGTAGAAATGTATTCCAATTTGATGATATCTCATTCCACAAGATCTCGGATAAAGTGATGTCTAATGTCAATGTGTTTGGTGCGAGAATGTTGGACTGGGTTCTTCGAGATTTCAATTGCACTAATATTGTCACATAACAATGTCAACGAAGGACTAGCCAAGCCATAGTCAAGCACCATTTGATTTAACCACAACAGTTGAGAGAAACAACTAGCGGCATCAACATACTTTGATTCGGCAGTGGAGAGTGAGATGCAATTTTATTTCTTACTCGACCAAGAAACTAGATTGTTACCAAAATAGAAACATCCTCCGCTAGTGCTCTTCCGATCATCGACATCACCTGCCCAATCGAAATCACTAAAACCTACAAGATGAATGTTAGAACTCTTGCAATATTTAATACCAAACCTAATTGTGCCAGAGACATAGCGAATGATTCTTATAACAACTTTAAGATGAGATTCTTTAGGCTGAGATTGATATCTCGCACAAATACCAACACTAAACATAATGTCTGGACGACTAGCTGTTAAGTATAATAAACTTCCTATCATTCCTCTATACATGGTAGAATCAACATTGCTACCAACATCATCTCTGCTCAACTTTTCGGAAGATCCCATAAGCGTCTTCATATGTTTAGCATTTTCTAATCCAAAGTGCTTGACCAATCCTTTAGCATATTTGCTTTGAGAAATGAAGATCCCATCTTTATCTTGCTTGATTTGTAGACCAAGGAAATACTTGAGCTCTCCAACCATGCTCATTTCAAACATGTTGCACATTGAGTCTACAAAATCTTTGAGCAGATTAGTACAAGTTGAACTAAAAACAATGTCATCAACATAGATTTGAGCAACAATAATATGTTTTTGATTTTTCTTGATAAATAATGTTTATCAACTTGACCTCTTGCAAAACCAAATTGTAGCAAAAAATCAGTCAATCTATCATACCATGCTCTCGGGGCTTGTTTGAGACCATACAAAGCCTTTTTGAGCTTAAACACGTGTAATGGTTTCTCGTGACATTCGTACTCCTTAGGTTGTTCGACATATGCCTCTTCATTGAGATAGCCATTCAAGAAAGCACTTTTAACATCCATTTGATGTAAAGTAAAACCCACATAACATGCAATTGCACGTAAAAGACGAATGGATTCAATCCTTGCAACAGGAGCAAATGTTTCATCAAAGTCTACCCCTTTAACTTGGGTATAACCTTGAGCCACTAGACGAGCTTTGTTTCTGACAACATTGCCAGCCTCATCCATTTTATTTTTGAAAATTCATTTTGTCTCAATTGTATTTTTATTTTTGGGGCGTGGAACTAACTCCCATACATTGTTTCTTACGAATTGGTTTAGCTTCTCATGCATAACATTAATCCAAAAATTATCATTAAGGGCTTCCTTAATATTTTTCGGTTCAATGTTAGATAGAAAACATGTGTTTGACATACAAACATTTAAAGAAGACATGCATACCAGTTTCAACATTTCTTTGTATTCCTCTAAGTTCTTGCTTCTAGTTTGAACTCCTTCGGATTGATCACCAATGATCTATGAATTTGGATGATTCTTCCGAATTCGACTTGGAGGATCCTTTCTTGGTTCATCTTCAACATTTACCCATTGATCGTCTTCATTGTCTGAAGTGCATGTTGATGATGGTGTTTTGACTGGAACTTCAACATTCTGTGGAACATTCACTTTAACATTCTCAGTGGATGTCTTGTTCTCAACATCACCTCCAGTCTGATCACTTGACATTTCACTTGTGTTAATAAGATCAATCACCTCATCCTCTTCAGATTTTGAAGCGATACCTGTGTGATCATAAAAAACAATGTTAATTGATTCTTGGACTATTTTTGTCCTGAGATTCAACACACGGTATGCCCGACTGTCAGATGCATATCCCAAGAAAACCCCTTTGTCGCTTTTGGAATCAAATTTTCCCAAATGATTGTCATTCAGGATATAACATACACATCCAAAGACATGAAAATACTTCAAATTTGGCTTCTTGCCCTTCAGAAGTTCATACGGTGTCTCTGTTCTGCCGGAGCGAAGTATCACTTTATTCCTAATGTGACACGCAGTGTTTACTGCCTCGGCCCAAAGCTTCTTAGACAACCGTTGAACCTGTAACATTGTTCTTGACATCTCCTGCAATGTTTGATTTTTCCTTTCGACCACTCCGTTTTGTTGAGGCGTCTTTGGAGTAGAAAACTCATGAATGATGCCTCTTTTTTCACAGAACTCTTCAAACATCGAATTTTCAAATTCGAGTCCATGATCCGATCTAATGTTCTTGATGTTGGACTCATACTGTCTTGATACCATCCTGTAGAACTTCCTGAACATTCTGAATGCCTCAGATTTTTCTTGCAGAAATTCAACCCATGTGAATCTCGAAAAATCATCCACTATGACCAGAATGAACCTTTTTCCACTCATGTTTTTGGTGTCAACCGGACCCATGATGTCCATGTGAATCAGATCGAAGCATTTTGTGGTTTGACAAACTGAGGAACTTTTATGTGAAGATATCACCTGTTTGCCTTTCTGACATGCACTGCAAACAACATTGAGATTGATCTTCACTGGAGGAATGCCTCGAACATCATCAGCTTCAA
Organism: Perilla frutescens; assembly: GCA_026008535.1. Lineage (NCBI taxonomy): Eukaryota > Viridiplantae > Streptophyta > Magnoliopsida > Lamiales > Lamiaceae > Perilla > Perilla frutescens. Next base: position 22,507,850 of record BRKX01000002.1, read on the forward strand.
TTAATTTCTTCAAACTTTGAAAGTTGAGATGACTAAGTTTTTGATGTACGAGTTGAGTGTCAACATTGACTGAAACATTGCATTTCTTATTCTTGTCCGCATGGTAGCAGTTATCCAATGCTTGACTTCCGAACATAATGCACTTATTCTCGCAGTCAAAAACTTCACATATATATTTGTTAAATCTGACATGCATACCATCATCACACAGCTGACTTATGCTGATCAGATTTGCTGTTAAGCCTTCGACATGAAGCACATTGTATAATTTAGGAAAATTCTTGACATTGAAGGTTTCCTTTCCTACTATGTTACCTTGTGCTCCTCCACCATAGCTTACTTTGTCTTTGCTTGTTGAGGAATAGTCATCAAGAAACTTTGAATTTCCTGTCATATGTCGTGAGCATCCACTGTCAAAGTACCATGTATCAGCAATGTTAGCTTTCAGTGAGGTATAGACAACATTGCATGAAATCTTTACCTTCTTTGAACTTTTCTTCTTCTTGGGAGTTTTTGAAGAATTTTCAACGACAATCTTTCCCGTTGCTATATCATCATGATATTTGAAGCAGTACAACTTGATGTGTCTGGCTCTTGACAATAATGACAAACATATTTCTTCTCCTTGAGCTTGTCATTGACATAAGGTTTGACATTTCCGTCAACATTGACTGGAACATTCTTAGAGCTTTCTCCTTTGACAAACTTGATAGGATTAGAGATAGACATTGACGAACTTGAAGTATATCCCAAACCTGCTTTAGTGGTTTGACCCAAAGTTAGAACCTCGTTTAGGGTGGACGTTCCTTGATTGAGTTATTGAAAAGTTTTTGAAGCAGTTTCTAGTTCCTTTCTCAACTTATTCAGCTCAAGGTCACCTCGAGTGAGTCGAATTTCAAGGTCCAGTACTATTTGCTTTAGAGTTTGGTTTTCTTCTACAAGAATCCCAAATTCCTTTGATTGTTCAGCCCATTGGACACACACTTCATCTACAACTTTGTGTAATTGTTGTAGAGCTTCTCGGTGGCTAACATCGGACTGGTCTTCTTTCGTCTGAGACACTTCAGCAGTGTTACAAAATTCATCCAGCAAGGTCATTTTATACCAGTTAGTGGTGTTTGAAGGAATGTCAGAGATTTCTTGTGTAACATTCTCCATAACATTGCTTGGAACATCTGAGGTCACATGATCAAGACTAATATCATAGTCGAAATCACCATCATCCATGTCGGTTAAAGCGTCAATCATTCCATCTAAGTCATCATCGACTTTCACAAACAACACAGTTTGTTTATTAGCTTCCTCATCATCGGATTCGTCACTTAACATGGCAACTATATAAAACTAATCTACAGAATAAGCAAATGATATATGTCAAATATATTTAAATTTTCTTAGTTCGTGCAATATATAAAATTTAGATTTGAAAAAAATAAATAAAATACTATCAGAACTTTTTAGTTCTCTATTTGAAGAAAAATTATAAAAATATGACTTAAACTAGTGTAATGGTATAAATATTAAATTTTGAATACAATAGTCATCAAGTCATGAACAGTGGTCCATGACATATCGTATATGTTGATAAATAATATTACACAATCAATCATTTAAGTTAACAAATAAATTGATCACGTAGAAACTACACATTAATTTTTCATATATATTTAATAGCATCGTCTTTGATATAACTTTATATATGTTAGATAATCTGAAATAATTTTATAATTGAAAATTTTCATTTATATTAATTGTTGAACAAATTATTAATTCATCTATTTTATTATTCTTTAAACCTATTAATAATATAAATATATAATGACTCAAAATTTTCCAAACGTCATAGTGATAAATGTACACATCACGCACACCCTAAAGTCATAGTATGATTTTTTAGCACATTAAATGAATTACATAAGATCAAAAAGATTACAACTATCAAATGATGTTAATTAAAATTGATATCTTGTTTGATAATATAATTTTGAAAAATATCAAGTGAAGTATTTATATCACGTTTGCCACGTTACAAGAAAAAAGAAAAAATAATAATCTAAAATTGGTACTCTTTTTTTAATTCATGTGAAAAAACAAAGTCAACCCAAAGTTCATGTATTTTAAGATAAGTTGGTGTCCACGTACATGTACACGTATCAGTCTCCAGCTCGCACGTCAGATTCAACTTGCCGGAATTTAAAAATCATGTGAAAAATCAGATAGAAATTAAATTCATATTATTAAAACTACATTTTTTAAAACGTGTGAAAAACCAAAATCCCCCAAAATTTGTGTATTTTAAGGCAATTAATTAACCCATAAGTTTTTGGTGTTGTTATCACATATTTATTTTGTTGATAGTAATACGTCGTACTGTGATCGATTTTAATATCAATTTGAACGTTTGTCATTGTATATTTAATATTCTTTTTCATATTGTTTCTTCCATGTTATTAGGAATTCACTAGCTAGTGCTTGTGAAAAACTGAAAATTTTGAAGTGAGAATGCCAAATGATCGAGTTCTTCTAGTCCATTTTTTATTTATATCTTACTCGGTGTTCCAGTTTGAACATAGTACGTAATTTTTCTTCCACGTACTTTTTTCTTGAATTTCAACTTTTTTGTGTTTAATTTAATTTTATAATTAATAATTAGAGTTTAATTATAATTAGTTTTTACTATTTAATTTTCACTTGTCTAGTTAATAATAATGGATTATTATGGTCATTTAATTTATTGCATAATGAGGGTATATATATTTTAAAATTTTAATTTTTATCTATTAATGTTAATAATGATTGATTGGGTTAATTGTCTTAAAATACACGACTTTAGGGGTGTTTTGTTTTTTCAAACGTTTTAAAAAATATAATTTTAATAACAGAAATTTAACACATGTTTGGGTTTTCACACAATTTTTAAATTCTGACGACCAATTTTTATCTATTTGGTGATAGTGATAATAGATCGACAATTCTATTTAAAGAATTAAGAATCACACGTGAATTATGATTCACATTAACCAGCGATCAGCAAAAGATGAAGACAATCATTCTATAATGTTTTAGATTTTAGGTCTAATTAATGTTTTGCAAATTGCAGGGACTTTTGCTTGATGACAATATATTCTTCCATCTTTTGTTAGCCACGTAGATTAGTTTAGTAGGAATTTGAAAATTGTATAAAAAAATCAAACATGTATTAAGTTCATCTTATTAAAATTATATTTTTTTAAAACATGTACAAACCAAAACACCCCTAAAGTTCATGTATTTTAAGGTTATTAACACATTAATATATTATAACTTATTTTTATAACAAAATATTATCAAATTAGTGAATACTATCAAGGCTAATGTGCATTCGTGTAGTATGCAAAACATATAGAAGAGATAAACCATATTAAAAAAGATAAACTACATTTGGAAAACTAAATGTGACAGACTCGTACACAACATTGGTGTGAGATTTGAACTCGAGACATTCTGCTCCAAACTATCCAACTATACCATTAGGTCATTCCCAATAAACACAGTTAATGTTTTGTTTAATTTATTGTTCTATAAGATGATATGTTTAAACACGTGAGATTTTCCGTTGCACTCTTTGTGTTACACTTCATGTTGCACTTTCAAATTACGAGTTTTTCATATATTTTTTCTTCAAATTTATTTTATTGTGTTTTAGTTTAATTTTACGATTGTTTATTAGAATTCACCTCACCCAATTAGGGTTTATAATTTTTTTTTAGTATTTAATTTTCAGATTTTAATTAATTAGTAAATTATTATTATGGTTGATTATTTCAAAATTAAATTTAATAATTTTTTTAATTCATTTTTTTTGTTGATAAATATTGACTATGATTATTTATGTTATAATTCATTCTTATTTTTAATAAGTATTATTAAAATCATAAATTAGATTTAATAGCAAAATACGAAGTAGAACTACAAGTGAAAATTTAAACCAATATTTATGTTTATGAACAATATATCAACAATCAAATGAGTAAAAAACGCGAATAATTGGCAAAGACATGAATTACGAAATCGGAAGAATGTGGTGTAGCAACACATCTTAAGGGACATCATCTTTATATATAACAACCCATGAATATAATAGTACATAATTAATAATTATACTGGCACATCTATATATTAATTTTCTAGTTCATATATATTTGCTGTACATTTTGGAGTTAATTATATATTTTATTTAATTACCTAGAAGAATATATTAGTCGTGGATTAATTTGAACCTTGAAAATTTCAAAAGAAATATTTGTTTTCCTTCATCTTTCTGCAACATATATATAGCTAGGGTTCTTTTATATATAGGTTGAAATAGCGACACATCAAATTGTAATATTTGAACAAATTAATTAATTAGGCATCAAAATTATTTTTATCGTACAATCAGCAAGCCAGCATATATATATATATATATTATATCAATTAAAACTTGTAAGAAAATAAAAATAAAAATATTTAACCCTAATTAATCTAGCCCTAACTAAGACGAAAACCCTGATGAATTCTGAGGCAATCGTACAAGTGCGAAACACAAATCTCCATCGACTCTAAAACACCATAGCTGCACCTCCATCTTTACTCTTAGCTTATTCCTTTCCACAATGGGATTCCATCTCCCGTTGATGACGTAGCTAGACGACGTCTTGCCACCGTTACTCTTCGGCATATCCCACCGGCTGAACTTGACGGTCTCCGATGCCAACGACGGCTCGATGATCTTCACATCTATATACTTCTTCTTCTTGGTCACTACGTTGCAGCTGCGAACGTGGCGTTTCTCCTCATCCGTCAAGAAATCGTCTCTAATAATCTGACTCATCGGAATCGACAACCTATTGTGGCCAGGGCTCAAGTCGGTGCCGAACAAACTCTTCTGTATCACCAATGTGGGTGGCGTCAGATTCTTCCCTCCGGCCATCTTTTGAATCTCGTTCTGGAATTCCTCCGGCAGCGGCGGCGGAGGATGTTGGCCGTTGATCTTGATGTTGGGAAAGTTGCACTTCCTTTTCTTGGGCGAAATGGAAGTGGAGGCTTCTACATCGTCGTCGTGGTGAATTCTGGTCAGTCTTTTTGTCTCGGTTTCTGCAATATGATCGTCGAATATCTCCTTTCCACGTCCGGCGACGGCGGCCAAAACATCGAAGGCGTTGCCTTTCATGTTAAGCATGTCTTTCACATCATCGAATGTTAAGTCCCTAAACGTGGCCATGATTGGTGTTTGAGCTAGCAGAGATTGTGAATAGAAGGAGAAAGAGAAAGAGAAGAAGGTTTAAGAATAAGGAAATACTGTGTATGTATGTATAGGTGAATTAAGTCGTGAAGAATATATATCTGCGTATGTACCTTTATATAAGGAATGATTTCTCTGTCTACAAGGAAAGATGATAATCATATACTAGTAGGAATAGGAGAAGAGTTTCTGAAGGGACGATTATGTTTTATACAAGGAAATTAGATGTGGGTGTTATGTATCTTCAACTAGGTAATTTCTATTTTTATAACTTTTTATTTAAATTCAGATATTTTTTTGTTATTTTCTATTATCCAACACACGATATATATAATTAACTAATGACTATAATATTGAATTTTAGGGCTCTCCAAGTGCGGTTAAGTATCTTAATTAACCAGTGCGATTAAAGATAAGGTTAGCCTCTATATATTCCTTTTCGTAGTTTCTTTTTGAAGATTTAATTATTATTTTGATTGAAATACGACGTACCCTTATCATAATTAAGCTAAACCAGGAGGAATCATCTAAGTATCAATTACTGTATATACTGTACAATAAGTTTTCTTAATAGTGTGACAAAAATCAATTGAGATCCTCATGAGTCCACTTTAATTATGTGTTTCATTTTGAATTTTATTAAATTTTCTTTAATTTAAATTTTTTGTGATTTAAACTAATTTTATAATTATTGATTATGGTTAATTCCAATACCCAATCAGGGTATATTAGTATATACTTATTTTTATTTAGTATTTAATTTTCATTTTTCGAGTCAATATGTAATTGATTATTAATTAAGATATACAATTTTGTAAAAATAAATTCTTATCGATAAATGTTTATTATGATTGATTATATTAATTATATTAATGTTTATTTTTATAATAAACATGATTAAAATAATTAATTTAATAATGAGACATAAAAATGAGATATATATAGAAGGTGAACTAGAGGAACCAAATCCCATGTAGAAACTAGGAACCAATAATAACCACTCATCTTCATAATTTGAATGGTCAAGATTAAATGTGGGATTTTAGGGGTCTAATTGCAAAAGATCGGTTCTTCAAATTCTTTTGAATTTTAGGGATGTTAAATTTGTACAGTCAAAATCTCCATATCCTAGAAATTGTGAGGTTATTTGTGTAATTTGGTAAGTATATGTAATATTTCTTCTCATCATTCTTTCTCGTTAGTTTGAAGCTTTCTTTCTCAACTCTATTTCCGTTTCTTCTCCTCTACTTATTTTCTCTCTGGGAGCCATGAGATCTACAAATTTATATAAAACCCGTACGAAGTGGAAGAACTGGATGAGATAAATTGAAAAAAAAAAATTATATCGTTTGCCAAATAGTGAAGATGAAGATGATGGCTCTGATTCTAGAATCATTAATGGAGGAAGAAGATTCCGTTGATTAACAATCTTCATCTTCAACAGTGAAAGATTGAATCTTGAAATGAGAAATTAAAGATGAAAAATCAAGGTGATATTTCGTTTAATTTTTTTCCATATTCTATTGCATTTTTTTTGTTTCGTTCAAAAAACTGATTTAGCATTCTTTCATGATGATTTAGAAGTTTCCTTTCATTCTAGTAGTATAACAGTACTTGTTGGAACATATAAAACATAATCATGAACGAACTTTGTTAGTATTGTTTCATGATGAATTAACAGTTTCATTTTATTTTGTTAGCATCGGGAAATTTGCAAGAACATGTAAGACCTAGCTCATGAACAACATTATTGGCTCTATCCGATTTAGATCTACATTTTATTGTATTAGCATTATAGTCCACAAGTTTTAGCATTGTCATAACTCATTTTAACACTATCATTGCTATTATTAACATTAGCATGAAAATCTTGTCAGGAACATTAATTATAAACCAACCATGAACAACGCTTTTGGAATTTTGTTGAATTAGCATTATCGTTCACCCTTGTTACCATTATCATTGCTCTTGTTAGCATTAGAATATGTGACATACATAAGCATGAAAAATATGCCAAGGACAATATAAACCAAGCCATGAAAATATTTTATTGTATTAACATTATTGTTCACTCGTGTTAGCATAAAAATTATCATAAAACATTATATGTTCAATCGTACATAAAAAATAGCATTCTTTCATTATGGTTTAGCAGTTTCTTTTTATCCTGTTAGCATAACAATACTTGCTGAAACATATAAAACATAATCTTGAATGAACTCCATTAGCATTGTTTCATAATGATTTATCAGTTTCATTTTATTTTGTTAGCATCGAGAAACTTGTAGAAATATGTAAAACCTAGCTTATAAACAACGTTGTTGCACCGTGTCATTTAGATGTATATTTTGTTCTATTAGCATTATCGTTCACAAGTTTTAGCATTGTATAGCTCATGTATCGGTTAAAAATTAATTTTCAAGCTAGAAAATTTTAAGGATTTGATTAGCATTTCTAGTATTGACTATTTAGCAAATCATGTTTAGTATTATATCGGACAAGGTTAGGAGAGCTTATACCAATTTTGTTATAGTATTGTTTACTTGCATCTTATGGTATGTTTTCCAAGTAAGAAAATGTTAGTGATACCATTGGCATTGTTAGTATGTATTATTAGCATGTGAGAGATAATTGTAACTCCTTTTACTTGTGCTCTGTATCAGTTAGAGAGTAGTTTTCAAGGTAGCAAATTTTAAAGATATTATTAGCATTTCTAGTATTGACAATTAGAAAATCATATATTAATATGTTAGACAATATATTATGATACTGTAAACATTTTTGTGGCTAAATGTTATTTAGATGACTAGACGGATGATCATAGAAAGAAGAGCAAATCACGGAAAAAGGTCAAAGATATTTTTCTTAATTTTATACATGAACATGTCGATAATACCAATTATAATAAGACACTACAAGAAAAACGCGTTTTAGCGAAGGAAAATATTCCGTCTTTAAATTAACGATGGATTAAGATTTTTTTGTTTAATGATGGATTAACGACTGATTTTTCCGTCTCTAAGTTAATGACGGAAAAATCCATCGTTACACGTTGTATTTTAATTTTTAAATTATATTTTTTTTACTTTAGCGATGGACTAATGACAGATTTTTCCGTAGCTAACTTAGAGACAGAAAAATCCATTGTTAAATATTATTTTTAATTTTTTTTATTTTTTTTTAAATCTTAACGATGGACTAGCAACAGAATTATTCCATATTTAAAATTAATTTTTTTTATTTTTTAATTTTTTATTATTTTTATTTTTTTTTGAATTTTTTTGAACTTTTTTTTATTTTCCGACTAATACTTATTTACGAATTTGAAATCATTTTCTTAAAATTTTTATTTTTTTATTTAATTTTATTTTTTCAGATTTATTTGATTTTTTAATATTATATATATATATATATTAATATTTTTAATTTCAAAATTTTCAATTAGTAATTAATTACGAATTTGAAATTAATCTTTTGAATATTATTTTTTTATTATTTTGAATATTTTTTATCTTTAAATAACCAATTAATGACTTTTTTAGAGTTTTTTATTTTTATATTTTTTATCACTTCAATTTTATTTTTATAAATATTATTAATGATAAATAGATAATATTTGAGAAAATTCATTAAAATAATCTATTATTAAATAATGATATATTATAATTATATTTATAATAAACATAAATTATTAAAAATTTTAATATATATTTAAATAAATGAATAGTATATAATTTGTTAATTTAGAAATAAAAATTCAATCAAAATGATTTTCGTGTGTGTGTATATATACATATATTATTTCAATAATATAACATAAATGATTAGTAGCCCACATGGTTAGAAGCGCTGCCTTGAACCAAGAGGCCCAGGGTTTTGAAACTCACTAGCGCAAGGGATTTCCAAGATTTAATCTCGGCTTCAGCTCGGCTGTGCGGAAGCCGCGGCCAGCCCTTGACTCGCCTCTCTCCTTGGCGCGACTCTATTTTTTTTAACGACGGAATAATTCCATCGCTAAATTTAATTTTGTTTATTTTTATAATTTCGTAATGACAAAATTTGACATTAACTTAGCGACGGAACAATTCCGTCGCTAATTATATCACTAACATTAATCTGTCATTAATTCAGTCATTAAAATAATTAACAATAAGATTATTACCGACGGACCGAGTCGTTATTAATCCGTCGTTAAAATGATTTAACGACGGATTTTTGACGTTTAGCGACGAAAATTAAAATGCAAATTTTTTATAGTGAGATGTGTTTAACCATTAGTTTAATTGAATGTTATTCTCCATCATAATGAGGAATTTATTTTAAAATTGCAGTACTCTATTTTATTTTAGTAATGTATTATATTATTACATTTAATATTAGAAAATTAAATTATCACTATGTTATATTTAACGAGTCCACAACTATTATTAGCAAAGCTGAATTGAAATATGTTTTAAAATCTGCATGCCATTTTTTAGTTCATTTATAAAATTTAAATTATTTAAGGTAATTATCTATTTATTGTTAGCAAATATTTAAATGCATATTTTTAATAGGGTCGTGTTATGTTAGTGATGTAACCCGGACAATTTGTACAGGATACGAAAACGCACGAAAGACTTCTAGGAATGAACACGTCAACTTTGAAAGGACTCAATCCTACTTTAAGACTCAAATAAGTTGAAAATAAGCTAAATTTATAAAAAACAAAACTCGAAGATAATATAGACGGATAACTAGACCTAATTATGACACTTAGACTACGACACAAAAATAGAACACAACATCCAAATATGAGGGCTATTTTGGACGAGAATTAAGGCTGGAAAATTGATGTATTTGGGACGTGAATTATGGTGAAGAAGGGTTAGGAATAGATAGGATATGATAACGATGAGGATAACTTACGGTTTAAGATGTAGAACACGATTACGGATATGAAATCAAACTTGAACTCTTGTTGAACAGCTCACGATCGATCTTAGGATATTGAAGGATGTCACAAACGTTGATGGAGGTGTAGGATGTGATGATGAAGGCTGGACAATGATGGTGTTGTGATTTACAACCCGATTAATCCCCGACGTATCTTGCACGACGAAAATGAATCTCAAAGTTAGTCATCGGTAGTGAGTTCACCCTAATTCCTCACGTGAATTAGAACGTTCCCTTGAAATAAGACTTGAAATTTCTAGGCTTCAAGAATAATTATTTTTGAAGAAAACAAACAAAAGCTTTTGGATATTTGAAACACAATTGTATGCAAAGGCAAATTTTAATCAATAATGTCTAAAGTATCAACATAACATAAGACCCCTATTTATAATGACTAAGTGGCCGAAAATAATAGCATAAGGGCCGAAAATCTATGGTTCAAATTGAAGTCTAATTGGACTAGGAAATTACCTAAACTAGAATTCTATTTAAGATAGGAAATTGCCTTAATTAAGGCTGGAAAATTGATGTATTTAGGACATGAATTATGGTGAAGAAAGGTTAGGAATAGATAGGATATGATAACGATGAGGATAACTTACGGTTTAAGATGTAGAACACGATTACGGATATGAAATCAAACTCGAACTCTTGTTGAACAGCTCACGATCGATCTTAGGATATTGAAGGATGTCACGAACGTTGATGGAGGTGTAGGATGTCGATGATGAAGGTTGGACAATGATGGTGTTGTGATTTACAACCCGATTAATCCCTGGCGTATCTTGTACGCCGAAAATGAATCTCAAAGTTACTCATCAGTAGTGAGTTCACCCTAATTCCTCACGTGAATTAGAACGTTCTCTTGAAATAAGACTTGAAATTGCTAGGCTTCAAGAATGATTATTTTTGAAGAAAAAAAACAAAAGCTTTTGGATATTTGAAACACAATTGTATGCTAAGGCAAATTTTAATCAATAATGTCTAAAGTATCAACATAACATAAGACCCCTATTTATAATGACTAAGTGGCCGAAAATAATAGCATAAGGGCCGAAAATCTATGGTTCAAATTGAAGTCTAATTGGACTAGGAAATTACCTAAACTAGAATTCTATTTAAGATAGGAAATTGCCTTAATTAAGGCTGGAAAATTGATGTATTTAGGACATGAATTATGGTGAAGAAGAGTTAAGAATAGATAGGATATGATAACGATGAGGATAACTTACGGTTTAAGATGTAGAACACGATTACGGATATGAAATCAAACTCGAACTCTTGTTGAACAGCTCACGATCGATCTTAGGATATTGAAGGATGTCACGAATGTTGATGGAGGTGTAGGATGTCGATGATGAAGGTTGGACAATGATGGTGTTGTGATTTACAACCCGATTAATCCCTGGCGTATCTTGTACGCCGAAAATGAATCTCAAAGTTACTCATCAGTAGTGAATTCACCCTAATTCCTCACGTGAATTAGAACGTTCCCTTGAAATAAGACTTGAAATTGCTAGGCTTCAAGAATGATTGTTTTTGAAGAAAACAAACAAAAGCTTTTGGATATTTGAAACACAATTGTATGCAAAGGCAAATTTTAATCAATAATGTCTAAAGTATCAACATAACATAAGACCTCTATTTATAATGACTAAGTGGCCGAAAATAATAGCATAAGGGCCGAAAATCTATGGTTCAAATTGAAGTCTAATTGGACTAGGAAATTACCTAAACTAGAATTCTATTTAAGATAGAAAATTGCCTTAATTAAAATTCTAGTCAAACCTATTACTAATGACCAAAAATTGTGACAAATAATTAAATAAAATCTGATCCAATTGCAGTCTAAATTAAATAAAAATAATACTATAGTCTAAATAAAATTAACCCCTAAATTAAATTACTTAGGGGCCGAAATTCTTCAACACTCGCACACATATTCACGTCAGCTCCCATGTACATGCACACGTGCACTTGTTTTCTTCATCTTCAACTCTTCAAGTTATATTCTCCATGGTGTGATCTTGATCTTCAATAATTAATAAATTAACTATCTTGGAATTGCTCCTTTCGCCTTCTCCAACTTCAATCTTGAGCTTTCTTCGAATTATCACTTGCAAATATGCTTGAAGTTTCTTAGCTCTTGATCGAGTTATTGGTCTTCGAAATTGCAGCTCCGGGTCTTGATCTTCATCGCCTATCTTGGCCTCATCAGTTAGTTTTAAATGTTTGATTAACTTAACATAGACTAAGATTGAAGACTATGTTTTCACTTTATCTAATGTGCAAGTACTTTTAAGGAATGCACGGAAGAGCCACGTGGATAGTGACATGCGGTCATTTCAGGTTCAAAATAAATTTATATGCTCCTGTGCCCCACAGTGAGCATAGCCAGCTCATGAGTACGGATAAATCCCATAAAGAGTTGTTGTGATTTCACCTTCGAGTAACTAATCACAAAAAGGGATTTGGTTTGTTATCACTTTAATGGGAATTAAATATGCAAAAGAACAATAAAGAAAATATCAAATAATAACGGTTCCAGTATTTGAACTCGAATTTGGTTTAAATATAAACGACTCGATCATGGACACACCGATTTTTATGCATGTTAAGTCACCCAGTTATGGAGACCAGATTCCTTTCTGCGTCTCCTTATTCATCCTTTTATTTTAGGTTTAAAAGCGATTCCTCGTCAAGTAAACCCCTAACTCATCACCCATCCCCCGGTTCCCAAAGAGATATAAATGAATAGACAGCAGTGTGCCCTACACGAACCTAAATTTATTATGTTTATCGATTCCTCGTGTACCCACAATAACCCCTCAATTCTCTTATTACTATATAAACCAACACACAGTCACGGGTTGCCAATTCAATTAATAGTGATGCATCCTCTATGTCTAATGAGTGATCAGCCACATAGGGTATTTCAGACACACACTCACGTGAAATAAGCTCAAGAATTGACAGAAACTTATCATGTATTACTATGCCCAATTCAGCCTCACGAGCCTAATTTCATACTCAAACCATTTCTATTGTCCAAATATCAGAATTAAAGGGTCTAGCCACTCATGCTAGAATGAACTATAATTGTAGAAATGAAAGACATAATATAAATGAAAACTTACTGAAGTAATAGCAAAAAAAATCTCAACTCCAACGTTGAGAATCATAAACATAACCTAAGTCCCAAAGGGCTTAAGTCCTATTGGATTGTTTCTTGCTGCCTAAGCAGCGTACGGAATGTAAATGCAGAAAATTAAATATTGTAGCAGAGTTTCCAACTTTCTAAGTGTGCATTTCTAGAAAATAAAACTTGTTTTTATAGATACAATCCGTAAAGATTCAAATTTCCCCACAGGCGGGGGTCTTCAACTGCCTTTCTGGACTGGTGTGCCCTCTGCAACTGACTAGATAAGTATTATCCAGTTTGTTGACCAAATCCCTATTTTTTTGGGATTGGCTTTATCACTTCATCTCCAGGCCTCCAACAGTCCTTCTTACCTCCATCTCTTTACGGATTGATCCCTTCCTCCTGTTCTTATCTTGGTTCAACAAACCCCCGCAAATTCCGCATGTGCCCATTTCAGGCCCGTGGTCGAGTATGTTCGAGCAATGTGGGAATGACATCTTATAGTCAGCTTTATCCATCTTTGATATGCCCATTCTACCTCTCGAATATAGGATGAACGGTGAAGAAGTCCCCTGTGCTTTTGAATGGTTTTTATGGATTGGATTGTGCTTAAAATGATAGGCAAAATGCCTCTTTCGCCAGACTCGACCTCCTGAAGTGTCCTTGACCCCAAACCTGGTTATTTTCGACTCAAAACAGACTAAAAATGACATTTATAATGTAAAAATGCCTATAAAAATACGAAATAAATGGACTTATCACACTCACACACTTTAGACATGATTGTCCTTAAGCATGGGATGCAACGCGCCCAGAAAAATAAAAGAAAAGAAAAGAGAAAAGAAATAGACTCAAAACATAAGAATGCAGACTGTAAATCAGTGTGGCCACATCAACTTCAATAATTCAACAGAATTGCAAAGTTTCAGCAGACCAAAAATAGGTAATAAATGAGTCAGCATGGAAATCCTCACAGTCTCTCTTCACTCAGTGTTTAGGCTTAGTGTATACACTCAATTCAATGCAATTATGTACCTATTCGTCCCATGAGCTTGCTAAAGCTTTGCCGTTAAGTTCCAGAAACCATGGATGCATAAGTATCAATAGGGCTTTTCAGGCTGAAGTGGACATTTCATATAAGGTGGGGCTTTATTCTCTGTACAACCCCCCTCCGTTTTTCTAAGTACTACCCTCTTGTGCCTTGTTCAGACAATAAATATTTCTTTATTTGGGCATTCTGAACACTCAGGACTAGAGAGAATTTATTCTACTTTTTTTCTTTTTTTATATATTTTTTTCTTTTCTTTTTTATATTTATTTATTCATTTATTCCCCCTATCCTTTTCTAGCCCTTTTATATATATGTCCCTCCAGCAATTCTACCTTTTTCCCCCTTTTATTCTTTTTTTTTCTAAGCTCTTGTAATGTCCTGGCTATTTATAACCATCCCAAATAAAAATCTGCCAGGGCATTTTATAGGCTCAAAAGGGTTTGCAAGGCTGTGTTGTTGGCAGGTCAATTCATATCAAAGTGGCTTAGCAAAAGATGGCCTACATTATCTACATATGTATAAACAATTTCAAGACTTCAAGTAGAACAATAGCAAGTTCTAGAATTCCTAAGCACAGAACGTCAACACACATGAAGTAAAGAAAGCCGTGAAATGGTCACACAACATATAGGCTCAAATCTCACAGGAAATGCTAACTCGTTCATCATCCCTATCTTACTGTGGGCATGTTGATTTTGATAAAGCAATTAAGTTGAAAATGAAAATGTAATGGCCACACGAACTTCACAGAAGCACGCTTGACTCAACTAACCACCTAGACACTTTACATTTTGCAAAGTGTCAAAACAGAATCAACAAAGAAATAAAAGTAAAACACTGAAATGTCCCCACCCATACACTTTGCACGAGGTAAAGTGGGTGAAACAGGGACGACACACAAACAACAAAAACAAAAACTAAAAACAAAAACTTAATCTAAAAGATAGAAAAAACCAGGATCAGTCGGTTGCGGGCGTTAGGTAAGAGAACCCAACGTGTTTGAAATAGGCCTTTAGGGCTGCCTTAATGCCGACCAATTTTTCATTTGTCTAGAACTGGGTATTTTCCAACATTTCCAGCTTCCTCATCATCACTGTGACTGGATGCTCCCCTTACTGTGCCTTTCCTGCCGGTGGTTTCTTTATGCTCTCGGCACAAAGAAAACATGTTTTCCTTCCTCATCATCCATCACATTCTGCATTTTCTTCAGACATGCAATATCAAAGAATTCAAGGGGCAGAGAGTCAAAGCAGTGGTACTTAAATCAAGTAACCTAGACCTGACAGCAATTTGGGTGATCAATTGGGCACATGAGATTCAATGCTTAGGGTGTGTCTTAATCTCCCTGAAGTGCGTAATGGATAGAGAGCCAAAATTAATTTTAATCTTTTTAACCATGCACCAGAGAATGTATAGTTCCTGATACTATCTTTCCTTCCAAAGAAGCTATAGGCAATCACCGTATGACATAATCTTAAGGCTTTGTTATTTAAACAATAGCCTTTTATGGCTCCACTATGATAAGTGGAGCCATCCCCAATGTCAGCCCATTTTACACCGACTCCTTCAGCAGAGTCGGGCACAACGGTTACTCCATTCGCATAATCATCCTTCTAGAGATCCATATATGACACAATGCCCAACAACATATTCAATTCATCAATAGACATAGAAAAGTTCTTTCCAAGAATTCTAAAACTCATTACTCTAGTAGAAGTGGTAGGCTTATTCACAGCTTTAATTTTCAAATTTTGAACCAGTTCTCTTGAGAGAGAAGAGAAAATAACACATTCAATATCCAGAAAAAATTCCCACCCTATAGCAGCAAAAAGATCCCTTACCTTCTGCTCTATCCCAAGAGCGATGAGAGACTCACGGTGGACTCTTTTAGAGTTTATAATGCCCCGGACAGGCGGTGGTCCACTTCTTGACCTTCCTGAAGTGGGGCTCTCTACCCATCGACTTTTCTTCAGCTCGGGCTTTGGTGTGCCCTCTCCAACCTTCCTCTTTCACGAAGAGGGCTCTCTAGCGAGTTTTTCTCCGGCCTTCATAGCCACTGCCTTGCCAACCCTCTGCTTGGACGGCGAGTCCTCAGATGGCTCATCCACGAGTGCGTGAGCCTGAGATGGCTCACTTTGCTCTTGTTGCTCCTTTTGTTGCTCAGAAGCCTCATCCTCGGTCTCTCCCTATTGGGATTCCTCCGGCTACTCTGACTACTCTGGAATGGGCTTTTCAACATTTTTCTTCCCCTTCGTCTTCTCCAGAGCCTTCTTCTTTATTTCAGTGGGTGGTTCTTCATCTTTTTGGGATTCAATCCCTTTCAGTTCTTCCACAAAGTCATCCAATCCTGCATCTTCCTCTTTTTCCATGTCTTCCTCTTCCTCAGCAACTTTCTCAGATGGCTCAGGTGTCGGAACCCTAGCCGGTTTCTTCTTTTTCTTTGCAGTAACTTTTTCTGCCTCTCGAATAGACTCTATTATGGGCTCTGCAACCGGCTCTTCTTCTTGCATGCCCAAGGTAGTAGCTTCCTTCTTAGGATGCTCATTTTGTGATGGTGTTGTAGAACTCATCTCTGTCTCTTCCATCGTAGGTTCTTTCTCAGGTACATTCTTCTCAGCAACCTTGCTGGTTGCTCCAGTGGCAGCTCCGGTCTTAGGCTTCGCAGCCCTCTTTTTTACGACCTTGGGTTTCGTGAGCTCTTCAGCTACAGTCGGAGTTTCAAACTCCAGCTTGCCCTTCACCTTGGGAATAATTTTTTTGCCCCTGGTGTTCACCATTTTTGCAGCTTGCGAGGAGGTGAAAGGAGTTCTTGTTAGAGGGTTTTGAGAAGAAGGTTCGGATGTCGCAGAAAAATTTGAAGAAAGTAAAAGTGATGGTTTAGGTTTTGTGGGGTGTGTTTTTATCATAGTGTTACTATATCTTGATGTGACCGTGATCTTTTAGATTTTAGGGTTTTATGCGATCGGTATGTCCACAGTAATGGATAAGCATTATCCTCGAAAAATCAGAATCCATCTTTATCTCCTCAGAATGCCCTGTTTTAGAATCCCTTATTTTTAAGGGATTTATCTTTATCTTTTACTTATTTCTCCTGATCCTAACCTGCAGATCACATATTTATCCAAAACAAGCGTAAAATTGCTTATAAACTATTTTAATTAACTGGAAATTTTATTTAATTAATATAAAAATGAATTAAAGCAATTAAAACCTGGGTTGCCTTACAGTAGTGCCCCATTTACTGTCGTTGGCATGACACCATCCCTATTCAGGCAGAAATAGGCTCCCCGAGTCAAACCATTCTAGCATCCTGATCAGAATGCCCTTGGTATGGTTTCAGGCGATGGCCATTAACTTTGAAACGCCCTTCAGCTTTGGGATTTTTCAGCTCAACTACCTCCATTGGGGCATTCCGCATATGCTTCAAATGGACCGACCCACTTGGTCCTAAGACTTCCTCCCATCAGTTTGAACCTTGAATGGTACAAAAAACACTTGCTGCCCTGGGAAAAATCTCTTCCTTATAATCACTTGATCATGAAGCCTTTTCATTTTTTCCTTATAAAGTACAACATTATCATAGGCTTCCATTCTCATCTCTTCCAGCTCTTGAATTTGAAATTTTCTAGAATGCCTGGCTGCATCCTTATCCATGTTCAGCTTCTGAAGTGCCCATCGTGCTTTGTGTTCCAGCTCTACTGACAGATGGCAACACTTTCCAAATAACATCCGATATGGGGACATCCTAATTGGGGTCTTGAATGCAGTTCGGTATGCCCACAGGGCATCGTCCAGATGAGTACTTCAATCTTTCCGACTTGGATTTACTACCTTCCCAAGAATGACTTTAATTTCTTGATTTGAGACTTCAGCTTGGCCATTCCCTTGTGGATGATAGGATATTATGACTCTATGATTCACCTCATACCTTTTCAATAGTTTTTTCAGTGTTTGGTTGCAAAAATGGGTCCCTTGATCACTGATGATGGACCTGGGCACACCAAACCAGCTGAAAATGTGGGATTTTAGAAATATGGCTACTACTCTTGCATCATTGGTAGGAGTAGTGTTGGCTTCTACCCATTTGGACACATAATCAACTGCTAGGATGATGTAATGGTTCCCCTTATAATTTGCAAGGGGTCCCATGAAATCCATTCCCCATACATCAAAAATTTCCACTGGCATGATTCATTTCTCCTTATGATGTTCCCAACTCTCTGGCATTGATCAAACCTTTTGCAGATGCCATGGACATCCTTAAAATTTGTGGGCCAAAAAACCCACAGTCCAGAACTCTCCTTGCTATTCGATTTGGTCTGAAATGCCCTCCGCAAGCATAATTGTGACAATGCTTCAAAATCTCCTCAATTTCATTGTCAGGGACACATCTTCTTATAATTTGATCAGCACATTGCCTCCATAGAATAGAACTATGCCAGGCATAGAACCTGCTCTCATGCCTCAATTTATTCTTTTGGTACCTCGAATATCCAATCGGCAGCTCCCCTGATTCCAAATAATTTACTATATCTGCATACCAGGGCTCTCGTGTGCCCCGCGCTGAGTACAAATGCTCATCAAGAAAATGATCCGTAATGGGCATTTCATCACCTTTTTCATTCAACACCCGACTCAGATGATTATCTACCAAGTTCTGTGCCCCACTCTTATCCTTAATCTCGATATCAAACTCCTGCAAGAGCAAGATCCATCTAATAAGTCTCAACATCATCTTCTTTTTGGCCATCAATTGCCCCAGTGCACCATGATCAGTATAGACAATGCTTTTGGCTCCCAAGAGATAGGATCGAAACTTCTCAAATGCAAATACTACTACTAATAACTCCTTTTCAGTAGTGGTGTAATTACACAGTGCCCTATTGTTTAGTGTCTAAATGTATTATTTTATTATATTGATTTTATTATATTTAGTAATTTTTTTTCTAGTATTCTATGTCGTTATATGTGATTTTACGTGTATATTTCCATTTATTGCTCTAATGGTGGATTATGCCAAGTTATGCAAGAACTTGAGCACTTGATTGCAAAAGTAGGATTTTGAACGGTATTAGGTGGCAATTGGAAAACTCAATTAGTCCAAGGAAGAATCAAGACGATGAGAACAAGCAAGTATCGAATTGCACTGAGTTGCACTCAAAATGGATGCACGGAGCAAAGCACCCAAGGGCCCACACCCGCGGAGAGGCCCACTCGGCCCGGTTACCCTCGCCGCCACCATGCATGATGCCGCCGCGGTGGGCCAAGGCTCTCAGCCTTTTGGTACCACGCCCACGCCTACTCCCATCGCGGCGCACACCATCCTGCGCCTACTCTCATTCTATGGGATGCCGGCCGAAGATGTTTTGAACTTCATCCGAGAATTCTATGTCGTTGTTCAAACCTTTCATCTACAAGGTTTGAACAAAGATCAATTGAAGATGAGGTGTTTCCCTTACACTTTGAAAGATCGATCCAAGACGTGGTTAATGTCACTCTCGGCCAATTCCTTGGCCAATTGAAATGCCGTCTATGAGAAGTTCATGGACAAGTATTACTCCAATCAAAAGACTAAAGACTTGAGAGCTCAAATTGTTACCTTTACCCAATCTCCGGGTGAAGCATTTCATGAAGCTTGGGATCGATTTAGAGGTCTCCAACAATAATGCTCGCACCACCACCTCGCACCCGAGTTGCTCAATCAATTCTTCTACGACGGGCTTTCTCAAAATTTTCAATACATGGTGGATAATGCCTCGGGAGGAGACATTGGAGGCCGGACTGCTGAAGAAGTCTCAAATATCTATGAGACGATGGCCACGACTTCTCAACAAAAGAGTGCTAGGGGGAAGAGAGCTTCCGTCAATGAAGCCAACCCTAGTTACGATGTGACAAGACAACTTGCCGAGTTGACAAGGCAAGTAGAGATGCTTCGAAGCTCCGAGAGACCACCCCAACAAGCGATGGTTGTTGAGACTTGTGGGATTTGTGGAGAGTATGGCCACGGGGCCAATTTGTGTCAAAAGACATCCCAGCCGGAGCTAAGCGAAGAAGGACATTTCCTTGCTCTCCAAGAGTAAGTTAATGAATTACAAGGCTTCCAACCCCATCAACCATACACGAGAAGAGGCCCGACTCTGACCGCGGAAGTTAGGCTCGTTAGAAGGCTTTCTTTTGGTATTTTCTTTCTTAAACTTGGATGATTTGTGGGGGTTTGTCCCTAACTTGTGAAGAATATTGGATATTGTAAAAGTTGTTATTTTCATTTGATTATGAGATGATGCACTTTTATGATATTTATGTTGTTTTGAGCATGGTTATGGGCTAATCTCTCCATTAGGGGTGGAGGATCAATTTGATTTTGATTTATGCTTGTGATAGTTGGTTGTTGTTATTGGAATTGTGATTATCATGTTGAGTGTTTGATCACCACTTAGCATTGCTAGGCTTTAGATGAGACCGAGAGGAGATTCTAAATCCCGACCTAGGTTCCTTCAATGTTAGGTGAATTGGGTTCATAAGCCTAATACATTGATCTTACTCATATGATATAGTGGATAGAGGTTTAATGGATAGACTGTAACAGTAATTGAAGTTAAATCAATTGACGGGCCTATTGTATGTTTGATATCAATATAACCAATATGAAGCAAGCTTAATGAGAAACCAATGAGAGAATCCACACCCTAATGCTCGTATCATAATCTTTTCCTCGATCTTGATCCTCGTTGTTATTTGCATTTACTAGTTTTATTGCCTGTTTTAAATTCCTTAGTTTAAATCAACCCTAAAACCCATGATTAGAGTGTTTAGGTTTTATTTCCGTCGTTCTAGCACGTTGCATGCATATCCTTAAGATAATTGCCCACAAGAAGTCTTCCTTGAGAGATTAACTCGGGTTAGCTCATTGCGTCTACAATTGACCCCGTCTAATTGCGGGTTTAGTTTGAAATAGTACCGTGTTGAGTCTAAACTGGATAATATAAATTTGACCAAAACACCTATTTAGAGTGTTGGAAGCATAGTAGTACATTACATGGCTTTCTTTCCCTCTTTTCTGACCTAGTACAACGCCCACAGCTTAGCCACTGGCGTCACACATAATTTCAAAGGGCATTTCCAAATCTGGTGGTTGGATAAATGGTGTTGTGACCAGTTGCTTTTTCAGAATATTGAATGCCTTTTTGCAATTTTCATCAAATTCAAACGGGATATCTTGCTGCAATAAGTGAGTAATAGGCTGGCAAGTTTTGCAAAATCTTTTATAAACCTCCTATAGAATCCAGCGTGCCCCAGGAAGCCTCTTACCTATTTCACCGAAGTGGGGTATAGCAATTTCTCGATTATGTCCACTTTGGCTTTATCGACCTCAATGCCCATCTTGGAAATCACATGGCCCAGTACAATGCCCTCTCTGGCCATGAAATGACATTTATTGTAGTTCAGCACTAGGTATTTATCCACACATCGCTGCAACACCTTCTCTAGATTGTCTAGGCATCGATCAAAGCAGCTTCCATACACCGTGAAGTCATTCATGAACACCTCAATGCAATTCTCAAGTAAATCAGAGAATATGTTCATCATACATTACTGAAATGTGCCAGGAGCATTGCAGAGGCCAAAGGCATTCTGCGATAGGCAAAGGTACCGAATGAGCACATGAATGTTATTTTCTCCTGGTCCTCTTGATTCACTGCAATTTACATGTATCCAGAGTATCCGTCCAAGAAACAAAAGAACATGTTCCTGTGAGTCTCTCCAGCATCTGGTCAATGAACGGAAGTGGAAAATGATCCTTCCTCGTGACCGTGTTCAGCTTCCGGTAATCAATGTAAACTCTCTAGTCAGTTTACAGTCGTGTGGGCACAAGCTCTCCTTTCTCATTTTTCACAACTTGAATGCCCGACTTCTTGGGCACAACATGGATTGGACTGACCCACTTGCTATCTGAAATAGGGTATATTATGCCTTGGTCCAGTAGTTTAATTATTTCTTTCAGCACCACATCCTTCATCACTGGATTGAGCTTTCTTTGTGGATCACGAATGAGTTTTGCATCATCTTACAGTAGGATCTTGTGCATACAAACCGCTGGGCTAATGTCTTTTATATCTACCAGCGTCCATCCGAGTACCTCCTTGTACAGCCTTAACAATCTCAAAAGGCGGTCCTCATCAACTTGATTCAACCCTGCACTAATGATCACAAGAAGAGTCTCATTATCTCCCAAGTAGGCATACTTCAAATGCCCCGGTAGTGCCTTCAATTCTAGTATGGGCGCTTTGACAATGGAAGACATCATCTTGTCATCATTTCTCTGAATGGGCACACCATAGTCCACACATCCGTATGACATCTCTTCCAATAGGTACAACATCACGACTCCTTCCCCAATATCTTCATCTTCATCTAGGGCATCCTGGTCAGTCAGTCCATCCCACAATGCCCATTCCAATGACTCTCTATTGCTCGCCATGAATAGGGTAGATCAGCTCGATGGATAGAAGGAATTCACAAAATTACAATTCTCTGTATCTGGGGGATGCTTTAACGCTTCAAATATGTTGAATGTCACCTTCTCCCCATTAAACTCACATGTCAGTGTGCCCTTGTAACATCCTAATTTTTATAGATTAAAAAAAATATCAGATTCTATTTTAGATCATAATCAACATCAACACATGAGTTTTAAATTAACGCGGAAGCATTTAATCCTTTACATAACATCTATAAATTCATGATAAGAGATAATTAAACTGAAGTCATGTAATAAAAACTTAAGTTATTAAATCCTAAAATACGAAATTTTTATATAATAATTAAGCCATATCTGCCACCGCGCCACAGCTCCAACTCCTTAACCTCAAAAGCACTTCAACTTGATAATCTTGGTAGAACAAATGACCTCAACTCTCTACGTCATGTGATTTACAGATTGGTCGAGATTGACTAGAGGCTTGTTGAAGAAGAGGCTTGTTGAAGAAGAAGGATATATTGATTGTACAAAGAATTCAGTGTCTTGAATTTTCTCGTCTTAAAGGAATCAAGATTGGTTAGATCCTAAAATATGAATGGAATTCCTTGAAAACGTCTTCAAAGGTACGATCAATATCCATGTTTCTTTTCAGTCAGCATATAAGTGAGGAGATTTGTGATTTTCAGGGGGTTTTTAAAGGAGAGATCGGAAGAAACATTCTGAGATAAGAGTGATGATTAGGTGAGATGAGACCGAAATTAAATGAAAAGTTTCAAGCTTGGGAGATGATATCTCTAATCTAAAACTACCGTCTCTTGCAGTTGAGATTTCTAAGGCATAGTGGAAGAGGAAACTGTTATTTATTTTCAAAGATTCAGTAAAAAAAGAAGAATAAATCGATATCCCTTTTAATTAATCCACAATTTAAATAACAAAATTAATTAAGTATATTTATTGTATATTTTTCTCATAATTATATATTAGCGAATAATATTATCATAACACATCAAACAATAATGATTCCCTTACTGACGATGACACTATACCAAGAATACTAACAATAATGTATCTAGTTAATATTTAATAATATAGAAGTAAAATATAATAATTTTTGTGCACATTATTTATGATATAAAATGAGATCGTTACATCCTCCCCCTCTTTAAAAAAAATTCGTCCTCGAAAATAAACATACCTAATCTGAAAGGCTCGGATATTTTGCTAACACCTCATCTTCTTTCTCCCAAGTGGCTTCATCTACTCCATGTCTACTCCACTGAATCTTGAGTAAAGGAATCTCTCGATTTCTCAACTTATGAATCTTTCTATCGAGAATAGCTATCGATTTTTCCTCATATGTAAAATCTGTGTTGATGTTTAACATAGTATGGCTGATCACATGATTAGGATCATGAACATATTTTCACAACATCGAAACATGGAATACATTGTGCACTGAAGATAATGCTGGTGGAAGTGCTAACCGATAAGATAAACCTCCCACCTTCTCGAGTATTTCAAATGGACCAGTGAATCTTGGTCTCAACTTTCCTTTCTTGCCAAATCGCATCACACCTCTCATAGGGGAAATCTTCAGAAAAACTTTCTCGCCAACATCAAAACTTAAACCTTTTCTCCTTTTATCAGCATATGCCTTTTGTCTATCTTGAGCTGTTTTGATTCTCTCCCGTATTTTCTTTACAACACCAACTGTTTATTGTACCAATTCGGGTCCCAAAATTTTCCGTTCTCCTACTTCATCCCAATGAATGGGTGATCGACATTTCCTTCTATATAAAGCCTCATATGGGGCCATTCCAATAGTAGTTTGAAAGCTATTATTGTAAGCAAACTCGACCAATGGTAGATACTTTTCCCAACTACCACCCATATCTAGCACACATGCCCTTAGCATGTCTTCCAGAATTTAGATTGTTCTCTCTGACTGACCGTCTGACTGAGGATGGTAAGCTGTACTGAAGTTTAACCTTGTAGACTTTTCCAAAATTTGGAAGTAGATCTTGTATCTCTGTCCGACACAATTGAGATTGGCACGCCATGTAATCTAATAATCTCATTCACATATATCTCAACAAATTTATCCAAACTGAAAGTCATTCTAACTGGTAGAAAATGTGCAGACTTTGTCAAATGATCCACTATTACCCAAACTGCATCGTTACCTTTTCCTGACCTTGGTAACCTGACTACAAAATCCATCGCTATTTGTTCCCACTTCCATTCGGAAATCTCAAGTGGATTTAATAATCCAGAGGGTCGTTGATGCTCTGATTTAACTTGTTGGCATATCATACATTTATCCACAAAAGCACCAATCGAACCTTTCATGTTTCTCTACCAATACAATTCTCGCAGATCTCGGTACAACTTAGTACCTCCAGGATGTGCAGTATATGGTGTGAAATGAGCTTCTTTGAGAATCTCTTCCCTCAAATCATCATTATTTGGCACACACAATCTTTTCTCAAAAAGTAATGTACCATCTATTGTCACTGAAAACCCCCTTATATCACCTAACAATGACCTTTCCTTTATTTTGTTTAAGAATTTATCATTTCTTTGAGCATCCTTGACTCTTTCTCTGAGGGTCGATTTTGCCAACAATGTAGCTAAAACGCTATTGATATCATAAAGAGGAGGTATCACTTCAATCTGCATCTTAGCAAACTCTCCTACCAATTGCTCTTGGCTTGTTAATATTGATGATAACTGGCCAACCCCTTTTCGACTTAGTGCATCTGGTACAACATTCGCCTTTCCAGGATGATAATGAATTGTGCAGTCATAATCTTTTACTAACTCAAGCCACCTCCTTTGCCTCATATTCAACTCCTTTTGTGTGAAGAAATACTTAAGACTCTTATGATCTGTGTAAATCTCACACTTTGACCCGTACAGATAATGACGCCATATCTTCAAAGCGTGAATCACAGCAGCTAACTCCAAATCATGTGTCGGATAATTTAGCTCATGTATCTTCAATTGTCTAGACGCATAAGCAATTACCTTTCTATGCTGCATTAGGACACACCCTAACCCTTGTTTGGATGCATCACTATAGATGACAAAACCTTCCGATCCATCGGGAATGGTTAACACAGGTGCATAAATTAACTTTAGCTTGAGCTTTTGAAAACTATTCTCACATTTGTCCGTCCATTGAAAGTTCACACCTTTTCTTGTCAATTGGGTCAAGGGCCCCGCAATTTTTGAAAATCCTTCTATAAATCTTCGGTAATAACCAGCCAGGCCTAGGAAACTTCGAACTTCATTTACATTCTTCGGTGTAATCCAACTGCTCACAACATCCACTTTGGCCGGGTCAACTTCGATTCCTTTTGCAGTCACAACATGACCAAGAAAACCAACCCGATCTAACCAAAATTCACACTTTTTGAACTTGGCATACAATTTCTCTTTACGTAATGTCTCCAAAATGATACGTAAATGCTCTTCATGTTGTTTAACATTCTTTGAGTATACCAGAATATCATCAATAAAAACTATGACGAATTGATCTAGATATGGATGAAAAACCCTATTCATCATATCCATGAAAACAGCTGGTGCGTTGGTCAAACAAATGGCATCACAATAAATTCATAATGACCATATCGAGTTCTAAAAGCTGTTTTTGATATGTCACATTCCTTAACCTTCGGCTGATGATAACCAGATCTCAAATCAATTTTTGAAAACACTGCAGCTCCCTTCAATTGATCAAAAAGATATTCTATCCTTGGCAATGGATACTTATTTTTCACTGTGATCTGATTTAACTCCCGATAGTCGATGCACATTCTGAATGTTCCATCTTTTTTCTTTACAAAAAGAATTGGTGCACCCCATGGAGACACACTTGGCCGAATAAATTTCTTATCCAATAGTTCTTGTAGTTGCATTTTCAACTCTTGCAACTCCTTTGGCGCCAATCTATATGGGGCTTTGGATATCGGTGTCGCTCCGGGTATCAAGTCTATTGTAAACTCCACTTGACGGTCTTGTGGAATTCCAGGTAAATCTTCCGGAAAAACATCTTCGTAGTTGCACACGACTGGAACATTGTTTAGCTTAACCTCTTTTGATTCAATGCTCATCAAATTCACCAGAAATCCTTGGCAGTTGCCATTCCTTAACATCTTCATCGCTTTTATTGCATTAATCACACGAGGAAATTTCCTGGTCTTTGCTCCATGAAAAGTAAATTCTTCTTCCCCTGGTATCTGAAATGTTATCTCTATATACCTTTAATCTTAGCATGAAATCTTGTGGAAATAAATGAATGCGTTGCACCAGAGTCAAACAGAACTAAAGCAGGGGCCGTAGAGATTGTTAACATACCTGCCATCACATTTGGTTCCTCCTCAGCTTCTTTCTCAGTCAAAGCATAAGCTTGAGCATTCCCTTTTCTCTCAGGCTCTTTCTTGTAAATGCTAGGACACACACCAGCATTATGTCCTGGAGTCTTGCACTAGTAACACACATTCTTTCCATAGAGACACTCTCCATAATGATTTCTTCCACATTGTGAATACAAAGGTTTTATTATTGGAGCACTAGTGCGCACCTTTCCAACAAAATTTCCCTTTTTATTCTCAATATTTCCCTTTCCTTGATTTTGACCATCCCACTTTCTTTTTCCAAGATCATTAGAGGATCTTGGTGCAAGATTCTGTCGTCTTGATGTGACATTTTCTAGCTTTAATACTGATGCCACCTCTTGAGCTCGACGCACCATCTCTCCATATGAAACTGTCACTCCTTGTGCAGCTAAAACCCCTCCAATTTCTGATCTTAGACCCCTTCTAAATCTCTTTGCTCTCTTAGCTTCTGTATCCGCCAAGTGAGGTGCATACTGGGATAGTTGATTGAACATTCTTTCATACTCCACCACAGATAAAGTTCCTTGAGTAAAGTTGAAGAATTCAGCTTCTTTCTGATCCTTATAAGATTCTGGGAGGTATTTCTCAAAGACCTCTTCCTTAAATTGTTCCCAAGTCAAATTCTGGAGCCTTTCACCAATTGTCCTGCGATGTGTTTCCCACCACCGCCCAGCTTCTTCAGATAGTTGAAAAATAGCACACGACACCTTTTGTGCATTATTGCACTCCATATGATCGAAGATCCTTTCCAACTCATTGATCCATTCCTCCAGTACTAATGGTCTGTCTCTCCCATTGAATCTTGGTGGTGTATACCTTCGAAACTGTTCAATCACTTTACCAACATTATTGTTTGGAACTTGATGTTCTTCCTCATGCACCCGATTATTTCTTTCTTGTGTCTCATGTCGTATCAAAGCTTGAACGGCAGTGATGAAGTTTTGTGTGAAGTCAGGTGCATTATTTCTAGCATGTTCATCTCCCGGTTGGTTAACACGCTCACGTGCTCTTCACGGAGGCATGTCTTAATCTATGAATAG
Source organism: Perilla frutescens (assembly GCA_026008535.1). Lineage (NCBI taxonomy): Eukaryota > Viridiplantae > Streptophyta > Magnoliopsida > Lamiales > Lamiaceae > Perilla > Perilla frutescens. The sequence goes on from BRKX01000002.1 coordinate 22,536,163, forward strand.
TAAATTTATTCAGTGTTAGCTTAAAATTACGTTCTATAAGTTGCTATAATAATCCATCACCTAAAATAATTTATAATAATTTCACAAAACAACTAATGGAAAATATTTGATAATTAAAACAGTCCAATCTCCAAAACGACTAACAAAAAGAAAAAAAAAACTCAGCAAAATACTCTTGAAACCTAATACAAAAGAAACATGATTGCTTTATGATTATCTAGTTTTATTTATCTAAGGAATCCTTTCAGTCGTGTCTAGGTTTTTTAGTTATTTCTCCTGTTTCTACGCTCTCTTCGAATATTTCTTCATCTTCTATATTTTCCTCTTGATCACCTTCAAGATCCTCTTCTTCCAAATTCTCTTCAGGATCTTCTTTCGAATCTTCTTCCTCCAGATTCTCTTCTGGATTTTCTTCCGAATCTTCTTCTTCCAAATTCTCTTCTGGATCTTCTTCAGAATCTCGTACTGAATTTTCATCCAGATTTTGTTCTGGGTCTTCTTCAGAATCATTCTCTTCTTGGTATTCTTCATCCGACTCTGAATCTTCTTCTCCATTTTCTTCCTCAGAAATTTTATCAGAATTTGGTGGTGCATCTTCTTCAGGAAATATCCACTCATTTGGACTTTCAGGAAGATTAGCGTATACAGATGACCGTTGTTCCCATCTATAGATTAATTCTGTAATATATGCTGCAAAATCTATCGTCTCAACTCCTTCTGATGGTTGTGCAACCAGATCATAGTAAACCTCTTGAGCTAAAACTCGTAGATGTGGCTCTGTCATAGAGTGAATGATGGATTGCGCAGCCGATCTACCTGTCACCCAATTTCTCACATCTAGCCATAGAAGATAAAACGCCATCACATGATTCCCCAAATTATGATGAGGATCCCATACATAATTCGTATATCTTTCCATTCTTGCATTCTGGTCAGCTGCTATGACACTCTTTCTTGCGGTATTTGCTGTACGAGCCATAATCCTAACCATTTATGAATAAGGATCCAAATTATGAATTTGTATAAGTCCTAAAATAATTTGAGTACTTTATTTATTTATTTATTTATCTATTTTTAACTTTTTTTTACATTTTTCTTTTTCAATACATAATTAATTCATCAATAAAACATATTCAAAAATATTTATTCATGTACTTGTCTATGAAAACAGTTAATGACATATAAACATGATCATTTCATCAATAATAAAACATTTTCTCAAAAATAACATACCAGTGTTGGAGTTGGCGCAGCGCGACATAGCAGATGGCATATATATATATATATGTATATTTTTACAAGTATGGAGGAATGTAAACCTCTCTGATACCACACTGTAACATCCTAATTTTTATAGATTAAAAAAAATACCAGATTCTATTTTAGATCATAATCAACATCAACACATGAGTTTTAAATTAACGCGGAAGCATTTAATCCTTTACATAACATCTATAAATTCATGATAAGAGATAATTAAACTGAAGTCATGTAATAAAAACTTAAGTTATTAAATCCTAAAATATGAAATTTTTATATAATAATTAAGCCATATCTGCCACCGCGCCACAGCTCCAACTCCTTAACCTCAAAAGCACTTCAACTTGATAATCTTGGTAGAACAAATGACCTCAACTCTCTACGTCATGCGATTTACAGATTGATCGAGGTTGACTAGAGGCTTGTTGAAGAAGAGGCTTGTTGAAGAAGAAGGATATATTGATTGTACAAAGAATTCAGTGTCTTGAATTTTCTCGTCTTAAAGGAATCAAGATTGGTTAGATCCTAAAATATGAATGAAATTCCTTGAAAACGTCTTCAAAGGTACGATCAATATCCATGTTTCTTTTCAGTCAGCATATAAGTGAGGAGATTTGTGATTTTCAGGGGGTTTTTAAAGGAGAGATCGGAAGAAACATTCTGAGATAAGAGTGATGATTAGGTGAGATGAGACCGAAATTAAATGAAAAGTTTCAAGCTTGAGAGATGATATCTCTAATCTAAAACTATCATCTCTTGCAGTTGAGATTTCTAAGGCATAGTGGAAGAGGAAACTGTTATTTATTTTCAAAGATTCAGTAAAAAAAGAAGAAGAAATCGATATCCCTTTTAATTAATCCACAATTTAAATAACAAAATTAATTAAGTATATTTATTGTATATTTTTCTCATAATTATATATTAGCGAATAATATTATCATAACACACTAAACAATAATGATTCCCTTACTAATGATGACACTATACCAAGATTACTAACAATAATGTATCTAGTTAATATTTAATAATATAGAAGTAAAATATAATAATTTTTTTGCACATTATTTATGATATAAAATGAGATCGCTACAGCCCTTGTCCACAACAATCTTGGTCCGAGCTGCCTTCATGAAAGGCCTTCCCAGCAACAAAACTGAAGATTTTGAAGTCGTTGTGCCCATGTCAAGCACATAGAAATCTGCTGGGAATATAAGCTCGTCTACTTTGACCAACACATCTTCAATTAGGCCCTCTGGATATACATTCGATCGGTGTTGAATGACTGCATGGGTCTCTTTCAAAAGCCCAATCTTCAATTCTTTGAACACCGACATGAGCATTACGTTGATCGATGCCCCCAAATCCAGCATGGCCTTCTTCACTTTCTTGTCTCCTATGATGTAAGAAATCATGAACATCCCTAGATTATCACACTTCTTAGGTAAATTTCTTTGTATCACAGCCGATACATTCTCTCTAACTAGGAACCTTGCATCATCATTGAAACGCACCTTCCTGGTGCAGAGTTCTTTCAGAAATCGGGCATACCGCGACACCTGTTTGATTGCTTCGATCAAATGGAATGTTAATTTCCACCTTACTAAAAACCTTCAGTATCTCCCTGGTTTCCTCTTCTCTTCTATTCTTTGACAATCTCCCTGGAAATGGAGGTTTTCATTTTTCTGGATTGGGCACTTTGGCAGGCTGCTTGACTTCCAGAATGGGCACAAGGTCCTCATGTTCAGCTTCTTATGCCTCGTCCTCTGTGGAAATTTTTTCCACTTCTTCTTCCAAGGACACATCATCCTTTTCTTCTACCGGCATGACCATATCCGGAAGCTCCTTTCCACTCCTTAGAGCCGCATCATTCACCTGCTCTCTTGGGTTTTCAACTTGGAAAGACAGCTTCCCATTTTTCTCCTCCATCTTGTGCATAGATTAAGCCAATTGAGCAATTTGCTTGCTCATGTGCAAAAAACTAGCTCAGGTTTCTTGCTTGAATTTTTCATTCTCCTCAGCCATGGTAAACACAAGATCCTCCAACCTTTGATTTCTCTTCTATTCTGGTGGTGGCAATGGGCGTACATGATGCCTATCCTCTGGCTTCCTCTATTTGAAATTTTCATGGTCTCTCCAGCCAGGGTTATAAGTCTAGGAATGAGGATCATATCTTCTGGAATGCCCATTCTGGCTATATACAGCGTTCATTTCTTCCACTTCATCTTGTAGAGTGGGGCATTCATCAGTGAAATGAAGCACACTCTTGCATACTCTATAGGGTCTGGGCTTCTTTCCATTTCTCACACCGGACAAGATCTTTTTGATTTTGTCACACAACCTATCAATCATGTTGTCTCAGTTCGGTGCCCTTTCTGATTCACTTACAACCCAAATACCCTCTCCACTGAAGTCTCGGTCGTCTTCGGTCATTTCAATGAGAATTCTGAATGCTTCAACAAGTTGTTTGTTCAAAATAGACCCTCCATATGAGACATTCACGATCATTCTCTCATGTGGTCTCAATCCTTCGACAAAATACTGAATCAAGTCATGTTCAGTAATCTGGTACTGTGGGTATTTCACCAGCATCGCCTGGAATCTTCCCCAGTAGTTATAGAAACTCTTGTTAGTTCCAATCTGCAGGCTCCATATCCTTCTTCTAATTTCTTGCACTCTGGATGCTGGGAAATATTTCTCCAAAAACTTTTGTTAAAGTTGTCTTCATATGGTCACAACGTCAGTCGACAATGTGTACAGCCAGTCCTGGCCCCATTCTGAAGGGTGAAAGGGAATGAGACCAACTGCACATAATCCTCTCATCCATGGTCGGATGGTTGAGTCTGGCAAAACATCTCAAAATCTTGCAAGTGTCTTTGTGGATCCTCTCCGGGCATTCTGTGGAACTTCGGCAAGTTTACATGAATATCCCAGTTCTGAGTCACAGCTGGGAGCATAATGCCCATCAGGCATAGATTCATGTTGGTCGAGAAGACCACCTGCCTTAGAGTCCAGTTGTCATCTGCATTTCCATTTGCTGCGGCGATGTTGTTGATGTGACCGTTCTCAAACTGTCCTTCCTTCTCGTGCCCTTCGGCTCCTTGATCATTTTGATCTTCTGGTGGAGGTGTGGGCTCATGAGGTTTGCTTGCGGCTTGGCTTGCCCTCTTCACTGCTACCATGTTTTTTCTCAAGGTTTTCTCTATCTCCGGATCGTATAATAGAATCTCCTCTAAAGAGCCTCTGGGCATCAACTTCCAGGCTCACCAACTTGGAAAGTAAAATCACTGGAAATTAGCTCCCTGGCAATGGCATCAATTTTGACGCGCGGTCGTTTCACGCTCAAAATAAATTTATATGCTCAAGTGCCCACAGTGAGCGTAGCTAGCTCATAAGTACAAGTCGATCCCACATAGAGCTGTTGTGATTTCACCTACGAGTAACCAATCACAAAAATGGGTTTGGTTTGTTGTCACTTTAATGGGAATGAAATCTGCAAAAGAACAATAAAGAAAATATCAAATAATAAAGGTTCCGGTATTTGAAGTAGAATTTGATTTAAATATAAATGACTCGATCATGGGTACACTGATTTTTATGCATGTTAAGTAACCTAGTTATGAAGACCGGATTCCTCTCTGCGTCTCCTTATTCATCCTTTTATTTTATGTTTAAAAGTGATTCCTCGTCAAGTAAACCCTAACCTATCACCCAACCCTCCGATTCTCCAAAAAGATGTAAATGAATAGACAGTAGTGTGTCCAGTTTATTGTGTTTACGATTCATCGTGTGCCCACAATAACCCATTAATTCCCTTATTACTATATGAACCAACACACAGTCACAATTCACCAATTTAATTAATAGTGATGTGTTCTCTATGTCTAACGAGTGATCAGGCACATTGTGCATTTAAGACACACACTCACGTGGAACAAGCTTAAGAATTGACAGAAACTTATCATGAATTACTATGCCCAATTCGGCCTCATGAGCCCAGTTTCATACTCAAACCATTTCCATTGTCCAAATACCAGAATTAAAGGGTCTAGCCACTCATGCTAGAATGAACTAAAATTACAGAAATGAAAGACATAATATATATGAAAACTTACTGAAATAATAGCTAAAAAATCTCAACTCCAACGTTGAAAATCATAAACATAACCTAAGTCCCAAAGGGCTTAAGACCTATTGGATTGTTTCTTGCTGCCTAAGCAGCGTACGAAATGTAAATGCAGAAAATTAAATATTGTAGCAGAGTTTCCAACTTCCTAAACGTGCATTTCCAGAAAATAAAACTTGTTTTTATAGATACAATCCGTAAAGATTCAAATTCCCCTACAGATGGAGGTCTTCAACTGCCTTTCTGGACCGGCGTGCCCTCTGTAACTGACTGGATAAGCATTATCCAGTTTGTTGACCAAATCTTTATTTTTTAGAGATTGGCTTTATCACTTCATCTCCAAGCTTCCATCAGTCCTTCTCACCTCCATCTCTTTATGGATTGATCCATTCCTCCTATTCTTATCTTGGTTCAACAAACCCCCGCAAATTCCGCATGTGTCCATTTCAGGCATGTGGTCGAGTCTGTTCGAGCAATGTGGGCACGACATCATACAGTCAGCTTTATCCATCTCTGATATGCCCATTCTACCTCCTGAATGTAGGATGAATGCTGAAGAAGTTTCCTGTGCCTCTGAATCATTTTTATGGCTTGGATTGTGCTTGAAATGCTAGACAAAATGCCTTTTTCGCCAGACTTGAGCTCCTGAAGTGCCCTTGATCCCAAACTTGGTTCTTTTCAACTCAAAACAGACTAAAAATGACATTTATAATGAACAAAATGCCCATAAAAATATGAAATAAATGGACTTATTAATAGAGACGTACGAAAGAGGTTTTAAATAATGATTCAGATAGCGATAAATTTGCACGTGAGATTAGGACAAAAATACCTAATGATGCCATAGGAGATGTGGAACATATGTCTGACAAACAAGATTTCTGACAGAGTGATGCACAAGTCTAGAATATCGGGTTCAATAGAATCTTAAACTTGAGCATTAATGATTCAATTAAATACATTTATGGTTATATATATAGTAATTTTTTGTAATTTTGCTTAAGGATTATGTGTATTTTTTATTTCGAGAAGAAATTTTACTATCTTTGCTAATATTTGTTTAAATGTTAGTGTATGGAAAATGATACGAGCACGATAAGCATCAACAAATCAAATCCAAGAATGCCATTGAAAGGTTCGAAGAGTGTCGTGTTGTTCAAGATTAAAGATTAGAGATCAAGATTTGAAGAGCAATGCATGAAGATAGAACTCATCAAATTGTGCATGCATGGCAGATTCACGTTGCATAGACGAGTTGTATGGAGTTTTCGTCTCCCTTAGTTAATTTAATTAAGGGACTGATTTTATTAGACTATAGTATTATTTTAAACTATAGTATTTATTTATTTTAGATCAGTTTTATTATTTTATTTATGTAATTTTCATGTGTTTTCATTAAGGGATTTTCTAGAATGTGTTTTTAGCTAGGTAATTAGAGTTTTAATTATGGGAACTTCTTTTCTAGTTTGAATTCTAGTTTAGGTAGTTTCCTAGTCCAATTTTTATTATTTTTAGCTATAATTTTCGTTCTCCCTTATGTATAAATAAGGGATCCATGTATTTTATTTTCTTTAGACGTTGCATGAAATAAAAAGTTATTTCTCAATTGTCTCACGATCCTTAGGTTGATCAAACAAACACTTTTGTTGATTTAGTCATAAATCATCATTCTTAGAGGATAGCATCTTTAAGTCTTATTTAAGGGTATTCCTTAATTCACTCGAGGGATTAACGGGTACTCACTAATATCAAAGAGCAGCTTAGAGATTTTGGCCTCGTGGTACATTCGAGATCGTAAGGCAACTATCGGGTTGTGATTCACTTCAATTCAACCACCGTTCGTTCAACACCTTCGACGACATCCATCCTACACCTTCCGTATACCTCCTACAATATTCATTGAAGTCCAGGTCAAGTTTCATACGTGTTCGAAGTCGTTCGAGTCAGTTTCATCCATACGTGCTATTTAGCTCGCGAATAGCACATCTACTGTAAGTGTTCTTTTTGTCTAATTAATTTCGAGTCTTTAGTCCATAAAATCGAGTCTTTTAGTTCATCTTATTCGAGTCTTAATACAGCTGCATATATCGAGTCTTTTCAGTCCAACGTCTTCCGCTATTTCGTGTCTTATTTTGAGTCCCGGTATTAAATTGAACCATTACTTAGTTCGTCGTGTGTTTCGTTCTTGAGTCTGCATACTTTGGTATTCTTTCATGTTTTTGAGCATGACGGAATCACATCAGAAAATTTCATATTAATTATCAAACGAAATTTGTCCGGATATTTTGTTTTTTAGATTTTATACATTTTGTTTGAATATGTTGATTATTAATTTGGTAGTAAACGAAATTTCCATAGTGTGCCTTAACAACATTATATATTAAACTAATGTATAGAATGTCAAACACATTTCAAAAACTCAATAGTAAATTAAGAAACGAGTTTCTTAATTTACTATTGAGTTTTTGAAATGTGTTTGACATATTAAGAAACCTCACATATATATAACACTCGTTCAGGGATATTATTAAATCATTGGCATAATGATATTCTGTTAATACATTATCTGTTAATGGCGTCGTTAGTATTATTTAAATTAATTATTAGAAAGTAGTTGTGGTTGTTTTATATCATATTTTAGTCTCGCATTATTAATGATTTCATCAAATTTGTATATAAAATTTGTATTTAAAACAAAATATATAAAAAAGAAATAAATTCATATCAATAAATGTTATCATTTTTTTCTCCTTTTTTTGGCAAAAGTTATGCAAGAATATAAAAAATTTATGATTCTGTGTTTAACATAAAATATATTTGATGTATATTGTAATCTTATATGTTTACTTTCATATTAGGTATTTTTTTCCATGTCAGCAAATGTTGGTGATATCATTAGCATTCTTTTTATGGATTGTTAGCAAATTAGAGGTGATCGCGATTATGTTTAGTTGTTAGCAAATTAATATGTTTGATTCATTGATAGTTTTTCAATAGCAAAAATATAATGGAATCATTAGGAAAATATATATACACTGTTAGTCAATATTATTAGGGATGTTATGAACCTTTTTTAGATGTGTTATATTTTTTTAGGGTTGAGTTTTGATTTACGAAATGATAATTTTAAGGTTAGAAAAATATGATGATATCGTTAGCAATATTGGGACTGATTGCTAGAAAACGATCTAACCTATTATGTACACTTGTAAAATTTGAAATTAGGGGAAAATAGCTTCAAAAGTGATATAAAATTATTCTTGCTTTTGTAGCAAAAGTTATGAAATATGATGACAACCATAATGATATTAATAAAACCAAAACATTGCTCAAAATTGAAGCATCCATCAGAAGCATTAATAAACCCCTTATTGGGAAACTGGACAATTTACTCTCCTCGAAATCATACTATGTTCTTCTTAACAAATTAACAAGCATCGTCATCAACAACATTCTTTTTACCCTCATGATTCCAATACACATACCTCCAAATAATAACACCATGATCTAGTTGTCCCATGATGAATATCAAACATAATTGCTACAGTATAATTTTTATAAAAACAATACCATTCTCAATACTTTTGAACGTTTATCCAACAAATGATCGTCACCAAATTCTGGTATATTCCTTTCAACCACATCATTTGGTAAAATCAAAATTAGTACCTGTGATTTAAATACTAAAACAATCATTTAACTAAACTAATAAAAATTCATGAAAGTATCTATAGAACTCATAATAAATTTATTTTTATCACATCAGTCGATCCTCATAATATTCTCACAATTCACATCATTTATGCTTATACTGACATGAGATTATGCTGACATTTAAAAATCCTCAAATGTGTACATCGAACAAATTGCATTTTAAACATAAAATTTAAACATAAATGTACTAATTATGTTCAATATTTATACTAACAATGGAATTACAATCTGCAGACATATAATATATCAATCATTAAAATAAAATAACCCAATTACATCATCAAAAATTATGAAGCCATAAATGAATAGAAAAATCATGAATACAAAATTATGAAGTCATACAGTTACTAGTATCATGATTGGTCTTCTGCTTGCATTTGCTTTACATTTTTTATGGTTTATTGACACTTGAACGGCCTCCTCCTTTCAGAATTTCAGGCAACTTCCAATACTTTAAATAATGCTAACGATGCTGTTAATTTTTGCTATCCTTATACCTATCATTTAATACAACAGAAATCAACCTTTATTCAAAACAAAACACAACTAAATAAAATTGCTACCAACCCTCGTGATATTGACTAACATATTACAAATTATTGCTAGCAGTATATATTAAAAATGCTAATGATATCGCAAACATGTGCTAACTTGAAAATTAAGTTCTGATCACAACATAACATAATTAAACAAAATTACAATCATCCTTCATTTGTTAAAAATCCATATTATGAATGCTAATGATATTATTAACATTTACTAAATTGGAAAAACATACCATAATATGAAAATAAACATATAAGATTAAAACATCCATAAATTATATTTTGTGTTAAACACTACCTCATAGATTTGTTATTTTCTTACATAATCTTTGCTAAAAATGTAGGAATAATTTGTTAATATATAGTTGCTAATGTGATGCATGTATATGCTAATACGAATTGTCTAATTTTCTATCACACCATATAATATTTGCTAAAATTAACTAAACGCCCATTTATTCACAATTTAACACAAATCCACAAATAAATTATCAAGAACCATCAGAAATTATTATAATTCATAAACCCTAGCTCTATCAAAATTAAAATAGTACAATATGAAAATTAAAATATTGCAAACACAACATATAATTATGATTTTAAATTTCAAAGACCAGGAGATTACTTTTTCAACCTTTGCAAAGAACACATTTATTCTTAAATCAAATTCTTATTATGAGTAATTGATGATGGGGGTGTCATAATCAAATTGCTATTATTCTTTTGGTGGTTCTCGATCTGGGGAATTGTTGAGGTGTCATAATCAAATTCTATAGTGGAATAGTTTCTCTACTTCGTTGAAGAACGATGGAAAATAATATGCAATCTGATTTTTTTCTTCTTGAAAGAATCAATGAAAAATAAAATTTAAATTGCTTGGAGATATTATGTTGCATAAAACATGTGATTTGATATGGAATGTGAAATGAATTACTACTATACCCTTATTTTAAATCAATTACAACATAACTACAAATTTGACCCCATTCTTTTAGATGAATGTGGAGCGTCCAAAAAAAGGTAATCTGATGGTCTTGATAGGTTCCTATTTCCTGCATATGATTGTGGTTCTCATTTGAACTTACACACACACACATACAGACACATAGACACACACACACACAGAGTGATTCCAGAGGGAACTAGTCCTTGTGTAAGAACAAAGAACCAATCTCAACTATAGATTCTGATGATTTTGGTGGCCCAGATTGCCTCAAATTTTCGGTGACAATTTTGTTATATGTGACAATTTTTAGGGTTGTGAGGTTATTTGTGTAATTTGGTAAGTATATGCAATATTTCTTCTCATCATTCTTTCTCGTTAGTTTGAATGCTTTCTTTCTCAACTCATCCATTTTCGTTTCTTCTCCTCTACTTCTTTTCTCTCTAGGAGCCATGAGATTTATGAATTTATATAGAACCCCTACGAAGTGGAAGAACTAGATGCGATAAATAAAAAAATTTATATCGTCTACCAAATAGTGAAGATGAAGATGATGGCTCTGATTCTAGAATCATTAATGGAGGAAGAAGATTCCATTGATTAACAATCTTCATCTTTAACACTGAAAGATTGAATCTTGAAATGAGAAATTAAAGATGAAAATTTGAGGTGATATTTCGTTTAATTTTTTTCCATATTCTATTACATTTTTTTTTGTTTTCATTCAAAAAACTGATTTAGCATTCTTTCATGATGATTTAGAAGTTTCCTTTTGTTCTATTAGTATAACAGTACTTGTTGGATCATATAAAACATAATCATGAACGAACTTTGTTAGTATTGTTTCATGATAAATTGACAGTTTCATTTTATTTTGTTAGCATCGGGAAATTTGCAAGAACATGTAAAACTTAGCCCATGAACAACGTTATTGGCACTATCCGATTTAGATGTACATTTTATTGTATTAGCATTATAGTCCACAAGTTTTAGCATTGTCATAGCTCATTTTAGCATTATCATTGCTATTATTAACATTAGCGTGAAAATCTTGTCAGGAACATTAATTATAAATCTACCATGAACAATGCTTTTGGAATTTTGTTCAATTAGCCTTATCTTTCAGTACCCCTATTACCATTATCATTGCTCTTGTTAGCATTAGAAATATATGATACACATAAGCATGAAAAATATGCCAAGGACAATATAAACCAAGTATGGAAATATTTTGTTGTATTAACATTATTGTTCACTCGTGTTAGCATTATCATAACTAAAGTTTTTTTCTTTATTTTCGTACATAAAAATTAGTATTCTTTCATTATGATTTAGCAGTTTCTTTTGTTCTGTTAACATAACAATACTTGTTGAAACATATAAAACATAATCTTAAATGAACTATGTTAGCATTGTTTCATAATAATTTAGCAGTTTCATTTTGTTTTGTGAGCATCGGAAAAATTGTAGAAACATGTAAAACCTAGTTCATGAACAATGTTGTTGCACTGTGTAATTTAGATGTATATTTTGTTGTATTAGCATTATCATTCACAGTTTTAGCATTGTCATACTCATAGCTCATTTTAGTATTATCATAACTTATGTTAGCATTAGTATAAAAACTTACCTAGAACATTATAAACCAACCATGAACAACGTTGTTAGAATTTTGTTATATTTAGCATCATTGTTCGCTAATGAATACATCAATTCATCAGTTGTGGATGTTTGGAGCACCATACTTAACCAAAATGATAGGATGCAAGACTCGAATCCGAAGCAAAGATTCTTCTTCACCACACAACCATGCGTAAGTGTGTACATACAAAAGGAACCAATAAAAACTACTTAAATTGTATTTAAATAATTAATAATATTATTATTGTAGAACTACACAAACAAAGTTGTTGATGCACCACCAAAGTGAGATTCTTCACAGAGATGCAGTTTCGTCGTTAATAAGATACAATATGAGATTGAATGATTTTCATGGGTCTCTATGAATGATGTCAACCTGATATGAATGTTATTTATGTACCTTTATTAGCTTTTGAACCATTATGCTAAAGAGTGTTGTTAACATTTGCTAATTAATTAATTAGTACTATCATTTATTTCTTTAATTTTAGTATAACATATGCTCTTGTTTTAGCATTGTTAAACTTTAGACATTATGCTAAACGACTTTTTTAGCTTTTTTTTTTAAAGAAACACCCTAGCGGGTGGAACTGTATATATCAACATAGTGGAACTACATCATCGTCCGGGGAGCCCAAAAGTGACTCCCCCTCCAAAATAAAACAAACATATAAACCTGTGAAAAGTAGACCTGAAACAGGGAGGAAAATGCTAAAGACCAAACTAAAGCTATCAACTCCAAGGCTAGGCTAGGCCTAAGTAGGAACATAACAAAATACAATACGACCACAACATAGTACATGAGAACATGGAACAATAATAAAAAGTCAACGTCGGTACCTAAAATTATGATAGCCCAACTAATCCATCCTAACTAAGGAAGAAGGGGGCCTGGAGGCTGTCTGTGCATCAAAAATCTGAAGTCCATCCACCTCATGTCCAAGTTGGGCAAGGAAATCTGCTGGGTGATTGCCCTCTCTGTGAATGTGTGAATTTTTTTAGCATTAGGTATTCCAATATTAGCACGGTGATTGTGTTTTGTTAGCATTAGATAATTATATATTAGCATTACACAAAAATATTTTAACAATTCATCTTATCCCTTGTGCAATTTTTCTTCCCAAAAAAATAAACTTAAAAAAACACAAAATAAACCCCTAAAAAAACCATGAACCCTAAAAAATCCATGAATTCCTAAAATCTAAACATTAATTAGAATGGAAAAAATGACAATTTGAACTAAATAAACTAGTATAAGATAACTAGCAGACTATTTACTTTTTAATGATACAAGTGAAATTTTTTGAATTTCGAGTGATACATTTTAGTGATAATGTTGATATTGATTTTGTCGGAAATTTTTTTACGGGTTGACCGGCGAATTTGACCTGTCCGTCTAAAATAAAAATTATATACACTTTGTGCATGCAAGTATTTGCCTTCTTTTTATTATTTAGAATTGGAGACCACATATTACAATGATGCCATTAAACCAATAGCATAATTACAATTATGTAATAAATGAGAACATAATTATAATTTTATAAAAAAAAACTAATCGTTGTGCTTAACATGCATGTGCTTAGGGCCCCAAATTTTTGGTGCTCCATTTTTTTTAATAAGCATGTATAAATGTAGCCTAAAATTAAATATAGAAGAAGAAGAAGAAGAAGAAGAAGAAGAAGAAGAAGAAGAAAAAAAATGACAAAGGAAAAAGAGAGAGAAAGAGTCATTCATAGAGTTGATAGTTTTCTCTACATAGTCGATTAAGCACGATTTTCATTTCAAGAATAGATTAAGAAATTTAAGGAATATGAAACAAATTTTAGATATATGATCAAAGTGAAAAAGTTAAACACTGATTTGAATGATAATTTGTTGAAGTTAAGTCTTGTATAAATTTGAGTAACATTGAAGCACAATGGGCATGCACACATTATTGGATTGACTATATTATCAATTGAAAGAAAAAAAATGATTAATCAGTTAGATTACTCAAAACATGATAAATATTTTTTTCTCTAAAATCGATAGACGTGTTGTATTCAGATGAAAGAATATTTTGCTACTTTTAAAAATATTGTCATCTTGTCAATATATTAGTTTGTATTTTTTTTCTTGATTTAGACTTTATTTAAGTATTTTTTTCACTATAAAGGCCCATTTTTAAGGTCTCGCTTAGAGCCCTGTGAGACACATATTCAACTATATAAATAGACATAATGTAGCACCCCAGTCCCGAAAGACTGTGGAAATGGACGCCACGGGGGTCGGAATTAAGAAGCGGGAAAGAAAGGGGAATAATCTGATTAACAAAACCTCAACAGAAGACTCAGAATAACCAAACATACTTTTTAATACATATATTTATCCGAAACACCAAGATCAGGGTTCTTAACGTTTAACAAAAGAGTAGCATAGGTGCGGAAGCTTAATTCCCAACATAATATTAACAAAAAGAGATAATGGGAAATAAGTAAATAACAAAAGTCCATCTCTCAGCATCATCACGTCCACGCGCCAGCCTACTGATCTGAAAATGTTTGAAAAGATTTGGGTTGAGTACTAATCCACTCAGTGGGTAAGTTTTCACAATTTAAGTTATGCAAATCATTTTTTTAAAAGTAATCTATTTGTGTCCATGCAGGTAGTAAAACTTAGAAGGTTTTAAAGTTGAAAGCAACCTAAGTTCACCAAAATATTTAATTGTGAAGCGCTTAAGAGTATAAACAGTCAATGCCCGTAACCCGTACTACATCACCAATGTGTAAAGTTGAGTATGGCCAAAGTATACCCAATGAGTGTAACCAAAGAGTGTAACTAATAAGTGTTTCATTTTAGTCTCACCGACAAGGAGTAGGGCATGACAAATAATACATGTATACTGTAGCTACTCACATTGACACAACGCTGGTTTATGAGACTCCGACAACATACAGTAGCACGTAAATAACACAGATAATCACATATGTAATTTTAACAACGTAGAGCTTAATAACTTAAAAGATATAATTTGCAAAGATAGTATAGCCCACCTTATACATACAGAAGTCCTAACAAGGATCCAACACTCGAATATGGTACTGGAGACAGAGCAACGGTTCAGAGTTCCTTCACGATTTGTCCTAGGGCTCAACTGCTCTAACCATCTCGAGATTTAATCCTTCACCTTCCTCGTATGTCACACAAATCCTACAAGGATCAATCCTTACTTCAGGATAAATAACAATTTCCGGAATTAATCTAATATTCTCTTTAATTTAATTAGGACTTTATTAATTTTACTTTGACTAGACATACACAATACTCGGGTTTTAAACCTAACATGAATCGATAATAGGTCCTTACGATACTCTTCAATTAACTTGAAATAAATTCAACTTAAAATGGAACAACTTAAAACAGGACAACTTCGAAAATTCATAAAAAATTCGATTCAAATCTGATCGAGGCATGGTTACTGGCCACGTGTTCGTCACGAAGAGACCTACAATCGGTCAGAAAGAATCGGGGACAAATTCCAATCATCTTGGCCTAAAATCGATCGAAAAGGCAACTGTGACTATTCACCAGAACAGATTAATCAACAAAAAGTTTAGGTCTCGATCAAACTCGATACTCAATGGATTTTTGATTAAAATTATAAATTTTCATAGTATTGAAAATAAAGATTTCAATGGAACCAACTATTCAGTAATACAATGGCTACAACAATTGAAAATGAGCAAGGAATATAGCATCTTCAACATAGATGAAAACTGCCAAAAAAAGAGTGTGGTTTTCGGGAAACTTACAGCTGAAATTCGAAGGATGAAATGATGTCTGATCTTAGATCGGACACAAGGGATTGAAAGAATGCAAGGAAGAGTTACTATATACCAAAAATCAAGTCCATGCAATGGAGGAAAAAACGGGAAATAGCCTCCAATGTTGCACTCACAACACAACGATTTTTGCGGCAGATTTGACGTGTTGATTTGTGACGCATCTTTGATAGATCAAATGATATCGTATCGACAATTCGAGACCTATTCTGGAAACCTTGAAAAATGAAGTTTATAATGATGTAGATCTCATAGAAAGATAATGGCTGAATCTATAGAAAAAGATGTAGGAAATGAGTTTGGTGAGTTACGAAAATTCAACCACCAAGAAACTAGTTGAGCTTTGTTTAGGAACTTCGGAGCTCCCAATTGAGAAATTATTTAACCTAAAATTAACTACATAATTAGAGGAGAAACATACTCAAATTTCAGAAATTATGGATGAGATTTAAGGGACGAAAATGGTAAAATACGACTGCTACACTAATGATAAAACTTACAGCTAGAAATCCCAATTTTGCATGTCTTCGTTTCTGACTTTCCGCACACCAAATCGAGCGATTCCAGTGGGTAACATCAACTACGTGAAGAGAGGAACAACATATCAAAATTTCAGCTATGTTGGCGGAGATTTGAAGGTCGAAATATACAGAATACAATCGTTGCTGCAGCTTGGCGGAAAACGACCACTGCAATGTTTGTCTTCATTCTTGACCATATGAGAACCAAATTGGATGATTTCTTTGGCTAACATCATCTACATCAAAGTGGGAAGCTCTTTGTAAAATTTCATAATTGTTAGCTAAGTTTAAAGGGGGCTAAGTTTAAAGGGTCGAAATTAGAAGGGAAAGAAAGGTTGCTGGTGGGTGGGAAAGAGAAAAACTAATGGAGAAAAGAATGTGGGAGAAAGTTGGGCTCTTGGTCATTTAATTTCCTCTATTTGATTCAGCCAATAAATATGATAAACATGTGTAGGACATGCATGAAACTAAGTGGAATAGATGGTGACACATGGAGTACCATTATCATGCATGGTGACACTTGGAGTAATGTAAGGTAACACTTGGAACAAGGTAAGGTTGACACTTGGAACATTATATGGCTGAATGGTGGCAACCAATTTATGATATATTTTAATATATGGTATTGGATTGAAATAAAGAATGAATAAAATTTGGTTGAAAGGTCAAACGAACTCCATTTTTAATGAAATTAACGACCACACGATTATGAAAAGATTTATGACCCCTAGTCAAAAGACGAAACCAATTTCGGAGTTAAACATAAAGTGGTAGAATTTTATTTTAGGAATGAAAATACGCTCTTTTAATAAGTAGGACATACAAGATTTAATAAATGTCCAAATGACGAATGAAAAAGGCTCATGAAAATATCTCGTCACGAGGAACAAAATATGTGATCGAGAAAGATTTAGAGGACAACATGATTTTAAGAATAGAATTGAGCCAACTTTCGTAAACGTTTTTCTCTATATTTGGAATTTTCTAAAATCATTTTAAAGAATCATATAATCAATACATGATTCCTATATGGTTGAAGTAATTCATAGATTTATTTTGAGACGGAATGTTACGCATAAAAACTATACCGCGGATCCTACCTAAATACTAAAAGTTTTGTTAGGGCTCATTGTCCCTCCTAACTATGTAAAAAGTGCAAGAAGGAAGTTAATTAATAATAAATAGCTTTTATTAAAAAAGTTAATTAATAATTATTCTTTTCCTAGGTTGACTCAAGAACAAATTGATAATGAATCCCGTTGTCGAATTGTGACCTAATCAATTAGTACCAACCAAGAACCTATGAATACAAAAGATATTTTTAAACTAACGAATCCTAATAATTCACTAGTAGGGTACCATACTATAAAAAGAATGGAAAGAAGAATGAGATAAATTGGATAAATACTACTCTCTTCGTTTTGTTTTGATTGTTATTTTAGTATTTTTTATCTAGAATTAACAATTTTTTTATGGACTAATATACCCACATGTTATATACTTATGACATGAAATATTATTCACTTATATTTTCCTAAAATAAGGTTTGTGATATGATTAAAATTGGGAAAGAGAGAGTGAAAATATATAAAACAAGAAATATTTTGACATAAAATAAAATAATTAAAACAACAATCATAATGAAACGGAGGGAGTAAAACTTAATTATTATACAAGATAGCAAAATTGAATAAATTGGTGCCAACTAGGGGGTGTAAGTGAGTCGAGCCTACTCGTGAGCTACTCGGGATCGACTCGGTGAAAACTCAAAATCGACTTGAGATTTGTCGAGTCGAGCTTGAGTTCGAGCTACTCGAGTAGTTATCGAGCTCGAACTCGAGCTATATAATAGTGAGCTCGATAGACTTGCGAGCCTTATCGAGCTTAATCGAGTTTTGATGTAATTACAAATTTACCCTTAATAATTTAATATTTTACACATATATCATTAATAATTAAATTATTTTTATTTAAAATTAATTTTTTATTTAATATTTATACGTAATCGAGTCGAGCTCGAGATTGCCGAGTTTGCTATTGAGTCAAACTCGAGCTCGAAAAATCAAAGCTCAACCGAGCTCGAGTCGACTCGAGCTTCGAGTCTTCCTTATCGAGTTTGAGCTTGATAAGCCTAATACTCAACCCGACTCGGCTCGATTACACCCCTAGTGCCAACCACAAAAAGAAAAGAAAATTGAATTCTTTCATTCGACACGAGGAAAAGAAAGTCAATCCTACTCTTATTAATTTGTTCTAATCCTAAAGACTTTATAGAAGGAAATTTTCACATCTTTCGATTCTAAAGCCCCTTTTTTGGGGATAAAGTTCAATGTAAAAATAACTTTGTTCAATGTGAAAGGAATCAACAATTGTAAAATGTCACAAAGCCCATATTTCTTAACCCAAAAATAAATTAGATCACGTTTTCCTTATATCTACTGCATTACTAAACTTATAAAATTATAAATTTGTAATCTGTAATTTTCAAGGTGTTTCATCAAATGCAGTAGAGCAGCCTGATGCAGAGGGAAGGGCTGCATCCCCCAATCCATATGCGTGGGAGCAGGGGAAAATACATTAAATTCGCATCCGTCAACCAAAAGTACCAACATTTATATAATTGATGACAACTTATTCCAACTATAATTAGGGTATAAATGAGTAGAGTCAAACTCGAATATACACCTGCTCAAATTTGTATGAAATGTATCGAATTTTAAAATTTATATTTAAAATTGTTTAATTTCTTATGAGTGAGCTCAAACGAACTTTAATCAAGCCGAACACAAGTCAAGCTCGAATAGTTCGATATTTTTATACCTCTTTACCCTATTTTTACTTATCATGCTCAAATTCAAGCCGAGCTTTAAATCTTATCAAATATAAAATCATGTTCAAACTTGTTTGATATGCGAACAATAAACAAACACAAATTGAGTATCGAACTATTTGTTACCGAAATTTTAGATGGAACTTAGCAATTTGAGTCGCCTATTTCCAAATTCGAGTTACTGTTTTATACTTTATATTCTATCCCAATAATAATAAGCATATATTTATAGATCATTAGATATACTATATAACTTGCTTTTTAATGATAAAAGAATAAACAATATTGAAAAACTATTTGAAGTAGATTACTTGGCCGAAGGAATTAATTGTCTGCCAGCAGACAATTTGATTATATATATATATATATATATATATATATATATATATATATATATATATAAGAACACACACTTACCAATAAACTCGAATTTTCTTTTTTATACAGGAGTGTTCACTGCCTAAGTGTCCCCGAAGGAAGAATATACTTGAACTTAAACAAACAATAAACATGTATTTTAAATATACATCTAATGGATTTTATTTAACTTTCTATTTCAAAAGATAAGAGTAAAAAAATGTTCCATCACATTTTCTCTATTTGTTAGGGTTCTTCTGAGTTGAACATCAATCCAAGTTGATCGTCTTCAGGAGATGAAATCTTAAGGGAAAAAGAAACTGTGGAAGGATCTCATTTTCTGTATGAAGCTCTCCGAAGGTCCCTTCCAGTAAGTCACAGAAATGGAAATTTAAACTTAGATGAGCTGAAAAGCCCAGAACAGCACATCTCAATAGTTGATGATTTTGATTGGAAGGAGAGAACGGGACGAGCGAACTGAGCATACTGAGACGAGTTAATTACACTTTGTAACTTGAACTTTTAGTGAAATTTCAAAAATATCCTGAATTTTGAAGACTAACAAATTTAGGACGAGAGTAAAGAAGCCACAACCAAAAAATGACAACTAGCCAGTATGCCACATGAAAAGTGACATTAATATATGACAGGTGAAAATTCCACACAGCATATTGGTTAGACGTTATTTTTGGGTCGTTAAATTTGGCTACCATCTTAGATTTGATAGGATCTTCAAAGTTCAGGTACTTAAATATAATTACGTAAAGTTCAGGAAGTATTTTCAAAATTTCGCTAATTGCTAAAGTTATGAAGTGTAATTAACCCTACTGAGGCTAAAGCTGTTAAGATTTTCATAACATGCGATCTGGTATGGTTTCTCACTTAATCAAGGAGACAACATAGCATTCTATGAAAAGGTGCCCTGTATACACATACGAACATACTAATATTGACCATTTACAAGTTCCCCAACTATCAGTTGACATGATAAATATTGAAGCTAAGTTCAAATCTATCGAACAGATGGAATTCGTTATATAAGAAAAGTTGTGCTTTCCTGTGAATACTTCCGACTGGATGCAGATATAGACAAGGAGATACATAATATGGTACATAGATTCGAAGCTCTATGGATGAATTCATTCCTAGTGGTTGGCACTTGGCATGGAGAGTTGTATGTGAATATCCTATGAAGTCAAGGTCATACGGTACGAGTAAAAGAAATTTCTAATTCATCTACATTAGTTTCGTTAAGATTTTTCCAAATTATTCTAGTATTTGAGGTTAAGCTTTTTCCCACCACATAAATTCTTCTTCTTGTTTTTTCTATTTTTTTTTGTTTAGATCCTAACTAAGCATTCAACTATCACTGTAGGGGGTCAAAGATTACTATTGCTATGTCTAAAGTAACTGAATGGATGTTCAATGAGAATATTCAGTTTCCTTCTATACTAATTATCATCTACTACCCAACTATACAGCAAACATTATTCGTAACGACTGCAGTTAGGACAAGAAATCTCATAATCTGTCACAACTGATCAACCTTTTCTAGTCTATGACTGAATTAACATAAAAAGCAGAGCAATTGAAGAACTAGGAATTTTCTGATCTCTCTGTATAGAGTTTAACAACACAACATGATGTGCAAAAGCAAATCAGTAGAGAAAACAAAACAATAAAATAATAACCTACTAACATTAGACTCAACAAACCATTAGTCTCAATCAAATACACCCCCTTCTAATTTGTAGCATAAACTTTGAATTTGAACAATTATGTTTGAAGAAACACAAACATCGTGTAATCTGATAAATATGAAATGCTCCATGAAAATAATGTGAAAGTAAGTTTAACAAACTGATATAGTTTAATGATGACATACAGATTGGTTTAAGCAGGTGCAACACAGATTTCCCAACTCATAAAAATATCATTGTGAGATCACTCCAACTGCAAGCCAATCTTGTAAGACATTACTGGAACCACTAACTAAATCCAATTAATTAAGTGGAAGAAGCTTAAAATCAGCTGTGACAAGAAAGTAACCAATATCTAATCCATAACTCTCAATCGATGCAATCAAAAGGAACAGAGGCAACTATCAGAGTAAGTGTCAGCTTCATCACTTATACTACTACTCTACCCTCAATAATCTCATAGGGGCTTTTTTTTGTATATGGACTATGGAGTAAAAATTTATTTCATTACATCTATAGGTATGAGTTCCTAACAACTAGGTTTACACTTCCCATATGTTTTCCCCAAAATCCAATCTTACTGTAACAAAAAAAAAATGGAAAAAGGTAAACATATCCCTAATATGCAGAATGACTACCACTAAGCAAGAAATAACAGATATAACATATACAATTTCATAGGATCCAAGTGTAAAATTTCTTAGCTGTTAATAAACCGTTCAAATCCAATAACTCTGAATCGTTAAGAAGATGAATGCTAACAAAGAAAATTAGAGTTTATTCAACAGCCTTATGTACCACGGCTGATGAATTCTCGAGAGACGATTCATTCATCTGTTGCTCCTTCTGAATCGTCGATTTTCTTTCAAATTCTTTCCACTTGTTAATGGCGGTGGTGCACACAACTTAACCAATAAAATGGCTAGTTTAGAAGACCGGAATATTACGAATGAATTGAAGAAATAGATATAGATTGTGTATGTACCTCCGGCGCCGACGAAGTACAGAAGTCGAACGAGCTTTGGGGCGACCTCTTCGCCCGGCGGCAGTGGTATTGGTTTCATTTCCCTCTCCCTCTCTCTCTCTCTCTCTGGCTTAATCTAATTAAACGAGAAATTGGGGTTTACGAATCACGCCTGGGGAATTAGATGCCCAACTCCTGATTCTTAACGTATTTAAATTTAAAATTATATTTAAATAATTTAATAAAGAATTAGTTTTCAATTATTTATATACCATTTTAAATATTTTTTTTTTAATGGTCTTATGCCATGAGCCTATGACCACATGTAGTCATATATGAATTCACCGTTTTTCCTATTTGAGTGAATAAAAACATCTAAGACAATATATATATATATATATATATATATGGGGATGAGATCTGATAAGAACCGGTCATCAGGTGAGAACTGGGAACCGATTCGATCGGTCTATTCTGAAAAATGAACGCACCAGATGAAAGCAAGTTTTCGGTGGCAATTTTATAATTAAAATGAAAATCTTCAATTCGCGCGTCTCATTAAGGGTAAAATTGGAACAATTGACTTTTTAAAAAAAGTGACATCATCATATTTTGAAAAAATTCTTAAAAACTTTAAATGATCATAATTTATTCATTTTTATCGGATTTACACAAATCTTATATCAAATTAAAGCTCTTTTCATACTCTTTCATTTAAGATCCATATTGCATATGTTTATTTGAAAAAAATAGATGAAAAATACAAAAAAAATTATTTTTAGGCATAATTTTCGCATAGAGTAACCCCGGATTTATATTAGCATGACTTATATAACATTTTATCATATTGTGTAATACATTTTAGTGGGTGATATTATGAATATATTTCTAACAGTTTTATATAAACACCTATACCTATATAGATACTACAAAATGAAAAATACGAGTTGATGATAAAAAAGAAAAAAGAATAAAAAAGCGAAGCAACGAAGGAGATGACTAACAACTAAGAAAGAAAATGCGTAAATATTTCCTGAAACGAGATAAAGTTTATGAGAGCAAAATATGTGCTGCAATTCTAAGTGCAGACAGTAACATACAAATTTAGCCTCCTACTTCACTCATTTTAGCTTCATTCATTTCTCATTTTAGCATGTGTTGATAAACAAAATATAGAACGGTGATTTCATTGGAATGAAACACAATATACCTAATTTGGGGACAGTGAAATCCTAATAAGAATCTCATAATTACTAATTGGGATCAGATGAGTTCTAATTGGAACGTAATAAACCCTAGTTGGGAACGATGAACCATAGTGGAAAATATCACATCAAACTTAGCCTCCTACTTCGCTCATTTTAGCCCCATTCATTTCTCATTTTAGCATGTTCTGATATACAAAATATGAAATGGTGATTTCATTGGAATGAAACATAATACCTCCTATTTGGGGATAGTGAACCATAATGGGAATCTGATAATTACTAATTGGGATCAGATGAGCCCTAATTGGAACATAATAAACCATAATTAGGAACGATGAACCCCTAGTGGAAAATGTCACATCAAATTTAGCCTCCTACTTCGCTCATTTTAGCCTCATTCATTTATCATTTTAGCATGTTCTGATAAACAAATATTGAACAGTATTTTATTGGAATGAAACACAATACATCCTATTTGGGGACAGTGAACCCTAATGGGAATTTGATAATTACTAATTGGAACGTAATAAATCCTAATTGGGAACGGTGAATCCTAGTGGAAAATGTCACATCAAATTTAGCCTCCTACTTCTCTCATTTTAGCCTCATTCATTTCTCATTTTAGCATATTCTGATAAACAAAATATGCAATGGGAATTTGACAACGTATATAACCTCATGCTTCCGTTATTTTAGCATTATATTCTAAACGGTAATTATGGTTAATAAAAGTTAATAGTAATATAATTACCGCAAAGGAAATGTCATAAACACTTTTATTAAAAATCATATATATTCTTAAAAATGAATGTGTTGAAAATAATTTACAAGCATGGTAAAACATGATATTAAACTATGCCCAATCGCTATAATAACATCAAGCTGGACAGTTCCTAGCATCATGATCTGACAACTTGTGGCAATTGCTGCATATTCTGAGTGGTTTGTTCTCATTTCTGTTCCTTGCCTCCTTCTTAGATATCAAACGACTGTCGCTACATTTTGTTTTAACTGGAATAGGTGGATGAACAATAACTTCAGAAGGGGCACGTAAACCATAGAATTGCTCAAACATCATTGTCTTGCTATGTGAAGTAGAACCCTCAATATCACCATGTAAGTAATCTTACTATGGTCACTTGAAACAGAAGAAGCTGACACATTAAAATCAAAAAATTATAAACTGAACAAGGTAACAATCACATCGAGAAATGTTCATGTTGGGTATCAATCCTAGCCGGGGGTCCACCACTTGGTTCCCAATCTCTTTGGTTCACCTCACAGCTACTCAAGTAGCTAGGGATCT
The DNA here is from genome assembly GCA_026008535.1 of Perilla frutescens. Taxonomy (NCBI): domain Eukaryota; kingdom Viridiplantae; phylum Streptophyta; class Magnoliopsida; order Lamiales; family Lamiaceae; genus Perilla; species Perilla frutescens. The sequence goes on from BRKX01000002.1 coordinate 22,561,099, forward strand.
GATTTCTTGAGTGATTAGCCAATGGGGCAGTCTCAAAGTGTGAGTTCTTCACAGACGAGGGCTTCGAACACAAGAGATAATATATGCAACACAGATATAGTTAGAACTTTGTAGAATCACACAAAAGTCACAGCAGAAGCAGACTATATGAAGAACAGTAAAAGTAAGTAATAAATCAAAAATAGAGAGTTGAAGATGGAAGAAAAAATTATGTCTTAAAGACACTCGACTCAGATCTTCCTGTCAGGGGGCACCGCAACTTTTGGCGACACAGACTCAAGCCACAAAGGAGTTGGACAGTGGGATTGAAGGCATTGAAGCCCTCTAAATCACTCTCACGGGTAGAGCTCACACTTGTTCTCACAACACAGCCACTCAGGGATCCACAGTGCAGGATTCCGGCCAAAGAACGGAGAAGAAGGCTTTACAGAGCTTAATCAGTGAAGAGATAAGAGGTAGGGCTTGAGGGAGATGAAGGGGCGCGAGAGATTAGGTAAAGAGAGGGAGTGATCAGATTAGGAAAAGTAGGGTTAAGGAATCATATATAGAAATTTAGGTTAAACAGTAACTGGGCCATCAACTGGGTCATAAAAGAAATAGGGGTAATGGGCCGTGGGAGATAAAAGGGCAATGGGCCAATCTCCACATATCCACCTTTGGCACATTGGTCTTTTGTGTCACCAAGGAAGTGTTTGCCATCTTTTGGAGTTGATCATCATAGTCTTTTACTCATACTTATCACAAAGACAAAGTATTAGAGGGAGAGATAAATACTCTGCGTATTTATCTCAGTCTCAACACTAGAGACCAACCCAATCAATCTATCTCTTGCCATTCAGTGGCTTTTATTGATTGGATTGCACCTAGCACAGTACCAACAGGGTAAATAACAACCAGGGGTCACAGGTGCCCTTGAGGACAGATCAGGTATCCTGGAATACCATCATTTCCCTAGAATTCAACCAAGATCTATTTTCAGGGATCTCTTGCAGGCCTTCAGCTTTGCAACTGGAAGATATTTGGTACCCATATCTGCTGGGTTGAATTCTGAAGGAATTTTGTCCAGCAACACTTCACCCTTTTCAACAATGTCTCTTATGAAATGGAATCTCACATCTATGTGTTTGGTCCTGTCATGAAACACAGGATTCTTGCACAATTGTATTGCAGATTGACTGTCAGAGTAAAGCAAATGTTTATCATCAATGAATTTTATTTCAGACAGCATACCATTTAGCCAAATGGCTTCTTTCACAGCCTCAATTACAGCAATATATTCAGACTCAGTGGAGGATAAAACAACAATACTTTGTAATTGAGATTTCCAACTGATACAAGAATCACATAATGTAAACACATAAAAGGTAGTAGACTTTCTTTGATCCCTGTCATTAGCATAGTTGGAGTCTACATATCCCACACATTGCACGCCACTGGTAGATTTAGAAAAAGTTAAACCACTGGTCATAGTGGATTTCAAATATCTCATAAGCCATTTCAAAGCTTGCCAATGAGGCATCCCAGGATTAGCCATGTATCTACTCAAACAGGAGACAGCATAGGCAATATTAGGTCTTGTGCTGATTATTAAATACATTACAGAGCCAATGACATTAGCATAAGGAACACCTTGCATTTCATTTATCTCATACTCATTCTTAGGGGATTGATCTTTACTAAGCACAAAATGAGATGCAAGAGGCACAGAGACAGGCTTGCAATTTTCCATGTTAAATTTCTTTAGTACTTGATCAACATATGAGGTTTGGTGCAAAACAAGAGTGTGATTTTTTCTATCTCTGTCAATATTCATGCCCAGGATTTTTCTAGCATTACCAAGATCTTTCATATCAAAATTGGCACATACACAATCCTGAACATGCTTAATAGTTTTCAAACATGGACTAATCAAGAGCATATCATCCACATATAGCAGGAGAAACATTGGCACTTTAGATTGCATGTAATACAAGTAATGATCAAATTTGCTTCTAGTAAAGTTCATGTTTTGCATACATTTATCAAATTTAATGTTCCACTGCCTAGGGGATTGCTTCAGACCATACAAATTTTTTTTAAGCAGGCAGACATGATTTGAGAAAGATTTATCAATGAAACCCTCAGGCTGATGCATGTATATATTATTTTCAAGTTCACCATGCAAAAAAGCTGTAGTCATATCCATCTGCTTAAGCTCCCAATCAAAATGAGCAACCAAAGCAAGCATAATTCTAACAGTTGTAAATTTAACCACATGAGTAAAAATTTCATTATAATCAATCCTTTCTTTCTGAGTAAAACTCTTTGCAACAAGTCTGGCTTTGTATCTTACATTATCAATTTCTTGTTTAATTTTATACAACCATTTGCATTCCACAACAGAACAGTGTTCAGTTTTTTTAACAAGGATCCATGTGTTGTTATCATGTAGAGATTTGATTTCACAATTCATAGCAGCAAGCCACTTATCAGACTCAGGGGAGTTCACAGCTTCAGAGAAGGTTTTGGGTTCCAGTTTATCAACATTACTGAACACATTGAACACATACAAAGACAAGTTGTAATCACCATATCTTGCAGACAATCTCACATTTCTTCTAGGTCTATCCCTAGCAAGTTGATAGTTTATCAAGTTCTCATAGTCGGGATCAGGTTCAGAAGCATTTTCAGGCTCATTTTCAGAATTAGAGTTGGTCTCATTATCTGACACAATCATATTATTATCAGGTTCAAGGTCAGATTCATTATTTGAAACAGAGTCATTTAAATCAGAGTCATCAATCACAGGTTCATGCATGCTTGTAATATCATTATTCAGTATGTCAAGCTCTGGAGGGGTAGAGGTGGGCTCATCCACCTTATTAGGAACATCAGGAGAAAATAAGAAATCATAAAGGTTTTGATTCAGATTGTGCAGGTTCTCCACCTCACTTGGAGTAGCAGAGGGGGAGGTTTCAGATAAGCATGGAAAAACAAATTCATTAAACAACACATCTCTGTTTATGCATGATTTGAACCCAGGCACACTTTTATCCCATAATCTATATCCTTTTACACCTTCTGGATATCCAAGGAATACACATTTTCTTGCTCTAGGTTCAAGTTTACTCAATTTTTGATGGACATAAGCAGCACAACCAAAGATTCTCAGATTATTCAAGCACACATGTTTGTTTAAGAACACAGATTCAGGCAATTTTCCATGCAGAGGAACAGAGGGGGATCTATTACTAACATAGCATGCAGTCATAAGAGCTTCACCCTATAATTGTTTTCCTAAACTAGAAAATTAACAAACTCCTAACTCTCTCAAGGAGAGTTCTATTCATCATTTCAACCACTCCATTCTGCTGAGGAGTGTAAGGCACAGACTTATGTCTCTTGCTGCCTCTTACTAAGCACCAGCTATCCATAGCTTGGTTACAGAATTCTAAACTATTATAAGTTCTTAGACATTTTATTTTTTCACCAGTTTGATTCTGAATTTCTACAGCCCATTTTGAAAATTTTGTGAATACATCAGACTTATTTTTCATTAAGAAAACCCATATTTTTCTGGAGAAATCATCATTTATAGACAGAAAATACACATTACCACCATGAATGGGCTCCTTAAAAGGGCCCCATACATCACCATGCAGATATTCCAATATCACAGAGCTAACATACTTCATAGGGTATGGCATAATAATAGGCAAATGCACTTTATGATGTTTATCCAAAACACAAGGCTCACAGAATGACATGCTTGTTATTTTATCATTACCAAAAGCACCGGATTTATGCAAAATTTCAAGCCCTTTATTACTCATATGCCCTAGCCTAGCATGCCAAAGTTTAATTTTGTCTTCTAGCACAGAATTGACAGTAGGCAGGGGTATAGACTCAACTTGAACAGCATATAAGTCTCCTTTTCTAGGAGCATTGAAATAGAGCATGTAATCTTTTTCAAACTTAAATCTCAGGTAATTCACAGATCCATCAAGCATGTTATCAGCAATCTTAGACACACAGAGCAGACTAAATTTCAGTTGAGGCACATATCTGATATCATTGAGAGTTAACATGCTTCCATTTTCAAATTTTAAACATATATCACCTCTTCCAAGGATTTCACAATTTTGACCATCAACCAATGCAAGATGTCCAGAATTAATGTAATGTAGATTGTGGAACATGTGTTTGAAAGGTGTGACATAAAAAGTGCATCCAGAATCAATCAACCACTCATTGTTATGCACATTTTTGGAAACAACATTGGTATAATTGATAAATTGAAAATCATACACATCATGGACCATGCAAATACCATCATCATCATACACATTATTTGCATGTTGTTTGGGCTCATAAACCTTGTTTCTTTTAGGCATTTTGCATCTATTAGAGAAATGACCAGGTTTACCACAATTCCAACATGTATTTCTAGGCTTTTGATCAAAATTATGGTTTTGAGTATAATTCTGAGCATGGTTATGGTTATTCTGAGCATAATTCTGAAGTTAATGTTGGATTTGTTCTCTTCTATGTCTTTCTGCAGCAATCACACTCGGGTTTTCAGGATTCAGAGGTTTATTAAAACCAGAATGATGATTTCTATTTTGGTTCCTATTCACATACATAATTTCATTATGCAAAGGCTGGGATTTCAATTTTTTTCATTTCACTTTCTTTTGCTTTTAAGCCAGTAACAATCATATCACAATTCACCTTTGAACCACCATATTTGAGGGCAGATTTTACTTCAGCAAAAGATTCAGGTATAGAACCAAGCAACACTTGAGGAGCATATTTTTCAAGAGAATCATCACCAGCTAATTTCAAGTCTTGTAATAATTTATAAAATTCATCCATATTAGAATCAATGTCTTTAGAAGCATTCATTTGAAAGGACATAAATTAGTTTTGCAGAGACCACACAGATTCTTTAGAGGCAGCAGTGTATAAAGTAATCAAATTATCCCACAACTCTTTAACACATTTATTATGAGACACCTTTCTAACCACTGTGCTACTCAGATTTAACAAAATTGTGGCTCTAGCACTACCATTCATCTCATGTAATTTTTCATCTTCCACAGAAGCATCAATTTTTGTAGAAATAGCTTTATTGATTTTTTCTTTTATCAAAACACATTCAATCTTGGTTTTCCAGTCCTGAAAATCATCTCTTTCATTAAAAGGAACCATATTCAAGTTATTCATGATGAATACAGGCACAGGAGCAACAGAAAACCAGAAATTCACCACAGATCATAGGGAGCTTAGCAAAATACCAAAAAAAAAAATACAGGAGATAACACTCCACACCACTGAAATTAAGTTCTCCGGGGAATATAGTACTGAGGCTAGCCCAGTTCTCAGCACAGATTGATCTGTGGAGCAAAGGGTCACTCAGGACAATCCCATACTTGATTCAGTTCTCAAATTGACTCAATTTTCAGAGTCAGTTCACCAGAACTCAGAAAACATAGAGTTCCACTCAGATTTCACCAAAAAACACAGAAAGATCACAAAAGCAACAGGAATCAGACATGCACAAACTACAAGAATAAGTAGAAAAACAGCCACAAAACAACAGAGATCACAGCTGAAGGTAAATAGGAACCCAAAAAATACCTTTCCCAACCCTGCTATCCGGACAACTCGCACGAGAAGACCCAAAGAAGAATTCAGACAATCCGGACCATAAGCTAGAGTTGAGATAGCTTTGATTACCAAGGTGTTTTTATGAGAAAACAACATGGAAGCAAGTTCAAGGCAGGATCGCGGGATACCACACGCAGAGTTTAGGGTTAAGGGATTATACCAGAGTTGGCTCTCCCAGACAGGGGAGAGACCGGACTTACCCTTTTGTTCTAGCCCGTCGGGGGCGAAGTTGGCGCGGCCCTTACCGGTGGTGGGGTGAGATAAATGGAGATTGGAGGGTGCCCCTGGCTAGAGGAATCTGGCTCTGATACCACTGTTGGATATCAAGCCTAGCCGGGGTTTCACCACTTGGTTCCCAATCTCTTCGGTTCACCTCACAACTACTCAAGTAGCTAGAGATCTGATTTCTTGAGTGATTAGCCAATGAGGCAGTCTCAGAGTGTGAGTTCTTCACAGACTAGGGCTTCGAACATAAGAGATAATATCTGCAACACAGATATAGTTAGAATTTTGCAGAATCGCACAAAAGTCATAGCAGAAGCAGACTATATGAAGAACAGTAAAAGTAAGTAATAAATCAGAAATAGAGAGTTGAAGATGGAAGAAAAAATTGTGTCTTAAAGACACTCAGCTCAGATCTTCCTGTCAGGGGGCACCGCAACTTTTGGCGACACAGACTCAAGCCACAAAGGAGTTGGACAGTGGGATTGAAGGCGTTGAAGCCCTCTAAATCACTCTCACGGGTAGGGCTCATACTTGTTCTCACAACACAGCCACTCAGGGATCCACAGTGCAGGATTCCAGCCAAAGAACGGAGAAGAAGGCTTTACAGAGCTTAATCAGTGAAGAGATAAAAGGTAGGGCTTGAGGGAGATGAAGGGGCGCGAGAGATTAAGTAGAGAGAGGGAGTGATCAGATTAGGAAAAGTAGGGTTAAGGAATCATATATAGAAATTTAACATAATGAGAGAGAGAGAGAGAGAGAGTAATCAAACCAGATAGAATGAGAGAGTAATCATATTTACATGCAATTGCAGCCATGCATGCATGATAACTAAATTCAAATAAGATCAATAATCAGATTAATTTCTTTAAATTACGCACTAAATTCTGTAATCTCTATTGAGTCTAATCCAGTAATAAGAAATTCAAATAGAATTATAGAAATATGATTTTATTAATATTAAATTTTATATCATCTTATAAAACTTTATAGTGATTTTTAAGTTAATCACAATTATAAGGCAATTGTTTAAATATGTTGCATCTCTAATAATAATAATAATAAGTGTCTTGATATTAATTTTATTTGGTCCATCTCAACTCGGATATATCAAATATTTTGTGTCTACACGACAAGACATGCACGATGTATATTATATTTAAATACTCTCTTAATTATTTGGAATTTGAAATTACACAAAATTTAGTATCTCTTTTTTCATTTATCTTACAATTCTGTTATATATAAGTTTTTATAGACTGTGCAATTACAACACATCAAATTGTTGCATATTCGAACAAATTTATGCATCAATTTTTTTTGTTGTATAATTAGTACTGTACATGCGCATCAATTAAAACTTGTAAAGATATATAGATGTTAGACACACAAAAATAAATATACGTACGAAAAAACATTCACAATTATTAAAAGATACACAGAATGGTACTCACATAATTATATATATTACCACTTTAAATCAACAACCACCGCCAATTAATTTAACCTCAATCTAACCTTAATTCATAACACGAATGTTATATTAACCATGATGATTCTGAGGGAGGGGTACAAGTGCAAAACACAAATCTTGATCAACTCTAAAACACCATAGCTGCACCTCCATCTCTTTCCTCAGACTATTCCTCGTCACAATGCGAGACCATTTTCTTCCATTGATGATGTAGCTGGACGACGTCCTACCACCGTTGGGCTTGGCCATATCCCACCGGCAAAACTTGACGGTCTCCAACTCCAGTGACGGTTCGATGATCTTCACCTCCATGTACTTCTTCTTCTTCACCATTACGTACTTCTTCTTTATCTTCTTCATGTATCTGTCGTAGGTTTGAAGATACCATTTCTCGTCGTCCGTCAAGAAATCGTCTCTAATAATCTGACTCATCGGAATGGATAACCTATTGTTATTAGGACTCAAGTCGGTGCTGAACAACCTCTTCTCTATCACCAATGTCGCCGGCATCGTCAGAGTCTTCCCGTGCGCCATATCTTCAATCACCTTCTCGAATTTTTCCGGTAGCCTCGCCGTCGACTTTTGTGCTACTGCAGCATGATCTTCGAATATCTCTTTTCCCCGTTCCCCCACGGCGGCCAAAACATCGAACACCGTGCCTTTCATGTCAAGCATGTCTTTACAATCATCCACCGTTAAGTCCCTGCATATCTCCATCGAAAAAGTTTAGCAGAATTGGTTTTCAATAAAAAAAAAAAAAGAAGAAGAAGAAGAAGGTTTAATATGGAAATATCTTGATCGTGTATGTATTAGGTAGTCTGTAGACGTTTATATACGGAAGGATGCATGTGCGAAATAGGAGAAGGTATTCCAAAGGGACTAGGTTTTTAGTTTTTAAGAAGAGATTGTGAATCCAAGGAGACAAGAGAAAAGGTCTATCGATCTAATAAGGAAATTAAATATGGTGATGATGTATGTGTATGTATATGTATATATATTAGGAAATTAAAGATGCGTGTAATCTTTTATATCCTTGTACCGATAGTTATATAGGAGAAGAGATGAGGAACTATGTTAATTTGTTTTATTTCAACTAGCTTTTAAAAAAAAAATACTATTTTATTTCTATTCAGATTGATATTATCCTTACTTAAGTTTAATTATTTCAATCCGTAGGTTTTTGTCTTCTATTTAAACTCAATCCTAACAGTCTAGGATAGTTATTGGATTTTGATCAATATATTTGAAATTTGTAGAGCTCTTCAATTGCGGTTAACTGTCTTAAGCAGCAGTACTTCTTTATTGTTTTACTTAATTGAAATATTGCTTGAATATTAATTATTAATTAATTAATTAATTTAAATACCTTTATCATATCATCGAATGGCAATTAAACTCAATATTTTTTTGTATAATTTATTATAAGAGTAAACCAAGAGAAATCGGCGATCATTTACAATTAAATATGATATGCTTAATTTTCAGTGTGTTTTATTAATTTAAGTAGGAAAAATAATTGTGCTTATTTTGGTAGGGATGAGAGATTGCGTTTACATTGAATGATAGATAAGATAGATTACATATTGATAATGTATGGGATTGAGTATTTAAAGGATTCAAACTTTAAAATAATTTAATCCCTCAAAATATATGGTAGATTAGGCTATATTATTTTTATCAATCTAATTTATCTAATCTATCCTTTAAACTAAACGCCCTAAGTCTACAATTTGTGTAAATAAGTTGATGAATTGCTTTAGGCAACATTCTCTACGGGAATGAATTGAAGTATTGAACCACATACATTACTTTATTAATCGTTGCGACCATGTGCACTTTAGTTGGTATATATTTTGCACACTAATAAGTTTTTGGTGGTGTTATCATCACATATTGATTTTTTTGATAGTAATACGTCGTACTGTGATCGATTTTAATCTCAATTTGAACGTTTGTCATTGTATATTTAATATATTTTTTTTCATATTGTTTCTTTCATATTACTAGGAATTCGCTAGCTAGTGCTTGTGAAAAACTGAAAATTTTGAAGTGAGAATGCCAAATGAGTTCCTCTAGTCCATTTTTATATCTTATTTGGTGTCCCAGTTTGAACATAGTACGTAGTTTTTCTTTCACTTTTTTCTTGAATTTCAACTTTTTTGTATTTAATTAGTTTAATTTTATAATTAATAATTAGAGTTTATGTTGGTTATCAGCTCCGCCACCTTCGAGCGTCTTACTCCTGTATTTACCGGACGATTCAGCCATGAGGATGATGAAACGAATGGCTCAGTAACTCAATCTTTAGAACAGAATCCAGGCTCAGCGAGGAACAAACAGGCGACCACAGATCGGAGATCTTCACAGAGAGACCACGGCTTCAAGGCACACACAGCCTCCTCACGCTACCAACAAATCCTAGCCCACCAACTCAACCCAGAGGGAGAAACAGTAGATCCACACAGAAAGTGGAGTCTACTCTAGACCAGAAGAAGGCAGAGAAGAAGCGGATCTCACACAGAAGAGGAAGAAGGAAAACACTCAAGTTTACCTTGGATCGGAATCGCTTTCTCTCTCAAGAACTCTCTAGAACACACAGTAGAATGAGTAGTAGGGGTAACAGTACACTGAGCAACATATATAGGTCAGCGCACGGTTAGGGTTGGAACCGTAATTAGTTGAGGCAGTTGGGCTCGGATGTTAGTAGCTGAGCTGCATAAGTGAGCTTGGGCCGGTCCACACTGATTGGGCTTCAACTAATGGGCCACAATAATTAACAGTTTATAATTAGTTTTTACTATTTAATTTTCACTTGTCTAGTTAATAATTGATTATTATGGTCATTTAATTTATTGCATAATGAGGGTATATATTTTTTAAAATTTTAATTTTTATCTATTAATGTTAATGATGATTGATTGAGTTAATTGTCTTAAAATATACGACTTTAGGGGGGGTGTTTTGTTTTATCAAACGTTTTAAAAAATATAATTTTAATAACATAAACTTAACACATGTTTGGGTTTTCACACGATTTTCAAATTATGACGATCAATTTTCATCTATTGGTGATAGTGATAATAGATCGACAATTCTATTTAAAGAATTAAGAATCACAGATGAGTTATGATTCACATTAACCAGCGATCAGCGAAAGATGAAGACAATCATTCCATAATTTTTAAGATTTTAGGTCTAATTAATGTTTTGCAAATTGTAGGGACTTTTGTTTGAAGACAATATATTCTTCCATCTTTCGTTAGCCACGTAGATTAAATTAATCAGAATTTGAAAATTGTATAAAAAAAATCAAACATGTATTAAGTTCATCTTATTAAAACTATATTTTTTAAAATATGTGCAAACCAAAACACTTCTAAAGTTCATGTATTTTAAGGTTATTAATACATTAATATATTATAACTTGTTTTTTTAACAAAACATTATCAAATTAGTGAATACTATCAACGCTCATGTGCAATCGTGTAGTATGCAAAACATATAGAAGAGACAAACCATATTAAAAAAGATAAACTAAATTTGGAAAACTAAATGTGACGGACTCGTACACAACATTGGTGTGAGATTTGAACTCGAGACATTATGTCTCAAACTATCCAACTATACCACTAGGTCATTTCCCAATAAACACAGTTAATGTTTTGTTTAATTTATTGTTCTATAAGATGGTGTGTTTAAACACGTGAGATTTTTCGTTGCACTCTCTGTGTTACATTTCATATTGACCTTTCAATTTACGAGTTTTTCTTATATTTTTTCTTCAATTTTATTTTCTTGTGTTTTAGTTTAATTTTACGATTGTTTATTAGAATTCACCACACCCAATTAGGATTTATAATTTTTTTTACTATTTAATTTTCAGTTTTTAATTAATTAATAAATCATTATTATAGTTGATTATTTCAAAATTAAATTTAATAATTTTTTAAATTCATTTTTTTGTTGATAAATATTGACTATGATTATTTATGTTATAGTTCATTCTTATTTTTAATAAGTATTATTAAAATTATAAATTTAATAGTAAAATACGAAGTATAATACGTGGAAGTGCAACTGAAAATTTAAACCAACAGTTATGTTTATGAACAATATACAACAATCAAATGAGTAAAGAACGCGAATAATTGGCAAAGACATGACTTACGAAATCGGAAGAATGTGGTGTAGCAACATCTTAAGGGACATTATCTTTATATATAACACCCCATGAATAGTACATAATTAACAATTATACTGGCATATCTATATATTAATTTTCTAGTTCATATATATTTGCTGTACATTTTGAAGTTAATTATATATTTTATTTACCTAGAAGAATATATTAGTCGTGGATTAATTTGAACCTTGAAAATTTCGAAAGAAATATTTGTTTTCCTTTATCTTTCTGCAACATATAGCTAGGGTTCTTTTATAGGTTGCAATAGCGACACATCAAATTGTTAAATTTACACAAATTAATTAATTAGGCATCAAAATTATTTTTATTGTATAATCAGCAGGCCAGCATGTACATCAATTAAAACTTGTAAGAAAAAAAAAAAAAAAAAAAAAAAATTAACCCTAATTAATCTAGCCCTAATTAAGACGAAAACCCTGATGAATTCTGAGGCAATCGTACAAGTGCGAAACGCAAATCTCCATCGACTCTAAAACACCATAGCTGCACCTCCATCTTTACTCTTAGCTTATTCCTTTCCACAATGGGATTCCAGTTCCCGTTGATGACGTAGCTAGACGAGGTCTTGCCACCGTTACACTTCTTCGGCATATCCCACCGGCTAAACTTGACGGTCTCCGATGCCAACGACGGTTCGATGATCTTCACCTTTATGTACTTCTTCTTCTTGGTCACTACGTCGCAGCTGCGAACGTGGCGTTTTTCCTCATCCGTCAAGAAATCATCTCTAATAATCTGACTCATCGGAATCGACAACCTATTGTGGCCACGGCTCAAGTCGGTGCCGAACAAACTCTTCTGTATCACCAATGTGGGTGGCGTCAGATTCTTCCCTCCAGCCATCTTTTGAATCTCGTTCTGGAATTCCTCTGGCAGCGGCGGCGACGGCGGCGGAGGATGTTGGCCGTTGATCTTGATGTTGGGAAAGTTGCACTTCCTTTTCTTGGGCGAAATGAAAGTGGAGGCTTCTCCGTGGTCATCGTGGTGAATTCTGGTCAGTCTTTTCGTCTCGGTTTCTGCAATATGATCGTCGAATATCTCCTTTCCACGTCCGGCGACGGCGGCCAAAACATCGAAAGCGTTGCCTTTCATGTTAAGCATTTCTTTCACATCATCGAATGTTAAGTCCCTAAACGTGGCCATGATTGGTGTTTGAGCTAGCAGAGATTGTGAATAGAAGGAGAAAGAGAAAGAGAAGAAGGTTTAAGAATAAGGAAATACTGTGTATGTATGTATAGGTGAATTAAGTCGTGAAGAATATATATCTGCGTATGTACCTTTATATAAGGAATGATTTCTATGTCTACAAGGAAAGATGATAATCATATACTAGTAGGAATAGGAGAAGAGTTTCTAAAGGGACGATTATGTTTTATACAAGGAAATTAGATGTGGGTGTTATGTATCTTCAACTAGGTAATTTCTATTTTTATAACTTTTTATTTAAATTCAGATTTTTTTTGTTATTTTCTATTATCCAACACACGATATATATAATTAATTATAATGACTATAATATTGAATTTTAGGGCTCTCCAAGTGCGGTTAAGTATCTTAATTAACCAGTGCGATTAAAGATAAGTTAGCCTCTATATATTCCTTTTCGTAGTTTCTTGTTTATGTTTTAATTATTACTTTGATTGAAATACGATGTACCCTTATCATAAGCTAAACCAGGAGGAATCATCTAAGTATCAATTACTATATATACTGTACAATAAGTTTTCTTAATACACTACAAAAAAAAACATATTTTAGTCACATTAATTTTTGTCACTATATGTATATGTATCGTCACTAAATGTTCTCAGTGACAAATTATTAGATCGTGACAATGAATAGTGTCGCTAAAAGTTTTGTGATGATATCTCAATGGTCATCACTATAAATAAACTTTTTAGTCACATGCGTATTTTGTGACTAATAATTTATTTTATAGTCATAAATATTGGTTGTCACTGAAACCTAAACTTATAGTCACAATTGAATTATGTCACTAAAAATTATGGTATAGTCACACATGATTGTCATCACTAAATCTTATATTTTTATTGACAAACATTTATTGTCTCTATAACCGTATGTTTTAGTGGCAAAATAATATTTGTAACTATCACTTGATATAGTTGTTACTAGCATATTGTCACTAATTATAATTTTTATTGTCACTATTATTATATCACTAATCAAACTCCATTGTCATGATTATCATATTGTCACTAATTGTAATTTTTATCATCACTATAATTATGTCACTAAATAAATTTCACTGTCACTATCATATTTTCGCAACTTGTAGTTTCCATTGTAACTATCATATTGTCACTAATTATAATTTTCATCATCACTATTATTATGTCACTAATTCAATTCCATTGTCACTACTATAGTGTTACTAATTTAAAACCAATAGTGCGTATCAATTCAAATTTCACTGCCGCAATATATATTATATATCAAGATTTTAAAATAAGATTAAAAAAATAGTATTTGATATTGTGAGAAAAAATAATAATTATATTTCCAGCATACGCTTCAACATTCATTGACCCAGCAAAAGAAAAAAGAGTTAGTTTAATGAGAAAAAATGAGGTGATAAAATGCCAAAATGCACTTGGTGTAAGAAAAGATAAACGACATTACGATTGTTACATCTTCAAGAAGTCAAGCTACATGAGCAAAAGATAAAGTCCTAATGAAAAATAAACACTGTTAAAAGCTTACAACTGAATGACACGAGCTAATAACTATAAGGGTAGCAGAAAATGAGTCTTACAGCCTAACTCATAACCATAATTCAATGTCTCGTAGGTTAAGCTTCATTAAAATCATATCAACTAAAATAAAACTAAACAATGATACCAATGTCTCAAAAGCTTCCTTTGCTTTTCAAACCTGCAAAGAAACAATCATATGTTGACTAAAATGAAAAATAAAATATCAAAGGAAAATTGAACATAAATTCGCATTTCTTAAAATCTAAACATAAAAAACCACTAGACAAAAGACATCATAAATTATTTGATCAGATTACAGTCAAGCAAAATAAAGAAATTCATGAGCTAATAATTTTCAATAATCAATCTTTTTGTGTATGATTATATCACTAATGCAAAGTTATTGTCTACACGTGTGGAGTCTGAATTTGAAAAAAATCAGGTTTCATCTTGGTTTGTGATTGATTAGGTGTTATAATATTCTTTCAAATTCATTTAGTTTATAATAACCTAATTGCCTCATGTGAGATAAGAAATAACTACTCCAGTATATATGCCTTTATTTGATTGTCTATCTGAACAAGTAAAATAAACTATGCAAAAGGAAAGCACATTCCGCAACTCAAAGCATCAACATTTTATAAATTTGGGGAGGTATACATCTCATTGTGGCTTAAGCTCATGACTCCATTGAAGGGATTTCTTTTCCTAAACTTTCTAAGATATGTTTGAGACTATCTAGTTATTATTCATGCTGTTACATTCTACAATAGTACTTGTCTCATATTATAGTTTATTTGAAGCATGAAATCATGATAATCACAATAAATGTTAACTATGCAAACAAAAAAAAGAAACTGAAAAACTTACATTAGATGATGGAACCTGACTTATTTGCTTTAAGCTTTGAAGGATTTCTAGAATTTTGTCTTCTAAGGACTCTAACCTTATGGCCATCCCTTTGTTCTCTGTCTTCAATTCTTTAATACATTCTTTACCTTCTTCAACTTGCTTCCTTAAATCTTCATTTTCGTTTTGAAGTTCAATATTGATTCTTCCTCCTGTTTTTGAAGGGGGTTTCAAGCCATCCCCACAACCACGTAGTCGAGATGATTTCTCATCCCCTAGAACCTAAATGAAGGCATCATCTTCACTCATAACATTCCCACCTTCTTCATTTGGTTCATTTTGCAATCTAACAATATCCTCCTGCAAAAGTGAAGTGTCAGTAGTTGTTATAAATGATGTAATTAATTGAAAATTTATCTTACGTAAGTTCTTTGGAAGTTTGATCAACCCAATCTTTTTTCTTGTTGCTATATCGAGTTTTTTTCCATGTAGATATTTGTGTTGGCTCTTGTCCCATCTCAATATCACGCCGCCATACAAACATTAAGAAATGTAAAAAGTATCGTAGTGTTTCTATATATAATAGAATAGTAAGTCAGTTGAAGTATCTTACATCTTCATAGCAGTATTATGCTATAGATTTTGTTCCACAAGTATGACGCATCATCAACTTCTATCGATTTTTTTTATTTCGATCACTAACTTTCTACATATAAAAGAAACGATGTTACTTAGAATAAAGTCTTGTACCAATGTAATATAAAAAATATATAAGAAATGGATAAAATTTATGCCATAATAAAGTCTTGTACCAATCTAATAATGACACAACATTCAGTTTTGAAATCCTTAGCATTTTCACCAACAATTCGATTTCTGCGTAGATGAATGATGATGTCAAGCTTTCCAGCACCACGTGTCTTTTTTTGAAGAGAACGACCCACAATTATTCATCTTCCTTTTCTTTGTGATGACCCTACACCAAGTATAAACATTAGTGGCGATTATTGATAATGAGTAGACAAGGATAATAAAAACAACCAATGGTAGAATTGTTGCTCTGGTCTTCAGGTTGTTCATCAAGATCTTGCAGTATTTCAGATAACTCATTCTGATCCTCATTGATATTATTGATACTTGAACCTAGGTTAGAAAACATTAACTAAAAATCAGTCACCGTTTAAAGTCGAAACTGGGTTGCAAAATATTAATCTTAAAACAAGAGATGCATCCTAATAACTAATATAGATAATGAACAAGTAAAGTTTGTCTGCACAACTACACATTAAAAATTAATTAGCATGGATATCGTAAAATAATGATGTCAAGTAGAGAGAACTGAGCTTCGTACCTCCTAGTTTCCACATTCTCGAGGCCTCACCTTTCAAGTTAAAAAACAATCACAAGGTTCTAAAGAAATTTTAATGAAGTTTTTCACATGCAAGTAGGAGAATAGTTTGAATAGTCAATAAAATTATGTTAAAATGAATTTGAGAGTAAAAAAATGAAGCAAGACAGTCAAGCTCTTTATGCTTCCATGCAACTTTATCAATCAATTTATTTGGCTAGGAATATTACTACAAATTAGCTGACATTAAACGAAGAGACCTTTCTTCATTAGAGGCAAAAAAGATTTCAAAAATATGCAATAATAGAACAAATACATCAATACTATTATACAAAAGTTATTTATTCATTTACTTATTACACAAAAGTTATTTATTTTATTAGTTAGTTTTGTTACTACTTCTTTGTCAACATTTTCGGAGCAAGAATGAACTAAAATCCAGCAACCAGATAAAAAATTAGATAGAGAATATCATTAACACACCATAGAAGAAAAACATAGACACACATGCGCAAACACCAACTAATTCGAAAAGAATAAATAAATAAATAAAATGGCAGAAATTATATATACGTGAAGCACTTGATTTTGGTTGCCTACACAAATTAATAAAAAAGGTCAGATCTGTAAAGCAACACAACGATATTAATATTTCTATACATCTTCATCAAAAATAGTTTTAAAGTGAATAATCCAATCAACAATATCATATGTGTTTAGGATAAGCCTAAATGATGATGCAAAAAAGTTTACTATGTAAAGAATACATATATTAAAGTCTACAAATCATACATTTATTTCCAACAAAATCTGGAGAAAGATTGAACACCCCCACCATAATAGAAATCAAAGACCAAAGACCAAATTAAATTATTTATATAGTTATGCATAATCCACACACCATACGAGGATAACATGATGACACAAACACTCAAAATCTGATGCCAAAACAAAAAGTAAGTAAATAAAGTAACATAAATTAAACGCACCTATGAATTCGGTGTCCCGTAATTTAAATAATTATTAGATTAAATACTCTGCACTATTAGTTTGACTCTTGTTATTCAATAACGTTCATAATCTTTGTAGTGAGCATAAAGAGGAACTTAGAAAAAAAGTTGCACTAATGTGGAAAAGAAACATGAGGATTCCTTTGCAGAATGGTTTGAACGAGTAAGGTTTTCTTTTTTACTAATTTTCTAAATATAATTATTTGCTCTATTCTTAAATTTGATTTTTTTAATAGATCACATTGGTATCAACTAAAGAAAATCATGAGGATCTCATGAACTTAGCATATGGCCCTGATAAATGAGTAACTCATTGTGAGGGTTGCATAGTTAATGGATTGCACTTTCATACAAAGCATCATGATATGAATAAGAGAACTCAAAATTATGGTGTGGTTGTGAAAGTTGATGAGGTATCTGGATCACAAAACTACTATGGTATGTTGGTAGATATAGTTAAATTGAATTATTTTAGTGACCATTAAGTGGCGTTGTTCAAGTGTGATTGGTATGAAGGTAAATCGGCGCAAAAGGACAAATTCCACTTTACGAGTGTAAACCTAGCAAAGCCATGGAAAACTAGTTAACCATATGTGTTGGCAACTCAGGTAGAACAAGTGTTTTATGTTAATGATATCAAATTAGCTACGATTGGAAAGTTGTTATTCAAGGACAGGCTCAGAGTTTATGGAATGTAGTTGAGAATAAAGATGATGAATGCATGATGGCTGATGAGTTTTTTCAGCAAAATGAATCACACTTTACAGTAGATATGAATCAACTCCCTGATAATTTTAGCGAGTGGTGTAGAAATGATATCCCGTCATTGACTGTCTCTCGTATTATTGAAGAACATGTTGACATATCGTTAGATGATGGACATGAAGAGCAAGATGATGATGATGTAGAAGAAGATAATATAAATGAAAGTGGAGATGATCTTGATTTATATTGATTTCTTACATTGACAGAGTTTAGGTAACATATCAATTGTTTCTTCTTTTACTATTTTTTAAGAAATCAGTTCTGGTATAGAAATGTGGGATTGAAATGATGAAGTGTTGGTTTATTGTTAGTTGATTCTTCAGAAATGCTATTTTTGGGGAGATGTTGATTTAGTGATACATGTTTGTATTTTTGCAACAATTTGAAATGTTTACGATATTTTTACATATAAGTCTTTGGCTTAATTACTTCTTTCATATAGTAGTTCTCATATCTCAAATTTTTCCTTCTACTTATTTAATTCGTGTGGCAGACTTCATAACTTGAAGTTGGGGAAATTTTATTCTTTCTCAATTGATCTTCATTTTTGGTTCTTCCATTGTGTTATATTTTGTGAAGAGATGTTGTATTAAACTAATAAAAATTAGTTTTTTTATGCTTTCTGATGTTTTTGCCCCCCCTCCCGGCAATCAAAAGATAAATGCATCATAAAGATAATTATAGGGATATTAAGATTTTTGATAAAGTAATCTGCTGAAGTTGATTTTTGATTTTCCATGATTCCTAGAGTTGCTCGTATATCATGTACATATGTTTATGTTTTAAAGAAATACTTAAAATGTTCAAGGACTTAGTTTTAGTTATTTCTTTGCAGGAAATGTGCCTTTGGTTGTAGCAAGAGGTGGATTTTCAAGACTATTTCCTGATTCTAGTTTAGTAGCCTATGGTTTCACAGCCTACTTCCTGAATTTAATGTAGTTATCTGATTTTTTGGCGTACGCAAATGCATCTTATGTTAGCGGAGTCATAATCAGCATTGAGGTGAGCTGCATCATATTCTTCATTTCGTGCTATATCAAATACAATATATATATATATAATACACACACATATACAATCCCAATACATGCTTCACTTCATATTATGTATGTTTAATGGATTTTAATCACCTAATATTGTTTTTAGAAAAAAAACCATTATGTTCGTGTAATATCGAGTTATAGCAAAGAATTTCCAAAACTACCCTATTATGTATGTAATGATAAAGTGAACTTCAAATTATGTTGAACAATATTTTCACATGACATCATTTCTTGTCCCTTCCTTATATTATAGCATGACTACCCTATTATATATGTAATGATAAAGTGAACTTCAAATTATGTTGAACAATATTGTCACATGACTTCATATTATGTATGTTTAATGGATTTTAATCACCTAATATTGTTTTTAGAAAAAAAAACCATTATGTTCGTGTAATATAGAGTTATAGCAAAGAATTTCCAAAACTACTCTATTATGTATGTAATGATAAAGTGAACTTCAAATTATGTTGAACAATATTGTCACATGATTTCATTTCTTATCCCTGCCTTATAGGATGTTGCCTATCTGGTTAAGAACCAAGGTTTAGTTGTGACAAATGTGGTTTTGGATACTTTAAGCAAAGTTGGATTCACCAAGAAGGTTATGATTAGAAATAGTGATAGTGCCGTGTTGTTGAAGTTTTAGAGTATCAGTAACTATGAGCTTGTTTACCTGGTTGATGAAGACATTCGTGATATTTTAAACTCGACCATTTTGGAGATAAAAAATTTGTTAAATATGTGGTTGTATCGAAAAAGTCCTTGTTTCCTACTGAGAAGGCCTTCCTATTTATTGAAACAAATGTGGTTCCAAAACTACATGCCTTTATTTGTTTAGTTTATGTACAGTTTTTCATAAACGAGTTTGGTTACTAGTGATGATATTTCTTATCACTAATAATTTTTTTTTGCTTTCTGACAATATATTATTGTCACTAAATTCTTGAATTTTTTGTGACAATCTCAAGTTGTTAGTAAAAAAAGTATTAAAGAATTAGTGATGATACAAATTGTTGTCACTATTTATCATTGCATTAGTGACGATAATTATTTCTCGTGAATGACAATATTTGACGCCAATAATTTAGTGACGATAAATAATGACAATATTTAAAATTGTCGCAAATAATAGTTTTTTGTGATACTAAAATTTATTGTCACAATATGAGTGTTTTTAGTCACAATAATGTGGTCGACACTGACTTTAATGTCACTAAAACTAATTTTTCTTGTAGTATAGTGTGACAAAAATCAATTGAGATCCTCAGTCCAACTTTAATTATGTGCCCCATTTTGAATTTTATTAATTTTTCTTTAATTTAAATTTTTTGTGATTTAAATTAATTTTATAATTATTGATTATGGTTAGTTCCTCTAAAATACGATGTATAAAAAAAGAAAAAAGAGACAAAACCTAAAAATCCCGGAAATCACAAAATGATAACTCTGGGGATCGATGCCTCATCAAAACCAGTATGAAAAACCCATTGTGGGAAAAACCATACTGGAAAAAGAGTGCTCCTCTAAATAAATCAAAAATAATCAAGACCGGACATATCTCGAGAAACAGCAGTATCAATACAAGGAATAGAATGAAACCAAACCCCCGAAGATGTAGCTGGGGAAGTAAGGATATCAACCACCTGATTACCCTCACGGTAAATATGTGACACACAAAATTGAATTGAGTCCAAACAAACCAAAAGCTATTCCATCGCACCTTCAGAAGCCAAGGAACCTAAGAATTGCGTGAAGTTAGAAGAGAAACCACATAGCTGGAATCCGCCTCGAGCCAAATAAAAGCCAAAGAAAGCGTAGACACCCATTCCAAGGCACAAATAACACCTAGAAGCTCGGTCTGAAAAGCAAAACCAATGTCTTCCTCAGAGTGAAAACACAGCAAAACCGAGCCATCCGAACGCCAAAAAACTCCACCTGAAGCCATGTTCCCTAGAGCTCCAATAGAAGAACCATCTGTATTAATTTTAATCTAGCCCCTTGGAGGAGGTCTCTATGTTAGCCGAGAGGGAGGAGAAACCCTCGGAGCGACACCAAGATTGCGCAAAACCAACAAATCTGTCAAAAAATTGCTCATATATCCCAGACGACCTTTCACCCTACAAGCCACAAAAGCAAAGCCATACGAAGAGAAGAAATCAACATAAGCGGTGTAGGGTAAACCTCCTCATAGATGGTTAATTCCAATACCCAATCAGGATATATTAGCATATACTTACTTTTATTTAGTATTTAATTTTCATTTTTTGAGTCAATGTATAATTGATTATTAATTAAGATATACAATTTTTTAAAAATCAATTCTTATCAATAAATATTTATTATGATTGATTATATTAATGTTTATTTTTATAATAAACATGATTAAAATAATTAATTAATTTAATAGTGGGGCATAAAAATGAGATATATATAAAAGGTGAACTAGAGGATCTCATCTCGACAAAAATAGCTCCACCTATATATATATATATATATATATATATAGAGAGAGAGAGAGGGGGGGGGTTAAAATAGGAACCAAATCCCATGCAGGAACTAGGAACCAATAATAACCACCCATCTTCATAATTTGAATGGCCGAGATTAAATGTGGGATTTAGGAGTCTAATTGCAAAAGACCGGTCTCTTCAAATTCTTTTGGATTTCATAGGGGTAAATTTGTACAGTCAAAATTTTCATATCCTGGAAATTGTGAGGTTATTTGTGTAATTTGGTAAGTATATGTAATATTTCTTCTCATCATTCTTTCTCGTTAGTTTGAATGCAGTACTCTATTTAATTTTAGTAATGTATTATACTATTACATTTAATATTAGAAAATTAAATTATTACTATGTTATATTTTACGAGTCCACAACTATTATTAGCAAAACTAAATTGAAATATGTTTTAAAATATGCATGCCATTTTTTAGTTCATTTATAAAAGTTAAATTTATTTAAGGTAATTATTTATCTATTGTTAGCAAATATTTGAATGCATATTTTTAATATGGCCACATTATGTTAGTTTTAAATGTTTGATTAACTTAACATAGACTAACATTGAAGACTATATTTTCATTTTCTCTAATGTGCAAGTACTTCTAAGGAATGCAAGTACTTATAATTATTGATTATGGGTAATTTCAATACCCAATTAGGATATATTAATATATACTTACTTTTATTTATTATTTAATGTTCATTTTTCGAGTCAATAATTGATTATTAATTAAGATATATAATTTTTAAAAAATCAATCTCTATCGATAAATGTTTATTATGATTGATTATATTAATATGTATTTTTTATAATAAACATGATTAAAATAATTAATTTAATAGTGGGGCAATAAAAATGAGATATATACAGAAGGTGAACTAGAGGATCTCATCTCGACCATAGAATAAAGAATAAAGAACCAATCTCAACCATAGATTCTGATGATTTTGGTGGCCCAGATTACCTCAAATTTTTCGATGGTAATTTTGTTATATTTGACAGTTTTTATGGTTGTGAGGTTATTTGTGTAATATAATATATATATATATATATGTGTGTGTGTGTGTGTGTGTGTGTGTGTGTGCGCGCAATATTTCTTCTCTATCTTTCTTTCTCGTTGGTTTGAGTACTTGATCTCTTTCTCAACTCATCCATCTCCGTTTCTTCTCTTCTACTTCTTGTTTCTCTGGGAGCCATGAGATCTACGAATTTATAGAGAACCCGTACGAAGTGGAAAAACTGGATGAGATAAATTGAAAAAAAATTATATCGTCTGCCAAATAGTGAAGTTCAAGATGATGGCTCTGATTCTAGAATCATTAATGGTGGAAGAAGGAATTCAATCTGACTAACTAATAAAATTCATGACTAAAAACAAGAACAAAGACTCAATTAATAAACTGAAATTTAGACTCGTTAAATAGACTCCCATTATACCTAGATTAGGACACAAATAAGCAAAACACAAATACCAAATAAATTGAAAAGGACACGGCTAGGGCAGTTTGTGTAGAGAACGTTTATGGCAAAGGCTTGGGCTAGGGTTTATGACTAAAATATGGATCGGACTTACTTGATGAATTATGGAGATGATTCACGTGAGGATGATGATGATGAAGTGAATGTTGATGAAGGTGCGGCAGCCTTGTGATGTGATTTGTATCAATTCAAACCTGTAGAATCGAATCCCACGAACGCGATGTTAATACTCCTCGATTGATAGCAATTCACCCTAGGTCTTGGAAGAACTAGAAAGAACTTCAAATAAGACTTAAAGATTTGCTAGATCAATAGGAACTTGTGTTTTGGTCGATCAACAGAAGATCGGTGAGACAATTGAGAAAATAACTTCTTTATTTCTTGCAACTTCTAAACTAAAAATAACATAAGGTTCTCCTATATATACTATAGTTAGGGACGAAAATCTAGAGGCCAAATAACAAGGTATGGCCGAAAAATAAAGAGTCCTATTCTAGATAGGATTGTTTCCTTAATTAAAAACTATTTTTAAGGAATAATCCAAAAATACCAAAAATAAGATAATAAAAATCCTAAACTAGATAAAATAAATCCAAATTGGACTTGGGCTTCAAAAGGGGCGAATTAAATCATCAATTGGGCTGATCCAACACGCCACTTCATCAACTATGGTCTTCTTGGACTGAATCTTCAGACATTTGTGTTCTTCATGACTTGATCTTCTTCATCTTCAATGGACAACATAGCAATCCATTTGGGCCTGCCATGGCACATTTCTTCTTCCTTGATTGGCATGGTCTCATTCTCATCATTCCTCCCCTGCTGAAAAGAATTCATCCTCGAATTCAGGGCTTCATCATGGTCGAACTTAACTGTAGGAAAAGGAGGAAACTTAGTATATTTAAGTGTTGAAGAATTCTTATTCTTACCAAATAAATTAGGTCCTCGTCTAGGCCATTCAACATGCGCTCCTTGCATGCATGACAGGACTTGTCTCTCTTTCTTCTTCATCCCTTCAGTGTTCGTGCAGGAATCAATCAAAACCTTGAATTTATCCCTTTGTGGATGTACATCACTAGGTAGAGAAAACACGTTAGTAGCACTATTCTTATAAGTAATTGGTACAAGAGACAAACCTGGATTGAATGCCTTGTTGATCATTTTGACAGAAAGTAGTAGGCTGCGATTATGAACTTCATTTGCAACTGATTCCACTGCTTTAGCACGAGGTAAAGGATCACTATGGGACTGAATTGAAGAGGTAGAGGCGGCAGTAAAGGGCTAGTCGGCGGCGGTCTTGGCCGAATGCCCGACGGCGGCCTTATTTGCGATGGCAATGGCTGTATATTTCTCCTTCTCTTCTTTGAACCTCTTTTGCATGAATTGTTGGTTCTCGGCAACTACTTTAGGGGACAAGGGCTTCAAAATTGTCCTTCGACCATTTACTTCAATGGTGTAAGTGTTCAGATACCTATCGTGTACAACATGATGATCAAACTGCCATGGTCGACCTAAAAGAAGGTGTGTCATATCCATCGAGATAACGTCGCACAACATAGTGTCAGAATAATTACCAATGGAAAAATTGACACTTACTTGGCAAACAACTCAAATTTCACCTCTATCCGTGAGCCACTGGAGTCGGTATGGCTTTGGATGCTTCTTTGGCTTCAAGGCGAGTTTGTTGACTGCATATTGACTAATGGCATTGATCACACTACCACTGTCAATGATCATGGAGCAAGTCTTATCTTGAATTGAAGCACGGGTGTAGAATATGCTCTCCCTTTGGTGTTCTGGTTCTTTATCTTGGAGAATGCTCAGACTCCAGATTGTAACTAAGCTGACTATGGTCAATTCCGGCTCAATTTCCTCAGGGTCGACATCATGCTTTTTCTTCTCAACACTGGTTTCGCCTGTGGATGGCTCTAACTCCTCCTCACTAGATGATTCGATCTCATCTTGTTCCGTAATGTACAAAACTCGCCGGTTTGGATACTGGGCTTGAAAATGGCCCCATCCTTGACATTTGTAACATTGAACATCACGGGCTCATGGAGGGGCTGCATTAGGCGTCATTGTGGACTGTGTTGGCCGTGTGAGCTGTGGCCTCATGAGTGCGAGTGGTGTAGACTCGGATCTACGACTTGACTGTGGTACAGAATGATCAGAATGACAAACGGACTGACCGAACTGTCCTTGGGGATGTGTGGGGTCAATAGGAGTTGAAGATGACATACCTTGGCTCCATAAGGGGTGTGTAGGGGCTGTGGTATGGCTAGAACATCGGCGGCCATCTCTGAGTTATCATTCGACTATTGATGCATAGTGCACCATCTCTTCAATACTTGAGAAGTCTCAAAGCTCGATTTCACATGCTATATCCGGATTCATTTCCTCAATGTACCGGATAATGGTGGTGTTAAGGGACTCTTCCTTGCCAACTCTATTTAGAGTTGTTTCGAGCTCTTTGTGGTACTCTTCAATGGATCGCGTACCTTGCTTAATTCTGTTAAGCTTCTTCTCAAGCTCACGTTCATAGTGGACTGGAATGAAACATCCACGCATGACGTCTTTCATTTCTTGCCAAGAGTCAATGGGAGGGTGGCGTTCAAGGTGTCGCCGGTTCTGCTGAAACTCCTACCAGGTGATTGCGTATCCTCTAAACTCTAACGAGTCTAACTAGACCTTCTTTTACTTAGGAAAATCATAGTAGTCAAAGATCTTGTCAACCTTTCTTTTCCAGTCGAGATACACGTCTGGATCGTGTAATCCCTCAAATTCCAAAATGCTTGTTTTGATGTTGTTCAACAAGTTGTCGGGGTCTGCACGTCGGGGCTGATACTGTGGATAGGCACGGACTGCATGCTTGTAAGGCTAACGTGGTCGGCCACATCTTTGAAATGGCTCAAACTCGGCCTCTGATTCCTCTGCAAAGTCACCATAATCTTCTTCTACTTCACGATCAAATGGATCGTTAAACTGCACTTGAGGTTGGCGATGTTGAGCTTAAGGTGCTCTAGCATTCACTCTGGCTGGCTCGCCTACAGGTATTTCTGTCTGACGAGCTGCTTCAGGCTGATAAGCTGCTTTAGATTGATGAGCTGCTGCTGGCTGTCGAGTTGCTCCTTCTGGCTGGACAAGTTGGCCTTGAACTGGTGTTCGAGCAGTAAGAAGCTCGAGTTGTGCCATCATTTTGGCCAATGAGTCATCTAACTTGTTCTCCAGTACTTGATAGTGATACTAGGTATCCCACGACTGTGGTGTCGATGAAGCCGCGTCTGTAGGAGTACTAGGTGATACGGGTGCCTTATCATGCGTCTTATTATAATCATCTCTGGATTTCATGTGTACCTGCAAACAATGAACAAACGTAAAAGGAAATAAGATATGAACCTCACAACATCACATTCACTCGTTTGTTTTCACTATATATTTTTTTCTCTCGTGTATGTCTCTCAAATATGTAGTGGTGCTCATGTGATAGGTGTGTTTATGGTAGTGATGATCGAATCTTCTGTTGCTTAAGATCCGCTCCTCTCGATCTTCTCAAAAGCTCGGACTAGTCGATCAAAAACAGGCGATTTCACCTTGAAGATGATGGAATTTGGCCAAAAGTACACATAAGTCACGACAAAGCGATGAGTCTTGTGTGTCTCATCATTCCGCTTTCAGAATGGTATTATGGAGAAAAATCGGACTTCTGGAACAAAATTGGCCGAAACTGGGAAGAAATTTGATCCTATTGGGTACTAGGGACGAAATTATGAGGTAGGAAGGTGTATGTGATGTCTAGAAGAATTAGGATGGAATAAGCTAGGTAAGCAAGAAAAGAAATAGATAAGGTAGAATTTATTTGGTTGTGTTTCACCTAGATAGACACAATCTAAATAGCCTAAAATATCTATCTATAATAGGAAAGAGTCTAAAACAACTAAACAAGAACAAGGAAACGAAATTAAATCAATGCAGATTCTTTTTTTTTATCTGCAATTAACTTGAACTTAACAAGAGCAACAACTAAGACACAATTAAAGACCACGATGTAAACATCAACAATAAATCGAACATATTCTTTTTTTTAAAGATTGGTGCTCTTTTCCCTTTTTTCGTGTTTTTTTTAACAGCCGATTGCTTTTATGCTTCTTCTCTTTTCTTTTTTTTCAATGAATAATCAAATTATAACTCGATGACATGAAAGCAGAATAAATGACACGTGTATGACACATAGGATAGAAAATCTGACACGTCGGATTGACCCACGATCAGCAAAGTTGACGTGGCTCTGATACCAAATTTATGATGTAATCTGGACAATTTATACAGGATAGAAGAGACGCACGGAAGATTTCTATAGGACTTGAACAACGTCAGCGAAAAGAAAGAATTTAATCTGACTAACTAATAAAATACACAACTAAAAACAAGAACAAAGACTCGATCAATAAACTGAAATTTAGACTCGCTAAATAGACTCCTAGGATACCTAGATTACGACACAAATAAGCAAAACACAAATACTGAATAAATTGAAAAGGACACAACTATGACAGTTTGTGTAGAGAACGTTTATGGCAAAGGCTTGGGCTAGGGTTTATGACTAAAATATGGATCGGACTTACTTGATGAATTATGGAGATGATTCACGTGAGGATGATGATGAAGTGAACGTTGATGAAGGTGTGGCAACCTTGTGACGTGATTTGTATCAATTCAAGCACGTAGAATCGAATCCCACGAATGCGATGTTAATACTCCTCGATTGATAGCAATTCACCCTAGGTCTTGGAAGAACTAGAAAGAACTTTAAATAGGACTTAAAGATTTGCTAGATCAATATGAACTTGTGTTTTGGTCGATCAACAGAAGATCGGTGAGATAATTGAGAAAATAACTTCTTTATTTCTTGCAACGTCTAAACTAAAAATAAAATAAGGTTCTCCTATATATACTATAGCTAGGGACAAAAATCTAGAGGCCAAATAACAAGGTATGGCCAAAAAATAAAGAGTCCTATTCTAGATAGGATTATTTCCTTAATTAAAAACTTTTTTTTAAGGAATAATCCAAAAGTACCAAAAATAAGATAATAAAAATCCTAAAATAGATAAAATAAATTCAATTGGACTTGAGCTTCAAAATGGGTGAATTAAATCATGAATTGGGCTGATCCAATACTTGATCCAACACACCACTTCATCAACTATGGTCTTCTTGGACTGAATCTTCAAACACTTATGTTCTTCATGACTTGATCTTCTTCATCTTCAATGGACAACATAGCAATCCATTTGGGGCTGCCATGACGCATTTCTTCTTCCTTGGTTGGCATGGTCTTATTCTCATCATTTCATTATGATTTAGCAGTTTCCTTTTGTTCTATTAGCATAACAATACTTGCTGAAACATATAAACCATAATCTTGATGAAGTATGTTAGCATTGTTTTATAATGATTTAGCAGTTTCATTTCATTTTGTTAGCATTGAGAAACTTGTAGAAATATGTAAAACCTAGCTTGTAAACAACGTTGTTGCACTGCATAATTTAGATGTATATTTTGTTGTATTAGCATTATCGTTCACAAGTTTTAGCATTATCATAGCTCATTTTAGTAACAGTAGAAAAACTTACCTAGAACATTATAAATCAACCATGAACAATGCTCATAGAATTTTATTATATTAGCATCATTGTTCGTTAATGAATACATCAGTTCATCAGTTGTGGATGTTTGGAGCACCATACTTAACCAAAATGAAAGGATGTGGGACTCGAACCCTAAGCAAAGATTCTTCTTCACCACACAACCATGCGTAAGTGTATACATATAAAAGGAATCCATAAAAACTATTTAAATTGTATTGAAATAATTAATAATGTTGTTATTGCAGAGCTACACAAACACAGTTGTTGATGCACCACCAAAGTGAGATTCTTCACAAAGATGCAGTTCTTTCATTAATAAGATATATACAATATGAGATTGAATACTTCTCATGGGTCTCTATGAATGATGTCGACCTGATATGAATGTTATTTATATACATATATTAGCCTTTGAACCATTATGCTAAATAGTGTTGTTAATGTTTGCTAATTAATTAATTAGTGCTATCATTTATTTCTTTAAATTTAGTATAGCATATACTCTTGTTTTAGCATTGTTAAATTTTAGGCATTATGCTAAACAACTTTTTTATCATTAGGTATTCCAATATTAGCATTGCGATTGTGTTTTGTTAGCATTAGATAATTATATATTATCATTACACTAAAATATTTTAACAATTCATTTTATCCCTTGTGCAGTTCTTCTTTCCAATATGTTATGCAAATAACTTCTTGCTTATTTCTATTGATGTGAACAACTTCAATGTTGAAATTATTGCCAATTTCAGTGCCAAGAACAATGAAAAGAATAGAATAAAAATGAAGTATGGAAACATTCCAAAAGACTGGTTATATATGAGTATTTATTTTATCTCAATATGTATAGCATTCAAAAAACTAATTTTTAAAAACACATGCAGATAAATTTTTTCATTGAGTTCCTTAAGAATGTTAGACTCACACAGAAAGTAGAAACCATGAAAGCAAAAATCACACACACAGACTGAAGATGCCATGGAGAGACACCAAATACAAGGTTGACGGTGGTGTATATGTCAAGAGAAGCATGAAGACTTACAGATACGGTGGTTCGAAAAACTAGAATAGTGGTTTAAAGAAAATCAATGAAAGGCGGATGAAGTTCTTACAAGGGAAATACTATGTCGGAATCATAAATGCAGATAGTAACATTCTCAAAGATGAACATGTTATAGAAACAAACATATACTACCAACAGTCATGCTCAGAGGAGGAAATAGCAGTCGATCCTACAAGAATGAAACAAGATATGAAAAAAGTTCTTTGAATTGATGTGGTTCAACGTTTTGTATTACATATGATGTAAAAGTTCCTTTTTATCATTTCTATTATTAGTAAAAATAATATTTTGTATTAATTGACACACATTATCACGTGCTTCTGTGAATGACAATATTTTGTCAATTTGGTACTAAATTTATTGCTGAGACTACAATAGCATTATATGCATTCTAAAAAAAGTACATTAACATTAAAAACTATAATAGCATTATCAAAAAGTTCATTAGTATTATAGAAAATTATATTAACAATATAAAAAACTATATTAGCAGTAACAAAATCTATATAGCATTATAAAAATGTTCGTTATAGCATTAAAAAAAACTTATTAGTAGTATAAAAATTATATTAGCATTAAACAAATCAGTATTAGCAATACAAAAAATATACTATGATTAGTCTAAAATCTACTTCTTCCCTGAAATCATGACTATATTTCTGGTTACACTTCATGCAGGTACTTGAATGTTTCTTCTTACATTCGGCGACCGCCTCTCTTCTTAATTTTAGACAACCTCCACTAAATTTAGTCTTCACAACATCTAGTGGAAACACCTCAACTCCACTAGGTGCAAACAACCCATAAAATTCAGAAAATAACCTACTCTTCTTGACATAACATCATCTTGAAAATCACTAGATAAAAATCAATCTCTTAACTCACGTATAATCTGCAAAAACGAAGACATATTTTCATTGTCATCATGAAAAATAGAAAGACAGGCATAGAACTCAGAAATCAATTTGTTCGTTAGAATCTTGTTCTCCTCTAGTGTGACACAACAATCAATCAGAAATGCACTTGCTTCATTAATGAGTGAAGACAATGATGCTAATAACTTATTTGATAATGTTAAAAACAATAATAGTAATGCTAATAAATCATTTGTCATGTCAATACTCTAACAAGTTATTTTATAATGCTAACAAGTGATTATAGTAATGTTAATAATTCAATTTGTAATGCTAATAATAACTTTTATAATGCTAATGAGACCTACTGTAATGCAAACACATTCTAAAAAATAACACATTATACAATAATGCAATCACAATCTACAGAAAATCAAGAGATAAAACATAAATTCATAACAACTAATAATATATTTTACACCTATCACGTACACCAACAATAATACAAAGAACTAAAAATATTTGTTAATCATGAAAGTTGAAAGATCAACTTAATCAACTTCAGAAATATGGCGTTTTATGACTTTAAGTTGAATCTACATATATCCCATCGAAATTATATATAATTAATCGGGAAAAAATAAATACAACCCACCAGAATTTTAAAGCCCTGTTTCACTGCCGACCAAATCCTTGTTGAACGATCGCTTATTTCATTGGTGTTCGCGTCGTTGTTTTCTAAGCAATCGCTGAAGTAAAACAAGGTTGAGAAAGCAATTCAGATTTCCCCAATTTAACCACCAGAGTCTTACAACGCTCGTTCCGCCGCCAACCAAATCCTTGTTGAACTGTTCTCATTTCTTTCGCCGGTGTTCGCATCGTTGTTTTCTTAGAAACTGCTGAAGTATCCAAGGTTGAGAAAGAAAATCAAATTTCTCCAATTTTGAACCTAGAGCGGTAGCTTTTGCAGGAAACCTAATTCTCTCCGAACAAATTCACCCATAAAAAATGAAGAAGAATTACATTCTGGATGAATTAGACACATATTGTGGTGGTATCAACATCAATAGTATTTCCGAAGAAAGAAATAGAGAATGAGAATGATATATAAGAGAGAGAGAGAGAGAGAGAGAGAGAGAGAGGAAAAAAAGGGAAAATAGAAGAGAGCATAGAGAAGAGAGAAAACAGAGAAAGATCGATATGGTGATGGAGAAATATTAAAATTACATATACACCCTTATAGCTCTAAAAACACCAAATTTTACAAAAAAAATGCAATTGTGCATGACTTTTGATCTAGACCGTTCCATTTTTGTGGATGAATGGTAAGAGATCAATTCCTTATTCTCACACTAGAAAATAGTTCTCACTTAATCCATTTTCTATATATAACACATTAGCTTGTGGGACGGAGAGGGAGTAATTAACACGTATGCATGTATACAGTTCCTTTAGGCAAATATTCTCCTTAAAAATTATATGTATAAGAATCCAATTAATAGAAATTATACGTTTTCTCC
This sequence comes from Perilla frutescens, assembly GCA_026008535.1. Classification (NCBI taxonomy): domain Eukaryota; kingdom Viridiplantae; phylum Streptophyta; class Magnoliopsida; order Lamiales; family Lamiaceae; genus Perilla; species Perilla frutescens. The sequence goes on from BRKX01000002.1 coordinate 22,593,455, forward strand.
GTTGTGAATTAGTAAAACATAAATAAAGAAAAATGTGTTGCAACATTGTATTTTACATGTGGATTAGCAAATGTGTAATGCTACTTAATTTTCTGGCATAGGTTATATGTCCCCTTACGGTTAGGGTTGGGGAAATATACCATTATATTGTTATACCATACCGGAAAAAAATACCGGAATACCAAAATTTAAGGTATACCGATATTTTCTGTAAGGTATAATACCGTACCGAAATTTTTTGATAAGGTAACTGTATAGAATTTTAAAACCGATGTATACCGGCGTATACCAATACCGATGGTATACCGAATTTTTTAGGTATATACCGTTAATTCGGCATATACCGGTATATTTATGATATTATATAAATATATGTATGTGTGTGTAAATTATAGATACTTGAACTTGATATGTAATACTTAGTAAATATGTTATATATTTATAAATATCTAGTAAATTTACAATATCTAACACTTATAATTAATCTTATGTTATACTTAATGTATAGTAATTCTAAATATGTTCTAATACTTAGTAAATAACTTTTACGATTTCTAAGTAAACGATTTAAAACTTGTACTGTATAGTAAGTTTATAATAATTTATACAGTTTATATTAATTATAAAAACATGATTGATATATAATACTTAGTAAATATGTTATACATTTATAAATATCTAGTAAATTTACAATATCTAACACTCATTTATAATTAATCTTATGCTATACTTAATGTATAGTAATTATAAATATGTTCTTAATTAATACTTAGTAAATAATTATTATGATTTCTAAGTAAACGATTTAAAATGTGTAATATATAATTAGTTTATAATATTTTATACAATTTATATTAATTATAAAACATGATTGATATATAATACTTAGTAAATATGTTATTGGAGTTTATACAATTTTATATGATTGATATAATTAATCTTTTATTTTATTGGAGTTTAATTATCGTGGCATGAAAATATTTATTTTATTTTGTTGAATTTTGATCATCATTGGGGTGTTTCATATATTTAATAAATATATGAGATATATCGTAAGATAGTAGGATAAGGTATACCGATGTCGGTAAGGTATACCGACATATAAGGTATACCGAAATAAAGGTACGGTAAAGGTATGCTATTTTTTCATACCGAACTTAAGGTATACCGTTAGAAGGTATACCGAATGTTAAGGTAAGGTAACGGTATGAATTTTCTCCATACCGTACAAGTAAGGTAAGGTAAAGGTATGGTGAAAAAAGTAAGGTATATCTTACTGTCTCATCCCTACTTACGGTGTCCAAAATTGTTCATGATAATAGGGATGTAAATTAATAAAGCCATTCACAAGTTATTCAAAGCTCAATTTAAAAAAAGTTCGTCCAAAGTTTGTTCATTTTTTTAAATTAGACTAGCTCAAGTCTCGAATAGAGTAGTATTCAGTCCAGCTAGCTCGCGAACATGTTCATGAATATTATAAATATTTCAACGGATAAATTAAATGAGCTCTTTTTTTCAAGTTCGAGATCGAATAAGTAAATTAAATGAGTCTTTTTTTCGAACATTCGAGCTCGGACTCGATTAGTAAAATTTCAAACATTTCACGAGCTAAATTCGGACATGATAAATATATTTGTCGAGCTGCGCTTGAACAAGAGGAAAAAATCTCGAATCGAGCTCGAACCGATCTCGAGCATGAATATTCCTTAACGAGTTGAGCTCTAACATCAATGTGTTCGGTTCGATTCAATTCGTTTATAAAACTATTGATCCATATTAATTTTTTTACGGAGAGATGGTAGATTTGTACATTGAGGGGCATATTTAAATTAATCAATTAATTATATATTAGATTCTAAGGCTAATATGTATATAGATAATATCATATTTTTAATAATAAATATGAGGTTTTCTTAGTTGGATACAATAAACATGAAATTAATATTTTCAAATTTTCCCAACATTTTATTTTGTTTTCAATTTTAGCCTCTGTAAAAGAATTCTCAAGAGTGCTGACTTAGCGCTCCGGAATAATAAGTGAAAAATATTAAAGAAAATAAAATAACTATTTCACACTCGGTGAAATAATTTGTCCAAATCCCTTCATTTATTTTTCTCTCTGTTTTTTTTTTTATTGAGTACCTTTATTCTCCTCTAGATATGGCACGATTAGTCAGGGCCGGAAGTGGGTGCCCCCCCCCCCCCCCTCCCAAACTATGTGAGGTCTCAAAGATTTCATAAATAATAAATATCATATTTATTTAAATAAAAGAGTTTAATACAATGGAAGTAATATTTAAAATAAAATAATATTTATTTAATCTTGACCATCACTCTGTCTCCGCATCACCGTCCGAGTCTCTTCAGCCTGAAAAGATAAATAGCTTTGGGTGAGTGCTGGTAACTCAATGGGGTGACTCAATTATCCAGGTTATACAAATATAACAGTAAATACAAGTCATAACATATTTCATCAATAAAGCCCGTAGGCCATCATAACATATATCTCGTAGGATCATCATAAACATCTGACCCGTAGGCCCATATATAATATATGCCCGAAGGCCCATATGACCTGTAGGCCCACCAGCACACCGCATATATAACTATAACAAGGATAAGAGTTCATATATATTCTCCGAGAGAATCTCCACCTTTACTTGACTTTAAAACTTGATTGAAAATGAACTTAGTTAGATCCAACACCACCGCCTTGAGAAACGTTTGAAAGCTTAGTAAAATCCTTTGAAGCTTTATGTGATGAAATAAATGAAATGACTCATGTATTTATACTAAAGTTTTGGTATACGAAAAATGGAAACATCACAATTGTAGAGGATTGATTTGAATCAAATCCCAAATTTTATGAAATGGATTGATGATTGATGATTGAAAATTGATATGATTTTATGAATGCCAAAAACTTGCTTAAGCAAATATTTTTTTTTGGGAAAATGGTAACGACCAGTTAAAAATATTTTTTTGGGGTCATTACAGACCATTTTTTCTATTATATATATATATATATATATAGTCTTTACCTTATACTTTCTCCATTTCTAAATAAATCATGTCATGCTAACATTTTGATTTTGTTTAAAAAAAAGTGTTATTCTATAAATTTGGGATAGGAAATTCACATTTTTCACATATTTATCATCATCTAATGTATTCAAACATGTATATTTAACTCATTTAATGTATTCACACAATTGTGTATTAGGCAATTTAATTAATTTGTTAATTTATGTTCATTCATCCAAAATGACATTTATATAGAAACAAATGGAGTATATTTTTTAAAAGGAAAAAAAATAGTACCTAGTCATGTTATTTGTGAAGAACAGTTCGACAGGTGATAAAAAAAAAAAAAAAAATAAGATTCCGTCCATGCAATTAGTCCCTCATCATCTTCTTCATGTATACATCTTCTGTACAATATGCACCTGCACAAGCACAAGATGCATGCATATATGCTTCACCATCGCAACATCGATCGCAGATATTTTCCACAGTTTGCTTCGATCGTTTTCCATCATACCTATTAATTAACATTTTCCAACAATAATTCCTTTACTTCCGGATATTGTAATTAATCATATATATAAGACTTTTCCAAATACTAATAATATTTTATTGGTTTGATTCTGAAAAAGAAAAACTATAAAAAATAAAAATATGAATATGCATGATCAACTCAAATCAAGCAGATCCTAGATTCAACGTACGTTATTAATATTTAGTTAATAATAATTAAGACATTTATTCAAACAAGGCATCACTTGCAAATCATAGACTTAACATACGTAATCAAACTTAATTTAATAACAGTAAAGCCATTAATTTAATTCAAATTAAAGAAGCAGTATCATTGTCATTGTCATGACATTAAGATTTGATTATCTATACAAATATTATGAAATATATATAGATAGATATATATATATATATATATATATATAGGGGAGGGTTAGCATGTAAATATGGTCCTAGAGTGTAAATTGTGGATTAATCATGTCCACTTATTTGATAAGATCAATGGTCTCTATTAATTATGGGTGAAATTATTAGTATTGCTTTTTTTGTGTATTTAGATGCATGTGAGGGCAAAATTGTACAATCAAGTTTGGGATATTAAATGTCACCCATAAATAACTCCATATATTTGGGGATTTAAATCAATGCACTCACCCATGTCCATAAACAAAAAATAAAAATAAACACAATATTGTAATATATATACAATAAAAAAACCAAAAAATCTTCAATATATATACAATTTTAAAAGAATAAACACAAAAATATTTAATATAATTTCAATTTTGTTACAGTGTAGTGTGAATGTAAAGTTAATTTATTAATTCCGGATGCTTTTATTAGTAGTAAGTAATGTTATTATACATATTATATCACTTTAGAATTTTTATAAGATTAAAACATGTTTAACAAATCGTTGATGCTAATTTGACAACTGATACTGCTTTTAATATTGATGAATCGAAAAAAATATATATTTGATGTATTTTTGAGTTTGTGCGGATACAATGTGAGGTAGTATAATGCTAATTTTGTTAATTCCAAATGCTTTTATTAGCATTGGGTAATGTTATTCTAAAAAGATACACACTGAGCACACTAAATCATGTGTTCTAGAGACTATAGCATTTCCGATAACATATCCAAGCATCAAGAAATACAACAATAGCGTATACAAAAAAAAATCATTTAGCCGACGACAAAAAAACTCAACACGTATTTATTTTAAAAAAATGTACTCTTAACCGTGAATTCTAGCAACAACAACAAAAATCAATTTGAGAATATACTCCTCATCACCAAATAACCTATTCAAGCAACAAAAAAAAAATACAAATATATCATATACACAAAAATTTAATGTTGTTTCTAATGAAGTACATTGTTTAAATTTTTTTCACATGATACCAAACTATTTTTGGATGCTATTTTTAAGTTTTAGAATGCTTAATTTGTTATTTTGTAATGCTTTATTGTCAAACTACGTCAAACAAAATGCACTCTTAACCGCGTATTCTAGCAACAACAACAAAAATCAATTTTTAGAATATACTCATCATCACCAATAACCTATTCAAGCAACAAAAAATACAAATATATCATATACACATAAAATTAATGTTGTTTCTAATGAAGTATATTGTTTTAAAAAAAACATGATACTTAACTATTTGCGGGTGCTATTTTTATGTTTTACAATGCTTAATTTGTTATTTTGTAATGCTTTGTTGTTAGACTACGTTAAACAAAATGCACATTTAACTGTGTATTTTAGCAACAACTACAAAAAATAATTTTAGAATATATTCATCATCCCCAATAACCTATTCAAGCAAGAAAAAATATAAACATATCATATGCAAATAAATTTAATGTTGTTTCTAATAAAGTACATTGTTAAAAAAATAACATTATACGAAACTATTTCAGTATGCTATTTTTAAGTTTTAGAATGCTTAATTTGCTATTTTGTAATGTTTTGTTGACCGACTATGTTAAACAAAATGCACACTTAACCATGAATCCTAGCAGCAACAACAAAAAATCAATTTTAGAATATACTCATCATCGCCACTAACCTCTCAAGCAACAATATAGTGATAAAGTTGTTTACTGTTCTTTCTAATGAAGTGTATTGTTTTAAAAAAAAAATTAACATGCTACCAAAATATTTGGCTATGCTATTTTTAAGTTTTAGAATGCTTAATTTGTTATTTTATAATGCTTTTTTGTCTGACCACGTTATATGAAAGTGATTTTTTCTATCCGAGATTCTTGTAATTTAGTACTGTAATGCTTAGTATTAAGCATGTACAAAAATAATCGAACAAAATAAAAATCAACTTCAAAATATACTCATCGTCACGAATAACTTATTCAAGCAACAAAAATTGCTATATTGATTTTTTTTCATCCAACATTCTTGTAATTTGGTAGTGTAATGCTTAACATTAAGCACGCATGGAATAATCGAAATTGCTATATTGATTTTTTTAAGAGTTTATAATCATCTTAATGGTGTATGGAAGATTAATATTTGATTTATTAATTTGGTTAAAGTCCAAGAAAAATAACGTAACAACCTTAATGGTTTCATGTTGAAATATATGTTTTGATGTTATTTGTGTGTGATTAGTACTAAATAATTTGTACACTTTATTATAGATTAGTAAACATGGATTTGATATTGTTGTTTTCAATTATAATTGTTAAAAGTTAATATGTACTTTGAAGCTTTGGTTGATTATTTCCAATTTCTTATTTTGCAATATTAATAGAATAGCACGTATGATAGTATCATTTATAATGTAATTACAAAAGTAAATTATATGATTAAAAATATTATTAACATATTAAGAAAGTAATAATGGAAAAATCGTGAATGAAGGGATTTAATGGTTTTAAAAGACCTCAATTAATTTGTCATGACATACATGCCCTTTTTACATATAATAAATATAAAAAGTTAATTAAAATAAAATTCATATCCATTCATCTAATAAATCTAATGGATAGGATGAATCCACAATTTATACACTAGGCGAGTGTTTACAAATGAGTCATTCCCTATATATATATATATATATGGGTGGGTTAAAATGAGGACCACTACCCCATTTAGGAAATAGGAACAAATATTAATCACAGATTTAGTCCAAATCAACGGCATAGATTAACTTTTATATCTAGGGATCAAATTGCAATTCTTTTCCTTTTTATTAATATATCTGAATATTAAGGGATAAAAAAGGGTGGTAAAAATAACACTAAAATCACGTCACTGATATGTAGGAATGTAATTATGGCAATAAACTCACCCAACCACTCGAAATTGATTTAGATTTCAAATGGATTATATTTACAAAATCAAATATAGGATTAGTTATAGCAAAAATTAATTAGGCGGCGAACATCCCTATTCCATTTTCTCCCAACAAAATCGATAATCCAGAAGCCTGTTTCCTTCCTTCACCGGCAGCGGGTTTTGATTCTACTACAAATTGAAGTTCGATTACAGAAGTAAATGACAGGAAGACGTTCAACAAGAAGAACTCCAGGTATTTGTGCGGCGATTTTTTTTTTCAATTTTGGTTGGTTTATTTGATGGAAGTTGCGATTTTTTTCAAATAAGTACCATGGTCTACTTCATAGTTGAAAATTCGTTTGCGTACTCATGTTTAGACTCCGGGTTTTTTTGATTGACTATTTTTTTTTTTTTGTATAATATTTGCAACATTTGTTTTACTTATGGAACTTGATAATGAAAAAATTTGGGTGAGATGGATGATCTTTGATAAATTTAGATGTTGGTGGGGTTTGATTTTGTTTTTATTAGGTTTTTTTTATGTTGAATGATGCATACGTGTTTGCAAAAAGGTGAAAACCAACAACAACTTTGTGGGGGGACCGTTCATAAACATTAATGAGGGGGAAAACGTGGATAGTGATTGTGTTTCATTATGAATCTTTTGCGATTTCTGTTTGTTGCGCGCACGTATTTGTATCATATTTTTAATTTCTTTGTTTGAATACATATAGCGAATAGTGTGGTTATTATTAGCAAATTTAGGTATGGTATTAGCAAAAATATATGAAGATGATAGCAATCTTATTGAAAGGATGGGAAACTGCTATGTGTCTCCACAAATTCTAGACACGTTTGAAGATGTTGAGAGGGTTGTCGAACTGAATTGGTGCGGGTATGTGATGAAATGTTTGATAGAGCACACAAGAACATGGCAGGCGAATAAGGATAAAAACTACACTGGTCCTTCTCTGTTCATAACCGCAAGTATATTACTTGCATTCTTTTAATTTTTATATGATCATCAACATTATTCAGTCCACGCTAAAAAAATCATAGCAATTAGCAATGATTTGAACATATGATAGCAATTTTTTTTGTTTTGTCATTAACTCATAATATAGCATACATCAATATTCTGCAACTTCTCCTACAACGTTTTGACACAATCTTTTTAATGTATTCTTTATATTTACACATTTCTCAATCGATTAATATACTAAATTATCCTAAAATCCCAGCATATAGAAAAACAGAGAAATTAATAAACATAAACGTACATCAACTAACAAATTATTTTGAAAACGATAATGATACGTTGAATATCTGGAATTTCCATCGATGTTGCTATCTTGTGTATATAGCGCACAATTACCAAACAATAAACTGTAAGAATCGATTAAAAAAAGGATAAAAAAATTGACCAAATATTGCAGAACTGAATGTATTTTTTCAACTTCCAATGAACGGTTTCTGGAGGAGTATTCCGTGTTAATACCGAAAATAATATAACTGTAATCATTTTAATTAAGTAAAAAAAAACCGCATGAATAAATATTTTAAAAATAAATGGAAATAGAATCCAATATTGCATGGAGATTGGAAATTTCCCTAAAACGTGGGATTTGATTTTACAGTATTATATATGAATTACAACTTTAACCCACGGCTTAATTTAATTATTAAGTAATTGCAATCTAAACCCCCCTTCATAAATGGATCCTAACCGTAGAAATAATTAGATACTGTGGCTGATATTAATTCCTATTTCCTACATGGAGTTTATGTTCCTATTTGAACTCTAGTCTATATATATATATATATATATATATATATATATATATATATAGGGGTTGTATCAAAAATACACCCTTTTCTGGTGTAGGAACTAGGAACTCATCTTATACTGTCCACCTAGATGATCTAATGCCTGAGATTAAATGTCCAAGTCAAGGCAAAAAAGAAGGAGACAGGGGTATGATTGTCAAATCTCAATAAAAAAGCTGATGTCATCACTTTTTTTAAAAAAATCCTAAAAACTTTGATCGACTATAACTCACTCGTTTCAAATCGCATCAACGCAAATAATATACCAAATTAAAGATTTTTTCATGCTCTTTAATTCAAAATCAGTCATGGATATGTTTGTTCAAATAAATATAGACGAAAAATACAAAATATAAATTTTTACTCGTGTCCAGCGCGAAAATGCTTTCGTTAGCTTTTAAATAATGGTTCGTCAGCATTATGATAAGTTGATTACGTATGCTGACGAAGCATTTGTTATATGCTAACATATTGCATTTATTGTGCGAATGAATGATCATAATGTTAACGTATTACGCATACTTATATTATTATTATTATTATTTATTACATTTCAATTATGACTTATAATTATTTTTTATGATTTAATTTTTATGTTTTAGTTACTAATTGAATATTATATATTATTTATTTCATCAAATTAGAATATATTAGTTAGAGTTTTTTTCATCCATTTATGGTTTATAACTTATGCTAACGATGAATTGTCATATGCTAACATAATTTATTCGAAATGCTGATAAAATAATATCATTATGCTAATGTGTTATATTTATATTGTTATTATAATTTATTCCATCCAATTGAGGTTTATAATTAATTTTTAGAATTTAATTCTATTTTTAGATCATTGAAGTTTATTATATCTGAATTATGGTTTATTTCATCTTATTAGAATTTATAATTACACTTTAGAATTTAATTTTTCGTTAACAATATGAGAAAAAATTTTATTAGCATAAATATAACACTTCGTTAGCATGATGATAATACTTCGTTAGCATAACGATATGTTATCAAATATCCTCCGCTATTTTTATAAGAATTACCAAATTACGTTAATACCCCCGCGTGAATTTTTTTCCAAATATTACAGGATTGCCACCACTCCTTTTAATCAAATCTGGACCATAGATCTTTATTAATTGTATAGTGTGAGATGGGTTCCTAGTTCCTACACTAGGTAGGGTTTGCATTGTAACACTCCCCTATATATATATATATATATATATATATATATGTAGTCTATTTATGAGATCCGCCATATTATGATTTCTAATTCGTACTATTAATTTTTAATAACATATTATTAATTTGGAATAAATCATATTATTTGGTTTTGTAATCCCTCTTCTATGCATGTAATAACAATAATATCTTCTTTATTAATTAATTAATTCCTCCTTTGTGTTGATTAATTGCCTTCGTCGTCTTCTTCTTCTTCGTATATATTCACTTCTTTCAAACACACACACAAACTCCGTCCAATAAAAATATATATAGGTGCATATTATTTTCAATTTTGTTCCTAAAATAATAATTAAATTTTGTTGATAAAGGTGCATTTTATATTCAATTTTCTTAATATATATATATATATCCTAGTTAATCAATGTTATTTTAAAATTAACAATCTTTTTTTATGTGTGACAAAAGTATTAGTTGTATAAAAAAATTTATACCGACTCTATTTTTCCAAATACAGTTTTTTTTTTTTTTTTGTAATTTGAGTGAAAAAAGACAAAATGGATATAATCGCGGGATTATATATAAGTTTAATTATTATACTACAGGAATTATAGATCTATCTGTAATAAATTAGTAGCTTGCTTACAATAAAATGAGGTAGATTTTAAGTAGATAGATTAAATGAGCAAACAATAAATTTCTTCCGCTCAGTTGGAATCAATCAATACACACATATCATTTAGAATTTGTTTCCACCATCGACAATGTGCACAGTAAGTCAGTACTAGACTTCCACAATGAGCAAACAATAAATAAAAGCTTTAGTTCCCTAGCTCATACAATAAATGTTGTAGCTAGGTTTAATGGATGGGTTGAGAGTTAGGTATATCAAATAAATGAATAAATGTTGTAGCTTTATTATTCTAAACACATTATATGTTATAATTTTTTAATAGTATATTTTTTTAAAATTATATAATTAAAAGTTATTAGTTTCTGTTGGAATGTAGGCCCATTTCTATTGGGCTGCAGATATTTCCTCAAGCCCAAACGTATTCAGCCCATATCCACTCACTCCACTCACTCACTAGGGTTCAACGCCGCACTATATATATTATGTAATTGTTTGTGTGTGTGCGGATTATCATTCTACTGTGTGTTCTCTGTGTGAGCTAAACCCTAGAGAGATCTGCTTCTTCGTGTTCTTCCAGATCTGTGTGAGTGCTCTTCTTCTTCTTCTCAAAATCCTGTGTGAGGAATCCACTTTCTGAGTGTATTCCTTGATCTTGGGGTGTTTGTGAGTGAGTGTGAGGGGCTGTTCTGTTAGGGTTTGGGGTCTGTGTCTCTCCGGTGAAACATCTCCTTCTCCAGTGGTCTGTGGGGGTTCTCCGGCTGCAGACGGTTGAGCGATTGGTCGAGAAAGGTTCCTGAGCCTGTTTTATCCACTGTCTTCATTGGTGGAGATCTGTTGATCGGAGTCGAAACCGCGGAGTAAGATGCTAGGCGGCTGGGTTGACCCTTACAGCGGTATCAGTAGTCAGCACCCTTGCCACCGCATCCTCTGTCGGCGACTCGCGTCGTCGCGTTCGCATACGCATCAGGTAAAACGGCATTCCTCTCTCCTAGGGCGCCGCTCAGGTTAAATAGCTGGATCCTCTCTATTCTTTCGCTTATTCGAGGCGTGGAGGCCATTAGGCTTGGTATCTATTCTATGGCTACATGTTTCCGCTTGATTCCTTGTCTGTTTGCGCTTCAATCTGCCTTGGGCTTACAGCTAGGGTTTCTTCTTGTTTTGTTCCTGGTTTTACTCTGAGCTTTCACTGCATTCTCTGAGTTTTCTTTTCCTTCTTGTTACGGATCTGGAAGATCCGGCAGTAAGCTCTTCTGAGCTTGAAGAAAATCGATGATTTCCTCGAGATTCATTCTCGGTGTCCAAAGGACTACAGAGTGACCCCCTGCACAATCGATAAATCAGTTTTGCGAACTGGGATAGCCTCTGCTCCGCTACTTGGACTGCTTCATGGCTGCTGTTCTGTTTGGTTTTGTTCTTATTTCTTTTATGTTGTGGGTGTTGGCCTTCTGTTTTCGGTATTTTCTGTGTTTGGAGTACATTTGTTGTCCTCTGAAGGAAATTCCTCTTCTCTGTTTGTTGTTTCCCTGCTTTTTGTGTTTTTTCTGTGTTACAATGGCTACCAACGTGTATGGTTTTGTGCCTTTTAATGGGAAAAATGATTTTAGCATTTGGAAACAGAAAATTAAATGTGTTTTAATTCAACAGAGAGTTTCCAAGGCCTTAGATCAATCTTATGATGATTCTGATACTCCTGCTAAAAGATCTAAAATGAATGAACTTGCCTGTTCTACTGTAATTCTGAATTTATCTGATTCTGTAATCAGAAAGGTAGGCTCTATTAATTCTGCAAAGGAGTTGTGGGATAAGTTGAATGAACTGTACACTGAAACTTCCTTTACTAGCAGAATGTATTTGTTGGAAAAATTGTTTAAATATAAACTTGACCTGTCCAAAGACATTGATGAGAATATGGATGGTTTCACTAAACTTGTTCAGACTATTAAACTTTCTAGTGATACCACCATTGACAATTATACCAACATAGCCCTGATGAATGCTATTCCTGAGTCCTATAATGATGTCAAATCTGCTATTAAGTATGGTAGGGATAATGTGTCTATTGATATTATTGTCAGTGCTCTAAAAAGTAAGGAATTAGAGCTGCAGGAATCTGGTGGGGGTAGCAGTGGTCAAGGTGATAAGGCTTTGCATGCTAGAGAGAGGGAGAAAACTAGAACCACTAATCAATCTGATCCTGGAAATAGGAAGTCTAAGGGGAGGTCTAGATCCAAATCTAGGTCTAAATTTGTGAGAAAGTGCTATAATTGTGGGGATACTGATCATTACATCAAAGAGTGCCCAAAACCTAAGAAGAAACATAAGAAAAAGCCTAAAAATGATGATGATCAGTCTAATTTGGCTGCTGGTGCCACTCTTGGTGACTGTTATATGGATGTTCACAATTCTCCCACACAAGTGCACTCTGTCTCTGTTTCCTTATGTGCTCAAGATTGGTTAATTGACTTTGGTTGCACTTTCCATATATTCCCTTTTAGATCTGTTTTCTCTTCATTTAAAGTTGTTGAAACTGGTCATGTGTCTATGGCAAATGAGAAAAAATGCAAAATTTTGGGAGTTGGAAATGTGTGTTTGAAGTTTAAGTCTGGCTCTGCTATTACTCTTCACAATGTGAGATATGTGTCTGATTTATGCTACAATTTGTTATCTTGTGCTGCTTTAGAAGATGATGGTTATGAGGGCAGGTGGGGTAATGGCCAAATAAAAGTTTTAAAGGGTTCTTTGGTTGTGTTTAAAGCTCTTAAGCAAAATAACCTATATATCTGCCATGGTGAACCTGTGTCTTCTGTAAATGTTGTGCAAACTGATAATACCTTGTTGTGGCATAATAGATTAGGGCACATGAGTAATAAAGGATTACAACTTCTGAAAAAGGATGGCATGCTTGGCTCTGATGTAAATTCTTCTTTGTATTTCTGTGATGCATGCATCTTTGGTAAACAACACAAAGTACAATTTCCTGTTTCTACTACTCCTAATCTGTCTACATGCACTGAAGTTCGTGAGTATTTGCATGCTGATGTGTGGGGGCCTGCTCTAGAGCCCACTCATGGGGGAAATAGATTTTTCTTGTCAATAATTGATGATTTCTCTAGGAAGGTCTGGGTTTTTTTGATGAAACAAAAGTCTGAAGTGTTTGAAAAATTCAAATCTTGGAAATCTTTAATTGAAAATCAAACTGGCAAGAAAATTAAAACCTTAAAGACTGATAATGGTCTGGAATTTTACAACACTCAACTTGATACTTTGTGTATCCAATCCGATATAAAAAGACATAAGTCTGTCCCTTATACCCCCCCTACAAAATGGTGTTGCTGAACGCATGAATAGAACTTTGTTAGAAATGATGCGGAGTATGAGGTCTCTGTGTGGTCTTTCTAAAAAGTTTTGGGGTGAAGCTTTATGTACTGCTGCTTATGTGATTAATAGGTCTCCTTCTGTGCCTTTAAGGGGGAAAGTCCCTGAAGCTGTTTTCACAGGTAAACTTGTGGATTTATCCAACCTTAGAGTGTTTGGGTGTGCTGCATATATGCATCAAAAGGGTGATAAACTTGTTCCTAGATCTAGGAAATGTATATTTCTAGGGTATCCTGAAGGGGTTAAGGGCTACAGATTATGGGTAAGAGATGAACCTGATTTTAAAACTGCTATAAGTAGAGATGTTGTGTTTAATGAGCATGTGTTTCCTTTCTTGTCTGATAGTCTGCAACCTGTTAACTCTTCTGATACTATTCCTTTTGAGGTGGAGCCTCAAACTGTGGTGTTTCAGCCTGTGCTTCATGATGATACTGCTGACAATTTGAATACTTTACATGAAAATGTTAATGCTGATTTGTCTTCCAGTGATCATGTTTCCACAGATAATGAGGTTGTGTCTGAAACTGAGTCTGAAACTGACAATGAGCATGAATCTGATCCTTCTTCTGAGCATGAGAATTTGCAAACTTATCAACTTGCTAGGGATAGAGTTAGAAGAAATATTGTTAGGTCTGTTAGATATGCTGATTGTAATCTGTTTGAATTTGCCTACAATGTGTATGAATCTCTAGATAGTAGCGAGCCTAAGACTTACAAACAAGCTTTAAAATCTGCTGAGTCTTCTAAATGGATTGCTGCTATGAAACAAGAAATGAACTCTTTGCATGTTAATCAGACCTGGATTCTTGTGCCTAGGCCTGATAATAGCTCTGTGGTGGATTGTAAATGGTTATACAAGATAAAATATGAGATTAACTCTAAAAGATTCAAAACTAGGTTAGTTGCTAAGGGTTTCACTCAAAGGGAGAGAGTAGATTATTCTGAAATATTTGCTCCTGCTGTTAAATTTACTACTGTGCGTATAATGCTTGCTCTAGTTGCTCATTTTGATTAGGAATTAAAGCAAATGGATGTAACAACTGCTTTTCTTCATGGAGATTTGGATAAGCCTATATACATGTGTCAACCTGAAGGTTTTGTTGATCTTAATAGACCTAATCATGTGTGCCTATTGAAGAAATCATTATATGGGTTAAAACAATCTCCAAGGCAGTGGAATATTAAATTTGATCAATGCATGAAAAATCTGATGTTTAAAAGAAGTGCTTTTGATCATTGTTTGTATTTTAAAGATACTTCCTCTGTGCCTGTGTTTCTTTTGATTTATGTTGATGACATGTTGATAATTAGTCCCTGCCTAAAGTCTGTCAAATATGTTCAAACTTGAACTTTGAGATGAAAGACTTAGGTGAATATTGAAAGGGATAGGAAGAGATTTACTCTTGTACTGAAACAGTCTTCTTATGTTGAAAAGATTCTGAGTAAGTTCTCCATGTCTGATGCTAAATCTGTGAATGTTCCCCTTGCCTCACACTTTGTGTTAAGTAGGGAGCAGTCTCCACAAACTGCTTCTGATATGAATGTTATGAAAAAGGTGCCTTATTCCAATGCTGTTGGGTCTGTTATGTACTTGATGGTCAGTACAAGACCTGATATTGCTTATATTGTTACCTGTTTAAGCAGATTCATGTCTAATCCTAGTATGCCACACTAGGAAGCTCTGAAATGGCTCTTGAGGTATTTGAAATATACAATGCAGTTTGGTTTAATTTTTTCTAAACATTCTAAAGGGGTCATTCTCTCTGGTTATGTTGATTCTAATTATGCAAACGATAGAGACAATAGGAAATCAACCACTTCCTATATATTTACACTATGTGGGTCATGCATTAGTTAGAAGTCTCAACTGCAGCACATTGTAGCTCTTTCTACTACTGAATCTGAGTATGTTGCCATCACAGAAGCTATAAAAGAGGCTATTTGGTTAAAGGGTTTGTTGTCTGAAATTAATTTTCTTAAAGGAAATGTTGTGGTACATTCTGATAATCAATCAGCTATTCAGCTGTGTAAGAACCCTGTATTCCATGATAGAACTAAACACATAGATGTGCGTTTTCATTTCATACGTGATGTAGTAGAAAAACAAGATGTGTTACTTGAAAAGATTGCTACAGAATTTAATCCTGCTGATATGGGAACTAAATGTTTGCCTGTGGAAAAACATATGTCCTGTATGCGTGTGTTAAACATTGATCCTGGATAATCTCTGTAGTTGTCAATACTTTCATAACCAAGTCTAACTTTGTGTTGGAGTGGTTTGTTCTGTGTCTTATCTGCAGGTAACTTTGTGATCTCTGCCGGTGAGGCTTGGTAGGCAATGATGAACCATAGTGACTGCTCTGACTGTAGCCGACCTCAGGAATGGACCTAAGGTGGAGAATGTTGGAGTGTAGGCCCATTTCTATTGGGCTGCAGATATTTCCTCAAGCCCAAACGTATTCAGCCCATATCCACTCACTCCACTCACTCACTAGGGTTCAACGCCGCACTATATATATTATGTAACTGTTTATGTGTGTGCGGATTATCATTCTACTGTGTGTTCTCTGTGTGAGCTAAACCCTAGAGAGATCTGCTTCTTCGTGTTCTTCTAGATTTGTGTGAGTGCTCTTCTTCTTCTTCTCAAAATCCTGTGTGAGGAATCCACTTTCTGAGTGTATTCCTTGATCTTGGGGTGTTTGTGAGTGAGTGTGAGGGACTGTTCTGTTAGGGTTTGGGGTCTGTGTCTCTCCGGTGAAACATCTCCTTCTCTGGTGGTCTGTGGGGGTTCTCCGGCTGCAGACGGTTGAGCGATTGGTCGAGAAAGGTTCCTAAGCCTGTTTTATCCATTGTCTTCATCGGTGGAGATCTGTTGATCGGAGTCGAAACCGCGGAGTAAGATGTTAGGCGGCTGGGTTGACACCTTACAGTTTCGGATAATTATCATTTAAAAAATAAATAAATCATTAAGCGTATTCATATTTCAATTATAAAACAAAATGAAATTTTTAAAAGAATATTTTTATTTGATGTAAAATTTAGTGCAGAGCATTAGAGCTGTAAAAAAAATTAGTGCTGAAATTGCACCTATTTGGTGCAGATTCTGCACCAAATAGGTGTTTAGTATTTAAGACGGTGTTTGTAATAGGGGTTTTTTTAATTAAAGATATTGGGTATTCTTGTAAATAAGCAAAATTTTAGGAGGTATTTGTAAATATCCTGACATATTTTCGTTTATAAATGTGAAGCAATCCCAGTACTACGTCCACAAATAATTTCTCCATCACCAATATAATTGATTTGAGTAGCATTTAATATGGGCACCGAGAAAAGTGATGCAATTAAAATTGGAGGGGATAAATACAGATCTTTCCTGCATGATGAAGCAAACAATATAGAGTGGAGACACGGTGGCCCTCCCATTTACGACAGCGTCAACAAGCTTTTTGAGGAAGGCCGCACCAAGGCATGTCGTCTCTCTCTCTCTACTCTCTACTACTACTACTCTCTCTCTCTCTCTCTCTCTCTCTCTCTCTCTCTCTCTAACCCTGCATATATTAATTGGTTAGGAATGGCCGAAAGGATCATTGGAAGAGGTTGTTCAGAATGCTATCAAGTCATGGGAGATGGAGCTATCTCACAAGACTCGGATACAAGATTTCAAGACTATAAATCCAGATAAATTTAAGCTCATCGTCAATGGTAATATTAGTATATGACCTCTCTCTCTCTCTCTCTCTCTCTCTCTCTCTCTCTCTCTCTCTCTCAGATAAATTAGTATATAATTATAAAATTATATATAATTTCTTTGTTAATTTAAGGAGCATTAAAATTTTTCCTCAATAAATGTCTATTTGATGATCTTCGGATCGGAGTAATCTTTTATTTTTGTCAACAATGAAAGTGTACGTGGTAGGGAATATTTGTGTGTCAATTTTTTTTTCCAATACACTAAGGGCTCGTTTGCTGTGTATGATATGTGTATGATAAGGGAGTGATAGATTTGTATGATAATCTAATATGTTGTTTGGTTAGAATCGTAAAGCCCATGATAAATAAGTGGCCGTCATCCTTATTAGGCATTTGCTTGATAATGTTTGATTATGTATCACATCTCTAAGGTGGGATGTGTAATCACAAAATCTGATATAGCAATATTAATTTATTTTTGGACTTAATTTAGAGATTTGTAAATTAGTCAATGAAACCAAACAATGGATTATCAATCTATACATCTTAAAATATTTTCTAGCAAACATAATATTGATACGTTATCTTGTAAAGTCATCCTAGTCATAGACACCATGGTTTATCCCATCAAGTCTAGCAAACGAGCCATAAGTCTCTAAATGAAAGGGAATTATATATTTAATTTTAATTTGGGAGGGGGGGTCCTTAATTTAGAATAGAACGAGTGAAGCTTGAACAGCATAAGTCTCTTCTGAAATATGTATTTTGAACGAGTTGCGTAATTTGAAATCTGCTACTCGTATAATTTACTCGGATTCGATAACCTATATATTGAATTCAAATCATTTGATCTAAATAGTAACAAAACCTTGTCGGGCTATACCGTATGATAAATAACGGACGAAATCACCCGATCCGCTACTCCCACATTCTCAGCAAACACCATTACATTTATTAATTTTTCTTTTTTTTTTCGAGTTCAAATTCTTTTGCTTTTGTTTAATTATTATACTTAAACTTGCTAATTATGATTAATCATACCCAATTATAGTTTATAGTATTTTAGTACTTAATAAATAATTAATTATTTTTTAATAATTATAAATCATAATTGGTTGAATGAACTCTAAGTAATGAGTATATAATTAATCTAAAGTACGAGAAATCGAATTAAATAGAATAAAAATTAATAAATTTGATGGTGTTGCAGAAAATGTAGCGCAAATGGTAGGGGATGATTTTATCTGGATAAATATGTATATAATAAATATATTGCATTATATTTATATGCATAATTAAAGTCTTCATTAATTGGCGTTATCGTCTCTATGCTAGAGGGTTGTCAGTCAAATTTTACATATGCACCAAGCCTTTCATCTTATCTAAATCTCGTATTTATTTTTTAATATTATCCAAAAAATTAATTAATTGATATGTGATAATGTCTTTTTAGTTCCCCTCCTTGATTTTTTAGATAGTGATTATATATATATTAATTACTTCAAAGACTTTCAGCACACGGGTGGGCCGAGCCGAAGCACTAAAATACTGATTTGAACTTTATTTAAAGGATGGGATTACTAGTCAATATAAAATACATATATTTGCTCAAATATATATAATTAATGATTAATAAGTTCACACTTGACAGTGAAAGATTTAGAATTTGCTTGGATTATAATTAAACGAATTTATAATTTTACATGGAAGAGCTCTTGGCCGATTCAATCCCCGCCACTCTTCGAAACTAAAAAAAAAAAAAGAAATGAAGGAATAAAGAAATGGTTTTTGACCAAATTTAAATAAATCGAAATCATTATATATAATAGTTGGAAATAAATGGGTTTTCTTTAATTTGCAAGTTTCTAGTGCATGTCTCAATATATATATATATATATATATATATATATATATATATATATATATATTGATTTACATATATAACAAGTGGGTGTATGGTGTATGTTAAGATTATCTTACGAGTCAAAATTTATAAACAAGTTAAGATTCAAACTCAAACTCAATCAAACATCAATAAAAATATAATTATGTGACTGAATAAAAGTTTAAATGATCAGATCCGAATTTTGTCTAGTTTTATGAATTTTAAATTACACAAATATTTGAGTTAACAGGAAGAGAGGGGCTATCTGGTGAAGAAACGCTTAAGCTGGGAAGCTACAACGCGTTGTTGAAGAGCTCATTGCCGGAGGAGTTCAAATACTACAAAGCCGAAGAAGAAAGCTTCGAATCGTCGCACGACGTTTTCCGGGCGGCGCTTCCCCGGGGGTTTGCATGGGAGGTGGTGGCTGTTTATTCAGGGCCGCCGGTGATCTCCTTCAAGTTCAGGCACTGGGGTTACTTTGAAGGCCCCTTCAAAGGCAATGCTCCCACTGGAGAGATGGTCCAGTTCTATGGAATAGGAATTCTCAAAGTAACTCTCTCTTTCTTTCTCTAACTTTATAATTAATTGCTAATATTTGTTTTAATTTGTTTGCTTGTGGGCTAGATCGTAAAACTTAGAAATTTAACATGGAATTTTATGTTTTTACTTGTGATAAATAAGTTGTATGATTAAACTAAGGAGAAAATCATGGATGTTGGTGAATATTTTATACTTTTGGAGGATATATATAAAATGAAAAATAAAACTCTAATGAAAGAGTGAAATCAGAGGTTCAGCTAAGACCTAAGATACGATAATTTGTATATTGATAGCAAAAAAAGTTATCCCATAATTTAGGTTTACAGCTATACACACACACACACACTAGGGAAGGGCAATCCAATACCATAGGTGCACTAAACCACAAACTAAAGAACAAAAATGCTAAAAACTAAAGTGCAATTCTTAAATTAACTATTACAACTACACAAATAAAGAATAACTTTATTAATATAATCTACTTTGTCTAATGAAATGGTAAATAAATTTATTTATAATGTAAATGTAAATCGATGGACTTTGTTTTAGCTAAGTTCATGAGCTTTAAATGTACATTCGAGCTCATCTCAATAGGAAATCCCCATCCGAAGTCAAACTTTTTTTTTAGTATTCAGATCTGAAATTGACTTTTTTTATAGGGCAAGCCATCTAATTTTGTTTGAGATGGAGCCTCTAGCTAGGCTTGGGTGTAGTTGTCCCCATGAAATTTTAATGTTATTTTAATTTATATTTGTAATTGTGGTTCTTATGATTCATTACTATATGATATTTTGTCAACGTCTATATTACAATTAAAAACATTCACCCTCATTAAGTTTCCTGATTAATTAGGTAATTAAACTCATGGGCCTACTTTTCTCATGGTTTTATCCAAAATATTTATTAGAACGAGATTTTCGTCTCCTTCAAATTAAATTCATTTAACTATCTGTGTCGTTTCTCTTTCAAATAAGGTAGTCATCTTCTTTTTTTTTTTCAAACCATGTGCAAATTCATACACGAAAAATAATATATATATATATATATTATGACTTAATTATCATAATAATATTCATTTTAGATAATAAATTTAAATTAAAAAATTATAATTTTACCACGATTAATTGTCCTTGATCTAATAAATTTCTGGCTCCGTCTCTGGCAGGTTGATGAGTCTTTGAGAGCTGAGGATGTGGAAATATACTATGACCCAGGTGAGCTATTTGCTGGACTACTTAAACGAGGTCATGATGATTCCACCTCCAACGAAGATGAAACACCTCAAAAATGCCCTTTCCACTCATGAAGAAATTCTAACTTTTTTACTGGGCTTGAATAAACTCTTACGAATTGAAGTTCCTTTCTTTATCTTTTTCTCTTGGATTATCAGTCATTGGTGTCATTGGATATCTACACTACGTTGAACTAGTTTTCTGGAAATGGACGTAAGCATTACTGTGCTTAATAAAAGCATATTTGTATGATAATGTTTAGTTTTTTTTTTTTGTAAAAATAAATTTGAAATATAAAAGTTGATGATTTTAGTATATTCATTTACCATGATTCAATTTCAAATTAATGAGTAATTGATACACGAAAATCACCGTCGGAAAAAAGAATGAAAATTAAGACTAAGCAATTTATATATGTTTCCAATAAGGGAACAATCAAGTCTTGTTCACTATAGTGCATAGCTAACTCAATACTATAGTATATATGCACCATAATAATAAACATTGAAAAATAAGCACTACCAGTCTACCACAACAATTCTTCAGTCATAAAAAAATATAAGGCATATCTATTTTGCTACATAGTAAAATAAATAAATTGTAACATATTAAAATTTGCGTCGAAAGAAAAATTAGGCATATGTTTTGAAGATCTTAGCTCGTCTTCAATTGTTCTTCCTTCGTTAATTTTGAGAAATGCAGAAAGTGAAGGTCTCACCATTCAGACTTTCCTCACTCCTCCGCCGCGAAAAAGATCCAAAATTAGCTCTTCATCTCTTCCTCAATCCTAACCCGCATGAACCCAATGTCAAACCATTTCGTCACTCTCTCCTCTCCTACGACCTCATCATCTCCAAACTCGGCAGAGCCAAAATGTTCTCTGAATTGGAAAACATTATGGAAAAATTGAAAAATGACACCCGAATTGTTCCAGAAGAAATCATTTTCTGCAACATCATGGCGTTCTATGGCCGAGCGCGCTTGCCCCACAAAGCCCTCCAGGTGTTCGACGAGATTCCCACTTATCGATGCCGAACGACTGTGAAAGCGGTAAACACGCTGTTGAACAGCCTCCTTATCTGTGGGGAGTTCGATAAGATGATGGAAGTTTTTGCGAGGATTGAGAATTACGGGAGCCCTGATGCTTGTACGTACAACATACTGATAAATGCGTGCTGTGTTAGGTCTGATTTAGAAGGCGCAGGGAAGGTGTTTGATGAAATGCGGAGCAGAGGGACTGAGCCGAATGTGGTGACATTCGGTACTTTGATTAACGGGCTCTGCGCGGATTTGGAGTTGGATTCGGCTTTCAGATTGAAGAGAAGGATGGAGAGGGATTTCAAGATCAAGCCTAATGCACATATCTATATAGCATTGATTAAAGGGCTTTGTAAGGTGTTTCGTTTGGATAAGGCCATTAAGCTGAAGAACGAGATGTTGAGAAACAAAGTGGAATTGGTTCCTGCTGTTTATTCTACATTGATTAGTGCTTCTTTCAAAGTTGGTCGAAAGGGGGAGGTTTCTGGACTGTTGGAGGAAATGAGAAGACATGGGTGTAAGCCCGATACAGTAACGTACAATGCAATGATATGTGGATTTTGTCGGGAGAAGGAGTTTGGCTCGGCTTTTGGGGCTTTGAGTGAGATGGAGAAAGAGGGATGCAAGCCGGATGTCATTAGTTATAATGTGATTATTGGCGGGCTCTGTAGGGAGAGCAAAGTGAAAGAAGCTTATGATTTATTGGAAGATATGCCACGACGGAGATGTGCCCCGGATGTGGTAAGTTACAGGACAGTTTTTGATGGCTTTTGTGATGTAAAGAAGTTGAAGGAAGCAGCAAGCATTTTAGATGAGATGATTTTTAAGGGATATGCTCCTCATTCTTCTAGTCTGAGTAAATATGTAAATGCATTGTTGGTAGGGAAGAATAAAGAGTTACTGACATATATGCTTATGTTGGTGAAAAGGAACTCAATTGATGGATATATATGGAGACTTTTAACTTGTTTGGTCTGTAAAGGCAACAATTCAGATGCTCTTGAACTGTTTAATGGGCTAATAAGCAGTCATTCTTTTCGATGGGCTAGAGGTGCTGTGTAATAGCTGGTTTTTTCTCGTGCACTCGAGAAATGATATGGACTTTCGCAAAGCTTGCTTGGGCTGTACTCGTATTCTCAATCTTTGTTATCCGTATGAATATGAGAGTCATACACACACACACATATATATGTATGAAAATTCTGAATATGAAATAGCTTTGGGAGCAGTAGATATTGACATTATAAGTAATAATGGTTCACTGGTTTTGCAATTGGTGGTAGCTTGTTTTACTTTTATCTCATGTTCTCTGTATTTTTGTTGATACCAGCGACCTACTATGATCTATTCAAGAGCACTTTCTAGTTAGCATATGCAATGTTCTTACACCGAATGACATCAGATTAATAAAAAAAAAAATCATACACAAATTGTTAATAATTAACAAGCTGCATACTACATTAATGCTGAGAAGAGTGCATAACTGCATCTATTAGAAGTTCTAAATTAAGTTACACATCTACTAAGAGATATATCGATATGATGTAAGCCCTTGCCATCTAACCAAACTTGCTCAGCAAAAGAAATTGAACTGCAAAGGTGGGGATGAATATCTTGTGGAAAGAATATGCTCGGCGACAATTGTGTTGGCAGCCTCTGTATAGTGAACGCCGTCCCAGCTGATATACTGATATAGGGCGGCTTCCTTTCTCCACACACATTGTATCCAGCTAATCGGCAAGTGACGTTCGGGTTGAAGTTGTACGGCGCTCCACCATACCCGCAACACGCCATCAGAGGATGCGCAAAACCTATACACACACATAAACAAACTTTAAGAAAAATAAACTGTAACAACTTAAAAGAAAGCAGAGCTTAGAGAGTGTAGTAGTAGTAGTTGTTGTGGAAGAAGCTACATTTGATGATGTAAAATTACTCAAATATATGCACAACGGAAATCCCAAAGAAATATTGAAGTACCTCAATGACTCAATCTTTCCACTCAATAGGTCAAGCAGCAAACTACGAGCAATTAATGCCAAATATGCATACACAGAGCAATTAAAATGACATCACAATTTTTACGTGGAAAATCCCTCAAATTAAGGGTAAAAACCACGAGACCTAGTCCAAATAAAATTCCACTATGTAATCACAAGTTGCACAATGTCTCCTCCCTACTACAATAGGGAAATCATAACACCATCACTAAAGAAGCATCAAGAACACAATTCTTGGAATAAACTAATTAAATTAAGAGAAGAATAACTTTCCTATAGCAACTATTAGAGAAGATTTGGAACAAATCTAAACTATCAAATTGAAGCTCTAGCTGTCACGAATCATTCTCTAAAATTTTAGAGGAATCCGAGATAATTTGTTCTCCCAAATCTCAAACCATTCTCTCTTCTTCTTCTTTTTTCTTTATTTGGCTTCGGTAGTTCCCAGCTCACGGCGGTTGTAATCTCTCTAATTCTCACACTTTCTCATTCACGTAAAAAAATGAGATATAAAAGTCAAGGAAGACTTTTGTTCATTTGGGCCTTAATTTTGATTTTTAGTAAATGGGCCCAAACCCAACAATATAATCTCCTTCTCCCGAAATAATTGGAGAGGGGTAACAAACCTCAGGTGATCACCTGGAATTCATGCCAGACAACCTGACACACTTTTCATTCTTCCCTCTAATCACTGCTTTAGTCAACATGTCTGCAGCATTGTTATCGGTGTGGACTTTCTCCACTCTCATCAACTCTTTTTCCAAATATCATTCTAATTCAATGGTATCTCACATCAATGTGCTTTGTCTGAGCATGATACATAGACTTTTTGCTCAAGTCTATTGCACTTTGGCTATCACAAAGTACAACATACCTCTCTTGCTTAATCTTTAGCTCTTGCAGCAATCTCTTTATCCACATCATCTATTTTCCAACTTTATTAACTACAATGTATTCAGTCTTAGTGGTGGATAAACCAACACATTTTTACAGTTTTGACTGCCATGATACAACCCCCTGCAAAAGTAACCAAGTAGTCTGATAGATGTGTATTTTACACAACTTTTAGATATGAATTGATGATATTTATTATATGAAGTGGTGTATTTTATATAGCTTTTGTGCTTATATTGTTATCATTTGGAATTTTTGATGTGTTTGCTAGTTTTACAACAATAGTTATAATTTCGTTGCATATTTGAAGCACAACAATTAAATACGGACTTGAGGAGTTGAAGGAGGATTTAATTAGTCTCTTCGGCTTAATTAAATACTTAATTAAATTCTAATAGAGTGGATTAAATAAACAAAACCCGAAGAAATCTGAAGTCCAGTGTGAAAAACACTTGGGTCGACCCGGAAAATGTTGGTCGACCCAAGCCAGTGCAATTTGTAAAGTCCTGTGTCGACCCGACCGAACTCACCTAGGTTGACTCCGTGCAAAAACAAGCCTCTGGGTCGACCCAATCATATCAGTCGACCCATGTGTGCGGGTCCACGAGAAGTGATTTGTATCTCCTATTCAGAATTTTAAATCTAGATATAAAAGGCTCCATTATGATACACGCCCCATATGTTGAGAATGCCACTTAGAATACACCAATAGAGAAGAGAAGAGAGAGACGAATACTTGCCATCTACTCGAGAAGAGGTGAGAAGGTTGCTAGAGACGGAGTGCTGCAGCAGAAGAGACAAGACAACTGGATTCTCCCATGCTATTCGGTTCAACTATTTATTTTATCATGAACATTTTACTCTAGTTTTTATTGTTAATTTTATTATGTCTAGCTAATTTCATAGCTAGGTTTTAGGGATTGGATACAATGAATTTTATAATATGATTTAATTGTTTTCTTTCTGCTATCTTTCGGGGCTTGATTTCTATGAGTTTATTTATATCTTGTATGAATGCTTGATTACCATTTATGCACGCTAATCATTAATTTGAAGTACTGATTAGAGAAGAATTAGTGATAGAAAGATAGAAATCAGGTTATGTGTGCTTGGAAGAACCGACCAAGTGAACAAGTATTGCATAGGGTTGAATAAATTTTCGTGTGCTAGATTGGGAGTGATGACATGTATGAAGAACCGACCGCGGTAAAGTGCATTCTCATTTTATCTAAGTTATGGTTGATGCCTTTAAAAGCAACTTGATAACAAACTAGTGATTCCCTATCATTGATAGATTAAAGACTAAAGTCGGGTTGTGACGCACGGTCGTTTCACGCTCAAAATGAATTGGTAACTCTTGTAACCACAGCGAGCGTAGCTAGCTCATGAGTACGGGTCGATCCCACAGAGAGCTGTTGTGATTTCACCTTCGAGTAACCAATCACAAAAAGGGGTCTGATTTGTTGTCACTTTACTGGAAATTAAATTTGCAAAAGAACACTAAAGAAAATATCAAATAATAAAGGTTCCAGCATTTGAACTAGAATTTGGTTTAAGTCTAAAACTACTCGATCATGGGCACACCAATTTTCATGCATGTTAAGTCACCCAGTTATAGAGATCGGATCCTCTCTGCGCCTCCTTATTCATTATTTCATTTTAGGTTTAAAAGCGATTTCTCGTCAAGTAAACCTCTAACCTATCACCCCCCGATTCTCCAAAGAGATGTAAATGAATAGACAGTAGTGTGCCCTAGATGAACCTAAGTTTATTGTGTTTACCTATTCCTCGTGTGCCCACAACAACCCACTGATTCCCTTATTACTATATGAATTAACACACAATCATGATTCGCCAATTCAATTAATAGTGGTGTGCCCTCTATGTCTAACGAGTGATCAGCCACCTTGGGCATTTCAGACATACACTCACGTAGAACAAGACCAAGAATCAGCATAAACTTCTCATGCATTAATCTGCCCATTTCGGCTTCACGAGTCCAGATTTATACTTAAATCATTTCTATTGTTCAAACATCGAAAGTAAAGATCTAGCCGAGCATGCTAGATCTAAAATTGCAGAAATGAAAGACATAATTTAAATGGAACTTACTGAATTAAATAAGTAAAAATACTCAACTCCAACATTAAGAACATGAACAGATCCTAAGTCCCAATGGTATAAGGCATATTGGATTGTTTTGCTGCCTTGGCAGCGTGCAAAAATGAATAAGAAACTAAAATAAAATTGTAGCAGTGTTTCGGACTTCCAAAGCTTAAATTTTCAGAAAAATAAAATAACTTAAATAGATACATTTTTGAATTTGAGTTTGTTGGGATTTTTTCGAATTACGTTCCACATGATCTAATTGGATAATCGATAATTCTATGAGCATGCAAATCATGATTTTATGTGTGATATCATCAAACATACATGTTGAACATATCATGCAAGACAATTGAATTAATGCAGCAGAAAAATTAATTCGATAGAACTACTTACATGAATCGTAAGGTTGATCACGAGATTACAGGTCTAATCTCGTTGCTGTAGAAGAACAATCAATCTTGCCCTTTCTTTCACAGTAGTCGACGCCTACTAGAGCTGCAGAGATATTCATTGATCTTCTACTTGTTGGAAAATAGGATTTAATGAAGTGAGTTTGACTCATTTTATCCGATTTTTCATGACCGAGATATTTAATTTTGGAGGAATTAAATACCGTACGATTGTTCTATGTCGTGAGTAGATAATCGTAGTATTTTTATTTACTCAAATCCGATTTTCGGTGAGTGAGAAATAAATGGTTAAAGTTGGTCACACGATTGGGCATTTATGGTGTGTGGGATAATGTGTTTAAGACACATTAAATAATCCCACATTGATTTCTTAATCAAGTTAAGAAGTGTATTTAAGTGTATTAACACTTGAGTGAAGTAATTGAGTGCACAAGGATGTGGGCCATGAGCCCACACGCGCACACACGCGCGCGTCCGCCCTATATCATCTGGAGCTGGTGGAGTTAGTGGGCTGGACAGTAACCGAAAGTAACTCCTGTCGGGAGTCAAAGTCTGCAGCTGCCTTGGACACGTGTTGGGATCCGAGCCGACAAGGGACACCTGTCGGGATCTGCAGAAGGTAACTTCTGGAGGGCTTAATGGCAGAGCTGTAACTCCAGGGGGGTTACAACACTAGGTTTGAATGCCCTCAAACCCTAGTTGTCCCCTACAGTGGAGATGTGCCTATAAATAGGACATCTTGCATGGATCCAAAGGCTACATTCTGCATAAACGATCATATATTCATATCGTTCCATATGAGTTCTTGACATTGTCTAGTTCGCCGGAACCTCCTGCATGGATCCAAAGGCTACACTCTGCATAAACGATCACATATTCAGATTGTTGCATATGAGTTCTTGACATTGTCTAGTTCGCCGGAACCTTGCCGGATTTGTGGTGCTACTGCCGGAAGGACGAAGCCATTTCATCTTTGAAAGACAACCGCCAAACCGTGAGCACTAGCCGGGGCGTATTTGTCTTGCGGAGAGAGGTCCCCTCGACTCGGCTTGCCGGAATCTGCACATCGGTTCCAGTCTATTTGCTTTGTTTAAATTCAATTTATATTGTAATTGTTATTCTTCTACTCCTTCTACCTTCTTGTACTTCAGTTGTTATTCCAGTGAAGTGTAACACAACACAACACTACTGTGTTCCCAATACCCGTTTAGATGTAGAGTGGGCTACAAGCTATTAAATTATTTTGGATAACCTAGGGAATTAAGTGAGCAAAGAGATGGGCTGATCGTGTGTCATCAATTTTCGCCTCTCTCTCTCTGATTAATAGTGAGGGGGACAAAAATTAGGGCTCCTAAACCTAATGAGTTTGGGCCTCTCCACTTATTCCATTCCCTCAGTCCATTAAGGTATTATTTGGGCTACAGTAGAGATCTAGAAGAATATTAAATTAGCCCACTAATTTATTTAATATGTAATATCCAACACTATGATATAATTAAATAAATTAAGTGTTATTTTTATTCTACTAAAGAAATAACACTGACCTACCAATTTAATACATTTTTACTCAATGTTTTATTCTTTAGTCAAGTCATTCCCCATGTTTAAAATATAATGTCTATTAATTAATTATATAAGCTATGACAGCTATAATTAATTAATATTTCCATTCCTAGAGCAGTATAACACAAGCTTTACCATGTACGGAATAAATTCCACCTGCAGGGTTTCACATGTACTTGTGTTTACTCAAGGGGACATCATCAATCTGGTGTACCAAGACATGGTGACCATACACAGTACACGACCCATCATGTATGCATATGTTACTGCCCAAGATATCGAGATTATTGACCCTATCAAGAATCTCACTCATTGATAAATTAAAGCAGTAGACAAAGCACACATATGTCCGCCACTGTGCATGGCTTAAGAACCCGAACTCTGTGGATCTTTATTCTCTCCTTTTTAGGGTCAGATCAGAGAAAAGTATCCTATCGTGATCCTCCTCAATACACATGTCAGTGTATCAGAATAATCAGTTAGTCAATATAAACTAACTATCAGATTATTCTGCGATGTACAATGATTGGTTCAGGATCATCTAAACCGCGAGCCTTTTAATACTTTGCAAGGAATCCGATGATATGATCTTTACCGTATGTTTACCCACACTATATCATCTACAATGCAAGTATAAGGAAACATGCATATATATATATATATATGTGTGTGTGTGTGTGTGTAGCAATAAATAAATGCACAAACAGTGACTGCAAAAATATTCAATCTATATCGTCAAAAACCATTGTTAATAGTATACAAGGACAAGCTTTCAGTATACAATCCTAACAATACCCCCACAGGTGGGGGGTCTTCAATTGGCTTCCGGGATTAACGTGCCCACTGCAACTGACTGGATACGCATTATCCAGTTCGTTGATCAAATCCCTATTTTTCAGGGATTGAGCATTATCTCTTAATTCTCACGCCTCTCAGGAGTCCAACTGAACACAAACTCTCATTAGACTTGCATCTATCCATTACGCTTCCTTCACTCCAACTGATTTCTGGAATTCCCGCATATGCCCATTTCAGGCCTGTGGTCGAGTCTACACGAGCAATATGAGCACGACATCATACAGTCAGCTTCATCTATCTCTGATATGCTCATCCTGCCTCCCGAAAGGAGGATGAACGCTAAAGAATTTTCCTGTGCCTCTAAATGATTTTTATGGCTTGAATTATGCTTGAAATACTAGGCAAAATACCTCTTTCACCAGACTCTACCCCCTGAAGTGCCCTTGACTCCAAACCTGGTTCTTTTCGACTCAAAACAAGCTAAAAATGACATTTATATCGAATAAAATGCTCATAAAAATACGAAATAAATAGACTTATCAGGTTACAAGAATTAATGAACATTAATAAATGAAATAATAATCCAATTTCCCTAAAGCCTATGTTTTCCCAATTAATAAGTTCAATTATTTTATTTGATGTGTTTATTTGTGCTATTTATTTTTATTTTCATTCCACATGCATTTTCAGTGTCTAGATATTAGTAAGGTGCTTGTGTTTGAGAACATAGAAATAATGATCTCTGTGGGATACGATATTCTTGTTCACCTACGTATTACAATAACGTTGTGCACTTGTGGTTCACTTATTTATTAATAAATAGCGTGTCAAGTTTTTAGTGCGGTTATCGGGGACTGTTTTATATTCATGTTCTTATTCTGGTACTGCGTTAGTAGGCTAGAATTTTTTAGTTTATTTTATTTTTAGTAATTTACTTTTTATTTCATTTTGTCAGGTAGTGCATGATCACGAGATCGAGAGGACCTCCTTAAGTTTTTTTCAATCCCGAAATCAAGACTACTTTGAGACTACTCAGGTAGGAGTTGGATAGATGATCAACCGCAAGAGAATCAGCCACAGAATCAAGGAGTGACGATGTAAGAACTCCAAAGACAGTTGGAGAAGATGAGGAGACCGCTGCTTCATCACGAGACACAGCTGACAATCGACCCCGATGTCACTGTCAGGGATGAATTTCACAGCCTGCCGGACCTGTTCGAGTGGTCGGAGGACTTAGAAACAATGCTGCCAATTTTGAGCTGAAGACATGATTGATTCACATGGTGCAACAGAATCAGTTTAGCGGTCATTAAATTGAAGATCCCAATGCTCATATGTTGCAATTTCTGGAGCTTTGTGGGACAATTAAGATCATTGGAGTGGCGCATGATGATATCAAGTTGCGCCTCTTTTCCTTTTTTTCTAAAGGATAAGGCGAATAATTGGTATATGTCGATCGACCACGACACAATCACAAGTTAGGAGGATCTCATACATAAATTTATCTACAAGTTTTTTCGACCAAGGAATACTATCAAGCTACAGGCCGAGATCACTCAATTTGCTCAGCTCCCAGAAAAATCAATTTATGAAGAATGGGAGAGATACAATGATATACTGAAGAGATGGTCCACAGCAAGATTTTACTGAGGCACAACAAATGTGTCATCTTTACAAAGGATTTACTACAGCTATAAAAACTGTAGTTGATACTTCTGCTGGAGGATATATTAATTGCTCAGTACACCATACATATACATGTATGTTTGTCCCGTAAAATTTATCTCACTTGAATTAAAATTTAAACTCAGCATGTGAGAAATTATGCCAAATTAGTTGTGGTGGTAGGTTCATACCTTTTATACTAGGCAGTACAAAAAAAATATAAAAATTATAATCAATTAAAGATATAAAACTGAAAGAGGTTAGGCCAAATTAATTCTGGCGAAGGAGATTTCGTTCTATACATTTTGTCAAAATGTTTTTTACCCTATTAAATCCACATGTGCAAGTTCCAATTTTGGTTTTGGATGAGTTGATGAACTTCACAGTTTCCCCACTAGACACACTTGTTTTGCGCTCATATTTTAATTATGATAAAAATAAAAATTTACATGAGATAATTTAACGGGTCACAATCTGTTAAACAGATCAAATTATGATAAAATTCATTTAAAATAGCTCAAAATCCACCCAGTCCAATACACAGTCGGGCCCAAACCCATCAAGATGCCTTTTACTTTTTTCATTTTTAATCTTTTTATTCGTTTTTTATTTTATTTTTTTCAAAAACCATTTATTTCACCTCAATTAATTATCAAGCATAGTCACGGGTTCACACATTAGCATCAAGCGAGGATACTGCGTGATCTGCCGAATAGAAAAATAATCTAATTAAAAAAGTTAAATCAATTCAATTTTACAGCCCACTAATTTCATTTCAGGTATATATTTCTTTTAAAAAATTAATTATCAAGCATAGTGCATGAGCCTACAAGTTAGGATTGGGCGAGTGCACTGCGCGAGGCACTGAATGTAAAAAGTAAATTAATTCAAAATTAATTTAATTTAATTTAGGATTCACTAATTACATTTTAGGGAATATATTTATTTCATAAAAATAATTATTGTGTATAGTACATGAGCACACACGTTAACGTCGGGCGAGTGCACTGCGCAAGGCGTCAGATAAAAAAATAAATCAATTCAATTTAATTTTAAGGTTCACTAATTATATTTTAGGGTATATATTTATTTTTAAAAAGAATTGATTATCGAGCACAGTGCATAGTGCATAAGCCCATGCATTAGCGTCGAGTAAGTGCACTACTCAAAATGCCGGATAAAAAAATTTAAAAAATTAAATATATATTTGTAGAAAATATTAAAAAAATAAAGAAATTAAAAAGTGAAAAAAAACGAGAGAACGAAAAGGAGAAGAAGACTGAAGAGGAGGGGTCAGAGACCACTAAAAAAGAAAATATTTAAAAAAAAATGAGGGATCACCGCTTAGGTTAAATAGAGATTCATCTAATGTAAGATATTCGTTAGATAGACTGAAGCCATCAGTGACCTTTGCCAAAGGGTCATAGGAAAAGGACAAATTTTGTAACAAAAAAAATAATTCAAAAGTCACGGTAATTCGTGCCCTAAGGCGGATGGCCAACCTAAGGCATCAATTCCTTGACTTGCCATGTGGCATCCTATAATTGGATGTCACATGTATATAGTGTAATTTAAATTATAAATATTTTTTATAATTATAAAAATTAAAAAAATAAAATTATATCAAAATTCATAATAAAAAAAATTATCTATAAATATAACCTAATATTGATATGTTTTTACACACAACTTAAAACCATCTTTTCCTCACAGATTTTCTCTCTACAAATTCTCAATTTCATATTTCTTCTTCATTTTAACCTATGGATCCAAACCACCCAAATTATTATGATGACTCCCAAAATTTGCCAAACTTTGGATCATACTTTCAACCACAAAATTTTTCAAATTCAGAAAATCAACAAAATTTAAAATTACATGTGTCTCATTGTAGTTTATTTAATTATGTTTTCACTCTTGTAATTTTTATTTTGTTGTGAAGTAAATTATGAATTTATAATTATATGGGTAATTTTTTGATAATTATGAATTAACAAAAAATTCTAATAAATTAAA
This sequence comes from Perilla frutescens, assembly GCA_026008535.1. Taxonomy (NCBI): domain Eukaryota; kingdom Viridiplantae; phylum Streptophyta; class Magnoliopsida; order Lamiales; family Lamiaceae; genus Perilla; species Perilla frutescens. The sequence continues at coordinate 22,627,160 of BRKX01000002.1, forward strand.
TTATATTTTTTTAAATGCAAGAGAAAGATATTATTTTAATAACATGTTCTTATTAAAAAATGAAATGATAAATATTTTATGTAGGTTGGAAGAAAAGGAAAAAAAATATTTTATTTGAAGTTTGTGTTGGATGAGATCACTGATGAGAGTATAAATTATATAAAGTTGGAGGTTGTGGATGTGGAGGAGAGAAAAATTAATATTTTATTGAAAGGTTGGATTGGATGGGGTTACTTATGTGGGTAGCCTTAGAGAATCTCACAGAATATGCCTCTTTGATTATTGTGTTGCAATAGCCAGTAATAATGTATATATTCATTATAGGGCAAAGGGCCAAAAAAAACACCTGAACTATATGTCCAATCTCATCTAAACGTACGAACTATTTTTTGGCTCAAATACACATCTAAACTATTTTAAAAGTACAATCGGCCTAATAAAAAAAGAACAAACTGACACTTGATGTTAACACTGTTAATTTTTTTCAGTTAATTAATATGTGTCAAACTTAAATTTATCACCTATGAATGTTGATCGGACAAATTGAAACTACGACCAAATAGCCCACACTATTGAGTTTCAAATCCCTCTTTTAATTTCAAAATTCATCATCGAATCGGTATCGAGATTTAAAATTTAATGCGTGATACAAACTCTTGTCATCGATATTTCTTCATGTAATTATTTTATCATTTTAACACTCAATTGATAAATTGAGAGTATAATTAAAAAGTTCATGACGAGGGCTTTCTAATCATACCACATTACATGGTATCATTGTCCGAATCAATCATAATTAGGCCTAAGAATTTATGCGCATTATATTTAACGGAAAAAACTAACTGTGTTAAACGGAAAATGTGAATTTGATATATTTTGAATAGTTAATGAGACTGATTGTACTTTTTAAATAATTTAAGTATGTATTTGGGGCAAAAAATAGTTCATACATCTAGATAGGACTTGATATATAGTTCGGGTCTTTATTTGGCCACTTGCCCTTCATTATATTCAACACTTTATTTTTGAATGCTTGGCCTTGTTGGAGATGCTTATGCAAATTAATTAAATTGGATTACATCTATTGAAAATATTCATAATAATTGTAGTTACTATATATATCAACACGGCGCCAAATGCCGACGAGAAAGGCCTAACTTATTCTTTGAATATAAGAAAATTAGATACTTCCTCGATCTCATTTTGTTTGTTATTTAGATTTTTCCTTTTGTATTAAAATATTTATTGTTTTATATATTTTGATACTCTCTCTCAAATTTAACCTTACAAATATATGGACAGAGAAAAAAAAATTCAACATTTTTTGAAAAATATAAGTAAATAGGATTTTATGTAATATAAAAGGGAGGTATATATAAGTCCAAAAAATTAATTGTTAATTCTAGATTAAAATTCTAAAACCACAAACAAAACGAGACGGAATGAATATATAATAAAATATCTATATAATAATACTCTATAGAAGAATAAACAAATGTACGCATATTTGACTTTTTAAAATTCATGAATCTTTTTGTTTTTTAGGAAAAAAATTCATAAATTTTATTTATCTTTTAAATTCACGTGTTTTAAAATATGAATGAACATATTTTCAAGTGACATATAATATATATGAATTTTTAAAAAATTATATAATTTTTTTATATAAACATCTATTTAAGAAGGGTTAAGGCCAAAATAGGCCCCTGAACTTATTTGGGAGACCAATTAGGCCTTCCAACTTTTTTTTGGTCTCAATTGAGTCCCTGAATTTTTAATTTGGACCCAATCAAGCCCTTCCGTCAAGCACCTCACAAACGGACGTTAGTTGTCACACAAAACGATGTCGTTTTATACAAAACGACGTCGTTTTGTGTTTGTCTAAAAAATTGGCAAAAATCACCCATTCTTCTGCAACAAAATCTGCAAAAATCGCACATTCATCCTCCTCCAGTTCTTCCAAACAATCTGCAAAAACAACATTCAAAAATTCAGCTTCAAATCCCAATTCTACTTATGCGAAATCTGAACAGATTTCCAATTTGGAAAACAACCATCAACTCCCAAACACAAATCTGCCAAATAAACAAAAAAATCTGCTATATCCCAGCACTTCAACAATTCCAAAAAAATCAAAAAAACCAAAATTACCAACCCAGCCTCCTCCTGACCCATCTACCGCCCATGCTCTGCCTTCTCCGCCTCCCCTTCAATCTGGCATTACTACCAGATCACAGAAACTCAAAAACCCAAACACACAGAACCACCCGTCGTCACCCCCTTTGCTTAAGAATCTGAAGATTTGGGAGAGATTGCTTAAGAATTTTGAGGCGGGTTAATTGATTTTGGGGCGGGCAAGCGGGGGGTTTCTTTTGGGGCGAGTTTTTTTTTTAGACAAATACAAAATGACGTCGTTTTGTGTGACAACTAACGTCCGTTTGTGAGGTGCTTGACGGAAGGGCTTGATTGAATTCAAATTAAAAGTTCAGGGGCTCAATTGAGACCAAAAAAAAGTTGGAGGGTCTAATTGGTCCCCGAAATAAGTTCAGGAGCATATTTGAGCCTTAACCCATTTAAGAATAACCTCCCTGTAGTAATATTTTTCTCTTATCCCAATAATATTACTGTATAGAGGTTTTACTGTATGTAGCTACCGTTGGTAAAGAACATGAATTCTCAGTGTATACGTTTTGTGCCACGATTGATTAATGCAACACTAGTAGAGTATATATAATTTAGAGATGGACTCGTGTGCATTAGATGCACTATCATATGTGTTGACCGGGTCAACACCGAAAAAAATGTATTGACTCGGTTAACCCAAAAAAAATATTTAAAATCAGTATCAAATATAACACTAAAAATTATCATTGTATTCTTAAAAGGTACCAACCAGAATAAAAAAAAGAAAAAAAAATTGTCAAAATCAATATCAACTGTAACACTAAAAAGTATCGCTCAAAAAAAAATAAAAAAAATCACTTGTATGGTGTGTGTAAGTTTGTGTCTATGATTTATTAAGATTTATTCCTCGTATATTCATATGATCAATTATCTAAACCAACCAATGTTTTAAAACTCCGACCGAACATTTAATTAACCAGTCAAGTTACTAAAATTAGATTATTAGTTTAATCGGTTGAATCGTTTAAAAAATAATCGGACTACTCGTTATTTAATTTATATATATTATAATATAGATATAAATATAAATATAAATACAAACTACAATATTACAATAATTGAGTTGGCTTTGTATATTGCCTCTGGCCGTCAAATCAAATTTTTCTAGAGAAAGTTATAACAAAAAGACTAATAGGACCGACCGAATTCATTTTTGAATTGAAAACTTTCAATCCTCTTAGTTTATTCGGGCTAACCCAGCGAAATTAGGAATGAAATAGGTTTATTTCAGGATTTGGTCTGCAACACCGTAAATTTTCAAAAGAGACATGAGGGTACTCATTCTGCAATATAATTAATTCTTCTTTTGCTTGTAACTAGAGATTAAGTCAATATATATTAATACAGGAATATTAAACCTTAATTTGTTCCGACGATGACATTTCTCCCCTTTTCCTTTTCATGGGTGGAGGAATTGTCTGTTGCTTTAATTAGTTTTCTGCGTTAGATGAATGAATGGAATCTCAACCAAATTTCTAAATTACTAGCTTGTCTATTTTTATTCTTCTTTACAATTATTATTTTCTATTTTCGCCTACCTTTTGGTCTTCCTACGTTATCATCTCCTTTCGAAGTCTTAGGCATGCAGAATCTCACAAACCTCATTGCTTGCTCTCAATGCTTAATTAATTACGTTACAAACTTTCTTTTTAGATGGAACCTTAATTTTGTGATTGTTATTTTTCTTGAACGCGTTACTATTTTTATTTAGGTTGGAATTTTATTTTATTTTTTAATTTTATTGTTTTTGTGATTTTGGTCGAGGAGCTAGAAATATTTTTTTCAATTCTTTTAGAAGTTTTAGAATGGTTTAATTTGGAATTAATAATGGAGGTTGGTGTATATACATGGTCACAAAAAGAAGAGTAGAGCTTTCTAAGACCAAGTTTATCGGCTGGAACGGGTGGGGGTGTTCGACCCCCAGGTAAGCAAAAACAATAAAAAAAAGATAAATTGTGAAATTTTAAGTTTGGTCAGTCGACCATGGAGGAACGAACAACCATCGTTCTCTCTCACTCCTCACTCTCTTCCTCCAATAGGAGGGAGACACTTATCTCCATTCTATTATATATGTAATTTTTTTAAAATAAATAGATATAATGCATATTTTATTTTTTAATAATTTATTAAAAAAAATAAAAAATACAAAAACTTGTATTTTTCATTCTCTATAAATAGAGAATAGTTTTGCTATATTTTCACATATCTGGCAAACTTCTTAATATCTCAATCTATCAATCCTCAGCATGAAAATTACTCTCAAGATTATTTTTCCAACCTCGAAAATCTTCCAAACTACGATGAATTCTCATAGTTCAGTAATATGAACTCTTAGTTTTCACACAATCCTACTCATTTTTTCATCTATTTTAATTGTCGTTTGTTTATTTTCAATTCATATTGAGTTTATTTATGTTTTCAGTTTGTTTATTTTGTACTTTATCATATTGTCTATTTTATATAAATTTATTATTTTGTGTTGTTATACTTTTTAGTAATAATAATAGTTTATTTTAATTCTAATTAATTATATTATATTTATTAATAAAAGAAAAGGAAAAATAATGTATAATGTTGTGATTGAGTGTTTAGGGTGGTTGCTGATAAACTATCAAATTGCATATGGTTGGGTTGGGTAAAATATTAGTGATATGGAAGAGAGAGAAATTAATTAAATATTGTAATTGTTTGTCTAGTTTGGGTGTTTGTCTGGTTGCTGATAATGGTAGTCTAAGCCAATACATACTTAACATTATGGAGAACACAAGCACTTGCATGCACTAGTTGTAAATAAGTCTTATTCAGATGGGTCAATTCGGAAAAAAAAATCAGTTAAAATCATTATCAACTGTAACACTAAAAAGTATCACTCAAAATTTGAAAAATATCACTTATATCCTTAAAAAGTAAGGGTCCGCTAGTTATCTTATACTACTTTATTTAGCTCGAATTGTGATTTTTTTCATTCTATTTTTTTTACTCACACACCCAACTTGTGGTATTGAGGAAATTCGAACTCATGACATTTGGTTTTCAAACAATCTCGCTCCACCACTTAATGTTTAAAGTTTAAGAGTTTATGGTTATTTTAGGGTTCATGGTTTTTTTAAGCATTTTTTAGACTTTTTAGGGGTTTAGTTTGTGTTTTTTAGGGTTAATGTTTTAATAAAGTTTCATTAATCTAATTATGGGTTATATTTAAGGTGGAAAAATTAATTGCCTAGCGCAAATGCGCAATACACAAACACACGCATTAGCGTAAGACAAGTACATTGCGTGAGTCATCGGATTTCAAAAAAATCAAATTAATTTACTTTTATTTTAGGGTTCACTAATTTCATTTTAGGGTATATATATTTATTTCAAAAATTATATTTTGATTTTTCAATTATGTTTATATTTGTTTCGAAAAATTTAAATTAATTGTCAGATACAATGCGCGAGCTCATGCGTTAGCGTCGGGCGAGTGCATTGCATGAGTCACCTGATTTCAAAAATATTAAACTAATTTATTTTTATTTTAGGATATAAATTTATATTTATTTCAACCAAATTAAATCAATCCACTTAAAATTTAGGATTTATTAGTTTTATTTTAGGGTATAAAATTTTTGAGGAAAAAAAAATTCAAAAAATCATCTAAAAAAACTGACGGGCGCGTGGTACGTCTGACAGTGCCGCAAATAAGGGAGTTGTGCACATTACTGCTTCTCTATGGAGAATATGTATTAATTAATTTGCATTCTATAATGTTTTTAAGATCACGAAAACTTGTGTCATGTTTGACGGCTCAAGATCTGTCAGAGGGTATCCAATTTCAAATTCAAACTCATTCGTGTGGATATTTTGTAATTTGCTTATATTTGATGTTTGGATCCAAGTATAATTACAGTCTGTGATCTGACACAAGATACAGGAGAATTTAAGTGTTGGATGGTAATCTTGCACTAAGATTGGTACTTAGAGACTTAAGACGTTTGCAGTTTGCGTGCAAACAAAAGAGTAAAAATTACTGTTGATGAAATGTGATGTGCCCTTATGCATGGTGGGGGGACCTTTCCTCCATTAGAGTAGACTCACTTTTTGTGGTTGATCCAAGTGAAATGAACATACTCCCTAATATATATATATACATACCCACACACATCACATATGCTTCTTTCCGGGAAAAACACTCGCCGGCGGCGGCTGAGTTTGTATCTCTATACCTGCCCAACTACCTCGAGGACTAGGAATTAGTTATAGTAGAGAGCATAATGTCTCATTAGGGATGACCTACCTAATGGTAAAGTGATGTAAGCTTGAGGTTAAAAGTCTCAAGTTCGAATCTCACCACCAGCATCGTTAGGTGTAGTAAGTGTTTCTTTTAATTTGTCAAGTATTGTTTACCTCTTTTGAGTGGTTTGCAGGTTATTATACAGAAGTTAGGTTTACCCAATTCTAATACCCCAATTCGCACCTTAGTAGCCGTTGCAATTATCCTCCACATTAAAAAAAAAAAGAGAGCATAACCTAATTAAGTTCCTTATTAAGAGTGGACTAGTACTGATCACTCATAATGTGAATTCATGGAAAAACATAGAATTTGTCCTAAAAGGCAGGGAATCTTTAATTTGTAAGGTGATGTACTCTGATGAAACTCAATCGTAATGTTTGGAATTGAATCCCGAACATGAGATCCTATATCCTACTTTTTTTTTGTACAATTCTAGTGTATCATTATTATAAAATAATGATAAAATAATTATTTTTCTTCTTCTTTTTTCTAATTCCAATTTCTTGTGTCTTAAGTTTGAATATACAATTGTTTAGTGGGATTTATTATATCCAATTTTGATTTATAATTATTTTTAAATTTTTAAAATTTTAAATTTTTAGTTAGTAATTGATTATTAGAGTTGATTATTTAATAATTATAATTTTTTTAGTATCAACTCTTAGTTTATAAATTTTAATTATGATTGATTATATTATACAAATTAAATTATTTATAACAATAATTATTAAAATAATTAATAAATATAAAGGTGTACGCAAAATGTGAGATAGAGGATTGTTAGACTACTCCCATTTGTGACATTCTGTAGGATGTCACCGGGAAAAGGACAAAATCTTGGGAAAAAAAAGAGAGAGAGTCACCAAAATTGGTGATTTGGGTAGGCGGGCTACCTCAAAGGCGTGACCCAATGATTGCACATGTGGCACCCTCTTGGGTGCCACATAATTATATAAATATATATATATGTGTGTGTGTGTGTGTTAATTTAATATGATAAATATTCAAGGCGAGATGTGTGTGTTTGTAAAGACTCGATTTATGGACTAAAGACAGAATTTATGGACTAAAGACTTGAATTTATGGACTAAAGACTCGACTACTAGATTCAAATTAATTAAATTTTTTTTAAATGTAAGAGAAAAATATTATTTTAATAATATGTTCTTATTAAAAAATAAAATGATAAATATTTTATATAAGTTGAAAAAAAATAAAGAAATTATTTTTTTATTTGAAAGTTTGGTTGGATGAAGGTCACTAGCGTGGTCTATTATTAGATTTGGGAGTCAACATGAAGGGAAAAAAAAAACTATGGCAAATTGGCAATATAGAAACGTCGTAATCTCATATTATAAGAGAGAATCGATTTTCGATTCTAATCAAAAGAGAAACAAGCAAATTATTCCTTGTAAACTTTGAAAAATAATCTTACCCAAATTAACCACGAACTAAATCGTGCAACTATAAAAGCATGTAAATCCCCCACAATTCTCATCACATATCCCACACACAAAAAAGAAATAGACTCCAAATATTCTTGTATTTCCCTAACTAACTCCCCCACGGCCCCACTCAAGAAATTAAAAATGCATCGTTTCGCCACCATTTGGATTATGATTCTGATCATCTCACCTCAAGCTATTATGGAAGCTAGACATCTGTTAGGGATGGAGAAGAGTACTAAGGCTTACTCCCTGTTGGGAAGTTCGTCGTTAAATTCCGTCGCAGCGGTGCCGCCTTCTTCCTCCGCAAATGCAGAAGCCGCTGCTGAGAAGCTATTCGCACACTTCGTTCGTATGGATAGTAGAAGTTTAGAGTCGTCTGTTCCTAGTCCTGGCGTTGGTCACTGAGTCATTTTTTCGAATTTGATTGCGTCATTTACATATGCTTTAATTTCGATGCGATATCCCCTCTGCACTTACGTTTTTTTTTATTGTAACTAGGTTGATCATATGTTTTATGTATTTGTGATATGGCCTTAGTTTGTATACCAGGACAGGATAATGGAATATGTGATAATCTGCATTTATTAAATGGTGAAATATATATTTATTTATGTCATTTATGTGTGTTCATATTTGTGTCTTCAGAACTTGTGTAATCGTCACAGGTAAATTTAAAAGATGGCATACGAGTAAAGTTCAGGGTTAATATATACCATATTTTATTCTGAACTATTAATTGTTGTTCAATTTTATTTCAATCTTCGAGAAATTATAATTTATATCTCAATCTTTTCATTTATTTTCAATTTTATTACACTAATTTTCAACAGCAGATTTGTGATGTGGTTTGTGGAAAGAAGATAAAAAAAATGTTAATTTGGGATGCTCTTCCATTTTCTTAGTCACAAATGAAAAGGTTTGGATACAAATCATAATTACTTTAAGATAGTGACAGAATTGAAAAATTATTAATATAATTTAAGATAGTGATAGAATTGAAAAATTATTAATAATTATAAAATTTATTATATAGCATATCAATGTATAATATTAATAGTATTTAGAAATGTATATCTAACTAAATTATATCAGATTTTTCTATTAAAAAAACTACCTAAAGATATAGGATCCATTTGATATAATTAATTTAATTACCGACAAAAAAAAAACTATTAATTTTGACAACATTAATTGTAGTTTATAAAACCAAGGAAATAAACTACACGAGGAGAAATTCAAAAATAACAAATTTGCCTACCTACACAAAGCTAAGGCACATATAAAAATGTCTACAAGATTACTATAATATACAGTTGATACCCTCCAACTAACTATGCTATTAACAAAATTGGAAGCTCTCAAAAAAGCACAATGCAAGTGATGCAGATCTCTTTCAAGAACAACCTGCCTGATAAAATCCACAGCCATGCCAAATCACTCTGCTCCATGGAAACAAGAAAAACCAAGCCAACGGCATCGGCGTCGGACGCTTTCTAAGATCTCGATCGAGTCAACATTTTAGCCAGAAGATGATCAACACGGATACGCTCTGTTTTAGAACTATCCGCAGCTGCTACTTATGGATGTAACTCAACCAAAGACATTGACAAGATTCGAACCCAAGACTTTTCGGTCCTGAGAATCAGCACAGATACACTTGACATTGAAGGACGGTCTTACCGATCCTGAATCCTGGAACGACATTGAAAGCCACTACAGGATCAGTCTCCGGGTTGGCATCTGATGACAACAGCCCGTCATCACTTAGGCTTTCCATGTAGATTTCAGAAAACCGGCTTCCCTTGTTCACTTGAAAGATGGAAATCTCCGGCTCAAAAGATAGCGCTAGGCAATGTAGGAGCCAAACGCGCTTTGCCATCTCAGTGAATGCCAAAAAGAATGGTGTCTCCGGGATATCACCTGAAGCCACTGCATTCCTTTGATCCAAACTACCAAAAAAAGATGATTCCATCTTGGGATGCACAAGTTTCAAGTATTTTGTACGGCAAAATGTTGTGAATGGTGATTTAGGCTTCCAAGCTAGGTAATCTGCTGGTTTCACCAATTTCAGCTCCGTGAATCTGTCAAAGAATAGGTTGCACCGTTTATCCCTCTCGGGCATTGGCTTTTGGGCAGAGAAATCCGGCCAGTTGAAACCATCGAACATATGTTTGCACACGAAGGATTCGAAGGAAAAACACTTATGGCTTGGTTTCCTGAAAGAAGTGCCAGGCTCAATTGAGTTGGCTGCAGCATCCAAATCCCATTCAGCAGAGTCCATCTCTGTAATCAGCAATCGTACAAAGCTTCGAATAGATTTTAGTGTCTGCCGGTAGTATGAAATGAAATGTACCGGTCTCAAGTTCGATAACTGAATATTGTCAGGGACAACAAACTGCCCGCTCGAGTTTAGTTTCTTTTCGAGTGACTTGTTTCCTTTGTTGACTTCTGCCAATTTCTCTCTCAGAAAGATGATCTCCGAGTCTTTGAGTTTGAGCAAAGAGTCCAACTTTTTAGTCGTGATCTGGTACATTTTCAGAGTACTCTTCTGCTCCTGAATCTCGGATGAAAGCAGAGTAGTCCCCGGAGACATGTCGTTCATCTGTTTCTTCAAGAAACACTGCTTCAATTCAGATAGATACTTTAGCTCGGATATGACTATCTTGTCTGCAGATTGAATTCCATCAGCATCGTAAGGAGATTGTGCAAACTGCATCTCAGCATACGCAGCTTTAAGAGCAGATATCTCAGCAAACAGTTTCGAAAGAAATGCTTCTTTGACTATCCTATCTTGCAGCTCCTCATCTTTACCATCAAAAGTAGGAACATCGACATGCTTAAACTGATCTTTCTTCGTTTTCTCATGAGGCTCCTTCATCTTGTGAATTCTATCATCTGGAACTATCCCCGTGACAGAATGAATGTGTAAAACCTTGGAAACAGCACGCAACAATCTACTCTTACTCGGTGTGACCGCAGAACGTTTGACAGAATCCATCTGAATCAAGAAAGTGATGAAAGATGACGACCAGAGAACAACTAAACTAGCAGCAAGCAACAATGATAAACAATGACAAAAGCAAATCAAATGTTCACAGATGATGATAATGACCACAATAATTGTTTATAGTGAGGCAGTTCCAAAAGAAATTTACAAAAACGAAGAAGAAAGAACAGCCATATGATCTGAGACCAGTAAAGGCATAAATAATTTCTTTTTGTTACAACTTTGAAAATCAAGAAAAGGAGACGCACTTGGGAAGACAATAAAAGATGAACAGAAAAGTTTGAGAAGAAAAGGTTGATAGAATTAGGTCAAATAAATTTAGCAAATGGATTGAAATTTCAATTCCCATCAAGCCAAAGTTATGTACATCATTATTAGAAAAGGCTTAATTGAAGGAATAAACAACTCATTGAAAAGTTAGGTAAAACTATTATTCAGAATATTATACTAGAGCAAGCAATGTTTGACCCCTAAAAACAATACTTCCGACCTTCCCATATGCAAACAAATGACTCATGGCATATAGCATCATTCCTTAACAACCTAGTGGAATTATTATTTTTCTTATTGTCTTTGCCAGACAGCTAGAAATAGCAATATGAACCCAAATATGTAAATATATTATTTGACCAGATCCTATTAAATATGTAATTAGGTCGGCATTTACATGAGAATGAAAATCTTAATGTACTATAATAAATTTTACTTTCAAAGCAAAACACCAAACGTTAAGACAAAAGGAGTCCCACAAGGTTCAAATTAGGCATGTCACAAACAAACCTTGTCTTCTGTTAATAACAACCAAACCAACAGGGTGGAACCAGTAAGAAATTCCTAAAATCCACTCATTCTTGATGATTTTTTTTTTTTTGAACTTTTTTAAAAATTATTGAACCAATAATCCATAAGCCAACAACCACATCATTAGATTACATTAATTGGAAACTAGCCAGAAAATCCATGCTCACAAAGACAAAATCACAACTACATTAACAGGCTGTATGTGCACTGCATTCCTTCATGAGCAATGATGGTGCCCACAAAGTAACAGCCAATCACCACCGCAGGTGCCACCAAGCCACATCAGCAGCGGGTGAATCGAGTATATAAGTCAACCAACAACATATGGCAAGTACGTGTACTATATATGGCATGCCACAAATTAAGAATGCAGAGACAATGATTAGATCACAGTTGTCAGTGGTGGCAGCTTGATACAAGTAACATAAACAGACATATATCGCATAATTAGTAATAAAAGTGTAGTGAGAATCCACAATTGGCATAGAATGATTAAAGCTTTACATAGTCCACCTGGCTCCTAGGAAGCAATAAAGTATAAACACCATGATGCATCTGCAGTTTAGATTAAAGATGAAAAGTGAACGTAAAGGACTACTAATAAAGTTTAATCCTCGTTTAGCACACTTCAGCTATGTGAAATTCTTGCATAGATGCAATGCTGCAATGCAATGCATCCAGCTTCTATTGTCGTTAGATCAATGAGACAAGATCAGTATACAATTCCACAAATGCAGAATGTCCAATTATTTCACTCAAAATAGAATGAGCTATCCATGGCTCATTAGTCCCCGGTTCACATCACCTCTGTGAACCGGGGACTAGGGCCACGTCGGATATACGGGAGAAAGAAATCCCGGGGATCCCAGCAATCACTACAGAGAAAGGCATAATCATAATCACGTAGTCAGGATTTTTTGAAAAGCCACACACGCTCTACTTTGAGCTACACCAAACATCATCCAACGGATAAACTACAGTCCATAAAAACCAATTTTCATTCATCCCTGCAAGTATCTGGACCCCACATTCTTCAATCACGTGACAAAAGACACCAGGTGATCATTCTTGGATCACGTGGATCTCACGTGACAACACCCTCCAAGGATAATTTACAGACAAAATTTACCATGATCATCTATAACAGGGAGGGTAAAAATAAAATAAATAAACTTTGAGGTTTTGAGCAATACGGGGTAAATTAAGTTTTGATGTTTACCAACACGAAAAATTAGCTCTCACCCTTCCGAGAAACCTTGATCGAATGAAGCGGCGGATTTGGGGCTCTTTTCACGGCAGCGTTGAACACAGTAAACTGAAAACACCGTCTCGGGAATTAACTCTTCAGCCACTGATATCAAAGACCAGGAAAATGTTAAAACGAAGAACATAAATGTACAGATGTACACACACGTGAGGGTGTAGTGTGTGTGTATATGAATCTGTCCAAACACAAGGACAAAGAAAGGTGGAATCCTTAAGCAGAAAAAGTTTAACCCACAAAAAAAAATAAAAATAAAAATCATATATTTATCTTTCAAAACCTCAGAATAAAAACAAGCAGCAGGAAAAATCCAATCTTTAAACGGTTTCGAAAATCAATAAAAAAAATCCACACATGTTTGAAATGATAAAGAATCTAATAATGGAAGCAAATGGTTACAAACAAACAAACGAACAAACACGTTGAGAAGTTTCTGGGGAATATTTTTCCTCAACACACGCACCTCAAAAAGAAAATTCCTCCGTTAAACATTGACAAGAAAAATGTTATGTAACTTCGTTTTGGCAACGGAAGATGGTGGTATACCGGTTGGTGTTAAACGGAGGGTGGAAACGGGTCCGGGCCGGTGAGAAAATGGTAAATGCTCAGAAAATACGATCCGGGTAGAGAAAGAAAGCAAGGGCGCCAGTCTATAGTTTTTGCAGAGAAAGGAAGAGAGGGAAATGACGAAAATAACCCAGCGGGTGGAGGGGAAAGGCTGGACAGAAATAGCAAAAGGGCATATTGGGAATTATAAACACGACAACAGCGTGGGGACAAATTCCTTATTTCGGACTCATTGGACGGTTTTGTCCTTTTGTTTCGGAAGTCGTGCTCGGGTGATGAGGAGGGAATTCGGTGCAGTTGGGGAGGGCAAATTGGTAAACTCGGAATGCTGTCTGAAAAAACGCGGTTTCAGACAGGGGGATGTGCGTGGAGAGTTGTGTCATGTGTGTGTTGTATCCCGCTCTTATTATTGATAAATAATAAATGATTATTTCTTTTGGTAATACCATAATTTAGCTTGCCTTTAAAAGTGATTAATAAAAATGTAATAATTTTAATGTACAATAATGTCTTGGTTTATGACCTGATTAACAAAACTGTCAGAATCTTTATAAGATTATAAAATGTTTTGATCTTGTAACAATATCACAAATTTCACACTAGTGTAAACGATGTCTAAAATATGAAATAATTAGTCGGGATCATGTGTGGAATTTTAGCATAATATGTTGATATGGGTCATGTCATTTTTCACTCCATTTTACTATTTTTAAGGCTAGATTTTCATGTACAATCGGATAGAATCATGCCAAATTTCAGACAATGAAAGTTTACTCTGAAGATTTATGAAAATATTAAAAGGGTAAGACATTTTTGTTTATCACTTAAAAGGTTATGATATTTATAATTTTTTGAATGTCGTGATACTTTTGTTAATCATTCAAATGTCAGGCAAAATATAAAATACAGTATTTACTCTTGTTTCTATAATCACGACATTTAAATGTTTTTTTATATATATTTAAATTTTATTTCTAGATATCATCTTTCAAGTTTAGCGATTACAACATAAAACTATTATCTTTTAATTAAAAATTGCTGGTAAAATTCCTTTTATTTTAATCAGACGTGGTGGTTGCTCTTTGTTTATTAATGAAATTAAAAGCATATATGGATTGGACTCTAGATGTAATTCCACCGAATTTTGTTCATACATGTTATTTCAAAAATCGGAAGGTCGAGTTTAAAAGCAAAAAAACAAAAAACATGTAAAATGTTGATAATAGAAGCAATTAACTCAATAATAAATTAGTAACCCGTGAAATTTAATAATATTTGTAATGTTTTGTTGCGATTATCCACATTAGCAAACTACAGTATTTGCATATTGAATGGAGTTTTATTTTTATTTGTGTTGCTTTCGGTCGAACTATCTTTGCGCTGAGGTTGTCTCAATGCATGTGAGATGTTAGGAGATACATATGTAACCAACTATATATATACACATACATTTGAATGTTTGATAAAGTAATTTAATAATTTTCTTCAAACAATAAATAAATTAGTAGTTTAATAAAAGCTCACGTGTGAGAGGATAAACATTGCAATTGGTCTCCCTCCCTTGACACGGAAACCATAAGGAATGATGATTCATGTCGGATTGTTTTTACTTTTTAGAATAAATGTAATTTAGATTTTATTTACTTGTAAGTTTTTTTTAACATGAATAAATGTGCATG
The DNA here is from genome assembly GCA_026008535.1 of Perilla frutescens. Taxonomy (NCBI): domain Eukaryota; kingdom Viridiplantae; phylum Streptophyta; class Magnoliopsida; order Lamiales; family Lamiaceae; genus Perilla; species Perilla frutescens. The sequence continues at coordinate 22,642,386 of BRKX01000002.1, forward strand.
ATTCAATTTTAACAAATAAAAACACAATATATAACTCAAATGGTTGATGGGCTTTATCAGACCCTCAAGCATAAAGGTTCGGTTCCTTAACGGATCAGCTAACTCATTTCACTTTTAATTTCATATTTTTTTAAATAAAAAAATATAACCAAAAATTAACAATCATTCACATTTATAATTTTTAGATTTTATAAATAAAAAAATCGTTAAAACTTAATAAATGCCCTTTTAATTATTGTACTACCTATTGTGTAAACATTCGTATTTTTAATTTTTTAGAATTTTTTTAAATAAAGAAAATATGATCAAAACATGGATAGATAGCAATTAACAATCATTCACATCTTTAATATTTTAGATTGTCTAAATATAAAAAATATCACCAAATTATGCCCATGGAAAATATTTAAATTTTTTATTATTTTAATTCGAATACTACTTTTGGTGTAATAAAATTACTTATTATATAATGAACGGATATTTGAATGACAACCATTTACATTTTTTATTTTTTTAATTCTAATTACTATAATTTTTATGGTGCAAATGAAATTATCTGGTATATTTTGTGCAATACTCCACGCACACAATTGAAATTATGAATTTTCCACAAAATGTAGCTTATGATTCTATCCGCTTATCGTGTAATCAAAGAGAATTATAATTACTAAGAGCTTTTAATGATTGACAAAAAATTAAAAAAAAAATAAGACCACAACAACAACAACAACAACAACATGTGTTTAGTTGATGACATCAATCTTTCAAATTCCGGAAAGATTTCAGCTAATTGAATTCTCTCATTACATTTTATTTATTAATATATATATTGATGGGAAATTTTTCTCAACAAACACAATATGCCAAACAAGCTTTAAATTACCAATCCCATATTGCAAGCGTACAATCTTGTAGCACACGGAATCGGGTCGAACACAAGGAGTCAAGGCAATTCAAGCTACACAAGCATCAATTTCATGCTGTTTTGCAAGTCAAACTAAACGGATATGTTTTGAGAATTTTCTACTCTAGACATGAAAGAAAACAAACTCACGAGTTCTACTATAATGAGAAATTGCAAGACAAATAAAATAAGGAGTTTAACTAGCAAATAGAAAGGGGTTCTAGGGTAATGCTCATCAACATAGGCATAGATAATTGAACATGAACCATGCTAACTCCACTCATGTGATTTAATCATAACTAATCCTAGAACTCTCTCGAGCATCTAGAATATATTTGGACAAACAAGATTTTTCTATCTCTAGAATTAAATCCAAATTTTACCAAATTAATCTCAAGCAATCACCAAAACCAATTAGACATCAAACTCGCGTTATAACACCAAATTGGATTCATAAATCAATTACCCATGTTAAATTTCTTTATTTTTATTACTATTTTTTTAAAATCTTGAAAGTTGAACATGAACCATGATAATTTTTTTTATTAATTTTGTAGTTGTGAAATTATTTTATAGGGGGTATGATGTGCATTGCCACCCTTTCATGTACTCCCCTTCTATGTCTGGTGGAGATCGACAGTCTAATTGATAGTGATCAGATAACTTGTCAAATGCTGACATCAAAGATAAATTTTGTAGTTGGCAAGATTAATATTGAGGTTGAGGTAATATGTTTGTAGTTATGTATATAATATATTCGATCTTGCATAATTTCTAGAATATGATTATTGAATATTGTATTAGTGTAGATGTATGATTAACGTATGAGTTGCATGAAATTCAGAAAGTTGTGGAGGCGATGTCATGTAGGATGACCCTTCTAATATTTAGCGTGAGGAAAGTCTTTTCGATGAATGTGGATGTCGTGATCAAGATCATTAATCAATGGTGTTTACCATATTATATTACAACTACGAGCTTAATGAGTGGTTGTTTAAACCTGAAGATACTACACATTAGCTCATACAACATACGTACCAATTTATAAATAAAAGAAAATTATAAATTTTCATACCCAATATATTATAGATCTATAAATAAATATTACAATATACTGCTATATATGACGATATTTCATCAATACCCGGGAAAAATATATTATCCTCCATATTCGAAACACATTCCCGCCATATACAGTTATAGAGCTAAAAACAACACATAAATCTTAAGTGATTCCTCAAAGATATGTAATCATCCATCTTTATATCTAATTCTATAATATTCTTTAATTTCTCAATTAGGATTGTTGTGAATTGGTTCAATTTCAAGTTTATAGAATCGGTGTAGTATAATATTTTCCAATGCAATAAAGTAACGCAGTGTCTATTTTTCTTCGAGAAAAGAGTATTTTTCATTTGTTTGTCTTGGTATTATGTTCATACCCTTGCATTAAAGGATCCTAGTTGGTTGTTTTCCATTCATATAATGCATACAGCTCTGGTTGTCAGTTCGACAGGTTCAATGGCTCTATATGAATTGAAATTTTTTATCCTTCTGACCCTAGTCTTGATCCAATGTATCTAAATCTATTCTTGTTGATTAGTGCAGTTATGAATTGTCTTCAATTTTCCTTATTACGATTATCATGATTTGGTTCAATTTTCTTACTAGGGTTGTTCCAATTCAATTCCTATAATTTTTTTGTTCATAATAAATTGAAATATATGTTTTAATTCATGTATTTATGATAGATTTATTATGATTGCCAAAATATTAATTTATTAAATTACATTTGTTAATTGGGATTGTGACCAACTCTTTACTTTTATTACTAGTTTCCTTTTCAATCTTGAAAGTTGAACATCAACCATGAGATTTTTTAATTAATTTTGTATTTGTGAAATTTTTTTATACAGGTATGATGTGGATTGCCACCCCCTGTTTTTCATGTGCTCTCTTTTTTGTCTGATGGAGATCGACAGTCTAATGCTGATTGTACGCAAAAACTTTGAAGTTGGCAAGATCAATGTTGAGGCTGAGGTAGCATGTTTGTATTTATGTATAGAATATATTTGATCTTGCATAATTTCTATAATATATATGATTGTTGAATGTTATACTGGCATATATGTATGGTAAAATGTATGAGTTGCATGAGATTCAGAAAGTTGTGGAGACGATGCCGCATAGGATAACCCTTCTAGTATTTAACATGTGGGAAGTATCATCGATGAATGTGGATGTGGTCATCAAGACTGTTCAACTAATGGTATCTTACCATATTATATTTTAATTACGAGCTTAACGAGTGATGGTTTAAACCTGAAAATACTTTGACAGTCAGATAATGATATCTACCATATTATATTATAACTACGAGCTTAGTGAGAGGAGGTTTAAACCTGAAGATACTCTCGCAGTTTCGAATACCGGTGTAAGAGCACATGCCAATATATATGAGTGCTAGCGAATGAAGTGACAATATTTTATGTTTAACAATACTAGGATATGTGTGTATATATAATATGTGGTGTATGTATAAGACATGATACTTGTTTTATTTTGCATTATAAATTATCTTTGTTAAATTGATCTACGGGTAGTATTCTAGTAGCTAATATATGTGAGGTTTTGATGCTCTAATTTTCTATATTTTAATATTCCTTTTATTTTTTATTATGTCGTCATGTATTTCTTGTTCAAATGATAAGGGTATAATTGAACTCAATGTTGAGTAGACATTTGTATATATGTAAGTGAACATGAAGTTTGATAAAGGGTGTAATTGAGCTCCATGTTGAGTAGACATATCAGTCATACGATGTACGACTACTAAATATTGTATTCAATGGCGGATCTAGGAGCCAGATAGGGTTCTAGCTTCCTAAACCTGAAAACAATAAAATTTTACTAGAGAGGTTAGAGATTTCACCGACTTTAGCCTTGGTAACGGTTGCCATGGAGAAGGCGAAGAGAGAAGTTGTGTGGCACAGATGGGGAAGAAGAAGAGAGGGAACGGAGGACTTGACTGGTAGTGGTGCCTTGTTGCTTTGCCTCAGAATTGTAGAAGTAGGAGAAAATGAGGAGCAGTTAACGGGGAACATGATTTGGAAAAAGAGAGTGGGCCATTAAATACCTTTTCTATGATTTATTATATTATATATTTTCTTATTTTTTCTTTATTCTTTCATTTCATTACTTTTTTCGATTATTTATACAGAACTTGAATTTTTAATTCTCGCGTCAGTCTGTTGTTTAACTCATTCAATTTATTTGAGATTACTTTGTAAGTTTTAATATTTTATGGTTCAATTTTTGTTAAATATATGATCAGATTTATACATTATATATCAAATCAATTTTGTTTATTTTAGTTCAATTTATATTTTGTTATTTTGAACGTGTATTAACATTTAAGTTTATAATTTGAATTAGAATTGTTACGAAACTTCATAGATTAATAATATTTTAACTCAAAATTACTTCAATATGCATGTTCATTGGATTGCTTTAACTGAATTATCTTATTTTAAAATTTATTTCTCACTAATCCATTTATTATTCTAAAAATAACGTAGAATAGTATAAAATGATTGTTTTAGCAAAGTAAATAAAAAAAAAAAGATGAAAACGAAACGACATCACTGCCCTAATTCACTTATTAAAAAATAAAAATTAATGACAAAATATATTATATATATAAAATGTAAGTAATTAAACATGAAATATGAACCAGTTATCACTCCATGACAAAATAATATAGCCCCCTTATAATCCGTCTCTTTTTCAGGGTTCAAAACCATTTGATGCAGTTTAAAAAAAAACAGAGATTAATCTCTAGTCTAGTGATTAAGGTTTGTGTTAACCCACTAGAGGTTAAGGGTTCAAAAAATCTAATTCAGGCGGCGATAATCCTCCCGTCCCTAGCCCGGTCACTTACGCTAGGGTGGCTACTCCAAGACGTCATACTGATGTTTTTGCAACATCGATTACGTCGCTGCAGCCAGTTAAGAAAGGAGATTTCTTCTCGGTGTCCATGCCAGAGGATTTTTATGCCACTCAACTTCAAAAGTTTCGGTTTTCACTAATTGGTTGTTCCCTATTATCTAAAGGGGACAAGCCTTGGGTTGTTACATAACTACAACGTGAGCTTTCAAAAATATGGAAATTACAAAAGACATGGCGTTTAGTTCTTATTGGTAAGGGTTTCTACACCCTTCAATTTACTTCTGAATTGGATTAGCAACATGTTCAGAGTTCTAGGGTTGTCTCTACAAAGGAATGTGTGGCAAAATATTTTGCGTCTAATGCAAAGGATGCACCTGTTTCAACCTTTGTTGCAAAGACGTCTGAGCCGGTGAAGGATCAGCAGTTGGATCCTGAGGCTTTCTCTATGTAGAATTCTGAGATATCCAAGCCGGTGCATACTAATGTGTCAGAGGCATTGTATAGTTGTTGTTGAGTCACCTGCGGGGAATGATCCAAGGCAACTTCAGGTTGTTCTTGTTCCAGATGAGATGTTTTCTGTGACTTTAAATGGAAGAACGGATACTGATGAGCCTTTTCTGTTGTTAAGGGCATGATGAATGAGGTTACAGCAGCTCCTTTGCAGGCTACTGCTGGGATAAAGGGGCTGCTCCTGTTGTTACTGAAGAGGTTGCAGTTGAGGAGAGGCTGGATTGTACTCCAGGCATTTCAAAATGCAAGTCCTTCTACCATTCATATCGATCCCGAGCCTCTACAAGTTTTGAATGCTCTCTCTATTGAATGAACGACTGGATGAGGTGGAGGTGGCAGACGAATCACCTATTAGGCACGAGCTGGTGGTGCACCGACTCGATGGTATTGATGTTGGGCGTGATGTTGTGGATAATTTTCAGCACAAATAAAATTAATTATCAACATTAACAAATCATTTATAACAAAAAGAAATAATGAAATTAATGTGTAAAAAAACGAACAAATGCATTTCCAATTATGTGGATCACTTGGTGGTAATCTTGCATCTTAGTACATGAGAAAACTTCATTTATGGAAGGTCGTTTACTTTTACATCGGTAAAAATATGATAGATAATATAAAAAATTCCATATAAATATCAAGGAGCACAAAGAAAAAATTTCAAAACACCCACAACTTAGTAAAAGTACCACAAAAAAATGTCACTGTAGCAACCTTGACTAATTAACTAAAAAGAATCACAATCAATTGTCTTAGTAAGAAACAAACTTTTACAAAAACTTTGTGGTTCATATTCGCTCAAATAATAATAATAATAAATTACAAATTAAACATGAACCAAATCAACTTACATTAACTATTATTTTTTTCTTTCACTAATTAAACCGGTGTGTATATATATTGCACTATTGGAATGAAGATATAGCTTTTAAGGTCGTGACTTGTCAACATTGCAACAAAGTATATTGCACTATTGGATTGAAGATATAGCTTTTAAGGTCGTGATTTGTCAACATTGCATCAAAGTTCTCTATTCTTGTTCCATTGATCTTAGTCATATTTTAACCAACAATAAGATCAAATTAGATCTATTACTAAAATTTAGATAGCAAAAAATTATTAATCCAAATAATATGAGTTCCCACCAAAATAAATCATGAGAAGTCTTAAATAGAGGAAAATGTAGTAATTCAAATGAGCTTACCAACAATTAATCAATTACTTTTTTTGTTTTACTAAACAATTTATTGATTACAAATTAAACACGTGCTTTGACTCCTCAAAATTCAAATGTTGGAAATTCTTAAGTAACATTTTCAGAATTCACTTAACATATTTATATAAGAGAGTTTTTAAAGTTCACTTAACATATAATTATACATTATCCGAACTCAAATTGTAATATAAATAAAATTTGATATATATATATATACACACACACACATATATAGGGAGCAGGGATTGAATTGGGTTTTGTATTATTCGACTTCTAGGAGGTAATTCAAATTAAATGAGAGAAAATGTTATAGCTTAACATAATTAAATTAGAACTAATTAAAAAAAATCAAGAAAAAAAATATAAATTTAAAATATTTTGTTTGAAAAATAAATTGACAATGCAGTGGTGATAAACGTTTATCATGACTTAGCTTACAACAAAAGTTGTCATCTTTTTAACATTTTATTTTTCCATAATCTCAATGAAAAATATAATTTAAAGCAAACAAAATCAAACTTAAGTTGGGGTTAAAATAAGATTGAAAATAAATATATTGCTATGATCGAGTTTGTTTGGTTTTACAAATAAATGCACTTTTTTTCAATTGCTACACATTGCATGCATGATGAGACATATACAATTAGTTTTAATTACAAATATATATTATCAAGAGTTAAAACTATTATTTATATATACAAAGAGTATTTTTTTTTTTTGAACGATATACAAATAATTACTATTGAACCAAAATTTTAAAAAAAATGAAATTAAGAATAGTTGAATATAAAAATAATAATAATAATAATTACAAAGGCTATTTTACACAAAAACAATACTCCACTGTAAATTGAAATTTTATTTAATTACAATGTATTTACCAATTTTTTGGTCCAAATTAAATTAAATTGTAGATACATGCATGTACACCAAAAATTGGTAAATATATTCGCAACTTCATTATTTACAACCCCAAAATCAATTAAAAATGAATTAATTTTATTTTATTCCTTTTTCTACAACGATACAACTCGATCCCAACTTAACCAAAATCAATAAAGTTTCATAGTACACACACCATCCACACCATCCGATAATTTCTTCTTCCTCTATTTTCTTCCCCATTTTCTTGGAGACCTCGTGCTGTTGGAGAGAGAGTAATGGCTGACAGGATAAAAAAAAATAGGGATATTTACCTGTAATAATCAAGAAATTAGTACTACAACATTGCAGATCAAGACAAGAAAAATTATGCAAAAAGAAATATAAAAGTGATCGATTCTAACATTCAATGATACATAATCGAGTCGAAGAAATGATGGTTGCTCCTCTTGAACACATTCGGCTTCCTAGCCAAAAGAGATTACGGTTGTAAATCTCTTCATTCTAAAATACTAACACAATGTTTCTCTTCATCATGTGCCAAATAAATTGCTTACAAACATAGGAGGAAATCAAACAAATAGCTTGAAAATTTTCCAATGTTACACTGGTGACAAAACGTGCGAACATGCATACAATGAAGAACATCCATCGGTTGAATATATAACACCATTCGCTTTTCACTTTTCGGCTAAATTAATGCAATGTATAATCAATGAAAAATAAATAAATATATAGCTAGATTGATTCGACCATTAAATGATTGATATTATTACCTTAATTAATTATATAAGATGGATTTGAAATACACACACACACACATATATATATATATATATATATTCTATTATAAATAAGTCGGGCCTGTTATTATATAGGTATAGACATAGATATGATTATATATATAAATTGATATATTGATTAACGTACATGTCTAGGATAATATATGTTATGTATATATACATATATTATATCAGGGAAGGGACTAAATAGGAACCAATCCCCCCATGAGAACCTAGAAACTAATTAAATTCAAGGATTTTGATGACATGGCGCATAAAAAGGCGGTGGCATAGTTGTAAATATGAAAAATTCAAAATATAAGGGGTATTTCCAGATATTTTTTTTATGAAGTGATGTCATCATCTTTTAAAAAATTCTTAAAAACTTTAAATAATCATAACTTACTCTTTTTTATCCAATTTAAGCAAAAAATATATCAAATTAAAGATTTTTTCATGCTCTTTCATTTAAGATCCATAGTGCATATGTTTTTTTGAGCAAAAATTGATGAGAAATATAAAAAAAAACACGTATATTCAACTCGTAATTGTCAAATATTGTTAATATGATATCACAATATTACTCATATCTTGTGTTTATGTTGCTAATATGAAATTTTTTATGCACGACTTTGAACATTAAGTTGCTTTGAGAAAATAATTAAAGTATAAACTATATATAGTTAAGTTCATAAACAATTATAACTTTATCAATGTTTAATATTGTTTTGAAAACTTATAATATTTAAGAATTTAAGTCATACTAGCAAATCATTATTCACATATTAGCAATATGTTACTAACATATTAGCAAATTATTAGTCACATATTAGCAGTATGTACATTTCTAACATGTTAGCAATATGTTGTATGTATGAATGATGTTACACATGTTATATAATATTATTTTAAATGTGGTCCAATGTTATATGTGTAGTGTTTAATACGTGTTAATTTAGTATTATGATCTCGTCAAATTAGCAATATGAGTCTACCTCATTTTAGCAACAAAATCTCTTGATATTATCAACATATATCTCTCATGTTAGCATATTAATACAACGCCGAAAAAGACAACGGTTTTAAAGTGTTGTTTATTTAATTCCGGAGTTGGGCCCAAAATCCGAAAAACATAACCTAATTTCTAAATTATAAAAATAACTCCGCCTTCATTAAGTTCTCAAATATTACAAGTTTGTCAACTTACTTTGACTAAAACATTGACTAAATTGTTGCCATTATGTCTAATCAAATCTAAAATTAGGATTGATTCTTAGATTCTCATGGGGGGATTGAGTTCCTATTTGATCCTTTCCCTATTATATCATACGTAAATATTGTAGGATATATTTATCATTACGTTTCTATATATAACATAATTATAGATATTATATATTTTATAGATAACATAAATATAGAAATTGAATATAGCTCGTATATTGATTAACATAATTATAGAATGTTATATTTTATGTAGATATGTATAATATTATAGAATGGATAATATATTAACACAATTTACTGATAGAATATAACATATGTAATTATAGGATTAATATTATAATATTTTTAGATAGGATTTATAGTAGTGAATTTGATATATTAATTAATATAAATAAATTTGTAATTAAATAATATATATTTCTCTTTTTGGAGAGAGTGTTTAGATGGGAAAATTTGATAATTTATATTTATACAGACTATAAAGAAAGTAACAACAATAATTGATTGCTTATAAACAACTAGGAAATTAACTCAATGCAAAATATGTCTCATGTGCTAGGTTGTAGAGGATGCGGATAAAAAAAGAATGAGAATGTGGGAAAATAAATTAATAATAATAATAATAATAATAATAATAATAATAATAATAATAATAATAATAATAATAATAATAATAATAAAATCATGTCAGATTAATTACTTATAATAATGTTAAATAATATAGATGTGATGATGAGTTGGATTATTAATTATTTATAAAAGATGAGTTAGATTTAGAATTATTGTAAAATTCTCTAATACGACGGTGAAATAGGTATTTTTTTTTTAGGGAGGTGAAATATGTAATTGAGATAAACACTTGGGGACAATTTATAAGATCAGTAAATATCCGAATCCACTCATATATTTAAATGGTATAATTATAATTATTTTAAAATTTGATTATGTTTGAATTCAAATTTTCAGCATGTAGACAGTTTCACACTACTTCCTGATCTCACACGAAAACTGTAGGAAATTTACATTAAATTATCATATTTTAATACTCAGTCTCACACTACTTCCTGAACTCACACGAAAAGTGTACGAAATTTTTACATTAAATTATCATATTTTAATACTCATTTCTTCCAATTATTACACCAACACATTAGCCCATTAGCCCATGGAGGAAATAAATGGGTCTTAATTAGATGGAAAAACAGATCTCTATAGCTGCCGTTTCTGCAACGACGGTGCTACATCTTGTATAGCTGCTACGTTCGTTAGCCGTTAATCATTCTCAACACAAGAACCTAATTAAAAGTGTACGAGTGGATTAAACAAAACAAGCACACGGCAACAAAGTGCCTAGGGACTAAATAAAAACTGAACTACAATCTCCATTAGCAATCTCCACTGTGTCAACGGGAATTTCTTCTTTACATTCCTCAGCTAACCAAAATTGAAAAGTTTCAGTCCATTGTAACGAGCTCACCAGAATGTCTTAGAAGCCGAAGAAACCAAGCTCACTAGCCTTTTCCTTCTCAAACGTCTCAAAATACTGATATATGATTGTAACTGCCAGCAGAATTCCAGTGCCAGACCCGATTGCACCCATGAGATCTGCCAAAACTGTTAGCGCACCAATGCACACGCCGCCAAATGCAGCTGCAGTGGGAATGTAGCGGTTCAGCTCCTTCTGCAAATTCGACTCTCTGTGTCCGGGCATCACCATTTGTTGTTCCTGAATTATTTTCAGAAATGTAAGCAAGACAGTTCTGGATTCAAGTTCAAATATACCACCAGTAAGAGAATAGTAGCAATTAGAAAAGTGGTGATGTAGGAATTATCACTAATTGCATATACTAGTGACATGAATCTGTGTTATGCCAAAAATAGCATATATCAACTGGCAGACAACAATTATATGTCAATACCAACAATTGTAGCACCATACATACTATTGAAAATTAATAAAATACATCTATTGCAGCACATCAGATTTCGTATATGATGTTATATGCTCGAAAAGGCATCTAGACAGGTGATGCACATATTTGCTAAACGTATGTGAAAAATTAACTTAAAGAGGAGCACTACGTTTTGTGGAAAGCTTATAGGAAAAATGATAGGCAGATGGTGATGAGTATTTCGAACTTAGCATGCCCTAATATGACAACACTCGGAGACTAGACCCTTAAGAAGTAAATGAAAATACCTTCAGCTGCTTAGCCACATCTTTGGCCGAGGATCCTGAGACTTCAATCCACGTTTTTGAGAATAAAGCACATGCTGACAGCATAAATACAATATAAAACAATCCATGGAAAGGATTGGCCAATATATCTGACAAGCTGCAAAGGTGGTCAATTGAAAAGTGAGTAGAATAAACAAACCTAATTGAGCACATAAAGTTAGAAACGTAAATAAGCAAAGGATCTTAAATAAGAAACACAACCCTGAATATTATGACAAAAGTAATTACCTTGATGGTGCAGTTATATAATAAGCAAGACCCCCAACAGGAATAGATTGCCCAGAGTATTCAGATTCCTTCCACTTTCCCAAAAGGTTTACAAGGAAATTTCCACTGTATTTCCTATAAAGCAACTGTGAAAATTAAAAACAAACATTAGTTAGCAGCTGTATTCAGGAGAAATAGGCATCCCAGCTCATATTCGACCAAGAATAGCTTGTTACCTACTTACCTGAGAAATGAAGTACAGATTGGATACAAGTGCAGACTGCAAAATAATGGGCATATTTGAAGTGTAGAATAACTTAATAGGATATGAACCCTGTTGGCCCCGAGCGTTCTTAGACCTCACTGGCAAAACTACACGGAACCCTTGGAAGTAAATGACAATAAGGAACACCAAGACAGTGGCAAGCAAATTTGTGACATTGGGGAGGTTCTGCCGGTAGAATGCCTCTCGCAAAGCACGAACCTTGTCAGTCCGAGTTATCAACAAATGGAACAAAGCAATGACAGCACCTTCAAATTCAGCTCCACGCCCACTGTTGATAGTAGTTGGGCTGAATGCTTTCCAGATGATGTTTTCACTATAAATTGATAATTCTCAAGAGATAAATACCCCCACTCTTGTCCAGAATGCATCAATGCAGAACAAATAAGAAAATCACCACTTACCAAATATTAGTTGCAATGAAGAGTGAAATACCAGAGCCCAGACCATATCCCTTCTGGAGAAGCTCATCCAGACAAATAACTATAATTCCCGCAAAGCAGAGTTGCAGAATTATAAGGATTGCATTCCCAACTCCAAGTTGACCCACACTGCCATACATTCCTGAAAGAACATATGCAACAGCCTCGCCCACTGCAATCAAGATGCCTAACAACTTCTGTGCACCATTTCTGCTCAGAGATAGAAAGGACGATGATGCTTAGTACCACAATACACAAGCTATAAGATGAATAACAAATTAACTGGAACACGTGGCAAAACATATGACTGCAATGGAATAATCCATTAAGGCAAACTTGAAATGCAAAGAGATATGAGCAAGAAGATAAGCCTTAAGAAACCTAATCTCATAATTTGACCCTGGAATGATCAAAATTAACTCCTGCTAAATCATATTGACAGTAACACGATAAATTGCTTAAGTATAATTCACAGTTTCTCAGATGGTATCTATATCAACAGAAGAGACAACGAAAAAATTCTAACACCAACGAACATATCTTTTACAATTCACTGCATTCATACCATACTATCAAAACCAGATATGAATATAATAAGCCTTTTTTTCAAAAAACTTACAGAAGGGCTCGATCCTCTCTCACATTGTTATCAACTTCAATGATCTTTGAACCCGCTAACAGTTGCATAACCAGGCCAGATGTCACTATCGGGGTGATTCCAAGCTCCATCACTGTGCCTCTGTTTGAAGCAAGAATAACACGCATCCAATAGAATGGATCGGCACCAGTTGTAGAGTGTATGCCATACAACGGAAGCTGACTGCAAACCAGGAAAATGAACAGGGATATCACAGTATATATAACCTTCTCTCTAAATGGAACCTTCCTGTCTGCACTTTGAACCTCCGGAAGAAACGAAAGAAAGGGTCGAACTAGATGGAGCACTCTAAATCCACCTCCCATTTTCGTTGATTAAATTATCTAACAACTGTCTGTCACATTGTAGAGAGAAAATATTCAGTAATATGACCAAGGACAGCATACAATTCTGAAGGATTGGGATGCTAAAATACAAAACGAAATTAGAAACCAATTTTTTCTTTAAAAAATGCAGATCATAGTTTCATTGCAAATTCTGAAACTCATCCCCTAAAAAACCTCAAAATTTTCCAAACATGCTTGTTCAAATGGATCTAATCACGAGATATCATACCCAAATTAAAACTTCCAACAAAAACTCCTGGTTTTAAAAATTCCAATACATTGTCACCTCATTAAACCCTGAAAGTTGTAACCCTAAACATATTTTCTTCTTTACCATAAAAGCTAACCGATATCTTAAGGATTTCACTCCGTATCATGGTCTATCAAATCTAGATCAGATAGCATAAATTCGTAGAAAATAATCGACGAGAGAAAAACCAATGTAAATAGTTCAATCACATATATTACGATTCAAAATAAAATGAAAACCTAAACGATCTCCCATTAAAAAAAAAAAAAGTTCAAATAAATCATCCAAATAAACGATATGCGCCATATCTGCATTTTCGAAATGGCGCACTTTTTCTATGGATTCAGTTTTTCCCTTCAATTTCTTAGCAAGCTTGACACGGCTGAATAAAATACGATAACAAATCTAATCAAATAAAATTGCTAATTGGAAAAAAAAAAATCAATTAAATTAGACGATTATATAGGGTTATTACAAAGCAAAAGAGATCTGAGAATAATCTGAAATGAGAGAGAGTAGAAGAATCATACAAACCAGTCAAGAACGGTCGGAAGTTGCTATGTGGGGATCTCTATTTCTCTCCCATTACTCGATTTTTATTGTTTATATCGTGGGAGAGCGTTTGGTTTCGGTGTGATGTGAAGAAGTGCTGATGTGGCATTATGACCACATTGAACCAATTATTTATTCACACGTGTCTCAGTAAAGCTTCTTACACGGTTCGAAGATGAGAAATGAAAATGTCTCATTTAATTTATTTTTCCCAGATAAGAATTGCAACACCATAGCATTAATATAAAAAAATCTGCCACCCAGATATGAAATTAAGCCAGCACTACAGTTGAAAAACCAGTATATTGGTAGCATTATTGCTAATTGGAGTTTTAATTTAAAACCAACTTTTCAGTACATGTGGAATACCGAGTTACTCTGTAAAACAGGTCAAATTTTGATCAAATCCGTGGGTCAATCCCTCCTATTTAAAAAAAACTTGCAGAAAAAATATTATCGGTAATATTAAAAAATATCATTCAAACGTCAAAAAGTATCACTCATAGCTTTTAAAATTTCAGGTGTATTACTTGTCTTTAATGAGTTTATTTAATTCTTCGAGTTTATTCCATTACAATTAATATTTAGAGTTTAGAGGTTTATGATTTAGAGTTAATTGTGAGGTTTTAGATTTTTTTTTTTTTTAGTTTTTTTGGGGGAGGGAAGGTCAGGGGGTGTTTAGATTCTTTTTTTTTTTAGGATTTATTAATTCCAATTATGACTTATATTTAATTTGAAAAATTAATTATCAAGCGCAGTGCACGGGTCTACACTAACGCATGGGCGTGGGCGAGTGCACTACACGAGTCTCCAAATTAAATTAATTAATTAATTAATTAATTTTAATTTTAAGGTTCACTAATTCATTTTTGGGTATATAATTATTTTTAAAAAAATTATCGGCCGTAATGCACGAGCCCACGCGTTAGCGTCAAGCGAGTGCACTGCGCTAGTCGTCGGATAAAAATAATTAAATAACTTTCATTTTAGGATATATAGTTTTTGGGAAAAAGAAATAAAAAAAACAAATAAAAAATAATAGTAAAAAGAAAACAGCAAGCAGAGAAGAAAGGAATATAAAAGCGAAAACAGCAAACAGCGACAAAACAAAAGGCAAGACGGGCGCGTGTCCCCCGCGCATCGCGCGTGGCAACACGCGCCTGTCTGACCCGTATTGTATCAAAATGGGTTGCACTGAAAACCAGCCTTTAATTTAATACTCCATTCGTTTCTTTATCATTGTTGTTTTATCTTTTTTTTATCTAGAATTAACATTTAATTTTAGGGACTAATGTATATTACTCATCCATTATATCTATATCTATATCTATATTATATCTAAAAGTAAGATAGTTGTTCAAAATAGAAATCATAAGTTTTCCCGCCCAAAGTATATTTCTGGATATAGAAATATTTAATATAAAATCAAGAAAAATTATTAGTAAATAATTTTTTAATAATATATAATATAATTTCCATAAATAACATGGAATTATTTCCGTAAAATATCTACAATATAGTATAATCAATTAAGTATTTTGTATAACATCTACAATATAGTATAATCAATCTATACACAAAATATTATTCTATATTAATGTTAATAAGAATATAATCTATATACAGTACATACAATCTATAATTACGTTAATATATTAATGTTAATCAATGCCGCAACTTTTAATTAATTAATCAATCAAATTTGGTGACATAAGTCTTATTCTGATTATGGTATATATTATAATCTATGACAAAATAATTTCTTCCTCAACAAATATTGGCAAATCCCTTTATTACCATGAATATAGATTAAAGATTTATTTAGATTACATAACTATAGATCAATAAAATATTTTAGCGTAGACAATCTTTAAGAGTTGCATATATTTACTTTAAAAATTACCTTAATAATTAAACCATTTTTTCATACATACCTCCTCTAAACCATGCATATTATGCAATATATGGTAAGTTGTCAAATTATATACATTATCCGATTAATTAGTAGATTTAACAAATAGACTCTACTACATTTTCCTATAAATATTGGCATCATTAACATTAAAAACCTAGAAACTCTATGTTCATCCACCAATTATTTATACAGGCATCGTTAACAATAACTATCTATGTTCATCCCCCAATAAAGAGGAAGTAGTGTAAATCTTATCATTTGGAGTTTGTTCTTAGATTTTGAATTCAAGTGCTTTTTTTTTCTTTTATGATTTTTGTAAATGTATTTGTCCGCTCGAGTTTTTATTTGTCACTAACTATTATTTCTTTTCACAGGCATTACAAGTATAAAAAGAAATACACCGCCAGTTTTGAAGTTAGATGAAAAAAATAGTTCATCAGTCACCAGTGGAAGTTGAAACTTCATTTAATTCGTCATTATACATTTTGAGGATCAAGTGTATCTTTTATGATTGGAAGGTTTGGGTTTGCATATTAATTTGTTTAACGCAATATGCAATGTAATACACATTTTGTTTCACATATATTTGACTATTTTATTTAATATTTTGTTGGATCTATTAATTTTTTTTATACTTTAGTTAGTTAGCAGAGAGGAATTCGAGATAGAACATGTGTTTGATGAATGGAAGTCTTTAATTCTTGGTTTTTATATTATTTTGGTTCAGTAATTGATATTATTATATTTTTCTAATTGGCACGTAAATCATCATGCAATTGATTTAAATAAAAAATCATATAAACAAATATTTTTTATTTAAACAAAAAGGGCATTAAATATGCATACACAATTCTTTTACACATAAATGAATTTACAATACTAAATCTCAATATTTTGTATTTGGTTGATTTCAATATAAAAGACATTACTTTACACTAATCTTTCTTCTGTTATGGCTAGGTAATCCTCCAGCAAAGGCGATGAATCTCTAACACATGTTGATATAATTATTTGAAGTATTATGGGTATACGTTAAAATCTTTGTACTATTGTCCATATTCAACTTACAATAGAAAGCATGAACCAATGTTCATATATATTATCTCATAGTTAGCATTGCATATTGCATAACATAATTAATTAATTACTTATTTGTGTATATATGTATAATTATTTGATTATGAATGTATATTGGATTTGAGAGGTTTTTTATTTTTATTATATTTGTCTACAATGTATATCTAAATTAATTGCCATTTGGAGTGTATAATTAATTCATTAATTGTAAGTTTCCATTTTCAATTGGCCATCGCAATTTGAAGAAACATTAATCAACAATGAAGTTGATCCATATGTTTATTTTTTTCGCTTGATCTATTTATCCATCAAGATTTTTTTTGGTGAAAGTCTTTATTTTGAATAAGTCTTATAAATATTAGATTTTAAAATGGAACTTTTTTAAATGTTGTTAAGAAACAAATCATATGGTTCGGATTAGAAATTTATAATTAAAACAAAGAAAATTATAACCAGCAAGTGGGGAAAATGATTTTATCAATTCAGGTCCTGGAAAAAGAAAATTATTAATTTAGTACTTTAAAAATTATGTATTTTAATTTATAAAAATCATATATATTCATATTAATTTTCAATAGTTCTTTTATTAATCGTCTTTCAGTTTTAATAAAAATTATATTTGAAACAATTAAAAAATTATAAGAATAGAAAATACATGATTTTTTGGAGTCATAGATTGAATGTTTTGATCTTTCGAAAAACTTCATATTTATTCTTAAATTTGGCTTGATGATTAATTCTTTTAATGTTTAAATGGTTTTAAAATCAAATTTACATGGTTTTGTTCTTAAAACAAACTTTAAATTATTATGCCAAAAACTAAATTTAACACATTTTGCAATTGTAACGCCACTTTGAATTCACACAAAATTGAATTCGCACGGGTGTCAAAAAATACATGTAGATTGATAAATAAAAACACTGTTTTAAGAGGCTTATATTAAAGGTCAAATGACATCGTTTTTAATGAGCAAATTTCAATTCACCCAAATTTGAATTAATTTTAAATTTTCAAAATGTGTCAAGTTTGTGATGTTGGTGTGACAATTTAAAATTTTAAAATTTATGTTAAAAAAAAAAATCATGTAAAGTTGATGATTTTAAAAGTGTATAACTCAATGAAAAATTCTAAATATAATATTTTAATAAAAAAATTAATATGCATATAATATCCGTGCATCGCACGGGCGATATGCTAGTATTACATAAACTCACTTATATGTTCATACTTTATGGATGAAATAAACTATTATAGGTAAGTTGAATGAAGAGATCTTGTAGAATTTGGGGATATGTGGTTAAAATTGGGAGGGAGAGTATGAAAAATATATAAAACAACAAACACTTTAACAAAAATAATAATAATTAAAACAACAATCATAAAGAAACGAAGGAGGTAGTATTTAACTGAAGTCATTTTCACATTTGCTAACGTAAACTCTATAAGCATCACCACCACATGAGATTTTAATTCAACTCGAAATTCATGAACTGAGATAAATAATCAGAGAAAAAAAAAAGCAAATAGAACTGAAAAATTACAATTGAAAATGAATCTAGTCCTATTAGGCAACGTGGAGCCCTTAAAGTTGAGTGGGTTGGCTCAACTAGCTCGAATTTCTATCAGTTTAATTTAATAACCAAAACTATAATTGTTAAAATTTGAAAATATATATATATTATATTTAGTATTAATTCGTTTAATTGAATTTTAGGTGGAAATTAACAGATAAATTTATACATGTTAGAGAATTTTGTAAATTATATTTTATACGTAGGAAGTCATTGCTGTTTAGGGTTCTTTTATCCTCTTTTATAGTAGGGTATATTATGTAAATACCTAAAATATTAAGGATATTTTTGTAAATTAATGTAAGCTCGATTAGGCTCGCGAACATATCGAGCCTTGTATAATTGAGTTCGAGCTCGATAACTACTTGAGCATCTCAATTTCAAGCTCGATTTGACTATTTTCAAGCTGATCCTGAGTAGCTTGTGAGTCAGCTCTATTCTATAGAGGTGGCAATTTAGGCCCGACCCTGTTCGATTACGGGTCAGGCTAGGCGAAGATTTTTATGGTGTGAAATGACTTCGGGTCGGGCCGACCTGAAAAATTGAATGGCCCGAATGGACTGGACTGTTTAACCCAAAAATAGAAAAAATACACTATGGCCCCTAGGTGGTCTGACTCGGTCCGCCTTTTGGGCTAGGCCGGAATTCTAACATTCCGACCCAAATGATTTCGGCCCTACCCAGTCTGAATTTTATATTTGACCGGACGATCCGTTTTGCCACGCTTACTTACAGTTCTATTGATGAAGGAAGCGAGAGTAAATAAATGCTTCGTGGCGCCTTGGCAAAGCCTGTGCGACAACCTACATAAGTTCGTGATGCCGAGCTAAATGCTATCCTCTATGGTGTGAGGTTATGTCTACAAGAGAATTTATTCTTTTTTGTTGTTTACTCTGACTCTCTGTTAGCGATTCGTTTAATTGCAAACGAGGAGGGAGATGAATTTTTGCAGCGGAACTGTCTACTTTAATTTAAGTTGTTAGATGAGGTTTTATTAAAGAGTTTAGGTATATGTTTCGTGAAGCAAATATTGTTGCTCTCACTTTGGCCCATTTTGACGCACAAAGTATCGAGATGTGTACTTGAAACTCTGATTATCCTAATATTTGAGGGAGTTGTTTGAGTAATATAAATAAACATCTTATTTTGGTTTAAAAAAAAAAAGTAAATAGATGCAACATAAAGTGCAAATATTAGGATATTAAATATAATTTACATTTTCGAGCAAAAAAATAATAAATTATTGAGAAATGGGTCGGGCTGGATCGGTTCACTCGATGCTAGGACCGCACCCAGTGCATACCACCGGCGGATTGGCGACACGTGGACCGCACTATTGGCCAAAAAAAAAAAGTGAAATATCACTGTTTATGTGTGTTGGTGTAGTTAACCCCTTGAGTTAAGCACTGTAGACAGCAATTTTTACATTTATTTTTTATATCCACATTTTAAACCTGCACACGAAACGAGGAAAAAAATTATAATCATAGGGAAGCTTTTATTAAGTTATTAAATTTTCGATATCTTAGATTATATTTCTCCGTGTAAAGATTAAAATCTAACAATACAAATTTCGTGCTGTTTAGGTGCATTTATGAGGGGAGAGATGGTTTCCTTCATTTGTATGCAAAAGGGGAATACATTTTATAAAGATCGACATAGGATAAGGTTGAAGGCCCTGCAGAAGTGTGAAGTTAGCCGGCAGGTTATACGAGCGCTTTCTCCGGCCGGTCGGCTGTCGCAGGTCTTCGTTATCATTCCTGGTGCTATTTATGTTAAATTTCATTTTTTTAATATTTTTTGTTTATTTTTTATGTCGACGTGTAGAGTTGTACACGTTAGGGTTCTTAGTTTTTTTTGTGGGCTTTTGATATTGTATTGTTGATCCCGCCGCTCCTCCTACTTTTTTGTAGATTGTTGATTGTGCTCTCATTGACGGCGAAGGTTTTGTATGGCCTCTATGGCAAAGTTTAAGGGCAAAGGTATCAAACACTCTGGCCAAGGTAATATTTGGATTCGGAAAAAATGTACTTAAATTCTGAAATTCTTTATTCATTTCGTTCATCTCCTAAGCAACCCTATGTTCAATTAGGTTTTTGTTTTCATTGATTTGTAATCAGGATAGATTTTGTTGTTGGCTTTATGCACGAAATTTTTCCCTATATAAATCTTTTCATAATCTAGGAATTGAATTAGAGTTAGTCAAGGGTGTTCTGAAGATATGTAAAAATCCGAAATTATTGATTACGTTAGTGATGTTTTGGGGAAATTGTTATCGATGATGCTGTTGTCACTCTGAGGAGCCGCATTTGATTTATTTGATGATCGGTGGGAGGGAAAAAAGTGTACTCTGTTATGACAATATTCATGATTTAATCCTTAATTAAATGTTTTTGTTATATGGTTTGTTGGGTATGCACTTAGGCGCCAATGTAGGTATCAGATGTCATTTGGAATGGCTGCAGCAGGTGACAGACCTGTTGTCTGCGGCTAATCTTAGTCGATTGAGGGAGTCTTGTTTCGGTCATTTGCTCGGTGTAGCGCACATCCAATTTCAGGGTCAAGTGTATCATATTCTTGTGAGGAATCATCTTTTGGTCGATAATCCGAACCGTCTGCGTTTCCTTATTCATGATAAGGTTCACGAGTTTGGGCCGGCTGAATTTGGCTTGATCACTGGGCTTAAATTCAGTGGAGATTATGATCTGTCTAAGTCCTCCGGCATGTATGATGTCTGCTTCCCAAATAAGAGATCACTGAAGTTCGTAGACATTTTCGCTGCATTCAAGCAAGAGTGTGAGATATCTGGCGGGGATTCTGAACTATCCTTGAAGCTGGCCTTTCTCTTTTTGTTATATGGTGTTGTATTGATGAGGGACATAAATGATACCAACATTCAAATGCAATTTGTGCATCTGGTGGATGATATTGAGAAGTTCAATGACTATCCATGGGGGCGTGTCTCCTATGAATATCTGGTTAAAGCTACCTTCTCAAGGAAAGAAGTTCTTGAGAAACAGTTAAGGCAAGGGAAGAAAGCTGCCTATGATGCGTTCAGGTTTCTTATGGCCCTTCAAGTTTGGGCTTACGAAGTAATCCCAGACTTGGCTAGTCACTGTGCTCACAAAATTTAAGGCAAGGAGCAGGTGTTCTCGAGAATCTTACGCTGGACTGCGCCGGAGTTCTTTCAATACGATTATCTCATGCGGTTTTTCCCTGCTGAACCCGTTCAACCTCGAGTAAGTTATAATGTATTTATCGCATAATGTATTGTTTATTTAATTAGAAATCATTCGGAGTTATTGAAGGATGAAGTCCAGTCCTGTAGTTGTGAAGTTTTCACCAATTTATTATTTCCAAATTAAGTAATGATTCAGTTAAGAGGTGTTTTAATTCATACTAGTAGTCTGTTCCAAATAGCATGTTGAATTTGTAAATTTTGTAGGGACTTTTACCTCCAACTGAGGAAGAATGGAGGCATCTTGAAAGGCTGGGTTTACAGCAAATACATGTTTCTCCTCCGAAGTTGTACCCTGAGGTTGTGGGTACGGCGGCTCAAAAGCGGAAGGCTCGTGGGGGGGGGACAGAGAGGGTGAGAAGAAGAACAGGAAGCCGACAATGACCCCTCTGCGTCGGTCTTCAAGAAAGGCCGTCCAGCCGCCTCCTGATTCCATTCCTGAGTCCAAGACTCGTCATTTGAAGGATTCAGATAGTGGCAGGTATTTGGCTAGGGACAGAGAGGGTGAGAAGAAGAACAGGAAGCCGACAACGACCCATGTGCGTCGGTCTTCAAGAAAGGCCGTCCAGCCGCCTCCTGATTCCATTCCTGAGTCCAAGACTCGTCCTTTGAAGGGTTCAGATAGTGGCAGGTTTTTGGCTAGGGACATCTGCAGCAATGTATGGTACACAATATACTACTGACTATATATGTAATATTCCTTATTATACATTTTATGAGACCTGCAAATGACAAGTAGTAGTGATACACTTGTATTCAGGTCACCTTGACTGAGATTGGTTCTTCTGTTAAAGAGTTGCTTGTGAGGGTTGGTCGTATTGAGACGTTCATGCGTTCATGCAAGTGTTTAGTGAATGTAGATGCGGTTGCAGGAGCGAAATAGGGTCCATCGGTTCATCTTTCAGACTTGCAGAGCCCACTGCCCCTCCGAAAGGATTCTGATTTGTCGAAGGATGTTGACATAAGCCCGTCTGAATGTGAGGCTGATGGTAGTCAGAAGGAGGAAGGTGATTTAGTCGAGGCCTCGCTGTGGAAGGGGTCGTCTAGTGTAGCCCCCAAATCGTTAAAATCTTCTACACGGAAGTTGTTCACACATAATGCTGTGTTGTATGATCCGCTTCACATTTCCTTCATGCCCTGTGATGTACAGCGCTTCCAAGATTGGTACGACAATGCAAGAAAGAGTGGAATGTATGTGTTTTTTATGACAGTTTGCCCCCTTTTTTATACGTTGTGTTGTTCTGTTAATGCAAATTTGACTGAAAAATTGGTTGTGATTGTGTGAACTGTTAGGCCATGTGAGACTCCTCTACCAATCGTGAGCCTGCCGAGGGTGAACTGGGAGTGGTTCAATCCTCTTATGAGGCCTCGGGGGTGGCTAGGTTCGGAGGTATTTTATATCATAAATTTTTTAATACCTCATCTAGGAGTAGATGATTAATTGAAATGCAAATTGGCAGCATATCGATGCCCTGACGAACCTCCTCCTGTTGAAGTACAAGCAAAATAAACAACGCTTTTTGAGTGGATGGACTCTGATGGAGCAACTGGGCACGGTAATGTTTTCTGAACCCGGGTGGTTGCGCTTGAAAATGTGGTCACTACATGTCTTGACGATCATTAAGTTGAACAAGTATGTGTGATTGTTTCAGGGCCTACTCATGAGGGGTGATCCCCAGAATGTGTCTGGAACCCTAATGGATTACGTGTTGGGGAAATTGCCAAGGGAAGCTGGGTTGCCATGGGCTGAGGCAAGGAATGTCATCGGTATTGCCAATGTGAATGGAAATCATTGGGTATGTTTTTTGATATCACTGGCCAATCAAAGTATAGTTGTGTATGACTCGACATCCAGAAGCCGTGACTGGCCACGTTTAGCTGAACAGTTTGAAGGCATGTCCCGACTACTTCCACTGATATGCCAGAGCGCGGGCTTATGTGCCGGCAAGCAAATGAAGGAAGCCCTGAAGCCTGTTTGGGAAGTTTTTCAGTTCCGCCATCCTCCCCAGCAGTTGAACAACAATGACTGTGGCTTGATGGCCATAAAATTCATGGAGTGCCTTGTTTTTGGCTGTGCCTTGAGTGATGTGGACCGAGTGAGGTGCCGTACTTTCCAGCTGAGCTACTGCACCCAACTGTTTGAATTGGGCTTAAGACTTCAAGGGTCGTGAACATGCACTGCCCCTCTGCTGGTTATTTGAAAAATGATCTTATCCTCGGTGACATGTAATTATATGCTGCTTCTCTAACTATGTTGTAAACAATTAACCCTAATCTTTTGTGTAGTCGTAGTGATTCCCGAAGGCCGAAAGGGACGAGTCTGGCCTGGCGACCGTTAATGAACTAGTTTATATCTAGTTGTTTATGCATTGTTCTCCCTACCCCCTTGTATCATGTTTTACGTTTGAACGTTGAGGGGAGTTCTTCATTCATAGGGTGATCATGTCTAATGTTAATCACATCTTATGTGTTTCTTGGCTGAACGTATTTTTTCTTGCAGTTTTGAGATGAATTCATTACGAGGCATAATTCGGTGACCGATTTACCTAGCCGTGACAGTAAATTTTAGAAATAGGAATGAAAGTTGTTTAAATTGTTTACGGACTGTAGTTTTATATGGCGGACGCAGTGAAAAATCTATAAAAATATCATCATAGAAAAAGTTGAATTACACAATTTTACGCATCGAAAAAACCCTCTCATGCTTGGGGCCGCAACCCAATCGAAGCGAATCTCTTGAAGTTCGAGTTCGAATTCGTTTAGGAATATGAAGTTCGAAATCGGCTTCGAGTAAACCTCAAACTTCGAAACGTGCACAGAATTCGAGTTCACTATAGAAGAATTAGGGTCGAATTATATTCGAGTTGTAATTGAGTTCGATCCGATAAGAAACTCGACAAACTATTCGATTAATATTCGACAACAAATTCGTGACAAATTTCAGAAATAATTGGATACGCATTATATGGATAATATCTCCTGTTCGAAAGTTTAATAGGAAAAAAATAACAAAACAATGAAGATCAATATAAGTTCTTGATTTCCATGCACATACACAATTTAAAAAGAATATACAAATTAGTGACGATAAAGTATTTTAAATGAACTTATGTAATATATAAAATTAGAGATATACGAAATTTACCTCCTCATCTTGATAAAACTGTCAAGTCAAAGTAATCACCTTAATGCTATCTTTATCGTATAATACAGAAATATGTCTTACTTATAAGTTATACCCGTGGACAATGTGCATTATATTTAGACAATTTATTCTATCATAACTCAGTATTATTATTCTATGTAGAATAATACTCTATAGATATTATAAATAAAACATAAAGAAAATAATAATTTTATTTATCTAATATTATTGTTAAATTGTCAAATTGATTATAAAGTCGTATTTAAATTTAATTTAATGCAAAATTATAATTATGTTGTCTTGTTGTTGTAAGAAATTTGATATTGGTTTTAGATATATATGTTGTGTTTTGAAACATGCTAATAAATTAAGATAAATGTATATGTATGTCAAACATTAGTAATTTACTTGTACACTTGTAAGATAGTAGATATAGGTATTATTATTAGAGTAATTATTTAATCATAAGTTAGTATTATGATACTTGATAAGTCACAAATATTGCATCTTTATTATATATATTTTTATATATTTGAGACTTAATATATTATTTTTATGGTTATTGCAGGAAAAATATGAGGAAGGAAGGGACCATTCATATTTATGAAAGAATCAGAAGAATAAGGAAATAAATTAATAAAAAGATGATGAAAGAGAGATCGATCGGTTATGAAGTAAGAAATTGGCGATTGCTTAGCAAAAATCACGATACGCCTTGATGACTCTTAAATTATTGTTTGCCTATATAAAGTTGTGAGGTCATTTGGAAGAGGCATTCTGGATTCCACAAGTAGTTTTAATTTCACGTTTTACTTTTAGTTAATTTATTTGTTAAGAATTGCAAGAATACTTTGGAGAACTTGTTCGTAAATTTATTTCAATTCAATGGTTGCTTATGTTATGATTACCGTTTGGTTTAATCTTAATATGAGTAGCTAAGTTTATTTTTCGGAATGAGGTTGTGATAATTGTTGATATGCCCATATCGTGAGGTCAAATTAGTTTTTATATGATTCGTATTCTTATACTCTGTTATGTTCTGCGATAACACGTTTAGTTCTTAATTAATTAATTATATAGTGGACAATATATAGTTTGTTAACTAATATCTAAAGCCAATAGAATTGTAAGATCTGTAATTGTCGATTCAATTCTATATGTGGTAAAACTGACTATCTTTGTCAGTGGGCATACGGGGATGTTAAGGGCATACGGGTTCGAATGCTTATAACATAATTGGGTTCCTCTAATTCTTAATGCTATTAATTAATTAAATCTGTTAAGGGTTCTTGCGAGTTGTTAATTAATAAGATTTTGGATAATAAGGGTTCTTTTGTTCAATGATTCGTAAGGAGGAATAAGGAATATGTCAGGGGTTCCGGTATTCTATAACTGATTTATAAGAATTATGAATTAAAATCAATGCATCGATGAACGATATGATCATATCACTTTTATTTACAATCTCATCCGGGTTTTTATCATATTGATTCTTTTCTCTTCTGTTTTGTTTCATTAGTTAATTAAACTCTCTCAAAACCCCAAAAGTTACATTTGAAAGAAAGAATACACCGTTCCTTGTGGATTCGACCTGTATTTTCCACCTACTACACCCTTACTGGGCATTTGGAAGAGCAGTTATTTTGGGCGCGTGACGACCGCGTATCAAATTGGCGCCGTTGCCGGGGAACGGCAATAGTAATCTTTCTTTCATTTTATTATTTAATTGTCTATTTTTTGTTTATGCCCCGATCTTCTCGTACAGGTGAACTCATCTTTGATCCTGAAGTTGAGAAATCCGCACGGAAAAGAAGGAAAGAAACAGAAAAGGCAAAGCAAGCAACTTCTTCCACATCAAATTTGTCTCCCGTTTCTGAATCTGCCGAGGAACACGAGTTTGAAGATACAACATCATCTGTAGAATCTAATATGGCTAATAATCAAGGGAATAATGCAGCCAATAATGGAGGAGACGCTGCGAATAATGCTACTTTGCGTGAATTGGCTAATCCGCCAGAAATGGATTTTGGAACACTATGCATAACACTTCCCCAAGCTCATGGAAATTTTCAATTAAAATCTGGTTTTATGCATATACTTCCTAAATTCCATGATTATCCTAGAGATGATCCACATAAGCATTTACAAGATTTCCAACTTGCTTGCTCTACTGTGCAAAATCAGGGAAATGTTGATAATTCTGAATATGTTAGGCTTGTAGCATTTCCATTTTCTTTACAAGATTATGCACGTGAATGGTTGTTTAGTTTAGCACCGGGATCTATAACAACTTGGAGAATTATGAAACAAAAATTCCTTGAAAAATATTTTCCGGCGTCTAGAGTAGCTTCCATTAGAAAAGCCATCTGTGGAATTAAACAAGAGTTTGGAGAGTCTTTTGATGGATATTGGGATCGATTTAAAAAATTGTGTTCTAAATGCCCACAACACCAAATTCCTAATTTATTACTGATTCAATATTTTTATGAAGGTTTGCAGTCGGGTGATAGGAGTATGGTGGATGCAGCAAGTGGTGGAGCGTTGATGAATAAGACTCCAGATGAAGCAATAACGTTGATAGGAAATATTGCAGACAACAAACAACAATTTGGAGCAGATGGATCCAGAAAAGTGGCTAATGTCCAGACCGCCAAAGATACACGATTTGACACACTATGTGAAAAATTGGACAAATTACTTAGTGGAATGGGCACAACACAACAAGTCAAGGCATGTGGCATATGCAGTGTTCATGGGCATCCCACAGACATGTGTCCAACTTTGCAAGAAGATAATCTTGAACAAGTCAATGCCGTTGGAGGTTACAATTCACTGCAAGGATATTATGATCATTTTTCTAACGTCTATAATTCTCGATGGCAGGATCATCCAAATCCGACTTTCAAGCAGTCAACACAACAGGGCATACCACATCAACAGGGCATACCACATCAAGGTTTTCAACAACGTGGGAAATATTGGGTGCAACAACATGCACAAGCACCGCAAGAGAAACCAAGAAGACCTTTGGAAGAAATTGTTGCAGAATTGGCAGAAAATAGTTTGAAGTTTCAACAAGAAACTCGAGCAGGATTTAATCATATGGGAAGGCAAATAACTCAAATGGGTCAAGTGATTTCCCGATTGGAGGCAACTATTTCCAAAGGTAAATTTCCTTCACAAGTCGACATAAACCCACGGGAGAATGTGAGTTCCATCACATTAAGGAGTGGAAAAGAATTGCCCGATCCAATCAAGAAGATTGACAGCGTGCCCAACCAAGCCGATATGCCCAAGCAGGAGGAAATGCCCACAATATCAGAAAATCCAGAAAAAGAAAGTGCAGAAACTGAGGTAAAATCTAAACTTGTTAAACCTAAAGTTGTACTGAAACCGCCTTTTCCTGGCAGATTTGCAAGGGAGAAGAAAGATGATGAAAATCAAGACATGCTCAAGGTATTTAGAAAGGTGGAAATCAACATTCCTCTTCTTGATGCAATCCGCCAAGTGCCTAAGTATGCCAAGTTTCTTAAAGAGCTATGCATGAAGAAGATCAAGTATGAAGATAATACAAGACTCTTGGTTGGAGAAAATGTCTCAGCGGTAATACAACGGAAATTGCCCCAGAAATGCAAAGATCCGGGTATGTTTTCAATTCCATGTGTGATAGGAGATAAAAAAGTTGAAAGAGCTATGCTTGATTTGGGTGCAGCAATCAATGTTATGCCTTTATCAATTTATGAGAAATTAGATCTGGGTCCTTTAAAGAAAACTCAAGTTATAATTCAATTGGCGGACCGATCTAATGTGTATCCTATTGGAATTGTTGAAGATGTTTTGGTAAGAGTAGATGAATTGATATTTCCAGTTGATTTTTATATATTAGACATGGGAGTTGTGAATTCTAACTCGTCTGTTGTTTTGTTAGGGAGACCATTCATGAAAACGGCAAAAACAAAGATTGACGTGGACAAAGGAAAATTAACATGTGAATTTGATGGGGAAATCGCAACGTTTAGTATTTTTGATAATATGAAATTTTCTTCTGATTATGAGCATATTAATTTTTTGGGAATTTTTGAAGAGTTTTTGCAGATGAACGATTCGCAAGATTCATTCTCTATGATGATGGGCGAAAATCTAAAATGGGCACATGAAGATGAGTTGGCCATGAGATGAGTATAGCTATGTATACATATATTAGGTATATAAATAACACTGTAGTTTAAATTATAATTTATAAATAAAAGAAAATAGAAAGAATTTACGTTATATTATCTATATTTATTATTTAAATTTGATTTTACGGGAGTATACAATATTTTATTCTCGGTATATCAATTATATGTAACTTTGATTACAAGTTCGCTAAGGAGTTGGTGTACGAACGCGCATGCTACACATAACTTTGATTACATTTGAATATGTAAATCCCAGCTGAAATTATATTTCTGAATGAATTATATGGCAAAATGAAAAGGAGAACTAGCGCGCGTGCTACATGTTCTTGACGGAACGTGTAACACGTGGTTGGCAATCCTTATGAACTTACGTGCTACACTTGCCGCCTTCGACCGTGTTACACGTTCTTAACAGCTCTGTATTCTACGCTGTAGAATTGTTTTTTTGTTTTTTTTTTTCATGAATGAAAGTCTTGGAGTGACCAATTTAAAAATTATAATATCGGTATGCATTTGTTTTGAAACTGAAGCGGTGCGCTTTGAAATTTGTTTTCTTTTTTATCTGTGATATTTGAAATTCTAAATTTAAGAAAATGTAGTTTCTTATGAAGTTGAAACTCATGTTGTTGTTTTTATAATATTCTTATTCTTACCGAACATTTTGGAATCTGGAGTTGCTAAATGATTGTGACGACCTTAAATGTATTTTATACACCGATGTATTTAACTTCTTAAGTTATTTTTCATTTTTATTGAAAGCGATCTGTAAATTAATAACGTTGTTGTTGTTGAAGTGTTACATTGCACAACTATTTTCATCTAGGAAAGTCTTCACTATTTAAAATATTTAAAATTATTATATAGTTTGTCCGTAGTTTCCACGAAATGTATAATATATATATTGGGAAATTATTTATTGCTCCGTGATTATAAGTTTTAATCTTTTATAATTCATTAATTTTGTTTGTTTAAAAAACTGATTATCGTTTTGTGAAGTGAAGCCTAAAAAATATTGTTACTTCCTTATTTAAGAATTAAATGCCCAATCCCAGAACCATGTTAGTAAGGTAGAATAGACGTTATTGGGCCAGAAAATACGAGCCCACAAAGCCGTAAAAAAGAATTATATGGGAATTGCAGACATGCGTGCTACCCGTTAATTATGCAGCGTGTAGCACGTCTTTAACATGCACGGGTGCAAAATATGACTTTGTGTATGACTTTTTTCTTTTTTTAACATCATTACTTGAAAATAAATCTCTTTAATATCCTGAATTTTGTAATAATTTCACATTTTTTAAAAATATAGCTCCTCTTTTTTTTCCAATCAGTAATAAAACATGAGATTAAATTATAATTTATTTATTTATTAGTTTGTCGCTACGATTGTATAAATTTCGTATCTCCTTATACAAATATTTATTTATTTGTATTATTTATAATATTTTGGGGTTAGCTCTGCTCGTTTCCTCCTTAAAATCTTTTAGGCACTATGATACATAATTAATATAACGCATTAGGTTGGGGAAAAATGAAACTTTAATTAGGAGTTTTGGTTGAGTCAATCACACCATTTCACTTATTTTTCCCAGTTGTCATGATGACTTGGGTACTACACTAAAAGTGTTATCTACTGTTCCCAATTGCACACCCAACGACGAAAAAACGTGTAATCATATCGAAGATTTGTTTGCATGCATGTATTTTGACCTTCACCTTATTACTTTAATTTTAATATGAAGGTACAGGGTTCATTATTATGTATTAGTAAGTTGTTACATGTTCTTTGTAACGACCCGCTTCTTTGTGATCTAAATTATTTAAATTGTTTAATTTATTTAAATCGAGTTTTTATTAATTTGATAATGCCAATGAACTTGAGGGAGTTCAAAATTGCGCCCATAGTATTAGAAATATTTGAAAATCAATATTTGTATTTTAAAATTTTACTTTTGAGCCTTATAATATATATTTTTTAGGTCTTGTTTATTTAGACAAGATTTATTTGTTTTTATTTATTCATTTTAATTTTGAAGACATTAAATATTTAAAAAAATAAAAAAAATGACTAGGATAATGATGAGCTTTCATCGTTTCTTCTAACTAAACACGTAGCAACACTCAATTGCAAGTAAGAAATACAAGTGTCCCCCTCTTTGTTAATCAAATACTCATGTTCTTCTTATCCTTTACCTACCTTTTAATTTCATTTCCTATTCAAAACTTCTATCGAAAAGCTTCCACAATCGACATATATGAAAGAGTTTGTTGGATTAAGATTTCAAAAGCAAAATTCTATACAAAGTTCTTGCTCTTCTTACGGTAAATTCTTCAATCATGCTTGTTACTACTCAATACCAATTTCAAGTATGAGCTTAGTACTAAACTTCACAATAACATGTGTCACTTTGTTTAATTCCTTTGAAAGTCGGTAAAAATCAATTAATGATTCTCCACCATCTGCTCAATAATCAACACCACCATCTATCCATTGTTTCGTTTCTATTCTCTTGTACTCCTACAAAAATCACAAGAAAACCACCATCAACATCTATAAAGCATGTTCAAGAATTTAATTTTAATTACCACCAAACTAACTTTCACTTAATCACGCATAACAATTATTTTCTATTTCTAAAACTCAAACAAAGTAATTAATAGTCAATTATTGAGTCTAGAAATAGAATTCCATAATTTCTTAGATAAGATGCAAAGGAAAAATTATAAAAGAAAAGAGGGATACAAGTTCAAGCTGGGTTTAGCTGAGTTAGGATCAGCTATAAACTCTGTTGAATCTTCACTGTCGTGTTGGGAGGTGGCCGGGTTGCATTAGCTAGCTGTTGGAATCGGAGATTTGGGGGTTGTCGGGGTTGTGGTCGTTGCGGCAGGTTTGGGATGTCGCCGGAACTAGGTTTGTGTCAGGTCTTCTTCATCGTCCACTCGTGAGTGGTGTCGTTGGATGGTGATGCTTAATCAAGGGAGTGAGAGAAGAAGCAGAGGTAGAAATGGGAAGATGGAGGAGAAGATAGGGATTTAGAATCTCAAAATTGGGGAATTTCTAATTTGTTCCTAAAGTCGAGAGAGAGAGTGAGAGAGAGAGAGAGAGAGAGAAGAGAGAGAAAGTTGATTTAAAGGATTTTGATTTGCAATTGGGTCTTTCGTGATTTAAGAGAGTGAAGAGGTGGGGGTTGAAATATATGTTCATAGTATAGTAAGATCAAATCAAATCAGTCTGACTAATTAATGTTCATTGGAGTACTTTAAATAATAATTAAACAAATGATGAAACCAAAACAAATATTGTTAAAATTAACCAAACTCAAGCAATAAATAATTTAGTAGTGTTCTGCTCCATTAATCAATTAGACGTACGACACTTAAGGTTTAAATCGTAATTAAGTTATTTACATTATGATTCATTATCATTATTTTTTTTAAAAAAATAAAAAATAAAAAAATAATAATTAAAAAAAAATGAACACAAAAAGTTTATTATCTGCATATTTCAGTCCATAAATATTTCTCAAATACAAAATTTTTCCTATAAAGTTTTATCTGAATTATCTATTTAACCCAGAACTTATAAATTAATTATTTAGGATATGAATCTTGAATTTTCAGATTTATCAAAATTATAATTGGCAAAAATGATTTATTTGAAATTATTTTGATACTAGGTGCGGCGCAATTAGGACCCTCGTTCACTATGTGATTCTCTACTCAATTTTACATGCTCCCTATTATCAGGTGGGTAAAAGTATTATTTTCGAAATAAAAGTATATGATATATGCTTTTTGAGATAGAAATATTTTTAATCCAACTTGAATTATCGTGGATGGAATTTGGATAAGAATCGCGTTTCGTACGCACCAAAATAGTGTAACGCACGTACCGAGAGCGTGGCTTACACAATAGAGAGAATATGTCATGTGCACAGTTCAAGATGTATTCTAGAATCAGAAGAAGAGTACCCTAAATCCATTATTCCTGCGATTTATTTCAGTTGGATAAAATAGAAAGAAATATCTATGATCCCTACCACTGAGTACGTTTTAAGAGTGCTCACCCCACATTTTTAAATGTTTTCAGGTCAATGAGTTTGGAGCAGCGTGAAGGAAATGGGGGTGGATCTTCTCTAGAAGTCTAGGTTATTTCACTTGAAGGTTTGAACTTGATACTCTGTATTCATTAGTAGTTTTTGGGACTAATTTAAATTAGTAGTTGAATATTTTAGTTTTACGAATGTTTTGAGTATGAACTTTATATTTTAGAACTTATGAGTTACTTTTCGAAATGAACTAGAAGTATATTGGAGTTTATGAAATGAAGGTATTTTGAACTAAATATATATATTTCTGAAAATATATATATATCTATATATATTGTGGTCTATTTTCCTACCTAGGATTTCTGGCATGATTATTTTAGAAAAGAAAATATTTTAGAAAAGAAAAAAAAACTGCTCGAACTACTATTATTGTTTTAATCATTTTCCACTTTAAAGAATAGAAAGAGTAACATTATAAATTATAGAATTTAGGGTGTTACATTTAGTGGTATCAGAGCGGGTCTACCTTCCTGTAGACTCAATGTGTTTGAAAGAATTTATTTTGTTTGATTTTATGGTACGCCGCCCATTTCTGCCACGCGCTCCTTCTGCAAGGTACTTTGTTTACTGTGCTCAAATTTATTTATTTTGTAAAATTGTTGAAGTGGTGGGCATTAAGAAAGAATGAGAAATGATTTATGTGAAGAAAGAATGAGAAATGTTGAGAAAAGATTTATGCAAAGAAAGAGTGAGAGATGTTGAGAAATGATTTATGCAAAGAAGTTCTATTATTTCGAAATGCATGATGAATGACAAAGAAATTATTCTTAGTCCTCGAAATTTAGAAGAACATAGAAGCTTCCTCCACAGATGTTTCCTTATTTAGATTCAAGGTATTTAGAGATTTATTAGTTAACTTGAACCTAGTAGTATATGCTTCTTCAATTACTTGCACGTGTCACATGAATTATGAGATGAGGATAATCAAGCATCGAATGTGAAAATAAATAACTTCATGCCAAATCTAATTAGAGCACTTTAGGGATTCATCCAATGTCGAAACGCGGAGCACGATGATCAACAAAATGCAACACCCAATGCACCTGCTCCGCCAACTACTAGTCAAGTGATTGAGCAATTTCTCGCTATACTCCACCAAGATTTAATGGTAGGAGTGAACCTCTCATTTTCAAAGAATGGATCATAGAACTCGAACGAATTTGTTTTTAGCACATAGAGTGCGATGATATGCGTATGGTCTCATGTATGGTCTTCTATAATTCACCGAGGATGTTGGTTATTAGTGAAGTCGTTTAAGAATGGCATGACCGAAGCAGAGCATCAAGGCTTAACTTGGGACAAGTTTAAATAGATCGTTATGGATAAGTACTTCTCTCGCGCTCTTCACATGCAAAAGCAAACCGAATTCCTAGAGTTGGAGCGAGAAAATCTGTAGTACGAGCGAAATTTTAACCAAATCTAACTATTTGCAACACGTCTAATCGACATTAAAAATCAAGGGACTGACTGGTTCATGAGAGGCCTTCGACCAGAGATACGTGGAATTCGAGCAGCTCAACGGATCACCAATTACGCTCAAGCAATTAGGAAAGCTCACGAAGTAGTTGCTGAACTAGATTTAGATAGAGAACTTAGACCCAGTGTTAGGATCACTATTAGAAAGACCTTGAGAACCGATAGAATTGCTAAAGACATTAGATTGGAATTTGAAGGGAAAGAACTTAGGGTTGATCCATATACTCTAGAAATATGAGAATTCAATTTAATCTTAGGAATCGGTTGGTTAAGCGTCATGATCGAGATGTAGCATTCTAGAAACCAGACAAGGACGAGTTTATATTCTATGGAGCTAAGTTAGGTGGATGGCCAAGAATTATATCACCAACGAAAGCTTTGAAGATGTTGAGGAAAGGTACATGTCAAGGATTCTTGGTGAATGAGATCGGGACGATATCGATAGAACTGACATTGGATAGTTTGCCAACAGTTAGAGATTTCATAGACACGTTCCCTAAGGACATACCCAGATTACCGCTGAATGGATAAATCAAGTTTACAATCGATATGGTCCCAGGAGCAGCACCCATGTCCAAAGCGCCGTACCGAGTGGCACCATCGAAATTACATGAGTTGAAGATCCAGTTTCAAGAACTTCTAGATAGAGGACATATTCGATCGAGCATTTCACCGTGGGGAGCACCACTTCTGTTCGTAATAAAAAAAAATGAAAGCATGAGGATGTATATAGATTATCGAGATTTAAATCACCTCACTGTGAAGAATAAATATCCCTCACCAAGAATTGAAGATTTATTCGATCAACTTAGAGGAACAAACGTGTTCTCAAAAATAGACCTTAAGTCGGGGTATCATCAATTAGAGATAATCCCACTCGTGATTTGGAGTTGGCTGCTGTTGTGCATGCACTGAAGACTTGGAGATACTATATCTACAAAGGTAAGTGTGAGATTTATACGGACCGTAAGAGTTTAAAATATTTATTCACTCAAAGGGGTTGAACATAATGCAAGGAAGGTGGTTGAAATTAGTCAAATATTATGATTACACAGTCATGTATCATCCCGGAAAGGCCAACGTTATCGCTGACGCAATCAGTAGGAAGAAGGTGAATCCCACGAAGGGAATCACGCAACAAGAGGAGTTGATCAAGGATTTGAAGAAGTTGAGTCTAAAAATTGTACCACGCCAGAAGAAGCTAATGCTATAATTGTAGCAATAGTAGTTCAATCGATGCTTCAAGATCGAATTAGAATCGTACAAAGGGAAGATGGTTTTCTACAAAAGATACGAGCAAGAGAATCGTTAGACGATTCTAAGGGATTCACGATATCATCAGATGTGACTCTACTTTTTAAGGGAAGAATTTATGTCTCAAACGACATAATGAGAGAAAACTTAGACAAGACACATCGAACGTCTTACATGGCACATCCTGAAAGTACTAAGATGTATCAAAACTTAAAAAGAAGTTTCTGGTGGTATGGCATGAAGAGATACAACTTAACAAAAATTTGACCTATGAAGAAGAACCCGTTGCCATTCTCGATAGAAAAATACACGAATTGAGAAATAGACAAGTTTCACTAATTAGAGTACAGTGGAGTAGGCACGGGAAAGAAGAAGCAACTTGGGAAAAGGAGGAGGAGATCCTAGCTAAATATCCATCATTAGGACAACCTGGTAAGATAAATTTCGAGGACGAAATTTTTTTAAGTGGGTAGGATTGTAACGACCCGCTTCTTTGTGATCTAAATTATTTAAATTGTTTAATTTATTTAAATCGAGTTTTTATTAATTTGATAATGCCAATGAACTTGAGGGAGTTCAAAATTGCGCCCATAGTATTAGAAATATTTGAAAATCAATATTTGTATTTTAAAATTTTACTTTTGAGCCTTATAATATATATTTTTTAGGTCTTGTTTATTTAGACAAGATTTATTTGTTTTTATTTATTCATTTTAATTTTGAAGACATTAAATATTTAAAAAAATAAAAAAAATGACTAGGATAATGATGAGCTTTCATCGTTTCTTCTAACTAAACACGTAGCAACACTCAATTGCAAGTAAGAAATACAAGTGTCCCCCTCTTTGTTAATCAAATACTCATGTTCTTCTTATCCTTTACCTACCTTTTAATTTCATTTCCTATTCAAAACTTCTATCGAAAAGCTTCCACAATCGACATATATGAAAGAGTTTGTTGGATTAAGATTTCAAAAGCAAAATTCTATACAAAGTTCTTGCTCTTCTTACGGTAAATTCTTCAATCATGCTTGTTACTACTCAATACCAATTTCAAGTATGAGCTTAGTACTAAACTTCACAATAACATGTGTCACTTTGTTTAATTCCTTTGAAAGTCGGTAAAAATCAATTAATGATTCTCCACCATCTGCTCAATAATCAACACCACCATCTATCCATTGTTTCGTTTCTATTCTCTTGTACTCCTACAAAAATCACAAGAAAACCACCATCAACATCTATAAAGCATGTTCAAGAATTTAATTTTAATTACCACCAAACTAACTTTCACTTAATCACGCATAACAATTATTTTCTATTTCTAAAACTCAAACAAAGTAATTAATAGTCAATTATTGAGTCTAGAAATAGAATTCCATAATTTCTTAGATAAGATGCAAAGGAAAAATTATAAAAGAAAAGAGGGATACAAGTTCAAGCTGGGTTTAGCTGAGTTAGGATCAGCTATAAACTCTGTTGAATCTTCACTGTCGTGTTGGGAGGTGGCCGGGTTGCATTAGCTAGCTGTTGGAATCGGAGATTTGGGGGTTGTCGGGGTTGTGGTCGTTGCGGCAGGTTTGGGATGTCGCCGGAACTAGGTTTGTGTCAGGTCTTCTTCATCGTCCACTCGTGAGTGGTGTCGTTGGATGGTGATGCTTAATCAAGGGAGTGAGAGAAGAAGCAGAGGTAGAAATGGGAAGATGGAGGAGAAGATAGGGATTTAGAATCTCAAAATTGGGGAATTTCTAATTTGTTCCTAAAGTCGAGAGAGAGAGTGAGAGAGAGAGAGAGAGAGAGAAGAGAGAGAAAGTTGATTTAAAGGATTTTGATTTGCAATTGGGTCTTTCGTGATTTAAGAGAGTGAAGAGGTGGGGGTTGAAATATATGTTCATAGTATAGTAAGATCAAATCAAATCAGTCTGACTAATTAATGTTCATTGGAGTACTTTAAATAATAATTAAACAAATGATGAAACCAAAACAAATATTGTTAAAATTAACCAAACTCAAGCAATAAATAATTTAGTAGTGTTCTGCTCCATTAATCAATTAGACGTACGACACTTAAGGTTTAAATCGTAATTAAGTTATTTACATTATGATTCATTATCATTATTTTTTTTAAAAAAATAAAAAATAAAAAAAATAATAATTAAAAAAAAATGAACACAAAAAGTTTATTATCTGCATATTTCAGTCCATAAATATTTCTCAAATACAAAATTTTTCCTATAAAGTTTTATCTGAATTATCTATTTAACCCAGAACTTATAAATTAATTATTTAGGATATGAATCTTGAATTTTCAGATTTATCAAAATTATAATTGGCAAAAATGATTTATTTGAAATTATTTTGATACTAGGTGCGGCGCAATTAGGACCCTCGTTCACTATGTGATTCTCTACTCAATTTTACATGCTCCCTATTATCAGGTGGGTAAAAGTATTATTTTCGAAATA
The DNA here is from genome assembly GCA_026008535.1 of Perilla frutescens. Lineage (NCBI taxonomy): Eukaryota > Viridiplantae > Streptophyta > Magnoliopsida > Lamiales > Lamiaceae > Perilla > Perilla frutescens. The sequence continues at coordinate 22,681,223 of BRKX01000002.1, forward strand.
AAAGTATATGATATATGCTTTTTGAGATAGAAATATTTTTAATCCAACTTGAATTATCGTGGATGGAATTTGGATAAGAATCGCGTTTCGTACGCACCAAAATAGTGTAACGCACGTACCGAGAGCGTGGCTTACACAATAGAGAGAATATGTCATGTGCACAGTTCAAGATGTATTCTAGAATCAGAAGAAGAGTACCCTAAATCCATTATTCCTGCGATTTATTTCAGTTGGATAAAATAGAAAGAAATATCTATGATCCCTACCACTGAGTACGTTTTAAGAGTGCTCACCCCACATTTTTAAATGTTTTCAGGTCAATGAGTTTGGAGCAGCGTGAAGGAAATGGGGGTGGATCTTCTCTAGAAGTCTAGGTTATTTCACTTGAAGGTTTGAACTTGATACTCTGTATTCATTAGTAGTTTTTGGGACTAATTTAAATTAGTAGTTGAATATTTTAGTTTTACGAATGTTTTGAGTATGAACTTTATATTTTAGAACTTATGAGTTACTTTTCGAAATGAACTAGAAGTATATTGGAGTTTATGAAATGAAGGTATTTTGAACTAAATATATATATTTCTGAAAATATATATATATCTATATATATTGTGGTCTATTTTCCTACCTAGGATTTCTGGCATGATTATTTTAGAAAAGAAAATATTTTAGAAAAGAAAAAAAAACTGCTCGAACTACTATTATTGTTTTAATCATTTTCCACTTTAAAGAATAGAAAGAGTAACATTATAAATTATAGAATTTAGGGTGTTACATTCTTTATCTCAATTCATATTCCTTTTTTCAAAGGCTAAATTGTTAAACGGGAGAAATTTTCCATGAACCAAATTCAAGTTGTAATATTCTTTTCTAACCAAGGATTTTGAAGTCTTCTTTTTTAACCAAATAAATATTTAAAAGTCTAATTTGCCCTTTGTAAATGTTTGAAAAAGTCAAAGATGACATGTTTCCCACACGGTTGGTCCAAAAATAAAAAGAGTACACGTTCATAGAAAGATGTACACGTTGAATGATATATGAATTATGCACGGTGGGTCCAAAAAATAATATACACGAATGATAAATGATTTACACGGTGAATGATATATGAATTAGAAAATGATATATGAATTGTACACGGTGGGTCCAAAAAAAATCTACATGGTGGATCCAAATAAAATGTACACGTTCATTTTTTTCTTTTTGTAACAGTTTTAAAATATATATATATATATATATATATATATAAAATAAACTTTACACATTCATTTTAGAAAAATTGTACACGTTCATTTAAGAAAAAAAAAATACACGTTCATTGAATTATATACATGGCCAAATTTTAGTACACGGCCAAATTTATTTCATTTTTTTAAATTTCTACACAACCAAATTTTTGTACACGACCAATCTGCACAGTGGATTAGCGGCGGCGGATCTGCATGACGGCGGCGGACCTTCACAGTGGCGGCAGCGTCGGGCCGCGTCGGCGTCGGCTCAGCGTCGCCGGAAGCGTGGCAGCGTCGGCACAGCGTCTCCATCGTCGGGGCGCGACAACGATCGTGTACAAATTTGAAGCAGTTGTGTAGAATTTTGGGAGTAGTTTTTGGGAGCAAGGCCGTGTATAATTTTTGGGGGAAGGCGTGTAGAATTCTTGGGGGAGCCGTGTAGAATTTCTCGGAAAGGAAAGGCCGTGTAGAATTTTTTGGGGGAGCCGTGTAAAATTTATCTAGTTTACAATTCAGCCGTGTAATTATTTATTGCAGTGTACAATATTTTTTAGATTTTGGGTACCGGGCCCACAATTTAGTAAGGGTAATATGGGTACTAAAAATTTGGACTGTTAGAAAAGAATAGTCTGTAACATTTGGTTAGAAAAACATTTTACAAGTTGAATTTGGCTAGAAACATATATTCCACTTGCGTAAAATGTAATAAACTATGAACGATATTTTCGCCGAAAAATTGATCAAATGTTCGATCTGTAAATAAGGGGTATATATATATATTTTTTCCTACGTAGGGTTTATTTTTGAACCGTAGTAGAATAAAAGCGCAATTTAGCAACGGATTATAATTCCTTTTAAAATATTGAAATATTAACAACGGAATAAGATTAAGATAAACGTTTAATGACGGATTTGTTTTGTCTGAAACTTAACAAAGTACACATGTCGTATTTGTAATTTAAATTTTAAAATAATTTAATGTTAACGATGTAATAACGACAGATTTTGCTAATATTTCTTATTATGGTGTATAATTTTTTTGGCAATTTCTTATTAATTACCCATGTAAGTTATATTTTGATGTTCCATGGTAATTTTTGATTCTGTTCATCTTATGAAAGGTTTAATTACTATACAATTACGAGATTTTAAATCATTCTTTTGTAATATTTTTATTTTTTTCGTGTTTTATGTTGTACAAATTATTTAACTTGTAATTTTTTGATAGTATATACAATTTTTCAATATTATTTATGCTTCAATTACCAATTAATTACGAATATAAATTTTGTAATAATTAATTTTATTTAACTTTATAAATTTCTACTTTTTTTAATATGAATCATTCAAATTAATCTCTTTAATATTATTAATGTTTGATTAATTTTTCATTATTTAAAGTTATATCTCTTCTTCATTTTTCAAGTAGTAATAAATTATGGGAATAAATTATTATTATTTTGTTTATAGTTTTACTTTACGATTTTATATATTTCGTATCTCCTAAATCTATTTAAATGGGTGATAAATATGGTGGGACCGTAAAAGGTTATGTATGTACTATATGTATAGTGGGTGATTTGAAGGGAATTGATAATTAAAAAAGTAGATATATAAGTTTTGATGTGGCGGTGATGTGGCAGAGTTATGTACCAAAGTTTGGATATAGTATAGTATTGGAGATGCTCTTATTAATGAACTAATAAATTAACAATTCATTCCTTCCCCCACATTTTTAATTAACAATTCTTAATTAAGTGAATAATCTAATATAAAATATGTTATATATAAGCATCAAACCAACCAATATTCTAATTTTCTCAAATTATAAATTAATAAGCTAGAAAAACATAACATTTGAACCAAATTTTAAAATTTCTTTTTTCAATCAATCATTTATTATTTTAAAAGCAATGTAAAAAATTTAAATTCGTTTAAAGTCGGTGATTTTTTTTTACAATTAACCATATTTTTTAAAACTTTGTCTAGCAACTTTCAAAAAAGAGATCCCAAAATTTTCTAAATTAATCAATTCTTATATTTATCTTCACCATTGACTTTTTTTAGTTGTTCTTCACCTTAATAGATATATTTTTTAATAATTCAGCATATATCATCTACATGTCTTGTTGGTGCAGTCAACATTATCTGAGATAGACAATAAATAAAAAGTTGAAATTTAGTTTCAATAAATTAAATTGAAACTACTTTTAATCATATGAACGAGAATGAACACATACATTTAAAGGAATAAATTAAAACTTAGTATTTTAGTTGTATACAGTATGAAACCATTTTTTTTTCAATTTTCTTTCATATCATATAATATGATTCATCACACACATGCACACCCACACACATGCCGATTAAGGTAACGAATTCCATAAATATTTTAATTCCCTAAATTTTTTAAGGTTAATAATTCCATAAATATTTTAATTCCCTTGATAAGTAATAGATAGTCATTTTTCAATATTCCGAAAGATGGAATTATTTATGAGTTAAATATTTCTGAAAGTAAAGATAAGCCAGTACACCTGCCGATTTTTTGCGAGATGCCATTACACGTTTTTGGAAGGTAATTTGAAAATTATTGCAATTACGATTTGAACACGTTAATGTGGAGCGTGTAGAACGATGTTTTCCTTTGTGTAAGTAGAATATAAATAGTGGACCCGAGTTGACCATTGACCATGAACCCGCCTATAGCTCGAATTATTTCATTACTCTCCTTCCACCGCCGTCGCCGACGATAGCGAACGGTGAATTGCCGCCATATCATTCGTTCAACTAATTTCCAATCCACCCCTATGCGAAGGTATAGCTCACTCCTCGATAGAATGTTCCTTCTTCAGGGCAATTTAATCATATTCCCTGAAAATGATTAAATTATCTTGTTGGTACCTCTCATATATTTTTATATTCGCTGTTCTTGCAGGCCCTTAACTGCCGACGCTCTTCGGTCGAGATATTCATCAGAATATTGAAGCTGATTCCTGGCCGCGACCAAGGACCCACGGCATTGGGTGGGTGTTTTAATTTTTTGTGGGGCGCACTTTCAACGGAATTATAACTAATTTCGTAACCCTAGGTATGAAGTTGTGCAATTTTTTTTGTGATTGCAGCTCCATCATACATGTTTCATATTTGCCTGCGGAGGTTTTCCACAAGAAGGTATGCCTGTGATTCTCTTCATTTCGAGTTTTAGATTTCCCCATTTTTAATAGCTGAAATCCTAGGTTTAGGCTGTCTCTTGTGTGAGTAGTTAGATTGCGAATAAGCGATTTTATACTTTGAACTCAATAAGTTATGTGATTGCTGTGGTAATACCGAAACTCTGCCACATTAAATGTTTTGGGTGAAAATGTTAAGTTTCATGTGATGGGATGTTTCTAATTTAAGGTGTATGCTATTGCATACCTCGTGTTCTAGCTATTTTAGCTTTCAAACATGGCAATCGACCTTAATCGGTCAGCCTCCATCTCCCGTGATGATGGGTCTCACAACTCAGAAAATGAGCACAAGTCCCCCTCAACAGGGGGTAGGGTTTCAGTTGAATCTGATGAAGACGGTATTCGAAGCGCGGCTGTAATGGCTCATGAGCTCGAGAGTAGATTGGAGCCCGATTCTAAGCTTGATAGCCTCGATCAAGTTTATCTGATATATTGTGAGTATGCACGGCTGGTTGGATTCAGCGTACGGAAGGGATCTCAAAGATATTTCAATAAGTCAAATGACGTTTGAATGAAAGTGTTTAACTGCTCATGTGAAGGAGACCCAGATAACAAGCGATCGAACGGAAGGCTGCCAGTATATAGGAAACAGGTCACCAGAAGCCAATGCAAAGCCAGGCTTCGTGTTTTACGTGATCGTGATGGTCCGTGGACAGTAAGTGTATTTGAGAGAAATCACAATCATGAATTGCTCCACCCAGGTGAAAGCTACCTCCTGCGCTCTGCAAGAGTTATGTCGCATGCTAAGGTATCCATGTTGGAAGCGTTGCACGTCGCTGGTATACCGGTTACTCGTGCTTGTAAATTTATGGAGAAAGAGAGTGGTGGAAGAGAGAATGTTGGTTTCACTCGGACAGATGCATATATGCATTTCAGGCACAAGACATCTGAGACGAAGGTGGAGAATGGTGACTCTAAGGCGTTACTTGAATTTTTCAATGAGATGTCGAACAAGGAGCCTTTTTTCTACTGGAAGGTAAAACTTGACGACGCCGGCAACCTCAAGCCTTTCTTCTTTCGTGACTCACGAGCTGCTGTGGATTACGAATATTTTGGGGACGTTGTTTCTTTCGATACTACATACAAGACGAATAAATACAACATGATTTGTGCTCCCTTCATTGGAGTTAATCACCATCTGCAGAACGTTATGTTCGGTCTTGCGTTCTTGTCGGATGAGACGACCGAGACCTTTGAGTGGTTGTTTCGTGTGTTTCTTGACGTGATGTATGGCAAGGAACCAGCAGTTATCTTCTCAGATCAGTCCCAGGCGCTAATGAATGGTGTCGACTACACATTTGAAAATGCTGCACATCGCCTTTGTCAATGGCACATCAATCAAAATGCACCTTCGCATTTTGGAGCACTGAATGGAGATAAGGAGTTCAAGAAATTATGGCATAATTGTATGAATGGGTGTGAGACGGAAGATGAGTTTGAAGAGCTTTGGCAGGGTATGATTGCCAAATATGAGCTAGAAAGGAATAGATGGTTTAGTGATATGTACAACCTGAGAAGGCGATGGTGTTCGGTTTTCACCAATGATAGATTCTGCACCGGTCTTCATGCAACTTCTAGGAGCGAGGTAACGAATAGGATTCTGAAAGATCTGGGCAGGCGCACCAACACCCTCTACGAGTTTGTGGTTCGATATATGGATATCCAGAGTGAATGGCGTGCGCAGGAGACTGCCGAGGATGCTCTGTGTCGAGGAATGCCGGGACAGTTCGTCGCAGATAACCCCTTTTTAATGGACGCGGCCAAGATATACACCCGTAATGTTTTCCACATAATTGAATATGAGGCCACACAGACTCTCGGTATTCGTATAATTGAGCATCCTGCAGATTACGCATCTAATCAGCTTCAGTTTCGGGTGAGTAGCTATGCACCAGGTGATCGCCTGCGGCTTGTCTCGTTTAATAGAAGTTCTTTGGAAATAAACTGCAGCTGTCGAATGTGGGAGTGTCGCGGCGTTTTCTGTCGACATGCGCTGAAGATCATCATCCTAATGGGGGTTGAATACGTGCCAGAACGATATGTACTCCAAAGATTGCGTCGCGATTGCAAACGACGGCGTGCTGTTATCAAACGAACAGATGGCGCTAGCCCAAATGGCCTGGAAGGAAACGTTTTTGCTTCTCATATTATGCGTATTATATATGACATGGTTTACGATGCTAAGTCCAATGCAGCAAGCCGGACGCGAATTCATTCAACCATCAATAAACTCCGAGAGGATCTGCTGAGAGGTCGGTCGACTCATAAGCAAACAACCTGTGAAGGGAAGGACTCGAGTTTCGGCAGGGTCCGCAATCCGAAACCTGTTAAGAGTCGCGTGAAGCGTGGTTTCTGGCGGAGATGGAGGAAAAAAAACGCAAGAGGCCTAAAAAATTATGGTTGTGTTCCATTTTGCCAGCTTTATGACAATACCTTATTTAAATGGTTCTAGCAAGCCGTGCGCGTCTAGTTACTAATTAATCATTCTCTTATGTGCAGCTTGCAAGGATGAAAAGGAAGGAAATGAGGACTCCAGTGATGCTACAAAGTCGCTTAACTGGACAAATGATTACTGGCCCAATGTTAATGGAGTCATTTTTTTGTTTCCTTAGAGATCGAGATAAACATTTTTCTTTATTTAAACACACTTCAAATTTTCCGTTTGCAGGAGCTAGGGACACAGAATTCAATATACGACTCCAATACCCACCAATTAACTAATGCGACGGGATCCCAAAAGGTAGGACTTTGCTGTGATTTGCTTCTTCCTATAAACAATGGTAACTGATGTAAACTTTTAACCGCATATGCGGAACAGGGAAAGCGAAAAGGACGAGATGACAACTCTCTGCCCTATGTATGGATCTGAATTGGTCACGGGCCTGATGGTGTATTCTTTAGATTTTTGTATCCTATTATTTGATTCGACATAAGATACTTGCACTGTGAATGTGTGATGCTACAGTTCCGACCACGATAATTTGTATAGTATTATAAGTAGGCCGGCTACTTAGTGAGCCAACAGCGCTCATAAATTTCGACTTATAATTACCAAAATGTCGAGGCCGCAACCCAGGTCCCAAGATGAAGTGTTCTACGTTGGTGGATGGACTCGCGAGATTGAGCGAGCTGTCCTAATGAAGTTAGAATTTGAACAATGGAGTGGTAATTGGGTTGTTGGCGACATTGGGAATAATAAACAATGCCTTCGGCTTGTCCGTCAGGATGTGAATGCAGAAATGGGCGTGGATATCCCTATAGATTTGTATTTTGCAAAGCTGAATGAGTGGATTCAGCGGACAAATCGTTTTGGGGGGCTCATCGAGCGTCCAAACTTCCAATACGACATTCCAACTAACACTGTTGAAGCCCCCGATAGCGTGTGGATAGATATAGCGAGGGTAATTTATATCGCATCTAACCAATTTTCAAACTTATACATAGGTGTGTGTCCCAACGTTCATTTATTTATATTCCAACTTACGTTGTCTGTGCAATTCAGCGGATGCCTGATTTGCTAGTGTACATGGATCGTGGTGAAGAATGTTGGAGTCAGCTGAGGTCTATTTTCCGACAGCTCATTGACCTTAGCAGCTCCTCTTCATCAGCTAGGCAGCGAAGCCGATCTGGGCAAACCCGGCCAATTGAGATCTCCTCCAGAAGCACTTATCCACAGCACCGAGGAAACAGGCCAATAGAGAACTCCTCCAGAAGCACTTATCCACAGCACGCAGCAAACAGTCTACACATCGTGAGCATTAGCGACGGATATGATAGCCAATGCGAAAGTGATGTTGTTGATAAGCCTTGAGCTATTACATATTTCCAAATCACTGTAAAATAAGCCCTGGAGCTTGCTCCAGGGCTAACCTGTCCCTAGTTGTGTACCCGGGCAAACAATATCTATATCTGAAATAATGTTCCCCCCCCTCTCCCACCCCCCTCATGCTGCACTTGTCTTTTTCAGTATTGTCATTTTATATGTAAGGGAATGCTGCATTTTATATATAATATGGCACTCCATCTTGATACTCTATGAGATCTTAATATTACACACAATCAAACAACGGCCTAAAATATGTCCTTCTACGATAGTGTTTGGACTCCGGCAATGGAGGCCCGATTCATTGCCGAAGCTATCGACCAAGCTGATGATGGTGTGTGGAGGAAAGAGCGATGTGCCTGGCGTAATGAAGCTTTCGTAAATTACGTGTGCCCTCGGATGAACGAGCATTTCAACCTGCATATGCCGGCTAGGTATTATGCTGATAAGTTACAGTCACTTTTTGACCGCCGGCACTTCTTTGCTTTCGTAATCGGTCACGCCGAGGTGCAATGGGATAGTGCAACAAACCGAATCACCATGTCAGCAGAAGCATTTACATTTCTTGCAACGGTGCGTTCATGACCTCGTCCCCTATTTTACTCGTTATTTCTCCGACTGCTTTTCAATAAATCCATGGTCATCTTTAATGTGCACAGCTATGCCCACTGGCTCACTCATACAAGGTGAAAGGGGAACCACATTATGCCACACTATTGATGTTGTTCCCAGCTTGAGCTTCGATGGAAAGGACGCGAATGAGGGAGGGGCTTCAAGTCGAAAAATGGGTGTCAAATTATGTTTTATAAAATGGGTCAGATTGTGTGTCGAAAAATGGTGTAAGTGGGGACTGGATATTAGTGTTCAAAATATATATCTTTTTTCGATTGAAACTCGTTTGTTTATTAAACGAGCCGAATTCGAGCTTTTTTGACAGCTCGATAATTTTCTCGAGCCGAACTCGATCTACTCGCGAGCTTCTCACGAGTAGCTCGTGTTCGACTATAAACGAGCTTTCATCGAGTTGTTCGTGACCTTCTAATTGAGCTTGTAATCGAGCTTAATCGAGCTTGTAATCGAGCTTTGACATATAAGCTTTAAAAATTTAAATTTTCACCCCCAACAAGATTAAAACATTAGTCAAATGTAGTTCAATTTGTTATTATAGTCACTCGACCAAATTATTAACAATTACGTTAGTTATCTTATAACAATTCTCCAAAACTTAAATATATGCAAATATTTATATATTATATTTATATAAACATATATAATATCATATTGTCAATTTATCAGGTAAATATATTCAACTACTAATAATAGACTATATGAACTCTACGAAATCTAAGAATTAGTATTATCATAAAAAAAAAGGAATCAATTAGTGAGATCTACGAACATTAAGTTAAGTTTATTTTATTAAACAAAAAATAGGAATATGTAAATAGATTTATATGATAAAAATAATGTACTAAAATATAAATTATCCAACTTTAAGATATCCATTTAATCATTTATTTAGTTAAAATATTAATATAAAATAGTATATTTGAATTTTGAAGAAGTGTAACAAAAAACTATCTAATTATCAGGTAATTAAAATTGTAGTTTATAGTTATAATTAATAATTGAGATTTGATTGGTGCTTAATAACCACAAATGAATTTGATTAAACCTATGATATCAACAGATATCATTACATTGATCACAATTATTCATCAACAAACAATTAATAGTGTATGATAATTACTTAGTTCATTTAATGTGACAATATATATTATATCAATTTACTCAATTTTTGTATAATCTACAAATATTATGCATACTTTAGCCGTGCCTCATTGAAATATTTAATTTATATACCAATAAAATAAAATAAAATTGAGATATAACAATATAACTAAATTATGATTTATATATAAATCATATTGTAAAAATTTTGACAATTTTGTTCGAATTAAGATTATTATAAATATTTAATTATCAGTTGGAACATGTGTGAATGTGTAGTAAAAAATAATAAACTAACAAGAATAATGAACTATATCATCAATCAACTAATATAATTACAATTTATAAAAAAATGAAACTGAATTTTTCCATGAAATAGAAAGAAAATGAGATATGCTTGAATTATAATTTATAAATTGCATAATACAAAACACTTTGAAATTTGATTTTGAATTAAGATGATTGTAAAATATTTGTCAATTCAAGTTTGAAATAAAAATAATAAGCTATCATGGATAGTGAGATAAATTACTAATTAACTAATGAATACAATTTTTAAATAAAAAGTGAAAATGAATGATTGATAAAATAAAAATAAAATGACACATGAGTAAATTATGATTTATAAATTATATTAGAATTTTTTTTTTTTTGAAATTTTAATTCAAATGAATGTAAATATATATTAAAATTTGAATACACCTATATTAATAATGAAAAATAATGAAATGAGTAATAAGCATGACCACAATTACATAATTAAGTAATTAGTTTAAAGAAAATAAAATTAAAATAAACATAATTAAAGAAAATCTATAAAAGAAAAATTATATTATTATCGATCTTTAATCGAGTTTTTTTAATCAAACTTCAACATATCCTTATCGAGCTGAACTCGAGCCGAGCTCGAATTGAACTCGATCACGAATTTTCTAATTCGAGCCGAACTCGAACTCAAACTCGAAGCTCGAGTCGAACTCTAGTGACTCGCTCGAACCAAGTATAACTTAAATGAGCCGAAATCGAGCTTGAAGGTATTCGGCTCGAATCGGCTCATTTACAGCCCTAGAGCCGAGTTCCTCATGCATTGCTCAAGTATTTATGCATCGGTTTTCATCAAATTCACAAATATTAGTCACAGTGCAATCGTGCCATCACAAATTCCCTCATTCAATCCAAAAACAGTAAGCACTAAATTACTGGAACCAAACATATAGAGAAATATAATTAGATACTTCCAATTGTTACGTCCCCTGTCATAAATAAAAGGTGTTCAGCCATTCTACCAACAATCTCGACAGCATCCCTACTTAGTTCTTTACAAAATAGAGTTCTACGAGCAGTTTTTGGGTCATTCTACGAAAATGCATCATTAATTTACATCCGCCATCTTACAAAAATAATATGCGGTTTCATGAACATATAGACATTCCAATATATGCGATTAATTAGTCAACAGAGACATATCCATAATGAAGATTAGACCACAACAAAGAACCCAATGACGATAAGTAAGAGACCCACGATTCCGGCAAATATACCTTTCATTAGGCGTGACTCCCGACGACATTTCTTCACAAGAGCCTTCAATTCGGCACATCTCCCCTGCAGCAGCATTATCTCGCGGTCCTTCACAGCAATCCTTTCGGTTAGATCCTTCGCTACAGCCAATCTCCCATGGACTTGATCCTCCAACGCCTCATTTTGCAACTTAAGCCGTTCAACCCAGGTGGTCTGGTAATCAGGCATTGGGTCATCAACCCATTCAAAGAAAGAGCAACCACGAACCTTAGAAGACAAAATCAAAGCAATTTCACAAAGTCATAATGATGGCGGAAATATATCAATTGTATATTTGTATCTAAAAATTTAAGTACAGGGAATACCCTTTCAGGGCAATTCACAAATCGGCGGAAAGGGTTTGCGTCTGTCCTTGACATGAAAAGTTCGGCAAGGTTGTGCTTGTCACAAACCTTTCGCCGGTTCTTCGCCGATGAATTGCCTGGGAGATGAGATGTCGTGCTATCTCTAGAGGAAGTATCCATTCTCAGCGAAACCCGCAGACTAGTCTTGCAGACGATGCTAAGGAGCCCTAAAATGATTCGAAGAGGAACTGTATGAAGCTTCTGGAGAAAGCTTTATATTCCCCCCTTTTTTTCCACGTGCCAATAAGGGGGGTCAATTGAGGAGGAAGGCTAATTATAGAACATTGCTACACGTTTACACTATACGCCACACAAGGTTCGAATAACACGTTTACTATTTCGCGTGTAGTTCTGCGGATTAGATTTTGAATTCGGAAGAACATTATTTTAATTATAATATTAGCGCTAGCTTTTCTGCTGTGCGATGCACGGTACCAATGTACCTATTTAAGTTTAAATAATATGAACTGAAAACAGCTTTCTAAATTAGGAATTATATCAAATAATAACACAAAACAAGTTCATTGAATTATAATACCATTTATGCAGAAATTGCTAAATTATAAGAATATTTGTGTGTATTTTTAAAATAGTATCAGACACAAAAAAATGTTTTTTTGGTAATGTGCAAAATTTAATTTGTCACTGATTTTATTAATTATTAGTTCATTTTATTTAGGGGGTTCTTGAAAGAATTAAATATTTCCTTGTACAAAATTTTCTTTCGTCATTCTTTTACAATACAAATACCCATTCTTATCAATATTTAAAGCATTGTTCTATTCCAACATAAACCTTGTCGTAAAATGACTTTATAGACCTAGCCTTTCATGTACATTATATGTTTAAAAAGTTATAAATTCAATAGTAACACTACAAAAAAAACAGCATCTTGTGACGACAATGCTAGTGACAAATGTAATTTTGTCACTAAAAATACCTCTACGGTGACAATAATTACTCTCGGCCCAAAAAAAAAAATTAAGTGATCAATATTGTCAATTTAATAAGTTGTAGTATTTTTTGTCACTATATAGTTAGCGGGAAGCTAGTGACGATTAATTTTTGAGACAGAAAGGTTCTATGTAGTGACGATAATTCTTCCCGTCGCAAAAAATTTAATTTATGACAAATTTATTTGTTGTCAATATATATTGTCACTATATATTTTGCACCAATTTAGTATGTTAGTGAGGGAGTGAGTGATAATTTTATTTTTGTCACTAAAAACACCTCCACATTAATGATAATTATGTTTTTCACAAAATAAAATGTAATTTATGTGTCATTTATCGCCACTGAGGTTTTTATATTTTTTTAATGAGAGACGAAAATAATCGTTTTCACTAATGTAATGCAAATTATTGATGACAAATTTTATCATCATTATTATGTAATACTTTATTTTAAATGTCAACATATCATTGTCACTAAATGATTAAATGTTTTTACGGATGAGATAATTTTGTTACAAAATAAATAAAAATACGATTCTAAAAATCCTTATCATAAAATTAATATAAGAAATTGATGTAGCAAACATAAAACTATAGATTCATCAATAAAAATAAAAATCATCTTCACTTTCATTTAGATTATCTTCTTCCTTGTCATCATTGCCGTCATCATCATCATATGGCATGTTTACATTTACTTTGGGCATGGTTTCAATCATGTGAAGTGCTTTTTCTCTTAAATTCTTTTTCCTTTAGATTTTTTTTATTTATTTATTTCGTTCTTTTTTTCAAAAAAAAAACAAAACTTTTTCAATCTATCCCTTTTTGTTTTTTTTTTCTGTTTCTTTCTTTCGAATCTATTCTTTTATGTCTATCATTTTCCATTTTTTTCCTGGATGAACCTACATTTTTTTAATAATTAATATCGATTCTTTTTCTTTTTCATTTTTATTTTTCTTTATGTTCCTTTCCCGTATTTTCTTTTACTTTTACTCTTTCCAATTTTATTATTAATATTTATTAGGTACGTGATCAATATTTATTTAGATAATTAACATGAATTTCCTTTTCTTTTCATTCTTTCTACTATTTAGTTTTAATTTAACATTTCGACATAAAGAATTATAAAATGGATATGGTCACAACCATTAGCAAAACACCTCTAGAACTCTTGCGGCATGACATAACATAGCTAGATAGATTTAGCTCCATCCAAGTAGGCCAACTCAATGTGTTCATGATATTCTTGAAATTTTTTCATTTTTAATCATGATATTTGAATTTCACGTTATGTTAGTTGACTTTATTAATTTTTTCCTTTGTTGCAAAAATCTAAATATTAAAGGCTAATGTTTATTATTTCTTACTTGTAGAAACTTAGTAACGAAATAGACTTATCTAATAATGGAAATAGCTTTGAAATACTTATGATTGTAACTTTTTTAAATGATAGCGTGATGCTGAGACTGGAGAGGATCCTAATCGAACAACTGCATGGATAATGAGTAGATATAATAATGACAAAAAATAATGGACTGATGAAGCATCAAAAGAAGTTTATGTAAGTACACCCGTCAATTGTGATTGTATCCACATAATTATGAAATGATACATATGAATATAAAATGAATTATTCTGGAGGAACTCCTTAGATCACGGTTCTGAACCAATTGAGGATGGTGAATATCCCATGTCTAAGGATGAAGCTTTTGTGAAAGTTCTTGGGGAAGAAAAATCTAGCCGACTACGTGCTTATGGAGATTGCTTGGAACCAGCTTCTAAAAGAGGAGAAAGAATTAATGTTGAACTAGAAAAAGAGAATGAGGAGTTAAGAAAACAAAATGAAGTCATAACCTCCCAATTAGAGTCCATAGCATCTCAATTCAGCAACCAAGCAATGAATATACAAGCTTAAGTTAAAGCTCTTTTGAAAGTTCAACTCCCTGCTCTACTTCAAAGCTTCAGTCAAAATAGCCAAAATCTGAATTCTATCAAGTGTGAGTACGTTTATATATATCTAGTATCTATATACATGCTTTATAAATATAAGTTAAGCCTTTTTTATGAATTATTGCATCACTTATTATATATTAGTCATTTCTATTTTCTATTGATCAGATTACAGGTTTCATATCCACAAAGTGAATAAGTTCGAATTCATGAATGGATTTTATAATAGTTTAATTAGTTTGATTTATAACTCTTGTTTAATTGTACATTATTTTTTTAACTTATTTGATTTAAGTTTGTAAATAGTAAGTTACTTTTGAACTCGTTATGTCACGTTTAATTATTTATACTAATGAATGTTATTTTGCTTTGATATGAAGCTTATCTTGTTAGTTGAATGCTGATTAATTTTTTATATTTTTTTTCACAATAATATATATTTATATATATTATTATGAATAAAAGTGTAGACAAATTATTATCACATCAATGGACTAAACAATAAATCAATTGAGGCTATTCTAATTTTTAAAAAATGACATACGAATATTATAGTGACAAAAGTTATAGCTTTAGTGATAATATAATTCTTGTTATTATATTAGTATTCGATCTGATGATTTGTAAATTTAATTTATGTGACTATAAATTAACAAATAGTGATTGAAATTATTGTGACAAGAAACTATGTCACTAAAATTTAATATTTTAGTGATTGAATTAACAGGTTTTAGTGATGAAATATATTTGTGACTATAGAAATTTGTTTTATCGACAACATTCGATTGTGACTAAACTAAACTTTAGTGACGAGCATTATAAGTCACTATAAAAATACATTTTAGTGATGATAGTATCATGTGACTAAATTAAATAGTTTTAGTGACTATTATTTCATGTCACTATATTATAGATTTTTAGTGACAAAAAACATTATATAATACTAAATAATATGATTTTGATATTATATTTTAAAAAAATCATGATTCGAAAACAAAAAACATTATATAATACTAATACAAAACATTATATAATTAATACTTCAAACATGTGAAATCCTAGTACATGGTTCTTTCGATATTATACAATTTAAAAATTTTGTTATACTAATGCAGAAAAGCAAGTAACATTTGGGTGAGTTGGTCCCTTCTGTCTCGAATTATGTGACCCCAAATTTACTATATCAATCTCAATAAAGCTATTGTATTGCGTAAATATGTGAGATAATTTTAAAATATGCTTACAAGATTCTTGGGAAATATATCATTGGGCCTGGGCCTGCGTTATTTGATTAAGCCCACCCAAAATTACATAATTGCTCATGCTTATCCATGAACCTCCATCCATGTGGAAAACTAGTTGACCGCGGCGAGAGTAGTCAAACAGTCGGGGAATTCCAACCGACGCAACCCCATAACATTTGAAGTGTTATATAAACATAACACATCTTCAGAACAGCCAAGAAATAAAATATTTATCGCCGTTTTTCAGTTAACAAAAACCAGCCCATTCCACAAGTAATTCGATGTCTCTTCCACAGCAAAGCTGCAGCGATGACGAATGCCCCCACATCGACGGTCTTACAATGGAGAAACGGCTGCTCTCGCTTGTCCGCTTCGAGATTGATGCCGGCAGAATGTCACAACGAAAGATGCTATGATGGCGATGCTCCGTATCGCGGCATTCCTCACTTCGGTTCTGGGTAAGCAAATCACGGGGTTGCAAATTGTCCGTAAATTGGAACGGCTTCGGGTAGGTTTCGAGAATTTCATGTGGTTCAAAGCAGTCCCAGGAGTGCACTTTGACGCAGATATCAACCGAGTGACAATCTTGCCGGAGTACTGGGACCGGTACGAATCCCGTCTGGTGAGTATGCCGCTACCCTGTTTTCATTTCCCCAAATATGACTAGTATTTTGTCGTTGTTATTCCATGGCTGCTGCTTGCAGGATGAGCCTGTCGATTTCCTCCTCTTCTGTCTGGATGGAGAGCCTAAATACACGCTCCTACACGAGGTTTTCACAAATGGTGGTGCAGGGAAGCTGGATATGCAGTGGATCATAGCCAGGCTGGAAGGCGGACATCCAAAATGCTTGCCGGAGCCACGTGTGAATTGGTGGTGGCAACCATAGTGTCGGAGTGAGGAATGTGGCTTTAGTTTTTGCTCTCTTCGTATAATATGTGTTTTTAATATTTGGCCAAATATAGTTTTTGTTTTTGTGGGCCAATTTAGCTTGGTTTATGTGAACCCCTCTTCGGGTATGCGATCCAGATGTGAAATTCAGTTGGATCGTCTTTGTTTAAAATATTTTTGTTAATATGCAAGTATTTTCTTAATATGTTATCGTGTGGATAATTCAAAACAGAGAATCGGGCATGACCCAAAACTTGTTCGGTCTGTAATGACGGTGAGGGATGAGTAGGTGATATTGGAACCCCCGAGCACAGAACGTGTAACACGCACGTAAAAATGTAGGAATACACGCTGACCACATGTTAATAATTACGTTTTAATAAGAAATGTAGGTGGTTCAAATGGGACTGAGGATTCCCAATTTAAAAATTCATATGAAGTCGGTTAATTCATTTAGCTGTTATTTATTTAGGTTAAGTACATAGTGAAGTACACGTGCCTGTATAAGGATTGGGTGACCGTGTAGTTGTTATTGGATTAGTATATTTTTATAATATTCAATCAGATCACACTTCAATATGATAATGACGCAGTATACTTTCACATATGTTTACTCTTAGTTTATATATTAATTAAGTTCAGAGGTTGCTTAAGTGGCATTTACACGCACACGTGCGTGTAAATGCAACATTATCATAATAATTGCTATTACGGAGTATTTTATATGGTAATAGTGCAATTGTGTAGTTATCATAACCAGGATATGAAAAAATCTACATTTTTATGTGTGTGTGTGTGTGTGTGTGTGTGTGTGTGTGTGTGTGTATACGGTGAGGGACCCAATTGTAATATTATTTTCTAACCGAGAATTTTAAAGTCTTCTTTTCTAACCAAACAAATATGTAAAAGTGTAATTGGCCCTTTGTAAATGTTTGAAAAGTCAAAGATGACAGGCTTGCCACAATGTGGGTCCAAAAAAAAAATTATTCACGGCTCGATTAATTGTACACGACCAAGGCAGATCTGTACATGGCCAAATTAATTGTACACGGCCAAGGTGGATTTATACACTGCCTTGGCAGATTTGTACACGGCCAAGATGAAGTTATACACGGCGACGGCGGATTTGTACATGGCCAAATTAATTGTACACGGCCAAGGCGGATTTATACACGGCCACGGCGGATTTGTACACGGTCAAATTAATTGTACACGGCCAAGGCGGATTTATACACGGCCACGGCGGATTTGTACACGGTCAAATTAATTGTACACGGCCAAGGCGAATTTATACACGGTCACGGCGGATTTGTACACGGTCAAATTAATTGTACACGGCCAAGACGGATTTATACACGGCGACGGCGGATTTGTACACGGCCAAATTAATTGTACACGGCCAAGGCGGATTTATACACGACGACGGCGGATTTGTACACGGCCAAATTAATTGTACACGGCCAAGGCGGATTTATTCACGGCCAAGGCGGATTTGTACACGGCCAAATTAATTGTACACGGCCAAGGCGGATTTATACACGGCCACAGCGGATTTGTACACGGTCAAATTAATTGTACACGGCCAAGGCGGATTTATACACGGCGACGGCGGATTTGTACACGGCCAAATTAATTGTACACGGCCAAGGCGGATTTATACACGGCGACGGTGGATTTGTACACGATCAAATTAATTGTACACGGCCAAGGCGGATTTATACACGGCCAAGGCGGATTTGTACACGGCCAAATTAATTGTACACGGCCAAGGCGGATTTATACACGGCGACGGCGGATTTGTACACGGTCAAATTAATTGTACACGGTCAAGGCGGATTTATACACGGCGACGGTGGATTTGTACACGGCCAAATTAATTGTACACGGCCAAGGCGGATTTATACACGGCCAAGGCGGATTTGTACACGGTCAAATTAATTGTACACGGCCAAGGCGGATTTATACACGGCGACGGCGGATTTGTACACGGCCAAATTAATTGTACACGGCCAAGGCTCCACCAAAGTTAGTACACGGCGAAATCTTTAAAAAAAAACCAATAGTTTTTCACGGCCAAATTAATTAAAAAAACTTAACATTTGTATACGGCAAAATTTGCACACGTCCATGTACTATATCCATGCCCGTGTATAATTTTTGGGAGGAGGCCGTGTATAATTATTAGGGGAAAGTTGGAAGGAGGCCGTGTATAATTTTTGGGGGAATGCCGTGTAGACTTTTTATGAGGAGGCCGTGTATATTTCTTTGGAGGAAGCCGTGTATAATGTTTGTGGGAGTGTACAATCAATTTCTGATTATTTAGTCAGTCGGGCCCACAATTTATTATGGGTAATATGGGTACTGAAAATTTGTTTGGTTAGAAAAGAATAGTCTGTAGTGTTTGCTTTGAAAAAAATTGGTTAGAAACATATATTCACACTATAGATAAAGTGAGGGACCCACGTATGGCCAAGGGGACTCAGTGCGGCCCCTGAAATTTTAAAAAAAAAATTGTATCGATATAGTAGTAATATGTGATTTTAGCAATATTAGATAGTAAATTAATTGATTTATTTCCCCTATTAAGTTTGCGAAATTGGAAAACTAGTTAAGGAATTTGAATGAGGCCTGTGTTCAACCCTTGAGAAGGGCACCCGTTCAACATCTGCAAATTTTTTTAATTTTTTTGATGGTCTGCTCTATTTGATTTATTCCCTGGCTGTTTGAATGGTTTATATTTTTTGCTTTACTAACCTGTTTTTTTTCCCTAGCTGTTGTAAGTATTTTGGTTAATTGAGAATTATTATCTTCACAAGGGCATTGCAATTTTTGGCGCTGTGTTTAATTTTTTCCATTTGTTGAAGTGTAGATTTATTTTTATTTATTTATTTTATTTTCAAAAAATCCCAATAGTTGTATTTTCATGTATGCAATTCTATCTAAAAATATGACCTTTTCTCAACAGAGTGACATCTTAATCATTTGCCCGATATCCTTTCTAGAGTTCTCTATTTTGCTATTTTTATATATTTATGTTGTGTGATGATCTGCATAGTTTATGCATTTCATCTAGGTATGCCTAACATATGTATATATATAGTTTCTTTTTTTATGATATTGTCAATTAAACTCCCCGAGTATAATTCTTTGTGTATATTGTTATATGGTTATAATTTAATTATACAAGTATATTTTACAATTATACATATATAACATTTTAATTTATTAGTACTACTAATTGGCACCACTGAGAAAAATTACTGCGTCCATCACTGTATATTGTGTATTAATATATGTCAAGGACGCGTTGCGCGGTGCCAGGCGACCGGTGTACCATGCTTTAATGTAAAATTGATGTCACTCCCAATATATCATCTTATGTTTTTTTATAAAAATTTTGTATATAGTAGAAATCTCGGTTTATTACACTTAGTTCTAGGCGCAATATTAGATGCGGATCGTGTCAATTATATCTAATTTAAAAACGATAATGTTCAGCCTTTTCAAAAAAGAAACCCCCAAAAAAATAGGCCACAACAATAATAAAATTACTCACCTCATCCCAATTATATAGTCATTTGTAGTAATCTGGCAGAATTATATAATCGTACTACAATGAGGCGTGTTCATTTTGATAATAATGTAAAAACATACCATTATTACGGTTGGATATTAAAATTATAAAACATCATCACGTGTTTTCTTTCCCAGCATCTAATTATAACAATGTATTTCAAGTAATTATAACATCTATATGTGGAAAACCTTTTTGGGAAATTTAATCGTACTACTAGAATGTGGTCAGTTTTCCAACATCTACTTTTCAAATTTAAAATATAAATATACGTGTGGTAGTTCCCAATTGTGTGGTCGAAATATTGTTATTAGGTCAGAAATTGGTTTCTTCTCTTACTTTCGGTTTTTTATATTAACTTATTTAACATAAGGTATGATTTTAGCGCTTTGAAACACATAATAAATAATGGAGTGGGAGACCAAAAGCATATATTTAAAAAGTCAAAGTCTTATAAAGATGCATATAAAATGGAAAAAACATATTAAACAATTTGCTACGTCTAAACAAAAAAAGCACTTATTTTCTTCAAAATTTTTGGATAAGGATTAATTACATGAATTTTGAATAATAAAGTTATAACATTCCGACCGTATTAATAATTCTTAATTTGAAACATATCATCATTCAAACGCCAATATTGGGCCTGGCCTAGTCTTATTTCATTAAGCCCATGCATACTTAAACGTGTGAGTTGGGATTTCTATCCCTCTCCCAAATAGTTTACCGTTCTGGAGACGTCCCCCGGAAGTGAAACAGGCGCCGAATCCGAAGCAACCCGCCCCATTAACCTAGTATGACCACCTTAAAAGCATGTGCAGTCGAAATTCTAAGGGACAAGCAACGCCGAATTACATTTAACAAATAACCTCGAAAAGCATAGACAAGAAATGGCTTCATCACGTGAATCCTGTCACGTAGGCAATGGAGGCCTCCAGATCCAGGCTGTGAAGGATGAGATACGGCTGCTGAAGCTTCTGGCCATCGAGATACATGCCGGTAGAATGTCCACTGTGATGGATGCTGTAACGGCTCTGCTCCGGGTTGCGGCATCCCTCACGTCGACTCTGGGCAAGGATATCAGGGGGGTTGACGTCGCCCGCAAGTTGGAAGACCTCCGTCAAAGTTTCGCCAATTTCATGTGGTTCAAATCAGTCGCCGGAGTGCACTTTGATGCGCATATCAACCGCGTGACAATCCTGCCCGAGTATTGAGACCGGTACGATCCCCGCACGGTGAGTTTCCGTAAAAAATTATATTTTTACCACTACACGGTCTCACGTCTGTTCTCAGTGTAATATGATTATTGGTGCTTGCAGGATGAGCCTGCAGATTTCCGCCTCTTCCGCCTGAACGGAGAGCCAAAATACCGGCTATTGTACGATGTTTTCATGCAGGGTGGGGCTGGAAAGTGGGATATCCAGTGGCTCATATCCAGGCTCGACGGTGGACATCCAAAGTGGTTGCCGGAGCCCAGCGTCAACTGGTGGTGGCAACCATAGTGTATGTTTCTGGGCACAATTGTTTCTTTTTTGTTCATGCGGGTCATTATGTATGTTATTATGTTTAAGTTAGGGAGATTGGGACACTTTTGTAGGTACGCCAAGGCACTCTTTGTATTGTCGATTGGGTGTGTTTTAGAAAAAATTGTTACTGTCTAAGGGTTCGTTGGTTCAATTACTATCATCCCTCCCGATGCACGGATAAAGTACGTAGCATATTTATAAGTATTCCGCAACTTTTCAAAATAGTAGATTTCCACTAAAATTATTTCACCAGGCAAATATATATAAAACAAGGTTTCATTAAATATGATATTAGTACAAGATTATTGAATCTGAAAAATAATTCAATAAAAAACTTTATTTGCTACACGATTTTCTTTTTGCGAAACAACAATAATAAATGTATCAAACAAATCAAATTTATTATATATACAGTTTCTTGTAATTTTTATATATTAAAGATTCAAAGGTAACTCTAATGCTAAAATATTTCTTATAGATAGTTAATTTAGGATTACTTACATGTGATATAATGAATTTTTTCTTTCGCGAACCTTTTAATTATTTCACTTTAAGTAATAAATAATAAATAAAACGATGACTACGATTAGAGTCAAGAAATAATGTAATGGGAGTTTAGGTATATTTTTTAATTTTGAATTGTTAGAGCACTATATATGCGTAATTATCTCGTGTATTTCAATAGCCAAACAAGTGTTTCGGTAATTCAGACATTGAAACATCATCAGTTAAACTTATAAATTTATGCACATTTCCTTACTTAATATATTTTATGTATACTTTGAGATTAGTTTCAACTACATAAGAGAATGGCTCACATTGATGGCTACAGTTGGATGACTTCAAATCTGATGTCGATAACAGATTAATATTTCACTAAACAATCAATACATTGTAGTAACATTAAATAGTAAGTTCAATATAATTCGCTGAAAGACAAATTTCAGCTTTATGGAATAAAATGTAATTTTTTCACTACATGTTATCGGCGGAATTCTCTTCCAAAGCTGTCAATGTATAATATTAATTGTATGTACAAGTATTTTTTTGATTTTATTTAATGTACCTTTATTAAATATAATTGATTATGGGGAGTCTTATAACAGATTATTGAATTCGTAATAAACTAACACACGTTTTGTATGTCATGAATTGACATCTCGTTCCAATAATAAAAAAAAATTATACATTTCCAAAACTAGATTTTCGACGGCCGGTAAACTTTTTTTCGATTAGAACTGTGTAATCCATATACTTATATATGGATTGCATCTACATTACTTAACACATAGGCCAGCATTTCCAATATATTTAGGGAGCATACTCATCGAGACTTACGTTAACTACAAATGGGAGTGTTGTACACTATGGGCTTACCACGCTCATGGGCTCAGTGATCGCAATACTTGACGAATACGTCTTAATAAATACCGTGTAACACGCGTCTAGGTTTCATGGTTTACACGCCACCAACATTATTGACTTACGTGTAAGACGTTAATATGACTGCGTGTAACACGCCCATGACACTCGTTTTGTACGTTTTATGTAGTACTTATGAGTGAAATATTGATTCAATAAACATATTGCTTTGGGCCTGTACCTTATTTGGGTTGTACCCACCTTTTGTTTGGAAAAACAAAATTGGAAAACCCCGTGACACGCTTATTGTGCACAACAATCTTGTGACATGTTTCACAAATTTCACTTGTTTTGTAGTTCTATTGGTTTCTTCTTAATTTGGGTCGAAGTTGCAGCTTCACCACGAAATGTGATCGTTCACCGTGTCACACATCACATGAAAATGGATCATTGGAAATAAAATATCTGGCTATTTTTCCCTATGCAAAATGAAAATGTTTATTATTCAATGGATGAATACTCACCTATTGATTTATTATATGATCCCTGAAATCTTAATGTTAGTTTGCTAATATTCAGCTTTGATAATTTGAAAGTAGATCTGTATGCTTGGGGGGTCCGATATTTTTTAAGGTAGGATCTTCATGTTGTTCGAGATTTTATGCGACATTCCATTTAGCCGTAATATTTTAGGCACTCGTTCGCTATATCCTTAGATACGTTATGGTATGTGTTGAAAGGATTGCTATACGTTATTAAGACGTAGTTCGTCAAGTATTGCGATAATTCTTTGTGCATATGGTTATATGGTTATATGGTTATAATTTAATTATGATATTGTCAATTAAACTCCCCGAGTATAATTCTTTGTGTATATGGTTATATGGTTATAATCTTAATATATATAAAAGTAAGAAATTATGCCTCTTATAGTAACTCAATTTTTCCCGCCAAAAACTCTTACTATATTTAGTAAGCTTTTTCTATATTAATTTAATTATATATTAATCATATAATATAATACATAATAGCTTATATATATCTATATTATATGAAATACATAAAATAACAGTTTACTTTTATATATATAATACAATATATTAAACACATAATATAATAGTGTATATCTATAAACGAATATAAATCAATATACATATAATATATAATATAATAATTATATCTACATTTGTTGTGCAATTATTTCTACATATAATATATATATATATATATTAAGATATATATGCATATATATAAATACAATGCAAAATAATATAATGAAGTGATGTTATAATAAAAAGTTGTTTGTATATATACATAATATTTAATCTATATATAAATAATAGTTTAGTTTTATATATCAATAGATCCTATACATCTAATTACTATACGAGAGCTTATATTATGTAATATATACATATATATGTTATCTCTCTCTCTCTATATATATATATATAATAATGTAATTCTACCCGCTCATTACAAATGTATTATATATATAGTCAATCAATCAAAAAATAATTTAATTTATTTAATTTAATACAACCCATTAACGACACCAATTAACCATCCCTGTATGACGTCAATTAACCACCCATGAATCAAGTAAAATTTTCTTTATTCACAATAGATTAGAATTATAGACTATTTTTAATAAATATTGATGGAACAAATCAAGTTTGTGACTATATAGGCAGTAACTGCCCCACTATTAATGGTGCACGACTGATTGATTTGCAATTGATTGGGGTGATTTTTCAAAAGTTTCCATCTGTCTATGATCTCACCCATACATATATCGGGAATAAACTCGTGAACGAACCTTGCCATCAGCTACCCGCCTATGGATACCTGTTATAGAATCTGTATAAACATATTCTCCACACAAGGTAAATAATAATTCATTCTTCATTTTCTTTCTGAATTTCTAGAGATGTGTTCATGTATTGATATTCTTTTTCTTGATTTAGATCTGGTCATGCGGACGGCATAACCAGTGAAGAAGAGCATTTGGAATGCGCGTAATTGAGAAATGAGTCAAATAATCTATTTTTCGCTTGTTACAGTTGAAATATTGTGAAGAGTGTTGATTACATACATTGCCGAAATGGAAATGTAAAAAAATTATAGATTTTGTAATAAAAGTTCAAGTTGCCAATTAACAACATAATATTATTATGTATGTGTTTTTTAGTTATTATTATGAGCCACAAATTGATGAATGTTTGTGAGGCTGGGTTGATTTGTGGTGGCATTGGCCAGTTATATTTTCTTTGATTTGTCCACATTTTTTAGATTTATTTTCAATTACTAACAATTCACTTCTGTTCATATTCTTTAATTTTTAGAATAATATTAAATTATGTTCAAGTTTTTATTTATTTACATTTACTGGTTCGGTCGAATGTATAATTTATAGTTTTACTAAATATTTAATTTCTTTTTCTACTCTAACATTCACTCCTTGTGATTTAAAACCAAATTAAAATTGATCACCAACACGGCTACACGTGAAATTCATATCACGGTTTTTTTTTTTGGTATATATGGGGATAATTCATTTATGTTGTTAAATGGTTGATGTGTATTGTTCGATTAAATTTATGTGTCTATCTATATTGATGTTTATTTAAGGGAAAAGGGTCTCGCAGGCCCCTCAACTTTTTGGCGGGGACCTCGCAGGCCTCTGTACTTTTTTTTGGCTCAATTGAGCCCTTCAACTTTTTTTTTCGGATCTATTGGGCCCCTCCGTCAAGCCTTTATAGACGGAACCATTAGTTCGACATAAAACGACGTCGTTTTAGGGTTATTTATATTAAAAAAAATTCTAAATTTAATTAATATTGCACCCGACCCATTTTAATGACCCAAAACCCCAACCCGTCTCCTCTACCCGTTCAGAACCCTTGTGGCCGCTCCAAACGCCGGGATCCGACACCGGCTCAGTCGCCGGAGACCTCTCCTCGGCCCAGAAACCAACTAGCCATCTCCTGCAATCTCCAGTCACCCACATAATCATCCCCACATTCCAACAGTCAACAAATCCCACCACACCTACCTCCTTTTCCCCCAATGTTTCAGAACCAAAGACAGTCGGGGAAGGAAATACAGTTCTCACATAAGCAAGAAGAGATGATTCATCCTCAGACAAAGAAGAGGGGAGAGAGACAGATTCATCACCCTCGATGCGGTGGCTCTCATATCACCACCCTCGATGCGGTGGCTGCTCTACTCTCGGATCATCAAACTCCGCCGCCGGAGGTCGCTTGTCAGCAAGAAACGAGCTCACCATCGCAGAAGACGAATCGACATGGGTCTGCCTTTGATTCGGTCCTTGAAGCTTTTAATCGGGCTTCTCGTACGGAGAAGAATCTATCACCGGCCGAAATCATCCCTCCTGAAACGGCGACGAGAGTCGCCCAAGCTCAAATCGCATCTTCGCGATCTGCCTTTTCTTCACCTAGTAGCCCTGCACATCGCAGATATGGCCGGAGAAGTCAAGGGTCGGGTTTATCTAGAATCGGGTCGGGATATTTTAAAAATGGGTCGGGTGAAATTTAAATTAAATTTAGAATTTTTTTTATTCTAATAAAATCTAAAACGATGTCGTTTTATGTCGAATTAACGGTTCCGTCTACAGGGGCTTGACGGAGGGGCCCAATAGATCCGAAAAAAAAAATTGAGGGGCTCAATTGAGCCAAAAAATAGTACAGGGGCCTGCGAGGTCCCCGCCAAAAAGTTGAGGAGCCTGCGAGACCCTTTTCCCTTTATTTAATGTCGTATTAAATATTATTATGTTGTCATTTATTTTTACAAATATATTTATTCTTACGTACATATAAAAAATTTTATATCTTAAATCTTTATATATATATATATATATATTAAAATTTAAAACCAACTTTTTATACCTTAAAAGAAAGTTTAATTTCCTGCCTAAACAACAAATCTAGATTCGAAAATATAATATTAATTAATTAATAATCATTTTTAGTCCAAAATTGTGTATAGTAAATAATTTTAATATTATTTCCATAATCAGTCATCAAAATTAATGTGTGTTAGTACATAAGATAATATATTTCATAAAATAATCATTACAATTTCAATGCGCAGTAGTATTAGTTAGTCACAAATCTCTACATGGTATTTATATACTTAGAAGTGACTGATAAAATTAAATTATATCTGAATGGAACAAACTTAATTATGAATGGAAAGATGTCTGAATGGAATAACAATTCTTATGATTGGTATGTCTACGAAATGTAATATCATTTTAGTTTTTTATATCATATAATGAATATTTAATGTACTTTCACATTTTCTTATAAAGGGATAATGTTTATTTTGCCTCATAAACTATTTTCCGAGAAACATCCTTATCCTTAAATTAAATTTGGTCATGGTTACTCCCTTGAACTATTGAATTTAGCTCGAATAGCTCCAAAACTATTGAATTTGACCCAGGCCCCTTGAATGTCAATGATTTTATTTTGCTTATTTCTAAATTAATAAAAAATATTTAAAATAAACGCATATGCATAACAATAATAAAAAAAATGAAATATTTTCCTATAAATAATTTTAGTGGCACATAACTTGTAATTATATTTATCACACATTAAACATCAACCACTACAATTGAAAATAGCGACACAGAATTAACCATAATTATGATTTTTTGTATGTAATTATGATTTATATTAAACTGATTACTTATAGACGTTAATAATCAACGTTATATGTATATTATATATAATTTATCTAATATAATATATTTATTAGAATATGTAGATTGTCATTCCCGAGATCCATATAGTATAATTTCATACATACATACATACATACATGAATGTCTGTGTGTGTGTGTGTAAGAAATTGAGCATTTTCAGATTGTATTTATAGTGAATTAATTTAATGATAATGTGTTTTCAATTAATTCATTAATTTATATTTTTCTTTAAATTATGCTAGCTTGTATATATTTGGACATGTTGAATGAGAAATGCCCGTATATTCTTAATTTTTTTGTGGAATAGTAGTTACATATTTTTCTTTTCTTTTTATTTTATGTAGAAACAACCAAAATAATTTTTTTTTTATCTTCAGGTGGCTAACTGAGTCAAGTTCAATAGTTCAAGTGGCTAACTGAACTGAACTTGAAAGTTCAAGGGCCTTATTGGGACCAAATTTAGTTTAAGAGTCGGAATGCTCAATGAAAAATAGTTTAGGGGCCAAATTGAACATTATCCCTTAAATAAAATAGACGTAGTAGCTAATATATATTAGCACATGCCACAATTTTTTCCTTATATTTTTAAACGTCATTTTCTTTTTAGTATATGACTTTCTAATGTTTTAGCGAATTATAATTTATTTATTTTATCAAAAACTTTATCCTAAAGTATTTAATTATAAATATATATTAATGCATATAACTTAATAAAAATATTTTTGCTTCAGTTTATCATTTCAATTTTTAATTTGAATATATTAAATTATATCAAATACAAAATTATTTTATTTTGTATTATAATATATTTTTATGTTATATTTAATTATGAAATAGTAATAATAATAATAAATTAATTAATATGATTTTCAATTTATCTAAATATGATAAAATAATATAATAAGATATGATTATATGTAAATATATATCATATATTAATTTTTTGTGTCAATAACTCAATGAGAATAGTTAAACACATGGATGGTGGGTGGAATTACTATTTCCCTTTATTTGGGAATAGAGATTCTTTCGGGGATGATGATTTCCAATTTGAAACTATACCAATCATAGGAACGAGAATGAATATAGGAATGACCATTCTCTTCCATTACATTCCATCAAACCAATCACATCATAGCTTCACGAGGGGGGGGGGGGGTTTGCACAATACTAATACAAATTTCAGTTCAAATTATTTTATTTTATTTTGGTTGTTTTTTTTTTGTTTCAATTTTCTTTATGTATGTGAATGTATATATTTATATTACCATTGTATATATATATTTTTTTAGCAGAAGAAATCGGAACTTTGTCACCTTTAGTCCTATATTTTCATAGATCTCAATCTCTTATATTTTGTTTAATGTATATGGTTATATTTTCATAAATTTCTCTTACTATGAATGCATGTATAAAAGGATTTCAGAATTTATAATTATATATCATTTGATATTTTTGGTTCAAGTTGTTACTATATTATTAGCAAAACAAATTGAATATCATCTAAATTTATTTTATTATTATTCAGTGTTATTAAAATATTTCCTTAACATAATATCTCTATATTTATGAAAAAAAAATCCTTGCTTCGCACGGTGGGTAATGCTAGTTTAATTATATAAGTATATTTTACAATTATACATATATAACATTTTAATTTATTAGTACTACTAATTGGCACCCCTGAGAAAAATTACTGCGTCCATCACTGTATATTGTGTATTAATATATATATATATATATATATGTATATACGGGGAAAATCATGTGTCCTTTGAATTATATGTATTTCATATCAATGGAAAAAGATGAAATCGACGTGTACATAAGTGTTAAAAAAGGGAAAAACGATGCCTATATCTCTCTCCACATTGAACGTCAACAATAAAAAATATAAAACGAATGTGTAAAATTTCTCCTATCCTGAACGAGTACGTAGTTTATAAAATGAGTGTGTGCAACTTATTTTTATTAATTTTTGTAATGTTACTCTGCCCAAATGTTATAAACATTTCCCTTTGATGTGGTGGCTTCCTAGTTCTCCCAGGTACCTTCGTCAGCACAGATTCCCGTGTTCGAAACATGAAGCTAAGTAATGATATTCCAAATGTGAACAATTTTTTTTTTTGGATGCTCGATTATATTTCCTAGGTGTATCCTTTTCAATTTTCATAATTATATGATGTTCATTCATGTATTACTTGTACTGATTGCCTGCTATATCTACTTCAGGGAAGAGTCCAGACAGTAAGAGCCATATTAAGCGCCACGAGCGCTAATCGCCACAGGGGATTAGTATTCCTCTACAAAAAATAAGAGTTAGTAGTTTGTAGTGTTGTTAACTTAAGAACATATAATTACATCTAAATCAAAATGAGCTTGTTTCTTCAGGTGATGCACAGGGGAGGGATGTTGCATGGTCAGGAGGCTGGATATTTAATGCCCAGGTCAAACAGCTCCGCGCAGTAGCTTCGCCTGAATATCCCGCATCTATCTGGGGTGAGCTGGCTCAGGTCGAAGTCAGAAACAAGGCATTCCATGTATTTTATTGCCATAACGCCGCAGTCAGAGCCGTTACCCTGCTGGGAAGGATGTCTGAATTGCACCACATCCCAAACGGGCTTGAGCGGTTCCTTCCTCTGCTTCCCCACCCATAACCCAGCAATCTAGCACAGCAAGGGAACGAAGCGGAACATGTTCTCGAATTGTTGAGCTATGCGTGGCCAGTCAGACCTTTTCGATGTGGAGTCATAGACAACAATTCTTTGCTCATTCAATAATATCATATAACAGACCCAGTGATTTCCGTTAACGTTCGCAATGCCAATTACCTTGCTTGCCTCACCCCATGGCAAGCCACCTTCTCGGGGCAATTTGCCCCGAACATACTCCATCAGCGTCCCAGACACATTCTGTGGATCTCCATTCAACAGCAGGCCCTGAAACACTAGCACAAACTTTTGAATATTTACAGAATAATAAACGCATTCTAGAAACAACACAAATCTCAAAAGCTACAAATAGGGATTACGCCATATTACCGTGCCAAGCGCCTCGATCAAAGTCCACCCACTATCAAACTTATCTTTAGCGCGATTGTACTTGAACAGTAGGAGGTTTGTCAACGCATCGATGTGCTGGCACATGGAGTCTAATAAATCATCTAATTCTACTTCAACTATTTACAGAAATAACACTAAATCACATTCTCAAGTAAGAACACAAACTACCTCGGAAGAGAGCCAACCATCACGGTTTCTAAGTTGCGTGAACCAATCCCAGTCCACCCTAGACCTACTGGAGATTGGAAGTGGGGTCTCGCAAGGTCTGCGAGTGCACAACATCGGTAAATATGAAGTTCAGAGATATGGCAAGTCACAGAACTAGAAAAATGAGGAAAGTGTTTCAATGAGTAGTGAAAACATACATTCCAATATCTCTTGCGTTGTCGTACCAATCTTGGAAGGGCTTGGTATCTATGGCCATGTAAGAAGCGTGCATAGGATCATACAACGAAGGATTACGAATGAACAACTTCCGAGCGGAAGATCTGGCAGATTTCAACTCCCCAGTACAAGAGCCCTTCTGCAATGAGGGCCTCCCTAAAAGCACAGTCGTATCCACCTTCTCAACATCATCTTCGTGATAAACTAACGGCGTACTGTCATCATTATTCTTCTTAAACTCGGGCACATGATAGCCCACACCCTTATTCGCTCCTACCTCCTCACCAACGTTCATAAGACACCTGCATGAACGCATAACCTTCTCAATGGAAGCCACCCTCACAAGCAGTTCTTTCAAATTAGCCGCTATTATCTCACTCAAAGTCACCTGCATGCAAAATCATCTTCACTTAATAATGACATTTCAGATAACAGCTTCAAGACAGCACTATGTATATTATGTATTAATATGTATATTAATATATATGTACATATTTAAGGATTTTAATGTAAGAAATGCAATATGAAGCTTACATTTGTGCACACGTCCTCATTCAGAAATCGTGCATCAGGTGAATCGTTGGCTGGACGACTCTTAGACTCTGCGGTGGAATCAAGAGGGGGAATAGATGCATTAATTCTTACAGACCGGCGTGGACGGGTCGTCGTACGCTTCATCTGCTTCTTCTGACCCTCTATGTCCACCGCACGCCCCTTCCGCTTTGGAGGAGAAGCCATGCGCCCAACCTCGGGTAACAACTTGGCAGGGGAGAGATGCCGTTGCTGCAGACCAAGCCGTTGAAGATGCCTCCATTCTGACTCAGTTGGAGGTGAGAGTCCCTGGCAAATATGAAAATTAGTTATTCTAATTTGCACAGCTTAGTAAAACAACTTAACTCACATTCAAACTGAATGATGTATTACTTAAGAAGTAATAAATTATTGAAAACTTCAGAGAAACATCACTCGACTTCCTCACTGAATCATTAGGTGATCGTTCCAATTACAAAAACGTTAGACGCTGCAGATTAGAAATAGAACAGTACCCGAGGTTCAACAGGTTCCGCAGGGAAAAATCGCATGAGATCATCGTAATGACAGAACCCTGGCACCGCCCATCTAAGCATCCTCGGGAACACATGCTCCTTCCTTTCAATTTTTTGAGCACAGTGACGCCCAAGGTCGGGGATCACTTCATAAGCCCAAATCTGAAGCGCCACAAGAAACCCAAACGCTTCATAAGCAGGTTTCTTCCCTTGCCTTAACTGATTGTCAAGCACTTCTTTCCGTGACAATGTAGCTTCTACCAGATATTCGAAGGAGACACGGCCCCATGGGTAGTCGTTGAACTTGTCAATATCATCAACCAAATGCAGAAATTGCAATTGAATGTTGTTGTCCCTCGTCAAAAGGACAGAATATAATACAAAAACATAGGCTAGCTTCAAGGAAAGTTCTGAATCACCGCCGGATATTTCACACTCTTGCTTGAATGCGTTCGAGATGTCTTCGAACTTGAGAGTTTTCTTATTTGAGAAGCACAGAGCATGGACCAGTGAAGAGGTGGGAGGCTCGTAATATCCACTCAATTTCAGTCCAGTAATTAAGGCAAACTCGGCCGGGCCAAACTCGTGAACCTTATCATAAATATGGAAACGAAGACGGCTGGGATTATCAGCCATGAGATGATTCCTTACGAGAATGTGATACAATTGGCCCTGAAATTGCATTTCCGTGATTTCCAGGAGAAGACCAAAGCAAGAATCACGAAAGCGACTCAGATTCGCCGCAGACAACAACTCAGGGACTTGTTGCAACAATTGAAAATGGCATCTCAATGATACATTGCCACCTGCATGCATAATCAACAAACCATATAAGAAAAACATTGAATTGAAGCTTAACGTTGAAACCAGCATGCACACACAACATTAAATATTATTGAAAACATTGTATTCAATATTCATCCCAAAAACTTAATTTAACAGAATACACTGTCGGAACATATATCAAAATGAACCAAATAAAAAATGGCAACGTTCGATTATGAGAGAAACGGTGACAACATAGGGGCAAAAAACTCCCCCCCAAAACATCTACAACATTAGCACCAATTTAGGGATGTTTATGAAATTCACAGAAAACTAGAGTTTCTGGATATCGAATCATAGAAGAACATGTCAGTTGTTATATAAAAACTTACTATAACGACAAAGTTCGTACATAAAGTGAACAACAAAATAAATCCTCATTTCGAATCAAGAAACACCTCTAAATAAATATGTAGTTGCTGCAGCAATGAACATAACAATAATAAACTTCGCAAACATGAAGAACCATCATCATTTAATTTTTTTTTACCTTTCCCAGACCGATTGCTACCTTTTCCCTTATACTTTGACCTCGTGGCCATAGCAAGGCTTGGCCGGAGAGAAGCGACCACCGAACAATAATCTAAAAAAAAAACACGACACACATGTCCATATAAGGAAAAAAGGAAAATTTACACGAAATCGTTCTACACGTCCATATAAGAAAAAAACAAAAAAACCTTTTTAAAAATGGATATTAGAATGCCACAACATGGAAGGCTAACTAATACCTGCGCACAGAGAGCGGCCGGATCGAATACGATTACAGCTGCCGTCAACCTTCAGAATCCCTCAAGCACTTCAAGGTTTGTCTCTCAAATTTTTTGCCCCAAAGTGTTCCCCTTTTGCTCACAAATAAAGTAAAAAACACAAGTGTTGTACAAAAAATACAACCACCCCTGGCTCGAGAATGCAAATATAAAACGGTTCATCTCCTCCTCTCCTCTCCTGTCCCGTCATAAACTCAGCTACGTCTCACGAAATATGTATTGTTAGCATTTTAGACTTTAAAAAAAGGAATATGAACTAAGATAAAGAACAGGTAACAACTTAATAATACGTAATAATGAACCCTGCACTTTCATATTAAAATTAAATTAATATGGTGAAGGGCCATATACATGCATGCAATCAAATCTTCGCTATGATTTCATTTTTCATCGTTGGATGTGCAATTGTGAACAACAGATAACAATTTTACTGTAGTAGACAAGCCATCATGACAATAATTGGGGGAAAAAAGTGAACTGGTGTGCTTGACTCAACCCAACCTCCAAATTAAAATTACATTTTTCACCAAGCTAATGTGTTATATTAATTATGTATCATAGTGCCTAAAAGATTTTAACAAGGGAACGCGTCGAGCTAAGCCCAAAATAGTACATATAATATTTTGGATAAATAAATATATGTATAAGGAGATACGAAATTTATACAATCGTAGCGCAAACTAATAGATAAATAAATTATACTTTATTCTCATAATTTACAGCTGACTAGAAAAAAAAATAGGAGCTATATTTTTAAATAATGTCAAATTAGTCAAAAATTCAGAATATTAAAGAGATTGATTTCAATTAATCATGTTAAAAATTGCAAAAGTCATACAGTATGTGATATTTTGCACCCACACACATAGATATATTAAAGACGTGCTACACGTTGCATAATTAACGTGTAGCACGCATGTTTGCAAATCCGTAATACGCAAATTTTTTGGCTTTGTGGCCTCCTATTTTCTGGCCCAATCAAGTCAATGCTACCTTTGTAACATGGTTATGGGATGGGCCATTTATGGTCTCAATTAGGCTGTAACAATATTAGTAATTTACATATCACTTTCAATAAAGTTAAACATAAATTATGAAGTTAAATACATCGGTGTATTTGAACAACTTATGGTCACAATTAATTAGCAATTCCAGATTCGAAAATAGCCCGTAAGATTAACAATATTATACAAAATACAACATGAGTTTCAACTTCGTAAATAACTACATTTTCTTAAATTTATTCTTTCAAATATCACCGATGGGGAAAAAAAAAATCAATACCCTACGGTTCAGTTTCAAAACAAATACATACCGATATCATAAATTTTTAATTGGTCACTTCCAACCTTTCATTCATTACAAAAAAAATTTAAAAATCACTTCTCCAGCGTATCAGTAAAGGCTGGTAAGAACATGTAACACGGTCGAAGGCGACAAGTGTAGCACGTAAGTTTATAAGAATTGCCAACAACGTGTTACACGCCCCGTGCAGAACGTGTAGCACGCGCGTTTGTTGTCTTTTTCATATTTCCATATATTTCCTTCAGACAGTATTAATACAATATTATAAAATTAGAAAGTGTAATCATGAAAAGCAAACAGTCAAAGAGAAAACCCAAGAAATTCAGTTGTTGGTCAGATTTAAAAAAAAATATCAACCACCGCTTATCGATCTCTTTCTATTTAATTAAGTTGTTTAATTGTCGCACATCTACACATTTTTCATCAAACCGAACGTGTGCTACACGTTGGTGTATAACGTGTAACACGTTCGGCCAACGTTTACTATAAGTTTAAGGTCAAAGTGTAGTACACATTTTCAATTTTTTTTGGGTAGTATATCACAATTATTAGTTAAAATATTAAATTTATTTTGTATCTTTTATGTATTTGGATTTATTTGGTATTACGTTTATTTATTTTTGAATTTGTACCGTAATTTAGATTATTTTATCTCAACATCTTACAGGCTAATTTACCTTAAATAAGTTAATTTCATTTAAATTATAATGATTAGATTATATAAATTCATTTGATTTGAAATCATAACAATACTAGTTCATTATAAACTAGATTATGTAAGTTCATTTCATATGAAACTAAAGAAATTACAAATAAGTCTTAATTTTATTTACTATAACAAGAAATTAACAATGTAAGCAAATTGACATAAAAAGTTCATTTAATTTTAAATTATAAGAATATTAGTTCATTTATAGATGTATTTTGGCAGTTCATTTCAGCACTAAACCCCGGAAACCCCTAAATCCCTAAACCCCCAAAAACCACTAAAAATCCCCCACAAACTCCAAAACCCCCTAAAACCCCTTAAACCCGACACCCTAAAACCCCTAAATTCTTAAACCCCGGGAAACCCCTAAAACCCCTTTGAAACCACTAAACCCCCTAAAACCCCTTAAACTCGACACCCTTAAACTCCAAAAATCCCTAAACCCTAGTAAACCCCTAAAACACTCGAAACCCCTAAACCCCCTGAAACCCTTGGAAACTCGTGAAAACCCGACACCCTGAAACCACTAAAACCCCTGAAACCCTCGAAACCCCTAAACCCCCTGAAACCCTTGAAAACTCGTCTAACCCCGACACCCTGTAACCCATAAAACCCCTAAACCCCTGAACCCCGTGAACCCATAAACAACTAGTTGGTTTAATTTGAAATTATAGAAATCCATCGGAAATAAATCATAGGTGGAGAACCATAATGTGACAAACTCACAGTTAGAGGTATTAGTGAACTTTGAAAGTTTAAAACTCAAATCATTATATAATATAGTATGTTGTTACTTTTTAATCTTATGATTTTCTATTGCATCATGTAATATAGTATGATATCACATCTTGGTATTATTATGACTTATTGTATATTGAAATGAAATGAACAATATAATGTAATTTATTAGTTCATTATAAGAGAAGTAAAAAATACTATTTCATTTCATTACAAATCACAACAAATTACTTTATATAAGCTCATTTCGTTTCAAATGGTTTAATACAATAATATATTATTGCATTTCATTATAAATCAGGGGAACATTATGTATATAAATAAATTTGGTTATAGTATAAATTCTTATAATTTCAAATGTA
Organism: Perilla frutescens; assembly: GCA_026008535.1. Lineage (NCBI taxonomy): Eukaryota > Viridiplantae > Streptophyta > Magnoliopsida > Lamiales > Lamiaceae > Perilla > Perilla frutescens. The sequence continues at coordinate 22,718,598 of BRKX01000002.1, forward strand.
ATGAATAGCTTGTATAATGTCATTTGTTACAATTTAAAATAAAATAAATTATATAATGTAATTTCACATAATTTGTAATGGAATTAGGATATATATTATGTAAGTTCATTTCATCTTAAAATATAACAAATTACAATATATGAGTTCATTTTATTCTAAAGGCCTAATTACAATTTAATGTACGAGTTTGAAGGTTTTATTAGAATAATCAAATGTTTCAATAAAGACAATTTAATTATCAAAGTGAATATATTTTAATAGACCGCATCTAACGTTCAATAATAACAATTCAATTCCCAATGTTTGAACATTTTTACTCAAATGGTCCGATACTATAGGCGAATAAAATCAATTTCATCACTTTTTCCGGCAAAAAATCATGTCTATTATATTACATAATTTAAATCAGTAGTAAACAAAAGGTTAAAAGTTACTACAAGTTTATGGTGTTGTGGCAAATTAGTACACGCAGAAACACAACATATCACACGCACACACATAGTAGTCTAGCTACACGCAACCTACACATTGAATTTAGTTATTTGGGTTTTTAAAATAATAAATGATAAGAAAATTAAAAAAAGGGAAAATTTCATACAATTTGTGACACGCTCAGCTTTCAATTTTTCTCTTATTTGTTATAAAAAAAAATTTAAAAATTACCCAAAAATTAACTAAAGCATGTGACGCGTTTTTGGGAATGAAAAGCTTCTCTTATGTTATTTTTATTTTTTCACAAACACATGCATACAACACACAATTTACAACTACACGCACACAATTACATGTACACGCACGTGCACAGAAACACACAATCTTTCTTTGTTTCAGTAATTTGTAACTTAATATTTTTTTATAATCATGACTTATTTATTATAAAGTTTTCACTTCCAAGAAAAAAATTCAAAATTGGAAAAAAAATACTAAAATTCAATTCATAGTAATTATTTTGACAATTTGTGGTACAGAACAGAAACGCAATACAACGAACAACTCGATTTTATAATTAACAACAGAATTTGTCATAAGTATCACTTTATATTTGAATGGTGTCGACCAAATATATATATATATATAAACACACTTTTGTAATTTTTGTAAAAAATTAATGTTATATTAGTTTATTGGATTGCATAATATAGTATGATGTCACGTCATATTATTATTACTGGTGTGTAATAATTGATGCAGTATGTTTTTGAATATTAATTTTACGAAAATGTGATATCAAATTCATACTATTTGAAATAAAATTCATTTAAATGTATAATGCGGGAAGAAAATAGATGAAAAAATACAATGCCTGATAAATGAAAATACATATATCTATATACATACATATATATGCATAGTAATTGCAGTGTGAATGAATTTTATAAATTCAGCACTTAAATTAAAGGTATTATCTTTATACATAATTTTATTCATATAAAAGTTATCTATTCGTATATTATGTATAGATTAATAAATTAATTTACGTACATATAGTAATTATTATATACTGCATTTTTTAACAATTTATATCTAATACTAAAATTAATGCTCCAATTTTAATGAAGTAGGAAAAAATCAGAAGTCCCGTTTGATTTGGTTGATTGGATAAGATAAGATTGCACAACTCACTTATTAATAAGAATGCGCTTACTTTCATTGATTACAATTCTACTGTCAAGATAAATTATTAATATTATTTGAATTGGATAAATAAAATTAAAACGTAACTAAATACCGAAACTGCCCTCACATAAGATTGTTATTAGGGAAAATGGTCAAATACACCCTTAACTGTTAATAAACCAAAATTATTACAAATTAATAAACTATTGTTAATAATAACTAAGATAAAAAATACTAATAAATTGATTAATAAATTAACTAAAACATAATAATAGTAATATAGTATACAAATTTGAATATATATATATATATGTATATATATATCGAGTTCATTTATAAAATTATTTTGAATTTTTAAATTCAATGATTCAAGATGAATACTACAATAGATATGCTGAGTATTCGTTTATGATGATTTAATGTTTTGGAAAGGGAGTATGATTTACGAATTTCAGATTTGTTTAAATTTGTTTATGATGATTTAATGTTTTGGAAAGGGAGTTATACAATCAATTGTTTTGTGGGTCCGTTTTACCATTGAAAATAAAGGCGATCACTTAATTGTAAATTTGAAATACACAAATGATGGTTTTTAGATTCAAATCATTTTATGATTTATCTCAATATATATAGAGAGATATATAATAAATAATGAATTTTTACATATTATTATTATTATTATTATTATTATTATTATTATTATTAAGTGTTAATTAATTTATTATTTGTTTTCATGGTATTTATTATTTTATTAACTGATAACCATAATTTATTAATTCGTAGCACTTTTGGTTCATTGCAAAATTATGTATATGTGTATGTGAAAAACCTGAGTGTGTGAGAAAATTGTGTGTAAGTGTGTGTTTGTTAATGATGTTAATTTTTTCCATCCATAGAAGGGGCAATGTGAGCAATTTTAGAGAGTCGATAGGGCTAAATAGACCAAATAGTCAAAGAGGGGGCAATGTGACCCTTGTAGAATAGTCGAGGGGTCTATGTGGCCCTTAGCCCAATTATTTAACATAAATTCCCAAACTATTTAGCTAAACATAATATAGAACAATAATATAATACATGGTTATATGTACAAGTGTTATACATTATGATTTTTTTTATAGAATGATATGTATTATGTGTTGTGGTTGAATTAAGATGATTAAACTCCACGGGGGGAAGGAATGATATATATTGTACAACTAATTAAATTAGTTAGTCATTGAATCAAGAATTACAACTGTCAAGCAAATTATATTTTTCTTAAATAAATCGTATACAGTACATAATATTTTGAAAAATATATTGAACATGAAATCTTGAACACAATATATCACAACAAACTATTAACCAAACTTTGAACTTTTATCATATAATTTCTTTATCATTGAACAACACATGTTGCTATAATAATAATAATAATAATAATAATAATAATAATAATAATAATAATAATAATAATAAATTAAAAGACTATAAATTTCGAGTTCGTTTTCGAATAGTTACAATTTAATTATAATTTTTGTCTCTTATGTTTATATCATTTTTCTGATTATTGATTAGACTAGAATTTTTAAATATTATTATATTTATAAAATGATATACATATAGATATATTCAAATTTAATTTTTTAATTCACTACTCAAATTTAGTATAGTAAAATTATTCAAACTTTAATAATTAATTTAAGCAAATTAGTTGAATTGCGTGCAATGCACACTTTCTCTGCTGGTTAATATGAAAAGTGTCTATGTAGTACAGTATGATTTTTTAACTTTTCATACTTCAAGGGAAAGACATGAGTACATATATATGTGTATATATACACACACACATTTAATCCGTGCAATATTGCACGGGTGTTAGTGTAGTTATGTAATACAGTCATGAATATTCAACTATAAGATATTCATTCACAATTAACATAGTCCAAATGTAGCTCTGCAGTGTTGTTTTCAATATATAAAGCGGGCTACACACAAGAAATTTGTATTTATGAGATTACTGACACCTTTGTTTATAATTGTGTGTGATATTTCATTAAACTTATAATATGAAAACCACATCATTATTTTGAATTGAGTGCCAACTAATCATCAACAGACGTATAATTGTGTCATAGTTACTTATTTCATAGTTGGTTTCGACATTATATAATATATCAATTTACAAAGTTATTATTTGACCTCCGAATGTTAATGATAATTTAACGTGTTACATCCAAATATTTTACACACATACCAATAAATTAAAAGAAGATGACAAATAGCAATTCAATACATTTATGACTTCTAAATCATATGATGAAGTACTTCTAAACAGGGTTTCAATTCAGATTATTATGAATGTAAGCTTATCAAGTTCAAATATGTGTGAATGTGCGGAAAAAAACCAATTGCGCGCAATTTGACTAGACATTAAATTTGGACTGTGGATGGATTTTTGGCCGAAACCACACAACTATTCCACATATGTGAAAAATGATCTAAAATTCCAGTATTAAAAATTTGTACCCATTTTTTTCCAAAAAACAATAGTGGAAATGAACGACACATAATATAGAAGCGCACTAAATTCTGCTATGGCTTATGATACTTTTATAAGTTAAAAATAATTCATTTTCTGTTCAAAATGAGGTCAATGTATATTCACATTGGGAGCGGCGACAATTGATAGTGAATAATAGTTAAATGAACAATATGCAATATTAGAACAACACGATTTGGCAATTCGTTCTCCCAAAAAAAAAAAGAAACAAACCACAGATAAAAGGGAAATGGAGTTGGAAATAAAAGGCCTTACACAGCCAATTTTATTATTATCAAACATCACTTAAGCTTCTTAACAACTCTTTGTATCCGAACTTGAACATATACTTATCCAGCGAAAGTCAAGCATAGCTCGAATCGAACTCCATGACGATATTTATAATTCAAGCAAAAATAGGAGCAAAAGTCGAAGCTCGAGCTCGAACTGCAGCTCAACCTCGAACCGAGTATAAATCATACCACCCGCCATCGAAGCTGAAGGTATTCAACTCCATTCGGCCCAGTTACGTCCCTTATTACGAGGGTAGTCGAGTTACGTGTCCGATAGAATTAGGAATTCAGCATACAAAACCAATCAACGACTATTAAGTTGGATTAAACCCATCGTATAAAACTAACATGCATCCATTGAATGATGTAGAAATGTTGCTTACAAAATGGCCACCGTCCCTGTATTCGAATTCAAATTGAAGCCACTGTAATACAATTTGAAATTCAAATTTCAGATATATAAGTGTTATTCACTTAGACAGACCTAGGCCACGTCTCTACAGTAATGATAAATCATGAGCGCCAGTAGATGCCGAAACCGTGTAACAAAGTCCAACGATGATTCTAAGGGAACAACCTTCTGAAAAATCCTTCGATGGACCTGCATCACCGCAAATGGACCACAGCTAGTACTATCATCCTGACGGTACTGATACTCAAGAAATGGTCGATCGTAGAAGAGCTGCCTATCGATAATTGATCGAGCCTGATGACCCCAGTATCCACTCGCCTGCAGGAGTGGAGGCAGCATATTCATAAGTGGCCAAAGTTGCAGCTGCCGTCGCTGATAGGACTCCGTATCCAAAATATTGTTCGTCTTATGGTACAACGAATCGTAGACGAAGACAGTCCATCACTTCAAGTCGATCACTGCAGTCACCCAGTGCTCAGAGACCAAACAGCAAGTGATCACCTGAAGGTTCGAAAGAAATTGATAAACGCACAGTACAAACAATATTAGGTAGATTTATCATTCACACTTCAGATTGAGCAACTATTTACTTACGCGGTTGGCCTTCCACCAGGGGCGAGAGAATTTCGTCCTCCCCTATACTAAGCGTATCAAGTCCTCTTTCCACACCCAGCCTGCATAATGACTGACACCGTAATAGTCTTTGTAACCGTCCAGCCAATCGGGATGACATTTTCGCCACTCGGCCTCCAACTGATACTAACAAACCCAGCAACAAGGATTAAGATAATACATTTAAGAAAAAAATTGAACAAGTACAAACACTTACAAAGAAGGTTGATTGTAAGATGATCGTATTGTCTGCGCCTACTCCGGGCTTCAAAAATTGGCCCTTTTCCAATCGACGCTGAAATGACCAAAGGACCAGGTCCATCACACCCATATCAAACCAGCCATTTGGGTCCTCTAGCTTCTCAAACCAAGTCCCGCGCAGCGGCAGATTCTGACCCCCGCCGACCTTCGTCAATGCATCCGGACCCCTAGATCGAAAGGCCGCGTACAACTGCTCAGTTCGCGGAGCGCTACCACCAACGGCTGACGGAGTATGAGCACTCCGTGATGCTTTAGTAGTGCATGCCGGACGAGACACCTCCCTCATCATAGAAGTTACCTCAGAATCCACTAAGCTACCAGGCTGCGCAGACTGGCTAAGGGCATTCCCAACACCACTACCCTGTTCAAACAATGCCCAGCTAGCTGAATTAATATCACAGTCATCCTCTACCGAATTTTCCCCCTGCCCGCTCATCAGTGCTGCATCCTGAAGCTGATAACCATTGAGTGTTAGGATTTCTCCGTACATGCTACTAGCAATACGGCAAAAATTCCCTCCTCATTACGGATATTCATATCTAGTTTGACCACAATTAAAAAGTGAAAGCGAGCATAAGAGACAGAAGTCCAGTAAAATGTGGTCATTCTACGAGCAATTTGGTGTGAACGAAGGTAAATATATATTTAAATGCTGCGAGAGAGGATAGCAGTCCATCAAAATAAGTAATGAATTTCAGTCTCATACATACGATAGCAGGGGAGTACAGATTAATGGATAAGGAGGTCAGAGTTGCTCGAATTTGCAATATTTCAAGCGCAGAGAGCCTCAGATTTGGGAAAATTATATCTTTAAATATATCGATACTAATTATGCATTAAAGTACAAACATAGATACGTGTATTAAACGACCCTTACAGGTTCAGCTTTGTTTGCAAACAACCAAACTGCCAAGCAACGAGATAGTCACGGTGATATCTTCTCACAGATTTACTTACATATAAAGAATCTAACTCACCGGCTCGTCGGTGTGACCTTCCAGACCACGGCTAATCTGTCTCTCCCCAGACTGCTCAGACACCAACACTATCTCCTGACTTCTTCCGGGACATGTGCTCCCACTCTTTTTAACCTGTAAGTATTATAATTACATATTAGTAAACTCCAACTGCAGGTTCGCACACCCAGAATTAAGTATGAAGATTGGTACATGCAAGCAGGTAATAGGCCTAGCAGTGGGGCTCCCACTATCGCAGCCACGCATTCGACCCACTCTTTTGGTCAAAACATCTACTTTTTCAACCATCTTGGCCATGAGCTCCTCAAACAGTCGTGTTCTTCTATCCAACTCAACTTCAAACCGAGCAGCGGTCACGCGAGCAGCCTCCTCTACAGCCTCACGAGCAATCTCTCTATACTTGTCCATGTGCTGACAACAGATGTGGCCGTCACCGGTACCTTCTGATGGCGATCCCGGCCTCACCCTTTTTCGAGAATGGCCACCACCACTAGTACCTTCCACAGTGTCTACTTCAACCGTATCTCCACAGCCAGGGGGGAACAATCGAGCAACGTCCTTGGTGTACGCAGATCATCAAATATAGGAATTGTTGGCATGGTGCATTCCAAACCAACTGGCACAGCGATAGGATGGGTAGATACTCCGGGCTCAATCATTTCTGCCGGAGGCGTACATGCTGTAGAAGGGGCAGACACTCTCACAGGGGTGGACACTCCAGGGTCAAGGTTTAATTCTGTAGGGGAAGAGGCTCTACCAGGGGTACACGCTCTAGGAGAGGTGGTAGAATACTGGCTCAATGATTAATGTTGGAGGGGAAGACGCACCGGGAGGGGTACAAGCACTGGGAAACGTGGCCGCTGGTTCATCGACGATAAATGCAGTAGGGGAAGAGGCTCTGGGAGGGGTAGAAAATGTACGACAGGTGGAGGCTACTGCCTCATTGATTATTCCTGGAAGGGACGAGTCTCTGGGAGGGGTAGAAGACCTATGAGAGGGGGACGGTGCAGCCTCAGTGATTAATGCTGCAGGGGAAGAGGGTCTAAGAGGGGTGGAGGCCCTAGGAGGGGTGGACGATCCAGGAGGAATGAAAACCGTTGGAGGGGTAGATGCTCTGGGATGACTACACGCTCTACCAGGGGTGGACGCTCCAGACGGAATGGTAACTGCTGGATGGGTAGATGCTATAGCAAGAGTACCCACTCCACGAGAGGGGCAAAGCCATGTGATGTGCTCTCTCTGGGCAGAGTCAATGCTCCATCGTCGCAGGCCAGGCTAGGACGAGACACTGCTTTAGAACGGGTTAACTTGCTTGCTCTCTTCCTCTCCTTATCTTTCACCAGATATCGCACACCGACTGGGTCTGGACACTGTGTACTCCTAAAGTATGGCAGTTCCATCTCGGACTCTTGCAGCTCTAGAAATACATGGCATACCAGCTGCAAACAGAGAACAATATATAGTTAGAAATAAGATAAAAAATAATTCTAAAGTTTAGACCAACAGCTAACCGCACGCACCTCTTCCTCGGTGAATAATGTACCGATACGGACAGTCTTATCGCGGAACTTCCACTTCAAACACCTCGGACGTGCATCGTCAGATAATAGTATGGCACAGTGATGCCCGACACGAGGGATGGCCTCGTAAGCCCAAATCTACAAATTTGGACACATGATTGAACTATTACTTATGTACTAAATTGTTATCTCAATTAATCTGAAAAAAAACTGTGAAGAAACTTTACTTGTAGAGCCCAAACAGGGCCATAGAAATGGTAAGTTCTTCTATTCGACGTGGTAGCAAAATCAGCGTCTGTCAATGGAATCCGTCTCATATAATTCAGCAGCAAACCAAAGGTATAAGAACCCCATGGGAAAGACTACCAACTATCTTTATCCTCGACCAAAACCCACACCCAATCTTCAATAACATGAGGCTGGTCATATCCAAACAACATGTTGTAAACAAACAACACGTTTGCCACCTTCACATAATCACTGACATCATCTCCGAGCAAAAAATGCTTATACCTATCAAACAGATCACATAACTTAATAGATTTCCGTTTCAACACCCGACTATAAAAACTGTCGGCAGGAATATCGTGCTTCGCATTTGGATCAAAATCACTCCCTCCAAATAACAGACCAGTCACCAATGCATACTCAGTAGGGGAAAATCTAATATTAGTCCCTCCAACATGGAACCAAGTCTCGTGATCGAGTGCACCATCTAATGAAAATCTCTCGGGCCATCAATGAGTGTAAACCAGTATTGCAGCTAGTCCCTCCAACAAATTTCATAACTTCGCCAAAAGGCCCATTCCGAAACTCTTCAACAAGATCAACATCTCCAACCGTCTTCAATATTTCTATAATACTATTGGAGTAATTCTTCCAGTATAAATTTATGGAACATGAAATCTTCTGCAATGCCTCTCTCCTCCAAGACCAAGGACGCTATAAATTACAAAAAATTGTAACTAAGAATTTAGCAATTAGTGAAAATCATAATTATTTGTATGTAAACAAACCTTATACACAGGCAACGAGTAAATATGAATCTGTAATAGTAATACACACACACACACACACACATATATATATATATATATCACTCTAAATATAGATTACAGAGTAACACTAACACGACTAGTGGCCCTAAAATTAACAATAAAGGAAAAAGGAACATTAGAATTTGCTGGCATAAAAGCAAAAAAATCAGAATCTTCGCCTCAAGTAAGTGGACGTTACATTACAGTAAAAACATAATCATGAATAATCAACCATTGAGGAGAAGCGGGTGTGACAATCATTTCAGAAAAATTATTAACATAGCAATGATGAAAATTAACAGTTTAAGTTACACTGATTTATTGCAGCCTCAGTCTGAGATTACCGACAATCTACGCAGTCATTTTCACAACACATGCTTTCAAGAAGGCTACTTGGAACCAAGATCTAACAAAACAAGGCATTGTGATTCAACATTTGCAGATTTATTTGAAATTAGTACATGCTAGTACGTAGTTAATTTCAATGTTCTTTGAACTTGCATCATTAATTAGTGTTTCAAAGAGCATACACGCATTTGGTGTTTAAATTAAAAGCTAACAGTGCAGCTTTTAATTGATACCTTATTTTTTCACCGCCAATGATCTATTGAAATTTAGATCAACCTCACATGCTAATAAACTTTTTAGAACAGCACGGATTCAAATTCAGTGATAGTTACATACATTACTCACTTTAATTTAAACGGAATGACAGGGTCTACGGTTTAAATTAGCATTCTGTTATGATTCATTGTTACCGACGACAAATGTACCAGCCAACGCACAAATAGAATCACAGGAGGAGGAATTTAAAAAAACATAACAAATTACAGAAACGATCAACCATTGCAGAATCAGACTCAACTTACCAAAATTACAAAGACGTACGAATTGTAAGAAGTAAAAAATCGCCAAGCACGGTTAAACCCTTTTGCGGTGTGTAAATTGGGGTAATAGACCAAATAGATAATAAAATAAATAAATGCAGACAACACTATACGTTCAAATCGTACGTGTAGACACGCTCAGTTCAAACGTCCCGTAATTATGTAAACCCTAATTGCCCAAATTGCCAGTTGTAATTTGCCGCCAACGACAGAAATTGAATTTATGTGTAACGCTCCATGAATAAAACAATGAATTACACAAATACACACCTTAATTCACAACCACATTAGACTCAAATTTAGCCCCTTTAACAGATAATTGAAGGGAATGGGAATCAAACCTCTGTCGTATCCTCCATCGCCCAATTACGTCCGAGAAACACACTAGGGGGTTTCCGCCGTCGTATTGATCTCCACCTTCGAAGCGTCACCGACGACGGAGAATGATAGAAAATAACCCGCGCTTCAATTTTCGGAGTCCAATCTGGCTGCGTGTACTGCGTCTAACGTTTTCTGGAAACGACGGATTTTCTGCGTGTAAAAAATTACGTGTATAGATTTCACAGATAGGGCTTGCCGCGTGTACAAGATGTAAAGAAATAAAATAAAAAAGAGGAAAAAATGAAAACCACATAAATAAAATATTTCTTACTATTAATTCAAATACATTTCGATTTAAAGGTCAGCACCAATTTAATTACACCAAAATACATATTGTATACCAAGTATACAATATAAAGACCTTTGTCTTCGAGTATATTTCTTATTATTAATTGAACTTGATTACGATTTAAGGAAGTTGGTCAAATTGATGCGTGTAAATTGTTTGCAGCTCTCGAAAAATGAAAACCTCACCTAGATATTACAATAATACAAAATAAACATATAGTCCATATTATTAAATCAAAAATCTCTCGGTGTTAACTTATACACCTTTCGGATAATATACTGCGTCTATGATTTATACAATTTCGATTAATAAATTTAAATTCAGAAAAACTGGACATAAAAATATTAAAATTCCAGATTCAGATAACATATTTTTAATTTAACGATTGCACCGCATTTCCACTGTAGGTGCAAACCAAATTAACATGACCACAAAAACGCGCGAATTAGAACAAAAAATAAACATTTGTTATGTAAACCTCACATGTAGGCTTTAGGGAATATTTAGATTAATCGTCGAAAATTTAAATGAATCGGGCCAAGTTTTCAATCGTCGAAAATTTACATGAAGTGCGTGTATTATCAGTAGAATTTTTAAGGAGAATATTTAATTAGATTAGGTTCATTATATGTGATTTCTATATCCTCAACCCAATATTAGGTTATAGATACCATTCTCATTTAATATTTTATATATTAATTCCTAATATGAATATATAGTGTGTGTGTGTATATAATCAAATTTAGCCATATATAATATAAATATATACATAAATTCCTACTACTAATATTAATATTTCACGGATGAGAGTTGTTCATCCCTAATATTAATATTCATATGTTAATTCCTAATATAAATAGATAGGGAGTCTATGTATATATATAATGAGATTTATCTATCCAAATATATAGCACTAATATTATATGTACGTCATATATATATTAAAAGAAAATATTAGCTTCTCAATTAGTGTAAATAGATAAGGTGTCTATGTAACTATACAATGAAAGTTATCTATCATAATATCTATCACTAAATTATACATACGTAATCTATATAGTAAAGGAAAATATTAGCTGCTCCATTAGGAATAGTGATTTAGGCGGGAAAACTTGTTATTTCTATTTCCGATAACTATCTTACTTTTAGATAATAGATAGATATAGATATATATATATAGATTATTTTAAATCTACGTGATCACGTTTCAATTTAATCATAGCAATCATGAAATTAATCAGGGGAAATTAAAAATCATTCTTGGCAATATTTAAAATTCTTTCTTAGAGGACAAACTCCGATACATGCTACACACTACTGTATAAGGAAATGAATTCTTTATCAAAAGATTTGAAAAACAAGCTATACACCACCTTATAATCAATTTGATGATTATAACATGTCAAATCCTGATAATTCTGAACACTATAGTATAATCAAATGTATTCTCGCATATGAAGTCGGAACTAGCTATTAATTAAAGAAAATAATCAAATGGATTGACATAAGTGAAATCCCGATATAATTTGCACGGTAACTATAATAAAATGGATTCTCGCATATGAAGTCCTGATACACTCTATGCACTATAGTGTAATAAAATGGGTTCTTCTTTACAAAAAATCCAAACAATCAGAACACTATAGTATAACCAAATTAATTCTCGGAATTGAAAATACGATACAACCTATAAATTACAGTAGAATCAACTTCATTATCACAGGTTCCACATTTCATACAAAATGAACTTATATAAAGTGGTGCTGTTATTTTAGACCAAGTGCTCTAATATATTGCTATTTCTTTTTTAACATTTAACAAAATAGATTAATATTGCTTAACATTATTTCTAATTTTTTACAAAGATATTATATAAACTAGCTAATTTAATTTTCCATTATTAGAATATTAGACCATGGAATCCTCTCACTATAAACTGGTTCGGTGGACAACGAATCGGTTCTTCGGGCGTAATCTGAATAAACCCAACGACATAAATACAACATCCATGGATTAGAACTGGTATTGTAACTATTTCAATTTGTTATCACGATATTTGTTTTATTCAATTTTATTATTTAATTTTCATATATAATAAAAAAATTTACAAAAATAAAGTTTTATAAAATTAAAAAAAAATTGACGTATTGGAAGACCAATTTCAATCTTCTTTTTTTTTTGGGGGGGGGGTTATTATTATTATTAATATTTCACTTCCGACAAAAAACCGATCAATATAAGAAAACTTTTCTACATTTCGACTATCGTATAAATTTTTCCCATAATTTCTGGTAGAGAAGACAAACACAAAACGAACAAATAATCGCCGACCCCATACAATCAATTAATAACACAATTTCACCTAACTTACATCTTAACAGAGATAAATACATATATATAGATGTATATGTAAATACACTATCGTAACTTAATGTCATTTGCATAAATCACTTTTATACAATTTTAACTTGAATATACATATATATAAATTTATATAGAAAATTATTCATTTTTAAAATTCACTATATGTACAATTTTTACTTGTATATACATATATACTAAATTGTTCATTTATCTATATTTAAGTGCCACGTGTTATAATTAAGAAATAAATATGCTATAAAAAATTAACTCACATAAATACAACGTGTAATATGTCACGCACCAGTAGAACGTGTAGAGTTTCTGCAAATTCTTGCGCTATTTCATAAATAATAATAAATAAAATGTATAAATTGTTGGAGTTAGATTTTTTCTTTCCGTCTCCTCAATCAGGGGAGAAATCCCAATTAAAAGAGAATAATCTGCCAACGATTCTTCTACACCTACAAATCCGATCCTTCATCATCTACAAATTTATTTAATCCGTCAACAACATTTCTCAGTCTTCTTCTCAAATTTTCCGACCTTATTCCGACGACTGCGTCCAACACCGGCCACAGAACCTTCAAAGGGCTTATGACTTTAGAGCAAAATGTAAATGGGTCATCGCCGCCGGCGAGGGAACCTTCCACCGAGGCCAAGCCCCTCCTCGATCCACCGGAACATCCTCCAACTCGGCCGGAATCCTGAACAATCAATCACTCGCAGAACTCTCCAAAACCTACGCAACTGTTCTCTCTCTCCTTCTCCTAACCCTGTACACGGTTGTGGCATCGTCACCGGAATTTTTAAATCTGGTGCCGAACGAAAATGGCCCACTGTTTTCCGGCAGTAATTTCACCGTCGCAACCGTACATACTCGGTTTATTATAATTAATTAAAGGGCAAACAGTACTTTCACTTTTTCATTCTTTATTATTATTATTTCAGGGGCAAACAGTACTCTTTAACCATGGTTAACTTTTGATGGAAATTATAAAATTTATAATGGATTCCACGTGACAAATATCCAGCGGTGGTATGCAGCATGGCTGGTTCTAGCATCGAAAAAACCGGTTGGATCATATTTGGGCTAAGCCTGAAGGTGCCCAATCATTGCTGAAAAATGTCTTTTTTTTTGTTTAATAAATCTGACGTTGCGTTAAGGCAAAAGTTTTTTTTTTTTTTTTTTGCCCTTTTCTTTTCTTTTTTAACTATCGTAGACATAGTAAAAGAAAACATCAATTTTTTTTTAAAGTACACAGTAATGAATTTGGAATTTTTTTTCATATTTCCTCGAAAAAGGCGTTTTTACTGTGGGAATTAACCAAAAATGTTTATTAAAAAGCTACCGTTAAAAATCTCAATGGAAAAATGAAAGCAGAGTGAAAAAGCTGTTTGTAGCTGAAACAGTAATCAGTGTGCTTAAATCCATGTCCAAAAAACTTTATTTTCGTGTGAAAAATCACAAGAATGAAGAATCAATATCAATGCCTTTAGGATTCTTGATTTCATCCTTTTGCTGATCTTCGTGGGCACACAAAACACACTTAAAACTCTTTTTTTTTTTTTTTGTTTCTTTTTTCTCTCTCTCCCTTTTATCTTTGAGGGAAGAGACATGAGGTCGACCCTCTTCTTCCTTGTTTCCTTACCATTAATCGCCTTCGTGTTTAACTTTCAAGCTCAAGCTGCACCTGCTGGTAACATTTTCTTGAATTTTTTTTCAAAGACTTAGTATTTATTTTTAATTTCTGAAATAGTATAAATTGAGGCAGCTGATGTTTTCAGCAATTCCTGATGTGGTTTTAACGTATTTGCTTGAATGGGTGTGTGCTTGTTTACCGTGGAAGTAATTGCTCGAGTTCTAGATTCCATAATTTATTTATTTTTTGAAATGTGATTCAGGGCCGTTGATAAAGCACCTATCATCTCTTATGAAATGGACTAGGTCCTCCTCCAAAACACCCCACCAATCAGGTACAGTTCACATCACTAATTATACGTGTGTGTGTGCGTGTCTCCATTGCAATTTATGAGATCCGACTTTGCCAGGAAGAGTGATGGTGAAATGTCCATATTTATCTGCCTATTATGTTTATAATCAACTTGGTTTTGTTGCAGACGGTAATGTGCTTCAATTCGAAGATGGGTATCTAGTTGAGACTGTTGTTGAAGGGAATGAACTCGGGGTTGTGCCGTACTCCATCCGTGTTTCACAGGATGGGGAGCTCTTTGCTGTGGATGCTGTTAATAGCAACATTGTCCGAATTACGCCTCCATTATCTCAATGTGAGCTTTCTTTTAGACGATTAGGCATCTTTTACCGTCTGTTATAGTGAGACTTCTGTTTTTCGTGTTGGGACGTCTCTTACTAATGTGGGGTGTGGTTTTTCCTGATAGTTCTGAAGTAAATAGGAATCATCCAGAAGGATCATTGGTTATATACATATATGGGCCTCTGCACTAGAAATACTTAGATGTGTTGTTTTTCTTGATTATTGCGTAAGTTAATTGTTTGTGGTGTTTGAGATAATTTGTGGAGGGGGAACTTTTGTCCCATCCTGTTATTCTTATCATAGATTATGTTGCAGAAAAATTATATTCTCGAGTCACAACTAGTCCCTTTGAAGATGTGGCATATCTTACTATTTGTAATTTTTAATTATTTTACCTGGCTTCTTAATTTACTTATCAGTTTTATTATTTATGCAGATAGCAGAGCAAGGTTGGTTGCGGGATCATTTCAGGGCCGCACAGGTCATGTGGATGGAAAACCAATTGATGCTCGTTTTAATCAACCTAAGGGGGTTACCATGGATGATAAAGGGAATGTTTATGTAGCTGATATTTCGAATCTTGCCATTAGAAAGATTGGAGAAGCAGGTTTGTGGAATGCTAATGTTCTTTTATGTTTTTAAAATTTGAGGGTATGCTAAATGTTTTAAAATTTCTAAAATGAGTTGAGTTAGTAATCAGTCTCTGGTTGGGCTCTTTAAAACAAGAGAAGTGGCATGACACAGAATCTCTAAAAATTTCTTTAATTGCAGGTGTAACGACTATTGCTGGAGGAAAATCAAATGTTGCAGGATACAGGGATGGACCAAGTGAAGATGCTAAGTTTTCTACTGATTTTGATGTTATATATGTGAGGCCTACCTGTTCATTATTAGTTATTGACAGAGGAAATGCAGCTCTTCGTCAAATCTCCCTAAGTAAAGAGGATTGTGATTATGAAAACAGCTCCTTTTCGCCTACAGGTATGCTTATAGTCTGAAAATATTTTATTTCTTAAATAATTATTTCTTAACTAATTACTTATGGTGTAAAATAAAATGGGGGTATGCAAGCATTGCACATTCTCTTTATGTTAATGTTAAAGGAACAAAAGGAAAATGTACGTGGTTGCATGCTTGCATCACCTGTTGGAGGTTATCATATTCTCTTACAGAAATATAACACGATACAGTCATTCTTAATTAGATGTTACGGAAAGTATTCTAAGGGATATCAGAATATTAGTTGTAGATACTCAAAAATATTTTTCTGTTGAAGGCAAGCGCACTTGAAAAAGGTTCCAAGAGTGCCAATTCAAGGAGGCTTGTTGGCATAAGATTATGAAGTTCATCTCAATAAATTGTTATGAGTCTAGCTTAATTCCTCTAATAAGGAGGCAAGGCACTCTTCTGAAGAGAGATGTTGGTGGTGGTCCTTCAAGTTTATCTTAAACATCATAGTGCTAACTTTCAAATGTTGGTTCATTTTTACTTGTGTATCTGATATAAGAGTACATTATATGTCTATTTGATAAAAACTTTTATCTCCAGTTTCGCATGTTAGCAGCTTGTGGAATTATGGTCACCATACCCGAAAACAGTGTTGATTACAATAAATTAGCCAAGTAATTCCTTTCTTCGATGTTAATTAGATCAATTGAGGTGATAGTTAGGAGCCACCAGTATGTTACACTTGTGTCATATGAATTGCTTGAGAAGTGGTTTTGCCTTTTGTGCCTTCTTTGATGAAGGGATGTATTAGTTGCACTTATTGTCATACTCTATCGATTGCAACTTAAAAACATAGAGCATATGTATCACTCTTATGACAATAGAATGACAATAAAGATAGTCCTCGTCTGATAAAGAAAAGAAATAGTTCGTTTCTCATCTGATGAAGAAAAGAAATAGATCATTTAAGGAAGAGAAATCTCCCTCCATGTGAACGTACTGGAATTTAAGATTATTGGTATCCATCAAAGCTAAAGTTAGTTGTAAAAAATATTATGATCTGGCGGTAGTGGCTTCATAGATAATCGAGCTGATTACTTAATGTTGCATGCTTCAGCAAGTGTTGCACTTCTATGTGAAAAGCTAGCTGATAATTATCTAATAGTCTTTGATATTTCATGCAGATCTTCTCATGGTAGCCGGTGCTATCCTAGTTGGGTATGTTTCATGCATTCTTCAACAAGGATTTGGTTCCTCTGTTTTGTCCAAGATGGTATGTTCTCCTAGCATGTAGTTCGTTTTCTATATATTATTCTAATTCGACAACTTATTTGTCTTTGTTCCACTTACTCTTTTGGCCTAATGGAGCAGGAACCTTCTTTTTTTTTTATATAAATTATGCACTAAAGAGCTTATAAGCTACGTTTTGTGAACGCTTTTGCACCACCATATTTACTGAAGATAATGTTTTTAAAGACCATTCTTGTTCTCATCAGTCATCACCGTGTCTAAGCGGTATCTAATTGTTAAATTATGTATAACTGCAGAAAGGGTTCCCCCCACCTAAACTTGATGAGCATTTAGGAAACAAGGAGATACCGACTCCTGTAGATGTGTCCGTCAAGGACGAACCTGAAGCTGGATGGCCATCATTTGGACAACTGGTCTGGGACATTGCAAAAGTCGCAATGGAAGCACTGAGTGGCATTTTTGTTCAGTTCGTTCCATCGCGTTTCCAGGGCCACTTTCCCCAAAGAGGCCTCACTCCACTGAAGGATTCTCTCATTATGCCTGAAGATGAAGCTGAACCGGCTTCTTCAGGTCTAAAACAGAGGACTCCTATTCCTCTTTCTGAAACTAGACAAGTTAATGGCCCCACACCTAGCGACAGATTAGCTGAAGCGAAAAATTCTAAAAGATCAACCAGCATAAAAGACATGTCTTCATCAACCAAGCACCGATCTTCCAGAAGGCAAGAATATGCTGAGTTTTATGGATCAAGTGAGGTTCCTCAATATGGACAGGTGAGGACTAAGAGCCAGAAAGAGAGAAGCAAGCATCGTCACCGAGAGAAAAGTGGAGACGCAACTTTTGCAGCATCGTCCGTATTGGAGCCGAAGCCTGCTGAAACCAACAAGGCCACCGGCTATGACAATACCAAGTACGATTCTTACTTGAGGAGCAAATATGGTGACACATATCGTTTTGATTAGTCTATTGTGATTCTAGAATCTAGATCATATCTGTCTTCCCTTTTTGAACCATGTAGCTCTTTTTGAGCAAAAACAGAATCTGAAAGCGATGTATGTTGGTTTCCTGCATGTCTTATATGTTTAGTCCGGAGTTATTAGTCGCTTTAACAGGTAGAAAATCTTGCAAATCACGTGTTTGCTGCGCGCTCCATTGCTGTCGTCGCAAGAAATTCTTACGCGAAAAATAGACTGCTATGAGAACTTCTGGATGTGGTTGTATGGATTTGTAAGGTTTTTGCCTTGTTCCATGCTTGTTAGGCCTTTTTTTTTTATCTTGACTACATTTATTGGATGATGGTTCACAAGATTGATAATAAGAGGTTTATTCACAATCCAAATTGAGCTGATGAAACTGGCAACTGTCATCACGAGAAATGGAAGATGACAGCCAACTACTCAACTTTTTTGCCTTTTTCAGTCTCTTTTGAGTTTTAAGATTGCTTCTTGTGGACAGCATTTCCCAGTTCAGTTGAGCTATTCGTTCAAATATTTAAAGAGCCCTTCAAACCAACTCGATTGCATGTGGATGGATCATCATCAACCTAACTCAGTAACGGGTAAGCCGTCTGGTGTTTCTTTATCTTCAAGATTAATCGAGCCAAGTTCAAGCCTCAGTGAACATCGTTTCTAACTCCATCCGATTGCACACAGTTGTGCAGAATGGGATGTGCCGGATCCTCACAGACTAAAGCTGAAGGTGAGAGAGGCGAAAGAAGTAAGAGAGAGACTCAGAATCTTTGTATATTCTGTTCACTACATAATATTGTATATTATGACCAATTTCTGCTGCTTACACACTTCACAGGAACTGTTAAACGGATCAAGAAGCCGAGATCGTGGAAACATCCACAGCCGATCACCATAAGTCAGTTGATTCAGCTCAGAGAGGAGTTTTGGGACACTGCTCCTCACTATGGTGGTAGAAAAGGTAACACGCCGTGCTTCAGCACCTGGGCCCTCGTTCCCCACCCCCTTCCTCATCTCGAGTGATGTTTCTTTTGACCCTTTATCAACTGACAGAAATCTGGGATGCTCTCAGAGCAGCAGCAGAAGCCGATCCAACGCTTGCTCGGGCGATTGTCGAAAGTGCCGGAATCATACTGCATAATCCTGATATGACAGTTTGCTTCGACGAAAGAGGTAACTCAAACACCTTTCCTTGTTTGTAAATGTCTATGGTATTACCTCTATTAGATCCTAGTCCCACCTTTGTAAATGCCACAGGTGTAAAATATGAATTACCTACGTATGTTTTGAGCGAGCCCAAGAACTTGATACGACATTCTTGACAACAGACATATCACCAGACCACCTCTGCTCAACTGAAAATAGTCATCACTGTCGTCATCCACACTGAGCTATGTATCATCATCCAGATTTGCTATGAACAATGGAGTGGAGCGTATAGCATGTAGTTTGGTTCCTAGGAGATGTAAAGTTATTGAAAGAACTTATGTTTGTGACTATACAGGTCCTGCCAGAAATTCATGCTGTAATATAACAATAGGATCATAGCATTGTGCTTGGTACTCATCAGATCAAGTAATACTCATTCTCGTTAGCTCCATATATATATATACAAGTGTGTGTGTGTGTGTGCCCCCAAAGCAGGGAAGCATTTTATTTGAGAGTATGTTCTGAATTCGCAAAGCATTTCCAAGTAATTGATAAGCAGCAATATCTTGGAAAGGAGTAGACACCATCGTGATACAGAGAGCAAAACTCAATCAATTTTCCTGTTAACAGTCTCTATCCATATTCAAATCCAATCATCTAAGTAAAAGGCTACTAAAATAGTGAAAAATTATAAGAAATCTGAACTCGTACTTACATGATTACAAGGCTTTTACAAAATCAACCACATTTTATCTAGATGCTGACAATCATTTTCCTCATTTCCTTAAACCTTCTTGAAAAATGAGAAGAGATTCCCTTGCTTAGGATCCTTATTTCCTGCTTTTTTGTTTCCAGCTTTCCCTGCATGATTCGCTGGAGCAGTGTTTCCCACTGCTGGGGACTTCCGAACAACTGGTGGCCTAAATTATAGTCAATATGGCAAAATCCGTCAGAGAAAAGGAAACAGCCAAAAACTTGTGAGTGTCAAGAGTCAAGTTCGCCTTCAAGAATATTTTTACAGAAAATGAACAAAATAATGCCAGCATGTTGCTCGTCTTTCCTTTTCAGGAACATATCCAATCGAATTTCACCATCTCAATTTTGAACGGATATCTCCCCAAGGCCATCAAGATCATTCTTTTGCACCTTATCATGAATGTATTATGGATTAATACAGGACACAGAACTGTAGTTTGCACAGCCAACAAAGACAAAAGAGCACTTATTTTTTCAGACAAATGTGCAACTGCATGTTTGCTTGTGTGTGATGTTTCAACTCTTTTTGTGACATGGTTGGCAAAACTAGAAGGCCAAGATTTAACCATTTCATCAAAAGTTAAAATATTAGAAGATCGTGTGCACTCAAACAAACTGTATGTTTCACCCATACTGGATAAACAGTTGAGTGATGTATTATATCTGGTAACAAAGCTGAAGTTACTCAACACATAAATGGCTCCTCCTAATAATCAACATTTTTAATACACAAAGTATAAAATAGTTAAAGCAACCAATGAAATAGTAAAATGAACAAGCAAGTAAGCAGTCGAACCTGTTAAGTGCATTGCTCGCTGTATTATTCTCAGAAGTTTTGGCTGAATTATTATCAGATTTTGTATCTTGCTCCTCACCCTCCCAAACTACAACAGTAACTGTAGCCACAAGTATTATCAGGTCAATTAATTCCAGTAGCACCAAAAAAATAAATAAACAAATAAACAAAGAAAAAAAAATAATAGTAATAAAACTATCACAGAGAAAGTTGTAGTAATACCTTCTCTTCCCCGCTCATCAATTCGTGTCTTTAACACTTTTCTTCTTTTAGGCACAACATCAGCTGCGTTATTTTTCTTACTTGCATCTGTTTCAGGAGCATGGCATAGTGTCTTCTCAGAAGCCAGGGATTCAGCCTTCTTGCTGTGGTCCACAGCTACAACCTTTTCTTCTAAATGTTGGTTAGCATTTGCCTCACTTTCTTTCTCTTTCTTGACCTTTAGTTTATTTTCCTTCTCCTCGAAACTTAAGTTGCACTCTGGGGTTGAAGCTTTTGAATTGTCTTTTGAGCATAGAATAGATTTCTTTGGAGGATCAGGTGACCCTAGACTTATGGCATTTTCATATTCATCTTCCTCATCTGAGTAACTAAATACAACTCTTCTCTTTCTACTGCCTTGGCCAGTAGAGGTTCTCTTTATGTTGAAATCTTTGTCATCATCATCACTACTTCCATAATCGGCTAATTCACGAGCACAAATTTGATCTTCTGCACTGACTAATTCCAGGCAAAACAATGAAATTTAGATGGCTCGAAATAATCAGCCAATAAAATTATTGCAGGTTGCTTTTTAGTTAAATTTTCCAAGACAAAGGATAAATAACATTTTTCCTGTTCAAGTGGATGGTAGAAAAAGAAGCTAACCAGAAGAGTTTTGTCTAGAGTTGTCAGCTTGAACCAAGGAAGCATCAGGTTTGGGCTTTGTCGGTGCACGACCCCACATGCTAGCTAACGCACCTCCAGTTCCAGAAGAGTTTTTACCACTTTGGGCCTTTTTGTTGTTAGGGAGCGAGCGAGGAACCTTTTCTTTTTCTGCTACTTGCGCTCCCTCTACTAGGTCTGGCTTCACATGTCCCTCAGTTTTAACAGGTTTAGCAATGCTAAGGGATTGCACCCCCACATTTGAACCAGCATTCTGAATAGACTTTGGAGCAGCTGCAGTTTGAGGAGTAGAATAACTACTAGATAAACCTGAGACTCCAGTAGATTTCAACTGCAGGCTTCCATTGCCCAAAGGTGTTCCTCCACCAATTCTCTTAACAAATGAATTTACAACTCCACAAAACCTGTCAGTAAATTTTAGTGACGTCAAAATTTACTGTTTGTAAAGCGTAGTCATTATGAAAGACAACATGGTTTCTATTTCACTAAAGAAAAAGTTTAATTGTTCAAGATAGCGAATTAAAGGTGTTTGGAACCTGTTATCCCGTAAACAATTATCAACAGTTGATGGCTGCTTAAAAAGATCTTCAGCTTGAACAAACTCATGATTCCAAAGGGTTGCTGGATCCTTAGGGAGGCAGGCTTGTATACTGTAAACTTGAACAGAGCAATTTCCATCAAACTCTTGCTTCGCATCTGCACATTGAGAAAAGGTATAAAGGTGGAATTCTATCTTATTTCTCCCAGAATTGTTCTTCTAAACTGATTGAAATAACCACAATTGTTCAAGATATATGTAACATTGGTATTTCAATAAAGATGAATACGCATGTAAATCAGAACTAACGTACAGATAGAAAGAGATCATGAGGGCCAGGAGACAGAATTGAGAATTCCAAGATCATTGTTTCTTAATCAATTCTGAATCGGGTGTCCAAGACTTCAAGCTAGCTTAGAAAGTAACTCGCGCAACCATGCAATGAGCAACTCAAATGAAAAATTCAATATCATTTCTTAGCACCATTTCACATAAATAAATAATGAATAATGAATAATAATAATAATAATAATAATAATAATAATAATAATAATAATAATAATAATAAAAGAATTAAGTGTCACCGCCATAGCAACCAGAAAACCTACCAGATAAATCCAACTTGGGAGCCTAAATCGTACAGGCCTTAGATTATAAATATATATTTATATGTGTGTGTGCGCGCGCGTATGTATGTATATCTAACTTCCTGTCTAGACATCTCATGAACTGGTGCTTCTAAACTATACAAAATAGTTTGCATAAAAGTAAAAACATGATACATCACCAAGAAGTGATCTTTTGAAACTTCACACTGAACAAACTAAGATGTATAGCATATGACTTAAAACAAAATACACATTAAAAGAGAAATGAAGTAAAAGTAAAACCAGCAATCATAGGTTGTTCAAGGCCATAGTGGGTAGCATGTTGTAAAAACGTAAATCATTTAAAGGTTTTAGTTCAAAGCGACCTTGCAGATTTGTACAACACTTGGATTGTGGAATCACCTGAAAGCATATGCTTTGGAACAAGCCTTATGTGGTAGGTTGTAGGGTTATTCTTCAACCAGCCAGATAAAGAGTAAATCACCACTAATCCATCTCCGTACTTTTCAACGAACTCCTCTAGCAATCTACAGCCAAAAAATCCAACAAAATATATCAGCACATAAAAAAAACAGCACACGAAAAAGATGTCATAAATCATAATTAACTTGGTATACCTCTTCGCAACATTGGACGAAACCAAACAATTTCGACTCAGCCATTTGTAGGAAACCTGAAGAAAACCAACAAAAAAAAGGTAAAAAAATCAGAGAAGCAGACGAAGAAATTACAACAATATTAACAGAATAACCCCACTCAATAACGGAACTTTATTAATTTAATCTACTGAAATGCCCTTTAAATTCATCTTTTCTTGATTATTTTCCGATCAAATAAAATCTTGTGATGATTCTCAGACAAATGGAACTACAGATTCTCTATTGGAACAGTTCACTCAAAATATTTCAGTAAAATCAGAGTTTCTGAAGACTATTCAATCACGATGCAGAAAAATCTGAAAATGAAAACTTCAAATCATTAACACAAACGTCGAATAAAGAAATTGAGAATATAGGGTTTACCACTTGAAGCCTATCGGAGACGAAGGACCGAATCTCTTCGAGATTTACAAGAGCGGCTGTTTCGGCCATTTTTAATCGTCTGATTAAACGGGGAAATCTCCAAATCGGAGAAAAACAGAAACAAAAAAGCCTTTTTTTTTTCTTTGGTTTTTCCCTCTCAAAAGGGCTCTTGATTTCCCGCCACCAAATTTAGGGCCTTTGAGTTTGAGAGACGATTTTGTACTCCGGAATAACTTCAAATGAGTATTAGGTATTCGCGTGATAACTAAGTATCATGTTTATTTTATTGTATTTTAGTGTTAGTTTTTTTAAAAAAAAATATATAGCTTATCTTGTTGTATTTTAGTGCTAGTATATAGTTAGCACTAAAATACAACAAGATAAGCTACAAAATCATATTAAATAAGCATGGTTCCTAGGTTCTCACGCGAATACCTAATACCCATTATAACCAACCCCTTTGTACTCCTACGGAGATTACATGGTCACGTGATCAATATGTGACACGTGACTAGGTTGCAACAATAATCTCATTTCTTTTTCTATGGACATTGCAACAAATGTATGTTTCTATATCGGGTTCTAAACGAGTCGAATCGAATTCGAATATGCATATGTTTAATTTGTTTAAAATTTATGTCTGAATTTGTTTTATTATCTATCTAGTCGAGTTCAAATGAGCTTTAATCGAACCGAACACGTACAAGTCAAGCTCGAATAGTTTGATATTTTTATACATGTTTACTCAATTTTTATTTATGGACCTCAAGTTTAAGCCGAACTTTTAAGTCTTATCAAACAAAAAAATGATGTTTAAGCTTGTTTGATATGCTTATCAAATCGAGCTTTTAAAGAAATAATATGAATCGAGTATCGAACTATTTTGTTTGATTTTCATCCCTACTATACTTTCAATATATAATAACAAAGTAGTGCATAAATTTCGAGTAAATTTTTTTTCCCACTCAGAAATGTCAAATCAACAAAAAAAAACATCCAACCACATTTTATTTTAGGGTTCGTCTATTCATACAGAATATGTATATGCATAAAACATTAAATTAAAGATTAATTGAAAAGATTTAGATGTTTTTACTAATATAATCCTACTTAGTTTTGTCTCCAAAATAGGATTGATAGGTGGCAACCGTTCCCTCCTATTTCGTTCTCCCTCCCTAATTCTTCTAGGTAATCTCAAAGCGTTTTTAATTATATTCTAACATGGCAAATTACAAGTTTGCACGCTTATAACACGATATGATGAAGTTAAATACAAGTTAGCACGGTTAATAAACACACCACACCATTTACATAGCTATCGCTCCTCCATCATACTTTATATTTTATACTCCATAAAATAACCTCAATAAGATGGCTGCAATTAATCGTAGGGTACTGTTCGAGGAAATATTTGGAGAAGATTCAGACTTAAGTGGAGACGAGAATACAAACAATGGAGATGGAGAAGCTGAAACTACCATCGAAAATGGCGATGTTGATTCTAGTAGCGGCCCTCAAAGAGGTATGCTATATTCCACTCCCGAAAGCCTATTTGAAGACTATCAAGCATTTGGTAAACGGAATGGATTTTCTGTTATGAAAAGAGCATTTTGTAAAATGGGTTCGGTAAACGGAATAGATTTAAAGAGAGAAGTGAAGTATGCTCTCATTGTCTATTGTAAGTCGGGAAAACGATCGCCAACAAGTATCCTTTCTAAGAAAACTGATTGCAAAGCTAGGCTAAACGCAAAGAAGATGATTGATGGAAGTTGGATTGTGCCGTCAATTTTTAATGAGACAATCACGAGCTTGATCCAGTTTATTCAATTTTGATGCCTGCACATAGGCATTTGACGGTACACATGAAGAGATGATTAGAAACAATCAACTGGGCATGTATAAGACCTAAAAATATTCAATTTCTAGAAGTTCAAAAATTAGTCCTCAAAACTTAGAATGTCTCCGTAAAGACTGTCAAAATTATATCGAGGAACGACGAAGAATAAGAATAGGGGATGGAGATGCAAAAGCCGTTCAAAATTTTTTCAATAGACTGAAATTTAGAGATTGAAATTTTTATCATTTGATGGATGTTGATGATGAGGGTAGACTACACAACATTTTGTGGATTCATCCTAGAAGTCGAGCGACTTACGAAGAATTTAATGATGTAGTGAGTTTCGACACAACCTACCTCGTCAATAGATATGCTTATGATTACATTAATTTGTTTGTTGTTTATATATGTATACAATGTATTTTCTAATATAATTATAATATTTTAGGCACCAAATGCCGTTTGCTTCAGTCGTTGAAGTCAATCGTCATGGTCATTCAATATTGTTGGGTTGTGCTTTGGTCACATAAGAAAACACAACCTCTTTCAAATGGATTTTTTTGAATTGGCTTGCTGCAATGGGTAGGGTAGCTCCCGTCGGTATTATTACGGACCAAGATGACAGTATCAAGCTGGCCTTACAAGAAGTTATGCCTGAAACTATTCATCGATAATGCATTTGACATATTATGGCTAAATTTCCAGTGAAACTTCGAGACGGGGCTGATTATAATTTATAACAGAGTCATTAATGAATGGAAAGTAGTTGTTTATGACAGTCTTGATATTGCAACATTTGAGATGAATTGGGCAACCTTGTATTAGGAAAAACAATCATAAAAAGTATTCGATAAAGTTTTGATGAAATTTCAAAACACTCAAAGAAAACTGAAGATCAAGTCAACGGTGGAAACTGAACTCAAACGAAGTCAACAGTGGAAACTGAATGATAAGATTAAGTGAAGACAAAACTGAAATCAAAGGCAAGAAGCCTTGTTCCATGTGACTGTGCGTTTGAAATGCCTAATGTGGCTGAACACTCTTTAGACATAAAGGGCACACCGATATTAATTGAATTGGTGAATCGTGACTGTGTGTTGATTCATATAGTAATTAGGAAATCGGTGGATTGTTGTGGGCACACGAGGAATCAGTAAACACAACAAACTTAGGTTCGTCTAGGGCACACTGCTGTCTATTCATTTACATCTCTTTGAGGAACCAGGGCTGGGTGGTAGGTTATGGGTTTAATTGAAGAGGAATAACTTTTAAACCTATATAGAAAAGATGAATGAGGAGACGTAGCGATGAATCCGGTCTCCATAATTGGGTGATTTAGTAATGTAGAAAAATCGGTGTGCCCATGATTGAGTGAATTAAACTTATAGCAAATTCTAGTTCAAATGCCGGAACTTTTGTTATTTGATATTCTCTTTAGTTTTATTTTGCAGATTTACTTTCAGTAAGGTGACAACAAAACCAACTCCCTTTAGTGATTGATGACTCGAAAGCTGTGGGATCGACTCATACTCATAAACTACCTATGCTCGCTGTGGGCATAGGAGTTACAAATATTATTTTAAGCGTGAAATAACCGCGCGTCAGTATCACCTCACAAGCCCATATATGTAAAATAAATTAATAGATTAGTTACATTCTAACTTGATATATAACTATGCATCACTAATTTAGAATAATAAAATTAAAATTAAATATCTGGAGTGTCCAGATCGGTCCATAAAAATGATATTGCCTGAGGCTTTTCCCGTCCATAGCCTATCGAGTCATGGGGAGGAGACTGATGAAGTGCATCACATGTAATGTGGCTCTGATCATCTCAACTACCTATGGTATACACTATGATCGAAGGCCTCAGGCGCTGTGGCGGCTATCTAAGTCAATCAATCTAACAACATTTTAAAAATTACAATTAAAATAAATACTTTTAATATTTTATATAAATTGGAAATTTACAAAATTTAAATAATCTTGGCAACTATTTAAATTAATCTTGGCAATATTTTTAATTAATCTTGGCTCATTAAATTAATCATGGCTAATTTAAAATTAATCGAGGCTTATTAAATTAATGGAGAAAATGTTTTACATTAATTGTGGCTCATTTAAAATTAATCGAGGCAATGTATTAAATTAATCGTGACTCATTAAAGTAATCTTGGCAATGTTTAAAATTAATCTGGATCATTTAAAATTAATCGAGACTCATTATATTAATCGAGGCAATGTTTAAAATTAAACATGGAGCATTTAAAATTAATCATGGCTTTTTTTAAATTAATCGAGGCAATATTTAAAATTAACCGTGAGTCATTAAATTAATCTTGGCAATGTTTAAAATTAATCGTGACTCATTTATGATTAATCGAGGCTCATTATATTAATCGAGGCAATGTTTAAAATTAATTGTGGAGCATTTAAAATTAATAGTGGCTTTTTAAAATTAATTGAGACAATATTTAATATTAATCGTGGCTCATTATGTTAATCTTGACAATATTTAAAATTAATTGAGGCTCATTATATTAATCGAGGCAATGCTTAAAAATAATCGTGGCTCATTTAAAATTAAGCGAGGCAATATTTAAATGAGCCACGATTAAATTTAAACATTACCTCGATTAATTGGAAAAAAAGTCACGGTTAATTTTAAACATTGCCTTGATTAATATAATAAGCCTCAATTAATTTCAAAAAGTCACCATTAATGTAAAACATTGTCACGATTAATTTCAACAAGCCACGATTAATATAATAAGACTCGATTAATTTTAAAAAGCCACGATTAATTTCAACAAGTCACGATTAATATAATAAGCCTCAATTAGAGCCACGATTAATTTAATGAGGCATGATTAATTTAACACATTGCCATGATTAATTTAAAAAAGCCACGACTAGAGCCATAATTAATTTAAATACTTGTCACGATTAATTTAAAAAAGCAACGATTAGAACCATGATTAATATAATAAGCCTCGATTATTGTCACGATTAATTTAATGAGTCACGATTAATTTTAAACTTTACCACGATTGATTTAAAAAAGTCACGATTAACTTAAACATACCATCGATTAATTTATAACACAAAATCAACCATTGCAAAAATTAACAAAAATAACCATTGTAATTTCAGATTTGTAGCCTATATACGCTATATACTAATTAAAAAAAAGGTCGGAAACATACTTGAGAAGATAAAGCCATGTCCGCCGTTCGTTGCTCCATCTTCGGAGAGAGAGAGAGAGAGAGAGAGACGACCACTTTTTGAACGCCGACAATAGTTTTTCCGGCAAGAGAGTGAAGGAGAGAAATAACAGTTTTTTTTAGAGATGAAGAGAGTCGGCGAGAGAAATGGAAGACAGAGAGAGAGAGAGTTGCAGCCGTTTCTCTTTGATTTTTTTAAAGAGATGGTTGAGAGAGGTGATGGTGGCTGGAATTCAAACTCTAATCATAAATGGAATATTAAGATTATGGGAGTTAGAATAACGTGTATTTTTTGCCTTAAAGTACAAATATGTCATAGCTTTTTAGATTCTGTGGGACTCATTATATGGAGATTGTGTAAATTATAGACAAAAACTTGTATGAGACCGTCTAACAGGTCTCTTACGTTAGACGGGTCAAATAATACCCAACCCGCCCCAAAACCCACTCCTCCAGCCCCTCCAGCCCACTCCATATGAGTATCATTATTTATGGAGTGAAGTGGAGTCTTATTACTATGAAAAAAAAGTATCACTAATTGCAAAAGAAAGTATCACTAATTGAAGAAAAGTATCATTAATTACAGAAGAAAGTATCGCTAATTAGAAAGAAAAGTATCACTAATTGCAAGAAAGTATCACTAATTAGAAAGAAAAATATCACTAATTGCAAAACAAAGTATCACTAATTAGAAAGAAAAGTATCACTAATTGTAGAAGAAAATATCACTAATTAGAAGAAAAGTATCACTAATTAGAAATAAAAGTACCACTAATTGCAGAAGAAAGTATCACTAATTTAAAAGAAAAGTATCACTAATTGCAGAAGAACGTATCACTAATTAGAAGAAAAGTATCACTAATTGCAGAAGAAAGTATCACTAATTAGAAGAAAAGTATCACTAATTAGAAAGAAAAATATCAGTACAAATATATTGCAATTCAAAAAATGAATCATTAGCTACATAAAAGAAAATGTTACAATTCAAAAATTGAACATGATAGTGAGTAGTAACTACTCATTATATTAGTGATGCTTCATTTTTTATTACTAGTGATACTTACTTCATAATTAATGATACTTCTTTGTTGTTAATTTAATAATTAATGCTTAATCATCGATAATTTTCATTTTAATGCAAATATAATTTTGATCTGGTGAAGTATCATTAACATTGATGTAAAGTATCATTAATAAAATCATTACAAAAAAACATAATTTCTAACTATTCGTAGTGAAGCGTGAATTGGAGTCGAAAAAAAAAAGTGTTGAGTTGTGCGTCAGTTTTGTGTTAGAGAGAGGGGGGTGGGGGTGGGGGTGGGTGTGGGTGGGGTGGGGGGGCAGTTTTTGCTGAAGAAGAGAAAAAAGAAGAAGAAGACATGCGTCAGTTTGTGTTAGAGAGAGGGTGGGGGTAGAATGAGGGGTGGGCAGAAAACTGCCGAAAGAGGGAAAAAAATTAAAAATTGAATATTAAAGAAAAGAGGGAAGGGGGCACTAAAAAAAATCAAAAAGAAAAGGGAAAAGGAGGGGGACCACTTTGTGGGTCAAATAATATCCGTCTAACGTAAGGGGATCCGTTAGACGGTCTCATAGGAGTGTGTCCCTAAATTAAATACAACTTGACCAAATAACTCCTTACTTTTAAATCTTGCCAACTACCTCAATTTTTTTTAATTGCCTATATATATTTTTCTCCCTTTGTCATTCTATCGAATCCAGCAAATGATATTTTTCATTGGTAGATTCATGATGTGTTGATTATTGAAAAAATGTAATAATTTTGTTAGAATTATAGATTTAAAAAATGAAAATACTTTATATTTGTTTGATTTTTTTTACTAATTTGAATTTGTAATTGAATAGATGAAATGTGAATGAAAATGGGAGAAAAGTATATCTAGACAATTTAATTTTAAAATTTAGGTAGTTGGACAAGTTTTAACATCATAGAAGTTATTTGGGCAATTTGTACTATATTTAAACCCTTGGACCAACAAAATCAGAATATTCCCCCACTTTTTCAGAAAAGTGCCTTACACACTTGTACTTTCCATGCAAAAAGAATAAAATATTTCTTTAGAATAAAATCTCTCTCGGTTATTACGTTTTCAATATTTTTGGAACAAAATCTATCCAAACTCAATTTGAGTTTGAAAAAAAAAAAATCGTAGAATCAAATCCCATCATTTAATATCGTTATAAATATTTCTAACTACCCTCTTTACTCTCTCTCTAAAATCTTTTTTTCTTCTCTTCTTCTTCTTCTTCTTCTTCTTCTTCTTCTTCTTCTTCTTCTTCTTCTTCTCCTCGGCTGTACCGATAGCCATCTTTATCGCTCAAGTTCTGTGAAAAAGAGAGAGAGAGAGAGAGATTCATTCGAGTTGAAGACGATGGAGGAAGGACGTGAAGATGTAGGCCGATCGTCGGGAGAGGTTAGACTCACTATCCTTTTAGCTAACGTTATGTATGTGTAACGATAGGTTAGTTGACTTGCATAACGATAGGTTTGTTGAAGAACAAAATGTTAGTTTATTCATTTATAATGATAGTGCATAAATATATAACAATATTTGAACGATAGGCTCGGATCTTCTATAATGATAGATCGATTCAAGATATAACGATAGGTTATTAAGATACAACGATTGTTATACTTTGCATAATTTTTATTATCGTTACACTTTGTAAGTATCGTTATGCCAATTTTATGTTCAATATGAATGTTATGCTTTTTTTTGAAGTATTGTTATGCTTTTATATCATTCGTTATGCTATTTTAATTATTGTTACGTCTTGATTTGAAGTATCGTTATGCTTTTATAATCATCGTTGTAACGTCCCAAACTACTCCGTTTGGCCACGTCACTTAACATACAATTTATTTACATAAATTTGTGTTCTTTTAATAAATTGAGCACAAGCTAAGGTCAAATTGCATCATGAGGAATGACATCATAAATTCTAATATAAATTTTTTCGCAATTATAATATACAACCTATCCGATCTATTTTGTCACACAGCATAGTATTTAATGGAAGCATTGCATAAGCCATCCACATCAATTATACAATTATCTAACCTATCGGGCTCATAGGTTTTTCACAACCCGCCCGTCTGGCACCCTAAATTAACATACATAGCATATGGGTTCATTAACATAATTCGCACATAGAAGGCTCCAAGGTCGAACGACCCGCCTTTAAAATGTTTTGCATAATATCAAGTTAAATACATCATAACTATAAAATAAGGCCAGTCTCATCCCCAATCAACATTGATCATAAAAACAAAAGGAGAATGATCAATGAAATAATAATAATAATAATAATAATAATAATAATAATAATAATAATAATAATAATATGAGTATTTCAAAAGAAGAGCATGCAAAAGTAAACACAAGCTTGTGGGGGTTCTCTTGTGTTCACAACGCTCCTACTCCGGCCTCAACTCCTCAACCTGAAATTCATTGAATGAATGAGGTGAGTATTTAACAACATACTCAGTGAGGAACACTGCAAACAGTTATAACCAATTGCACAAGTGAAAATATAACATATGGAAATTTCTTTACTTTGTGGAGACTAGTCTCAACCCCATAGGGTCCAAACATCATGATGCCCCTATTAATGAACGTCTTAGCCCTGCAGGGATGCCCGCAGGCTTATTATCCCCCAGGGAGGACATTAACAAGTCTATATCGACCCCGAAGGATCTCTTTGTCGACCCCGAAGGATCTCTGTATTGCCTCGAAGGGTCTCATTCATATCACTGGTCCGAAGACCCTGCATACGTATACAATCAAAGCACAACAATAACTATAACATTACACGTGTCCACAGTTTAGAATTACCCCACCTTATGAGACGCTTTCAAAATCCTTTCAACCTTGAAATACTCCATTGCCGTGCACAAGTTTCCACCTCGAACCCCAATACGTCGCCTAGCACTTTTAAATCCCCTTTTCATTTTAGATGTCGAGTTTTACAATTATTTCATAATTTTGACCAAACACATGCTATACATGCTTTAAGATTTTTCATACATATCCACATACACAACCATGGATATACAAGCTCATACTATGATTTTGGACTCAAAATACACATTAAAACTCTTTAAGACATTTAATCGAACATGTTACGTGCACCCATTTAAACCACAAGAACAAGACTCAATTCAAATCCTTTAAACTCATAATTTCCAATACATGAACATCTATCGTAGGGCTCTAACAGACATGAAAATCAACTTCATACAACCATCACAACATCTCCAACCAAACACCAACATATTAAGGGGAATTTAGGGCAATGAATCCAATCCCTAGCAATAATAGACCATAGGAATTTCAATTTAACAACAAATATAGCTTCAAGGATGTAAATAAACCATATGTTCAATATATCAAGGCAAGGGGATCAATGAAATCGAAAATCCTAAATTTTAGGTATGAACCCTAGATTCAAATCAACATGGAAATAGTGTTTAATCACCAAGAAGAAGAGGGTATGAAGTTACCTTGGTTGATGGAGGATGATGAGAGAATCCACTCCCAAAACTTGAAGAATTTCTTGGGAGGATTTGGATAAAAATCGCCCAAGTGAAGGGAAAAATGAAGGTGTAAGAGTGAAGTGTGGTATTTAAAGGATGTAATTTCCGAAACAGGGCGCGACCTAAGGGGGGTCGCGCTTGGAGGTCGCGAACATACCATCATAATTAATATTCAAACAATATTAATTCAAAAATCATTTACCAAAATTATAATTTATAATTTAGCAAAAAGGGTCAGGGTATCACAATCGTTATTCCTATTTTTCGTTCCTGTTTTTTGGTATTGTTAAATTAATTGTTATTGGTATTGTTAAATTAATCGTTATCCCTATCGTTTAAATATTTCATTACATATTATGATATAATCGTTATTATGCATTTTTTTTAATTAATCGTTAGGTTTATTTGAATAAATCGTTATGGCCGGTTAGTTTAAATCGTTATGCCAAATTTATGAAATCGTTATTCTAATTTTATGAGATCGTTATGGCCTTTTCTAATAAATCGTTATGGCCTTTTAGTTCAAATCATTATGCCCAATTTAATAAATCGTTATGCTAATTTGATGAAATCGTTATGGACTTTTTTAATTAATCATTATGGCTTTTTTAATTAATCGTTAAGCTAATTTTAATAAATCGTTATGGCCTTTTAGTTCAAATCGTTATGCTAATTATAATAAATTGTAATGTTAATTTTAATAAATCATTATGGCCTATTTGTAGGATCGTTATGATATAAGTATAATTTAAGATAACGATAACCTTATCATTTTGCACAATAATTTAATGCAATTACATTAAATCATGAACGATAACCTTAATCGTTATGATTTAATTTAATAAAGCATTACCGTGGTGCCTTAATTATAATTTAATTTAAATTAATTAAAAGTAATCATTAACGATAACCTTAGTCCAAATAATACTATTAGTAAAAAATAAAAATAACAAAAACAATTAATATAAATAATAATACTTTTTTATTAATAATAATAATAATAATAATAATAATAATAATAATAATAATAATCTAATAATAACAACAACAACAACAATAATAATCTAATAATAATAATAATATTCATGTAATTAATACTATTAGTAAAAAATAAAATAAAAAAACATCTAATATAAATAATAATACTTTTTCATAATAATAATAATAATAATAATAATAATAATAATAATAATAATAATAATAGTCTAAATAATACTATTAGTAAAAAATAAAAATAACAAAAGCAATTAATATAAATAGTAATAATTTTTTAATAATAATAATTATAATACAAATAATAATAATAATTGTTTAATACATGTAGCTAAAAATTTAATTTAATAATTTAATAACAGTCTAATTTTCTATTGTGAATATTAGATTCAGTGGATTAGACACCCCCTCTAAAGGCTGAAGTCGAATATTTTGATGTACATAAAGCTGGAGCTAATAGAGAAGATTAGGGAGGTCTTAGAGCATTTTGGTGGTCAGGATACGATCCAGATGTTTAGATTTGGATGTTTTAGACATTTTCTGGACTTTAGGGGGGTAGTATAGCACGCAAGGCGATGCATGCCTTGATTTGTCGCGAGGTGCATGTCCAGGATCCTGCACGCGAGGGTAGAGAGTGTTGGTTCTATGTCAATGGAACCACACTTCGCTTTGGGCCCTCAGAGTTCGCACTGGTGTTAGGTTTACAGTTCAGCCCGTCGAATTTCGATCCGAATGCGGCTCATCCCATTCCGCCCAGAGGCATCTTTTACCGATTATTTGAGGGGAAGAAGACGACTGTGACACAGATGTATGTTAAGTTCACGGATAAGCGTCTACCCAATCACCCTCCAGACTACGTGAAGATTGCGAACATCTTGGTCGTGTATCGGATCTTATTTTGCCATGACCCCTCACGGGCGATCGATGGTTGGGTGTGGGCCCTGGTAGAAGATGTCTTAGTTTAAAAAAGCGCGAGGCGCAAAACTAGCCCCGGAGCCTAGGCGCAAAAGCGCGGGCGGGGAGCGAGCTTTTCGTAGGCGAAGCGCATTAAAGCTAAAAAAAATCTAATATATTTACCTAGACTATATTCTCTACCCAAAATATCATATCACTTGTAAATTAACAAGAAATCACAAAAATGCAACAATTGATCATGCAATGCAACATATGAAAGTCTTAAAATTCACACAAAATAAATCCAAATTCCAAAGTCTTAATGTACGAGCATTGGGCATCCTCAAATCAAGTAATCAACTAATAATCACCATCATAAAACACATCATCTCCATCTCCTTTATCATCTTTGTCTTCACCAATGTCTTCCTCCTCCTCCTCCTCCATTTCCGCTCCCAAGTCTTCAAGCACATCCTCATCCTCATCCTCATCAAAGAGTCTTCTTGAATTTATTCAATTTGATGCAACAACTTTACCTTTATCAACTCTAGATGATGATGCTATTGTGTTTGATGTCTTCGATGCTCCTCTAGTGCCATAAGCAGGGTCATTAGCTCCCGTGGCTCTACTTACCACATTCCATGTAACGACCCGCTTTACGTAATTTGAATTATTTTAAATTGCTTAATTGCTTGGAATTGAATTTTAATTTATTTCATTTGTCGATGCTCGATAAATTAGACAAATATGAGGAAGTCC
This sequence comes from Perilla frutescens, assembly GCA_026008535.1. Classification (NCBI taxonomy): domain Eukaryota; kingdom Viridiplantae; phylum Streptophyta; class Magnoliopsida; order Lamiales; family Lamiaceae; genus Perilla; species Perilla frutescens. The sequence goes on from BRKX01000002.1 coordinate 22,755,228, forward strand.
GATATTGCGCCCCTAGTATAAAAGAGAAATTTTAGAATTTAAATTTGGGCCTTAGAATTATTATTTTGGGCTTGTTGAATTTATTTCGAAATAGAATGGATTTATTTTGTAGTTAAGCTTGGGATAATATATTTATTGAGTTATCTCTAAGAATCTAGAAGATGGATATTTGTCTCAAAATAATCTACCGTTGAGAAGAGTTGTGCTAGAGAAGCTTAGAAAAACTTGCTAGAGAAGCTTAACAAAACTTATAAGGGAAGCATTTTTAACCTCATCATCCTAGAAGTTTCCATACTCACTCATGTTCACATAAAAGAAAAATCTTCCCATCCAATACTCAAAACCTCTCGGACTAGATTTCAAGATCCCAAAACAAATTCCACAAAATTCTTACAAGGATTCAAAATGCCAAGTTCTTCCTCATAGATCTGCACAAGTTCGGTCAAATCAGTAAGTTCTCCAATTTTATTCTGTATTATTTCCTTATATTTAAAGACCAAAAGTTAACTATGTTTCTCTTTCCCAGATCCATTTGCCACCCAATTTACTCTAAAATCATACAACACCAATTTTAATTGCCGAGCTCAAATTCATGTTTCAAAAATTCTTAGATTTATTAGTATTTCAAATTTTACCAAATAATTATGAACTAGAACAGAGATGCATTCTAATTAACAAAATCATCACACATCACGACTCTGCACAAGAATTATTGCAACCATCAATTCATAACATTCATAGCCACCCACATCATATCTTCAAGCTTAATTCTACAACAACAACTATCTCAGCCTAATCAGCACCACAATCAATTTGATTTTCATAAGATCAATTTCATCACCTGCACACACACTTCTTCATTTCAAGAACATTTAGAAACTAAATTAACAGATTTCAGAAAATAGCTAGGAATTAAGAAATTAAAGAAATAGGAGAAGAAGGGGGAGGCTTCTGGGTTGTTGGTCTCGGCTAGCTGGTTGGGTTATTGTCGAGTCTGCGTCGAGTCATGGGTGTAGAGTGTCGAAGCAGGGGAGAGTGGTTTTGTTGAGATCAGGTTGCGTCGAGTCAGGTGTCGGGCAGGTTGTGGCTGAGGTCTGTGCTTCGTCAGTCAGCTATCGGTGTTGGTTTGAGCGCCGATGGTGTCGATTCGAGCCTCATCGTTGAGTCGGGTTGGCGTGAGGGTGTGTATGTGCTTCTTCGAGTCTGTGGCTTTTGTGTCTTCGTGGTGGTCGTGGTTTCAGTCGGGTCACCGGGGAGAGGAGATCTCGCCGGATTCTGGTAGAAGAGAGAGAAAGAGAGAGAGAGAGAGAGAGAGAGAAATTTAGGGATTTATGGTTCTTCAATTTGGGGGAAATGGCAGACGTGATTTTTAGAGAGAAGGGGGAGAGGGTTTAATTGCAAATAAATTATTTTCATTTTGGAACAATTAGTTTTCAAATTAGGAAAATGACCCTAGAAAGTTTTTGAACTCTAGATTTAGTCCTATTTATTTATTTCAAAATTCCAAATTTACCTAGAAACTTTTCACAACTTAAATTTTGTCCCAAAACTTCATAAATTGATTTTATTAGCCCATAATTTTTTAATTTTCAGATTTATTAAATATATATATATATATATATATATTATTTAACATTAAATTAAAATTGGCCCAAATTATTTAATTAAAAATTATTTATTTTGATTCTAGGTGCGGCGCAATTAGGACCTTCATCCATTGAGTGACTGCTCAATTTTTACGTGCTTTTATTCTCAGGTGGGTAAATCTCTGCTTTAAAGCTGTATTTTAAAATGGATCATATTATTATTTACGAAAGTATATGATATATGTGCTTTTTGAGAAAGAAAAATGTTTTAATCCTACTTGAATTTGTCGTGGATGGAATATGGATAAGATTAGCGTTTCGTACGCATTAGAATAGTGTAACGCACGTACCGAGAGCGTGGCTTACACAACAGAAGAGGTATGTCCTGTGCACAGTGTGATATATCCGAAAAGAAGAAGAAGTACCCTAAATCCATTATTCCTGCGATTTAAATTCAGTTGGATAAATAGAAAGAAATGCCCATGATCCCCCACCACTGAGTACGTTTTAAGAGTACTCACCCCCATGTTTTTAATGTTTTCAGGTCAGTGAGCTTGGAGCATCGTGAAGGAAATGGGGTGGCTTCGCTTTTGATGTTTTGGATATTTAACTCAAATATTGGGATTTGCTAGTTAAGTAACCTATTTTGAGCCTAAAACTTTGTGGCTAATGACTTTTGAACTAACTTAAACCAGTAGCTAAATATTATGATTTGGTCTATTATAAATTTTATGATCTAGAATTTATATGTTTTATTTTTCCAACTTAGGAATTAAATTATGTTTATAAAAAAAAATTATTATGCATTTTAAAATAAGCACATATTTTTCTTTTAAATGCTACAATTCATTTTTCTTTCATATATAATTTCTAGCATGAAAATAGAAAAAAAAATTACTTGAATTATTATTATTGTTAATCATTTTTCCGCTTAAAAGAATAGAAAAAGTAACATTTTAAATTAAAGAATTTAGGGTGTTACATTCCATGTCAACTTATCATCCTCAAACACAAGATCATCCACTTCATTAGAATTGTCCTCATTCATCTTCCCAATCAACCATTCATTGCTTTCATCAATCTCATCCAAGGATCTATGGTGTCTTTCCTCTCGTATCGGCGTTGCAAAGTTCAATTATACTTCACAAAAACCAAATCATTTAGCCGAGTTTGCGCTAATCGATTTCTCTTTTTAGTATGAAGCTATAAAATAATATTATAAATTAAGTTAAAATAACAATTACATATTAAAATTTTCAAATTAAAATAAAGTGAATCTTAACTTACATGTTGGAAGACACCCCAATTCCTCTCACATCCGGTAGCACTACAAGTGAGACTTAGTACTCTTATGGCAAATGATTTGAGGGTAGGACTTGAAGATCCATAACAAGACCACCAATCCATTGTTAAGTGTTTAAGAATATAAAAATTTAGAATATAAAATATTGATAATATCCAAATAAGTTATAAAATTGAGATATAAAATATTACCTGGTGATTTGATCTTCCTATGTCTAATTGCCATTGCATTGCCAAATAGACCAGTTGCATTCTTGTAGGCATCTAACTCACACATGATCTTGTCTTGAGTCTCAATATCGGGACTCAACCTTTTGATGCAATGGTAAAAGCCTTTCTGAACTTCCACACAATCAACTTGCTCAGGATTTTCATAATAATACTCCGGGTTCAAGAAATATCCGGCTGCATGCAATGGTTCATGAAGTTGGCACTCCCATCTCCTATCAATGAACTCAAATGCTTCTTTGTAATGTTCTTCATCCATGGAAAAACTTTTGGCAATAGCCTCTTTGGCTCTATCCATGGCTTCATAGATATACCCCATAGACGGCTTCCTTTCTCCATCAACCATTCGAAGTACCTTGACGAGAGGACCCACCAACTTCAAAGCATACAAAACATTCCTCCAAAAAGTGTCTTGTAAGATATAAGTTGATATCTTCTTTCCTCCCGCATCTTTTTGCCACTTCGAACAACTCCATTCTTCAGAAGTGACCATCTTCCTCAAGTTGTTCTTCTGCTTTTGATATTGAGAAAACGTGATAAAAGAAGTAGCAAATCTTGTGACTTCCGGCCGATGCAAATTTTTTTGGTTTGTGAATCTCCTCATCATGTTTACAAGAGACACATGGTTATAAATATAACCATTCATGAAGATGCACTTCTTGAGGGCATTCTTGATCCTCAGAAGTTTTCCAATGTCCTCTAATATCAAATCCAAACAATGTGCGGCGCATGGAGTCCAATAAAGATGTGGTCTTTCCTTCATAAGAATTTTTCCTAACAAAGAAAGGAGAATAAAATTAATCTATTATATAAATAAGAAAATAACGAATATGAAAATAAAGAAAAAGAATAGAATTTCTTACCCGCTTTCACATAGTTGGATGCATTATCAGTCACCACTTGAATAATGTTTGATTCTCCAACTTCCTCAATAATGCCATTAAACATTTTTACCAAGGCGTTGGCATCTCTGGTAATGTTAGACACGTCAACTGACTTGAGAAACACCGAACCCTTTGGAGAGTTGACGAGAAAGTTCACAATTTCTTTACTGGCAATCGAATCACGTCATCCATCGGATAAAATGGAACATCCCTTTGTTGCCCATTATTTCTTGTACTCCAACATTCGAAGATTAACATCATTTACTTTCTTCTAGAGAAGAGGAACTCTAAGCTCATACATAGATGACGGAACCAATCCGGGACCATATCTTCCTATCTCTTCAATCATCTCTTTGTAAGAATCTGTGGTAGCAACATTGAATGCAATCCCATTATCAAAAAAGAAGTTTGCTATCTTGTCAAGTGCCATGTCCCTACAAGCCTTGTCGCATGCTTGTGATATGGTTTTCCTTTCATTTTTAGAGCCCAATCGTGGATTAGAACCAAACATCACATCTAGTGGACCTTTCATTTTTTTCATTGGAGGGGCTGATTTGGGCTTACTCGAGCTACCCACTGTCTCCATTTTCTCTTCTTTATATTCGTCAACAGGATGATATTGAGATTGAGGCATCATCTCATTCTTCTTTTTAGCGTCGGCTTTCATAGCCATATAATTTTTCATTTCCACTATAACATGCTCGGGACACTTGGGACATTTTGTGCAAGCTTGAAAACCTCCCACCAAGTATTGTTTCATCCGATATGCTCCCCATTTCAACACTCTATTACAGAATGAACATGTCCAGTGCACCTTATTATTGGGATCCGGTGTACCATATTTTTGAGTTGGATCACCACTATCGAATTTGACTGAGGCCATATTTGAACCATCATAAGCCATTTGATAATAAAAGTATAAAACCCGCTGCACAATATTAGATTGGAAGTTTGGTTAGAACTTGGAACACAATGAATTCATTAAATAAAATTACACACAATGACATAAAAGACAATACTAAATGAATTAATGAAAAAAAAAATGCTGGCTGCTGACTGCTTAAATCATGATTCTCAATTTTTGGGAAAAAAAAGCTGCTGGCTGCATCTAATCATCATTCATATTTCATTCATTCTTCAATTAACTTCGAATTATGCACAATAATAATCAAATAATAAGAGCAGAGCATTAATAGTTAACGCAACATCAAATATCAATTATCAAATATCTCATTCTTGAATTTCAATAACAAGGATAAATTAATAAATCAATATTCAAATTACACAATTTCTGGACTACAAATGCAATACCCAATTACCCATGTGCCCACTACCCAATTTTATATCAAGATTCAAGATCAAGAATACAATAAAATTCACCTCAAGCCTGCTCAACTGCTAAGGGCGGCGGCTACAGAGGGTGGCGCGGTGTTGGTCGGAGCGGCGGCGGCGCGGTGGTGGGTGGCGGTCCGGCGCAAGGGTTTGCTGGGCCTGGTTCTCCTTCTCACTTTTCTTTTAAGCAGCGCAGATATGAAGGAGAGTCGGGTTCTATACTTACTTTTCTTTTTTTATTGCCAATTAGTAAGCAAATTAAAAATAAAAAAAATTATGAAACCCTAGCGCGCTTTTTGCGCCTCATCCGCCTGCGCTTTGTGCACTTAAGCGCACCTAGGCGTGCTTTGGGCGCGCTTCATGTAGGTGACCGTGCCTAAGAGTAAAAAAAGCCCAGACCTGCCCTTCGCGCTTTTCTTGCGCAACGCGCTTTTTAAAACTAAGGAAGATGTTGATGCTTGTAATTCTTTTCCATGGGGGTTACACATTTCTGATACTGATGCACTTTATCAGTCTCATCCCTAGAGTTCGACGGACTATGGGTGGAGAGAAGGATGGAGCGTATCATTGGTATAGACCTGTTTGGACCGTTCAGGTAATTAGTTCAATTTATCATGATAAATTAGTTAAATTTACGTTTTATCTACTTGATATTTTAATAAGAAGATATTACAATTTGTTTTTACAGACATGGGCATGTGAGGTTTTTCTCGAGCTTAAATATCAGTTGGGCGTCGTTGGAGGCCAGTTGACCACACCTCACTCCTTGAAGTGGTCATTCTCATCCCGGAGCGTTCATTTCTCTAGATTTTTTGATGGATAGGTAATTTTTTTTATATAAATAATTTAGAATATTAAATTTATGTATTAATATTGACATGGTTAATACTTTGATGCAGTTGGATATTCAATTGATGGTGCCATCAGCTGATGAGCTTCTGAGACCATACTTTCAGAGTTCGGAGGGAGAGAGTGTACTGGGTGTGAGGTATGTCGCACCTCGAGTGCCTCTAAGAAGAAGTTACTCACTGACGTGGCTTGCCGTGTGATCCCGAGGACATGTACTAGGTCCTCTAACGTCGTAGGCCCATCACGGCCTCGTAGGAGTACCCGGACTACACAGTAGCAGGCTCCACATACGCATCAACCCCAGTTTCGTAGGTGACGATGATAGTTATCTACTTTGTATTAGTTGATGTTTATCGTTTGTTCTATTGATACTAGTTGATGTTTATGGTTTGTTCTATTGATATATGTTTATTGACACATGATTTTAAACTAATCTAAACAAAGTGGAATTAACAAAGTAAACAAAGTAAAGTTTCCTTAACAAAGTAGAATTAACAAAGATAACAAAGTAAAATAGAATCCACGAAGTAAACAGGGTAAATGTAGACATGATCAATCTAGGTCGGTAGTCTGTCTAGTCGGACACCTGGGATGGGTATGTGTCATCTCACCACAAACACTACATTTCTTAGGAGCTCTTCTACGTGCACCCTCCGTAGGCACGTCCTCTGGAGATGCATTTAAGTCCACACAACCAATTAGGATCTGGGCTGTGCACACTCCTCTGTTGTGACCAGGGCCTTGACATCTAGTGCAAACTTGTCTTCGCGAGCTAGATGATGCCTCAACGCCTCCTCAAGCTCTTGACATCCGAGGATGACCAGCTTGTTTTTTAATCATTGGGGCAAGAACAAGTGGTGAACCATAAGGTGGCAAAATCCACTCTTCAGAACTGGGTAAGCCCATGATCACTGAGTCGTACATGTTGACTACAGTCTCCGTCTTGTAGCACCTATCTACAAAATCATATATGTGTCCACCGGAGAATCTATGTGTGTACAAAAAATCATAGTTAAAAATTATGATGGTTGAGCAAATGGATTCTTAACAAAAAAAAAACATGAAAGTTGCATACTTGATCGCCGCTGCAGCGTGGCTACATGGGATCAAATCCAGCTCGAACTCACGACAATCGCAGGTACGATGCTGAAGATCGACCATAAATGACTCCCTGCCAACCTCAGCTTTCCACAGGTGTGCTAATGTCATGCATAGAATGGGAAAACATCATCCATGCTCAACATTTTTCGATAACTTGTTCACAGCTTCTGGAGTCAACACGTGATCCCAACTCTGTGCGGCAGCCCTTCGCTCAACAAACCATTCTTCGGAAATACGCTTGAACACCTCAAGTATTGAGCAAATAGGCAATCTTCTAGCCCACAGTAGACGAGCATTTAGTGACTCAGCTGCATTAGATGTCATGAAGCTGAAACGCCGTGCGGGACACTGCGATCGGGACCAATGCTACAAAGCTTCTGGTATGCTGGTGTACTCAGCAATTCCAATGCTGACATATGCCTCTGGAATACGTCTGAACGATAGGCATAGGCGGCCTCCTTAAACATGGCGATCACATGGGCACCGCGCTTCGCCATCTTGTTCTGTAAATGATAATAGCACAATCCGTGTGCCATTATTAGAAAAACGGCCGCGACAGCATTCTTAATGCTCTGGTGCTAATCTGACACGATCAGGAGATCTTCAGTCTCCCCCAAAGTGATATCCAATCGACTCAGGAACCACTTCCAAGAATCATCATTCTCGATCGGACCGAGACCAATTGTAATAGATAATATTTGTTCGTTCCCGTCCTTCGTCACAGCAACAAACAGAATTCCCTTGTTCCTCCTCTTCAAGTGTGTTCCATCAATCATGACCACTGGACATCCACCCTTCTAAAAAGCCCTGATGCATGGTCCGAGTGCCAAAAACATATACCGGAACTGATCTTCAAAGGTCGTCAGAAATTCATACAATGTCCCAGGATTCCGCATCTGAACCATGTGCAGAAACGCAGGTAATTGCACATACGACTTATCATAGTCTCCATAGATGATCTCAATAGCAATGTTCCTTGAGCGCAATGCGAAATTGTAATCGATCTGAATCTCGTACTCACGTAAAAGTTCGGACATCATCTCTTTGGGCTTCAAAACAACTCTCTCATCCACCAGTTTGCGTGCAAAATGCTTTGCAATGACCTGTGCAGGCACCTGGCGCGGAGCAGTTCAACTCATATCTATGTGGCAAGTGTGAGTGATGTTGAACTTGTAGATTCTCCACACAACTCCATCAACAACAACACACAATCTAAACGGGCACACTCTACCATGCTTGCACATATAGACCAGTCGTGTCTTGTTTGATCGATACACGGCATACTTAACTCAATTCTCCATGTGATAGAGTCCTGCAGCTAGGGCCAAATCATCCTTCGTACGGAAAATAGCACCCTTTTGAAGTGTATCCGTATGTGCTGCTGAAGGCTCATCCCAATTCAGTGAGTCTGCAATGTCAAGATTAGCAAGCGGAACAACCCAATTGCTCAACGCCCTCTCAGGAACATCCCCAGCCTTAGTATTCGATGATGTTGCTCCTCCCGTCATACCCATCAATCACCCTCTACCCCCTGTCGAACGAATCCAGCCACAAAACTCCGTATACAATGATTCGAGCAAAGTTGATATGTCGTTCTCCTCTTCATCTTCATCAGTAGATGACATCTCTTCTTCTTTGTTGACTTTTTCTTCTTCCTCTCCTTCATGTAGGCCTGCATCGTCATCAACATTCTGCTCATCTCTAACCGGATCTCTTTCTTCTGGCACAGTGTCAGGGATGACCCTTGAGCTGCTGCAGCCTCTCTGAACAACATACACAACCATCTCTGAGCTCTATTCGTGGAGCAAGTCAAGCAAATTTGCATCATCTTTCAGTCTTGTCTTGATCTGTCTGCCACTATTGGTGCTCGACATCCATGATAACTGGTACTCGACAGATGTGGGATCGGTCTTCAGTAACTCATGAATCTTTCTGATTAGTGACCTAAAACAGAAACCATCCGATGACATGATGATCTGCTCCTCCACACCATCTACGTATTGAGCTATCTCCCATCGGCCACTATGTTGTACAATAATACAATGTCTAACCATCTGTCATAACATAAAATTCAAAAATAAGCATAACGAACCATCTGTCATAATACAATATTTTGGAACTTATCAAAAACGAATCTTCATTTTTTAACATAACGAAAATTTAATTTTTAACACAACGAAAACGTAATTTAAACATAATAAGCATTTAATTTTGCCATAACGAAAGTTAGAGTTACCAATAACGAAAATTCTCTTTTTAACATAACGGAATTTAAATTTATGAATAACGATATTATTATAATAACGATAATTTAAAAAGAGAAAAACGATAATGAATAATGATAATTAAATAAACAATCGTTATGGGATTTTATAACCATCTAATATTATATTAATCGTTATTCGTTATTCTGTTTTCAAGAATCGTTATTATAATTAAACAAAGAATCGTTATTGGTTTTTTAACCATCGTTATTAGTATTAATCGTTATTCGTTATTCTCTTTATTCAAGAATCGTTATCAATATTTTTTTAACTTTTGTTATTCTTTTTTAAATAAACGTTATCAATATTCTTTTATAGATAAACATTATCATATTTAAATTATCGTTATTACTATTAATCGTTATTCGTTATTCTTTTTATTCAAGAATCGTTATTAATATTTTTTTAACTTTCGTTATTCTTTTTTAAATAAACGTTATCAATATTTTTTAACTTTTGTTATTCTTTTTTAAATAAACGTTATCATATGTAAATTATTGTTATTACTATTAATCGTTATTCGTTATTCTTTTTATTTAAGAATCGTTATCATTATTTTTCAAGCTATCACTTATGCCTTCTATTTCTATCGTTATACTTTTAGCCTAATGTTATATAATTAAAATCAAGAAACCACAACACTAGTTCATAAATTTAGATATTACTCTAGAACTAGAAACGTAACAATAGATAACCTAATCTAAAAAAAATCATAAGTTTCTCGCAGAAATAAACTCGAAACGTACCTTTCAAAATTTAGAAACTTTTACACAGGAATGCCGAGGGTGTTTTGTAGATGAAGACCACGTTGTTTTCTTCAATAATCTTCTGTATCAAGCTCTTAATATATTTCTTTCATTTTCTTTGAGGTAATTCGACATATTTTTTGTGTTTTTTGTTTTGGGTATTCCGGATCAAACCCTAACTTCAATATATGCACATTACACCATCAACATTTCTTACACAGAATTAAATACATTAAATTTAATTTAATTTCGGTCAACTAATACCTGTCTATAAAAATACATATATATGCATTTTACCTACCTCGTTTTGGCTGAAGCAAAAATAAAGAATAATGCATTGACGTTCATTTAATGTTGGCAACTAATACTCAATCGTTATGGGATAAAAATGTATATATCATTTCGTTATCATTTCATTTAGGGTCTATATCATTTCGTTTAGGGTTTATATCATTTAGGGTTTTTAGCATTTCGTTATCATTTCATTTAGGGTCTATATCATTTCGTTTAGGGTTTATATCATTTAGGGTTTTTAGCATTTCGTTATCATTTCATTTTTTAATACTCCTTCCGTCCCGACTATATAGTCTCTTTTACTATTTTGAGGTGTCCCAATTATATAGTCCCATTACTATAAATATTATTAATTTTCATAGTAATGTACAAATAAACCCTTGTTAAATCTTGAAAATTAAAAAAATAATAAATTCAAAGTTGAAAGTTATAAATATTCAATGAGGGTGTTATTGGAAGTTTAGCTTTAATATTTTATTTTCATAAATATTTTTAATCTACGTGCGAGGAGAAATGAGACTATATAACTGGGACGGAGAGAGTATCTAGTTTTATATTCAATCGCTACTTATTATCATGAAGCGTTTTAAATTATTAAATGCATTTCGTTATTCATTATTAAAGTTTCGTTATGCCGTTTTAAATTATTAAATGCATTTCGTTATTCATTATTAAAGTTTCGTTATGCATAATTAAATGCATACGTTAGTTTTATCGTTGTGCATTAACAAATGATAATTGTTGTCCATTTATTAATTCAAAACATAGCATAACAAATGATAATCATTATGTAACAAATGATAATCATTATGCTAAAGATTAATCGTTATTTTATAATCATTTCGTTACATTTGTTTAAAGATTAATCGTTATGCTATTATCATTTCATTACAAATACATATTTATGCATTCTACCTACCTCATTTTGGCCGAAAAAGAAAGAAAGAATAATGGATTGATGTTCATTTAATGTTGGCCAACTAATACATTAGTTATTATCATTTCGTTATGCATTAACGTTAGTGCAACGTCAGTTTTTTTAAAAATTTTTGTTACGTTCAATACGTTAATGCAACGTTAGTTTTTTAAAAAATTTCGTTAGGCTTATTTTTGTTTTTAAAAATTTCGTTATTTTAGATGTTTGACCTTTTCTAACCCTAATCCTAAAATTCATGAAATTGGATTTTTATATGTTAGATGTGTGCATTTATGGGGTAGTTATTAAAAAATTTAAATAGTACACTCACACAGTGATTGGAATGTGGGGACAAGTGTGTCATAGAAGTATTGTAGACATTTACACTCCAAAGTGCCAAAATAACTCCCTATCTTTCTATCTTATTTTTTTTTCCCAATACTATTTTATTTTGCCTCTTTTTATACATTTACACAATAAAAATTGTGAAAAAAAAAAATGAGTAAAATAAATATATTTTCGGGTCGAAAGTTTGAACTTGTCATTTGAAAATAAAATTAAACAATCACTCATACTCATAGACTCATATAGTCTCTACCCAAATAAAAAATCTTAAATTTGTAAAACCCCCAGCCCTCAATCGGCAAGCGCTAAACCCTGAATTTCCCACCGCTCCAATTCTCTTAATACCTCACATTCCTTCAATGATTTCGCTTAAAACCATTCATAATCGACATCTCAACGCGTTTCTCAATGACGTCCCATTCACCTTCTGGATTTCATCCAATTCCTCCAAGTGTATGCACCTTCCTACAATTTCCCTGCGGCCCTTTTCGTCTGCGGCTCAATCTGCGCATATCTCCGACGAAAAGATCCCTAATTCGACAGAATCCCTGAGCAGTTTCTTCAGAAGATTTCTAGGTGGCGGAGCAAGGACCGAGAGCAATCACGCTGTGGCTGAAAATTCGGAAGAAGTGAGGAGCTTGCGGGAAAGATTGAGAAATTTGGAGGAAGAAGTGAGGAATTTGAAGAAGGAAAGGTGCGAAGCGGAGAAAAAGTTAGAACTTTTATCTGAAAAAAGTGATCCCTTGATAGCGCCGAAGATAGAGAAGCGAAGCTTGTCGTCACTGTTTCCTGCTGAGAAAAAGGGGAAATCGAAATCAATATCAGTATCGGAGTTGAAGTCGAAATCGAAATGGGAACCGGAGTCAAAAACAAAATTGAAATCGGAACCGGAGCCGAAAACAGTTGAGCCAACTGCATATGGAGTGGAGGATCCGATGGTGCACAAAGAGCTTTCCTCTGATATGAAAATGTTCGTTGAGCATTTGTATACAAAAGGATACTTGAAAAATGCGAATTTCATGCCCAAAGACAAATTTGACGCGTCTTGTTTTGAGATCAGTTATGCTCGCGAATTCTTGAAGTTTGCAGCTTCTAACTTTGGAAAAGATCACCCAGATATTGCAGGGTAAGTAATTACAACGCATACTTTGCTAACCTAGTGTATTGTGAATGCAAATATGTAAGGAATTTTTTTCTTCTTCTTCTTTTTCTTTAGAATATGTGAATGAGCTGCATAAAAATGATTTCTGTGTTTATTTTCTATGTATGGCCGGATGTATTCATGACTTGCAGCGTGTTGGTAAACGAAAGAAATGAGGAGGCATGGAGAAATGGAAACTATTTGGGGATACATTACAATGATTTGCGATTTTGGGTTCGACCAGTCTTTAAAAGTGATATAAGAGTAACTTCTGGTAGTGTTGCCACCTTGATTGATAGAGCCCATGTCTTGGATTTGGGTGGACATTGATTAAATGCAATAAAGACATGGCTAGGCTTGTAGAACTTATCCTATGCTGAATCATGATGAAGGATGTTTTTGATTCTCTTCGTTTTTCTATATAATGTTGCATTCAGTAACCTTTGAGGGAATCAAGCTGGAGTCGTATGTTTTTTTCTGTTGTCTTTCTCCTTTCTCCTGTGCATTCCAATGGCCTAATGCTCTTCAATAATTTTTAGTACATATTGGTATTGCTGACGCTTTTGGGAACCTCAAGATGTATATTCTAGAAAGTGTATAAAAATCTTCGGTGCGAATGTAGGTTTCTGGTTGATATGCTTATTTAGTGAAAATAGATATTATGTTTTGTCAAATTATTTGTCTGATGTCAAACTTTAAGATGCAAGATGCAAAGTTATATTATATCTTAATTTCTGCATACAGACTAAAAGAGGATAACTAGAGGACACAAAGAAAATAAGTTGACATGTCTTCCAGATTGCAAAGAGCATGTTTCTGTACTGCAGTGATTGGTTGCTTGCAATTTGAAAAAAGAACATACATTTACGCATCGACTTTCTTTCTTCATTAATTGAAACTATTGCTGCAAATTTGTTCTTTTTTTAATTATTTACCTCTTTATCTGTTCTACACGAAAGATGCGATTGACTTGTTATTACTGCTTTGAAGTTTTTATTGCTCTACATGATGAGAAAAGTGCACTCTGTATGTTATGCATTAGTAGATGTGTGCTTGTTTTCCCTGGGAATTAATGCATTTGAATCAACTCACATTTTTCTTATTGTTACAGATGGTTGTCTGTGGGGAATCTGAAAAAGGTAGCCCTTTTCGGGTGTCCCTCTCTTGGCCAGAGGACTGTCTATGCTGCTAAGCATATGCGCAAATTCTTTAAAATTGACGAGCATAAGGTAAGTTCTATATATGGACGTTACTGCTCATAATAACAATTAGAATGCCAATATATGTTCTCAAATATTAACTATATGATGAGCTTCATTGATTTTTCTTTTTTTCCCTTCTTTTTCCCCAGGTTTGCCAAACATGCTCACTGAAAGAGTTGTGCATGTTTCGGAATAAGAGTTTTGCAAAACATCCTACCAAGTTAGATTTGGCTGATGTGATCAGGGTCCTCATTATGTATTCCATGGAATCAGTTCCCCAGAAGTTGGTAGTGCCGGAAGAAATTAAAACTTCTGTGAGTCGATTACTAAAGGAGATCATAAGTCTTTCTCAAGAAACGACAACCTGAGGCTTCCTCGGCTATTCACCATTCATGCGTTAGCATATTAGATGGTTTTTGCTTATTTCTGTTTCTGTCACACTGACCAAATAGGAAATGTAGGATGCATCAATCAATCTACAAACTCAGGTGATTCTGTCTTAAATTTCATCTTTTAGGAACTTCAGTTGAGGGGAACGGGGCGGATGCTATATGTTCGTAGGCTTTCTTCATCAGGTGAGTGAGATAGTTCTAGTGAGTTTATGCATACCGAGGAGCTTTTCTCCTTACCGTTTCTTTCTCGTAACGATGTATGGACGTGCCCTGTGCGTATCTCATTCATTTTACATTATTATTACAAGATTCAGCCTTTCTTGGATTGCAAAAGCCATAAGACATGCTTATTCAGTCTGCTCGTTCATTTCTTGTTTTGATAGTAAGAATGTCTTGTTACAAAAATCTCTCCACAGTTATTTTGCTGTTTTGATTTACGTTGTGGAATTTGTCTTGTTCTGTCATGTAAGATATTCTTGACACTGTAGCAGTTAAACCCTTGTTTTAGTTAACTTTTAACATTGCTAAATTTTAGAGGGATGTTTCGGGTTCGAGACCACCGCTCCCCTTCTCCAACTCAATGGGCAAAAGATATGGGACCAGTCTTCACATACTCGAAATGAATATAGTCCATTAGGTTAAATTAGTCATTGTAAATACTTGGCATGTTTGTTAAATGTCAAAACAATGCAATCTATAATATATTTACAGTGTTAAATGTTTTATTATGAACTGTAAACTCTTTTTTTTTTTTAACACGAACTTAAAAATGTACCGAAATAACATTAATTTAATATTTTTGGCAAATTTGACATCAATTGCTATTCATTAAAAAAATCATGCAAATTCATGTTGTAAAGCAATTAACCTAAAATGTGTTTTTAATGATCCACAAATATTTCCGCGACATCCATTTTAATTTCGCAAAAATTGAAACCAATATCAAATTTGCAAATGTTATTGAGGTAGATGAATAATGTAGTAAATATTTAGATTGATATCGTTTGAAATTATTATTAGAACAAATTGTGATTGAACATTATATTTATATGATGTATTATTAATTTTACAAAATCAATTTATAAGAACGAAATGGGCATCAGTTTATGTACGAAAAAAATATATTTGGTAAATCATGGTGACGTTATGTAATAAAGAAAACAATGAAAGCATGTGGTGTGATTCTGATGACTGATGAGGGAATTTCACAGTAGGCACATGGTCCATTGTACTCTGAGAAAGCTGTTGCCCTACTTATATAGGTTTATATCATGTAGTGTTGTGTGCCTCGCCGCCCATTACTTTTAAAGATCAATTACTGTAATTAAGTTGGAAATTGTAAATTAGAGTTACAATTTAGCTTGCGTGACTGACAATGGTTAACATATATTAACTTAACAGCTTATTAATAACTTAACCAAGTTCATAAAATTATATGATAATCGAAAAAACTACTAATATTATGACAAAACTCTACAAAATGCATACTAAATTAATAATTATTGAAATAGTTAATACTTAATAGAGCAGAGTCGAACGTCGGTTCTATGCTGTCACGAAGCACAAGCGTCTCCATCGATGGAGAGCGGTGGTCCTCCACCACGTGCGACGGTTGCGGAAGGTGGCGCCGCCTGCATCACCTGAAGTCAGCAGAGTCACGCGCCTATCCGGCGGACCCCAACATCCACTTTTTTTTTTTCAACGTTCAATGTTTTTTCATTTTCTCTGGGAGAAGGAAACAAAAGGAAATGAAAAGGTCCATTTCCGAAAATGCCCTTTGAATGTTTAACAAACACACTTGATTTTTCATTATAATGGCTTGATTTCTTTTTGAGCCACTTTTTTGACCTCGTGGAGAATTGATGAGACTCCAGTGGGTTTGTGATCCCCACAAATATCCTCCTTTTGTTGTTTTTATCAAATTATTATGTTGATTCAAATAAAATCACATTATTACATATTTCATTTAAATATATTAAATAAAATAAAACAAAATAAGATAACTTTTGCTAAACCATTGTTTCTAAGTTTTGCTCAATCGCAATAACACTCACACACACTATCTATTGTCGCTTTTTTTGCCCACGATTAACTATGTAAGAACGCCACAATCATATATTGTTCTTTTTTTGCCCATAATTAAATATGTAAGAAATAGAGATGTTAAAGTGATATTTTTTAGGCCCAAAGTACCAATATTTTTTAATAACAGCGATGCAATCGAGCTTATTTATCGTCGATTAAAGTGTTTGCTGCTTAATTTCTGATATTAAAGATCCTATTTCCTGTGCAGTGGCCCAACTTCAACAAAATTGCCATTTCTTTATTAGTTGTGGTCGGAAAAGGGTTGATTAATTATGTGTCTCAACTCAATATATATTATGATATAGTATAGTTTTGTTTACCAAATACTACAGCTCCGACAAAATAATAATATTCGAGATTGTTGACAGGGCATGAAACATACACATTACTCGTAACCGTATGAGAGAGAGAGAAGGGAGACACAACACAACTGAAAGCTCACACAGCAGTCAATAAAGCAATCACATGAGCAGTTAGCCCCCCTCCTAAGCGCGCTACACCACCTCTTCTCCTACTTCGCGCAGCTCATCATTGCAGCTCTGCATTTATTTCTGCATCCATCTCCAACAATCAATCTCTCCTTCCATTTTTACGTTTTGCGAGAAGAGAGAGAGAGAGAGGATGACAGGGGGCACTCGTATGCCCACGTGGAAGGAGAGAGAGAACAACAAGCGCCGCGAGCGGCGGCGCAGGGCCATCGCCGCCAAGATCTTCGCCGGCCTCCGCCTCTACGGCAACTACAAACTCCCCAAACACTGCGACAACAATGAGGTGCTCAAGGCCCTCTGCAACGAGGCCGGCTGGACCGTCCACCCCGACGGCACCACCTACCGTAAGGTACGTAATTCGTTATCTATCTCTTCGGGTACATCCAAACGGTCTGACTTTTCCTGATCAATCGGGAAAGTCTAGGTTCAAGTTCCACGACTAGAAAGCATTTTATTTTATGTTTTGGACTTTTCATTAAGTGTTTGAGTATGCAAATTAAACGGGACAATTCTTGGTTTTATTTTCGTGGATCAAGTGCTAAATTAAATAAAACTCCAACGACGCATTTGTAAGACTTAGGAAAAACAGAATAAAATCCATATTTGCAATATCAGGAGACATGTGTAGTATCAACATGTTACTCTGTTTCTTTTATTTTTCCTTTTCTTTTTTAAATTGCAGATTTTAATTTGTTGGGTAGCATCTTTCATGGTGGGGTCATTACTTTTTTCACCTGGCCCGAAATTTATTTTTTCAATCTTGTGTTGAGTTATTACACAGCTGAATTTTACCAGTTCGCTTTTCATTTCTCGTGAAACTTTTTTCAATATGTGGCCATCTCTTTTGCTCTTTTTTTTTTTTAAATTTATTTTTTATTTTATAATTTTTGCTGTTTGTGCTTAGTAAAGCAAAGCTGGGGTGTTTGTCAGCTTTCATCATACACCAACACCACATTATTAATGAATGGGGCCATGTCTCATGGCTCAGATTTTGGGCTCCTTTCTCGAAAATCTTGAAATAGCAATTGACTATTAGTAATTTTAGTGTAGATGCAGAGTTAATTCATGTTTCTAATTATCATCTTCTAACTATTTCAGGATAAGAATTAGATGCTGTTTCTGTCACTACCATTACCTATAATTGGCAAATAAAATAAAATAAAATAAATTTCTCTTGCATAGTTGCATGAACCAAAGTTAAGCTGTGGATAGAATCTTATTATTTTCATTGATTGCTACGAGGTTTGACAGAGATTTAGTTGATTTTCTAAAAGGAAATAAAGCAATAGTAGTACTCAGTAAGATTGTACTAAAAAAAAGTACTCAGTAAGATTACAATCAAGATTATAATATTATATGGGCCAAATATATATACTTATGTTTTGAACTTTAAACTTTTTTCTAAAAATGTCCCGAACTTCAAATAATACCAAAATTTATCTTGAACTTTGTCAATTTTTTTTCTTCTAAAAATGTCTTGAACTTCAAATAATAACAAAAAATGTCCCGAACTTTCCATTTTTTTTGTAAAAATTTCATAGGATGTAATTTCCGGCGTCGGATTAATGACGAGGCATGTCAGAGCCTAGCGTGTCCAAGTTTAGAAATAAAATCCTGTATACATACTTCTTTACTTTGGCATTTTCAACTTGTTTGATTATACATATTTCTTGATTTTCCCCAAGAATAATATCAAGACTGGACTATCTGGTCATGATAAATATGAATTAGGACATACATATGCAAAATGTTGGTTTATTTAGTTATTATTCTGAACTAAGCATCTTTTAGCACTATAAATTTGGAACCAAGTAGTTTGAAGTAGCCAGCTGATCCCTTAAGGAGTTAGGGGACAGCCGAGCAGTGGACACCCTCTACAGAAGAAAGACGTCTAGGGTTCGAGATTCATGGCTTCCCCAACTAAACAAGAAAATAAAGTAGCATTAAACTTGTGCATGCATTTTTAACAATATCTAAGCATAAAACTTTTGCAACTGGAGAATATTAATGCAATGCATATGCTTCAATTTATTTGATCCTCTTCTGATTTAATAGGGTTGCAGACCAATCGAAAACATGGACATCGTGGGTGGTTCTGCATCAGTTAGTCCGTGCTCGTCTTACCAACCAAGTCCACACACTTCCTACACCCCGAGCCCCGGCTCTTCCTCCTTTCCTAGCCCTGTTTCCTCCACTTATGCTCCCAGCATCGTTGCTGGTGGGAATTCCCTCATTCCGTGGCTCAGAAATCTCTCAGCATCTTCATCATCATCAGCCTCATCATCAAAGCTCATACATCAATATATGCATGGTGGTTCTATAAGTGCTCCTGTAACACCTCCCCTCAGCTCTCCAACTGCCCGAACCCCACGCCTCAAGTCTGATTGGGACAGCAGCACGTTTGCTCGCCCCAGGTGGGCAGGGCCTCAGTACCCGTTCCTGCCCTTGTCCACACCTCCTAGCCCCGGGCGCCAGACCCTCCCTGACTCAAAATGGTATGATGGAGTTCAAATTCCTCTAAGTGGTCCAACCTCTCCAACATTTAGCCTTGTTTCTTCAAATCCATTTGGCTTTAGAGTAGAGGACTTAACCCGAGGGGGACCTCATACATACACTCCCGGGCAGAGTGGGACGTGCTCTCCTGCTATGGCTGCGGCTGCAGAGCAAAATGCAGACATCCCAATGGCTGAAGTGATCTCAAATGAGTTTGCATTTGGAAGCAACATGAGTGGTGGCCTTGTTAAGCCTTGGGAAGGGGAGAGGATCCATGAAGAATGTGGTCCAGATGAGCTTGAGCTCACTCTTGGAAGCTCGAAAACCAGGTAAATCACCATATATAGCTTTTGCTTGTAGGTAGATTGAAGTAATGCATACTAACTCAAACCATTACATTGCAGATAAAAAAGAATCAACACGACGAGGCCACAGCTGATCATAGCAAATATTGATGTTATAGTTCTCTGGGATAATTTTCATTTCAAATCAGCTAGGGTTCTAAAATTGTAAGGTGTGTACAATTCAATATGAATTCAAAGCATAATTTATTTCACAAGATTTAGTTTGTCGACTTACTCTCAAAATGCAGCAGGGCTATTGAACAGAACTATATCCAAACAGCAGAATTTCGAATGCTCTATCTCTATGTGAAGTGGAAGAGTTTAAATGAGACAATGTGTTATATCTTAATCAGAAATGCTTAATTTGGTTGCTAAACCTACTTAAATAATGTTAGTTTGTCCCACAACTCAAATTTGAGAAGATCCACATTTTGTATTGAGACCGTTAGTTCAAATTTGAGTCTTTAATTCGACCATTCCGTCGACAGTTAGTATTGAGACTAAAAATCTAGTTTTTCTGAAAGTTGGAACCAAAAAAGTCAAAAAATAAAACTTGGGACGGGAACTGTATGACCCTATTCTTACGAACCTAAAGTGAAATCTCCTCTTATACAAGGTATTAATGTGTCTTCTTCACTTCTTGGAATTAATGTAAGAAATAACAGACTATTTCAATTCTCAACATGATCTCCTATCTAATCATTTTTTCACAAATCTACCATGCATTTGGAGATGAGAAACTCAAAAGATATATGGTTTCATTTCTCCAACGACGTCGCATGCATGCTTCGATTTCTTTAATTACTAAACTCCTTCTTGCCCTGCGTTTGAACTTTCATTCAGATTTCTCGTTAATCCTTCTTCCTGGAAGAAGAAGGGGTCTGCAGCAAAGCAACACAACCATCATCTCAGCCACGAATGAAGCAAAACAGAGCCACACGAATACTGTTAGCCTCCAATTCCACACCATCCGTTTCAACAGAGGAAGCTTAGATTCAATAGCAAGCGTTGCATCATAGATTTCAGGCACACCACAACCATCTTCGAGCTGTGAAGCTGATGATCTCTTCTCAAGACTCACCTTAAACCCGATTATTCGCTCTTTTCCTTCACCAAACTCTTCAATAACAGTCCTCAGATTCTGGACTTCAGATCTCATCCCAGCTATAAGTGGAAGCATCTTGATCGAGCTTTCAATAACACGAACTGCATGACTTTTAAAACGTAGCATCATTGGATAACTCGAGCCAGCAATCACATCAGCATTGGCAGATAGGCTCTCTACTCTCACCTTCCAAAACAGAACACCAAAAAATCAATTCATGATTGTATAAGTACTAAACTACCTTATAAGTAGCTAGCTAGTTGATCAAATTAAAATCAAAATGCATGTATACCTGGAAGATACCGAGTTTTCTGTTGAATTCGGACTCAGGCAATGTCAATGAAACAGTAAGCCGCAGTCTGTGTCTGGAAGAGATAGCGCGTCTGGGAGAAGTGTAGAAAGGAGTTTGCGTGCTGCTTGAAGGCGGTTCAGGGACGAGAGGTGAAGAAATGAACACAACAGCAGTAGGGCTAGTTTTCGTGTAATCAAAATTGAGGTTTTGAGTTATGTGTATAGGTGCTTCTGCCAAATTTCTCATTGCAAAACCACTAATTGCAAAACTTGAAACAAGCAAAACAACGAGCACTAGTAATACAAAGAGTGAGCATAAAACAGCTCTGGTTAACCTTATAGCTAGTTTGATCAGAGCCGATTTATAGGGATTGAGCCTGCTTGAGATGAAGGAAATCAGCAGATTTTGCAATATAAACATTAAGCAGAAGTTGAGAAGCAAAATGGGGAAAGTGATGAACCTCAAAAATGAGATCATCTGAAAACGAAGGAGTTTAAGCATTCCTGCTGCGAAGAAAGCAACCACGTTTAAAGGGAAGCCAAACATGATATTTTGCTTTGGAAATGTGATTTAACTCAAAACTCTCATTTTCTGATTCAGTGTCTCTCTCTAAATGCATGAAACTTGCTTGAATTGCACACGATTTGTAGTTAGTTGTAGATGATATTATTATGGAACTTTTATTTTATGTTACGTTATAACAAAAACATGCGTGGGACCGTCTTATGCATTAAAATCCTTAAAACATGTCAAGATTCTGATCGAAACTCGTATTTGATTGTATTTGGATCGAAACATGTCTCGCACAAGACTCTCTCTTAGTTTATAAATGGATTGGCGTGTCCCCCCATCGGACGCTCTTTAGATTGATTAGTGTCTGAGCTCTAATGTTAGTTTTTACATAGCAATTAATCTCAAATCTTGATTGATGTTTCACTGATTATTTGGTCGAAAAACTCGTTTTTGGTTTTGTAATTTTTTCCCCCAAACTAAAAAGTAGGTTTTGGCTGCCAATTTTGGAACTTTATGTTGAGATTCACCACCTTATGTTCACTAACCTCGTCGATTATTGGCAATTTTCGATAAGTTCTTCATTAAAAGAAATAAAAAGTCGCAAAAATTGATCTCCACTAGCCTTTAATTCAAGTGTCGGATAAGTGGATAATGTTATTCTCAAAATTGTTAATATATACTAACAATTAAATTGCGTGTATGCACATATCATTTACTAGTAAATAATGCAGCTATAGCAATTTAAATGAGGCGACAACAAAAACCTCCCTTCCTTACCAAACTCGAGTAAACACTAATAGCGTGCCTTAATTTCATAAGCAACTCCGGAAGCATGAATATTTAATCTCCCACAACTGAGAATTTTGTTTAGGGTTTGAAGAAATCCGAAAAAACCGAAAACCGAACACATTTCAATTGATTCAAATCGATTTTCTTGAAAATCGATTCGGTTCGGTGCTCCCAAAATATTTATTCTCGGTTTTTGGTTCACTGTTGGTTTGGTTGAAATTCTACCGAACCGACCGAATAAATCGATATGTATAAAATGTTCCTTTGACCTACACAATTTATTTCATTTTAAATAATATTTCATGCATGTGTAAGGAACCCGATAGCGAAAATTTGTATCTTCATGGATAAAATTGTAAAACCGGGGACTCCAATTCTTAGGATTCAAAAAATAAAAAAAAAACAAATCTGAGCGTTCACTTTTTCTAAAAAAGAAAAAAAGAAATTCAGACTTCATTGAAGAGAACATGAAATATGTCCAATTCAACATACTGGGCCCAATAAAATACTAACTGGCCCTTATGATCTCTTCAATTATCCCACACCGCCCGCATAACACATCTTTTTCCCCTTCATATTCACCATACTGATACAACACAATTGTCCCTTCGGGGACATCCGATAAAATTGGAACGATACAGAGAAGATTAGCATGGCCCCTGCGCAAGGATGATGTTAATAATGCTGAATTTCATGCTCATTTACAGTCGTTAAACATTATAAAATCTAAATCCGTTTGCTGCACACATTGGACAAAAATAAAGCTCGAAAATCTCCAAAACATTAAATTTTGGAACATATCTGAGTATTTTGACACGACTTTACTTTTTCTTTAATAAATTAAAAATTAATATCAACTTTTAAATTGAATATATATTTTAACGGATCAAGATGAAAGTGTCAAACAAGCTTTGCATGAAGTCATTCCAGATGACACGCATAAATCGAGAAATGGTCCAAATTTTTTTTATTTTATTTTTTGTTCTAATTTTTGCCAAAATACCCAAAATTTACCTTTTTTTTGGTAATTAAATCTTCTGATGGAATGATAAATAATACATTTGGTTATATATATATATATATATATATTTGCTAAAATATACAAATTTTACCATTTTTTGTAATTATTTGATTATTCGTACGCGCGCGCGTGTATTACATAGGGAGAAGATCAAATGTAAATATTTTATGATCAATTTTTTTATTAATATATATTTTATTTTTAATTGATGGAAAAGTATATTTTGGCCATTCAATAATAATCTATAACCAAATAAATCTCCATTCCTTGATTTACGTTTTTTCCCATTTTGTAACCGTTTTTTGTATATTTGATTCATAAAACATTTGTTCTTTTTTGCAATCAACATTTTTATGATTTATTTGTCCCCAATTAATTTTTTTTGTAACCTACTCTTCTCATTCAATACATCAACGTCGAACTCACAAATGGAAAATCAAGGTTTTTTTTCTATATTTTTAATGATTCTTCTTGTAAATAATAGGTTTCGTATAATGAATATTCTGAAAATCACTCACATAACATTTAATTTAATAAATATAAAAAGAGCATTTGTAACAAAACACACACACACACACACAAGAATTAAAAAAAAGCACAAAGCATGTATTTTAATAAAAACATCAAATAATAGAAAAAAAAGCATTTGTATAGAAAAAAAAAGCACAAAAATATAATTTAATAAAAAACATCAAATAATTGAAAAAAAAAACATTTGTAATGAAAAAAGCACAAAGCATATAATTTAATAAAAATATCAAATAATAAAAAAAAAACATTTGCAACGAAAAAAGAAAACACGTACAAGAATAAAAAAAAAGCACAAAGCATATAATTTAATAAAAATCAAATGATAAAAAAAAGCATCTATAACGAGAAAAAAAAAGAAAACGTACACAAAAATAAATAGAAAACACATAGCATGTAATTTAATAAAAAAATATCAAATATCTTAAAAAAAGCATTTGTAACAGAAATGAAAAACAAGAACACAAGAATAATAAAAAAACACAAATGTAATTTATAGAAAAAAATCAAAACTCAAACAAAGTTACTTCATCACAAAAAATAGCATTACAATGTCTCATGTAAGCATTTACAATTAGAAAAATAACAAATGGTATGGTTAAAATAATATTGTATCAAATATATAGTATTTTTATATGCTTTTGAAATTTAAAAATCACGAATACCCAAATCTCTATGGGAAAAATAGCATAATAAAGAGAATTACGAATGAAAAGAAAAAAAAGAAAAATAATAATTGAATGGACGACATTGAGAATCCTTTGTTTTTGGACTGCGATCATCTATGGGCTACCGACTGCCTTCACTTGCTGCCGCAGAACACCGGTATAACCAGTTCAAAATGAATGCCTTGCAAAATTGCTATAATTAGTTGATTTTTTTTCGCCGTTCCCTTATACTATTACTATATATGATTTATAATAATAATAATAATAATAATACTACGTATCAATGGGGGATTTTAATTGGGGGAGGGAGAGGTTAGACTTTGGAGAAGATTCAATCATCCGTATTTTTAGTTGAACGAATTATGAATTAGGAAACATTAGATATGGCATATTTGCCCTTATTATATGTCATAATTAAAATAATATAACAATTGTTAATTTCCTTATAATTAATGATGATCGTTGATTTTAACCAATTCATGAATATAATTGATCCCCACTTTATACACTAGAATTATGTATACATTATAACCTTCTCTCTCTCTCTCTCTCTCTCTCTCTCTCTCACACACACACACACACACACACACACACACACACACACACCCACACACACACAAGGTGCATCTGATGGGAACCTTTTTCTATGGGGGAACAAAAAACCCATCTCATCTACTTATTGTTCAATTTGGATGGTCCGGATTAAAAAATTGAGGCGGTGGTAGAATTGTAAATAATTAAAAAAAATTTAAACAACGCTTTTCATTAAGGACAAAATCAGAAAAAAGTGAAAAAAAAAAATTATCCCAGCTTTTAAAAAAGTAAATAAGCGATAGAGAATCAACAAATCATGACAGAAATTACAACTACAAACTCAATTCAATCCAAAACATCAACGAAGCACTACGATTCAAACCATACATGGAGAAGAATTTCGTTGAAGATTGATGAAGCTTTGCAATAAGTTCGAATAAACAACCATGACAGAAAATAAAACTAGTTGCAGTTAGAATCTGCAAAAAGGTAAAAAAAAATCCATTCGTCCAAAAAACTATTTTTTTTTATTTCGTTGTAGTCCGTAATCGTGGAGTACAAAATTGTCAAAATAATTTTCACATGAATAACTGGTCAATTTCCAGAAAAATACTCATTTTAGCATAGACGAATAGAACTTTTAGCACGGATTTATGTATTTATTAAATTGGGATAAAGTGATGTTGATGTATTTCTGTTGTTGTAATCATATAAACAAGAGTAATTTTAGCATATTAAAAATACCGATATATCCTATTTTTAACAAAGCCCAACTCAAGAATAAAACCCTGAAAATATTTGATTCATCAAATTCCTAGATGCACTAAGCTTCTTTATTTTAACTGTATTCCTCACATCACTAATCTCAACGACTGCGTTCTTCTTACCCTTCGGATTGTTGTAGACATACTTCCATAAAATGTTCCATCTTTACACTTATTTTCTCCTGCAAGACGAATGTCAAAACCATATGATTTTGCATAAATCTTAAAATATTTACACCCTCATTCGGAGTTTTAAAATTAATCGGCTTCAATTCAGTATTTGGTAAGTAGTAATTGGACATATCACTACGATCACTCAACAAAAAAAAAGTTGTCACATTAAATAAAACAAAAGGTATATAACAAAGACACATATAATAACCTAATTAAATAGAAAATGATAACATGCTGATATGGTCATATAATCATGCTAAAAGATGTTATCATGATATTTATAAATGCTAATTAATATAGACTACAAAATCATAAAATTTGTATGAACAATGCTAAAATAAATATTTGAACATGCTAAAATTAATAATTGCACATACTAAAATGATAATGTCCCTACAATTTTTAATATGGTAATATATGTTGGCTAACAACGAAAAATAACTTCTATGACATGATACTCAAATAAACAAATCAAATCAATCATAGCAAAAAAGAAAAGAAAAAGAAAATACACAACATCAATGAATTTTGTTGATCGACATTATTCAATAAATAACACAACAAACATAAAAAACTAACCGGTACACCAAACTGTAGAAAAGTCATCGAACAATATAAATTATATAATATTCATGAAGTCTCCATAAAATACAACATCGATAAATTCTACCGATTGCAACATCGAATTTTCATAGCAAAACGATGAAGCAGAAACTAAAATAAGATGAGAAATAAAAAATCACAAGAAGAAAAAGAAATAAATCACCATACCAAACTGCAAAAATAAATTGAAAAGAAAAAAAAACAACATACATGGAGTCGACATATACAAAGACAGTGTCAATGAACTCTACAAATCGCAAGGTTGAATCTTCACGATGAAAAGATGAAAGCAGAAACTGAAAGACGATGAGAAATCAGAAGGCGGTGAAGAAAAAGATGTAAATCAGTAAGGGAGAGAAATATGGGAAAGATAAGTATGAAAAAAAAATCTGAAGAAAGAAATTTGAATTATCAAATTACTATATTATCCTTCCTTTACTTAAATTTGTCAAAAATAATAAAAATACCACCGCTCCATGCCTAGGGCCGGCCCTGACAAAATGGGGGCCCTTGGCGAAATGAACAAAAAGGGGCCCTAGCATAGTAACATCTAAGACAAATGGCAAAATCTCAATTTATTCTAATTGATAGAACCATTTCCAAAGTACAAAACTATCTCCCTTACTTCAAATTCTTCTGCATATTTACCCTGAATCACCCAATCTTTCAATAGCCAAAATCATGTCCATAACAGTCTCCAACATCCAAAATCATGGAAAAATACAATCAATCCTAAAAAACAAGAAAAATGTAAGTGTTCAACAACTACTAAAATAATTTAGATTTTCTAACATTTTTAGAAGCAAAATCATCAATAAGGTCTTCCAAATTAAGTTTTTCCAATGAATTATTTTCAATGCTAAAAAATGCCAGTCCATTCAACCTTTTTTGAGACATAGATGAACGTAAATATGATTTTATCAATTTTAATTTTGAAAAACGTCATTCTGCCGATGCTACAATAACATGTACTGTCAACAATATTCTATATGCAATGGAAATATTAGGAAAATAATGTGATTTAGCAAAATCAAGAAGTTCAATAGTTGACTTAATTCTAGTTGGTAAACACACTTGTAGCACTTGCAATTCAGAAAATAAATCATGTGCATCAATGTCAAATTTATCATTATGCTTAATGGCATTTTTAACACAACATTTATGCAATGTATTATTATCTAATGAAGGCAACTTCTTATAATTAAACAAAAAGCCAAAAATATCTTCAAAAGCTTCCAATTGTTCAAATCTATTTTTTAAAGATAAAATAACAATATCAACTACAACAATAAAATAATTGGTTGTAAAAGACTCCTCGACAGATAATGAAATATCTTCATGACTATTTTCATCAAATTGCTTCTTCACGTGAGTCAAATGTTTTTTTAGGAAAAATAGGTTCAATTTCCAGTTTAGATGCAAGCACACTTAGCAGATGCCATTGCCAATTCAAAACCTTCTTCTTTGTATTTTTCAAAATAAGAAATTAGACCTCTTAAAATTAATATTGCAGAATCAATTACCCAAGAAAAATTTAAAATTTTCAAGTTCATGAATAGCTAAAGACTCAACCTCACTTCTTATTTTAGCATCTTCACCGATTCTCGATAATTCAAATAAAGCTTCTCTTATTATATTAGATTGATTTATTATAGTTGCAATGCTATTAACATGACTTTTTCATCTTGTTGCAGACAATGACTTTAAAGTTAAATGATTAATATGATCTAATAAAATTTTCCACCGTTTAGTAGAACCAGCAAACAAAGTATACAAACGTTGTACAACTCCAAAGAATGAGACATTTTTAACACAAGAGTTTGCCATATCACATATAATTAAATTAAGAGAATGAAAAGCACATGACATATAGAATGCTCTAGGATTGATATCAAGAAATCTCTTTTGCACAACCTGATGTTTTCCTTTCATATTAGAACCATTATCATAGCCTTGCCCCCTCACATTATGATCGACAAAATATTGACTACCCGCAAGTGCATGGTGTAGCTATGTATAATGATGAACAAGATCGTATTCCATAGAGACTAATGATTAATTTATGCATGAGTATTGCAACGTCAACTTCCTAACACTATTTAGGCAAGATATCAAAAGATTTGGATTTAATTAACTAATTAAACAGGAAATTAAATAAAGCAAATAAAAGATGAATGGATGAAAATTGGGTCTAAATTTAGAGGGAAAGAAATATTCTAGGGTTTTGATTTCATTGATTTATCCATACAATGTCAATTCAATTATATAATTTATTCACGATTCGAGTTTTATTAGGACGATCACTCATTTAATTCACGTCTTCTCTCAAGGTGCTTAAACAGTAGATTACATGCTAGAATTAATGTGTCCATTCAATTACTAACATGCAACTCCTAAAAGCTCAAAGGATTTATTGTCCTCACAATTAACCTCAAATCTCTTGATTGTTATTGATTAATATGCTTTGTGTTCTTGTGTTCAAGTGTTAAAACTCCTCTCTCGATTTATGAATTAACATAACAAATCATGCTATCATGGTGATCACTCAATCAAGCAAACAAGGGGAAGAAGACAAAGAATAAAAGAAGAATCAAAATCATATAATTAAATATCCATCGTACTTCAAAATCAACTACTATCAAACCCTAGAATACTAGAGAATTAGTTACTCATAATTAAATAAATAGCTAATAACAATCCAAGAGAAAACATTATTTGGAATAAAAAACACAATAAAACCCGGAGGATGAATCTTGATCTTCAACTTGTTCTTCTCTTGCTCTTCAATCTCTATCTTTAGGGGAGGAATATGGTGTGTGTTGTTGTGGTTTTTGATGTTATGGTAGGGTTTATGATGCTTAATTTTCATACTTGAGAAGATATATATAGTTAAGGAAGTATCCTAGTTGAAAAAGGAAAGAAAATGGGCCAAAATAAGCCAAAATCAAACCCCCAGGGCTCGATTCGTGACTTCGCCTGTGATCGGGTCGGTCGCGGGTCCACCTTGGGTAATTTTTTGCACACTCGCGACAGAGAAGGGATATCACAGAAGCAAATTTAAGACCCTGGTCGTGAATAATCTGACTGGTCGCGGGTCCACGTGGCAGTCCGGTATGCTTTCACTGTTTTGCTTCGTTCTCACTCGTTTCTCGTTCGATTGACCCGATTCTTTTTGCAACGTTGTAGATAGAAAAAAATTAAATATTATATATAATATTTTTATTGATTTTTATACATATTTATTTAGTTTTGGAATCTTATGAAATCCAAAATTAGATAAAATATTTAAATAATAAAGATATTATTATATGATAAACATTAAGAGTCTTTGGCAACAAGTAAATATCTTTCAAAAGATATACATCAATTTCCAACAGCCAATGAGATAGTGCCACATCAGCTATAGATCTCTCCCTACAACTATAAATAGGACCCTCTATATCAGTTGAAAATCACACCAGAAGTCATTTGAAGAGTCCACGAATTTGAGAAGAAATTCCATAAGTGAAATTCTCTCAAATATTCAAGGCGCTCTTCACTAAATTCATCACGAAGACGATGTTTGATCCATAAACAAGGCAATCAAATGCGTTCTTCATCAAATTCATTCCGAAATTAGTGTTTGATACGGAAACAAGGCGTCGGCCCTTCGAATCAACGTTATCAAGACTAAAGATCAAGTCAAAAAAGATCGAGGATACAAATCTTCCCCGAAAACTTCAAAGACCAAGTTCAAACAACAAGTCCGAGAAAATCAAAGAGGCAAATTTACTCTGAAGATTTCAAAGACCGTTTGAAGATCAAGTTTTGAAGAGAAGAATCAGAGAAAAATAGAGATTGAATCTGTATAAATATATTTTGATTCAAAGATCATCTGAATTGTACACTGTTTTGTGTTTTACCAATTTAAATACAAAATTTTGTGTTGCGGTGTTCCTAACTTGATTTACTATCTTTCTAGGGTCTTCCCAAACTCATTTGAAGTTCACACAAAAAATGGCATCAAATCTCTTCACAACGAACAAACACATGATAATGTACAAAATATAGAAAACTATGCAAAACTTATCACTTCATGCATGAAATGCCCATTAAATACCACTCAAATGAACCTCAAAACACATGTAAAACACGAGGTTATCACATTATCAACATCAAGATCAAGTTGTTCTAAAGCAGATTTGATTTCATTAAAAAGAGATAATCCAGATGTATCATCCACTTCTAGAAACACAATGAAATATTCTTCTACCTTTATTTGAAAACAAAACATATCAACACATCGAATTACTAATGTCATTTGTTCATTATGACTTGCATCTGAAGTACAATCAAGAATTACAGAATCATACTTTGCCTTTTTTATTTTTTTCAATTATAGCATTTCTAGCATTAGAGGCCAGTGATGAAATCAATTCATTTTGAATCTTGTGACTAAGGTAGTGATAGTGAATTTCTTTGTTCTGGATACGTCTACAATGCTCTTACATTACCAAATCAAACTCAATAAGTAATTCAACTTAATCCAGAAAATTATCATTATTTTTTTGATATCTTTTCATTGTCCCCACGGAAGTCAAATTACGTGATGCAAGACATTTCATAATAGAAATAATTCCTTTTAAGACTAGTTTCTAATGATCTTTCTCCTTTTCAATTTGCATATGCAAATCTTTATCATTTGTTTCATTTCTTTTCAATCTAATTTGCAAATCAATCCAAGTATTCATATTGTTAATGTGCTCAATACTATTCTCATGTTTTTTTTTATGTCCGTGACTTATATGTTTCCAATCATTTAAATCTTCATTTTCCAATAAATTAGAATTTTGAATCGATTTAAACTACTTACAATAGAAACAATATATCTTGTTTGCATCTTTTAAGTACACAAGCCTTTTTTTATCTTGATTTTCTCCATTTGGCAATTTTCTTGTATAATGAGAATAAGAAAAATGTCTACCAAACTCATCAATAGGAAACGTGAGATTATTTTCTCTTAAATGACATTTCTCTAGCAAAAGATCTCTAGTTTTATTATCAATATTATCCCAAGTTATTGGATCAAATATATTTGAAGCATGATCATTTTTTTCAAATTCATTCTCATTCTCATTTATATCAACTTCCTCATTCAAAATAATATCTTCACTCTCAATTACATCAATTTCTTCATTCAAAGAAGAATATTCAGTTTCATTGTCAATTATATCAATTTCTTCATTCTCAATCACATCAACTTGCTTAACTGAAGAACTCGTCTTAAAGAACTCACCAGTTGCTCCAGTTTGAGTTTTAATAAACTTTTCAGTTCTTAGTTTCTTATTTCTTTTCTGACTCCCAGATGGATACTTTCTAGGTGGCATATTTTACAATCAAGTACCAAACAACAACATAGTGTCAATAACTCAATACAATAATACTAAAATAGAGAACTCACCTTTCTACTCCAGCACTCATCAGAGTTGTAAGAATAGAAAAAATACCTCAAATTCACTGCCCTCGAGGAACACAAAGCTGTTACGTACCGAGCGTCCGAGCCTGTCTATGTTATGTAACAGAAACACTCCAAAAGAAGATCACCAAGAAGAAAACTTTAAACCAAGTTCACGAATTATGTGACTGCAGTAAGAAAGCCAGAATGACTAAAGAATAATAATCTAAAATTCTCCAAAATTAACAAAACTTCTGTATAAAAGTGTAATCTTTGTTGATACCAAAATATTAAACTTTACACAAATATTCTATTTAAATAAATAATCACAATTCACAAAATTCGGATTTACCTTGTTGATTGTTGAGACGACTTGAGAGAAAAGTTGTGCACAATAATAGTGAATGCGAATCAAGAGAATCAAATAATTTGAGAAGGTTGGAGCCGAGTGAAAGAATCTATATCAGATAAACAATGACGGTTGATGAGTGTGGTTTTTGCATTATTTATTGAGCTTCATATGATGTATTTTGATGAGTTAAATGTGTGTTTTCATTCCCTTTTACTTTTTAACCTCGCGATTTGGAAATGTTATTTCTTATTTGAGTTTATAGGAATTGGTGGATGAATAAATTAATTTTTAAGTGATTCAATACCATGGGAAGATAGCTGATTGAATTGGGAGCACGCTGCAAGTTGAATCACCTCAATCAGACAAGAAACGAGAGAGAACGAAGTAAAACTATGAGAGGTGTCGGAGCAGGGGTGGAGCGACCCGAGCAGCTCACTCGCGCCAAACAGTGTGACCCGAGTGCTCACTCGCACCGTTTGGTATGACACGACCAACTCAAAGTGTGGCGCGACCCGTGCACAGGAGCGATGTGAGTGAACGTCGACACAGAGGTCCCAAAAGTCAGTTACGGGTCGCGCCAAAAGAAGGAGGTGGTCGCGTCCGTGCACGTTCTTTACCAATTTTTTTTTTATCATTTTTCACCCATTTTTGATTTTCTTTAATTTCATTAGAGATTGCCCTAATGAAATTTGACACCAAAATACAGAGGTCCCAAAAGTCAGTTACGGGTCGCGCCAAAAGAAGGAGGTGGTCGCGTCCGTGCACGTTCTTTACCAATTTTTTTTTTATCATTTTTCACCCATTTTTGATTTTCTTTAATTTCATTAGAGATTGCCCTAATGAAATTTGACACCAAAATAGACGTTCGATAGTCTCATTAGTGCTAAGTACCCAAAGAAATCAATCCCGAGAGTACCTCTGCCTTCATGTTTTGTTCTCCATTTATTTTTTTTCGTTTATTTATTGCTTTCTCTAGTTTAGATTAGTTAGTTTCCATTTTCATTTGTCGTCTAGATAATGATTGAGATCCGATGTCATAGCACACACAATTAGATCTAATTTAGTCTTTGTAGACACGACACTTGCTCACCATTGTCTACACAGCCCCCGTCCTCTTGCGGGTTGTGCTAAATTTTGGCCGACCAACGGTGAAAACTGAGAGAAATTGAGAAAGAGAGGAAAACGAGACGTTGAAAGAGAGAGGGGAAAAGAGAGAATAGAATGGGAGAGGGAGTGAAGATAGAAAAATTAAAAGAAATTACTGTTACATAAGATTTTTTTTTTGGGGCCCTAGGCCCACTTCGCCTACCCCTAGGGCCGACCGTGGCCTTAAATCTCCACGTCTAGATTGAGTCACTGAGTGGATGAGATGGATTCATAATTCCCATATGGGGAAAGCGTTCTCATTTGAACCATTATATATATATATATATATATATATATATATATATATATAGAATGTAAATTAGCTTGCATGTACATTATATCAACCATAAGAACTTCAATCCAAATTGTTGTCAACACGAACAGATAGATGATAAAAATTTAAATTAATACTACTTTAGGGATTTGATGCATTGTAGCTACTTATTCACACACTGAAATATGAAATGATTCAGAACCCGAAAGATGAAAACTAATATCTAGCAAGAACTCTAAAAATTCTATACTTTTAATTTTTAATTTTAATAGATCACTAGTAAATAAATTTTTGTTGAAAATTAATATAAAAATAATTATAAAAAATACATAATTTTTTATGACTTATAATTTTCATCTTTCATGTCTTAAGTTGATAATTAAGTTTGAAAATCTCATAGATTTGTTGAATGGTCTTTATCACTTTTTTTTTTTGGATGTCGAGGGTAATCCGCAGCCGCTACCGTGGTGCGCACTGGGTAAATCCCGCCCCTGTGTAATAGCCTGCAAACCTACACAGGGAGGTAAACCACACTTGGCAAGCCAGGTATGACAGGCTCACACTTAGTGGTGTTGGTGGTGGATCGAACTTAAGACATTTGGCCTCAAGAAACACCACTCACCACTAGGCCATCCTGAAGGGGACGTCTTTATCACATTTTTATATTGATCGATGAGGTCCTGAGATCGATCCCCTACCAAATTCTCCAATATCTTCTCATCCACCGTGGAATTGTTGCCACATGGACATGGTAGAGCTTGATGATTAGACTCATCTTTATTAATTTCGATATATATCCATGTCGTAGAATTTTACAATATAATTTTAATTTGGAAATAATTTTTATAGTAAGTTGTAGGTAATTAAGGCAATAAATACATAATATCACATTCAAGAAAAAGAAAAGGGAATAAAAACTCCCCAGCCGATTATTGATTTATTTCTTCTCCGTGACACCATAGATTTTTTTTCCCACTATTCTTCCTCTGCAAAAACATTACTTATATACTATTTTCACTAGCCACAATTAAAAATGTAATTCACTCAATTATTAAAACTTTGTAGGAAGAAATCGCATTCTCCACTGGCGAATTAAATTCTTTATTCTACATTTAATGTTTTAATTTATATCCCACGATTAAATTTACGAGTTTAATAATATATTATAAAAAAAATTAATTATAACATAATTGATTTAGTCACATTTATCAACACAAGATTCAAATTTTAAAAATTACAAATCATATTTATTAAATAATCGTCCTTAATAATCATTTATTTAAAAGTAAATATAACCGCTAATTGCATAAAATTAAATCTAAAATATAAGTGTAAAATCAAAGTAATAACATGAAATTGGTGAAAAAATGGAAGAAAATTTAAACATGTTTTCGGAATATGAGTTGCAAACCAAGTGTAGAATGGATCGGAGGATCCATCCACTCCACTGGATATATACCAATTCCCTTTTTTAGGGGCAATATTTTTCTTAAAAAATAATTCCTCTACAATTACTCAATTAATTAATGCAAATTTTCATGTACATAAGATGTACATCCGACGGTCAAATACGTATTGATCCGGTCAACACGTTGATAAAAAGTCATCAAAATAGGTGCTGCTTTTTAGGGATACAAGTTACTTTTTAAATTTTAAGTGATACTTTTTAGTATTACGATTGGTACTAATTTTGACAGTTTTATTTTTTATTTTTTTCTGGTCGATACTTTTTAATGATACAAGTGATACTTTTTACTGTTATGATTGATACCGATTTTGACGGATTTTTTGGTCAACGCATTGACCATCTAATGTGCACCTAGTGCAACAAGACCTGACCGTTAATTAATGGACGAGCAAGAACAAAAAATATATGAACTATTAAGTATTCATGTCACATATACTACACAACTTTAAACGCATAGAGTTGGACTTCCGTGTACATATATATCCATATATCAGACGGTATCTTATCTTAATTTTTTAGTTGAGTAGATTTTATTTTTGGTCCCATTAGAATAGGATTAAAACACTTTTAGTCTCAAAAGTTATTTTTTTGGTCCCTAGTGATATTTTTTCGACAATTTTGGTCCCATAAGATATTTTTCCGACTATTTTAGTCTCATAAGATATTTTTTCGATAATTTTAGTTCCAAACTAACTGAGATCTTTGTGCTAGACAACACAAATTGATTTCAGATAGAATGACAAGATGTCTTGGATTTTGGAACGTGTCTTGTTTGTTTTCATATGCATGAGACACATTTCAGATTCATCAAAATTGTTAGTTTTGGGACTAAAATTATTGGAAAAATATCTTATGGGACCAAAATTGTCGAAAAGATATCATTTGGGACCAAAAGACTAACTTTTGGGACTAAAAATGTTTTGACTCGATTCTAATGAGACCAAAAGTGAAACTTACCCTTTTTTAAACTGTCGATTGGGACGTGCACTTGCCCAACGCTAACGCGTGGGCTCGTACATTGTGTTCGATAATTATTTTTCTCAAAATAAATATAAACTTTAAAATGAAATTAGTGAATTCTAAAGTTAAAGTGAATTAATTTAATTTGTTTGATTTAGTAACTTGCGCAGTACACTAGCCTGATACTAACACATGACTCGTGCTCTGCGCTCGACAATATTTTTTTTTCAAATTAAATATAAGCCTTGATCGAGATTAATAAATCTTAAAAAAAAAAAAAATCCTTAAAAACAAAAAAAAAACCCCACAAAAAATCTAAATTTTTCTAATAATACTAAAAAAAATTAAATTTTAAACCCCTAAACTCTAATCACTAATTGAAATGGAATAGATCAAAGTTAATTTGGACTAACTCATATAAGATAATTAGTTGATTCGATATTTTTAAAGATACATGTAATATTTTGGAACTTTGAAATTATATTTTTTATTTTAGGATTGACTCATTGACCGACCCATTTTGATATAAGCTTTAATGCACATAATGCATGCAAGCATTTGCATTTTAAGAAATATATATATTTTTATTATACTTCTCACTAATCAAAACAAACTTTGAAATGAATCCGAATTTTGTTTGAAGATCGCGCGTTAGATCAAAAAAATTACATATAGCATCAATATCTATATATGTACGTACACAGCATCTTAAGAGCCGCATTAGAAATCATAGTTATATATAGAAAAATTCAAATAATAATCTAATATTAATGTTTACTAAAAGATTCATTGAATCGGTTGATTAATTTCAATTCATAACAATATTATATTCTCCACCGGATGTTCATAATTTTAACCATAACTGATCTCACGTTCACATAAAACCCTAATTCCAATTTCTTGAGATCGATCATCACAAAACACAAAATAATCTATCTTTAAATTCTGAAAACTAATTAAATTAAAATCTAGCTCATCACCTCTCAGATCTCCATGTATCTATATACCCTCCGTGGGCATCTCGTAGCGGCAAAGCGGCAATTATGGCTTCTCCTCAGCCATTTCTTGATGCAGCGACCGTGAAAAACATGCAAGCACGGCATTCTCAATAACTCTCCTCCGCTGCGGCCGCCACCGCCGCCGCCCAGTTCTTCCAAGCTTATGCTGCAGCAACCCTTCTCATCAACCTCGTACTTCTCCAACAACTGAAACTACGAATCCGCTGCCGGAACCATGCGATTGTGTTAATATATTTATATTTCTGTTAGTTTTCTTATAATTTGAGTTAGGTAGAGTGAGTTACACGTGTCAATAGATCCGCGTTGCATGGGAGTTAGTTAAGGGTAGCTGTCATACTAGCATGCAATATAAATTTGTAAAGCAAGCTTTGTATAGCTAAGTTCCAAAAAATAATAACACACTCTTCAGATATTCTCTCATACTATCTCTCTGCAATATGTGTTTTCTCTCTCTACAAAATATTATTTTCTTCTCTGTAATCTTAGCTTGGTTTAACATGGTATCACGCTGAGTTTTTGATCCTGTACCTGTGTTTTCCACATTTCTATTGTGGATCTCTCAATCTTCCTGCATTTCTATTGCAGATCTTCTTTTTATTGTTGGTTTTTTTCTGATTCCTTTGTTCGCTCATGGCTTCCGCTTCCACCGTTGAACTTCCGCATCTGCAAGCTCTGCATCTCCGACTCGATCGCTCCAACTACGCCTTTTGGCGACTGCAGATTCTCACGACCATTCGTGCTCATGGTTTCTCCTCCTTCATCGATCCGATGAAGCCTCCTCCTTCTCAGTTCCTTCCGACTTCATCCACCGGCCAGTGCATTCCAAATCCAGATTATCCAATCTGGTTGTCTCGTGATCAGTTCCTAATGAGCTGGATGTTGAGCTCAATCACTGAATCCATGCTCGGCTACGTCACTCTCGCTGTCATACTACATGTGAGTTATGGCAGGTGCTTGAGTCTCTTTTTCAGTCGCAGTCGAAGGCTCGAGTGATGCAGCTTAGATTTCAACTCCAGACAACGCGAAAAGGCGATTCATCGGTTGACGAGTTCTTCCTCAAAATGCGGGGTTTTGCTGACCTTCTCGCCGGTGCTGGTCATCATGTGTCTGATGATGAATTGATCCTATATATCCTTGCTGGCCTTGGACCTGAGTATGAAGCTATAGTTGTGAATCTCACTCACCGTGCTGATCCAATGAATTTGCAGGAGGTGCACTTTGCTCTTCAAGCTCTAGAACAGCGTCTTCATAGTCAGGCTTCGGTTTTTCCGAGTGCAAATGTTGCGTACCACCGCTATCCTGGCCCCTCATCTACTCGCCCAGCTGTCTTGGAGTCTGTTCACTTTGGTGGCAGAGGCATGCATGCTCCTCGTGGCAGAGGCAATGGCCGTGGTTTCATAAAAGAAAATCGTATTGTTTGTCAATTGTGTGGCAAATCCGGTCATGTTGCTCTGAAATGCTATAAGCGTTTCGATATCAATTTTACTGGCAATCCGTCTCCTCAATCTCATGCATTTTATACTGATATGGCTGCAAATGATTACTACCAGGATGACTTTTATGATGAGGAGAGCTCTACTCAATGGATTGTGGACAGCGGCGCAACAAATCATATCACTAATGAGCTGCACAATCTCTCTCTACAATCTGCTGTGTCTGGTGATGAGCGTTTGGTTGTTGGGAACGGGCAACACTTGCATATTTCTCCTTCTGGTAATGCTCTTGTTTCTACCTCTTCACACTCTCTTCTCCTCAACAACATATTATATGTGCCTCAAATTACTAAAAATCTTCTTAGTACACTACAAGAATTCATCGATTTAGCGACAGAAATTTCCGTCGGTAAACCAAGATTTTCCGTCGTTATTTCGTTAGTCGGCAATCCAATTTAACGACGGATAACTGCCGTCGTTATAACGACGGCCATAACGACGGAACAAATCCGTCGTTAACTCTGGTGTGGTCTATAGTCGTTACTTTTTACGACGGACATAACGACGGCCTATGTCCGTCGTTAATATTTAAAAATAAATAAAAAATAATATTTAACGACGGACTCGGTCCATCGTTAATAATTAAAAATATATAAAAATTAAAAAACGGATTAATTTAACGACGGACACTGTCCGTCGTTAATAATTAAAAATAAATAAAAAATTAAAATAAAAATATATAAGAACGGACGACGTCCGTCGTTAATTTTTTTTTTGATTATTTCTGTTTACGTTTATTTAATTTGCTTTTTGTAATTTAGATTATTGTTTGTAAATAAATTATGGAAAAACTATAATAAAACATTGAATAATATATATATATATATATATATATATATAATCTCCAATAAAATACATAAAATGTAATATAATATAATAAAGAGTGTATAAAATAAAAATAATAATAGTGTCAAGATGAAGATGGAGGAGGGCCCCTAAACTGCGCCCGCATCAGCTCGAACATCTCAGCCTGCTGGCGCAGCATCTCCTGCTGCTGATCGATCTTCTCCTGCTGGGCTTGGAGAAGCGCTGCCTGTGCGTCCATCTTCTCCTGGAGAGCCGCCTGCTAGGCATCCATCTTCTCCTGGAGAGCCCTGATGGCAGCCTGAGTGTCGGGCTGTGGATGAGCTGCAGATGAGACACTAGGAGCTGAATAACTCCTAGATCGACTGCCGAGCCCAAACACTCGATCTTCTTCGAGTGTCGGAGGGCAGCGTCCACATATATGACGCTCATGTAAACGGGTGGTGGCGCCTCATCTGTGCCAGGATTCGGCTGACTCAACTCCTCTACCCGAGCCAATACATCAGCCTATTCACAAAATCAAAAAAGAATGATTAAATATTTAATTTCTATGTTATTAATAAATTTATAAATATCGATAAATTAACTTACAGCTATACGGGCAGACTTCCCATCTGTGTGGGATCCATCGGCATTGTCGTGCAGCCTCCTGAATGTCTCCCACGCCACGTCATTGGGCTGCACGCCCTTCTCCTTAGCCTATTGGATAGAGACATGTTAGCACAAACATATTAAAAAATAAATAAATAAATATTAATTTAATTGCATACCAAAGCTGCAGCATGCGCAACTGCACTCCGAGAGCCTCCTCGATGCTTCACAATGCCTGTGCTAGGACCATCGGGCTCAGTCAGATGATTCTTCGATGCGATCGCTGACTTCTTCTTGAAGGCATCACTGTCCCAGTACGCCTTGAAGCCCTCCCACATCTCAACTAGCATGAATGGAGGGCAGCCCTTGGTCCTATCCTTCTTGAAGTAATGGACCATGTCCCTGTATCTCTGAGGAGCCCTGAGCTCCCATGCTGCCCAAATGGCATCCTCCAAAGTGGGATCCCAAAACCACTCCTTCTGCAAGATATTGAGAACATGTGAAAATACTAAACTTATATAACATTTTAAAATATATGTATATAATAATAAGATACCCGGAACTCCTCCCTATATGTCTGCCTCCTCTCAGGGGGCACCATCTTCCAGGTGTAGGCACCCGGGTGCAAAAACCTCTTGAAGCTCGATGTGATGGTGGCTGAGACGGGATAACTCGGCATCAATTGGGTTCCAAATGTAAAAAACAATAAATATATTAGAATATTACAGTTATTAAAATAATAATCTGTAAAAAATATTCAAAACTATCTAATTCAACATACCCATCCTGAAGCCAACAACGACGCCGACCTTGCGCATCAATATCGGGCAATGACGATCCATGTAGTGAGATATCGCCAACTGGGCCGCTCAGGCCCACAGATGACGATGATGAACCTCCAGCTGAGGTAGTACCGCCTCCCTGCATCTGCAAAATCATATTAAGTTTAGTTTATGAAGTTAGCAAATTGCAACGGTACTAAGTACTTGAATAAGAAAACATCTATATATATAAAATAAGACCAACCACACTAATCATCTATTTCATCATCATCACTTATACTGTCATCTGATAAATCGATCTCTGGTTCTATATCTTCTTCATCATCTTCTTCTTCTTCTTGAATGTCTATTACCCCACCATCTGGATGATTTGGTATAGGATCGTCATCTATTGTGAGGGTATGCAAACCATCAACTTCATCCTCTTGAAAGGCTGAGGTTATGATTGTATTATCATCCTCTGATGGTACTTCAACATTAGATCAAGCCTTTATTTTGCAGACCGTCCACCAATCACTTCGAGAGCGATTTAAAGTTGGGTATTCACAGTAACACACTTGGATTGCTTGTTTAGCAAGCACAAATGGATCAGATCCTGAATACTTACGCTCATGATTTATAGAAACCATTTTGTAGTCAGGATGCACATTTATTCCTTGTGTTGATGTATCAAACCACTCATATTTAAACAACACTGTCTTCTTAATAGGTAGACCAGCGTATTCCAACTCAATCACCTCCATCAATCGCCCGTAGTATTCAGTGTGTGTCCCTTTAATGCAGACTCCACTATTTATTATAGTTCGCTGTGAGCCGTGGACAATTGTGTGAAATTTGTACCCGTTAATAAAGTACACAAGGTAGACATTAACGGAACGAGAAGGCCCACTTGAAAGATCACGCATGATCTTACTGACATTATTAGTTGGATCTTGTGCCTGTTACAATAGAAAACTTTATACAATGTTACAGTTGCTCATGTATACTTACATTAAGGTTTTCGGATATCATATACTTACATATTTGGCGAACCAGCTCGCAAATTCTTTATCCATTCATTTTTCAATATCTTCCATTGAGATATTCGAGCAGGATACTTTCAATTGGTCAACGAACACACTTCAAAAAATTAAGCATGGATTAGAATTTGGTGAAATAACAATAACACATTTTAAACAGTTCACATGCTTACATTGTGTACGGTTCAACTTCTGGACAATTAAGCAATACGTAAATCTGTGCTGCAGCATACTCGTTCTTCATCAAATATCTTTTTGACATTCTTCCAGATGGTCGACCGTGCTGCTTGAAAATCGACAGATTTATTGCACTGTCATCTTGTGCGTCTCCAAGACCTTCATAATTACGAGGCATGTTTCTATGTCTCATTTTTACAAAATCTTCAAAATAATACGAACAGAAGGTCGAAGCTTCTTCCACCAAATAAGCATTGCAGATTGAGCCCTCAACTCTTGCTTTGTTTCGGACGTTGTTTTTCAACTTTCTCAAGTACCGTTCAAATGGATACATCCATCGATACTGTACAGGCCCAGCAAGTCTGGCTTTATTAGCCAAGTGGACAGGTAGATGCTCCATTGAGCCAAAGAAACTTGGTGGAAAAATGCGTTCAAGTTTACATAATATGATTGGAATACTTTCATGCAACCGACACACATCATCAACAGTGATACTTCTGGCTGTCAAATCCTTGAAGAATAAACTCAATTCCGTGATTGCCTTCCAAACATTGGAAGGGAGAAGTTCAGAAAATGCAATCGAGATAAGACGTTGTATGAACACGTGGCAGTCATGGCTTTTCATGCCAAACATTTTCAATTTTCTCATATCCACGCATCTGCTCATGTTGGACACGTACCCATCTGGAAATTTCAACTCTCGAACCCATTCAAATAAGATGTTCTTCTCTTTCTTGTGCAACGTATAACAAGCCTTTGGATACTTGTCTGTGGACTCGTTCCGTTTTAGCTCTGGTCTTGAACAATACATATTCAACTCTTCTCTAGATTTGGAGGT
Organism: Perilla frutescens; assembly: GCA_026008535.1. Taxonomy (NCBI): domain Eukaryota; kingdom Viridiplantae; phylum Streptophyta; class Magnoliopsida; order Lamiales; family Lamiaceae; genus Perilla; species Perilla frutescens. The sequence continues at coordinate 22,798,568 of BRKX01000002.1, forward strand.
ATCTTTAGTCTTCCCCTGCACATTCAACACAGTATTGAATAGATTATTAAACACATTCTTTTCAATGTGCATGACATCCAGATTATGACGAATCAACAGTGAGCTCCAGTATGGAAGATCCCAAAAGATACTTTTCTTTTTCCACCCGCAACCTTTAGAAATTGTCACATTATCATAATTCTCTGTGACTTTTTGAAGACCCAATGCTTCAATGCGAGCCAGAATTTCGTGTCCCGATCTCGTCTCTGGAGGTCCTCCATTCACCACTTTGTTTTTTAAGAATGCTTTTTTATTTTTTCGGAAAAGGTGGTTTGCAGGCAAGAATTTACGATGGTTATCAAACCATGATTGTTTACCACTGCATGATAAGGTGAAGGCGTCAGTGGACTCCATACAGTGTGGACATGCCAATCTCCCAGCAGTGTTCCAACCAGATAACATGGAGTAAGCGGGAAAATCACTAATTGTCCATATCAATGCTGCTCGCATCTGAAAATTCTGTTTCAATGAAACATCATATGTAGGCACACCAACCTCCCACAATTGAATCAATTCAGATATCAAAGGTTGTAAAAATACATCCAACTTCTCTTTCGGATTACGTGGCCCTGGCACTAATACAGTTCGGAACATGTACTGCTCTTTCATACACATCCATGGGGGTAAATTATACGGTGTAATGATGACAGGCCACGAAGAATACTGTTGTCCTAATTGCCCAAATGGTTGGAACCCATCAGTAGATAGACCCAACCTAACGTTACGTGCTTCAGAAGCAAATTGAGGAAAAATTGTGTTCAGATGTTTCCATGCAGGAGAGTCTGCTGGATGTCGCATTACTCCGTCATCAACAGATGATGCATGCCACCGCATATCCTTTGCTGTTGCATTAGATGCATACATCCTCTGTAACCTCAGAGTGAGTGGAAAATAATACATCTTCTTGTGTGCAACTGTGGTCTTCTGTCTTTTTTGCGAACGGCGACTCATTTCCTTGAAACGTGGATGACCACATAATTTAAATTCAGTCAATTCACTATCAGCAGCCCAATAGATCATACAGTTGTTGAAACAACAATCAATCTTCTCAACAGGTAGCCCCATACCCCGCAGTAATTTCTTTGTGGTGTAGAAATTATCAGTTACCAAATTGTTCTCAGGAACTATCTCTTTCATTAATTGAGTTAGCTGATCAAAACATCTCTCTGACATGTTATTCTCAGATTTCAAGTTCAGCAGACGAGCAACGAGTGATAATTGAGAATGGTTCTGACAACCCGGCCACAATTCTTTGTCTGCGGCCCTCAACATGTCATAAAATCATTGCGCTTCTGGATTTGGGGCCTCCTCGGTATGATCATCGACATTGATGTTGATATGCGGACCAGCAGCATCCATTACCATGTTCTGGTATGTATTCATTCCATCCTGACCACCCAAATTCTGATCGGTGTCCGGATGCACCTGTTGTTCGCCTTGATAAATCCATACACGATAATTGTGCACAAATCCTTTCTTTGCCACGTGTAGTCTAACGGTAGACGGCGTTCGGAATGGAATATTCTTACACTTACGACATGGACACTTAATCTTGTCTACACTCATGAAGGACGGTTGATTGCAGGAAAACTCGATGAAAGCATTTAGTCCATTAAGGAAGTCCGGATTCAAAGCACCATTCTGAAGGTATCGCCGGTACATCCATTCACGATCTAGACTCATTGTAGAAGGCCAATTTCTAAAAAATATAAAAATAATTCATTCAAAAATAGTGCTAATTTTTTTAAAAATTTCGGCAGCACCTATGTGAATTTCCTAGTCCCAAGTTCTCGACTCTGCGCTAATTGATCTATGTTCTTCTAATCGATTCAAAACAACAAAAGCCAACGTTTCAATAGAGAGGGATCTAGGGGCCCTCATCCCAAACAAAAACCAACAATTCAATAAAGAGGGATCCAGGGGCCCTCATCCCAAACAAAAACCAACAATTCAATAAAGAGGGATCCAGGGGTCCTCATCCCATTTAACATAATTAATTGACATATAAATGCATAAATAACATACTTAGCATGATAATTGCCTAGATTACAAGCTTAATTAGCCTAAACTTGCCAAATAAATTTAACATAATTAATTGACATATGAATGCATAAATAACATACTTAACATGATAATTGCCTAAATAACAAACTTAATTAGCCTAAATTGCCCCAAAAAAAATTTAACATAATTAATTGACATTTAAATGCATAAAAAACATACTTAACATGATAATTGCATAAATAACAACCTTAATTAGCCTAAATTTCCCCCAAAAAAAATTAACATAATTAATTGACATTTAAATGCATAAAAACATACTTAACATGATAATTGCATAAATAACAACCTTAATTAGCCTAAATTGCCCAAAAAAAATTAACAAAATTAATTGATATATAAATGCATAAATATCATACTTAGCATGATAATTGCATACATAACAACCTTAATTAGCCTAAATTTCCCCAAAAAAAAATTAACATAATTAATTGACATTTAAATGCATAAAAACATACTTAACATGATAATTGCATAAATAACAACCTTAATTAGCCTAAATTGCCCAAAAAAAATTAACAAAATTAATTGATATATAAATGCATAAATATCATACTTAGCATGATAATTGCATACATAACAAGCTTAATTAGCCTAAATTGCCCAAAAAAATTAACATAATTAATTGACATATAAATGCATAAATATCATATTTAGCATGATAATTGCATACATAACATACTTAGCCTAAATAAGCCTAAATAACATACTTAGCATAAATTGACAAAATAACTATGCCAAAATTGCATACTTAGCTTATTTAATTGTAAAGCTACTAACTAACCTCATATATATCAATGTAAACCGAAGAATTCTTGTAGTGAACCTACACAAAAATATTAACAAATTATTAATTTGAATGATCGATCATCAATTATAACATGATGTAATATAGCATCGTTAATAATATATGCAACGGTTTCACCTTGTAAATTATTTACCTTATTACTATTATGATTTATTTTTCTAATATGATATAGTATATGATAATTAATAATGTATGTCATCTATTAAAATTGAAACTTTATCATACTAATTGCTCTCCCAATACAATTGTTTCTATACAATGTCAAACATAAAAAGATAGTTAAATAAGTCATTTGGGAGTAAGTGAAGCACCAATTTTTTTATTTTATTTTTAATTAAACGGACAGACATGCTTTACATTGTCATGAATAATTGAGTTGTATTAATTTATTATATTCTCTAGTTGTAGACTACAAGAAAAAAAAACCAGGATCTCTTCATTGTTTAATTCAAGCACAGCAAATCAGGAATCCATATGCTGCAACTCCATAATTTTACAGTTCTAATTAGGTTGGATAAAAATGTGTGTCTAATTAATAATGAAAATAAATAAATAAATATTTGGAATTGGTCAAACAAGAATCAATGTGCATATTTTTTCCCTTGCAGGAGTGAGAGAGAGAGATTGATTGTCAGCAACAAAATCAAAGAATCAAGAGACAATAAGCTGCACTTAGCAAGAAACCAAACACAAATCTCAATGTGCTGCTAATTGGAAGAAGCCAGTTCTTGATCAGAACACAGAAGCAAGCTTATTGGATCATTACTTATTTTGCTGTTTTTTTTTACTTCCATTTTATATATTTTTATGTGTGTGTTTTATGTGGTTTGTTTGCAGAGAGGGAGAGAGATGCAGAGGGAGAGAGAGACGAGAGTGAGAGATAGATACAGAGGGAGAGAGAGACGAGAGGAAGAGCTTACCTTGCCGCCGCCGCCTTCTCCTCCGCCGCCGTTCGCCGAGCCAGACACCGCCGCCTGCCGCCTTCGTCTTCACCGTCCGCCGGGTAGAGGGGGGTTAGGGGAATTTGGGAATTAGGGCAGATCGTGAATGAAATTTCAGCGATTCAGACTATCTGTTTAATCTTTTTTATCGACGGATAACGACGGACTGTGTCCGTCGTTAATATTTAATTTTTTTTAAAAAAATGCGGAAAATATTAACGACGGACACAGTCCGTCGTTAATATTTAATTTTTTAAAAAATAAATACGGAAAAATGTAACGACGAAAAGTTTCCGTCGTTAATTATTAATTTCTTTAAAAATAATTGCGGGAAAGCTTAACGACAGACTGTCCGTCGTTAATTATAAATATTTTTAATAAAATTAATGCAGAAAACCGTAACGACAGACACCATCCGTCATTAATTATTAATTTTTTTATAAAAAATGCGGAAAAACTTAACGACGGAAACATTCCGTCGTTAAATATTAATTTTTTTAATAAAATGAATACGGAAAATTATTAACGACGGATATGTCCGTCGTTATAAAAAAATATTTTTTAAAAATAATATTTCCAGAAACTATAACGACGGATGATGTCCGTCGTAAGGGTTAACAACGACCGTTCCATCGTAAGTCCGTCGTTAGACGTTACCGACGGACCGTCCATCGGCATTCAGTCGGTAAAGACGACCCGAAAAATTACCGTCGGGAATTCCGTCGTTAATAAGCAAAATTCTTGTAGTGGTATATCTCAGTTTACCAAAGATAATGGGGTTATAGTGGAGTTTCATGATACTGCTTGTCTTGTTAAGGACAAAATCAGCCACAAACCTCTGATGAAAGGCACTCTGGAAAGGGGGTTGTACAAGCTTGATCTATCCATGCTTCATCTGCGGTCTGCGAGATCAAGCAACATAAAAACACCATCAAGAGCTCAGCAAACTGGAGTTTTCTCTCATCTAGTAACGTCAGGTTCTCCTCTCCAGAATGTGTGCCTCACAGTTGTACATCTTTAAATTCTTCTGCTAAGCAGTCTGTATCTCAGTATAGCACTCATCTATGTACGTCTGAAATGAATAAATGGCACAGAAAGCTTGGTCACCCTCATGCATCTGTGTTGTCCAAAGTTTTACATACTATTAATCTATCTTCTTCTCCTTCCTCACTCTCTTTTTGTGATGCTTGTAAAATTGGACAACTACATCAATCTTCACATACATCTCAGCCTACCAAAACATCTAAACCATTCCAGTTAGTTCATTCCGACCTCTGGGGACCAGCCTACACTCCTAGTCTTCATGGATACAAATATTATATTCATTTTCTAGATGACTTTTCCAAGTTTACCTGGATATATCCTCTCACTCTTAAATCTGAAGCCCATAGTGCAGTCACTAATTTCCTAGCCATGGTTCAATGCCAATTTCACACCTCTGTTCAGTCTTTTCAGTGTGACTGGAGTGGTGAGTACAGGTCATTGGTCTCTCATTTTCAAACTCTAGGAATTCACTTTCAGCATCCCTATCCATACATTCACCCACAAAATGGGAAGGCTGAGCGAAAGCATCAACATATTGTTGATAAAGGTCTAACTCTACTTTCTCAAGCCTCTCTACCTCTCAAATTCTGGTGGGAAGCTTTCCACATTGCTACCTATCTCATTAATAGGCTTCCCACACCTCTCTTAGCCTATCAGTCTCCTTTTCAAGTTCTGTACAACCAAACACCTTCTTATACTAAGCTGAAAGTGTTTGGGTGTGCTTGTTTTCCCTATCTTAAACCATATAACTCTCATAAACTCCAATTTTGTTCTAGCAAATGCACTTTTCTAGGCTACAGCTCCTATCATAAAGGGTATATATGTTATCATCCTTCTGGCCAAATCTTTGTAGCAGACTCAGTAGCCTTTAATGAAGAAGAGTTTCCTTATTCTTCCTTTCTCTCTTCTCCTCCCCCTCTTCTTCTACTTCCTGCTCCTCTCCTTGTTTTCCATCCACCACTGTGACTGTTCCCTCACCCTTTGCTGGTCCTCCTTCTTCTCTTTCATTTACTCCTTCTGCTAGTTTTCCTCCATCTTCCCCTAATTACAGTTCTCCTCCTCCTCCTCCTCCTCCTCCTCCTCCTTCTTCTCTTCCTTCTCACAGGATAGTTACTAGGTCTAAAAATGGCATTTTTAAGCCTAAGGCTTGGCTGGCCGAGGGTGTATTTCCTAGTGTTCTTCCTAGTGTTCCTTCTACTATCAAGCAAGCTCTTGCTGATCCAGCCTGGGTTCAGGCCATGCAAACTGAGTTCAATACTTTACAAGATAAGAAAACTTGGACATTAGTTCCTTCTACTCCTGAGCTCAAACTTATCTCCAGCAAATGGGTGTTTAAAGTCAAAACAAAGTCTGATGGAACATTAGACAAATTGAAAGCTCGTCTGGTAGCTCGTCGGTTTGAACAATATGCTGGGGTAGATTACTTGGAGACATTCAGTCCCGTTGTTAAGTTTTATACTATTTAGTTGGTGTTTACCATGGCTGCAGTTAAAGGATGGTCTATTCGGCAGGTCGACATTAACAATGCCTTCCTCAATGGAGACCTTGAGGAGAGCATTTATATGGTTCAGCCTAGAGGGTTTGAGAGTTCTGCGTATCCTTATCATGTCTGCAAGTTATCCAAAGCTATCTATGGTTTGAAGCAGGCTCCGAGGGCGTGGTACAACACATTAACAGCTTATCTTCTAACTGAAGGCTTCACACGCTGTCAATCTGATTTTTCCTTGTTCTTCAAAAATCAACATGACAAAATGCTTCTGCTTCTAGTTTATGTAGACAATATACTTGTTACTGGGGATGATTCTCTTGAGGTTCAATCGGTGATTCATGCTCTTTATGCTAAATTTTCTCTCAAAAACCTTGGCGCTGTGAGTTATTTTCTTGGTGTAGAGGTTTCTCATCATAATGGGAGATTTGATCTCTCTCAAGCTAAGTATCTTGATGAGTTGCTAGACAAAACTAATTTGTTGGACTGCAAAGCTTCCCCCACCCCTATGATTTCTGGTGTTAAACTCTCTGCACAGGATGGGTCTGTTTTCGACAATCCCACTCTCTATAGAAATACAATCGGGGCTCTGCAATATCTCAACTCACCAGACCCGACATCGCCTTCTCTGTTAATAAGCTTAGTCAGTTCCTACAGAGGCCTTTGGATACTCATTGGGCTGCGTGTAAGCACCTCCTTCGGTATCTTAAAGGAACCAGATCTCTTGCTCTTAGCTATGGCGCCACAACTTCATTCTCTTTTGAGGCTTATTTCGATGCCGATTGGGCCAGTTGTCCGAATGACCGTCATTCTACTGGTGGCCATTGTGTCTTTCTCGGCTCCAATCTTGTTACTTGGAGTTCTAAAAAACAAGCAGTCGTATCTCGCAGTAGCGCTGAGTCCAAATATCGGGCTCTTGCCAACGTCACTGCTGATATTGTTTGGCTCCAAGCGTTATGTCGTGAGTTGGGGTTTCTTGTTCCTGCTCCTGCTCGACTGTGGTGTGATAACAAAAGTGCCATTGCCTTGGCGTCCAATCCGGTTTTTCATGCGCGCACCAAACACATTGAAGTCGATGTCCATTTTGTTCGTGAAAAGGTTCACGACAAGGTTGTGGAGGTTGCTCATGTTCCCTCAACAGACCAAGTTGCTGATTTGTTCACAAAGCCCTTATCTGAAACTCGATTTCAATTTCTTCGTGATAAGCTCAGACTCAAGCAACGGTAGCTCAACTTCTGCGGGGGAATGTTAATATATTTATATTTCTGTTAGTTTTCTTATAATTTGAGTTAGGTAGAGTGAGTTACACGTGTCAATAGATCCGCGTTGCATGGGAGTTGGTTAAGGGTAGCTGTCATACTAGCATGCAATATAAATTTGTAAAGCAAGCTTTGTATAGCTAAGTTCCAAAAAAAATAACACACTCTTCAGATATTCTCTCATACTATCTCTCTGCAATATGTGTTTTCTCTCTCTACAAAATATTATTTTCTTCTCTATAATCTTAGCTTGGTTTAACAGATTGCAGTTCGTTTCCACGCCATACACGTATAAGTGTTCGACAAATATCTTGCAAGCAAGGCCAAGAACGCCGTACCTAGGTAGGGTTTCGGTTTTAAAACTTTTACACACTCCCTCCCGCACGAGATTCATCAAGTTGCCGATCTCGTTGCGGGAAAGGCTATTTCCGATGGCTTTTCCGACGGCCTCTCGTATGTCGTCCCACGACGAGGATTCTCCGACGGTCACGACGAGGGAAGGGGGATCAAAGCTTAAGGAAGGGCCACCAAGTCCGATAAACTCTAGGGTAGGGCCGGCCCTGAGATTTGAAGTGCCCTGTTCGAACTTAAAAATGGTGCCCCTATTTATTGAAATATAAAATTGCTACATAATAAATAGCACAATCATTTTGACTATAAAACTCTAATATATTTGATAGATAAAAAATGCTTGAAATATGTTTAATATGCTCAATTTTTGAAAACTTCAAAACCATTCCTGATTCACTATGATCTTCGAACAACCCTAAAATAAGGTAAACAAAGTTATTTAAATAATATTATTTAAAGATACCTCTTCTAGCATTTTTTGAAAAAACTCACTTATAAATTTTTCATAATCAATATTTTCTAGCAATTCGTGCTCATTAGATATTAAATCAAGTCCATTCAGTCTTTCTTGTGACATGATGGATCGTAAATAAGAATTCAATATTTTAAATTTTGTAAAACTTCTTTCAGCACATGCAACTATAATGGTATGGTTAATAAAATTCTATAAGCAATATATGCATTATGACAACTATTTAACCTCTTCAAATAGGTTAATATATCTAGAGCTATATTTTTTTTTTATTTTTTTGAAAAAAGATATCGCAATGCATTTAGCTCTTGAAACAACTCTTGATCATTAATATCACTATGCTCTTCGTGCTTTAGAATATTCTCAAAATTTTCACAACTTGCTTTTAAAGTAACATCCATCGAACTCAATTTATCAGAAGAAAATAAAAATCCAAAATTCTTCAGGTGTTTGCTTATTCTCCATCATTTCTTTTTCATCAAAATTAGTTAATACCCTAAAAGTATTAAATAATGGGCTTATCATTAATAGGACTAACTTTTTTTTTTTTTACAAAACTAATGGGTTAAAGTTTTAAATTTATGCTAGACTTAATATACATAATTTTTTTTATTAAAAATTAAAACTATATTAATAATACTATATATATAAATGTATATAAAAATTTTGGTGTTACTATATTTCGTGAGCCCTAACTTTTTTTATTAAAAATTGAAATTATATTAATAATATATATATATATATACACACACACACACACACACACATGTATATAAAAATTTTAGTGCCCTTATATTTCATGAGGCCCTGTTCGGCGCACCTCAAGCACACCTTCAGGGCCGCCCCTGCTCTAGGGGGTTGTGGAATTTTCTTGGCGTAGAATCCAATTCAAGATTTCTAGATTGAAAGAAAACTCGAATTTGATCTCGAATTCATGGGACTCATTAGAATTGTCGAAGAATGTCCGTGTGATGTCGAATTTGGTGTTTTGATTAATGCAGTCGTAATGATCCATGATCGATCGAGAGGAGAGCAAATTAATTAAGACTTAGTTTGTGAGAGGGAATGATCGAGTGTGTTGAAAAATTTGATAGAATTGGGATTTATATATATAGACTATAGCTGGTATGTTATGTTACAAGTGCGAGTCTTTGGTCTAGAAGGATTCGAAATTGACCTATAGTTTAATTTGGATAATAATACGTACGTAAAATAATCCTTCTTCTTTAAAAGGAAAAAAACATGAAAACAACTAACATATAAAATCTATATATGAAAATTTTAAATTGCAATTATTGATGAAGTGCTTCATTATGCATGCACATGTCTCTGAAGCTCTCAAGCAGCAACAGTTCCTCCCACTGACGGAACCAGGATAAAATGTTAAGGGAAGCTGCACTATTTTGGTAGTGTAATTTTTTTTTCCATGCAATTAAATATATATTTATATTAAAGTAGCAACATAAAATAATGCAATGATAAAATGTATTAAAAACAATTACACATTCAAACTAATCTAATACATTAAAAATGATATACCTAAAAATTATAAAGTGGTGCAAAAAATAAAATAAAATAAAAGTAAATATAATCAAAAAGTTTAATACTACACTATTCGAGAAGTTTTGAAGAGAAGAAGTCCACCAAAAAAAAAAGCAGAGGAAAAATATGTGCAGTTTTTTATTTTAAATTAATCTTTCAGCCGTTTTTATTATGAAAACAACACTTTTCACTTTTTCTTTTAAAAGCTAAATTGTATTAAAATATTGTATAAATTATATTATTATATATTTATAACCTATCTTCTTCAACCTCCAGTTCTCCGCCGCTGGTTCTCTGAATTCTGATAGAATTTTTGCATTTATTCTCTTCTTCAACCTACCCGGCTTCTCCCCTATCTCTTTCTTATTTTCCGCTACATTGCCGTCCATTCAGTCATCCAACATCACGAGGGAAGGGGCTGCTATGAAAAAATAATCCAACACACCTATAAAAAATGAGATAATTTCTCAGTTGAGGGGGGGGGGGGGCTGGAGCCCCCTCAGCCCCCGGATCCGCCACTCGTTCCTCTCTATTAGCTTGATAGTCTGCATGCATGTGTTTTCTACCTAGCTATCCACATGTCACCATTCCATGCATGGACCACTTCTCTATTTTCTTATCACTGTCGATAGTTAGGTTCACTAGGATCGAATATAACAGCCGTCGATCTAGTAGCTTAGGGAGCACGCTTCTTGCTTGTATAAATACCATTTCTTAGCTTCATTTCTAGATTGATTTTACTTACTGTAGTTGATAAACTACTATCAATAAAATTTTCGAATTCATATGATTCTATACCATTTCTACAATTATTACTCAATCTCCCGTTTCATTTTATTTGTTATTTTAATTTTTTTTAATCTAGAATTAACAATTAATTTTATGGATAAATATACACATCCCTCATATATGTCATAAAATCTTATTTAATTATATTTTTTTAAACTAAGGTTTGTAATAGGATTAAATTAGAGAGGGTGTATGTGAAAATATACAAAACAATAAATATTTTAACACAAAATAAAAATGTTAAAACAACAAATAAAACAAAGCAGAGGGAGTAGTAAATAATGTAAATAGCCACTATTTAAGAAAGTAACGTTTCTAGCTCTTTTTTTTTTTTTTCTAGCTATTATTATAAAAAGTACTACAATATCCTTAATTCCATATTTATTATTAAGAATTATTATTTATGTATATCTATATATTCATATATCAATACTATTAGGAAAAAGATATGATTTCTCTTCCCTCTATCGTTCTCTTGCTTCTCTCATTTTTCAATCTCTGTTTTATCAATTGAAATAACACTACTATTCGTGAAGATCATCAAGCTATGATTTTTGAAGATTATCACGATTCTTCCTCTTCTAATTCCCGTTTCAGCAATAAATTATTTGTTGCAATATCAAAAATTAGAGACTCTTTGCAAATTAATTTGGAATTGTTTTGAAATTTTGTTGACATCGTGCATGTTGTTTTTTGCGGCAATAAGGTATATGATATTTACAGATCTGAAATCTTTTTATCGATCTAGATTTTTAAGTTTTTTGAATATTTCTTTGGAATGAGTGGAAAAAAATTGAATGTTCTTTGGTGCACGGATCATTTTCTTTCGGTACAAGAGTATTATATTGGAGTTGATTTGTTCAACAATTTATTTGTGAACTCGTACAAATGAAGATCGACGATGAAGATGAAAATCAGATCTGAGGTGTGATAGGTTGGTGAGGTAGGTGGGATATTTTAATTTTTTTTTAATGTCTAAAGGGCATTTTGATCCAAAGTGGCTAAAAAAGTTGCCTCTTTTAAATATTCATCGTGTAGTTATGGTGATTTTTCAATAATAATAATAATAATAATAATAATAATAATAATAATATAAGAGACAATTTCTATGAATTTTACAGAGAACCTTCTCCTTTTCAATGTGACATAATTATTATTAGGGTGATTCTAAACACAACATATTTTTTTTAACACCATAATTTTTTTTCACATCACAATTTTTTTTTCATTTTTTCTTTTATACACCACATTAAAAGACTATTATATTCTTTAACTTAAAAAATTAAACATGTTTTTGAACTTACATAAGGTGGTTCATAAACATGTTTTTGAATGTTATTGTTTGCTTTAGTGAATTTTTTTACACAGTTGAGAGTGTATTTAACTTGTTAAATCTTTAATATGCAAATTCTTGGAGGAGACCCACAACATTTGCGAGGAGACAAAACACCATTGAACGTTATGAAATATTTAAGTACGATCATAATTTGAACAATGAAATCCCAAAATAAATATATTATTAAACATTGGACAGGTTTAGAAATAAATTTTTGAATGCGAAGAAGAATGTTCAAAAACATGTTTCTGAACATAAAGCAGTGGGTTCATAAACATATTTCTAAACAGACTAAACCCAAAGCAGGTGTAAACTTGTTTCAACTGAACCTAGTATTAGGGGTTCGAAAACAAGTTTTCGAACCTCTTTTACGACGTTCAAACTGTTATTTTCGAATGTCTTTCGACGATTTGAATATCCAAACTGATAAGCATAAATCTCCCTAATGTATATCTCTACGTATACTTTCATTATAATCTGCTAGAGTAGGTTTTCCTATAATATCTAGGTTTTTCCTTGTGTGATATATCTAGATTAGATTTGTCCGTCTACTGTATAAATATACTTCATCATCTGTATAGTAGATTAAGTTGAATATCAGAGAAGTATTCTACTCTATACAAACACGATGGACATTACCAAAAAAATAAAAAAATTCAGTATAAACAGTAGAAAATCATTTATATTACTTGTTTTTTCATTGTTTCCACCCTCCATGGTTGATTTAAACTCAATATGCTCAAATTCAAAGTTTGAGAAACCATATCTTTACAATTTCTATTGTTTTTCAAATGCAATGTTGAAGGTTGTTTAAGAAGGAAATCATTTGTTTTTTTTAAATGTCTTAAATCATTTAATTTTTGTGGTGCGGAAAGAAAAATTTGTAGTCTATTGAAATAAAAAAGGGTATTTAAATAATCTCAAAAATAATTATTTTTACATTATTTTTTTTATGGTGTGAAAACAAAATGGTGTATTTAAAAACACCCTTATTATTATTAGTTTGAAAATTTGTAATAACACGACGTGGCCTAAATAAGGTTTTTGTTTTCTATTTCTCACCTTACTCTTCTACATTTCCCATAATTTTGGATGATATTGACATACTCCCTCCGTCCCATTTATATAGTTCCTATTACTATTTTGAGGTGTTCCAATTATATAGTCTCATAACTATAAATAGTATTAATTATCATGGTAATATACAAATATACCCTTGCTATATATTGGAAATTAAAACTCAACCACTTAAATTTTTTTAAGTCATTAATTTTAAGTAGGGATAATAATGGAAGTTAAGTTTTAATATCTTGTTTTCATAAATATTTTTAATCTACGTGCGAGGATAAGGTGGACTATATAAATGGGACGGAGGGAGGATGTGAATTGATTATAAGATACTTCTTTATCCCGTTAAAACATAAATAACTCTTCACCTATTTTATACAGGACGTACTTCGATTTTTTCGAGAGAACTAAATAAATTACTCTCACTAAATTTACCTACACGCGTTGCTCGTCTGATTATTAGATAATGTTAATTAATAATCCATCATGAGCACTTTCGTCATGTCCACTTTATGTTTTTATACTAACATTATTCTATATATAATTAGAAAACATCATTTATATAAATATTCGATATACACCCGACATAAATATTTAATGTTTTTACGATAAAATTTCACACATACATGATTGCAAAATAATATTTTTTAGCAAGATTGCAAAATAATGATTATCTATCTAATAAACATGAAAGCAGATAAGTCTCAGTTTTAGCCCACAAAAATTGTCCATAATTCCCCCGCAAAAAGTGTCATTCACAATTCGGAATAAAAACGAAAATTAAAATCTAGTCTCCCGCCAATGCAAATTTTATACATTTTAAAATATATGTGAATGAATTTTAATTTATCTCATTTTTATAAATTATATATAATAGATTAGTTACTTTCGTGTGTTGCCTTTCTTATGCGAAAAATTGTAAGTTATTTAAGTGTATTAATAAATTGACATTTCCCTTAATTATATATTTAAAAAAAATTGTAATCCAGTTTAAATATTTGTACAAATTCAAGTGAACATCGTATTTTAAAAACAATTTGTATTATGTATTATTAAGTTTGAAAGACTAACTGAGTATCTTAATTCAGATTGTGTTTAATTATGTTTGGCCAGTTTGGGAGACTTTGATTATGTTACGAAAAAAATGTTTTCTATTTCGGTTTGAAGTTTTTTCAGAAGTTTATTAATTCAAATGAGTGTAAAATGCATATATGCTAAAATATCCAAAATTTGCCCTTTTGTACTTAAATCATCCGATCAAATACTGCTAAAAAAATCATCGGATAAAATAATAAATTATAAATTTGAGTAACAATAATATTAATGTATATACTTCTTTTATGCTTTTTCCTATCCAATGCCATGCATACTAAGTATAAACTATACATTATCAAGAAAAAAATCGTCCATGTAGTTTACACTTGAAAGATTATCCGTCGACAAAAAAGAACAGGAGGGAGAGAGAGAGAGAGAGAGAGATCGGTAAAAGAATTAGATAAACAAATATACAAGTCTTGATGAACCAACCAACCAATCTGAAATTAGATGCTAAAAATCTGGGAGAAGGTTTCTAGTTGAAGATTGATCCCCACTTCCACTTTCATCTTTACTACTTGGGAGGGAGACTGAGGTATCAATCCATGGTCCATCCCTGCTACCCTGAGACAACATCGACACTCGAGTTTGGCTATCCTGTGACAGTATTTCGAATGCTTTGAATCTGACGTCCTCTCCCATTGCACCGCGCTTCACAAGTGGCGCTTGAACTGGGATTTTGCCATCGAGCATGCTCACCACCGAGGACATGGAAGGCCTCAGAGTCGGGGAGGGGTTGGCGCACAGCAGCGCCAAGTTTAACATCCGCAGTGCCTCTTCTTTCGAGTAGTCCGTACCAAGACTTGGATCCACTAGATCCAGAAGATTTCCTTGCTCTTGTTGCACATAAGCCTTCACATTTCATCAATGTTAAGAAGACCGGAAAGATGATGAATACCTATAATTCATTTATAATATAGCTAATGTAGATAATATGTTAACTGCATGAAAGAAGATTACCCAATCAAGAAGGTACACAAACTCCTCTTTTGGCCTGTAATTTGTGTTGCTTTTGCCACTCACGATTTCCAGCGCCACAATTCCAAAGCTGTAAACATCTGCTTTGTCTGTCAGATAGCCCCTCATTGCGTACTCGGGTGCCATATAACCACTGAAAAGTCAAAGAACATCAAATTTAATCAACTCCCAATAACAAGTAGGCATGTCAAAGATATTCGTGTTTCACACATGTAAGACATTTTTGCAAACATATATCTACAATCATCACATAATTAGAGCTTAATATCTTGTCTTTTTAGGCAAACAGCAATAATGGCACAGTAATCCAAGAAGGCTCACTTTTCTTTCATGGAACTGTAAGTGCATGAAAGGAATAAGTAAAATGAGCTTACATTGTTCCAGCAATACGTGTGCTAATATGAGTGTTCTCCTCTTCATCAAGCTTGGCCAAACCAAAATCAGATATCTTAGCATTTAGATCTTTATCCAGAAGAACATTAGTAGCCTTTATGTCTCTGTGGACGATTTTCAGCCTCGATTCTTCGTGAAGATATGCAAGCCCCCTTGCAATTCCTATGCATATCTTCTTTCTTGTTGACCAGTTGAGGTTCAATCTTTGATCCTCACGACCTAAATGAAGAAATGGACATATATAAGAACAGCAGAAGTATAAGAAGAATATGCAAGAAGTATTTACCAAACAGTGCTCGAGCAAGACAGTTGTTCTCCAGGTATTCGTAAATCAATATCAATTGGTTTGCTTCTACGCAACAGCCAAAGAGCCTAACAAGGTTGGGATGTTGTAGAGCAGATATCATGCCGATTTCATTGACAAATTCACGGTTTCCTTGTTTTGACTTAGACGAGAGCTGCTTAACTGCAATTACTGTGCCATCGGACAGGGTACCCTGAAACAGGAAAAGTTACGTTGGATAAGTCAAATGGCAGCTGACTGAGAATCAGCTCAAGTGACAAATCAGTCGTTTTTTCCAATATTGAAATTCTACATTTAAATGAAACTTGTGGGATATACAAAACATGTCACAAGTTTAACTTGGGACAACGAAGCAATATGTATTTACTTACCTTATAGACAGAACCAAATCCTCCTTCACCAATCTTGTTAGCATTATCAAAGTTATTTGTAGCAGCTTTCATCTGTCTTAAAGTAAAGATACCAGTTTGTAGATCAAGTCCTTGAAGTTCTGTATCAAGAAGATACCAAAAAAACGCATTAGCAACCAAGCTAAAATACCTCCTGGATCTAAAAGCCTTGATACATGTTGGTTTAAAATCTTGGTTAGGTGCTCTCTCTCTCTCTGCAACACATCCAATAGAGAGAGAAATAATATTTTCTGCAATGACTTACCTTTATCTTCAACATCTTTTCCTCCAAGATACCCTCTCCACCAGAGAACATATAAAATCAACAGCATAACCACAACTGAAGAAATGACTATTCCAACAATAGCTCCGACAGATAGGCTCCCCCCGGTACTAACATTAAAATCTGTAAAGAAAGAAAGCCAGTTTCATGATAAGGAAGCTGAAAGGAATGCGGAATCAGAAAAATCCTGAAAATGCTTACTAGGCGTCACAGCGATTGCAGATATCAGCGGTCCATATACACCTCTGGCAGGAACCGACGTTGTCCCCTTTCCAGTCCAGTACAAGTGGATCTCCAAGGTGCTACCATTCACAAGGACCTCAAAATCTTTAAAGATACCTTTCCCAACACCATTAGCTTCCTTCGCTATATTAAAGTCTGTCAAAACCACCTTCCCCTGCGAAGGAAATTGAGTCAATAAACATTGGATATCAATACAGACAATACAACCTACCAACCTGCTGGAAATTTTATGGAGAAAGTAAATATCTAAAGAATTTGCCAAGAATTCGACAAAAGAAACAGAATCATGGACTGACTTACTTGTATCGCCACATCAAATATCCTTCTTCCATTGCTGCTGAAGTTGGCGCTATCAGAATACATTATTTCAGCAAAATGAAGACGCACGTTATAGCTACCTCTGCGCAAGCAAAGTCCGTAATACTTAAGTGAAGAAGGGGAAAGACGAGCTGTTTCATAAATCGTTGCATCCACAGGTGATATTGGAGTATTATTTTTGGCAACAAATCTGCCATTGTTAATTCCTATGTGCGTCCCTGTGCTGCTATATGCCCATCTCTCCTTAGATTCAAAGTGTGCCGGACCTGCATCAATTGCGTTCTCTTCATATTCATTTCCTTCAAAGCTAACCGTTCCTCCGCCACAATTTATGAATACTGAGTGATCTGCAAATGTAATGACCATGAGTAGGTAAACAGTGAGAGTTAACTGCAAGAAACTGTAGTAGCAGAAGGCCTTACGGTTGGCATTACTGGTGCAAGGAAGGTCTGGTTTCAAACACCACGAGTCCCTACAAAACAAGAAGTATTCATATTTCTGCATTAAGGGGGAGAAATGTTTCTAAATAAAAGGACTACAACATCCAATAGGGATTTAGAGGAACTCACGAATTACTTGATGAATTTGAATGGCTTGCAACTAAATTTCTGCAAAGATACAAGGTAGTTTAGAAGCTATTGTCAAAAGCTTCAAACCAATTAACTAAAATAGGAGAACTTACACAGTGGAAAACTGGCAGCCACCTGTAGAGCCACGTGTGAAGTTGTTGTATGATAGATCCCTGCAGTAAGTTAGTCATAAGTTCCTACATCTCTTAAAAATTGTAAGCATAGAGAGCTTTTCTGGCTGGTTAGTGAGAGATATCATTCACGATTTTCATGAAGAGTCAATCTTATGCTAGATGGTCTTGGTTTAGATCTCCATTCTAGAACAAGGTTGGCTATGAGAGCTAGCTACAACAAGTCTTCTCATTTTATTACACTGGCTTTGGTTTATTGTTATCAGTTACACATTTGTCATATGGTCAGTCTCCAATTAAACTTATGTGATGGGGTCGAATGCCAAGGGTGCCGGTAGTAGAAGATGAATTATGATGTCAACAGGACATTTCTGTTTTTTTTTTTTTCTTAAATCACGCAAAGAATAAGTAATTAATACAAAAAAAGTTAGATTATTGTAGTTTTCTAAGCTGGAAAATAATTCTCACATATTATATCTGCTACTCAAGATCCAACCAGGTATATCTCCAGTTAGCAAGTTGTGAGACAAAAACCTACAAGCAAAATACAAAGTATCAACTCCTGATATCACGAACAGAGCACATAAAAGAAAAGAAATTCAGAAAGTCATGTAGATATCGGAATTCTGTGTAAGATATGTACAGATATTGCAGTCTCCCCGGTTTGAGCCTGTCTGCGATTTCTTCATACAACATATTGAAACTGAGGTCTCTGCATAAAAGTATGTCAAAGATAGATATTAATATATTAACATTTTTAACAAAATAAACTAAAGAGTACGTAGAATAGCAACAGATGTGCCATCAACTATATGATCAATCAATTAACTTGCAGCAAATTATGCATCACTTTTTTATGTTATCCACATTCTAAATAAGGGTGGATTGAATGATGCAACCAGAAGTAGTTTTCATAATTCTGAAGAAGCATTGCTGTTTATTTACCCCTAGGATGCCGAGCAGTAGACCAAAAAGATAACAAATTGCTCTTATGATCTATTTTCTTAACCGATTGATAAGTGTCATTGAAAAACTAAATAGCACCTCCAACTACTTATAATCTATTGTCTTAACTAACAACGATGTCCTTCTATGGACTTTCCATTTTTTGTTTATTGTAAGTAGGTCAGGACTGCCAATATAAACTTACTTTATGATACCACCACTCGTGCCCAATGTTTCGACTGCAAAGGTAACTAAAGTTGGTTGTTTTAGAAGTAGGTAGTTTTGCATGAGCTCAGATTGAGATCTAATCAGAAATCCCTCAGAACACAAAGTTTATTCAAATGCAATAGAACCAAGTCTCTTGCAAAAACAAGAAAAAAGAAGCAAACTTTACAGAATTAATTATTTTGGAAGAAAAATACATTGATCTGGGAAACAGATTAGCAGTAGATAGGGCTTTCTCAACACATTTTTTTTCATCTTGCACAAAATGGATAACTCAGTCAAACAGCTGAGTTATAAGTGGCTCTATTACAATTGCACAAGTAATTCAATTCCACTACAATGCTTAAATTCCTCATGAAAAAATGTGTTGAAACAAACTTACAGAGTATCCAGTACAGTCATGTCTCCCAAGTATGATGGAATTGTATCATTAATTGAGCAATTTCTTAATATCCTGCATCAGATTGACGTGAGCATTATGCTCCTGCAAAACTATCAACAGAAATATTTCCATGATTCTTTTACATAACCATCAATACTTACAAATACTTCATGGATGTCATGTTTTGCAAATTAGGGAATCTGATGGTTGGTCCTCTAAGATCAGATATCCTCCTGGCAAAAAAAAAAAGTAGAAGAAAAATGAATATATTCATTCTAATAATGTAATAAAGTGCACAGAAAAATGACCATGTTCATTCACATAGAAAAATGCAGCTAGAGAGGATATCTGGGCTTACAACTCTGTCAAGTTTTTCAACTGGGATATTGATGCAGGAATAGGACCCTCCATTGATGTACCTTGCATATCTCTGAAACAAGTTCGGCAAGACTTATAATATAGGCACAATAATCTAAAAATACCATAAAGATCCAAGTGAAGAGTGATTAAAAGAAGTATAAATCAGACTCACAGTCTCGTAAGTCGAGTCCAGTTTCCAATAAAATCAGGTATTTTTCCTGACACCGAGTTCCCATCTATCCTACTGCAAACAACATGATAAAGTTTAATCTTAGCACAATGTCCAGACCAACTACACAGTCCAAGTTCAGCATGTGACCTGACTGAAAAACCTTAACTTTAGCATGATATGCAAAAGTGGCTTGGTTCAGGTTTAAACTTTTAACGTTGGATTCTTGGCCTTATCCTCTCACAAATTAATGCTCAATATTAATGATGTCTAAGACCTTTCACTCAAATATAACTTACAAATCAGTCAAGTTCCTTAGATTGCCAAATGTCTCTGGTATAGTTCCGTTGAAATTATTTGCAGAAACCAGGCTGCAGGAAGAATATCAGATATCAACAACCAATGAAAGCCGTGATGTTGTTTCGATTCAACATATACAGTGACAAGTAGAAATTAAGTACTAGGACCTCATGATAAGAATTAGAAATATATGCATGGCTACAGAGAATTGCTATTATGATTGAGATAGATGAACATAACCAAAGCTTAGTTGAGAGAAAAATGTAGAATTCTATAAAACGTCCATGCTTAGACATGCCCCTTATCAGTTATCACCACATAAGCAAACGGTTAGGAATCTCATGAGGGATGGAAAAGTTTTTTCTCCTGTACAGGCAAAATGACAATCTTATTTCAGTAGATACTGAGGAAAGGAATTTAGAGTTCCAGTAATGAAGTATTTGAGCTTTCAAGTTCAAGCTACCCAACTTAGTATTCATGATAGATTTGTTTATTCACATACAAGCAACGTCAGAGGAAAATACTCATACTAGGTTAGTATAGAATAAATATGTAAAAAATGCTCAAGTAATAGGTTTCAGACAAAGAAAAAGAGATCTGAGACACTCATTTTACCAATAATACTCATACGACATGTTGATCCCCGGGAACTCAGACCTAAAGAACTAAGTCTGATCGTTTTGGCCAGTAAGAAAAAAATAAATGAATATATATATATATATGTATATATTATATTAGCTACCATAATAGCAATTCAGCTTTAAATTCCTTATAAAGATTTTCTGAGGATAACCGAACATGGCTCGGCCAATTCAATTCAATGAAAAAGAAAAATACTTTGTATGTTTTAGGCTGAGGATCTGGACAAGCAAGTTTCTGGAAGATTGCAATCTAATATATGACAGCACATATAGAAAAACACTGTCAACGACAGTTAAAATCAGAAATCTCATGCTCCATCTAGTAACAAAAAATATGCAACAAACAAAAAGAAAGAAATTATGAATATCAGATTCGTTAAGAGAAGCAACTTTGTAAAGCTTTGTCACCAAAATGCATGAGATAATTAATGGATACTTCAATGACTATCATCGTGGCAAAAGTAAAATTATGATCAGCAATCTTACAGCCTCCTCAAATTTTTCAAACTTCCAAGGTTGTCTGGCAGATTTCCTTCAAGCAGATTATCTTCCAAAATCCTACAGTTGGGATAACAATAATTAATTGGTAGAAAACAACTTTCTTCCACAGAATACAAATATAGTATTTTGCATTTTGATTCATCACTTACAGCTCTTCCAGAGTAGCAATGTTTCCAATTTCAGCCGGGATTCTGCCACTAATACGGTTTCCAAGAAGAGCCCTGTGATAAACAAACGGTATTATTGTGTCCAAATCCTAAGAGTGATACAGGCTATGGCTGTGGCTGGCACAATTTCCCAAGCCATTTCTGAAGGCAGTAAAAAGGGAAACAATTACTTACAACGTGACAAGTCGAAGCTGGCCAAATATTGTAGGAATTGATCCATTGAGGTAATTTCGAGTCAGCTCTCTGGAATAGAGGAATACAATCAGTTCAGTAAGATAAGCAATCACGGTAATAGAGTATATTTTGCTTACTCCTATCTGTAAAATATAACTTTATTGACACTGATGCCAGTTGAATATCAAAATTTTATGTACCCTACAACTCAAAATGAGGTAGCACAATGATTCTGAAACATTAGGCATATAAGATAGGGAGTCCTAACTTAACCTAAAACCATGGTCAAAGGTAAAGGGTTGACCCCCACTTATATGTCCTTCCACACTTTCATGTGGAATCAATGTTGGATATCATAACACAGAGAAAACGAACAAGAATTTCCTTTAAATCTGAATTGAATCAATGAAAAGTACTACATCAAATGTTCAAATTAGAATCAACAGTCTGCAAATAACAATTGAACGTAACATGCCAGCATTCAAATTCTATTGGCATAAAGGAATGGTCAGTATTATTAAAAGATGCCCCTTACATCTCTTTCAGGTAACTGAGATTTACAAACTCCTCGGGCAAAGGTCCAGTCAAGTTGAGCCCCCTCAACTGCCTGCATATGAAAAACAGAGGAGTTGGGTTCAAGAAGTTATCAAAGAATCTGCAAAACCCAATCAAATTATCTACTTCCCTTCTTAAGAACAGAAAATTTACTGGAAAACAAGGTCAATCATGGGAGGTCATTGAGATTGAATTAATCATCTAGAAATTTTAAAGACATCCTTTTGCTATTTTACAATCTTAAAAAAACAAAAAAACAAATTGTTAACACAGTAGAGTACAGAGAACAACCAAGTTACTATTAATCAGTTGATAAACATAGAAAACCTTTTAAACAATCCCACTTAAGTCATGCAGCATATATAAGACTAATCCTGTAAGGATATCAAAATGAGGTAGAATCATTGAATATGACAGCTTCCAATCTGAACAATTAAACAAATGACTAAATGAGTTATGCTAGATCCCATTATGTATTTAACTGTATAGCCGGCCTAATTAGATTCATCAAGGTATATATAAAGGACACCATCGATGATTCAGAGGTAGTAACTGATACATGGGAATTTAAATCCACGCTGCATATAAGATAACTGCAACATGTACGAGTTGCTTGATTCTGCATTAGCTTTTTACACTGAACAAATTACGATCGCTGTTATCTGGTCTAAGCTTTATTTGCTTGCAGTGAAGTAAGTAAGGCTTAAAAATAAACCAAGATAATAAGAGCATACATGTGAGTTACATGGCATACGGTACTGCTATTAAAGGAACAGTCGCACACTACGCCACTGTAAACAGTTGTACCCCAAATGGTCCGGTTAAATCCACCACTGCAAGAGCTCCGATTAAGATAGTCCCAATAAGTGTTCTGTAGCTTTGAGGATATTGTTTGAAGAACTTGAACTGTAACCAGAAGCACGTATTAGAATCAGAAGTAAGGAAAAATAATTGTACAAAATTGGCTTTGAAGGAGTTAACATATTATCAGAGTCACCTAGTTTCCTTGACCGTACAACACCCGAACAAAGAAACTTTATTCTTTTAAATGAGAAAATGAAGCAGTTAAATCTAATTCCTTAAACATTACGCATAGTAACATAATATCTTCTTTACACAATCATAACATTTTCCTAGAAAAGTTGCTAATTTGATAGATAGCATGATATCAATATCTCAGAACAACCACTAACTGGACAAGGTTCATCACATTGATTCTTATGGTCTTCCACTTATCAAGTAAATAAGCATCATCTTTCATTCTTTCCTTACCCATATTTTTTTTCTTTTTAATTGCATTTATTATTAGAAATCATTTATGATGCATTTCAATAGACACGCCCAAGGGAAAATGCACGGTGCTGAAAAAACTGAAACATTCATTAATTTAGCAATTCCATGAAAAAGAGAGTTGAGATTTTCAATTTGGATAATTAGAACATTTCAAAGTTCGAATTTGTTTTATAAATAGACTTACAGGGTAATGAGTCAAATATGTTCATTCAGATTCAGAATGGTCCTTTTTTGCCCTTCAAAAGTCAAAACATAATTTAAAATTTCCCTACAGCATCCATCTCTCCGTTGACACTCAAAATAAATGTTGGGTTTTTTTTTTTTGACATACAGATAAAAAAACCATCTTCATCATTGGTTCAAAACACAAATAACCACAATTATATATGTAGAAATCAGAAAAAATGGAGGATAAAAAAAAATATCTTCCAATAAAAAGTAAATAGATAAAGTAGATCCAAAAAGGTGAATGAAATGCTAAAACACCACTCATAAAATCACCAGTTTCCACTTTCCAGTACAAAACACAACAATTTAGAACAATCAAACTGCAAAAACCAAGCAAATTCAACAATCCCAGAAGCCATAGAACAGTCATTATCTACTAACAGCAATATCAAGATAACTCTTTTCGGCTTTTATTTTCATAATTTTACTTGATCACACAATTTTACATCCTAAATTCAGTGAGAAACGAAAAAGTTTCCGACAATTGTACCTTCCTCTTCAGGCAGAAGTTGAGCGTGAGACGTCAGAACTAAAGTTGCAAACACACTTGCAAGAACTATTTTCTCCACGAAATTCACCCTTTTGGCAAGAAAAATTTCCATGGCCGAACACGAATAAAAAATTAAAAAAGAAAATCAACAGATAATACCAGCAAATTCCTCTTCAGAAAAAAAGAAAGAAAGTAACTAACATTCCCAACGTAGGGGGTGCAAGTTGGGTTGTTGCAGGTGAATGTATGCAATGAAAATGCAGAGTGAGATGCAGAAAAAATCTTGAAAAGGAAAGAGTTTTGGTTCGGTAATCACATTCAGATGTCACAATTAATGGCGGGAGACAAAAAAAACAAAGGTAAAAATAGAGCAGTTGAGAAAAATAGAATGGTATTTAATAGACGAAAACAAGGAATGAAGGAAGCATTCTGGTTTTGAAATAAATTAATTTGACCGGGTCGGATTTGTCGATTTCGTATATTTACAAACCGGTCATGATCATGAGTTAGGATGAAATGAATGTTGGTAAAATGAGATATTTTCGAGTCGAAATATGGTTAACTTGCCTCATTTACATTTTTAAATGATGACTATAATGTTTGTTTGGTGTTTAATAAGATTCTTAATTTTAAATATTCTAAAATCTGAATACGCAAAACTACTCATCTATTTCTGTTATCTCTTCCAAACTACAGTCAACTTTCCTTGTTTAAGGTATACTATAAATTCCTTTTGCTTTTCCTCTAAAAAAAATCCTTTTATTAAGCTGTAAATTCCTTTCTTCTTAATATTTAGTACTAAATTGTGCAAGAAGTCTTATATTCCTTTTTTTTTTGGTCTCTGTTAAAGTGTAGTAAATTTATTTTTTGAATCAAAATAAACCTTCTGTGCAGGTTATTGGCCTTAACGTTGGTACTTATTTACTTCGAAATTAATACTCTTCCATTCGAAAAACTCATAAAGATACAACAGAAAAAAATAATGTATATATTCAAATATATTTTCTTAATTCATATCGGAAAAGTAATGTGATTAATTTCAGGTTTGTTAGGTATATATTTCAACTTAATGGTTTCTTATTTTGTATAGATAAATAAAACTACTCCCTTCGTTTCACACTTTCAGTGGGTATTTTATATCTTTTTAGCCTTGTTTTGTTTTGAATTATTTGATGTTTACAATTTTTTCATGCTTTCTTTCAATTTTACCCTTAATTTACCGGTAATAAATGATATTCCTTCCATAGGACTTACTAGAATTTGACATAGACGTAGAAAGAGAAAAATATGTATATTTGTCACATATTTTATAGTTTACTTTTTAAAAAAACTCTAAAACATCAGTAATATGAAACTAGTGAGCATACCATTGTGTATCAAAATTTATATTATTATATTAAATACTTAAAAATTAAGAGATAAATTTTTAAATAGCTATTTTGGCTTTAGTAAAAAAAAATTTCTAACCACTAGAAAAAAACACGCCTATAGCCATTTAGACAAAAAAAATAAATCCTATGGCGTGTACCCTAATCGTGCAACAATATCAAATTATAATACTGCACGAGTACACCTAGTCATGTAACTCCAGTCATATAGTAATATAAATTTGAATCGTTGCACGACTACACTTAGCCGTGTGCCCTCAGTTCGTTAGTAAATAAATTTATAATATTGCACGAGCCATCAGTTCGTTAGTAAATAAATTTATAATGTTGCATGAATGCACTTAGTTGTGTACCTCACTTGTGTAGCAATATTAATTTGTACTATTACACGATCATATTTCATTCGTGCACCTAAATTAAGTACTCTAGTCAAGCATCTCACAATTTTAATATAGAATAATTAAGTATTTTCACCAAAAAAAATGACTATAGATAATATTTTTTTCAAAATAGTAACTAAAAACATACTCCTTCCGTTTTTATATAAATGTCATTCTAATCTTTTAATTTTATTTCAAAAAATGTGTCATTTTATAAATCCAAAACATAAAATTTGCATTTTTTTTCACATTTATCCTCATTTAATGCATTCGAATATCTATATTTAGCACATTTAATATATTTACATAAAAGTATACTAGATAATTCAATTAATTTATGGGTATTCATTTAAAATGACATTTAAATAAAAATGGAAGGAGTAGTTTACAGTATGAAAACGACTATTTTATATAGTACCACAAAAATTAATGTAGGCCTTTATGCTGACACGCTTTGGGGGGAATATAAAATAATTTCGTAGATTAACGTTGACCAGCCGGCGGAAGGGAATCCATAGCTGCATTGCATTGTTGTAACATTTAATTTTAATATATAGGTGGAGATTTAGTTTTAACTATTTTAAATTTTGATGAGTTCAACTTGACTCATAATTAAATATGTTATCAAATAACATGGCAAAATCAATTCTTGGCAGTTGGGTGCAATTGTTTTTTTAGAATTCATTTCACTAAAGCCTCAATTATTGTACGTGTTTTATAAATGTCTATAAACTTCAAGGTTTTTTCAGTAATAAGCCCCTAAAGCTTATATATAACTTTTTTTTTACAGTTTTTCTATTATTTTATTTTATTTTATTATGCACTCCTTCGTTATATTATTATCAGCATTCTGCATTTTTCTTTGGTAACAAAATATAAAGAAAATTGTTTATTAATAAGTCCATATTTCAAATAAGCGGCTTGTCTAGGGGCTTTAATATAATTAATATTATCAAATGAAAATTTTCAATTATATATAATAATCTAATCAAATATGATGACTTTTAGATTTCAGTGACGACTATATTCTGAACTATTTATAGTAAATTTAATGATCTACAATACATCATACTTGGTAATTAGTTAGTCTAATGACATTAATTGTTTGTAGCAATGAATTTACCGACACAATATGCATGCGATCGACCAAGGTATTATTGAATTACGAAGACAAATATTGCAGTGACAAAAAATGGTGTTTCTGGATTAGACATGTACGCATGGCGTTGACAGACTGGATTTTTCGTGATTTATACCCATATATAATTATATATAGCGATTGCGAAAAAAAAACTAACAATTAAATGGATGGGCCATAATTTCAGCAAAATAATAATAATAATAATAATAATATATAAAATTTGATAATTTCCCATTATATTTTGTGTTACATTTTATTATTTTAATAAGCAAATCAACCATAAATGTATTAGATACTTGGGAAATAAAATTACTAGTATATTTTAAGTCTCTAACAAAATCAAGCTGCATTGGTCCAATAATTTCTTTTAGTCATTTTAGTCAATTAAATGGCACTGCAATATGCAAATAGAATAAGGCCACTGGTACAATCAGTCAGATCTTTGTGCAATTAAATAGATTGTTAGGTGGTTTAAAAAAAAGATTGTTAGGTAACATTATGTTTAGAAGTTGTTTTTATGATGGTTAGCATGTGAATATAGTAATTGTAAATTGTGAATTAATTATATCCATTTTTTTAATATATTATTAGTAAGAAAGAATTATGAATAATGCTACGGAGTATCGCTTTAATTATAGAAGAACTAAAGAACAAATATGTACAATTGTGTTTAGGATATTCAATTACACTGTGATTAGATATAATATATTATTATATTATATTTTTATGTTTCAAAATACTTAGTTTTTTATTTCTTAATCATTTTTTTCATATCCAAGATATACTTTAAAAATCGACGTACAATTGTAATATAGAGAAATAGATAATCAAGGAAAGTAAGTAGGTACAAAGATGAAGGCTTCATGACAACTAAGGAGTATATAATTTCCCCATAAAATAAATACTAAATTAATAATAAAAATAAAAATAATCATAATTATCAATCTTAACAAATTAAATATTAATGAATGTGATCATTCCATAATTTTCATACTATGTGCGGCTATATATATATATATATACATATATATATATATATATATATATATATATATATATATATACCGACAGGGATAGGGAAAATATTACAGTTGGTTTCGCTTTCCCTTATCCATATCGATCAATCAGATGCGTAAACAGCCAAATTGAAAATTCAAAAGTTCAAACATCAAAATCAAATAATTGAGCAAGTTGATGTATTAAATAGTAGAGTTGCGTTTGCCATCGTGAGGTCAAACAAAGTCTTCTTCTTCTTTTTTATTTTTATTTTTTTGAGTCGGATATTGCACGGATTCGATCAGTTTAAATAATTTAAAATCTTACTACAAAAATATATAATTCATTTTCATTTTTATTGAATGCATGTTATGTGTACAGCTGTAATAATGTTAATGATTGTATATATAAACTTGAAGTAAAATATTATCGTATAAAATTCTAACTATCACTAAAAAGACTTTTCATCGTACGTAATTTCCGAACTTTGGTAAAGTAATTTGATCATTTAAACTTTTGTATTTACTGGACTTATATATATAACTTTTTTCACCTTTTTAATCACTTTTCGTCAATTCCACGTAAATGTGTGAATCCATGCATGTACACACTATTGCCTCGTTGAATTAAAAAATATTTTATTGAATGATGAGAATTGATCGAGAAACTTTTTAAAAGTTTTGAAACTTCTTCAGAAACTCGATCTGTCAATTTTGTTGTCTGAGAGCGAGACCGCCGAAGTTTCATTTCACTCTATAACCAATCTTATCATCACTACGGATCGAAGGTGCTAATTGTGAGCCCATTGGAAAAGGTAATTGTACTCAACTGTACTCAATTTGTTATGAAATTTAATTTAGTGATTGTAATTCTCAAGAAATAGTTGTGGAATTAATTTGAATATTATTCTTTAAAAAAAACTTGTCTATCGAAACACATGCAATACAATGCAGTTAAATTGTTTGTTAAGTATTACTTTTCACATTTTTTAGTTGCCGAAGGTTAACTGAGATCTTTTCACTCACTTATACAGTAGGGATGTCAATCTAGCCCGAAACCGATGGGTCGGCCCGAACCGCCCGAAAAAAAGTGGGTTATGGTCAATTTTTTTAGTACCGAATTGAATTTTAACTGAATGGGCCAGCCCGAATGGGCTGGCGGCCTGATCGGCCTGTGGGCTGGCCTGTTGGGCTGGGGGTTTCTTTGAAAAAAAAAATTTACTTAAAACTCAATCTTCAACCCTAAATGTTAGAGATAACTAGGGCAGTCAAACTGTCGGGCCGGGCCGGCCCGACCCGAAGCCCACGGGCCCAAAAAAATTTCAGGTCGGGCCGACCCGGCCCGAACCATTTTCGGGCCTGAAATTGATGGGCCCAGCCCCGCCCAAAATTCGGGCCGGGTCGGGCCGCCGTGGGCCTACGTGTAAAATCTATATTTTTCTCTCGGGCCGGCCCGGCCCATCTGTGCCAAATTTTTTTCGGGCCGGGCCGGCCCGAAATCAAATCGGGCCTAAATTTTTATGGCCCAGCCCGGCCCAAAATCAGGCTGGGTCGGGCTGGCCCATCGGGCCGGGCCGGTTTTGACAGCTCTAGAGATAACTGAGAAGCGAGGCCGCCTATTTTAATCATATATTGTCTTAAGTTAAAATTGAGGTTGAATAATTTGTGAAGTTGTGGTTTAATGGTTACTTTGATGCTTCTTTACAAATGGATTGAAAATTTTGTGTTTGTTGATTTCTATTTTTTTTCAAAGATAAAGATTGAATAAATAAAATAATGATTTCAGTTCAATAAACTACTAGGATATAAAATTGGTTTGAAAATTGACTATAAACATGTGCTTGAAATTTGTAGTTTGATTGGTTGTTTTCAATTTCGTTATGTAAAAAGTGTGAAAACTTATATTTTATTTGAGAATTTACCTTTTTGGATTCGTTCTTGCTTGATTTGAATATAGTCATAATTTTTTGGTTCATTTTTTCCGATAATGCAGCTTCAATTGAGCTTTGGAGTTGTATTAATAGCTACCGAGTATTTTTTCATAGGACTAGAAAAGAATTTAATTTTTATCGGAAATATGTCGGCCCGATGGGCTAGCCCGAAAATCGAAGTGATAGGGTTAGAGTCAAGAATTTTTAGTCCGAAAAAATTTCAGCCCGAAATAGCCCGAACCGAATAGCCCGATAACCCGATAGGGTTGGTCCGAAACCGACATGTTAGCCCGTTTGACATCCCTACTTATACACACACACTATTACAAAATAGAAAGCAATACTAATGCTACTTTTTCGGCAACATATATAATAACTTCATTTAAAAATATATACTCCATCTGTTTCATTTTAATTGATGTTTTAGAATTTTCTACAGAATTAACATGTAAATTAATGTGATAGATAGACCTCTCTCTCTCTCTCTCTCTCCATATCAAATCGTAGCACAATATATTTTCCTAATAAATACATATTTTTTATTTAGATATGGTTAGAGATTGTGTGTGAAAATATGATAAACATCAAATATTTTGAAATAAGTTAAAAACTATGAAAATTAATTAAAATGAAACGGGAGTAGAATTTAACACTATTATATATATATATATATATATATATATATATATATATATATATATATATATATGATATGTGTGGTGGTTGGCCCAGTTGCTCTTTATTGTTTTTGGCCCAATTCTTTTTATTCCCAACCCAATTGATTGAGCCCATTTCCCCGTAAACCCTACTTTACATATATATTATTCTTTAACCTAAATTTCCTAATCAGATCTCATTCTTCTCCTATTAATTCCTCGTGCCGTTTCATCTTCTTTTCAAGCCTCATCTATGATCCTTAGCCTTGTGTTGAGCTCTGTAAATCCCTTCTCTTTATTTTTTTGGCTGGAATCCTGTCCACCGGATCCCTGAGTGGCTGTGAGTTGAGAGAAAGTGTGAGCCCAGACCTGTGAGAGAGAGAGAGAGAGAGTGAGAGCTTCGAGCCCTGATCCCCACCTGAAACCCCTTTGTGGTCTGAGTCTTTACAGTCACCGGAGTGCCGCACCCTTGACAGAAAAGATCCGAGCCAAATAATGTCCCTGAGACACATCTTTCCCGATTTCAAATTTCTATTTTTATTTTCTTTTATTTTACTTTCTGTTCTTTCATATCTCGTGCTTTCTGCCTTTACTTTGTTGCTCGAATATCCTGCACTAACTTATATGTTTTTGCAGATCTGTGTATCTCAAGGAGTCTGTGAAGAAATCATTCTCTGAGACTCTCTAAAGGCCTAATCAAGCAAGATTGTGAACCCTAGTTGCTTGAGCAACTGTGAGGGTGAACTACAAGGGTCGGGAATCAAGAAGGTGAACCCCCGGCTAGGCATGATACCCCAACAGTGGTATCAGAGCCATGGGGACCTAGCCAGAGGCACCCTCGGACCCTCATTCACCCCACCCCACCGCTGGTAAGGGCTGTGCCGATTCGCCCTCGATGGACAAAGATTTTTTTGGTAAGTCTAGCCTCTTCCTTGTCTGGGAGAGTCGGCTCTAGTAAAGCGGCTAAAAACCCTAGCTCCTCTGTGTGGTATCTTGCAATCCTTTACCTGCTTCCGCATCTTTCTGGTCTTGGTGTTCTTTCTCTTATGAAACCTTGGTATTCAGCGCCATTCCTAACCCTAGATTATGGTCCAGTTCGTCTGGATTCTTCTTTAGATCTCCTCGTGCGAGTAGCCTGGATAGCTGGGTTAGTTAAGGGTTCCTTGAGAGTTTTTATGTGTTTTTTGCATTTTTTGTTGATTTCTGCTTGTGTGGTTGTTTAGGTTTGGTGTTTTTTCCTACCCTGTGAGTGTTTTGGCTGTGGTTGGTGGTAAAAATCTGTTGAAACTCCAAGTTTTGTGAGTTTATGAGAAACTGACTCGGAAAATTGAGTCAGTTGTTGTTGAAACAAGTTTTGAGATTGTCCTGAGTGAATCCTTACCTCACAGATAAATCTGTGCTGAGAACTAGGCTAGCCTCAGCACTTTATTCCCCGAGTTTACTTGTTTCTGTGCTTTGGAGGTGTTTCATCCCTGAGCTTTCTGCTGTGTTCTCTGATTTTTTGGTGATTTTTATCTTCCTGGTGCCTTGTAGTTATCTGTGCTTGCATATCATCATGAATAACATGCATATGATGCCATTTAATGGCAGAGATGACTTTCAAGATTGGAAAATAAAAATAGAATGTATTTTGGTCAAAGAAAAGGTAAATAAATCTATTTTGACAAAAATCAATGAATCTGTTGAAGATGAGAAATTACATGACATGAATGATAGTGCTAGGGCCACTATTTTGCTAAATTTGAGTAGCACAATTATTAGAAAAGTTTCTCATCATAAATGTGTCAAAGATTTGTGGGATAACTTGATTTCTCTATATACTGCAACTTCTGAAGAGTCTACATGGTCTTTACAAACTCAATTCATGTCTTTTCAAATGGATGTTTCAAAAGATGCTGATGTCAATATGTATGATTTTAATAAATTGCTTCAGGACTTAAAACTTGCTAGTGATGATTCTATTGAGAAATATGCTCTTCAAATTTTGTTAGGGTCAATTCCTGAGTCCTTTGCTGAGGTTAAATCTACTCTGAAATATGGTGGGTCAAAAATTACATGTGACATGATTGTAACTAGCCTAAAAGCTAAAGAAAGTGAGCTTAAAGTGAAATCCAAATCTCTGCATGGTAAAATTATGTATGTGAATAGGAACAATCCTAGAAACCATCACCACAGTTTTAATAAACCTCTGAATCTTGAAAATCCAAGTGTTTTGGCTGCTGAAAGACATAGAAGAGAAATGCAGGCTGACCCCTCTTAACATCAAAACCAAAATCATTTTCAAAATCAAAATTTTAACTAAAAGCCTAGAAAGACTTGCTGGAATTGTGGAAAACCTGGTCATTTTTCAAATAGGTGCAAACAACCTTAAAGAAATAAAGGTTTTGTGAATTATGAGCCTAAACATCATGCTAATAATGTGTATGAGGAAGATGACATTTATATGGTGCATGATACCTATGATTTCTAATTCATTAATTATACTAATGTTGTGTCCAAGAATGTACATAATAATGAATGACTTATTGACTCTGGATGCACATTTCATGTCATTCCCTTTAAACACATGTTTCACAATCTGCACTATTTGAACTCTGGTCATGTTGCTCTAGCTGATGGTCAAAATTGTGAGATACAAGGAAGATGTGATATATGTCTCAAATTTGAAAATGGAAGCTTGCTTACTTTTTTTTTTTAGGGATGCTGGTATGTATAAATACACAATTGCAAAAACACTATCATTTACAAATGTTATTTCTGCAGATATATATATTAACACTTCCCCACCAAAACAAGAAGCATTCCATGGATTTCATCACTCGTGTACAGAATCATACAAAACAGCACCAAAGAAAGGAAAAAATGGCCAAAATTGTTATCCAGCTGCAGAGCGATTTGAGTTCTCTTCATATACAGAAAATTAGCCGCTTATGCACAAATAACGCCTCTCTTTTAAACATGCAAATCTGAATAAGAGCATTAGATTCATCTCGATTTTTCATCAGACGAGCACCTTTGGATCATCTTCAGCTATCACCGAGTCCTCTAGCCCTACCTGGCCAAATAATGACACTAGAGATGGAGGTTTCGAAGATGCATTTGAACTCACATCAATACCTGTATAATCTGCAGTTCCAGCTGATTTAAGATCTGATTTCTTGAAAGTATATCCAATAAAATTACCATCTTTCGATGTTAACATCTTCCTCCAAGGTTCGATTCTTGGTGTGTTAGATGGTGGATTTTCTCAAATTTGAAAATGGAAGCTTGCTTACTTTAAGTGATGTCAGATATGTGCCTAAATTAAAACTCAACTTGATATCTGTCCAAAATGGCTGACAAAATACTTGATGGTTCTGTGAACTATCTGAGGTTTAAATTTGAAAAGGATTTCATGTTGTATTTCAATGCACCTAGAAAAGGTGATTTATATGCAGTGCAAGCTAAGTCTGTGCCATTGTCTGTTGCTAATATTGTGCAAGAAGATAAAACTGCTATGTGGCATGCTAGACTAGGGCACATGAGTAATAAAGGACTTGAAATATTGCATAAAATTGATGCATTTGGCAAAGATAAAGTGACAAGCATATCTTTCTGTGAACCTTGTGTGATGGGAAAATATCATAAAGTGTCTTTTTCTGTGTCTGTTCCTTATCCTAGGAAGCATGTTAGTACTGAAATTCTTGAATATCTGTATGCTAATATCTGGGGCCCAGCTAAAGTGCCCACTCATGGTGGGAATATGTTCTTTTTGTCTGTGATTGATGATTTTTCAAGAAAAACTTGGGTGTTTCTTATGAAAAATAAATCTGAAGTTTTTTCAAAATTTTCTAAATGGGCTATTAAAATTCAAAACCAAATTAAGAAGAAGATTAAATGTCTCAGAATAGATAATGGTCTTGAATTTTGTAATCATGCTATGGATAATTGGTGTTCTGATAGAGGTATAAAAAGGTATAAATATATTCCCTATACTCCACAACAAAATGGAGTTGCAGAAAGAATGAATAGGACTCTTCTTGAAAGAGTTAGAAGCCTGCTTGTTGCTTTTGGTCTAGATAAATATTTATGGGATAAAGCTCTCATAACTGCATCTTATTTGATTAATAGATCTCCCTCTATTCCCTTGCATGGCAAGTTATCTGAATCTGTGTTCTTAACTAAACCTGTCTGCTTGTCTAATTTAAGAATTTTTGGGTGTGCTGCATATGTGCATCAGAAATTGAGCAAGCCTGAATCTAGGGCAAGAAAATGTATTTTTTTTTGGGATATCCTGGAGGTGTGAAGGGCTATAGGCTCTGGGATAAGAATGTGCCTGGGTTTAAAACTTGCATTAGCAGAGATGTGTTATTTAATGAGCAAGATTTTCCTTGTTTACCTGAATCCTCACACTATGCTGCTCCAAGTGAGGTGGAGAAATTGAATAAGGATGTGTATGATTTCATGTTTTCTCTTGTTGTTCCTAGTGAGGTGGATACTTCTGTGCTGCCTAATGATGCTCCTAATGTTGAGAATAAAAATGAACATGGCTTGGATAACATTGATACAACTGACTCTGTGTCTAATCATGAGGTAAGTGATGAACCCTCTAATAATATGACCGTGTCAGATTCTGAAACAAGTTCTACTTCTGAAAATGAGCATGAAACACTGCCTGAACCTGAAAACCTGAATAATTATCGACTTGCTAGAGATAGGCCAGTAAGGAATGTGAGACTGCTTTCTAGATATGATGATTATAACTCGTCTCTGTGTGCCTTTAATGTGTTTAGCAATGTTGATAAGTTTGAGCCCAATACCTATACTGAAGCTATGAATTCTCCTGAATCTGACAAATAGCTTGAAGCTATGAAAAGTGAAATTAAATCCTTGCATGATAACAATACTTGGATTCTTATTGAAAAACCTTATAACAGCTCTATTGTTGAATGTAAATGGTTATTTAAAATAAAACAAGAAATTGATCATGTAAGATACAAAGCAAGATTAGTTACAAAGGGCTTTACTCAAAAGGAAGACATAGACTATAATGAAATCTTTGCTCATGTGGTCAAATTCACTACTGTGAGAATCATGTTTACTCTTGTGGCTCACTTTGATTGAGAACTTAAGTAAATGGATGTAACAACTGCATTCCTTCATGGTGAACTTGAAAACAATATCTATATGCATCAACTTGAAGGTTTTGTTGACAAATCTTTTCCTAATCATGTATGCTTGCTTAAAAAGTCACTGTATGGTCTGAAACAATCTCCAAGGCAATGGAATATAAAATTTGACAAATGTATGCAAAGCACGAACTTTACTAGAAGCAAATTTGATCATTTCTTGTATTATATGCAATATGATATGCCTATGTTTCTATTGCTTTATGTGGATGACCTTCTCCTGATTAGCCCTTGCTTGAAAACTGTGAAGCATGTACAAAGTTGTCTATGTGCCAACTTTGATATGAAAGATCTTGGTGATGCTAGAAAAATCCTTGGCATGAACATTGACAGAAATAGAGAAAAACATACACTTGTGTTGCATCAATCTACCTATGTTGAAAAAGTTTAACATGGAACAATGCAAACCTGTTTTTGTGCCTCTTGTATCTCATTTCATGTTAAGTAAAGACCAATCTCCTAAAAATGAATCTGAAATGAATGATATACAAGATGTCCCTTATGATAATGCCATTGGATCTGTCATGTATTTAATGATTAGCACTAGACCTGATATTGCCTATGTTATTTCATATCTGAGTAGATATATGGCTAATCCTAGGTTGCCTCACTGGGAATCTTTGAAATGGCTTCTCAGATACTTGAAATCCACTATGAATAGTAGTCTGACCTTCTCTAAGGCAGCTGATGGTGTTAAATGTGTGGGGTATGTTGATTCAAACTATGCAAATGATAGAGATCAAAGAAAATCAACTACCTCATATGTGTTTAGTTTATGTGGTGTAAGTATAAGTTGGAAATCTCAATTGCAGAGTATTGTAGCCTTATACTCAACTGAATCTGAATATATTGCTACTACTGAGGTTGTTAAGGAAGCCATATGGCCTAATGGTGTGCTATCTGAGATCAAATTTATTGATGATAAACCTCTTATTTACTCTGATAGCCAGTCTGCAATACAATTGTGCAAGAATCCTCTTTTTCATGATAGAACAAAGCACATTGATGTGAGATTCCATTTCAAGAGATATTGCGGAAAAAATGGATATTTTACTTGATAAAATCCCTTTTAAGTTCAATCCAGCAGACATGGGCACTAAGTGTCTCCCAGTTGCAAAGCTGAGTGCCTGCAAAAGATCACTGAACATGGATCTTGGTTGAATTCTATTTTGTGCCTTACTTGTGATGGTATTCTGGGTTGTGTACCTGAATGCCTTATTTGTTTTTGTGAAGTTAGCGTGATTGGTTATTTTTCCCTGTTGGTACAATGCTAGGTTGCAACTTGTTCAAGAAAAGTCAGTGAATGACTTAAGATATGTTGCTGAAATTGGGTTGGTCTCTAATGTTGAGATTGAGATTAATACGTATAGTATTTCTCTCTCCCTCTCTTACCTTGTTTGTGTAATAAGTAAAGAGTAAAAAGGCTGTGATGATAAACCCAATTGTTGGCATGCACTTCCCTGGTGACATAAAGACCAATGGGCCAAAGGTGAATATGTAGTGGTTGGCCTAGTTGCTCTTTATTGTTTCTGGCCCAATTTTTTTTATTCCCCGCCCAATCGATTAAGCCCATTTTCCCTTAAACCCTACTTTACATATATATTATTCCTTAACCTAAATTTTCTAATCAGATCTCATTCCTCTCCTATTAATCCCTCGCACCGTTTCATCTTTTTCTCAAGCCTCATCTCTAATCCTTAGCCTTGTGTTGAGCTTTGTAAACCCCTTCTCTCTGTTTATTTGGCCGGAATCCTGTCCACCGGATCCCTGAGCGGCTGTGAGTTGAGAGAAAGTGTGAGCCTAAACCTATGAGAGAGAGAGTGAGAGCTTCGAGCCCTGATCCCCACCTAAAACCCTTTTGTAGTCTGAGTCAAAAATCCTATATTATAATCAAATATTGGACCGATACTTTTTAATATAAGAGATAACAATTTTCTTTATTAGGAGTGATACTTTTTCCGTGCGGATCGAACAAGTTGCGGGTCGGTAACCTGCCCGTCGTGCACAAGCAATTGCCATCTTATTTAGAGCGAGCCTACTAAAGCGAAGGTTTTCATTATGTTAAATGTTAACTCTAAACCGTAATCAGTTTGATCACCACTCCGGAATTTAATCTCATATGATATAACATATATAATATAATGCATGGTTTGGATGCATACCCGCATTTATCAAGAAGTGTATTTTTTTTAAAAGCCCAATGCAAGACGTGGAAAAAGTCTTAGAACTGTTAAGTATAGAGATGGGATCATGTGAGAACCACACCCCCCTGTGAGAACTAAGAACCAATTTCAGCCACAGATCTCGCCTATTTGGACGGTCAAGATACACTCCAAGATTTAAAAAAATGTGGTGGTATTGTTGTAATATTATCAACTTTTTAATGAACTGAGGGTATTTTTGTAATTTAGGAATTCTATTATTTATGGAATGAAATCTCTTAATTTCCTTCGTAAGCTGTTTTCCTTTCAGATCTGTTTCCTTTTTCATGCGATTCTCTTTGATTTCTCTTCGATTTTGTTGTGTTTATGTAATCCAGATTCCAGTTGATTCATCTTAATCGATCATTGTTCATGCGAGTTCCCCTAGAGTTTTGGTTGTTCGTTGTTCTTGGATGATGATGCCGGGTAAAAATATTTTTGTTGTACTTTTCCTGTGATTTTATCACGCGATTCTCTTCGGTTCTCTACGATTTTGTTATGTTTTAGATTTGTTCGATAATGCTGATTAAGCTGATTAAGTTGAACTTTTAATTTTTGAGGATTAACATGTATTTTTAGCTCTGCAGATTGTGATTTCACATTTCTATGTACTTGTATCTCTCCAGATTTATAATTACTATGTTCGTGTATCTTTGCATATTTGCTAGAATTACAAATTGTAAAAACAATTGAGATTTAGAAAAATATGTTGCCAATAAATAGTTTAGCACTAGTATTAAAATGTTTAGCACTTCTGTAACCTATTTTAGCATTACTGTGAACAATTTTAGCATTAACGTGATTAGTTATGTATTGATCAATGTGCAGATTGTGTTTCTTCCACTTTGAAGATTTTCCTTGTGTTTTCTGAATTTTACACACCTGAATATGAACTATCTTTGAAGCCTGCATTGAACAAAATTTAGTTGTACTTTTTCTGTGATTTTTTCACATGATTCTCTTCGATTTTGTTGGATAAAATAGGCAAAAGGCATGAACTCTACTCTGCTTTTACATTTGATTATGAAACAAGAATGATCAGTTGAGATGTCTATTTTGGGTTGATCCAATATTAAGAAGGAACTTTTCGCTATTCGGGGATGTTGTGTCATTTGATACAACATATAGAACTAACAGGTTAGTATACTTATTATTTATACTTGTCATTTGTTTATTTTAGCATTTGCATTCTACTATTTTAGCACCGGTAGTTGTAATTTTAGCACTTCCATTTCCTTTTTTAGCATTGTTAGTTAATATTTGAATATTTTGGTAGGTGATAGTGTTAGCATTTGTAGTCTTTTATTTATGATGAGAAAGACATTATAATAACATAGATTTGTGAATTTTTACATGGTTGCAGGCATTTAATGATTTTTGCACTCTTCACAGAAAATGACAATCATGTAAAGCTCGTGACCTTTGGGGTTGCTTTAATCTCAGGTGAGGATGTTGAATGTTATTCATGGGTTCTTCGCAAGGCTACGATGATGCTAATAGGCATAACTGATATTTCTTTAAAGACTTGCAAGAAACCTTTAAAGACCTGCAAGAAGTGTGAGAAGAAATGCTATTATAATTCTAGGAATTGTGGGAAGAAGTAGATACATTTTTTTTGTACTTTTTCATACTAATTTTTTATTAATGATAGTAATATTCTTTCTTATAATGCTAATAGGCATAGCCGATATTTCTTTTTTTGCATTGCTAATAAATGTTTTGATAATGCTAATTTTACAGTCTGTGGTGCTAATATAGTTCGTTATACTGCTAATAAGACGTTTACTTTTAATGAGAATGCATTACATTTAGTTATTAACAATATTCAGAGGTTATATGTTTACTTTAATGATAATATGTTTCAATTACTACAAAATATTGATTTTTGTATAATGTTAATATACATACTGCTTATATTCCCTTTTCTATGTGAAAGATAATTCTAAAATGAGAGATAACTGTGCTAAAATTGTAAAATAATAGTGCTTAAAAATAAGTGGAAGTAGGGTTAGGGAGAAAATGATATTTTTTTTATGCTAATGCTAAAACAGTAGTCATGCTAAAGAGTATCCGTGTTAGTGCTAAAATAAGTTATGACAATGCTAAAATAAGTCACGAGAATGCTAAAATAAAAAATCACAAATTCAATAACATGTAACAGTGTTTGTTCATGAGTTTTTTGAAATGCCGATGATATTTTTCATGTTAATGCTAAAATAAGTGTCACGCTAAACAGCGGGCGTGTTAGTTCTAAAATAAGTTATGACAAAACTAAAACAAGTCATTACAATGCGAGAATATGAAATGACAATTGAACAACGTGTAACAATGTTTGTTTATAGGGTTTTTACAATGCCGATGACATTTTTTTATGGTAATGCTGAGACAAGACTCATGTTAAAATATGTCATGACAATACTAAAATAAAAAATCATAATTTTTCAACTTGTAACAGTGTTTATTCATGAATTTTTTGAAATGTCGACCACATTTTTCATGCTAATGCTAACACAAATGTCATGCTAAAATAAGTCATAAAAGTGTTAAAATAAGTCATGAGAGTGCTAAAATAAATCATGACAATGCTAAAATAGGAAATGATAATGCTAAAATATGAAATTGAAAAATATACACATAAATCACACATACTTTGCCAACACTGGTAGGGTTAACATTTTCATACAGATTTTTCGTCATGAGCAGAATGAAAATGAAACTGATAAATTATCATGCAATAAAATAAACATAGTTTGTTGAAGATTAGATTTTTGTATGTGTTGTGCTTACAACAACACGAAAGAAATTGCTAAATCATCATAACATAATGCTAAATGAATGTTTATAGCAAATAGAAACCGCTAAATCAACATAATATAATTGCTAGAAAATCAAACAAAATTTTTGAAAAATAAAAATGAACGACATATTACCTCGAGTTAAATCAACATAATATAATTGCTAGAAAATCAAATAAAATTTCTAAAAAATAAAAATGAACGACATATTACCTAGAGTTTTCATGCTTTCTGATGATTTTAATGATGTTTTCGGTAGAGTTTGACGATTGAATTCAAGTTTTTTTTTTTCAGTTTTTCTTCAAATTTTTTGGCTCCTGAGTTTGCGTAAGTTCGTGGTTTCACTATATTGATAATTCAACATCAATGTCGATGTCATTTTTTTTATGATAATGCTAAAAAAAAGTCATGACAATGCTAAAAAAGGCCATAATAATGCTAAAATAGGAAATGACAGTGTTAAAACCCTAAATTAAAATATATATACGTAAATTCTTGAGTATTCATATATTTTCAAAATTTCCGATTTTACCCTTACTAAAATTCAGGGGCAGCGAAGTTGGATGTTATTACGAGATTGGCACAACATTTTTTTGAATTTTGGAACATACCTTGACCATCCAAATAGGCGAGATCTATGACTCAGATTGGTTCTTGGTTCTCACCTAGGGTGTGGTTCCTTCTGAAACCCAACCCGTCAAGTATATATACATTTCTCATAACGATTATAAATTAAAGAGTATTTGATAAAAATAACGAAAATAATTTATTATTAAATTTGTGACTATTTTTTCCTATTCAAAATTAATGAGACCTTGTTTTTAGTAGTCATTCTAGAGTCACGAAGACTTAATCTACTGCTGTGTGTGTGTGTGTGTGTGTGTGTGTATATATATAGGATCATTCATTTGTGAACACTAGGTTTGAGTATAATTTGTGGACAAATTATATTCATTAATATTTATAGATCAACGGATGATATTAATTTGGGGTTAAAAGTTTTAAGAATGCTATTTTACTATGATCAGATGCATTATGGGGGTAAAAGTGTACATCCATATTTTTATTAATTGGGAAGGAGCAAATTTTATGGGATTTCCAAAGGTAAAATATATCACCTCTCTAATCACATGCTAATTATGATTTTTACAGTGCTTTTTTTCAATTTCTGTAGTGCTTTTATTGTAAGGTTCCGTTTACCTATCACAATTTTTTATGTAATATTGTAATATTGTGTTATATGATAGTACATATTTATGATTTAATTATAATTTTTGACTTTAGAAATATGAAAATTTATTTATTTTTACTTAACTGTTTTATTTCATAAAAAAATTAAACAAATAATGGTAAATGAGAATAGGGCCGAGAATTTAAATTAACCTATGTGTACTTATTTATTTCATTTTACATAGAATAGTCGAACTGAAATGTTCAAGTGCGCTAATCTTATATTAATACAATTGTTAATTTCTTTGTATATGAATAATATGATGATGTTGATATGCAATTGTGTTTTTTGATAGTTGAAGGTGTTTTTTATTTTTATTTTTGGTAATGCTTTTTGTTTTTTATTTTTTATTTTTAATATGTAAGTGTTTTTTTTATAGTTGAAGGTGCTTTTTAATTTTTATTTTTGGTAATGTTTTATTAGTGATGATTTAATAGATTTTTTTTAGTTCAATTGTGCAGATCAAATATTAATATAATTGTTAATTTCATTATATGATAGCGCTGGTGTGCAAGTGTGTTTTTTGATAGTTGAAAGTGCTTTTTTTATAATGCTTTTTATTTTTAATATGTAAGTGTTTTTTTTATGGTTGGAGGTGCTCTTTTTATTTTTGATAATGCTTTTTATTTTTTATTTTTAATATGTAAGTGTTTTTTTAATGGTTGAAGGAGCTTTTTTATTTATTTTTGGTAATGCTTTTTTTTTAATGATGATTAATTTAATAGACTTTTTTAGTTCAATTGTGCAGATAACTATTAATATAATTGTTAATTTCATTATATGATGGCGCTGATGTGTAAGTATGTTTTTTGATAGTTGAATTGCTTTTTTTTTTTTTGTAATTTTTTATTTTTAATATGTAAGTGTTTTTTTTTATGGTTGGAGGTACTTTTTTTTTATTTTCGATAATGCTTTTTTTATGATAATTTAAAAGGTTTTTTTAGTTTATATGTGGATTTTTTTTTGTAATACTAGAGGACATTTATTTGCTTCATGAATTATATAATATTTAATGCTTTGGAATATTAAATAAAAAAAATCTTCATAGCAATGTATAATAAATCACTTTCATTTTTTGCAATTAAATCATAAAATACACTATCATATAACACAATATTACAATATCACAAAAAAATGTGATAGTTAAACGGAACCTTACAATAAAAACACTACAGAATTTGAAAAAAGCATTATAGAAATCATAATTAGCATTATTATAGGCCTTGATACAAATTATAAGATCGCATGTGATTAGGAAAATGATATACTTTAATTATTTTTTGAAATCCCAATAAATTTGCTCCTTCCCAATTAATAAAAATATGGACATTTTTACCCTATAATGCATCAGACCATATAGTAAAATAGCATTATTGAAACTTTAACCCCAAATTAATATCATCCATTGATCTATAAAGATCAATGAATACAATTTGTTCACAAATTACACCCAAACCTAATGTTCACATCCTAATACATCCATATATATATATATATATATATATATACACACACACACGCGTACGTAGGAGTTGAAGACTTGGAAGCAGCGTTGAGTCAATGTTTATAAATGTGGCCATCCCTGCCTTCCTATCTATCTGTCAGGAAATTTAATATTATATAAAAATATCTTCTTCTTCTTCTTGTTTTTTTTTTTAAAAAAACTGTTATAAAAAAATATCACTAACATAGTAACATGTGATGTGAATGTGAACAAGTTGTCAACTCTTCCGTTCCGTTACCGTACATCGCCCACGGTCGCAACTCCTTTCCGTTTGCTTTCACCAGATTTCAATTAGGACTATACAGTACTTTTATTTAATTAAATTTTACTTAATTAATGTGCAATATTGTTTTCGTATTAATTAGAGCTCAACTAATTTTATTTGACAAAATTTATTACCATTTCTTTTCTTCTGGGAGCTTACTCCTCCTTTATAATATTTTTAGCAAGTACTCGATCATT
Source organism: Perilla frutescens (assembly GCA_026008535.1). Classification (NCBI taxonomy): domain Eukaryota; kingdom Viridiplantae; phylum Streptophyta; class Magnoliopsida; order Lamiales; family Lamiaceae; genus Perilla; species Perilla frutescens. The sequence goes on from BRKX01000002.1 coordinate 22,842,749, forward strand.
TGCTTTTTAATTAGAGTAAACGCGTATGTAATTATTTGCACTGAATACTTAATACATATATATATTTTACCTTCAGAAACATTGCAACTGGCCAACTAGCTTACTTGTCTGCAACTACAATTTGTATATTATATTGTACTATTCCTTACCGCTCGCTCTCAGCATTCTTCACTCCCATCATCTTCAATTCTTCATAACATTCCTCTCTCTCTCTCTCTCTCTCTCTCTCTCTCTCTCTCTCTCTCAAATCTAAATCTCGGTCTTGTGGAATATGGCATCACCGTATATTTATTTCTAGAAATTAATTTCACATTCCTCATACATATTCGATTCGATCTAGTGTCTTCTCCAAGATTAATTTGTGGGGGCATAATGTCATTTTCAAGGCTTATTGCATTAATTTGGTTTGTGGGCTTTGCTTCTGGAGCAGCTCTTTTGCCTCCTGCTGAAGGTTAATATACACGTAGCATTATTTTGTATATATTGTACATGGGTTTATTTTTCCTGCTTGAGTTATATATATATACATATATATATATTTGAAAATATATATAGTTATTATATAATTGGGTTTTGGGTGCAGTGTTATCATTGCAGGCAATAGCGAGGAGGTTGGGGAAGGGGGATTGGGATTTCAGCGTGGATCCATGCAGCGGGTTATCGGGTTGGGCGACCCAGAATCCGGTTAAGGGCAACGAAAATGCTGTTACTTGCGACTGTTCATTCGACAATAATACCACTTGTCACGTTGTTAGCATGTGAGTTTTTACCATTAATTAATTCATCTCCCTAGCTAGCTGTTTTAATTTCTAGAGAGAGAGAGAGATAGATGAATAGTTGATCAATACCATTAATCCAATAACCTTAGCTTTTCCCTGCTAAAATTAATTTGGCAATGACCCATGACTCATGCATATATATTCTATATTAGATTGTAATCAGTCCTAATAAAATTTAGATACTGTTCTAATTTCCTCTGCAAAGATCAATATATCCCCAAAACTCCAAGTTTTCATTTATTTATTTGAAAACACAGTGATAATACGAAATGCCGAAAGATGAAGATTGAAGCATCTATTAAATCGGTGTTAATTGTGGGCCAAATGTGAAAAAGAAGACTTTTAGCACTGTTCATAATTCTTTCTGTAAATAGATTTACCAAATAAATGAATTATTACGATAAATGGCGAAATTTATAAGCCACAAAGTCACAACTGTAATTTCTTTCTTTTTTTTTTTTCATTATGTTTACACTAGCTATATGGAGTATATGATATTTTCCTCTTCTGAACTATTGCAATTAATGGACTGATAATTATTTGATCATGTTTTCAAAATTAAGGTGAGATAAAAAAAATTAGCTGGTGAATTTTTCTTTCTATATTAGCAGCTGTACTTTAATAGTACTAGTAATTCTTGAAGTCATTGTTACATAAAAAAACAAAAATTAAAAATTTCAACATTATAAAACAATATTTCGTTTCATTTAATATTTGTCATTAATTTATGTTCACAATAATATCATGGACCCCTTAAATCTTAATACAAACATTGTGCAAAATACAACACTATTGTTGTACATACAACAGAGAATACGAAATTCAGAAGGCTAGAGGAATAAACATACTATCAATTTTCTCAAACTTTATTGTGTAATAGATTAGATATATTCTTTTTTTTTTTTTTTGAGACAAGTTTACTTATATTTTTTTGGTTCCAAACAAAATGCAGAATTCTGAAAGCCCAGGATCTTATTGGGTCAGTCCCACGCGAGCTGGTCCAACTCCCTTTTCTTCGTGAGATGTAAGTAATAAATAATTTATGCCCCCCCCACCAAAAAAAAGCATGCCCTGAAAAAATAATAATAATTAATATTTCTTTTATATTCTAATCTTTGGATGAACACGATATTTAATAAATCCACTAATTTGATAGTTATTTTTTTGGGGTTAATAATAGTTTAATACTCACAGTTTGAGGCCGATACTATTTTTATCCAAAATTTTTAATAATTACTTATTGATATCTAGTGTGTGCATAATCTGACTAATATCGTGCAAGAGTAAATTTTCGACATCCAAATTATGACATGTCTTGCAAGAAATAAATGAAAGAGATTGTAGTCTATAACCAACTAAAATAAACATCAATCTCCTTGGTTCTGACAAACATGCTAAATTTTAAATATCAAAAAATTACTTTCGTGATATATTTATTAGATTATGTCACCATTGAATATCAGTATATGGTTTTTGAAACTTCGGTACAAAAACGTTATAACTTATTAACCTCAAAAGATGGGTCTGGTGTGAAACTTTAGAAAAACAAAATACTTCCATTGAGATTAAATAATTTAACTGTCGAGTTTCAATTGGCATCTTAATCTCACACAGTGACCTCACTCGGAACTACCTCAACGGCACCATTCCTCCAGAATGGGGTTCCATGAAACTTGTAAATATGTACGCCCTCTCTCTCTCTCTCTCATCAATTGAAGCACGATTGGTGAATCGGACTTTGGCCCTTTTTATGCAGTTCTCTGCTTGGAAACCGTGTAACTGGTTCAGTACCAAAAGAACTAGCCAACATCACTACACTTCAACAACTGTAACATTTCTTCCTCTTACCAATTTTGTGTTTTATTAGATTAACAGAGTTTGCTGATGCTCTTTTTTCCAAAAAATAAAATAAAATTGAAGGGTTTTGGAGTACAATCAGTTGTCTGGAACTATACCTCCGGAGTTTGGAAATCTTCCTCAAATTCAAAGATTGTAAGGCTTCTGAATTTTTTCCCCTTGCCTCACTTAATTGGTGGATCATAGATATATATAGTGATGTCTAATTGTAGTTTTTCTCATTGCTTTCTCTAATATCACCGTGAAGACTATTTACCTCCAACAATTTAACTGGAGAGTTACCTGCAACTCTAGAAAAATTGATCACTTTGACAGACTTGTAAGTTTCTTCTCTTTTAGTGATCTTATGCTTATTGACACCAGTTCCCTAATTCATTTTTCTGATCTTTGACATATCTATACGCCATTTTAATGCAGTCGTATTAGTGATAACAATTTCAAAGGAAGCATACCGAATTTTGTCCAGAACTGGACAAATATGGAAAAACTGTAGGGTTGATCCACGTTTAATTTGATGTTTTAGTGTTTCCCCGATCATTCCCTTACTATATATTCTGCATTTTTCAATGTCAGAGTGATTCAGGCTAGTGGTCTGGCTGGGCCAATCCCTTCTGGTATTGCTTCCTTAGCTAAATTGACTGACCTGTAAGTACAGATTATGGTATATAATCTACTTTTTTTTTATGCTTTTTTTCTTCTTCTGAATTTGTGAAGAACTAATGTGCTTTATATGTATTATTGTGATTCTGATTTGCAGGAGAATCAGCGACTTGAGTGGGAATGATTCAACTTTACCATCTCTTAGTACACTGAAAAAGCTAAAGACACTGTGAGTGTGATGATTGTCATTGCTATGTCACAGAGTATGCCATTGCTTTTATATGACTCTATGGAAGCTTATGCTATTATGCAGGATATTGAGAAGTTGCAACATTGTCGGGCTGTTGCCAGAGTATATTGGAGAAATGACGACATTGAAAGTCTTGTTAGTACAACCTTTTCTGTCCTCTTAATTTCTCTGCACTACCTTTTTTAAGGGACATCGATAATTACCTATTATAATCTGGAAACCATACATATATTACTCTTTGAATTAGGTCTCATCAATTTTTCATACTGTCTGTGTTCATGTTTATGGCTGTATTATCTGTATGTATAGTACTGTAATGTAATGATTCTCACGTTAATAAAATTTCAGAGTGCTTACTACCTAAGGCCTTACTTCAATTACAGTATCATTAGCGCGTTTGAAATCTCTTCTGCAAAACGTGGAAGTACTGTTGCATGCCAACATTTGCATCTGACACATAACAAATAATTCTTGTTTCCTTTACAATGTCATATTTATACTCATTTATTCCTTTTGCATTGTGCAGAGATTTAAGTTTCAACAAATTAACAGGACCAATTCCTGACAGCTTTATTAGTCTATCAAACACGGACTACATGTAAGAGTTTTGACCTGTGTATATACTAGTCATGTTTTTGAATCAATCAAATTGCTAAATTGGCAATCATAAAACAAGTTGAAGCCAAGGAAGTGGCTTACAGAGACATTGAAGCTTCAATGAACCTTAATAGTCACATGACTAAGCAAAAAAAAAAAAAAGAAGAATATTTTAGGTCAATTTTACTACTTTGGAAAGTAACAAAAACTGCATAACTAGTGTGATAGCATAACATTGATTATAAACGCTGCGACTTTAACTATAACAGCATGGCAGTAAAAAAGACCGTTGATTGCTAATTCAAGATGTTCATGTTCCAGCTATCTAACTGGGAATTCCTTAAGTGGGTCGCTGCCAGCTTGGATGCTGAAAGACGGGGACAGCATGTAAGACTCCCCCTCTTCTTCGTGCTTCTCTTACTTAACCAGTAATCAGTTTTTGTTGGACCTACTCATCATAGTCATGAACTACTGTATGTGTGCTCAAAAGTCCAAAGAAACATTTTGTTTGAAAAGTCTCAATTTGGATGCAGTGATCTATCTTACAACAACCTCACATCAGGAAGTTTACCAGCAGAGTGTCAGCCCCGTAAAATGTGAGATTTTCTGACACTTATCTTCATGTGGAAACTGTACTTTGGATTGCTTATCTTACTTAAGTATCATATATTGTTTTCAGAAACTTGTTTGCCAGCTCCAAAGGAAACACCAGGTGAGTTTCTCTTGTTCTAATTTCATAGTTTTTTTTTATAATTTTTTTCTTGTGTATGATGAATCTGACTTGTGTTGTAAATATAACATTGTCTTGGCAGTGGTGTTGTTTCCTGCTTAAGAAGCACTTGCGATCGAAGTAAGTGATAATACAATTACTTAGTTCAGATTCAGATATTGACTCTTTATGTATTCTGCAATAGATATCTTTCAAGTGGGATGCTAAGCTTTATAGTCTAGTAGCGCATTTTTTCGTTCTCCCATTTTCTTTTAATGCTTCATTAATTAATTAGCCATTTATTCCGAAAGTATTCTAAATGACACTGCAGACTAACATTATTGCTTAAATATGAATCCTACTACTGCTTCTGCGAAAAAAAAAAAAATCTATGAACTTCTTAATATCCTTTTATAACTCCATGTACAACATTGTAGTTCCAATTCAACGAGAATTCTGGATATGTATAGGATTATTATGGAAGCTTATATTAATGATCTAAGCCAAATGAGAACCAATTGGTAACTTTAAACGGGTGCCTTGTACATTTATGTACTTGCTCAACTAATGTGCATGCCATAAACAGTTAATGCATTCAATAAATAGATATAGTGGTAGAGAATTGGGACACTACGAATTATAAGTCTGCATGAATGATGTTAGTATGCAGGAAGTGCACATACTTGGTTCTTTAACTCTGATTTTATCCTTATCTTGTTAAACCAAATGTAGAGAATTAATTTCTTGTTTCTGTCTTAGAGTATTACTCTCTCCGAATAAACTGTGGAGGAAGAGAAGAAGTTGATGATCGAGGATCTACCTATGATGATGATACAAGTCCGGGCGGGCCTTCAAATTTCATCCGGAGTAGGACAAACTGGGGATTTAGCAGCACCGGTCACTTCTTGGATGATGACCGCCCTAGAGACTCACTCACCTGGGAAAACAGCTCCAGAATTGGACAGAACTCGAAGCTGTACACGAATGCACGCCTTTCTCCCCTCTCGTTGACTTATTATGGATTTTGTTTGATAAATGGAAACTACACAGTAAACCTTCACTTTGCGGAGATCATGTTTAGTGATGGCAGAACATATCAGAGCCTCGGAAGGCGTATATTTGATGTGTACATTCAGGTACTTATCTACACTTATTGAAGGCTCTCTCTGTATTAGCAAGGTTCAGAAAAAATAAACAATATGCAGAGATTGATGCGATTGGAGGCCTATTTTGGATTCTCGATCTGTCTGTAGTACTTAGTTTTCAAGCAGTTACCACTAAATATTTGATAATTTTGGAATCAAATTATCTCAGGGAAATCTGGTGCTGAAGGATTTCAACATTGAAGATGAAGCAGGTGGAGTAAACAAGCCACTCATAAGAAACTTCACTGCAGTTGTTGCTGATAATAGCTTAGAGATCCGCTTCTATTGGGCTGGAAAGGGGACAAATGGAATTCCTGTTAGAGGAGTGTATGGTCCTCTCATTTCAGCCATATCCGTCGATCCTAGTAAGTTGTGAATTCTCTCCACTAGTAGATTCAGTAACCACAACGCTCGAGAAATAGTGATTTCTTTATTGAAGCTAGTAGATTGTATGGCAAAGATTGAGATATCGTTGCTAGTCTCAAAATTTTTGAGGGTCACTTCAGAATTTCATATGGCATCAGCTTCCATGCTGATCTTCTCACTCCAAAACAAAAATCCAAACATGACTTTTGGTGTTGAATAAACTTTTTTTGAATTTTTACCCAACATGGTGACTATGTTTTCACTTCATCTGACCTATTCCTATCCCAACTTCGTTCAGACTTTACGCCCCCGTCTGAAAATGGAAACAACATTTCTGGAGGTGCTATTGCTGGTATAGTGATAGGAGTTCTTTTCATAGTCATTTTGGTTCTGGGTATTCTCTGGTGGAAGGGCTGTCTCACACGGAAAGACTCAATGCATAATGGTAATCACTCATATTTATTACTTCTGCTATATTTGATGAATGTGGTCTTCGTTTATTTTTCATGTAGTGAACTTTGTGAATTAGAAAGAGTTTAGTAAAGTCGTTCTTGTCATAATCATTTTCATGCATTTGTTTGAAACTATTTGACTTATTTGATTCTTTCTCAGATTTGAAAGGTTTAGACCTTCACACTGGATCATTTACCCTAAGGCAAATCAAAGCTGCCACAAACAATTTCGATCCTGCTAATAAGATTGGAGAAGGTGGTTTTGGTCCTGTATACAAGGTAATGTATACTACAAGTATAGTTATTTAACAAATATCTCTTATCATCAACCTTACTATTCGTGGTGAAAATTCTGATTCTGGTTCAATGTTCGATCTTATTTGAAGGGTGTTTTATTAGACGGTACCATCATCGCTGTGAAACAGCTTTCTTCCAAATCAAAGCAGGGCAACCGTGAATTTATAAACGAAATAGGCATGATTTCTGCTTTACAACACCCCCATCTTGTTAAGCTTTACGGATGCTGCATTGAAAGCAACCAGTTGTTGCTCGTCTATGAGTATTTGGAACATAACAGCCTTGCTCGTGCATTATTTGGTAAGCTTTATCAAATTTTGAACTTAATTTCTTTCACTTTTAGCCTATAAAAGAGGGCATACATGAACTTCTACACAATCTGTGCATTTGTGGTTTATACTAATGTATTGAGTTAAATTTTTGCAGGTCCGGAAGAGCATCAACTGCATTTGGACTGGCCGACAAGGCACAAGATCTGCATTGGTATAGCAAGAGGTCTGGCTTATCTCCACGAAGAATCAAGACTGAAAATTGTCCATCGTGACATCAAGGCCACGAATGTGCTCCTCGATAAGAATCTAGTCCCTAAAATATCTGATTTTGGACTTGCCAAGCTTGATGAAGAGGATAATACTCATATAAGCACCCGTGTTGCTGGAACTTTGTGAGTAGCTATGCATACTTGTCTCTGCTCAGTATGTTCTATTTTGTTTTTCCTGACCAAATAAATCCATTGATCTCATAGATTGGTTAATTATGTTTATTTCTCTAAACTATATCTAGAAGCTGAATCTATTCTTTGCTCAACTCTCTTAGTAATTATTGCAAACAATCAAAGTTTATCTGCTAAGAATCCATTAATTGATTTTGCAGTGGATACATGGCACCGGAATATGCTATGCGAGGCTATCTGACAGACAAAGCAGATGTATACAGCTTTGGAGTAGTTATCTTGGAAGTCATCAGTGGAAGGAGCAACACGAGCATGAAGACTAAGGATGATTGCTTCTATCTTCTTGATTGGGTAATTACATATTTAAGTTTGTGTTTAGCTACTCTTCTTCTTTCACTACCATAAGCTTAATCCATTCATCCACTTTCCATGCCTATAACCATATATGGACTCAAATTTAAGTGCTAACAAAAAGTTGAATGACTTCCTTCAATTTTTTTCTTCTTCTCAGGTCAATACTTTGAAGGAGAAAGGAAACTTGATGGAGCTAGTGGACTCGAGACTAGAATCAAGCTTGAACAAAGAAGAAGTTATGACGGCTATCAATGTGGGGCTCCTCTGCACAAACACGTTAGCCGCGGAGAGGCCAAGCATGTCAGCAGTGGTGAGCATGCTCGAGGGGAGGGCCGGTGTCCAACAGTTCGTTTCAGACACGAGTATCTCGGTTGCTAAGGAAAATGCGAGGAGAGAAGATGATGGTGGGGGGCAGAGTATATCCATGGATGTGCCGTGGACTGCCTCCTCAACATCCACTTCTGATCTCTATCCAATTGCCATGGATACTAGTTACTGGGAGAAGAGAGATCTCTAGCTACAGAGTTTTTAACTCTTTTTTCTTCTTAACTTTGTATATTTTTTGTGATATCTTTTTTTTTGTCTTCCCTTATGATTGCTACAGTAGAAGAGAGAGCAAATATTTGTTGCTAATATGTAATAATTTTTTGATACATGGAGTTATTTCACGCTTAATCTTCTTGTTTTCAGTAACTTGAAGGTGGTTTACAAGAAATTCAGTGATTTGAGGTTGATTCTGCTGAGTTTACAATGTGTAATGTAGTCACAAATTCATCGAAATTGTATTTGGATCGAAGCATTCTACACAGGATTTGATGTTCATAGTTTAATGTATGAAGTATGTTTTCAGTGATTTGTTTGATTCGAAGTTTTTTGTTCATGAAAAAATGTCATCTCGTCCAATTGAATAGTTTTGTTCAAAATAGCCCAACTACTAATTAACTAGCTACTACGAGATTATATACTCCTAATTTTGGCCAATTAGAAGAAAATGCAAACTTTTAAGGACTTAATTAAATCAAATAAAAGTTTGATAACCCAATTATCACATCACTAAAATCTTTTGTTTCGCACATGTAACAAACTGAAGAATAAATCCCTAATTCTTACGTTTCCGATCTTCAATTAATTAAGCACCAACAACGCAACAACCATTGATCACCCAAAAATCTACCTTGTTTTCATCATCGATCAAACCCAAAATCTCACCTAAAATTACTTCATTCTTTCTACAAGCCCACCACATAAAACTCCAAAACCATATATACATTTGCTACACATAAAACATGTCACTATACCCGACTGACGACTATGAGCGCAAGCAAAACTGTCTTAATGAGAAAGTAATTAAATAAACCCAATATGGCAGGAACAATGAAAAAAAGGACAAAACCATATATACACATTCCAACCTAACTTTCAATAAAAAAAAATTAGAAAAATATTAATTATTGAGCAAGTTGATTGAATATAGTGTCAGTTCAATGGAAAAGTGATTTGTATATATACACAGGAAAGTTGTAAAATTTTTAAATTACAGATCTAACCCTGCTTTCATAAGTTTTTTTTTTTTTTTTTTTTTCTTAAAGGAATTTTATCTACAATTAAGTCAATAACAACAATAATTTTTCAACTAAAAAAATCAATAACCACAATAATTTCATTTTTTTTTACTCACACACCCAATCTGTGATATTGAGCAGATTCGAACCCATAATCTTTGATCTCCAAGCAATCTCACTCTACCACTAGACCATTCCCACCGGACACCACAATAACTTCAGTTTATATATGATCTTTTAATAGTCCAATACGACATGGTGCGCAGACAAACTCAATTATTTTCTTCAAATGTGGGACACCGAATTATAAACACCGACTGATAAACTTTCCCATCCCATATACAAATTATTAATGTCGATGAAAGAAATTTGTGAATATGGACCCACTTATTTTCAATACTCAACAATATATGGATTAGATTAACTTAATATAATAAGTTGACTTCGTCATTCTCTTTCCGCAAAAACTCATGTGCATAAAATGTATATGAGACGGTTAACGCGTTAACCGGGTCAACGGGCGTTGACTAGGTCAAAGCGTTGACCAAAAAAATTATGGAAATTGGTGATACTTTTTAGGGATACAATTGATACTTTTTTTTAATTTCGAATGATACTTTTTAATGTGTCAATTGATACTGATCTTAACAATTTTTTTCTTTATTTTTTTGTTCTGCCCAATATTTTTTATTGATACAAATGATACTTTTTAGCCTTTGAAATGATACTTTTCAGTATTATGAATGGTACTAATTTTGACGAATTTTTTGGTCAAAGCATTGACCGGGTCAACACGCGTTGACCGTCTCATGTACATCTTATGTACAAGAGACTTGCCCCTCTCTTTTATGATGTGCATTTTAAGATTTTACTGCTTAATTAAACACTTCCAATTTAATAAATTAACTAGTAGGTATGAGCAAATTAACTATATAATATTGCTTAGGGCTAGAGGTCGAAAAAAAAAAGCAAAACCTTTCACAAATTTTATATACTAGCAGAGATCACGTGCGTTATACGTAATTCGTATGATTTTACTTAATAATGGTGTAATACGTATAATTAACAGTTATAATGTATGTTGCAATTATTATGTTATATTTCATGTTGAATTTTGTAAATATTTATTCGTAAATAGAATTCAGTTCATCATATCTGTATCTTAATTCTTAATCTATATTTATATTATATCTAAAAACAGGATAATCGTCATCAATAGTAATACTCATTTTTCCAACCCAAATCACCCTTCCAAATCCGGAAAATCTAATAAAAATATAATATCACATATTATCAATATGAAATATACATATAGGGGTGGGTTATAATGCAAACCAATCCTAGTGTAAGAACTAGGAACCCATCTCACACCATACAATCAATAAAGATCTATGGCCTAGATTTGATTAAAAGGAGTGGTGGCAATTCTGTAATATTTGGAAAAAAATTCACGCGGGGGTATTAACGTAATTTGATAATTCTTATAAAAATCACGGAGGATATTTGATACCATATCGTCATGCTAACGAAGTATTAGCATCACGTTAACGAAGCGTTATTGTTATGCTAATGAAAATTTTCTCGTATTGTTAATGAAAAATTAAATTCTAAACTGTAATTATAAATTATAATGGGATGAAATAAACCATAATTCAAATATAATAAACTCCAATGATCTAAAAAATAGAATTAAATTCTAAAAATTAATTATAAACCCTAATTGGATGGAATAAATCATAATAGCAATATAACTATACAACATTAGCATAATGATATTGTTTTATCAGCACTGCGAATAAACTATGTTAGCATATGACAATTCATCGTTAGCATAAGATATAAATCATAAATGGATGAAGAAAACTCTAACTAATATATTCTAATTTGATCAAATAAATAATATATAATAATCAATTAGTAACTAAAATATAAAAATTAAATCATAAAAAATAATTATAAGTCTGAATTGAAATGTAATAACTCATAATAATAATATAAGTATGTGTACTACGTTAACATTATGATAATCATTCATTAGCACAATGAATACAATATGTTAGCATATAATAAATGCTTCGTTAACATACTTAATCAACTTATCATAATGCTGACGAACCATTATTTAAAAGCTAACGAAAGCATTTTTGCGTTGCACACGAGTAAAAATGTATATTTTGTATTTTTTGTCTATATTTATTTGAACAAATATATCTATGACTGATCTTGAATTAAAGAGCATGAAAAGATCTTTAATTTGGTATATTATTTGTGTTGATCCGATTTGAAACGATTGAATTATGATCGTTCAAAGTTTTTAGGATTTTTTTTAAAAAAGTGATGACATCAGCTTTTTTTATGGGGATTAGACAATTATACCCCGCCTCTTTTTTTTTACCTTGACTTTGACATTTAATCTCAGCCATTAGATCATCCAAGTGGACGATATAAGATGAGTTCCTAGTTCTCATACGAGAAAAAGATGTATTTTTGATCCAACCACTATACATATATATGTAATATTATATAAGGAAATAAAACATGCAAATCACCCTCACGCAAACCAATTAATTGTTATTATAACTATCTTGATATTGATTATATCATTTAAGGTAATTTATGTAAAAATGCCACTAATTTTGTTATATATATATATATATTATATGATTAATTATGAAAATATAGAATGTTGAAACTATATATGCTAATGTGTATGTCTGCATATATGGGGTGTATGGGGTGATTAGAATAGTGGAAATATAATTACTATATATGCAAATGATTTAAAAAAAAATGCCGCGCACACACATGTATAAAACACACACACACACATATATTTTTTGAAAGATAAGATATTTTATTACTCCAGCTCACTCCCTCAACCTAGGAGGAAAATCTTTGTTCCAAATATAAAAATCATCACATCCTGCACCAAATTGTGCAAGATTATGAGCAACACTATTAGCTTCCCTACACATATGCTTAAAACCAAGCAAAACCCCGGTCTTAATGACCTCAGCTAATGGTGAAAGTTCATTCTCAATATAAGACTCACCCTCCTTATCATTACCAATCAATCTAATAGCCAAACAGAGAATCTGAGTACACCACAAATGGAGTTAGCCCTTCTTGCAAACATAGACCAACTCCATAAAGAACCGCATTAATTTTAGCTTCAAAAACTGTAGATGGCCTTAAAGTTTTTGTAGCAAGAGCTCCACGGAAAACCCCTTAATGATCTCAAATCACCGCTCCAACCCCGAATCTGCTAAGCTCATCATTTACTGCTGCTAAGCTCATCATTTACCGCTGCGTCCACATCCAAATGGAAAACCCCTTTATCAGGTGGAAACCACTCCTTCAGGCCCACTTTCACCCCCAAGGACATAGCTGCTATAAATTATGTCTTAGCTGCATGAAAAGCGGCTAAATATCTCTCAGAAGCTTTAACGCCAATCTCAAAAGAATCCCACTCTCCATCATGTTTTTCTTTACACAAAAACAACCATACCGATGACACAGTAACCACCCACATGTACCTCATATGCTTCTTTGCAAAACTTCCTCCGAACTTCTTTCCAATCTCAAACTTCCTCCGAACTTCTTCTATAATTAGGCTAATTAATTTATAAGATATAATCAATTCTATATTTACGTTAAGAATTTTATCTAGAAATAGCTACTCAATCTAGCTATGATTATGTACATTATAAATAGTGATTGACATTGTTAAATTTATTGGTATAGTGATTGAGATTGAGATTTTAGTAAAAAAATCTCTAATTCTTTGCATCTTTTGGTTTGTTTATATTATTATCTTATTTGAAATGACCCGAGCTGAGAAAGCACTTGACCCAATCAAATAAAGTACTGGAAGGCCCAATTACAAGATCAAGGGCTAAGAGGTTTAAAGAGAGCTTAATAGGCTTCATTCGTGAAATCTGGAGTCAAGAGTCAACCAAGCGACCCGTGAAAGGAGTAGAACCCGAGAACAAGTGGAAGACGTTGATCTCGAGTTACAGCAAGGCAAGACGCGAGTCGCAGCACGAGCTAGGATGTGAGTACCCGATCACGCCAAATGGCGCGAGGGGGGCGAGTGACAGCGCAACCCGGGGTGTGAGTGATCCCGAGTTGCGCCCCTGTACGGAACAGTTCCAAATTTCATTATTTTATTTCCTATTTCTTTTTGGATATTGATTTAGGGTTTGCCTATTTTTGGCCCAACTATATTAGGGTTGTGTGACATTATTCCAAACAGTTTTACCTTCATAATTTTCATCATTAAACGCAAGTTTAATTATTTCTCTCTAGAGAATTATCCGGGTTTCACAATACACTGTGGAATTCATTCGACTTATCAAACAGATCCAACATCCCCGTTTATGGCGTCAACATCAATACAATCCAAGTTCGTGTTTCCAATCGTCAGCGGGTTGCAGATCGACATCCGTGGTTCAACGCCATTGTGAGACTAGCTAGGGTTTCAGATTTCCATCAATTCAAGTCGTATAACCTGATACTCTTGGGAAGGGATCCGACGTCGTCATCCATCTTCCAGCGAGGATCGCATCAAGTGGTATCAAAGCTTCGGCTTTGTATCGAGTTCCATTTATCCGTATTTTATTTTTATCTATTTTGTATTTGTTCTTCTCGCCAAATTTTTTTAAAAAAAGAGTATTTTGGTGGGAATTTTTTAGCATTTTTGTTACTTTTGGTATTGATATTTGGGTTCCTAGAGACGTCTGTATAGCTTGGGGAAAAGTAAAAAAAATTTCGGAAATTTTCAAAAAAAATTCGGTAAATTTTTCGGCGCATTTGTTTGGTGAATTTTGATACAGTTGTTTGGATTCAATTGTGATTGTGATTTTTTGTATTTTCTTTGGAGAGAAGATTTAGTGGTAAAAGGCAAGAGTGTGTGAGCTTATTAGAGTGAAAAGAACCGAATTGAGTGATACACGAGAGATACACGTGAGGTTTGGGACTAGAAATTTTGTTAGGATTTCATTGTCTTGGCATTCTTTTTTTTTTTTCCGTTGCATTTGTTTTGTTTTTATTTCGTCCATAGTGTTGATCAAGTAAAAAAAAAGAGGTCGATTAAAAAAAATCGACAATGTCTAACAAAAGTGCAGGTATAGAAGACAAAGCCACATGATCGGGAAGTGAAATAGCCAACAACTTTGACCCGAAATACACGATGGAAGCCACATAGCAACACCTGTCGAGGATGTTAAAGACGGAGATGGCTGCCTTGAACGAGAGGCTTGATCACGTGGAGAACTCAATACACGAACAATCTCATCAAGTTTCCCGTGTGAATCATGGCGGCATGGGTGGGGGAGGAGGCCAAGGAGGACGAGTAGAGGTCCGTCTATGATCGTGATTTTGTTTATTGCACGTGTGTAGGGGTTGATGGGGATATTACTTTTGATATTAAATGCTTCTAACTCCCTTAAAAACCTGTAAAAAGCTTTCCAAAATTCTTACATATATGGGACCATGTCCTTTTACATTGGAAAATGAAAAAACAAGATTATATAAGTAAAAGTGGGTATTTATTGAATAATTTCCTTAAATTGGCTAAAAGAGATTTTTTTCACTTTAAAGATTTTGGTATTTTAATTTCCAACTCAAATCCTTATCCCTTCCCTGACTTCATGCGCCGACAAATTTCAAATGAAATTCTTTATCCCACTTTTTTCTATCCCATTTGGTGTCCCATTTTGTTTTTTATTCGATTTTCTTCAATTTCAATTTGTTATGGTTTAGTTAATTTTATAATTATTATTTAGGGTTCATTCCATCCAATTAGGGTTTATATTTAATTTTTAATATTTATTTCTTATTTTTTAGTTAATATAATTGATTAATATGGTTCATTATTCCAAAAGTAGGGTATATAATTTTTAAAATTTTTAATTTTTAGTAATAAATTTTGATTATGATTTATAATACTATAATAAAATTTATTTTTATAATAAATATTTTTAAAACATTAATTTTCACAGTGAAACATAATAATAGGACATGAAAAATAGACTATAGGATTTTATCACGACAAATTCAACTATTTTCTTTAACTGCGGCACACCTAATTATGAACGATGACTGATAGAGAAAGTCTCCCATACAAATTGTCAATACGGATAGACCCATTTAATTAATGAATTAATTGATTAATACATTGTCCTCTATGTGATGTGATTTGGCGCGTTGGACTAGAAGATGTAATGTGATGATTTGTACTTTTAACCACTTCCAAGATATAAATTATAATGTACAAACTGTCAAGTGAAATATTGGGCAATTAATGAATTGTTTCTTATTTATTTTGACACAATAATTGTTTCTTGGGCAAAGAACCTTCAAACGCAAGGCTTCAATTTAGAGACACCACTTGTTAGTGTGTCCAAAGCAAACTACACGGATATGATAGCAAATGTCTGTTCTATCTAAGAAAAAAGCCAAATAATATCAAAGAGATTCTTCAATCCAACTATGCTAAGAATTTGGTTAGGAAATTAATTAGTTTGGAGAATTCCAATCGTAAATGGGTTGAAATTTCATCTTACTTTTTTTTTTTGTGTTACACTCCGTGTTACATTATCAAATTTATAATTTTAATAATATTTATTATAAAATAAAAACTAATTATGCCATAAATAACCATAGTCAACATTTATCAACAAAAATGAATTTGAAAATTTTAAAACATAATTTTGAAAAAATAAACTTTAATGATAAATTATTAATTGAAAATTAAAAATTAAATATAAAGAAATAATTATAACCCTAATTGGGTGGGGTGAACCGTAGAAACAATCATAAAATTAAACTAAATCACAAAAAATAAAATTGAAGTAAAAAAAAATACAAGAAAAACTCATAAATTGAAAATGTAACACAGAGTGTCACTGAGAAAGTATAATAGGAAATTTCATGCCTCATAAACGTATTGAGATAATTTCACTTTTAGTCCCGCTAGAATAGGGTCAAAACACTTTCGGTCCCATAGTTTATTAGCTCGACACTTTTGGTCTCACACTACAAAAAAATCGCGTTTTAACGACGGAAAAATCCATCGCTAACTTATTGCCGAATTCGGTCGTGAAAAATAAAAAATATTAAATTTAACGACGGAATTTTTCCGTCGTTAAAAAAAAAAAAAAAAAAAAAACCAGCCGAGCCGCCGAGCCAGAGCCGCGGCTCAAGCCGAGCCGCCAAGCCGAGCCGTGGAGCCTAAAAAAAATTCATATTCATAATTGAAAAATAAAAAAATATTAAAAAATAATATAAATATTAAAAAATTAAAAAATAATATAAAATATTAATAAAATTAAAAAATAATATAAAATATTAAAAAAATAAAAAACAAAATAAATAAAAAATCAAAATTTTTAAAAAATTAATTTCAAATTCGTAAATTAAGTATTAATTGGGGAATTAAAAATTAAAAAAATTAAAAAAAAATGGAAAAAAAAATAAAAAAAAATAAATGAGAGAATTATTCCGTCGCTAGTCCGTCGTTAAATATAAAAAAATATTAAAAAAAATTAAAAATTAAAAAAAAATAATTTCTAACGACGGATTTTTCCGTTTTTAACGTAGCGACGGAAAAATCCGTCGTTATATTAAAAAAATAAAATTAAAAATATTAAATTCAATTTTTAAATACGGATTTTTTCTGTCGTTACGTTATAGACGGAAAAATCCATCGTTAAACGTCTCATTCACAACCCGTCGTTAATTTATCATTAATCTAGCGACGGATTTTATTTCGTCGTTAAATCCGTCGCTAAAACGCGATTTTTTTTGTAGTGTCATATCTTACGTTTTTGATCCCATAATGTATTAGCTCGACACTTTTGGTCCCGAGTGTTTTTTTTTTCAACATTTTTAGTCCTCAAACTAAAAGTATATTTTTTCTTATATTTTTTTTGACATTTTTTCCATATATTTTATCGAGAATTTTGTTGAACAAAAACCGTATATTGGCAAGAAGTTGAAATGATTTTGTTAGGCATTTTGTTGAACATTTGTTGGGCATTTTGTTTGATATTTTGTTGAATATTTTGCTTAAGTTTTTTGAGATATTATGTTATTTTGTTGGGTATTATGCTGAATTTTTGCTAGATATTTTCCTCTTTTTTTCTTAATGATTTACTGAAAAAATTGAAGTTGAAATGTCCTTTAAATAAATACACACTACAAGAATTTTGCATTTTACCGACGGAATTTCCGACGGACATAATTCGGGTCGTCGTTTAGCGACGGAATAACGACGGATTGTCCGTCGTTAAAATTAACGACGAATTTATGACGGAATCTTTGTCGTTTTCTGTAACGACGGATATAATCCGTCATTAAAAATTAAATTTAATATTTTTAATTTAATTTTTTTCATTAACGATGGATTTTTCCATCGCTAAGTTAGTGACGGAAAAATCCGTCGTTAAAAATTAATTTTTTAATTTTTAATTTTTTTTAATATTTTTTTTAATTTTAGTGACGGATTTAGCGACGGAAAATTCCGTCGCTAAATTTAATTTTTATTTTTCGATTTTTAAATTTTTTTTAATTTTTAATTTTTTTTAATTTATTTTATTTCCCAATTAAGAAAAACGAATTTAAAATTAATATTTTCAATATTTTAGATAATATTATGATATTTTTAAAAATATAATTAAATGAAAATATTTATTTAATATTTTTTTTATTTTATAATTTTTCTCACTTTAATTTTATTTTTTTTTAATATTATTAATTATAAAAATTTCGTCGCTAAATTTAATTTTTATTTTTTTTAATTTTTATTTTTCGATTTTTAATTTTT
Organism: Perilla frutescens; assembly: GCA_026008535.1. NCBI lineage: Eukaryota > Viridiplantae > Streptophyta > Magnoliopsida > Lamiales > Lamiaceae > Perilla > Perilla frutescens. The sequence continues at coordinate 22,861,217 of BRKX01000002.1, forward strand.
TTTTAATTTTTATTTTTTTTAATTTAATTTTATTTCCCAATTAAGAAAAACGAATTTAAAATTAATATTTTCAATGTTTTAGATAATATTATGATATTTTTAAAAATATAATTAAATGAAAATATTTATTTAATATTTTTCTGTTTTTATAATTTTTCTCACTTTAATTTTTTTTTTTAAATATTATTAATTATAAATATATAATATTTGAGAAAATTAATTAAAATAATATAATATTAAATAAATAATTTAATAATAATATATCTTTTAATTTACAACATTAAAAGATTATAATATATATTTAATAAATGAAGGATAACAGTTTTGAAGTAATATATATTTATTATATCTGAATATAAACATAAATATATAATAGCCCACTTGGTTGAGATGCAGAAGATAGATCTCTGCCTTTACGGGAGGTGAAGGGTTCGAATCTCGCGAGCCGCAAATGTTGGAATAATATGTGTCGCGTGGGGAGCACGCGCCAATTTTTTTTATTTTTTTTATTTTTAGCGACGGAATTTTTCCGTCGTTAATATTTTTTATTTTTTTTTAGTTTTTTTTTCTGACGACTGAATTTGAAAATTATTTAACGACGGAAAAATTCGTCGTTAAATCCGTCGCTAGATTTTTCCGTCGTTAATTTTGTCGTTAATTTTGTCTAACGACGACGTGTTTAACGACGGACTTGATCCGTCGTTAAAACGGATTAGCGACGGATTTTTGAGATTTAGCGACGGAATAATCCGTCGCTAAAACTTGATTTTTTTGTAGTGACACACACAGACACACATACTGCACTTGAGACTGAAAATGTTGAAAAAAAAACATTTGAGATAAAAAATGTCTAGTTAATAAATTATGAGATCAACAATGAAATATATATGGAACTAAAAATATTTTGACCTAGGAAATAAAAGTAAATTTATCCCTGAACGTATTACAATCGGGACTCACATAAAAATTTAACGTGATGAAGCTGTAGACACATAATGAAATACATACTCATTATGCATGGACTAGAGAATGTCGTTCAAGCATTTACCTTGTAATAATTTTAGGCTATTTTCCACAAAAATAACTCAAATTAAAGTTTTATAGTTACGATATTGAACGTGTATATATATAGAAAATAGGTTACTAGGGGCTTACAGTTCAGCCTAATTAATTTGAGCCTAGGTAGGCACGACCTATTTAATTATTAAATTAGATTGTACCTCGTGTTTTTTTTAATTATTTTATATGAATAATTGATAAATTTTAAATTCATGTGTATAATAAATATTAATGAATATAATTTAAGAGCTTTATCTATGGGTGTTTTACTTTTGTCATATCTTATACTTTACCTTAATTTATGGTATGACAAAAATTATACCTTTGTCGTACTTTTATCAACGGTATACCTTAAATTCGGTATAACACATAATGCATATTTTTACCATACCTATATTTCGGTATACCTTATCATATATTAGTTCAGTATACTTTACTTTACCATACCGATATTTCGATCCATATCATACTGATATTTAGTATACCGAAATAATAATAGTAACAACATCAAACATCTCTAATAATAATAATAATAATAATAATAATAATAATAATAATAATAATAATAATACCAACACAACAAATCAACAATCAAATATCAACGCAATAAAAAAAACTGCAACAATGTTAAAATCTTGACAAATATTAAACACACAATTCTTAGAAGCACAATCTCAAGTCCCAACAAATATTAAAAACATACACCTATAATTTCAACATCTTAAATCCAAAAAAATTCTTGACACTCCAAACCTCCAACATCTCAACAAACCTGTAAAATTGAAGTCAAAATACCTACATTGAAATATTGTATACTATATCTAATTTTATTTTAATTTTCTCGATAATTCATCATAACCTTTAGTCTAAAGATTAAAGAAGAATATAATATCATTATTTATTACATTTGATTTTAAATTGTTGAATTTTTAGTTGTGAGTTTTGTATTGAATTATACGACATATAATATTTTCATAAACGTTTATGATGAACATACTAAGTATTATAGTATTATATATCATATCTCATTTTAATTTATTTTTCTCGATAGTTCATCAAAACATTTAGTGATTAAATAAGAATATGATATTATTATTTATCATATTTGATTTCACATTGTTTAATTTTTAGTTAGTAGCTTTATATTAAATTATGTGAAATATAATACTTCCCTAAACGTTTATGATGAATATATACTAAGTATTATAATATTATATAGGATATTTAATTTTATTTTAATTTTCTCGATATAATAATTCATCATAACTTTTAGTTTAACGATTAAAGAAGAATAAATATTATTATTTATTACATTTAATTTAAATAGTTTAATTTTTAGTTATGGAATTTGTATTAAATTATATGAAATATAAAATTTCTTAAACTTTTATGATGAACATATTAAGTATTATAATATTGTATATAATATCTCATTTTAATATATTTTTTTTTACCATTGATCATAACTTTTAGTATAAAGATTAAAAATTAATAAAAGATTATCAATAACATTTGATTTTACGTTGATAAATTTTTAGTTATAATTTAAGTATTAAATTATATGAAATTTAATAATTTTTAAAACTTTTATAATAAACATACTAAGACCACAATATTATATTATTGCATGATATATCCCATTTCTTTAAAATTTTAGATCATTCATACTAAATTTTAATTTAAAGATTGAAAAAGAATATAATTATTATTTATTACATTTGATTTCACATTATTTTATTTTTAGTTATAATTTAATTATTAAATTATATGAGATATTATATTTTTCTGTACTTTTACAATAACACAAACTAAGTATTATATTACTCTATAATATATCTCATTTTCTTTTAATCTTCTCAATCATTCTTATTAACTTTTAGTTTTAAAAATTGAAGAAGAATAAAAGATTATTATGTATTATATAATTTAATTTATATATTATTGTATTGAAATAATTTTTTATCTTATAATTTACGTTTACATCAATTTATTTTAAGTTTTATTGATACCGAATTTTACCTTTTAATTTTATTGATCGAAGAAAAATAGAAGATTATTATTTATTACATTTAATTTCAAATAGTTCATGTTTAGTTAGAATTTAGATATTAAATTAAATATCAAAGTATTACTAAACTTTTATGATAAACTTTGGAGTATTATATCGTTACATTGTATTATAGATGTGCAAAAAAAAAAAAATCGGTATATATCAATATGGATGTATATACTGAATTTCGATATCATGTTGTGTATCGGTATGACCGTATATACCGATACAATGGTATATAGCTTCACTGCCGTATATACCGTGCTGCGGTATGTACGGTATGACGATATATACCTTCACTGCGGCATATACCGTGGTACGGTATGACGGTATATACCGGCATAACGGTACATGCCTTCACTTCGGCATATATGAACCGTGGTATGGTATGTACGATCTATGACGGTGTACCGAACTTTCGGTATATGCCGGTATACCTTAAAATTTAAAGATTCATACCTTTACCTTACCGAAAAATCGGTATACCGTAAATATTGATATTTTTAATATTTTTTCAGTACGACATGGTCGGTATTCCCGTATAATGGTATTTTTTGCCCGCCCTAACTTTATCAAATAATAATAAAGATATGTATACAGTAAAACTAATGTTAATTACAATTTCGAACCCAATGTTTGGGATTGTCACAAAACTTTTTGCCCCAATATTTTAAAAAATACATAAATTGATACTACACGTTTGCATCATCTAACAAACTAACATGGGAACAAATTTATGGCATCTCAAATCTGACATGACTTGTTGGAATCAAGAAGATTGGTATACATTAATTACACACCAATTGCTACGTGATTTTGACAAGACACATCAGATTTGGAATGTCGAAAATTTTATTTGATCCAATTTTTGGTGTCAAATTGCTGATAAGGCAATCTAGTTCCATCGTGTAAAATGATATTAAAAATCATATTTACTCTCATTTTACACATCATTTTATATGTTGCACTCCAACGTGCCTTATCAACAATTCATCACCGAAAATTGAATTTGATTATATATATTTTTGCAAAACTATGGAAATATAAAGTATTTTTTTTGTCTTATTTTGTATTTGAAGTTCATGATATTTTTGCAAAGCGAATCAACATTCATGTTATAATTATATATTTAATAAAAAAAATGAAAGAAAAACTTACAAAATATTTGATAGTGAACACTGACATGTCGGAGTGAAAGACAATCAGTGCAAGCAACATATAACGGGTTGGAATTTCCTTTTACACTTTCTTGTGTTTCACTCCGTGTTTCATTATCAAATTTATGATTTTAATAATATTTATTATAAAATAAAAATTAAATATATCATAGTCAACATTTATCAACAAAAAAAAAATGAATTAAAAAATTATAAAACATAATTTTTAAAAAATACACCATAATAATGAATTATTAATTAGAAATCGAAATTTAAAAATTTAAAAATAATTTTAAACCCTAATTGGGTGGGATGAACCCTAAAAAAATCATAATATTAAACTAAATCATAAAAAAATAAAATTGAATAAAAAAAATATAAAAGAAACTCGTAATTTGAAAATGTAACACGGGGTGTAACAAGAAATTTCAATCCACATATAACTGTTTGAGATGAATGAAATAAACGAATATTCCAATTTGAGTTGTTAGAAAAGTTTGCATTAATGAATATATTGACATACATGTAGCGCGCGCGCGTATAAGTAGATAGCCGTCGCAATCAAACATTATACATAGGCCGGGTCCAACTCCCTTCCATGATTGCATCTTCATCATTCTTCCTATCATCAACAACTCACACAACTGCATGTACAATAACACCATCATATTGTCCAGTAATGCTGTTCTCATCACTATCACTACCACTATCAAGGATATTTGCCTTCATTTTGTTTGTGGGCTTGGCTTCTGGAGCAGCTCGTTTGCCTGCTCAAGAACGTAAGTTTCGTGTGCTTGTGTATATATTTCGAAGTTCAAACTCACAGTACACACACACTGCATGCATATATATATATATATATATATCATGATCTGCTGGGTTTTCTCTAATTAAGTACGTCTTCCATGTTTTTTTCTTTTTTGATGAATTTGGGTGGTTCAGTGGAATCATTGTCGGTGGCGGCGAGCACTCTGGGGAAGACGAATTGGAGTTTCGATGGGGATGATGTAAATCCGTGCAACGAGCAGCCGCCATGGTTGATTGATAAAGAAAAGAATGCAATATTGTGCGATTGCAGCTATCAGAATAATACTGTTTGTCATGTTACCAGCATGTGAGTTACTCCAAACACTGGATCATATATATATTATATGTAGTATTTCTTTTAATCCAAATTAATAAAAAAAATCCCACAAAATAACGTTTTAAAAGACACATTAAGTTAAATCATCATTAGCAATTCAATTACGTATACTACTTTTTTGGAATTTAGTAACGGGTTCTATTTTATATTCCAACATATGAATTTATGTGACGTGAATTTAACAAATTAGAGAATTATCTACTAAAGAAATCTAATACATGGTATAAATTTAATAGTACGTTCGTATACGATAAGACACCGAATTAAACCAAATGAAATCCTCTATCCCACTTTTCTCTATCCCATTTGGTGTTCTATTTTGATTTTTATTCTATTTTCATCAAATTTTTTTTTCAATTTCAATTTGTTATGACTTTGTTTAATTTTATAACCATTATTTAGGGTTCATTCCATCCAATTAGAGTTTATATTTATTTTTTAATATTTATTTCTTATTTTTTAGTTAATATAATTGATTATTCCAAAAGTAGGGTATATAATTTTTAAATTTTTTAATTTTTAGCAATAAATGTTGATTATGATTTGTAATAATATAATAAAATTTATTTTTGTAATAAATATTTTTAAAATATTAAATTTTATAGTGGGACATGAAAATTGGACTAGAGGATTTTGTCCCGAATTAAACAAAAGCCAAAAGTCCGTCATTTGGAAGGGATAAAATTCTCTAGTCCACATTGGATTTCCCATTATTAAATTTAATATTGTAAAAATATTTATTACAAAAATAAAATTTATTATAGTATAACAAATCATAATTAACATTTATTACGAAAAATTAATTTAAAAAATTATACTCCCCTCGTTTCTGTTTAAGTGATATTTTGAATGAATGCACACAAATTAATAAATTAATTAACTTATCTAATATACTCTTGTGTGAATACATTAAATGAGTTAAATATATATGTTTGAATGCATTAAATGAGGGAAATGTGAGAAACATGTGAATTTTCTGTCTCGAATTTGTAGAATGACACTTTTTTGTGAAACAATATTAAAATGGTAGAATGACACTTATTCAGAAATAGAGGAATATAACCTAATTAAAAATTTGCGTTTTTAAAAAATAACAAAGATCGATAGTGTTGAGACGAAAAGCGATGATGGCCTGTGAGACCAAAAGTGATTTTTTTTCCCTTTTTCTCGATGGAATCCTAAAGTAGGATAGGATATGTAATTTAATCACACAAAAAAGATTTAGTATGTTACGAATGTTGGTGTAGAGAGGAAATTAAATACCTTAAAAAAGAATAGAACAAGGTTATTAACTATTATTTTAATTTAGAAAAAAACAAATTTGATTATGTTTAATAGATGAGTTCGATCGTTAACAAAATGCAGCATTCTGGTCACTCCCACCAGAGTTGGTGGAACTCCCTTTCCTCCAAGAGATGTAAGTAGTTACTTTACTCCTTCACACACACGTACACACACAGAGAGAGAGAGAGAGAGAGAGAGATTAACATTTATATTAATATATAATTGTACGTACAGCGACCTTACTCGAAACTACCTGAACGGCACCATCCCTCAAAAATGGGGTTCCATGCAATCACTTACAACCATGTAAGTCGACGTTGTTTATATTCCTTTTATGTAATCATCGAATTGTGGCTTCTTAATTTCCTACGTACGTAATAATTTAATTTATGCTTTCCTTTTGGTAATGCAGTTCTCTCCTAGGAAACCGTCTCACGGGTCCAATACCTAAAGAACTTGCCAACATCACTACACTTGAAGAACTGTACGTAATAATATTTAATTTCTTCTTCTTCTTTGACAATTTAATTGTATTACAATTTTCTTGTTTCATTGGATCAATTAATGTATTTATGGATGTGTTATTTACAATTTAATTGATTTCTTTCCCAAAACTTTAATATAATTAAAGGGTCTTGGAGGCCAATCAGTTTACAGAAAGTGTCCCTCCGGAGTTTGGGGATTTTCCTCGAATACGAAGATTGTGAGTCTCGTCACATAATTTATATCTAGCTCTGTTTCTTTAATTTTCTCCTTAACTATTTGGATGATGAATGAATTATATATACAGAGTGCTTACCTCGAACAATTTAAGTGGAGTGTTACCGGAAAGTCTAGCAAAACTGACCACTTTGACAGAGTTGTAAGCTCAATTTCTTAATTTCGTTTAATTGGCCGGTGATGTTTTGTTTTTTACTTTTCCATCTTAATTAATCCAATTCTTGGTTTTCCTTGATCTAGCTAGCTATATATATATTTGACATATCCAAACCATTAATATGTAATATGTAATATATATATATATATGTATGTATATATATATATATGCAGTCGTATTAGTGGCAACAACTTCACAGGAAGAATACCAAATTATATCCAGAACTGGACTAACATCACAAGAATGTAGGGATCTGATCTTTGTGTTTCATTCTCATTTTGCGATTTACATGAATGGTCGTTCAACTTTGAATTAATATTCTTGAATGTATCTGCAGAGACATTCAGGGTAGCGGTCTGAGTGGGCCAATCCCTCCCAACCTTACTTCCCTAACCAATTTAAATGAACTGTGAGTCCATCCATATATATTATGTTATGAGTTATATATGACAGCAACTAATTATATATATTAATACATATACATATCTACATGCATGCACATGTGCAGAAGAATCAGCGACTTGAATGGGGTTCACTCAAGTTTTCCATATCTTAGTATTCAATCTAGTTGGAAAAATTTGTAAGTAGTCCATTAATTGCTACCTCGATCTGTGCATGTTTCTTTTGTGTGACTCAGCTCATTCAATCTTATTGTGCAGGATATTGAGGAGTTGCAATATTGTGGGGGAGATACCGCCCTTTATTGTACAAATTAGACTTTCAAATATCATGTTAGTAGAATGTTATTTTGCTAGCTAGCATATATATATAATTATTTTATTTTTCGATCTGGCATATATAATTATTTTATTCTTTATTAATTTACCATTCAAAGATACTAAGTTACTAAGTTAACATTGATGGTTTCGTTTTAGGAAAAATATCTTTCAGTGTAGATCTAGACATCTGATATGTTATAGTTAGTGAAGTTAGAATTATTTAGCTTGTTAAATAGTAATATAAAATAAATACATGACATATCAACATTCTACAGAATAACAAAAATACACCTGCGCATAGATTGCTTTTGATCTGCTCAGGTCTCATCAAATTTTCTAATGATGTTCTAATTAAACCGAGTTCATTTTATGTTTATAAATCTAAATTAAGCTTCAGTTAAGCAGGGGTTGGAATAATTTATGGGCTGCGAAAGATTGTTATTTGTTAATATTGCCGCTTACCAGCATTTAAATGTAAAATACTGTATATGATAATTTTGTTCCTCACGGTACCACATTGTAACTATACGTTCTTTTTTTTGTTCTTTTGACTTTCTTTAAATACGTGTATTTAATTTGTTGTGCAGGGACTTAAGTTTCAACAAATTAACAGGGAAAATTCCTGGAAATCTTGTTGATCTAAACGGAGACCTGTAAGACTTTAATTGATGACGACCTTTAGTATAGCTTTTATTTGACTATAATTAATATATATAATTGAAAAGATCATTTAGAAGTATTGGGGTTGCTAACTCAGAAATTAATGTTAATATTATATTTTCCAGATACCTAACTGGGAACTCCCTAAATGGGACGTTGCCTCTAGATTTGATGAAAAATAAGGGGAACGTGTAAGCTTTCTTCCATTATCAATTTATCACGACAGTGAAATGCTAATTGCATATAACATAACATATTAATTAATTTAGTTGAAATGTTACAATTTATTTTGGGTGCAGTGACCTATCCTACAACAACTTGAATACATCTCAAATTTCAGAACCAAATTGTGGGGAAGGCAGTGGCAGCCCGTAATCACCAATACTCATCTCTCTCTCTCTCTCTCTATATATATATATATATATATATAATAGTTGTGTTTGGATATTTTCTAAATTAAACTGACTTAAGTATCATATCGACTCTCTTTTCAGAAACTTGTTTGCCAACTCAAAAGGAAGCACTACATTGTGAGTTCTTGGTTTCTGTTTCATACATGCATTCACTGTAGCTAGCATCGCATTCTCCAATGTAACATGAATCTGACGTCACATGAATTCTTTTAGCAGTGGGAATTTCTACAATTGTCTCACATCGAGTTGCAAACCAAGTAAGTGATCACAATTAGAGATCGATCGAGTCGATGCTACGGCTAACCACTCGAGCAAGTACTATTTCCAAAATAGCACTAAGTGGTATTTCATTTAAGATTGGTTGTGATGACTAGATAAAGTTGGTCTTTGAACTACTACGTACGTACGTACCTTAGCTTCTTATATATCAGTGAAAACTGAAAAGTGATGGTGAAGCAAATGTATTAATTGAGGTGCTTGTTTTTTTGGTTAGACGACTACAGCTTTTTCCATGTAAACTGTGGAACCGCCCAAAAGGTTGATGATTACGAAGCGGATGGTGGCGCGTCTTCAAATTTCTTCCGGAGTCCAAATTCAAACTGGGGGTATAGCAGCACCGGCATATTCTTGAATAAAGACGCCTATGGTGTTGATCGTGTTTATTCATTACAAAATAACTCCATCTGGATTCCACAAATCTACAGAGAAGCACGCCTTTCCCCTCTGTCACTCACTTATTTTGGATTCTGTTTGAGAAATGGAAACTACACTGTGAAACTTTACTTTGCGGAGATCATGTTCACGAACGACACAACTTTCTCAAGCCTGGGAAGGCGTATATTTGATGTTTATATTCAGGGGAATCTGGTGAAGAAAGATTACAACATTGCGAATGCAGCAGGGGGAGTGTACAAGCCAATCGTCGAAAGCTTTCCCGCAGTTGTTACTGATCACACCTTGGAGATCCGCTTCTACTGGGCTGGAAAAGGAACTACTGTTATTCCTCAGAGAGCCGTCTATGGTCCCCTCATTTCAGCCATTTCTGTCACTAATGATAGTAAGTACCTACTCAATCATGTATTTTATTTAATTAATTATTTGCATATATAACCAATTAACTTCAGATTACAAATTAGAAAGAGAGATCAATCATTTAATTAATCATTTTCCAGATTATAAGCCTTCAGCAGCAGGAAAGGGCCTCTCCACAGGAGCTATAGTTGGTATAGTGATGGCACTACTTTTTGGATTAATCATTTTGGTTGTTGGTATAATTCTGTGGTGCCGCAAAGGCCACTCTATGCATCATATTGGTACGTATACTAATTAATGGAATTTAAGTGGTGTAGCAGTAAATGACAGATCTAATCATTTAACTATTTCTTGCATGCAGATTTGAAGGGCCTAGACCTTCACACGGGGTCGTTTACCCTAAGGCAAATCAGAGCTGCCACTAACAATTTTGATCCTGCTAATAAGATCGGTGAGGGTGGATTTGGTCCTGTTTACAAGGTAATTAATTAATAAATAATTTACATCAAATATTTAATGAATCTTAATTTTTAATTTGCTAGCTGGTGTACATATCTGATCCTGATGATATATGTGTTTGTGTTTGATTTGGAATTAAGGGTGTTATGTTAGATGGTACCATCATTGCCGTGAAGCAGCTTTCTTCGAAATCAAAGCAAGGGAACCGGGAGTTTGTGAATGAAATAGGCATGATTTCTGCTTTACAACACCCTCATCTTGTTAAGCTCTATGGGTGCTGCATCGAAGGCGACCAGTTGTTGCTTGTGTATGAGTACATGGAAAATAACAGCCTTGCTCGTGCATTATTTGGTAATATATTTGTTCATGCATGATTTTTTCTGCAGATTGGAAGTAATATGAAATAAATTGATGTTTCAAATTGGGTAGGTCGGAAAGAAAATCAATTGCATTTAGATTGGGCAACGAGGCGCAACATCTGCATTGGTATAGCAAGAGGTTTGGCTTATCTCCATGAGGAATCAAGATTGAAAATTGTTCATCGCGACATTAAGGCTACAAACGTGCTTCTTGATGAAAATCTAGTGCCTAAAATATCCGACTTTGGACTTGCAAGACTTGATGAAGAGGAGGATACACATATAAGCACTCGCATTGCTGGAACTTAGTGAGTTGTATAATTAATTACCATTCCTATATACCTACTTATATATATATATATATATTTCTGAAAATTCTACCTACGTACCTTCATTACAAATATATACAAACATGATGACATGAAATATCAAATTTGGATAACTCAACTCCTAATAGCTAGTGAAGCTTAATTGCTTAGTCATTAATTAATACTAAGACGTCGTACGTACGTAATGTATGCAAAAATTTGCAGTGGATACATGGCGCCCGAATATGCAATGCGAGGCCATTTGACAGACAAAGTAGATGTATACAGCTTCGGTGTAGTTGTTTTGGAAGTTGTGAGTGGAAAGGTGAATACTATCTCCAAGTCCAAGGAGGAAAGATTTTATCTTCTCGACTGGGTAAATTCTTGCCCTTAATTAATTTTCTTGTTAATTTTATGACATTTTTCAGTTTCTATATAATAACATGATATCTTCAAGCAATAGCTTGAATTATATTATATGATATTAAATTCAAGAGCTAGCTAGCTAATTAATTAAGTCTTTTTCTACTCGTACGTAGGCTAATTCCTTGAAGAAAAATGGGAATTTATTGGAGCTAGTGGACCCAAGATTAGAATCAAAGTACAAGGAGAAAGAGGTGATGACTGTTATTAATGTGGCTCTTCTCTGCACGAATGCAGTAGCTGTAGAAAGACCAAGTATGTCGACAGTGGTAAGCTTGCTCGAGGAGAAGTTAGTTTTGGACTCAAGCAATAATAAAAATAGTAATAATAATGTTGATGAAGAAGAGGCCACCATCATGAGGAGGAGTACTGATCATGATGGGCTGCACGACCAGAGTCAGAGTGTATGTGTATCTATGCCTATGGATGATGTGCAATGGACAGGCACAGTCTCCTCAACATCTGATGCCGCTGATCTATATCCAATCACCTTGAATACTAAATACTGGCAAAACAGGGATCTTTAACTATTATGTATATGCATATTTTTCTTCTTCAACTTTGTTTGCTTAATTTTGCTCCTTTTTTTTTGAACTTCCCTGCTAAATATGATGTATGTGCTGTTGGAAATTTGGATTTAATAAAGTGCGTGTGATCTCATTTTATTCGATTTTCAGTGACTATAATATTTAATTTTGGAGAAGTTACAATGTGTATGATTGATCTATGTTGAAATAGATAATCATAGTGTTTTATTTTCTCAAACTCCATTTTCGGTGAATGAGAAATTAATAATGAGTCGGTCACGTAAAATGGTGTTTATGTAATCGAAGTCTAAGCTGATTAAGCTTGTACTTAAGTGTGTAATCACTTGAGTGTAACATCTGATGTACACAACTGTGTGAGCACGCCCGCGCTAATGTTCGTTCCTGTTCTCGGGTCGGAAACTGTTAGAGTGACAGTGACATTGTCTCGTGTCTTGGCTATGGGGTGGACTGTGATTTGGACTTGATTGGATTTTGACCTTGCCCAAAGTCTATTCTAGTCGATTCAAATCAAATGTTGGGTCATATATCAGGAACAGATTCGAGGACAGTACGGTGTCTGACCCATTAGTGTACACATGATGTAACTCCTGATCTTTAGGAGTGTAACCAACTCTCACTCATGGTGGAGAGTTAATATTGCAACGGTAGTAACTCATGGGAGGTTTCAAATATGGATTTGAATGGATCCTAAATGGGAGGTTACAAATGTGGATTTGAATATACCTAGTAACTCATGGGGGTTACATATTGGTTTCAATGTTCAAACCTTAATCCCTAAGAAGGTGGAAATGCGTGCCTATAAATAGACATCTTTTTATGATAGGAAAAATGAGTTTTTTCCATAAGTTTTCCATGTGCTTTGCATAAGTTTTCTATACGAAAAATCTCTTACAAAGTGAATGTTGGAGTTTTTTCGAATTGAACTACCACAAGATCTAATTGGTTGCTATTAATCCTATCATCATGCATATCATATTTTATGTGTTCATATGAAATTAATTAAGCCGATTTGAAATAACAAGCATAGCAAATTTCTGTAACACCCTAGATTTTTATTTTATTTTTGAATTTAAATTTCTAATGTTTAACAGTAATATATGAGTAATAATAATGGATCATGGTTTAATTTTGGGGATAAAATTTGGCCTACAAAATAAATAAAATTTAGGGCCTAGAAGAAAGCCCAAATAAGGTGAGGCTAGGTGGCTTACATTTTTCTACACCACGTAATATGACACATGTCTAAGATCTCAATCTCTTAAGTTCATCTATCTCCACCTGTTCCATTGATAATGCATAAATTCTCTCTTTTTCCTTTTCCTTCCATTTCTCTCTCGCCATTTCCAATCGGCGACGCAACAACATCAGGTGGACAATTCTGGTCATCCTCTCAGTCGAAATTAGATCGCAAACTGAATCTCATTTCTTGAAGTGAATCTCATTTCTTGAAGGATCCATTCCAGCCTTGCTTCCAAGCTTTAGATGTATTTTCAATTTCCCACTATAGTTTGAAATTAGTAAATTTCATCTTTTAAAATTCTTAAAATGGACCATTTACCATTAATTTACGATGTCTTTTAAAATTGAGTAATGGTCATGTGAAGTTGAAATGGCTTGATTTCAAAATAATGTATGAGGTTCTGTTTGCATGTGTAATTTGATTGAAACTTTGAGCAAGAATCACGAAATTCCCAAGTTTTAGTTAATTTATTTTAGAGTGAAGTGATGTTAAAATATTTTAAATCATGATTGAGTGCAAAAGGTTGGAAATTTAAGATGAATGTTGATTTGAGCCTAAATAACTGGAGGCAATTGAAATTAAAAACTTAGATTTTCAAGAAGAAAATCGGGAAAAGAACAACAACTTATATGTATGAATTTCACATTTGAAGTTTATAACTTTGTTTAGCCAATTAAACTCATGATTAAGGTAATGATGAGGATTTGCTGAAAGATGTTCGAAAAAGGTAGATTATGGTTGCCGTTGAGATTTGATTTTCATTTTAAGTATTATCCGAAAGATATTGTTAGGTGAATTCTTCTGTTTTTCTTTGGAGTAAACAGGCTGTAGCATTTTGATCGAATTGATGATCTTAGAGGACTAATTAAGGGGGTTGTATTAAATTAATTTAAGAAAGAGAAATAATATAATTCTATTGGGATTTATTTATATTTTTGAAAGTTCCTTCGACTATTGGAATTATCGGATTACTAGTAAGTTCTTCTATAATGAGCTCCTTCCATAAATTCGTCATTATTAATTTGAGGTCAACCAAACTCTTTAGTTATTATAAAGAGTTAGTTTGTACTAATTATAATGCACAATTAGTTCACGGTGCATCAAATTCACAATTCTCGTCTGTTTCAGATTTGATTGATCCTAAATTTTAGAAAAACTTTTAAAGCAATACTATATTTTAACTATCATTAGCCAGGATGAGCTTTTTAAGTTAGAACCTCAGTTGATTTGTAGGCCATCTACGGGAAATTCCGACTTAGAAACTACAAGGATTGTGGTAAAGGCTTCAGCTATTATAGCTATAAGGTGGGTTTTGCTAAACTAAAAACTTATATTTTTAAAATGCTTTTGTCCATATATGATTTACGATTGTTTTTGCTCATCGTGAATATGATTTGACCTGCATGATGAATTCTGACATGGTCAATTATATTGACATATAGTTATATGATCACATAGGGTCTGTATCCATGCATGGTTAATTGAGCGCATCGGCTTTTGAATAAATATATTCTTAAGCGCATTGATATATAATACTAAATTGTTCGCTTTTGAATAAATATTCTTAAGCGCATTATTATGAGAATGATATTGAATTGTTCGCTTCTGAATAACTATTCTTAAGCGCATGGGCATCTGAATAAATATTGATTATTGGCTTTTGAATAAATATTTTTAAGCACAGGAACATGATTTTTAAATATTGGATTGTTGGTTTTTTATATGAAAAATCTTTATATGTGTTTGGATGAACACAATAAGCTCACTGAGTGTTTTCTGGCACTCAGCCCATTTTTTTTTAAAATATTTTTCAGGTACAAGGTGATGCAGGCAGCTGACGTCGACATATGGGTTCTATGAGTTTTTGACTATTCAAAATTGTATTTTAAATGTTGACTCTGGTCAACAATGTAACGTATTATACTTCCGCTGAATATTTTGAATATTTACGAATATTAAAATCGTACATGTTCCACTGTTATTTTTGACTCATTCAAATATTAGACTTTCAACTTTGACTAGTCGTTTGTGAAATATATTGGTGATTGGTTATTTGAAAAGTCTTCTAAAATGATGATTGATGGATTTTATTTCTAACAAAATTACCATAAAAATGTTTTCTTTTTAAAGGTAAAATGGTTATGAAAATATGAATTTTATTTAATCTTGTGTAGCGCCTTATTTCAAAAATTGGGGTGTTACAACTTCATTCTAATAAAACGGAAAGATAGAACATGAAATTTACTTACAATTCCAAGACGGGTTGACGGAAAAGATTAAAAGTTTAATCTTGTTGTTGAATACAGTAGAAAACAACGCCCCACAATGTTATTCCACTCCTTGATCTTCTGCTGTATTCTCGGACTGTGTTTAGATGCAGGTTGGATTGTATACTACTAAACGAGTGTTAATACTATGGAGATTAAGAGAGCACAAAAGAGGGGCTAATATTAAGCTTATAATTTTCAGCCACCACCTCACATATAAATAGGGAGGTGGCTGAAAATCAATGTCCAGCCCTGACCTCTCACTCTTGTTCCATCTCCAGTCCACTTTAGTCATATTGGGCTACAACATGGATCTAGAAGAATATTAAATTGGCCTAATAGATTTATTTAATTTCTAATATCCAATAAATTTAGGATATAATTAAATGTATCAAGTATTAATTTTATTCCACTAAATAAATGATGATGACCTACCAATTTAATATATATTTCTGAATATGCTTTCTTCTTTAGTTCAGCCATTCTCTATGTTTAAGTTATAATGCCCATTAATTAATTATGTAAGCTTCTGACAGCTATAATTAATTAACTACTTGTTCCTTGAGTAGTACCATGTAAGATATATCTTGTACGGAATAAATTCCACCTGTAGGGTTTCACATGAACTATGTGCTTCCTCAAGGGGACATCATCAACCTGACATATCAGGACACGGTGACCATACCTATTGCACAACCCATCATATATGTATATGATACTGCCCAAGATATCTAGTTTATTCATCCTATCTGAGAATCTCACTCATTGATAAGTCAAAGCAATATCATAACATATATATGTTCCCCAATACATATGACTTAAGAATCCGAACTCTGTTGATATTTATTCTCTTACTTAAGGTCAGAACAGAGAATAGTATCCTATCATGATCCTCCTCAATACACAAATCAGCATACTAGAATAATCAACTAGTCAAGATAAACTAACTATCAGATTATTCTACGATGTACCGATGGTGGGTTCATAACCATCTAAGTCGTGAGCTTTTTAATACTTTGCAAGGAATCCAATGATATAATCTTTACCGTATGTGTATACCCACACACTATATCATTGACAATGCAAGCATATGGAACTGGCAGATAAATATATATAATAAATAAATGTGCACAGTGACTGCAATAATTTATTCAATCTATATCATCAAAACATTATAACATAGCATGTATACAAAAAGACAGGTCTTCCAGTATACAAAACTAACAGTGTATTATATATCTTGCATCATCTTTTCAAGTCTTTGTATTTATCTAGTTCGTTGGAGCCTTCCGGACTTGTGGTGCTATATCTGGGAAGGACATAGCCATTTTATCTTTGAGAGACAAATGCGAATATCGTGAGCACTAGCTAGGGCGTAATTGTCTTGTAGAAAGAGGTCTTTTTGACTCAGCTGATTTCTATATCAAACCCAGTTTGTTGTTTGTTGTAGATCCTGTCCAAGGCGTTCTCAAGTTTATAACAGAATTTGTCCCAGACATTTCCTATCAGATCCAGAATCTGTTCAAGACTTGTCCTATGGGTTCCAGAGTCTATTTAGAAGATTTACATCCCAGCCCTGAATCTATTTGAAGGTGTTTCTAGCATGTTCCTAAAATCGTTCAAGACAGATTGAAGAACAGATAGTTGAATTCAGTTACTTTATATTGTATTTCAATTCAGTTTGATTATTTTATTTTCTGTCGTTTTTTTCTTCTCTTGTATAAGGTTTTATTCCAAAGTTTGTCAAGAACACTTCAAAGGCAATTGTTACCAATAATCACAAGATAATTATCTACTTCAACAATTCATTTGAATTGGAATGGTTAGTTTATTCAGATCTGTTCCTCATGCTCAAGCTGAGAAACCGGAGAAGTTTTCTGGAGTTGATTTCAAAAGATAGCAACAGAAGATGCTCTTCTACCTCACAACCTTGGGAGTCATTGTACATGTAAAAGAAACTGTTTCTACCATTGTTGAGAAAGAACAAGACATCAATAAAAGTACAACTTATGATCAATGGATCAACGATGATTTTCTATGTAAAAATTACATATTGAATGGCTTAGTTGATAGTTTGTATTCCGTGTATGCAAATGCTGTAACCTCAAAAGAACTATGGGATGCGCTCAAGAAAAAATATAAATCAGAGGATACTAGAACTAAGAAGTTCGTGGTGGTAAAGTTCCTTGATTTTAAGATGGTTGATACCCGATCAGTCATGAAACAAGTGTAAGAGCTTTAGCTCATTATGTACGACATTCATGCTAAAGGGATGGATCTTCCGGATTCATTCACTGATGTTGCAGTAATTGAAAAGTTACCACTTTGTTAGAAGGACTTCAAGAGCTATCTTAAGCATACGCGAAAAGAGATGACTCTTAAAGACCTATGGTTAAGATTCGAATCGAGGTGGATAACCGAAAGGCCTATCTAAGACCAAGGGTCCTGATCGAGGTTAAGACTAATTTGATGGAAGGTAATGGACCATCGGAGGTGGAGCAGTGTCGTGGAAATCTATGAAATAGATGTGTATAGCCCGATCTACCATGAAATCTCAGTTTATCGCTCTAGATAAAGCTAGTGAAGAAGCGGAGTGGCTCCGTAACTTTCTTGAAGATATTCCATGTTGGAGTAAGCCAGTGTCTACGGTGATGATTCACTGTAGCGAAGCTGCTATTGGAAGGGTGCTGAATGTGATGTATAATGGTATGTCTCGACACATCCATTGAAGATATAATATCGTGAGACATATGATCTAAAGTGGGGTTATCTCAGTTAACTATGTGAAGTCATTAGATAATCACGGATCCATTAACCAAAGGGTTAAACCGAGATGAAATGACCAAATTGCTAGAGAGAATGAGATTAAAATCCACAAGAAGAATGATTATAGTTGTAACCCAACCACTGATGGCTGGAGATCCCCAAGAACTTGGTTCAAAAGGACAACTAAGCTATAAGAGTTCAAGTCGTTACACTTGAAAATTATAAATTGTTCCTAAAAGCAAGTCAAGTGTGTTGACCTGCATGTGGTGAAGATAAGTCCTATGACTTTTAATGATTCCAAGACCTCTATGAGGCCAAGTATTGCAAGATACTTGGAGAGGAGATCACCTATATAAGTGTGAAGTGAGGCTTCTTCAATGTGATACTTATGAATCAAAGAGGTTGTCCAAACCAGAAATGGGAACAAACGTGAGAACAGATAGTGTTTGAGACATTGTTCTATTAATGCTATTGTCTAGATATACACCAAGGAAGGATGGTTCAAGGCTCACATCCACCAAACCGCTGGTATATCCGATAGCATTGATAAATTAAGGTTCAAAGCCAAAAACTATCTTACCGTATGCAATGTTATCTCTTGAGGACTGGGTTGCATGTCTGCATTCATACATGAACAAATTTCCACTTATGTAGGGGATTGTTGGAAAATTATATTTAATAAAGTGACTGTGTGATCTCATTTTATCCGATTTTCAGTGACCGAAATATTTAACTTTGGAGGAGTTAAATTGTGTATGATTGATCTATGTTGAAATAGATAATCATAGTGTTTTATTTTCTCAAACCTGATTCTCGATAAGTGAGAAGTTAATCATTAAGTTGGTCACGTAAAATGGTGTTTAGGCAATCGAAGCCTAAGTTGATTGAGCTTGTACTGAAGTGTGTAATCACTTTAGTGTAACATCTGATGTACACAACTGTGTGAGCACACTTGCTCTAATGTTCATTCATGTTCTTAGTTCAGGAACAGTTAGAGTGACAGTGATATTATATCGTGTCTTGGCTATGAGGTGGACTGTGATTTGGACTTGATTGGATTTGGGCCTTGCCCAAAGTCTATTATAGTCGATTCAGACCAAGTGTTGGGTCATCTGTCAGTAACAGATTCGGGGACAGTACGGAGTCTAACCCATTGGTGTATACATGATGTAACTCATGATCTTCAGGAGTGTAACCAACTCTCACTCATGATGGAGAGTTAATACTATGATAGTAGTAACTCATGGGAGATTTCAAATAGGATTTGAATGGATCCTAAATGGGAGGTTACAAATGTTGGTTTGAATGCACCTAGTACTCACGGGGGTTACATTTTGGTTTGAATGATCAAACCCTAATCTCTAAGGACATGGAATGTGTGCCTATAAATAGGCATCCTTACATAATAGGAAAAATGAGTTTTTTCCATAAGTTTTCCATGTTCTTTGCATAAGTTTTCCATACGAAAAATCTCTTACGAAGTGCATCATACATCTTACATCATCTTTACATGTGTAGCTTTCTAGTATTCATATTTATCTAGTTCGTCGGAGCCTTTCGGACTTGTGGTGCTACATCTGGGAAGGATGAAGTCGTTTTATCTTTAAGAGACAAACTTCAATACCGTGAGCACTAGTCGTGGCATAAATATCTTGTGGAAAGAGGTCTTCTCGACTAAGCTGATGATGATACAAGTCTGGGTGGGCTTTTAAATTTCATTTGGAGTAGGAAAAACTAGGGATTTAGCAATACTGGTCACTTATTGGATGATGACCGCCTTAGAGACTCACTCACCTGGGAAAACAGCTCCAGCATTTCTGGATAGAACCTGAAGATGTATATGAATGCACGTCTTTCTCCCCTCTCATTGACTTATTATGGATTGTGTTTGATAAATGAAAACTATACAGTAAACCTTCACTTTGCAGAGATCATGTTAGTGATGGCAGAACATAAATGTATATATTTGATGTGTATATTTAGGTACTTATCTACACTTATTGAAGGATCTCGCTGTATTAGTAAGGTCCAGAAAAAATAAACAAGATGCAAAGATTGGTGCGATTGGAGGCCTATTTTGGATTCTTGATCTGTTTGTAGTATTTAGTTTTCAAGTAGTTACCACTAAATATTTGATAGTTTTGGAATCAAATTATCGTAGGAAAATCTAGTGCTGAAGGATTTCAACATTGAAGATGAAGCAGGTGGAGTCAACAAGCCACTCACAAGAAACTTCACTGCAGTTGTTGCTGATAATAGCTTAAAGATCCACTTCTATTGGGATGGAAAGGGGACAAATGGAATTCCTGTTAGAAGAGTGTATGGTCCTCTCATTTCAGCCATATCTGTCGATCTTAGTAAGTTGTGAATTCACTCCATTAGTAGATTCAGTAACTTCATCGCTCGAGATATAGTGATTTCTTTATTGAAGCTAGTATATTGTATGGCAGAGATTGAGATATCCTTGCTAGTCTCAATATTTTTTGGGTCATTTCAAAATTTCATATGGCATCAGCTTCCATACTGATCTTCTCACTCCGAAACAGAAATCCAAACATGACTCTTTTGGTGTTGAATAAACTTTTTTTGAGTTTTTACCCAACATAGTGACTATGTTTTCACTTCATCTGACCTATTCCTATCCCAACTTTGTTCAGACTTTACGCCCCCGTCTAAAGATGGAAACAACATTTCTGGAGGTGCTATTGTTGGAATAGTGATAGGAGTTCTTTTCATAGTGATTTTGGTTCTAAGTATTCTTTGGTAGAAGGGCTGTCTCACACGAAAAGACTCAATGCATAATGGTAATCACTCAAATTTATTACTTCTGCTATATTTAATGAATGTGGTCTTCGTTTATTTTTCATGTAGTGAACTTTGTGAATTAGAAAGAGTTGAGTAAAGTAGTTCTTTACATAGTCATTTTCATGCATTTGTTTGAAACTATTTGACTTATTTGATTCTTTCTCAGATTTGAAGGGTTTAGACCTTCACACTGGATCATTTTCCCTAAGGCAAATTAAAGCTGCCACAAACAATTTCAATCTTGCTAATAAGATTGGAAAATGTGGTTTAGGTCCTGTATACAAGGTAACGTATACTACAAGTATAGTTATTTGACAAATATCTCTTATCATCAACCTTACTATTCGTGGCGGAAATTCTGATTCTGGTTCAATGTTCGATCTTATTTGAAGGATGTTTTATTAGACAGTACCATCATCGCTGTGAAACAGCTTTCTTCCAAATCAAAGCAGGGCACCATGAATTTATAAATGAAATAGGCATGATAGACTTTACAATACTCCCATCTTGTTAAGCTCTACGGATGTTGCATTGAAAGCAACCAATTATTGCTCGTCTATGAGTATTTGGAGCATAACAACCTTGCTCGTGCATTATTTGGTAAGCTTTATCAAATTTTGAACTTAATTTCTTTCACTTTTAGCCTATAAAAGAGGGCATACATGAACTTCTACACAATCTGTGCATTTGTGGTTTATACTAATGTATTGAGTTAAATTTTTACAGGTCCGGAAGAGCATCAACTGCAGTTGGACTGGCCAACAAGGCACAAGATCTGCATTGGTATAGCAAGAGGTCTGTCTTATCTCCACGAAGAATCAAGACTGAAAATTATCCATCGTGACATCAAGGCCACAAATGTGCTACTCGATAAGCATCTAGTCCCTAAACTATCTGATTTTGGACTTGCCAAGCTTGATGAAGAGGATAATACTCATATAAGCACCCGTGTTGCTGGAACTTTGTGAGTAGCTATGCATACTTGTCTCTGCTCAGTATGTTCTATTTTGTTTTTCCTGACCAAAGAAATCCATTGATCTCATAGATTGGTTAATTATGTTTATTTCTCTAAACTATATCTAGAAGCTGAATCTTTTCTTTGCTCAACTCTTTTACTAATTATTGCAAACAGTCAAAGTTTATCTGCTAAGAATCCATTAATTAATTTTGCAGTGGATACATGGCACCGGAATATGCTATACGAGGCTATCTGACAGACAAAGCAGATGTATACATCTTTGGAATAGTTATCTTGGAAGTCATCAATGCAAGGAGCAACACGAGCATGAATACTAAGGATGATTGCTTCTATCTTCTTGATTGGGTAATTATATATTTAAGTTTGTGTTTAGCTACTTTTCTTCTTTCACTACCATAAGCTTAATCCATTCATCCACTTTCCATGTCTATGAACATATATGGACTCAAATTTAAGTGCTAACAAAAAGTTGAATGACTTCCTTCAATTTTTTTCTTCTTCTCAGGTCAATACTTTGAAGGAGAAAGGAAACTTGATGGAGCTAGTAGACTCGAGACTAGAATCAAGCTTGAACAAAGAAGAAGTTATGACGGCTATCAATGTGGGGCTCCTCTGCACAAACACGTTAGCCGCGGAGAGGCCAAGCATGTCAGCAGTGGTGAGCATGCTCGAGGGGAGGGCCGATGTCCAACAGTTCATTTCAGACATGAGTGTCTCGGTTGCTAAGGAAAATCTGAGGAGAGAAGATGATGGTGGGGGCAGAGTATATCCATGGATGTGCCATGGACTGCCTCCTCAACATCCACTTCTGATCTCTATCCAATTGCCATGGATACTAATTACTAGGAGAAGAGAGATCTCTAGGTACATGGTTTTTTATCTCTTTTTTCTTCTCAACTTTGTATATTTTTTGTGATATCTTTTTTTTTTTGTCTTCCCTTATGATTGCTACAGTAGAAGAGAGAGCATATATTTGTTGCTAATATGTAATAATTTTTTGATACATGGAGTTATTTCACGCTTAATCTTCTTGTTTTCAGTAACTTGAAGGTGGTTTACAAGAAATTCAGTGATTTGAGGTTGATTCTGCTGAGTTTACAATGTGTAATGTAGTCACAAATTCATCGAAATTGTATTTGGATCGAAGCATTCTACACAAAGGATTTGATGTTCATAGTTTAATGTATGAAGTATGTTTTCAGTGATATGTTTGATTCGAAGTTTTTTGTTCATGAAAAAATGTCACCTCGTCCAATTGAATAGTTTTGTTCAAAATAGCCCAACTACTAATTAACTAGCTACTACGAGATTATATACTCCTAATTTTGGCCAATTAGAACAAAATGCAAACTTTTAAGGACTTAATTAAATCAAATAAAAGTTTGATAACCCAATTATCACATCACTAAAATCTTTTGTTTCGCACATGTAACAAACTGAAGAATAAATCCCTAATTCTTAAGTGTGGAGTGTTGGCCCAATTTGCTCTCATTTTCATTCAGGCCCAAGTTGCTTTCTCTCCTTATTTCTCTGTGGCCCATCCCTAAAAGCCCAATAACTCTATACACTAACCCGACCCGCGGTACTTACCATATATTCACCCTTTAACCCTAATCTACCTTATTTTACGTTTTAACGCCTCTACTTCACCCGCGCCGCTTCATCTCCTTCCTTAAGCCTCACACACAATCTCTGAACCCTAACCCGATCTCTCTTTCCTGAGCTATATCTGCCTTGTTCTCGATGTCTCTGGTCGGAATCCTGACCGTGGATTCCTGATTGGCCTGTGAGTTGAGAAGGCAGAGTAGTTTCTCGGTTGATTGCCACTGTGAGAGCTTTACTGCCTATTGTTTCACCATTCCCGCTTGGTCTGGGTCTGATCTGTCGCCGAAAACATCTTTGCCGTCGACGATGGAGATATATGAGCCAACTTGTGTCTTTTTGACACATTTCTCTTATTCTCAACTCTTTGATATACTCATTCTTGATCTGTTCCTTTTAATATTTCTCGTCTCTGTTTTGGTAGCTGTTCTACTATTAAAGGTTCACTAACACTTGCCTTGTGTTTACAGATTGGTACCTTAAGCCCATTGTTTGTGAAGAAATACCTTAGATCTGTTAGATCTAACGTCTGAGGCCTTGCATACTTAGAGTTCATCTAAGATTCTCTCATCTGAGTTCTTTGCTGCTTGAGCAGCTGTGAGAGGGACCGCACGAGGTCAGAAAATAAGAAGTAAACCCTTAGCCAGGCCTGATACCCAACAGTGGCCGGGGGCACTCTCCTACCTCCATCCTTCTCACCCTACCGCCGGTAAGGGCTGCGCCGTATTCGCCCCCGTCGAGCTCGGAAAAATGTAAGTCAGACCTCTCCCTTGCCCGGGAGAGCCGGCTCTGGTATATTTCTTAAACACTAAAACTCCCTTGTGTGGTATCTTGCGATCTTGCCTCATATGTTGCTTCCGATTTAATTTCTCTTGAACCACCTTGGCATTCCAGGCCATCTCTAACCCTAGCTTATGGTCCGGACCGTCTGGACTCCCCTGTGGGTTTCTTGAAAGCAGGTTGCCCGGATAGCAGGGTTAGGAAATATGTTCTAGAGTGTTTTCTGGTGTTCTATCTGCTTTCTGCTGTGGGTTTTTCCTGTGTTTGTTGGTTCTTTTTTTTGCCTTGTGATTCCTATTCTTGGCTTCTCTGTGATCTTGGTGAGCGCTATGTGGAACTCTGTGTTTTTTGAGTTCCTGTAAACTGACTTTGAGCTGAAAGTCAGTTGTTCTAACTGAAAACAAGTTTTGGGGTTGTCCTGAGTGATCCCCTGCTCTACAAATAAATCTGTGCTGAGAACTGGGCTAGCCTCAACACTCTATCCCCCGGGTGCACTTGTTTCAGTGCCTGTGGAGGTCTCCTCCTGTGTTTTGAGTGGTTTTTTGGCTTATTGAGTGCCTCTGTGATCTTGCTGCCGTGTTGTTTAAGGTGTTTTCTTGGTTTATTGGTTGCCTCTGTGCATATTTTATCATGAATACTCTGTCTGCTGCCCCTTTTAATGGAAAAGATGATTTTGGTGATTGGCAAACTAGAATTGAATGCATTTTAATAAAAGAAAAAATCCAACAAGCAATTTATAAAAAAATTGATGAATCTGAAAAGGATGAAAAATTGTAGGAGATAAATGCTAGTACTAGAGCCACTATATTATTAAATTTAAGCAGCACTGTGGTTAGAAAAGTGTCACATCATCGTTGTGCCAAAGAATTGTGGGATAATTTAACCTCTCTTTATGTTGCAATCTTTGAAGAATCTGCTTATTCTCTGCAAAATCAAATTATGAACTTTCAAATGGATTCTGCTAAAGATGTTGACACTAATATTGAGGAATTTAATAAATTACTTAAAGACTTAAAGCTTGCTGGTGATCATACCCTGTAACAGCCCGGTCCTGAGGATGGGGATGGGGTTGTTGTGCGTAAAATAGCACGAAAAATCAGAAATCCAGGGGGGTGTTTTTAGAATTAAACTAAGTTAGCGCCTCAAGAACTTAGGCGACTCAACTTTATGACTTGGAAAAACTATCGTTTTCAATGATTGAAAGGGGTCAAAGGTTCAAACAAGTCAAAGGGGTCAAATGATTCAATCGATTCAAAAGAACGCCACATCATAGGCCAACTGAAATTTAAACAAAATCCAAAGACAAACATGATAGGAGTATGACTTTTCAACTGAATGAGACCTCATCATAGGTCACATCAACAAAGACCCATAGATCGGTTGGAGTCAAATATATCTTATTGTCCTATTCATAGGATGGATCAAGAAAATAACTTAAGATTTACTTGAACGAACATAATCATACTTGGAAAGAAAAGCCTATTTATAGGCGAACAATAATGACAAGCATTCAAGACTTATTCACAAGTCAACTGAAGATGAATAGATACCAAAATGCTTAATAGGTATGACTATTCAAACAATTCGGAATCAATAAAGGCATAGACGGGTATGTCAAAAGATCATGCTTCAAAGACTTTATTGACAACTAGGATTCATAGCATTAAAACATGCTACTATCAAGAATCAAGTTACACATATCAAGACTAAATACTAACATCAGAGTACTTAGCAGAAACTTAGCGGAAGAAAAACATGCAACCATATAGAGCAACAAACTTGAAACCTCAAACAACTCAGACAACCCCACCAGCAGCACATCACCGGCCTCAGCATCTCAACCTGAAAACATTTGAAAAAGAGGGTGTGAGCACTAATGTACTCAGTGGTGTTTTACGAGAAAACTCTTTAATAAACTTTGGAATATCCAATTATAAACTGGCGGCATATGGAGAGCAAAACGCAAAAGCCCTCTCCATACCCGCAAAACCTTTTACTTCCTTTCTTGGCGCCTTTCCTAGCTCAAACCTGTTGTCTACTGCACCCTTATGCCTTAGGATGAGAGAGGGGTTACCTCAAGTGTCCTCTGAGTATGCGAGGGGGTTACCCAGCAGTGACTCCCTTTACTTTCAAATGTTCAACATTAGTGACACGAAGGTCACAGCATGATAATGTAAATAAACTGTTCTTTGAGCTCGATAACCTGCTTACAACATAAGCTATATCCTTCCTTAACTTCCTTCCTTACTTAACCTCAACCTTTCTTACTTAACCTTAACCTTCCTTACTTACTTAACTTAGCTAACAATACCAAGCCTAGAGCAATCGTCTAAGGCTAATCCTTTAATTGAGCATGATCTCGGCCTATAAGGGATTTATAACTTACCCTAAAAGGAAATCCTTAACTATACGAGTTTTTAACAAAGCATAAACATTTAAATACGAGGAACTGAACGCGGATAAACATCGATTGCGATTAGAGTAATTCTAGATCTCAGACTAGCATCAATCGTATTTAAACAATTCTAGCATATCTAAACATACTTGAGAGCTCACTTAATTTATAATAACTTCCTTTACTTATCAAACTCAAATAACAATTCAACAATATCATGCATATAGCTTTCTTTATTCATTTTCCTTTCCTTGTACAGAGACTAAACAGGCAGAGCATAAAATATTTTCATTGGATATTCATCTTGCCCTATCATGATTCTAGAGCTTAATAGCTCAAACCTTATACTTGGTTTAGAACCACCCACCTCGATGATGAACATCTCGATAACGATCACGTAGATGAAGCAACGAGCTGAAAATCCTTCTTCGGGCCTCCTCGGGGTTCACCTCATCTTTATGAAAGTTGATCAACGACTTAAAACCTTATTCGAGCTCCTAATATGACATCGAAATGATATCTAAATCGTTGACCCTTAACTATAACTTTAAACACGAGAATTTAAAAGATTAAGGCATCCGAAATTACCACAAAAGGGGACGGAAAGTCCGATTCGAACGATCGATATTCCGGACGATCGGCCACTGTTATCTCGTAGATCATCGAAAGAGTTTCGATTTGAGTACTCATGGGCCTCATAACTCCAACCGAGGTGAAAGTTATGGCCTTCGCACGAAAACGTGCCGGAGCCGCCGTAGCAGCCCCGCGCCCGCGGAACCCCGCGCCCTTGGAATCCCCGCGCTCGCGCATCTCCGCGCCAAGAGGGCATCCCCGTGACCGCGGGAGCCTCCGCGACCGCGCCTCCTGGGCGATTTCCGGCGGCGGAAACTCCTCCTCCGCTCCTCCGCGCTTGACTCGCCGAACAAAAACTACTTGTCTCGGAGGTGCGCTCATGAAGAGCGCTCCTCGCTCGACTTTAGAAATGGAGGTGAAAGAAGTGAGAAATGAGCAAATGGAAATGAAGGGAGGCTCCTCTATTTATAGGGGAAATCCAAGCTTCTCCGAGAAGCTTCTTCAGTGCAACAACACTGCTTTAAAAACATCGTGCTCGGTTAAAAGGCGCTTTATTCGATGTCGAGGTCCAAATGACCTCAGACACGAAATCTAAAAATACTGGGAGGTTCCTTGGCTCGAGTACTATTGAACCAACTTAACTCGGGATAAAGAACGAGTCATCTTGAAGGAAAACGAGAAAAGATTCTCTTTTCAAAAATAAAGTTACTATTCCACGCAAGGGACAAATAAAATTCCCGAGCGCTCGATTGACCTCAGAATGAAAATCCGGAAATGCCAACGGATTCCTTGAGAAATTGCCTATAAGATAGGCTTGAAGAAACAAGGCTTGGATCAACACACGAGATTTCGCAAATTTCTAACGATCGCGCTCCTACGGAAAAACACTATTCATAACTCCTTTAAACGCGATTTAAATCACCGGGAACTCAAACGATTTTCAGATTCAAAATCCGAAAGCACCGGCATGCTCCTTGGGTCAATGCCTTTCAAACGTGACCAAAACGGGCTACGACTGAGCTGGAATCGAAATTCTCAAAAATACAATTTTATGAAAAATAATCCTAAAAACACAATTAAGAACCGAAACATTCTAATTATGCTCAAAATCCTTCTTCATATTTCCTAATTAAAATTAGGAATTAATTAATCACCTTCTGAAAATCCGGGTTGTTACTTACCCTTGAAAAATATGCTCCCCAAATCTTGCTTGGTGCCATTCCTGAGTCTTTTTTTGAAGTTAAATCTGCTCTGAAATATGGTGGCTCAAAAGTAACTTGTGATATGATTGTGACTGGTTTGAAAGCTAAAGAGAATGAATTGAAACAATTGAAATCCAAACCTCTGCTTAATGAGATCATGTATGTGAACAAAAACCCTAACCATGACTTTAATAAATATCTGAATCCAGAGAACCCCAGTGTGCTTGCTGCTGAAAGATATAGGAGAAATATGCATCTAGGGCAAAACCAGTATGTGAATCAGAATTATGTTCATAATCATGCATCAAATTATTCTCATAATCATGCTAATATGCTCTTAATCAGCCTTATAACCATGATGTTGACCAGAGACCTATGAAAACTTGCTGGAATTGTGGTAAACCTGGTCATTTTTCAAACAGATGCAAAATGCCTAAAAAGAATAAAGCTTTTGGGAATTATGATCATCATGCTAATCATGTTTATGATGGTGCAAATAATGTGCATGAAGATACTATGAATTATGACTATTATGAGGGAGATGGCATTTATATGGTCCACACTGCATATGATTTTCAATTTATCAATTACTCCAATGCAGTTTCTAAAGATATGCATGAAAATGAATGGTTAATTGATTCTGGATGCACTTTCCATGTCACTCCTCACAAGCACATGTTTCACGACTTACAATATCTAAATTCTGGTCATGTGGCTTTGGCTGATGGGCAACATTGTGAAATTATTGGAAAATGAGATATATGATTGAAATTTGAGAATGGAAGCATGCTTACTCTAAATGATGTCAGATATGTTCTTAAACTGAAATTTAGCTTGCTATCTGTGTCTAAAATGGCTGACAAGATGATTGATGGATCTGTTAACTATTTGAGATTTAAAATTTGAAAAGGATTCCATGCGTTACTTTAATGCACCCAGAAAGGGTGACCTATATGCTGTGCAAGCTGTATCTGTTCATATTCCTGCTGCAAACATTGTGCATGATGATAAAACTGCCCTTTTGCATGCTAGACTAGGCCACATGAGTAACAAAGGTCTTGATATATTAAATAAAGCTGATGCATTTAAAAATGATAAAGTTTCAAGCATGTCATTTTGTGAACCTTGTTTGATGGGAAAACAACATAAGCTTCCTTTTCCTACATCTGTCCCTTATCCTAAAAAGCATGTAAGCTCTAAAATCATGGAATATCTGCATGCTGATGTCTGGGGCCCTGCCAAGGTCCCTACTCATGGTGGAAATGTTTTCTTTTTGTCTGTTATTGATGATTATTCTAGAAAAACATGGATCTTTCTTATGAAAAATAAATCTGAAGTTTTTCAAAAATTCTCAAAATGGGCTGTTGAAATTCAAAACCAGACAAAGAAAAACATTAAGTGTCTAAGGACTGACAATGAGTTAGAATTCTGCAATCTTGCTATAGACAATTGGTGCTCTGACAGGGGTATAAAAAGACATAAATTTGTACCTTATAATCCTCAATAAAATGGGATTGCAGAAAGAATGAATAGAACTCTTCTTGAGAGAGTTAGAAGTTTATTAGCAGGTTCTGGTCTTGATAAACAATTTTGGGGGGAAGCTCTGATGACTGCGCGCTATTTAATTAACATATCCCCCTCTGTTCCTTTGCTGGGAAAATTACCTGAATCTATTTTTTGGAATAAACCTATTTGCCTGTCCAATTTGAGAATTTTTGGTTGCTCTGCTTATGTCCATCAGAGACTAAGTAAACTTGAACCTAGGGCTAGGAAATGTATATTTCTTAGATACCCTGAAGGGGTAAAAGGCTACAGACTTTGGGATAAAAATTTGCCTGGTTTTAAAACTTGTATAAGTAGAGATGTGACTTTTAATGAGCTTGATTTCCCTTGTATACATGAATCCTCACACTCTGCTGCTCCAAGTGAGGTGGAGAACTTGCCTGGTTTTCTGCTTGATTCTGCTACTTCTATTAAGGTGGATGATTCCATATGCATAACAATGATGATACCTGGAATGAGCCTGAAATTGATGATGTTGATAAATCTACCTCTAATAATAAATCTGAAAATGATCACTCTGATAACATGATTGTGTCTAACACTGAGACAAGTTCTAATTCTGAAAATGAGCATGGAATTAATTCTGAATCTGTGCCTGACCCTGAAAATCTTGATAACAGATGAGTGCATAAATTACACTCATTTTGACTCATTTGGAGTGCATTTGCACTTGGTTATCATGTATATATGTTGTATATATTGTTTATTACTGATTTAATCTTATGTTTAATGAAATGTGGCCAATATAGGGAATTTTTAGGATATAAAGAGCAAAAACAAAGTCAACTTGATAAAGGGATCGACAAGGAGTACACAAGGCATGAAACAATGAAGAAACGAGTAAGAAAACACCCAAGTGTTGAAGACACGACCCCCAAACGCGACCAAAGGGGGTCGCGCTTCACACCACTCGGACACGCGACACTAGAACGCGACCTAGGGGGTCGCGCCTCGGCCTTGAGCCAAAACGCGATCCCCAAATGCGACCCAAAGCCCGCTTTACAGAAGCTTCAGAGACCTGAATTCCTTTGGACAAAACGCGGGTGTTAAACGTGAGTTACTGGGGTCGCGCCTCGGCCTTCAGTCGAAACGCGACCCAAATGCCGTGTTGCAGAGCCTTCAGAGACCTGATTTCCTTTGTTCCAAACTCGACCCTCAAACGCGAGTTCCTGGGGTCGAGTTCCGCACAGACGGAAATTAAAAGTGACTTTTGGCATCTAATTATTGTTCCACTCTTTTATATATCATTTGGGGTTTTCAAAATATATATCCATACACCCTAGAATGAAAAATACACTTGGAGAAACATCAAGAAAAGGGATTTTTGAAGATCAAGAGGAAGGAAGAAGATTCAACCATCCATTTGAGCATCCAAGCCATAGGATTGAAGAAGGAGTGTTTTACATTGGGTTTTATCACTTCTTCCCTCTCCTTAGACTTGTATTTAGAATGGGTTATTGTTCTTCTTCTTGTAATCTTGATTTTATTGTGAATATGGTTGGCTAGAGCCTTAGGGCTCTAGGATGTGGTGAAGCAATGTGAATATTGATCTTTGATTTGGGGTATATATATGTGTTATTGCTTTGTCAAGATTTTGATCTATACTAGGGCTTGAATGGTGTTGTTTGGTTGGCCATCTCACTAACATCACATATATGAATCACTTGCATCTAGTCAATCCCGTGATCATAAGCATGCTCGGATCAAATCTACATATTTGTCTTCTTAGTCGAATGTCATTATGTGGAAGGAAATGTGACCCTTAGAGCCTTTGGTAGGTGTGATCTTGGAATGCGTTAGAGATAGCCATCCTTGTCATATTCGTAATTTAAGAGATATTCGAGAGATGCTCTTACTATATTCGTGGTCTTCCTATCTATGAACTTTGCATATATATGTGTGTAATACTTTGTTATAGATCAATATAAGCATTATGTAGCCATGTCCTAGAGTTTCTCCTTATTTATCATCTTCAAAGCTCTCCCTTGTTTGGTATTATCTCTTGAGTGCAAATTATATTGATAATTATTGATTGTTTAAGTGTTTATGTCTTTTGTTCTTGTTTGGCATTTTGATTTAGTTAAAACACACCCTCTCCTTATTGTTGGTCTAGATATTTCTCTCATCTTTCATCATGGTAATTGCATTGTCTAATTTCTATTCTATTTCCCTGTGGATCGACCTCGTATCATCATATCTACAATCACATACTTGTACACTTGTAGGCATTGACACGAGTTATAAATATTGAAATGAATCATAGTAGATGTAAAGAAACCTCTATCAAGTTTTTGGCACCGTTGCTGGGGAATCACAAAATTAATTTGATAAATGCAATATTGTGATAATGATTGAGTGGATTACTTTTGACATTTTTACTTGTGTTATTTTAAAAGAGTTGTTCTTGATTTGTTTGTCCTTTTTGATAGGAAGTGTATGCACACTTGTTCTCAAAGAGAACCACCTATTTCATTAGACTTAGAGATTGAAGCAACGGTTCGCCACAACAACGCATGTAGACGGGGAAGAATGGCGAATCTACCTCCACCGGTTCAAGACCCGATGATTGCCCAAATGCAAAGGCAATTGGAGGTGATGCAAGAGTAATTGAGAGCCCAAGAGGAGGCTCATAATAGAAATGTGGAGGCACCAATCCGAAATCTTTTCCAACCTGTCGTTGATCAAGGGGTGGCCAATGGACCACCCATTCAAGCCAACAACTTTGAGTTTAAGACCTCTCTCATACTAATGATCCAACAAAACCAATTCCGAGGGACACCAATGGAGGATCCACATGAGCATATCCGTAAATTGTTCAATATTAGTGGGACAATGAAGATGAATGGAGTCCTGGACGATGCAATTCGCATCCGACTCTTTCCATTCTCATTGATCGATAAAGCGGAAACATGGTGGTTGAGCCATGCTCAAGGAACATTTCAAACTTGGGATCAATTGGTGACAAAGTTCCTACATAAGTTTTTCCCACCCGGAAAAACCCTCAAATTGAAAAGAGATATCACCGTGTTCAAACAATGGGATGAAGAAAGCTTATATGATGCGTGGGAGCGCTTTAGGGAGATGCCAAGAAAATGCCCCGGACATGGTTTTGGAACCGATCATCAAGTATGTATATTCTATGGAGGAAGCAAAGACGAAGTGAGAACACTCATGGATGCGGCCGCGGGTGGATCATTATTGGCAAGAGGGCCGGAAGAAGCCTTGAGAATAATCGAAGAGATGGCCTCAAATTCCTTTCAATGGCCGGCGGCAAGAAAGAGAGTCCAAATTTTAAAGAAAGTGGCTTCTACTTCAAATTCGGATGCACTTGGACTTATGGCGGCTCAAATGGCAACCTTGAATTCAAAAATTGAGGCTTTTACAAATCCAAAAGCCGAGACATCTCAAAGCCAATTTGAGGAGGTCAACTATGTAAACCAAGGAGGCTACTCAAATCAACAACGACCATTTAATCCGGGGTACAAGCCCCAATACGGAGGTCAATATGGTGGAAACCAAGGATATCAAAATAGAGCTCAACACCCGAACTTCTCCTATGGTAACCCGAACAATGCTATCCAACCACCTCCGGGCTTCTCGGTCACAAATAGTGTAATTGATGAGGAGAAGAAGCCTAAGATGGATGAACTCCTAATGGCATTTATGGGGAAGACGGAGAATTACATGAAACACTCTCAAACACGAATTGGGAAGTTAGAGAATACCGTCGGAGCAATTGGCAACCAAGTTAACACTTTGGAGAAGCAAATGGGACAATTTGCAACTATCTTGGGAAGCCAACATCAACAAGGCAAGTTCCCAAGCAATACCACCGTGAATCCGAAGGATCAATGCAAGGCAATTACCTTGAGAAGTGGGACCGTCTATGGGGCCCCGAGATGCCGGATAATGAGGAAAGCAAAGAAAAGGTTGATGAGCAACCAAGTGAGAAGAAGAAGGGAGAGGGACCGCGTCAAGAGGACTTGAGTCCCAAATTAAAGAAAAATAATGACCTTGAAAAAGGGAAAGAGAAAGAAGAACCAACAAAGGTGATGCTGGAAGAATACAAAGTGCCTATACCTTACCCACAAAGACTCCAAAAGGTGAAGAGTGACGAGCATTTCTCTCGGTTCCTCGACATCTTTAGGAAGGTACAAATCAACATCCCTCTTGTTGAAGCACTTCAACAAATGCCAAATTATGCGAAATTCTTGAAGGATGTGATTTCCAAAAAGAGTATATTGGGGGAGTATGAAACTTTTAACTTAACCGAGAATTGTAGTGCTTTACTACAAAGAAAGTTGCCCGCAAACATGAAAGATCCAGGAAGCTTCAACATCTCGGTTACCATTGGAGAAAATCACGTTGGGAAGGCTTTGTGTGATCTTGGGGCGAGTATCAATTTGATGCCCCTCTCGTTCTTTAAAAAGTTAAAGATGGGGGAGATCAAGCCTACCATCATTTGTCTCGAAATGGCCGACCGATCTTTGACATATCCAAAGGGTATGGTAGAAGATGTGCTAGTGAAGGTCAACAAATTCATCTTTCCGGTAGATTTTGTGGTTCTTGATATGGAGGAAGACAAGGAAGTTCCCTTCATCTTAGGCCGACCATTTTTGAATACGGGTAGGGCCTCGATAGATGTGGAGAAGGGAGAACT
The DNA here is from genome assembly GCA_026008535.1 of Perilla frutescens. Classification (NCBI taxonomy): domain Eukaryota; kingdom Viridiplantae; phylum Streptophyta; class Magnoliopsida; order Lamiales; family Lamiaceae; genus Perilla; species Perilla frutescens. The sequence continues at coordinate 22,896,541 of BRKX01000002.1, forward strand.
TACCTTGAGAGTAAATGAAGAGAAAATCACATTTTCCCTTCAAAAATGATGCAACATCCGGAAGAAGAGGCAAAGAATATTGAGGAGTGCAAGGTGCTCCAAATGGTGGATGAATGCGTAAAGGAGGAAGAGCCAATGAGCCCAAAAGATTCTCTTGAGATTTGCTTTTCTAACTCTATCTTTAATTCTTTACCTAATGATGATGTTGGTTTATGTGATTCCGTTTCTATGATGAATTCATTTCAGGAATCATACTTGAGGAAGCCAAAGTTCTTTTCATTAAAAGACGAGGACCAAACATCAAAGGAAGATGACGAGTTGAAAGCAAAAGAGGAAATGGAGTTAAAACCCCTACCTACATATTTGAGGTATGCCTACCTTGATGAAGCCAAGCAAAAACTGGTAATCGTTTCTTCCTTCTTGTCCGATGAACAATGTGATAAATTTTTAAGGGTGTTGAGGAAATATCAAAGCACTATAGGATGGTCAATTTCCGAACTTAAAGGCATTAATTCTTCTATTTGCATGCATAAAATCTTGCTTGAGGAAGATTATAAACCTAAGGTACAAAATCAAAGAAGACTCAACCCTATTATGCAAGAAGTTGTTAGGAAAGAGGTCTTGAAATCGCTTGATGCCGGTATCATATTTGCTATTTCGGATAGTGAGTGGGTGAGTCCTACTCAAGTTGTAGCTAAAAAAGGGGGGATGACATTGGTAGAAAATGAGAACAAAGAAATGATTGCTACTAGGGTAGTGACTGGTTGGAGAATGTGTATAGATTATAGGGTTCTAAATGCTTACACTAGAAAATACCATTTTCCATTACCCTTCATTGATCAAATGTTAGATAGGTTAGCGGGTCATGAGTTCTATTGTTTCTTAGATGGGTATTCATGGTACAATCAAATGATGATTGCTCCCGAAGACCAAGAAAAGACTGTTTTTACTTGTCCCTATGGCATATTTGCATATAGATGGATGTCTTTCGGGTTGTATAATGCACCCGCAACCTTTCAAAGGTGTATGATCTCAATCTTTCATGGATTGATTGAAAATATCATGGAGGTGTTTATGGATGGCTTTTCAGTGTTTGGTGATTCATTTGATATATGCTTTGATAATTTAACACAAGTATTACAGAGATGTGAAGATACTAATCTAGTGCTCAATTGGGAAAAATGTCACTTTATGGTGAGAGATGACATTGTTCTAGGACACAAGGTATCGGGTGAAGGTTTAGAGGTGGACCGGGCCAAGATAGTGGCCATTGAAAAGCTACCTCTACCAATAAATGAAAAGGGAGTCAGAAGTTTCTTGGGACACGCCGGTTTCTATAGGCGCTTTATAAAAGATTTTTCCAAAGTTTCTAAACCTCTTTGTCGTCTACTTGAAAAAGCCGTTGAATTTGATTTTGATTCTAATTGTTTGCAGGCTTTTGAGACGTTGAAGAAGGCCCTAATCACGGGACCCGTGCTTATCACACCCGATTGGAGTGAGCCTTTTGAAGTAATGTGTGATGTAAGTGAGATAGCGGTGGGAGCCGTACTTGGCCAAAAGAAGGACAAACTCTTCCGAGTCATCTGTTATGGGAGTAGAACTTTGGATCCCGCTCAAGTCAAATACACCACCACGGAAAGGGAACTCTTGGCGGTCGTCTATGCATTCGATAAGTTTAGGCCCTATCTCATAGGGGCCTGAACAATTGTGCACACCGACCACGTCGCTTTGAGGCATCTTTTTGCCAAGAAGGATTCAAAGCCAAGGCTTATCCGATGGATTCTTCTACTCTAAGAGTTCGATGTGGAAATCAAAGATAGAAAAGGATGCGAGAATGTGGTGGCGGATCACTTGTCTCGGTTAGATCATATAAAAGAAGAAGAGGAGACCAAAAGGCCAATCAACGAAAGCTTTCCCGATGAGAGAATCATGTTGGCATCAACAAAAGTTCCGTAGTTTGCGGATATTGTCAACTTTCTAGTTGCCAAAGTGAAACCCGTGGAGATGGAGAGCTACCAAAGGAAAAAGTTCTTCCATGATCTCAAATTCTACATATGGGAGGAACCTTATCTTTTTAAGAGGTGTACCGATTCCATCCTTAGAAGGTGTGTGCCGGAGGAAGAATGGATTGAGATAATAATGGCATGTCATGATTCTCCTTGTGGGGGCTATTTTGCTTCCAATAGAACCGCTAGGAAGATTCTACAAAGCGGGTTCTATTGGCCCTCCATTTTTAGAAATTGTGAAGAGTTTGTCAAGACATGTGAGTAATGCCAAAAGATGGGCTCAATTTCAAAGAGGGATGAGATGCCGATGAGTGCAATATTAGAAGTGGAATTGTTTGATGTATGGGGGATTGACTTCATGAGACCGTTTGTGGTGTCCGAAGAAAATCTCTACATACTCTTGGCGGTTGATTATCTCTCACGATGGATCGAAGCAATTCCAACCAAGACTAATGACTCGAAGATTGTGCTCAAGTTCCTTTAAAGGAATATCTTGACAAGATTTGGGGCTCCAAGAGCCTTAATTAGTGATGGAGGCACTCACTTTTGCAATAAGTGGATGAGGAGCCTCCTAGCACGACATGGAGTGAAGCACAAGGTGACGACTCCCTATCACCCACAAGCCAATGGGCAAGCCGAGCTTGTAAATAGAGAGGTAAAACAAGTCCTCCAAAAGGTGGCAAAGACAAACGGGAAGGATTGGTCAAGCCATCTCGATGAAGTATTATGGGCTTATCGAACAGCCTGCAAGACTCCATTAGGCATGTCTCCTTATCAAATGGTGTTTGGTAAGTCATGTCACCTTCTGATTGAGCTCACACACAAGGCATATTGGGCCACCAAGAAGCTTAATCTCGACTTTGAGATGTCGAGAAAGGAAAGAATCTTCAGTTTGAATGAAATCGATGAATTTAGGCTTGAGGCCTTCAAAAATTCTTCCATTTACAAGATGAGGACCAAACTTTATCATGACAAGTTCTTAAGGAAGAAAGAACTTACACCCGGAGATGCCGTACTGCTTTTCAACTCGAGGTTGAAGTTGTTTCCTGGGAAACTCAAAACAAAATGGGGAGGTCCTTACTTCATCTCAAAAGTCCTTGAGAATGGAACGGTCGAGTTGCAAGCCAAGGATGTGAGCCTATTCGTTGTCAATGGGCAACATGTGAAGAAATTCTACAATGCGGAGAAACAAGCTGGAGTGTTTGTCCTCCATTTGAAAAATCTTTGAAGAACCGTATCCCGTCGAGCTCATGATGATAAATTAAGTGCTAATTGGGAGGCAACCCAATAGGTTTTAAGTTTTTATTGTTTTAAGTTTCTTTTTGTTATGTTTGTCTATGTTTCAAATGCCTAGTTAATTTAATTAGTTTGCATCTTTTATTTTTGTTTGGAAATTTTTGTTTTTGTAGTAAAATGTTGTAGGAAATGGTGTTCGACGTTTGGGAATGTACATAGTAAGGAGGAGGAGCCCAAAAAGGCTCGAATATTCAAAATCGATAAAACACGACCCAGACACGCGACTTCCTCAGTCGCGTTTTGACGAACAGGTGACACGCGAGGCTTAGACGCGAACATTAGGGGTCGCGTTTCACAAAGAAGGCAAAACGCGACCCTAAAACGCGATACATATCTCGTGTTACAGAAGCTTCAGAGAACAAAAGCTATTCAGCAGAAATGCGGGCAACAAATGCGACTACCCAGGGTCGCGTTTCAGAAGAAGGCCAGAACGCGGCCACTAAGCGCGACCCCAGTCGCGTCTCGCTACCCCCCCAGACGGGTTTTTACTCTTATTCCCTCATTTTTACACTCACATTTCATATCACTCTTTCACCCACTCGCACAACACACGAAATTTCACTCCTCCACCCTCCATCTCACAAGGATTCCAGGTAAAATTCTCAACCTCTTCCCTCATATCTTTTGCATTTTACAAGAAGCATGTTTCTTTGGATTAGAAATGCCATGTGTTGAGATTTGGGGATTTTTTTTTTCATATATGGTGCCCTAGGCTTGGCATGAACGAAATTACCATTAATTTTCCTTGATTTATGCTTACAATTGATGAATAATGGAATAGAAAGCATGGGTTTGATATGGGTTGTAGCAATTTGTTGAATTTTGGTGGAATGTGTTGGATGTGGTGCAATTTAATTGAACTCTCCATGAAATTGGGCAAGAACTTGATACATCCAATTTTTCATATCTTTTGCTTGGTTCTTGTTTAATTTTAGTTCAAAAGGATAGAATGTCCTTTGTGCTTGAACTTTTGGCTATTTTTACCTCAATGCAAGATATTTAGAATAATAAAGAATGAGTTGTTGAGCTTAGATTATGCAAATGGGGTGCACTTGTTAGTTATTGCATAAATTGAGTTCCTGGATGAAGTACTTGCTCATATAAATCTCTATCAAGTTTTTGGTCTAAGCACAATTCATAAGAATGGGTTTTTGTTGTGAAGCATGCTAGATGAACAAGGGGTCTCTTGTGATTTGATTTTGTCATATGCTTTTGGAGACCCTCTTGCAAAACGTTTATACCTATGTGACTTGTGTTTGAGTGAAGTTGAGTAAATCTTTAGCATGTTAAATCACTTGGAACAAGCTTTGTTTATATCCTTAACCAATTGAATGGGCTTTTGTGTTGGATTTTGTCATATTTGTTTAGGTCATTTCAATTGTGAAGATGATAACAATGCTTATGTTTTGGAGGCACCTCTATCTTGCATTTACTTTTGATATTGTTAAAATATGGTTTGAGATCTCTTATGTCAAGATAGATTTGTGCTCTTTGTTTTATGAGTTGTTGTTGGTAATATGGATGGTTTTGACGAGTGAACAACCATCAAAAGCATGAGTTGCTTAATGAGGGTTGGAAACTTTGAATGCAACAAAGTTTTAAAGCGAATGTGTTAAGATATTGTCATATGCTTTAATCACTTTATATACTTTGTTGACATTATGGAATGATTTCTACTCTTTTTCCTTAACCTTGTTCAAATTCTTTTATAGGTACCACTCCCACACACAAAAAATGGGACGAAGAGGTAGAAAATCTTCATGAAGAGCCGAACCTGAATCCGAATCCGAGTCCGATCCAGAGATGGAAGCCCAAGAGGAAGAACAAGATGAGGATTTGGCGGTCAATCATCCGATACGATTTCGCATCTACCTCGGCAGTGATGAATACTATGAGAATTGGCAGCGGCTTTTCAATGTCAACCTTGTTACAACAAGGTTCATGTGCAATGACACGTGTGCTTGGGATCAAGGACGATGTGTGGAGACTTTTAAACCAAATGGGATGGCTCCAAGCCATGGATAGGAACTGCATGACATTTCCTCTCTTGGTTAGAGAGCTACTGGGCACATTCGAGATGAAGAGGACAACAAAGAGGGGGCCCGTCAAATGTACCTTCCGGATGGGTAACACAGACCGTGAGCTGACTGTTGACTAATTGAACGAGATTTTCAATTCTCCTACTGACGGTATATATCACCAACCTCGGGAGTACAACCAAGATGTTGCCTACCGCCTCCTATGCCTCACAGAGTCGGGCACAGAAAAATACAACTCCAGCACAGCAAAGGCATCTGCAATGCCTAATCCGGTTTTCCGATACCTACACCGCATCTTGGCGAACACAGTGTTTGCTCGAAGAGAAAATAGCGAGTTGAGGACTTCAGAGTTGTTTGCACTTTGGGCCATGTTGAATGGGGTCCATTTGAGCTTTGGTGCTTTCCTCATGGAGCAGCTTTACAGACAATCACACCTTGACAGTGGGCACATTTGCATTAGAGGGATGATCACTCCAATTGCAGAACATTTCGGCATCAATCTTGAGGATTATCTTGATAACAGAGGATCGAGGTTGTTGAACCTCAACTATTTGAGAGATGTGAAGATCTTGAGCTCAGATTTACACACGTATCTGCTGAACATGAGAACTGGAGGGACATTCCCATTGCCCAACACGACACTTACTCATGTGTCGAACTATCAGCAGAGGACAAATTGGAAGATGGAGACAGTTGCTCATTTGACGGCTATTGCTGCAGCTGGAGTACCAAGAGGGATACGAGCCTTTGTTGAGGACTAAGAAGAGGCCGGTGGTGACAATGGGGGAGAGGGATCTTCCACAGCCACATTTAGACGAGGCTGACGCTACATGGAAGAACAGATTGCTGGTCGTTTTGACGCATTGGATGGGTACATGACTTCCATGGATGAGACCATGCAGTATTGGAGGAGTGACGTGCACGACGAGTTCGGCGCACTAATGCAAGACATGTACATGAGGTTCGATGATATCCGACATGACATGTATGGCAGGATGGGACAGATTCAGTCCAATGTCGATGATAGATTTCATGCCATACAAACAGATATTGACGAGAGATTCACGGGCCTCAGAGGGAACATCAGGGGTCTAGCTGACAACATGGGCTCGTTTCCATCTGAGATTCAAGACCTAGCCAGGCTCTTCAGGGGAATGAACACCGGGTCTGGGTCACAGCAGCAGCCCTATACCCCATCTCAGCACCAGTAGATGACTCCCTACCACTCCTACCAGCCACAGCAGCAGTTCCAGCAGTAGCCATTCCAGTCGATGCAGCAGTTTCCGACTGGACAGTTTTTGGCATCCTCATCCTCCTCCCAGCAATTTCAGTAGATATCGACGGGACAGTTCATAGCTATCTCCTCTCAGTAGTTTCAGCAGTTCCAGACCTCATAATTCATGCCATCATCCACTTCACAGCAGTTCCCGCAGTAGTCTCCGCATCACCAGCAGCATCCACCCCACTGAGCCGTTAGTGACCCTTGCCACCACCTTTTTGCCTCCAAACTTATTTTCTCACTTGGATCAAAATAAGTTTGAGGGAAGGGGAGAGAGTAGTGGTTGGCAAGAATCTTTTCTGCTCATTTCTATCATTTTTACCATTTTATTTCATCAGACTTGTTTATTTATTTACACTTTCGGATAATGGAGCATGCTTGCATGCTTGTGTTTTTATTTATGTTTGGATCATGTTAAGATTTTTATGTTTTCATTGGAATGTATAGATGATGGTAGTTGATAGATAATGAGATCGCATGCCGTTTTTCTTAAAGAGCATGTGATATTTTATCTATGTTTTGTTCAATTGCCCTATGATTGTGGATTGGGGATGTTTGGACTTAAATAGGTGTATGTTCTTATAACAATAATAGGGGTTATGAGAGCATGATTATTGATGAAATTGGAATCCTTGATGAGCATGAGCTTATGTTGAAATGTTTTGCTAAATTTTGATAAAAAGCATGATGTCATGGCATGATTTTGTAAACAAAATTCTTTAATGTCTCAAAAGTACAATTTGGGAAGGAAAAACTTACCGTGGGGAGAATTTGATCTAAAGATTACACAAGTATAATCTTTTCCTTGATGAGTGATTAATAGTCTTCATAGTGCACTAAGTTTTCTCTAGAACTTGCTTTGTGACTTAATTGAGGTTACATTGGTGTGTTTGATCTCTTGAAAATGATTTAGGGCCATTTGTTGTCTAAACCTCATGACAATCCAAATTCTTAACCTTCCAATACAAATTTAATCCCTTGCAAGCCCTTTGAGCCTTGAAATTATTTTATTAATTTTGTTGGGTTAGGAATGGAATAATTGGCAAGATCTGTGTGGACTTTTCAAATAAAACTTTTGAGAAATTTTGTAGAATAGAAAAAGGTAAAACAATGAATACTCTTGTGATGAAAAAGAACACAAAGAAGTGAATCATCTTGTTTAGAAGTGAAAATAAAGTAAAAGAAAGATAGTTCTACATGCAAATCACAAACAAGAGAGTATGAAATGTTGAAAGAAATTTGGAAAATCTCAAAGAAATATAGGTTGCGAAGCAATAAGGGTAGAAGAGAATTTGATGTGTTCTACTTGCTTGGTAATGAAATTGGTAATGTTGGGAAGTCACTTAGCCGAATATTTACCTACCTTTTCGAAAAGCCTTCACTACAATCCAAAAAGACCTTAATGATTCTTGGTTGAGAACACACACTAAGTAGTGGAGATTTTAGTCACTTTGCAAGCATATGGTAGAATTCTAGTGCACTCTCGACCTTGAGCGATACACTTCTAGCCTATACACTCGAGAATGATCGTCTATTGAACCTTGAGAGAGTTTGAACTTCACAAATTGTATCATGATGATTTTGATGATCTTGTTTATGATTGATCACCGCTATCATCTATGCTTTATTTATCTTTTGATTTTTGAAGCAAATTGCGATCTTGATTCCAATATGTTCAATTACCTTGTCCTTCTACTCTTGTTTTTGTTTGGGGATAAACAAATGTTTAAGTTTGGGGGAGTTGATGAGTGCATAAATTACACTCATTTGGACTCATTTTGAGTGCATTTGCACTTGGTTATCATGTATATATGTTGTATATATTGTTTATTTCTGATTTAATCTTATGTTTAATGAAATGTGGTCAATATAGGGAATTTTTGGGATATAAAGAGCAAAAACAAAGTCAACTTGATAAAGGGATCGACAAGGAGTACACAAGGCATGAAACAATGAAGAAACGAGCAAGAAAACACCCAAGTGTTGAAGACATGACCCCCAAATGCGACCAAAGGGGGTCGCGCTTCACACCACTCGGACACGCGACACTAGAACGCGACCTAGGGGGGTCGCGCCTCGGCCTTGAGCCAAAATGCGATGCCCAAACGCGACCCAAAGCCCGCTTTGCAGAAGGTTCAGAGACCCGAATTCTTTTAGACGAAACGCGAGTTACTGGGGTCGCGCCTCGGCCTTCAGTCGAAACGCGACCCCGAAACGCGACCCAAATGCCGTGTTGCATAGCCTTCAGAGACCTAATTTCCTTTGTTCCAAACTCGACCCTCAAATACGAGTTCTTGGGGTCGAGTTCCGCATAGACGGAAATTAAAAGTGACTTTGGGCATCCAATTATTGGTCCACTCTTTTATATATCATTTTTGGGGTTTTCAAAATATATATCCATACACCCTAGAACGAAAAATACACTTAGAGAAACATCAAGAAAATGGATTTTTGAAGATCAAGAGGAAGGAAGAAGATTCAAGCATCCATTTGGGCATCCAAGCCATAGGATTAAAGAAGGAGTGTTCTACATTGGGTTTTATCATTTCTTTCCTCTCCTTAGACTTGTATTTAGAATGGGTTATTGTTCTTCTTCTTGTAATCTTGATTTTATTGTGAATATGGTTGGCTAGAGCTTTAGGGCTCTAGGATGTGGTGAAGCAATGTGAATATTGATCTTTGATTTGGGATATATATATATATGTGTGTGTGTTATTGCTTTGTCAAGATTTTGATCTATGCTAGGGCTTGAATGGTGTTGTTTGGTTGGCCATCTCACTAACATCACATGTATGAATCACTTGCATCTAGTTAATCCCGTGATCATAAGCATGCTCGGATCAAATCTACATATTTGTCTTCTTAGTCGAATGTCGTTATGTGGAAGGAAATGTGATCCTTAGAGCCTTTGGTAGGTGCGATCTTGGAATGCGTTAGAGATAGCCATCCTTGTCGCATTCGCAATTTAAGAGATATTCGAGAGATGCTCTTACTATATTCGTGGTCTTCCTATCTATGAACTTTGCATATATGTGTGTGCAATCCTTTGTTATAGATCAATATGAGCATTGTGTAGCTATGTCCTAGAGTTTCTCCTTATTTATCATCTTCAAAGCTCTCCCTTGTTTGGTATTATATCTTGAGTGCAAATTATATTGATAATTATTGATTGTTTAAGTGTTTATGTGTTTTGTTCTTGTTTGGCATTTTGATTTAGTTAAAACACACCCTCTCCCTATTGTTGGTCTAGATATTTCGCTCATCTTTCATCGTGATAATTGCATTGTCTAATTTCTATTCCATTTCCCTGTGGATCGACCTCGTATCATCATATCTACAATCACATACTTGTACACTTGTAGGCATTGACATGAGTTATAAATATTGAAACAAATTATAGTAGATGTAAAGAAACCTCTATCAATAACTATGAGCTTGCTAGAGACAGACCTAGGAGAAAAGCAAGAGTCCCTTCAAGATATGATGACTATAAATTGTCTCTATATGCTTTCAATGTGTTCAATAATGTGGATAAGATTGAGCCTAAAACATACAAAGAAGCTGTGAATTCCTCTGATTCTGACAAATGGATGGCTGCTATGAATAGTGAGATAAAATCTTTGCATGATAATCATACTTGGGTGCTTGTTGAAAAACCTGAGAGCTGCTCCATTGTTGAATGCAAATGGCTTTATAAAATTAAGCAAGAACTTGAAAATACCAGATATAAAGCAAGGCTTGTGGTAAAAGGTTTCACACAGAAAGAAGGCATTGATTATAATGAAATATTTGCCCCTGTAGTAAAATTCACTATTGTTAGAATCATGCTTGCATTAACTGCTCACTTTGATTGGGAACTTAAACAAATAGATGTCACCACTGCATTTTTGCATGGAGAGCTTGAGAATAACATATATATGCATCAACCTGAGGGTTTTATTGATAAATCTCATCCAAATCATGTCTGTTTACTGAAAAAATCCCTCCATGGTCTGAAACAATCTCCCAGACAGTGGAACATTAAATTTGATAGATGCATGCAAAGTATGAATTTTACTAGAAGCAAATTTGACCACTGCCTGTACTACTTGCAATCCAAAGTGCCTAAGTTTCTGCTCCTTTATGTGGATGATATGCTCTTGATCAGTCCTCGCCTGAAAACTATTAAGCATGTGAAGATTTGTCTATGTGCAAATTTTGACATGAAAGATCTTGGTGATGCAAAGAAAATACTTGATATGAACATTGAAAGAGATAGAAAGAAACATACTCTTGTGTTACATCAAACTACTTACACTGAACAAATCTTGAAAAAATTTAATATGGAAAGTAGTAAACCTGTCTCTGTGCCTCTTGCCTCTCATTTCATGCTAAGTAAAGATCAATCCCCTAAAAGTGATTCTGAGATAAATGAAATGCAAGGTGTCCCCTATGCCAATGCTATTGGATCTGTTATGTATTTAATGATTAGTACAAGATCTGATATTGCTTATGTTGTCTCATGCTTGAGTAGGTACATGGCTAATCCTGGGCTACCTCATTGGGAGGCTTTAAAATGGTTGCTTAGATATCTGAAATCAACTATATCTAGTGGCTTAATTTTTTCAAAATCCTCTGATGGTGTTAAATGTGTGGGATATGTTGATTCTAATTATGCTAATGATAGGGATCAAAGAAAATCCACTACTTCATATGTGTTTACTCTCTGTGGTGCTTGTATAAGCTGGAAATCTCAGCTGCAGAATATAGTTGCATTGTCATCTACTGAGTCTGAATATATTGCTGCAACAGAGGCTGTGAAAGAAGCTATTTGGCTTCGTGGTGTATTATCTGAAATCAAATTTATTGATGATAAACCTCTATTATACTCTGACAGTCAATCTGCTATACAATTATGTAAAAACCCTGTGTTTCATGACAGGACTTAGCACATTGATGTAAGATTCCACTTCATCAGAGATATTGTTAAGAAAGGAGATGTGCTGCTTGACAAAATACCATCAGAGTTTAACCCTGCGGACATGGGCACCAAGTGCCTCCCAATTGCAAAGCTGATAAGCTGCAAGAGATCCTTGAATATGGATCTGGGTTGAACCGTGAGAAGTATATGATACTCCAATCACAAGTGCTTGGGTACCTGTTCTGCCTCATAAGGCAGTGGTTATTTCCTATTTGGTACTATGCTAGGCAGTAACTTGTTCTATGATAGTCATTTAATGACAGGAGACTTGTTACTATTGTTGGGTTGATCTCTTGTGTTGAGATTGAGATTAATGCGTATAGCATTTCTCTCTCCCTCTCATAATCTGTCTCTGTGATGGTGAATGGGTAAAAATAAAGGCAATGATGATAATCTCAAATTTTTTGGCAGGTGTTTTCATGGTGTCAGAAAAGATCAAATAGGGTCAAAGGTGGATATGTGGAGTGTTGGCCCAATTTGCTCTCATTTTCATTCAGGCCCAAGTTGCTTTCTCTCCTTATTTCTCTGTGGCCCATCCCTAAAAGCCCAATAACTCTATACCCTAACCCGACCCGCGGTACTTACCATATATTCACCCCTTAACCCTAATCTACCTTATTTTACGTTTTAACGCCTCTACTTAACCCGCGCCGCTTCATCTCCTTCCTTAAGCCTCACACACAGTCTCTGAACCCTAACCCGATCTCTCTTTCCTAAGTTATATCTGCCTTGTTCTCGGTGTCTCTGGCCGGAATCCTGACCGTGGATTCCTGATTGGCTTGTGAGTTGAGAAGGCAGAGTAGTTTCTGGGTTGATTGCCACTGTGAGAGCTTCACTGCCTATCGTTTCACCATCCCCGCTTGGTCTGGGTTTGATCTGTCGCCGAAAACATCTTTGCCGTCAACGGTAGAGATATCTGAGTCAACTTGTGTCTTCATGACACATTTCTCTTATTCTCAACTCTCTGATATACTCATTCTTGATCTATTCCTTTTAATATTTGTCTTCTCTGTTTTGGTAGCTGTTCTACTATTAAAGGTTCACTAACACTTGCCTTGTGTTTACAGATTGGTACCTCAAGCTCTTTGCCTGTGAAGAAATACCTTAGCTCTGTTAGATCTAACGTCTGAGGCCTTGCATACTTGGAGTTCATCTAAGATTCTCTCATCTGAGTTCCTTGCTGCCTGAGCAGCCGTGAGAGGGACCGCACGAGGTCAGAAAACAAGAAGTGAACCCCCAGCCGGACCTGATACCCAACATTACGTTTCCGATCTTCAATTAATTAAGCACCAACAACGCAACAAGCCAACAACCATTGATCACCCAAAAATCTACCTTCTTTTCATCATCGATCAAACCCAAAATCTCACTTAAAATTACTTCATTCTTTCTACAAGCCCACAACATAAAATTCCAAAACCATATATACATTTGCTACACATAAAACATGTCACTATACCCGACTGACGACTATGAACGCAAGCAAAGCTGTTTTAATGAGAAAGTAATTAAATAAACCCAGTACGGCAGGACCAATGAAAAAAAGGACAAAATCATATATACACAGTGGTATCAGTCTAACCTAACTTTCAATAAAAAAAATTTGGAAAAGTATTAATTATTGAGCAAGTTGATTGAATATAGTGTCAGTTCAATGGAAAAGCAATTTAGAAAAATATTAACTATTGAGCAAGTTGATTGAATTAATATACATCCAGGAAAGTTGTAGAATTTTTAAATTAGAAATATAACCCTGCTTTCAATAAGTGTTTTTTTTAAAGGGAGTTTTATCTATAATTAAGTCAATAACAACAATAATTTTTCAACTAAAAAAAATCAATAACCACAATAATTTCAGTTTATATACGATCTTTTAATAGTCCAATATGACATGGTGTGCGCAGACAAATTCAATTATTTTCTGCAAATGTGGGACACCGAACTATAAACACCGACTGAGAAACTCTCCCATATACAAATTATTAATGTCGATGAAAGAAAATTGTGAATATGGACCCCGACTTATTTTGAATACTAAACAATATATGGATTATATCAACTTAATATATATAATAAGTTGACTTCGTCATTCTCTTTTATGATGTGCATTTTACGATTTGACTGCTTAAGTAAACGCTTCCAATTTAATAAATTAACGCGTAGGTATGCGCAAATTAACTATATATAATATTGCTTAGGGCTAGAGGTCGAAAAAAAGCAAAACCTTTCCGCTTTTCAATTTATCAGTTTATCTTCTATTTATTTTTTCTAATTTTAATTTTGTGTGATTTATTTTAATTTTATAATTAATATTCATTATAGTTTATAATTATTTTTTACTATGCAATTTTCATTTTTCTAGTTAATAATTGATTATTATGGTTGATTATTCCATAATCAGGATAGATAATTTTATAAAATTCTAATTTTTATCTATAAATATTAATTATGATTAATTATATTACAATAATAAATTTTATTGAGAAGATAAAATTAATTTGAAACTTTTGGTAAGCTAGTGTTATGATTGACCACTAAAGATAGGGAGTCTAGTGCTAGTCCTTAGAGAATAGCACCGTAGGACTCTTTCACTTCTTGAATTTTCACTTGGTTTTCGTTTAGTATTACATGATTGCTTAAGCTTAATTTTTATCGCTAGTAGTAAATCCATTTATAATCTCTCATTAAATCTCGTTGGTTTAAATAGTAAAGAAAATCGAATTGGTAATATTGCATTCGTATATATAACCTCAATTCTATGTGGATTCGACTTGTATCGTTACTTGCTACAATTGTGTACACTTGCATATGACACGGTTTATTGCTTGAGAATATAAATCATTCTCTTCTATTTTGCAAAGTTGATTTTACTGGAACGACATTCTACTATACATATTCGAGACTTTGATAAATGATCGATTGATCTTGTTATAAGATGATTTATCTTTATATACTTTTGTGGTTTGTTGAATACTTATTTAATAAAATATGCAAATATATTGTGGGACAAATATATTCAATGTTTGAAATTTGAGTTTCAAAAAAATTCATTTGCTAACTAAAAATTCTTACTCGTCCTTCTCTGACTTCATGCACATGCAGACAAATTCAAGTATTTTCTTCAAATGTGGGACACCTAATAGAACGATGACTGATCGAAAAAGTCTTCCTTACAAATTGTCAACATGGATATATATATATACCCATTTAATTAATTAATAATTAATACGTAGACTTCGTTGTACGTACGTCTCTCCATGTGATCATGTGATTTGGCGCGTTGGACTAGAAGATGTAATGTGATGACCTTAACTTTTATACAATTCCAATAAATAAATTAACGTGTAATTATAATGTACAAACTGTCAGTGAAGAGTTCTTATTTATTTTGACACAATCATTGTTTGTTGGGCTATACAAATTAAGAACCTTCGAACACATGCATGGTGTGTCTAAAGCAAACTACATGGATTTCTACATAATGAAATACATATCATTCATGGACTAGAGAATTTCGTTCAAACATTAATTACGGTTAAATTTTACTTTTAGTCCCATTAGAAATGGTAAAAAAATATCATGCATGAAAATGCTTCTAGTCACTATTTAAAAAAATATGTTTTTAGCCACTTGGACAAAATAATTCTCTGTCGTGTAACAATGTAAAATCTGAATGATGCATGAATATATTTATTAGTCGTGTAACTCCATTCGTGTATTAGTATAAATTTGAATTATTACATGACTACACTCAGTCGTGTACCCTCAATTTGTGCACCCACTTGTGTAGTAATATTAATCTGTACCGCTACATGATCATATTTCATTCGTGCATCCAAATAATACACTCTAGTCATGCAACTCGATCACAATTTTAGAAAGGGAACTAAATATTTTCAATGAAAAAGTGGCTATGAATAATCTTTTTTTTTAAAAAAAAACAGTGGCCAAAAACATAATTTACTAAATGAAAAGGACTATTTTTACATATTAACACTTAAAATTAATGTTAATTACACTTTAGTACCTAATATTTGGGATTGCTACTTTTTCCCCAATATTTTAAAAAATAAATAGATTTATACTCAAAGTTTGTATCATCTAACAAATGTAACATGAAAACAAATTTATGGCATCTCAAATCAGGCATGACTTGTTGGAATCTAGAAGATTGGTATACATTAATTACACACAAATATCTATGCGATCCTAACAAGCCATGTCAGATTTGGAATGTCAAAAATTTGATTTGATCCTATTTTCGGTGTTAAGGGAAGTTGGTTCCGGGTGTAAAGGGATGTTAAAAATTATATTTACTCTCGTTTTACACATCATTTTATATGCTGCACTCCGACATGCCTTATCAACAATTCATCACCAGAAATTGGATTTGATTATATATATTTTTCCAAAACTGTGGAAATAGAAAGTATTTTTTGTTTCATTTTGAAGTTCATGATATTTTTACAAAGTGAACTAAGTTCATGCTATAATTATATATTTGCTAAAAAAAAAAATGAAAGAAAAACTCATAAAATATTTGATAGTAAACACTGAACACCGAGTGAAAGACAATGAGTGCAAGCTACATATATATAACTTCTTGAGGTGAAAGAAATAAATGAATATTCCAATTTGGGTTGCTTGAAAAGTTTGCATTAATGAATATTTTGACATACATGTAGCGCGCGCGCGTATAAATAGATAGCCGTCGCCATGCATCTCTAAAGTCTTGGTCGTCGTTTCTGCATATGAACTTTTCTTTAATTCGCATACATACATTATACATAACATAGGCCGGGTCCCACTCCCTTCCATGATTGCATGTTCATCATTCTTCGTATCATCAACAACTCACACAACTGCATGTACAATAACACCATCATATTGTCCAGTAATGCTGTTCTCATCACTATCACTATCACTATCAAGGATATTTGCCTTCATTTTGTTTGTGGGCTTGGCTTCTGGAGCAGCTCGTTTGCCTGCTCAAGAACGTAAGTTTCGTGTGCGTGTGTATATATTTCGAAGTTCAAACTCAAAGTACACACACACTGCATGCATATATATATCATGATCTGCTGGGTTTTCTCTAATTAAGTACGTCTTCCATGTTTTTTTCTTTTTTGATGAATTTGGGTGGTTCAGTGGAATCATTGTCGGTGGCGGCGAGCACTCTGGGGAAGACGAATTGGAGTTTCGATGGGGATGATGTAAATCCGTGCAACGAGCAGCCGCCATGGTTGATTGATAAAGAAAAGAATGCAATATTGTGCGATTGCAGCTATCAGAATAATACTGTTTGTCATGTTACCAGCATGTGAGTTACTCCAAACACTGGATCATATATATATTATATGTAGTATTTCTTTTAATCCAAATTAATAAAAAAAATCCCACAAAATAACGTTTTAAAAGACACATTAAGTTAAATCATCATTAGCAATTCAATTACGTATACTACTTTTTTGGAATTTAGTAACGGGTTCTATTTTATATTCCAACATATGAATTTATGTGACGTGAATTTAACAAATTAGAGAATTATCTACTAAAGAAATCTAATACATGGTATAAATTTAATAGTACGTTCGTATACGATAAGACACCGAATTAAACCAAATGAAATCCTCTATCCCACTTTTCTCTATCCCATTTGGTGTTCTATTTTGATTTTTATTCTATTTTCATCAAATTTTTTT
This sequence comes from Perilla frutescens, assembly GCA_026008535.1. Classification (NCBI taxonomy): domain Eukaryota; kingdom Viridiplantae; phylum Streptophyta; class Magnoliopsida; order Lamiales; family Lamiaceae; genus Perilla; species Perilla frutescens. The sequence goes on from BRKX01000002.1 coordinate 22,913,823, forward strand.
TTCAATTTCAATTTGTTATGACTTTGTTTAATTTTATAACCATTATTTAGGGTTCATTCCATCCAATTAGAGTTTATATTTATTTTTTAATATTTATTTCTTATTTTTTAGTTAATATAATTGATTATTCCAAAAGTAGGGTATATAATTTTTAAATTTTTTAATTTTTAGCAATAAATGTTGATTATGATTTGTAATAATATAATAAAATTTATTTTTGTAATAAATATTTTTAAAATATTAAATTTTATAGTGGGACATGAAAATTGGACTAGAGGATTTTATCCCGAATTAAACAAAAGCCAAAAGTCCGTCATTTGGAAGGGATAAAATTCTCTAGTCCACATTGCATTTCCCATTATTAAATTTAATATTGTAAAAATATTTATTACAAAAATAAAATTTATTATAGTATAACAAATCATAATTAACATTTATTACGAAAAATTAATTTAAAAAATTATACTCCCCTCGTTTCTGTTTAGGTGATATTTTGAATGAATGCACACAAATTAATAAATTAATTAACTTATCTAATATACCCTTGTGTGAATACATTAAATGAGTTAAATATATATGTTTGAATGCATTAAATGAGGGAAATGTGAGAAACATGTGAATTTTCTGTCTCGAATTTGTAGAATGACACTTTTTTGTGAAACAAAATTAAAATGGTAGAATGACACTTATTCACAAACAGAGGAATATACCCTAATTAAAAATTTGCGTTTTTAAAAAATAACAAAGATCGATAGTGTTGAGACGAAAAGCGATGATGACCTATGGGACCAAAAGTGATTTTTTTTTCCCTTTTTCTCGATGGAATCCTGAAGTAGGATAGGATATGTAATTTAATCACACAAAAAAGATTTAGTATGTTACGTAATGTTGGTGTAGAGAGGAAATTAAATACCTTAAAAAAGAATAGAACAAGATTATTAACTATTATTTTAATTTAGAAAAAAACAAATTTGATTATGTTTAATAGATGAGTTCGATCGTTAACAAAATGCAGCATTCTGAAATCGTTGAGCCTCAATGGGTCACTCCCACCAGAGTTGGTCGAACTCCCTTTCCTCCAAGAGATGTAAGTAGTTACTTTACTCCTTCACACACACACACACACACACACACGCACACACACAGAGAGAGATTAACATTTATATTTAGGCAAAACCCTATTTTGGGTCCCTGTACTTTTAATTTTTTCTGAATTGGGTCCCTCTACTTCATTTGGTTAAAATGAAGTCCCTGTACTATCAATTTAGTTAAAATGAGGTCCCTGTACTATGAATTTAGATAAAATCAAGTCCTTGGAGGACTTAATTTTATCTAAATTAATAGTAGAGGGATTTGATTTTAACGAAAATTGATAGTACAAGGATCCAATTTAAAAATAAAAATAAAAATTCATTTTTCTTAAAAATAAATTAATAAAAATTGAAAAAATAATAAAATAAATATAAATTAATTTTTTAAGTAAAAAATTATTTAAAAATAAAATATAAATTTAATTAATTTTTTGAAACCAATGTAATTTTATGTTTTATTTATTATTTTTTTAAATAAAAAATACTTTAATTTTTTATTCATGTTTTTAATTTTAAAAATAAATTGCAAAAAATAAATAATTTAATTTTTATAAAATTATGCAATTTTAATTTTTTTTCAAAAGAGTAAATTAAAAAAATAATCAAACAATAGTTAAATAAAACAATCAATTAAATAAAAACAAAATTTAAAACTTTTGTTTGATTTTTTTTTCAAAAAATAATAAATCAAAATCAAAATATAAAATTATAGTGGTTATAAAAAAAATAATTAAATTTATTTTTTAAATTTTAAATATATTTTATATTTAAAAAATTCAATATATATATATTTTTTTATTGTTGTTTATTTAGTTTTTCAATTTTTATTTTTTATTTTTAAATTGTGTCCCTATACTATCAATTTTAGTTAAAATCAAGTCCCTCTACTATCAATTTAGATGAAATCAAATCCCTCAAGGACTTGATTTTATCTAAATTCATAGTACAGGGACCTCATTTTAACTAAATTGATAGTATAAGGACTTCATTTTAACCAAATGAAGTAGAGGGACCCAATTCGAAAAAATTTAAAAGTACAGGGACCCAAAATAGGGTTTTGCCTTATATTTATATATAATATATAATCGTACGTACAGCGACCTTACTCGAAACTACCTGAACGGCACCATCCCTCGAAAATGGGGTTCCATGCAATCACTTACAGCCATGTAAGTCGACGTTGTTTATATTCCTTTTATGTAATGATCGAATTGTGGCTTCTTAATTTCCTATGTACGTAATAATTTAATTTATGCTTTTCTTTTGGTAATGCATGCAGTTCTTTGCTAGGAAACCGTCTCACGGGTTCAATACCTAAAGAACTTGCCAACATCACTACACTTGAAGAACTGTACGTAATAATATTTAATTTCTTCTTCTTTTTCTTCTTCTTTTACAATTTAATTGTATTGCAATTTTCTTGTATCATTGGATCAATTAATGTATTTATGGATGAGTTATTTACACTTTAATTGATTTCTTTCCCAAAACTTTAATATAATTAAAGGGTCTTGGAGGCCAATCAGTTTACAGAAAGTGTCCCTCCGGAGTTTGGGGATTTTCCTGGAATACGAAGATTGTGAGTCTCGTCACATAATTTATAGCTAGCTCTGTTTCTTTAATTTTCTCCTTAATTATTTGGATGATGAATGAATTATATATACAGAGTGCTTGCCTCGAACAATTTAAGTGGAGTGTTACCGGAAAGTCTAGCAAAACTGACCACTTTGACAGAGTTGTAAGCTCAATTTCTTGATTTCGTTTAATTGGCCGGTGATGTTTTGTTTTTTACTTTTCCATCTTAATTAATCCAATTCTTGGTTTTCCTTGATCTAGCTAGCTATATATATATTTGACATATCCAAACCATTAATATGTAATATATATATATATATATATATATGCAGTCGTATTAGTGGCAACAACTTCACAGGAAGCATACCAAATTATATCCAGAACTGGTCTAACATCACAAGAATGTAGGGATCTGATCTTTGTGTTTCATTCTCATTTTGCGATTTACATGAATGGTCGTTCAACTTTGAATTAATATTCTTGAATGTATCTGCAGAGAGATTCAGGGTAGCGGTCTGAGTGGGCCAATCCCTCCCAACCTTACTTCCCTAACCAATTTAAATGAACTGTGAGTCCATCCATATATATTATGTTATGAGTTATATATGACAGCAACTAATTATATATATTAATATATATACATATCTACATGCATGCACATGTGCAGAAGAATCAGCGACTTGAATGGGGTTCACTCAAGTTTTCCATATCTTAGTATTCAATCTAGTTGGAAAAATTTGTAAGTAGTCCATTAATTGCTTCCTCGATCTGTGCATGTTTCTTTTGTGTGACTCAGCTCATTCAATCTTATTGTGCAGGATATTGAGGAGTTGCAATATTGTGGGGGAGATACCGCCCTTTATTGGACAAATTAAACTTTCAAATATCATGTTAGTAGAATGTTATTTTGCTAGCTAGCATATATATATATATATTAGCCAGTAAATTTTATTTTTCGATCTGGCATATATAATTATTTTATTCTTTATTAATTTACCATTCAAAGATACTAAGTTACTAAGTTAACATTGATGGTTTCATTTTAGGAAAAATATCTTTCAGTGTAGATCTAGACATCTGATATGTTATAGTTAGTGAAGTTAGAATTATTTAGCTTGTTAAATAGTAATATAAAATAAATACATGACATATCAACATTCTACAGAATAACAAAAATACACCTGCGCATAGATTGCTTTTAATCTGCTCAGGTCTCATCAAATTTTCTAATGATGTTCTAATTAAATCGAGTTCATTTTATGTTTATAAATCTAAATTAAGCTTCAGTTAAGCAGGGGTTGGAATAATTTATGGGCTGCGAAAGATTGTTATTTGTTAATATTGCCGCTTACCAGCATTTAAATGTAAAATACTGTATATGATAATTTTGTTCCTCACGGTACCACATTGTAACTATACGTTCTTTTTTTTGTTCTTTTGACTTTCTTTAAATACGTTTATTTAATTTGTTGTGCAGGGACTTAAGTTTCAACAAATTAACAGGGAAAATTCCTGGAAATCTTGTTGATCTAAACGGAGACCTGTAAGACTTTAATTGATGACGACCTTTAGTAAAGCTTTTATTTGACTATAATTAATATATATAATTGAAAAGATCATTTAGAAGTATTGGGGTTGCTAACTCAGAAATTAATGTTAATATTATAATTTCCAGATACCTAACTGGGAACTCCCTAAATGGGACGTTGCCTCTAGATTTGATGAAAAATAAGGAGAACGTGTAAGTTTCTCTTCCATTATCAATTTATCATAACTTTGAAATGCTAATTGAATATAGCACAACATATTAATTAATTTAGTTGAATTGTTACAATTTATTTTGAGTGCAGTGACCTATCCTACAACAACTTGAATACATCTCAAATTTCAGAATCAAATTGCACTGGCAGCCCGTAATCACTAACACTCATCTCTCTCTCTCTCTCTCTCTCCATATATATATATATAATATTAATGTGTTTGGATTTTTTCTAAATTAAACTGACTTAAGTATCATATCGACTCTCTTTTCAGAAACTTGTTTGCCAACTCAAAAGGAAGCACTACATTGTGAGTTCTTGGTTTCTGTTACATATATACATCGCATTTTCCAATGTAACATGAGTCTGACGTCACATGAATTCTTTTGGCAGTGGGAATTTCTACAATTGCCTCACACCGAGTTGCAAGCCAAGTAAGTGACAATTGATCAGTTACGAGCTAGGCGTACTCATTATTTATTTATGCGATATGTGTTGACTCCATATGAACAAAACAATGTAAACGTAACAACAATAAGAGTTAAGAATAAAATACCAATTTGAAATAAATTTAAAGATTAAAATAACATGAACAAGTTTATAGGAAATCCGAGACCTGTGAAGATCATAGTTTCTTTAAATTAAATTTGCCTCGTATGAGCATTTGATTCCCATGATACAACAAATAGATCAAAATTTCCTCCAGCGAATTGCGCACTATGCTTGAACTTAATTAAAGAGAGCAAGAACTCGATTGAAATTTGGAATCATAGTTGTAAAATTCGGCCTCGACGGCGCCCAGGCGCTTGGCGGTGCCTTGCTGTGCTGATTTGTGTGTAATCGGCAGTTTATGCGGTCAAGTATAAAAAGTTTCATCATTTCTAACAAATGGGAGTTCTAGCTTAGTTGGCAGAGCATGCATGGCAACATGTGGTTTTAATGATATAAATAACTTTATATAATAATATTTTACAAAAAATAAAAACGTCTAGCTCCGCCTAGATGTCTAGGCGTCCTTAGACTGCCCGATTTTAGAAGAGATTCTAGATAAAATTTCTAAATTTCCCTCACATGCATTTTTCATATTTTCCAACAACATGATCAATTAATTAGAGATCGATCAAGTCGATGCTACGGCTAACCAGTCGAGCAGTATTTCCAAAATACAAGCAATTAAACATTATCAAGTGGTATTTCATATAGTATAATTGGTTGTCATGACTAGATAAATTTGGTCTTTAAACTACAACGTACTTTAGCTTCTTATTAGTGAAGAGTGAAGCAAATGCATTAACTGAGGTGCTTGTTTTTCTGGTTAGATGACTACAGCTTTTTCCATGTAAACTGTGGAAGCTCCCAAAAGGTTGATGATTACGAAGCGGATGGTGGTGCGTCTTCAAATTTCTTCGGGAGTCCAAATTCAAACTGGGGGTATAGCAGCACCGGCGTATTCTTGAATTACGACGTCTATGGTGTTGAGCGTGTTAATTCATTACAAAACAACTCCATCAACATTCCACAACTCTACAGAAAAGCACGCCTTTCCCCTCTGTCACTCACTTATTATGGATTCTGTTTGAGAAATGGAAACTACACTGTGAAACTTCACTTTGCGGAGATCATGTTCACTAATGCTGCAACCTACGAAAGCCTGGGAAGGCGTATATTTGATGTTTATATTCAGGGGAATCTAGTGAAGAAAGATTACAACATTGCGGATGCAGCAGGGGGTGTGTACAAGCCAATCGTGAAAGCTTCCCCGCAGTTGTTACTGATCACACCTTGGAGATCCGCTTCTACTGGGCTGGAAAAGGAACTACTGTTATTCCTCAGAGAGCCGTCTACGGTCCCCTCATTTCAGCCATTTCTGTCACTAATGATAGTAAGTAGCTACTCAATTATGTATTTCATTTAATATATAACCAATTAATTTTAGATTACAAATTATAGAGAGAGATCAATCATTTAATTAATTATTTTCCAGATTATAAGCCTGCAGCAGCAGGAAAGGGCCTCTCCACAGGAGCTGTAGTTGGTATAGTGATGGCATTACTTTTTGGATTAATCATTTTGGTTGTGGGTATAATTCTGTGGTGCCGCAAAGCCCACTCTATGCATCATGGTACGTATAGTAAATAATGGAATTTAAGTGGTATAGTACGTAGTAAATGACAGATCTAATCATTTAATTATTTCTTGCATGCAGATTTGAAGGGCCTAGACCTTCACACGGGCTCATTTACTCTAAGGCAAATCAGAGCTGCCACTAACAATTTTGATCCTGCTAATAAGATCGGTGAGGGTGGATTTGGTCCTGTTTACAAGGTAATTAATTGATAAATAATTAATATCGATCAAATATTTTTAAGTACGTACAAATTAAATACGTTAATTTTAATCTTTAATTTCATTCTATTTTTGATTTGCTAGCTGGTGTACATATCTGATCCTGATGATATATATGTATGTGTTTGAGTTGGAATTAAGGGTGTTCTCTTAGATGGTACGATCATTGCCGTAAAGCAGCTTTCTTCGAAATCAAAGCAAGGCAATAGGGAGTTTGTGAATGAAATAGGCATGATTTCGGCTTTACAACACCCTCATCTTGTTAAGTTGTATGGATGCTGCATTGAAGGCAACCAATTGTTGCTTGTGTATGAGTACATGGAAAATAATAGCCTTGCTCGTGCATTGTTTGGTAATATATATACAAGCTTTTATGTTTGTTCATGCATATGCATGCTTTTTTTTGTGTTTTTTTTTTCCTGCAGATTGGAAATAGTTAAAATAAATTAACATTTCAAATCAGGTCGTCCGAAAGAAAATGAGTTGCATTTAGATTGGGCGACGAGGCGCAACATCTGCATTGGTATAGCAAGAGGTTTGGCTTATCTCCATGAGGAATCCAGATTGAAAATTGTTCATCGCGACATCAAGGCTACAAACGTGCTTCTTAATGGAAATCTTGTGCCAAAAATATCTGACTTTGGACTTGCCAAGCTTGATGAAGAAGAGGATACACATATAAGTACTCGCATTGCTGGAACTTAGTGAGTTATATAATTATATAAATATTCCTAGCTACTTATACATATCTCTGAAAATTCTACCGACCTAACCTTCGTTACAATCATATACAATTAAACACGACATGAAATATTAATTTTGGATAGTGTACTGCTTACGTACTCAGGTCCTAGCTAATAATACCGCAGCTTAATTACTTAGTCATTAATATTAAGACGACGTAATTATGCAAAAAATTTCAGTGGATACATGGCGCCCGAATATGCAATGCGAGGATATTTGACCGACAAAGCAGATGTATACAGCTTCGGTGTAGTTGTTTTGGAAGTTGTGAGTGGAAGGGTGAATACTATCTCCAGGTCCAAGGAGGAAAGATTTTATCTTCTCGATTGGGTAAATTCTTGCTCTTAATTAATTTTCTTGTTAATTTTATGACATTTTCAGTTTCTATATACAAGAGCTAGCTAGCTAATTAATTAATTAAGTCTTTTTCTACTCGTACATAGGCTAATTCTTTGAAGGAAAATGGGAATTTATTGGAGCTAGTGGACCCAAGATTAGAATCAAAGTACAAGAAGAAAGAGGTGATGACTGCTGTCAATGTGGCTCTCCTCTGCACGAATGCAGAAGCTGTAGAAAGACCAAGTATGTCGACAGTAGTAAGCTTGCTCGAGGAGAAGTTAATTTTGGACTCGAGTACTGTCTCCTATTATAATAATAATAATGTTGATGTTGATGAAGAAGAGGCCATCATCATGAGGAGTACCGATCATGATGGGCAGGACCAGAGTCAGAGTGTGTGTGTCTCTGATGTGCAGCCATGGACTGATCTATATCCAATCGCCTTGGATACTAAATACTGGCAAAACACAGATGTTTAATTAATTTTCTAGGAAACTCTTCCTCATAAGTCATAACTATATATATATTTTTTTTCTTCTTCAACTTTGTTTGCTTAATTTTTCTCCTTTTGTTTTTTAACTTCCCTGCGGAATATGATGTATGTACTATACTGTATACTGTAGTCTGTACGTGCAGATCAAGTGTAATGTAACAATATTGAATATAACTCCTTAGTTTAATTTGACCTAATATAACTCCTATATATGAGACGGACCACTTCTAAATTTTTTAAAAAAAAAAAGAATAAAGAGTTCATTTTCCCCCCTGATTGTATTATATTAAGATGTTATCTTGTTTAATAAATGAGAAAATAAATACTAAAGTAAACAAACCCTAATTGAATTTTATAATATATATTAATTATCATTTTTTATTACTAGAGTAGAAGAATATATGGAGATACAATCAACTATGGAGTTGAATTGAAGCTTTAAATATCATTGAATTAAGTAGAAAATTAATGTGTTTCGAATATTTAGATGGAGATGATTGAACAATTATTGTGATTTAGTTTGGAATTATTATTTTTAAACATTACCAGTGTTGCATCTCCTGCGATGTACGATGAAAGGTATATAAATAATTTATAAAAATAGTTTGTATAAATAAAATAATTAAATTACATTGAAATGATTAATAAAACTAAGTGTAAAAAGTATAGAAAATGTTAAAATTTATCCCATATATGAATAAATTTAAATGTGCCTAGTAAAACAAATAACATTTAAGAAATATATTCTAAACATAATTGAAATCATTTATAATTTTGGGCACAATAAAAAACATTAATTAAGAAGATAATGAGATGCCACAACACATTAAACACATTTAAGAAAATTATAATATATACATCTTCGCCATGCATCCTCCTGACTGTGACAAGTGAATATATAAGACATCATTGAATGAGAGTTGTCACGGCTTGAGTTGCGCCACAATTTGATTAATGTTTCACTACTATCATCTCTTTTATTTGTAGAGAACACCTCCAACTCCCTTTTGGACATCATATCAATTTACGTCTCCTGACACACATGTATGAATGTATTAAATTATATTATTCGGTGTGTAGGTAGATTGAAATTAATCATTAACCATTTTTATGTATGAAAATTGAAATATACATATTATATCTTAATATTAAATAACAATATTAAATAATTTAAAATGTGTTGTATAATATGTAAAAGTGTAATTTGTAATTTTTTTTTATAAAAAAGTGAAGTATATTGTCTTTAAATATTTGAATTCACTAAAAGATTTTATTTTGCTTAGAGCGCCTTCAAATTCTACCATCAACCCTTCAAATTTTTTAGAGTTTTGGTGGAAGAACGCGTGCATTATTTGATATATAAAAAATGTAATTAATATTTATTTTGTGAAATCCAATTATTTTGTACATTGTCGGACTCTTTTAGCCAAGTTTGATTATTAATATGTGTTTGGTGTTTTCCAGAAAAAAATTATTCATTTACTCTTTAATGTAAGATATATTTAGTTTGAATTCAAATAAATTTATTTGAATTTTTTTAATATATTTAAATAAATGATGACTTGGTTTGAGATTAAATTTTATTTTTAGTCTCATTAGACAAATGGTCAAAATACTTTAAATCTCAAATGATATTGTTTTGACAATTTTGATCTCATAATATATTTCTCCAACAATTTTAGTCCCATAAAATATTTTTCTGATAATTTTAGTCCCAAACTAATTGAGTCTTTAGTGCGCTAGACAACGTAAATTGATTTTAGATAGAATGACATGATGCTTTGGATTTTGGAACACATGTTGTTTGTTTTCATATGCATGAGACACATCTCAGATTCACCAAAATTGTTCTAAAATTATCGTAAGAATATCTTATGTGACTAAAATTGTCGGAAATATATCTTATGAAACCAATATTGTCAACAAAAATCACTTGGAATAAAAAAAAAAGTAACTTTTGGGACTAAAAGTATTTTGACCATATTCTAATGGGACCAAAAGTGAATTTTTATCTTTGGTTTGATAATGATTCATGCTAGGTTACATGCTTCAAGTTGCATATTTGCTAAATGCAGTCGTCTAATTATAATGAAATTTTAATTTAATATTAAAGAAATATAATCAAATACTTACACTTGATCTCAATGGAAAGACCGAGAAAGGGGTACGGTGATAATTTCATCACAAGAACTAAATATATAACTTTTAATTTTTAGAATATAAATATATTTTTAACCAAAATTAAAAATACCATTAGGAAGAACAATCACAGAAAGTGTCAAGATAAATATTCACAAAATTTAGAGCATCAACCCAACAATAAGGGCTAGAATATTAAGAACAACCCAAGCTAGACGATTAGACAAACATTGACATTACAACGAACATGATACACTGCAAGAATACCTATTACTCAGTAATATCTGTTTACATCATAATATAAAGCATTAAAACAATCTTGAAACCAACTTCAAAAATAACTTTAGCAAAGTGTAAGTGTTTAATCCAAGAAGACTTCGTGTGTAAGTGTTTAATCCAAGAAGACTTCGTGCAAACCCATGCATCACCTCCCTTCTTCAACTCTAACTTTGCTCGACAACAATATATTTGCTTAGAATATATTTTAAATAATTGAAACAAAAAAATTAAATATATTTATATTTTTGAATTTTAATACTTATTGTTTGAATTTATAATAAAATAAATTAAAATCTAAAAAATATATTAATATGAGATAATTTCATCTTTAGTCCTATATTAGACTATGGGCAAAATACTTTGTGTTACATGTTACTTTTTTTTTATCTCAAGGTTTACTACTCAATATCTTTTTATCTCAAATTTTATTTTTTCGACATTTGTTATCCCAAAACTAAGAACTTACCTCACAACTGTTAAAAATTAAAAGAACCTACTCTTTTGAGTCTAACTACAATAAGATTAAGAATCCATTTTGTGCACTTCTTTCAAAAATATATAAATAAAAAAATTAATCATGCATAGATAAAAAATCGCCCATTATTAAAAATGATAGTACTAGTATACAAAACGAACTAAATAGGAATTATAACACTTCATACCAAAATCTTGAAAATTATACTTAAATATGGGGTTAGATTTCTTCTATTAGAATTGAAAAACTACATATTGATTATTGCAATAAGGTAACACTTAAGTGTCGTAGCGTCGAACCCAACAACATTAGAAACCTTGTGTCTTGTACGTGCTTACTATTTTGTAATTGATACTACATTAAAAAATGAGAATGAATGTAATTATAATTTGACACATGAATAAATTAAATTAAAAAATAATTAAAAAATGAGATCTTTACATAATAAATTTAAACTACTATTAAACGATCAATTGTCAAACAATAATGAATCATCAAATCCTTCAGCATTTTCAAAGGAGAAGAAGTCTCGAAAGCAATAGATATATGATGAAAAATTAATATCATTAATCAAGGCAACATACAAAATTTAAAATGATGATTTGTTGTTGTGAATCTAACGGTATTAGATAGAATCACAAGACAAAGAAAAGAATACACATCATCTACTTCAAAATCAATTTTGAACCTATCAATTTCTAGCTTCCGAAAGGGTGCCATGGATTCAATTGCATAGACGGTCATCTTGAAACATGATCACTAAATCATAACATTGGAAAATTTTGAGTATGTGAATAACTCGATGTAACAACCTGAATTTTCAGAATGTGATTAAGGAGTTCCTGATTAAGATTAAGAATTTTTTAGAGGAAATTTGAGCATAATTAAAGGAAACGGATGTAAGTCACGACTTGAGAAGTCACTTTCTGTAAAAATTATCGCTTTGAGTTTTGTTTCGAATATCGGGATATAGTCGATTTTAGACTCATTTGAAAGATAACGATCCAAGGAGTTTGTCGGTACCTTTAGAATTTTAATCTGAGGTCTATAGGAGTCCCGATGTCGAAAATTGTAAAGGGATAAATTGTGAATAGTATTTTTCTGTAAGAGCATGATTTTTATATATTCGCGAAATCTTATATGTTGATTTGGGTCTTATTTTGACAAGCCGTTCATATAGATAATTTCCCAAGAAATCCATCTGTATTTTTAGATTTTCAATCAGAGGTCAGACGAATGCTCGAGAGCATTTTTAGCAAAAAGTGCGGAATAATAATTTTTCGTATCAAAAAGTCAACCTTCTTTGATTTTCTTTGAATGACCTCTTTATTTTTCTTTGATGGGTTAGTTCAATAGTACTCGAGCCAACAAGTCTCCCGATATTTTTGGATTTTGTGTTGGAGGTCATTTAGACCTCGCCATTGAATAAAGAAATTTTAATTGAATCTGGAAAAATATTTTATTAGTATTTTATATCTGGATCTTATACCAGATATTTTTCCACTTTTTCCCTATAAATAGTTGATCCCTCACCTCTCATTTCCCTTAAAACACGTTCCCATCTCAAAACTTGGGGACTAAGCAAAGATTGAGAAAGTGAAGGGAAGAGATTGAGAGGAAGAGAGAGAAGGCAAAGAGAAAGAGATCGAGAGAGAGGGGGAACTGCCGGCTGGAGGGTTGCCGGACTGGCCACAAACAGGTCTCCGGTAAGCAGCAGGTCACCAGAAATTCGTCGGAGTACTGCCACCATCGCCGGAGAAGAAGGCCGCAGTTGTTGCTCATCGTCATCTCCGTTCAGCTACCATCTTCCGACGCCTTGTTTCGGTTCGTTTCTTCTCCTATGAAGCTGAAATTTTAGTATGTCGTGTATGTTTAAGTGTTCTACATTTCTTTTTTTGATATCAATGTGATACGGTGACCGGAAATTTTCCAGATCACCAGAAGACGGGGACTGCTCTGTTTACCAATCAAATTCGGTATTCGGTAATTTCAGGGCGTTTCGGAGTCTGGAATCAAAAAATTTTCAACTAGAAAGTTGTTCGGAATATTATTTTACTTTGGAAAAGCATGTCATTGAATTTTATTTTTGATTATCTCATCATTTGGAATTTTGCCTAAATCGTTAAAGTTGTTCGGGTTTATTTAAAAATAAAAGTTCGTCGGAAAAATCTTGAATTTATATATTTGGCTGCTATTATGATATGGAATATACTCAAATTATTTCATGATTTTGGATAGTTTAAGGTGTCATTGAATTTTTGGTAAAAACGTTAAAAAAGGATAAAAGCATCGGGGCGTCGTCTTTTGTCAATCTTTTGACTTAGACGATCTTAAACTATTGTTTTAAGCATGTTTCATATTCAGAGCGAGTCGATTAGAAGTGTCTAAAGTCGTGCAATCCGTAGATGAGTCGTAGTCAAGGAATTCCGTTTATGTGATTTTGGAATCTTCGAATAAATCGCTAAGTCGATTACGATAATCGACTTCTGTAGGACAAGCCGAATCTTAAAGGAATCAAGGAAGGGAGTTGCAGCCCGTTTCTTCATCTCGAGAATAACGATCAAGGTGGATAATACTATACTCATCTATTATTTGAGCTAGTGAGCTCTAGGAGCATGTCAGGGAAAATTGAAATATCAAATTAAATGATTTTATGCTCGCATGATTAGTCTCTGTACAAAGAATTATTATGCTATGGGAATTGATGATATGAATTGTTATTTGAGCTCTTGAGCATGATATGTTATGAATGCTAGCATAATTTGATATGATATGGTTTGTTGATATGAGATATAAATGATCATGATCATATGATTAATTGTTGGAAATTGATATTATGATGAGGAAGCTTTGGTTAAATGAATGATGCTTTGTAGGTTAACTATAGTATCTCTTATAGGCATTGAGGCTCTGGAATTGATTGAGGAATTGGACCTAGATTATTCATTCTAGGTTATGATCTATGCTGGCATGATTGAATTTGAGGATTAAAGGTTGATGATTGAATATTGAGGATTAAATGATTGTTAAGCAGGATATTGAGCTCAAGGAACGATGATTATTATTATGTTATAACTTTCGGGTTACCAGATTATGGTCTTTGGATCACTAGGGAGTCACTGTTGGGTAACCCCCTTGCATATTCATGGATTGTATCTTTCGAGTTACCAGGTTGTGGCCTTTGGGTCACCAGGTTGTGATCTTTTGATCACTAGGGAGTCACTGCTGGGTAACCCCCTCGCATACTCAGTGGGATACTGCGGTAACCCCTCTCTTCTCCTAATGCATGCCTCAGGGTGCAGTAGACATCATGTTTGAGCCAGGGTGGGCCCACATGAAGTAAAAATATTTTGCAGATATGGGAAGAGCTTTTGCATTTTGCTTTCCATATGCTGCCAGTTATTGTTAGATATTTCTAAAGTTTTTCATAGTTTTTTTATAAAACCCCACTGAGTATTAGTACTCACGCCCTCTTTTTCAAATGATTTCAGGTTGAGATGCAGAGGTCGATGGTGGCTGTGAAGTGGGTTGGCTGTTGAGATCATGTTTAATTTTACAGTATTATTCCCACTATCACTATCACAAAAACGCTCATACTCTACACAACTAAGACTACGGTTCGTCAAAAATACCGTAGTAAGCTACTTAATTACTACGGTTTTTTTGAATCCTATAGAGTATGAGCGTTTTTTTTTTCACGACTACGGTAACATAGCTTTCTGTAGAGTATGAGCGTCGATTTTCTCCTTATAACTACGGTGAGATAAAAATCGTAGTCTATTGGCCTGTACGAATTGTTAAGACTACGGGTTGAATATTATCCATAGAGATTTCAACAGATCCCAATGTCTACAGTCTTGATACATAACTGTAGTAATAATATTTATAAATAAGAAAAAAAAATCAAATATAAAATTTAAATACAATATCTACAGTTTTATTAAATTCGTAGTAATACATGTATTTTTAAAAATAAAAATAAAATCAATTTAAGACTTCAAAATTTAGGGAAAAACATGAAAATGAATGAAATCCCTAATTGCTTCCCATGTACTACTGCCCGCTATTCTCCTTCCCACTCCGTCGAATTGCTTCCCTCTCCGCCGCTTTCTCTCTCTATCATCTCTCAAACCCCGTCCACTCATATCACTCTAAACCCCTCTACCGAATTGCTTCCGTCTCCGTCGCCTACTCATTGCTAAAAAAGAAGCCCCTCTCAAAGTGGCCGTCCTTCTCAGCGGCGGTGTAGACAACAGGTGAGAATAAGGCACTGAAGTTCGTGGTATGCTCTTCGTTGCGACGTGCTGTATATTAGCACTATCATTCCTTGACTGAAATCTTCGAATAAATTTTGATTTTTTTTTCTCTGGTTGTGATGAAGCAAAGTCGTGCCCGGGATGCTAATCGAGCTTGATAATGTTAATGATTAATTATTTTGAATTTCTTTCGTACATTCTTGTAAGTGTAAATAGTTATTTGGGGACGATTCTTACCACGTTTGATTATGTTATGGGATATCTTGATGTTTAATTATGAGCATTACATCTAGCAGCAAGATTTTGGTGAGTTTCTGAGATTAGGAACATGTTTGATTATGTGTGTATTCTTCTAGATTCGTTTCACTATATTAGGTTCATAATTGTCTATTTATCTAAAATAATACCTATAATGCGTTTATCATATTCTTATGTAGTATTGGTTTGTTGATATAGTTCGAAAATGAGACAAGTTCAAGTCAGTGTCTGTCTGCAACTATGAATGCCTAAAACATTGAATTTATTTCTGAATTCGAATAATGATTGCCTACAACAATATCATGCTCTGCCCAGAAAGAAATTCAATTTTGTGTTGCATTATGGTGAGATTTTAAACTATCAGCTTTTAACATGTCTCATTTTTATTATGACCTACACCTACCTTTTGCATAAACAAAGAAATCAACACTCTATATATCTATTCTCAAGGTTTATGGCAATGCTTTAAATATGTTGCCTACTCAATAAAGTTATAAGATGTTATAGCAGAAATTTCCTGTTGTGTTATGATGGTTGTAGTTATCATTTCAAAAAATGGATGCTAAAATGTTGGGCAGTGCCCCATTTAGTTAGTATTTAGAGAAAAAAATAACACTATATTGCGTCGTTTTAAGATAGTTTGCCTACGCAAATAATTTCTCTATCTTATTGATTATTTGTTTCTGAATATCTATTGATAGCGGATGTTTGATGTATGTTTTCTCTTTTGTTTTTGTGTTTTTTCTCTTCCTGTTTATAAAACACCATTTATGTTGTGGTTTCATGCTAAATTTTGCCCATCATAGTTGTTTTTATTTGCTGTTTCCAGGTTTCTTATATTTTTAAGAAGCCAGATATCTCGGAAATTGTGATTTTTAAGGCTCCATCATTTCTTCAGGTATCTTTAGATTATTTTTGTATAATCATTTCAGAAATAGTTTCAGCAGATTTTGTTAGTTATTTGGTTTTTTTTCCCTACAATCGAATTGGTTGTTGTCTTGTTATTATTAAATATGAAATCGTAGGACTTATAATATATATATATATATATATATATATATATATATTCGAGATAGTGTTTTAAATTTTGAATAATTATAATGATTAATTTATGAAGGGCACCCCTCATATTTAAACAGTGCTTATATCGATTTATGTTTGGTATAATGGTACGATGAAATAAAGAATTCATAAGGTATTAGTTTTCACAAGATGGATGGCCTTTGTTGACGCTATGGTGCAGAGTTATATATTATTTAAATTAGCACCACTTCACAACTTTGCTAAAGTGGGCACAACATTGGCAAGGTCATACAAACTGCACAGTCGAATCAGCTTGTGAATATAATAATTCATAAGCAGTAAAAGCCACAAAAATCAAATATTAAGGATACAACAATAATAAAAAAACATAATGTGATTCAGGTGACATGTAAGTGGACTCTAATATAAGTACCTGTTCTGAAATGCTGCATAATTTTCTAAAAGTAAAATACCTGCATATTTTGGGTCTGCTTGAGCAATTTTGTCCAATGTGACAAACATTACAGTTACCTGCCAAAATTTGTTATCATTTATCTCAGAAAATTCAAATCCATAATAAACTAGGGAAAGGAAATTTTAATCTAATGTGTACATACTTAGTAATAATTATATCAGATTAGATGAGCTACTAGGAGGATACTCCGGCTTGAAGCTGATAATGAATCTTGATTAGAAGTTTGAAGGATAATATTATTTCATATTCCTTTCTTACAAGAATATAGAAGAATTTGATCTCTGAGGTCATTGTTAACTTCTAATCCACACTCAAAATAAAACTGGTAGAGCAGGAAAATTTCAAAGAGAGAGTAGAATTTAGATGGTGAATTACACCCTTCAATAATTCACTTCTCAAAGCCGGAGACAGATATTTTATACCATACTGCTAATAATCTAACAATAAGTTCATGGCTGATAGACACATAAGTTTCTGAATGCCAAAGAAAGCCACATACTATACATGGTGTGAACAGATAAAGTTCTCAAAATTTACGATCATAGAATTAATTTTGTGTCAAATAAAATAAGAAAGTCAACTAACAAAGTGAAGTTATATTTTTCACAATTATATGCAAACCTTATATCTTAATTAGGAGTGTCTGAAACTTGTGCAGTTACGTTCTGATTATTAATTTCCTCTCACCAGATATGAATTTCTCCTGCAAAAGCCTTCGTCTCTATGCTCTATTATGCTCTTTTTTGTTTCTGCACTTACACTGCAAATCATAACATTATTACCACTATTTCCACGCTCTTAGAATATTTATTTAGTCTGCACTCTGCACGGTTCATGTTCGTACCTCACTTGTTAATAAATTAGCAAACTTTGCTGCTCCATAACACTATTTGAATTTGAGCTGATCAGGACAAGAACATTGTGAGTTAACTTATTATCCTCAGTGGTAATGTCCTGATCTCCTTATTATCCGGGTTCTACACTTCTAGTTTATGTTTTAAACTTTTTAAAGTTGCAACTATTTTATTATAAATATATGTGTTTTATAGGCTGTTGATTATTTAGAATGGATAAAGAATGGATGTCAAAGCATAGGTTATCGCGTGAGTATGAGGAGGGACTAGAACATTTCTTATAATATGCTTTGCAAAACTGTACTGATCCAGAACAAATACCATGTCCATGTGTAAATTGTGGAAATTTATTTAAGACAAATAATTACACGATAGGGATATACTTGGGTTCATTTGGTGTGGATCGAACATACGAGACTTGGATATTTCATAGGGAAAAGGATGGACTTTCAAATACAGTTGATGTAATGGTGGAGCCCAATCTAGTAGATATTGAGAAAGATGAGGATCCAGTACATATGGTAGATGACACATGCAATACTTATCAGGATAACCCAACTCAATTTAGGGAATTACTTGAGGATGCTGAGAAACCTCTATATCATGGTAATATGAAATTTACAAGGTTGTCAGCGCTTGTGAAATTGTATAATTTGAAGACGAAGTATGGATGGAGTGATACAAGCTTCACTGCCTTGTTAAGATTATTAAGATAAATACTTCTAGAAGGAAATGGGCTGCCTTCATCACTTTATCAAGCAAAGAAAACCTTACGCGCTTTGGGGTTAACATATCAAAAAATTCACGCATGCCCCAACGATTGTGTTCTATACAGAAAGGAATACAAAGATGATACCAATTGTCCATCATGTGGGCTATCAAGATGGAAGGAGATGGGTAAAACAAAAGAGTTACATGTTGGGATTCCTTCAAAGGTTTTATGGTATTTCTCACCTATTCCAAGATTCTTGAGAATGTATCAAAATAAGGAGATAGGTAAAAACTTAACTTGGCAAGCTGATGAAAGAAATCGTGATGGAAAGCTATGTCATCCCGCTGATGCACCAGCCTGGAAGCTAGTAGACCATAAATGGCCAGATTTTGGGAAGGAGCATCGTAATCTTAGATTGGCATTGTCTGCAGATGGTATTAACCCACACAGCACGATGAGTTCTAAGTACAGTTGTTGGCCAGTCCTACTTGTGACTTATAATGTCCCTCATTGGTTATGCATGAAAAGAAAATTCATGATGCTCACTTGCCTAATTTCTGGTCCAAGACAACCGGGAAATGACATAGATGTCTACTTATCACCATTAGTTGATGATTTAAAAGAATTATGGGATAAGGGTATCCAAGCATATGATGCTTGTCGCAAAGAGAGTTTCGTGTTGAAAGCTGTTCTCTTATGGACAATTAATGATTTTCCTGCATATGGGAATTTATCAGGATGCAGCGTGAAGGGATATCAAGCATGTCCAGTGTGTGGCAAAGGAACATGTGCTAAGCATTTGGCACATAGTAGAAAGATATCATACACTGGACATAGGAGATTTTTACCTCGACATCATCCATATCGGAGGCAAAAGCGAGCCTTTGATGGGCAACAAGATTTTAACTCTGCCCCACGAGTGTTGACTGGTCGTGAAATACTTGAAAAAGTCAAGAACATCAAATGTGTATGGGGCGAGACCAAGGCAAAAAAAATGAAGGCAAAGGAAGCAAAGGAGATTGGTAAATCATGTGGAAAGAGGAAGGCTACGAAGAAGTCAAAAGTGGATGATGGAGAATCATTTAGGAAACTCAAGTCAACTGATACAGAAGATAAGAATGATGATATATCATGTTTTAAGAAGAAGTCAATATTTTTTTATCTTGAGTATTGGGAGCATCTTCATGTGCGACACATCTTTGATGTAATGCACGTTGAAAAAAATGTATGTGAAAGCCTAATTGGTACATTACTTGATATTTCGGGAAAGACAAAGGATGGAATTGCAGCTAGATTGGATCTTTTGGATATGGGAGTATTCACTGAGCTTGCACCAAGAGTGGGAGAAAAACACACATCTTTACCTCCTGCCTATCACACTTTAAGCAAAGAGGAAAAAAGAAAATTGTGCATCTCTTTAAGTGGAATGAAGGTCCCTATTGGTTATTCATCTAACATAGCCAGCCTTGTATCAGTTGAAGATTTGAAACTCGGAGGGCTCAAGTCACACGATTACCACACATTAATGCAGCAACTACTCTCGGTTGCCATTCGTGGTATTCTTCCTAAACATGTCAGGTATACTATAACCCGGTTGTGTTCATTCTTCAATGTGTTATGTGAGAAAGTTATTGAAGTGCCCAAGTTGGAAGAGCTGCAAACACATATTCTGACAACTTTTTGTTTGCTTGAAAAGGAGTTTCCTCCATCATTCTTTGACATAATGATCCATTTCATCGTCCATCTTGTACGAGAAGTGAAATTGTGTGGACCAGTTTGGTATAGATGGATGTATCCATTTGAGAGATTTATGAGTCTCCTGAAAGGTTATGTACGTAATCGTGCACGACCTGAAGGGTGCATTGTTGAGTGCTATATTGCTGAAGAGGCAGTGGAGTTTTGCGCACATCACTTATCTAATGTGCATACTGTTGGAATCCCGTCTAGCACTATCTGCGTTGGTCAAACAAAACCTTTATCAAGTGCTTAATGCCTATCAATCTCAATGATATTGAGATTGATCAATACATTGAGTAAGATATCTAACACTAGTATCTCATTCTTTAAAAATTGGAAGTTTTAACTAACTTACCATCATTTACTCAATCAGGGAGCATAAGGCAGATTTGAAGACAAAGTTTTCTATGAAAGCTAGATCTGAAATCTGGTTACAACAGGAACATAATAAATCCTTCATTAGTTGGCTTCATGTGCGTGTAAGTCTCAAATAGTAATTCTTGAATATATTAAGAATTATTATAATTGAAAATAAGCATATATTAACTTACAATTTTTACAGCTTGAACAAACTTCATCAGAGAGGTTAAAGTGGATGGCTAATGGACCTAACAAGACCGTTCTAACCTACCAAAGCTATTTGGTTAAGGGAGTTACATATCATACAAAAGAACGTGACCGTCTTCGAACTACTCAAAATTCAGAAGTTAGCATTATGGCTAAGATAATGCAAGTTGCTAGTGCGAAGGATAAAAAACCAATTGTGTCGGACATGGTGTTCTATGGGATTATTAAGGAAATATGGGAGCTGGATTATAATGTCTTTCAGATTGTAATGTTTAAATGTGATTGGGTTGATAATAATTTCGTTAGGGTAGATGACCTTGGGTTCACATTGGTCAACCTAAATAGAATATGATTCAAATCTGATTCATTTATTTTGGGAAGTCAAGCTAAACAAGTGTTCTACGTTGAATACCCTCAAGATCATACATTGTCTGTTGTACTTGAATGTCCTAATCAAGACTATAATGAAGTTACTAATGACTTGGAATTGGAAGAGATTATGTTAAATCGTCAAGCTGTTACCAAGGGGATTCCAACTACTAATTTAAATGATGAAGAAGATGAAAATGCAGCACCATGTGGTCGTGAGGATTGTAATAGAATTTGGGTTAACAATGCTCAATCTTAGAAATGGACATTATTCGTGTCTGTAATTTATTATATATGGAAGTTCCAACTTGTTATAATTTGAAGTTCTAGCTTGCTTATAGTTTATTATTACATTTCATTTAAGTTGAATAATTTATTATTGCATTTTCTCCCCTATTATTTCAGATTGTTGTTTATTATTGCATTTTCTTCACTAATTTATAGTAATTTTTTTTACCTTGTTTCATCAGATTGTGGTTATGGAGAAAGAAGAAAGTGCCAAGTCTGGTGTTCAATCAAAAGACACAGAATCTACGAAAGACACAATATCTACAAAAGACACACAATCTACAAAAAGATCGAACATGGGGAAGATTTGTTTACATGCCCTCTCAAAGCGAAAGGCAAAAGGAATCAAGGAGGTGGTAGAATTTAATAGTAAACAACAACCATATGGTCCAGTTGCATCTGAAATGCAAACATATATTGGTGTTTTGGCTTGAAAAGAAGTGAAGATATGTTACAACTCTTGGAAAGATGTTCCAAAAGAGGTGAAAGAGAAGATTTGGGATCATGTTAAGGTGAGTAATCTGATTTTATGACTGTATATCTGATTTTATGCTTCATACTTCATACAACATGTAATAATAATGAATCTGATTTTGTGATTATATAGATGTCATATCAGGTGGAGGACAATTGGAAGATAAAATGCTTTGAGTCTGCATGTACAAAATGGAGACAATGGAAATCAGGTTTATATAAAAAACATATTTTGCCTAACAAAGACAATCCTGATAAGTTAAATGATCCGCCATCTGGAAGTGGGATTCGTCAAGAAGATTGGAGACAATATGTAATTAATAGAATGTCGGATGATTTTAAGGTTAGTTATTTGATTATGAATGTCTAATTCATTTAGTCAGATGTCTAATTTAAATCCTTTATTTTACTATGATTAATATAGAAATTGAGTAGCTTACAGTCGGAGAGATGTAAGATGAATCAATTCCCACACCGACTTTCACGACGAGGCTATGCAGGGCTGGGTGAACAATTTGTACATTAGTAACATTTTATTACTCTCTTATGATATATTACTAACATTTAGTAGATATTGTAGAAGGATGAATTACATGGATATGATGAAATTGATCGGGCAATCATGTGGAAGAAGGCACGAGTGGTTAAAAATAGAGATATTGAAGATAAAAAATTAAAGAATACATTTGAAAAGATAGTAAGATAGCAAATAATCTATTATGTGTTTAATTTTCATTACATCTTTGAATTGCTAAATTTATTAAATCTTTGAATTGTTTAATTGAAAGGATGACTACATACAACAAAAGAAAGAAGGAAAGTTCAAGTCTAAAAGATGGGGAGAGGATGTGCTTACACGCGCACTTGAAAAACCTGAACACTCAGGCCGTGTTAGAGGGTTGGGGAGTTATATTATTCCTACAGTGTATTTCAAGCAGTTTGGAGAAAAGGAAAAAGGCCTGAAACCTGATGAAAAAACTGAATTAATGGAGGCACGGAAACATATTGCCAAGCAAGATTTACTCCTAATGCAATTACAAGCACGACTTACTCGACTTGAAGAGCAAAAAGAAGCTGATGATGAGAAGCGAAGTTGCTCTATCAAGCAACCTATTCATCCTGTTCACTTGATTGATGAAAATATTGAAGATGTGGAATTAATTTCTGAAATGGAGGCTTCACTGGTATTGAAATACTTAGTGTGTGTGATACCTCGATCCTTTTGCTAAATTATAAATTATAATTTTAGTAAATAATTTCGAATTAATATTGTTTAAATATTAATTATGATGGTTTGTATGTATTATGCCGTTGTCTTATTGCAGGTTGTTCCACTCAAGCCGATACGTCATAGCACCGTGACGTTATACCGAGTGTATAACACAGTTGAATTTTTAATGATAAAGTGTCGAGTTATATGAAAATGAAGGAATGTGATTGTATTTAATATTGTGTTTGCCATAACTTGAACACTCGGTCAGCGAGTCGGGGGTTCAGGGGGCGAAGTGCCCCGATGAGGGCTAGGGGGCAACGTCCCCTGCTTTTTCGGTAAAATATTAAAAGTGTTTCGAAAATCTAAGTCGTTTTAAAATGGAGTTGGAAATGTCCGGGAGTTGATTTAAGTTAGGGGTTGTTTCGAGTATGGTGCGCGCCCGCGGAGCGTGGGCAAGGCGCGCGCCCGCGGGGTATGCGTGCTCGCGGGGAGCTTGGGTCGAGAGCTCCCTCGCGCGGTCGCGTGGGTCCGGGGATTTTCTACCTATAAAAACAACACTTATTCATTTCTTCCTCATTTCTTTCCATTTGTGCGATTTTCCTCCCCCTTCTCTCTACAAATTCTTGAACTTTTGGGGTGAATCCTTCCATCATCCTCCATCAACTAAGGTAACTTCATACCTCTTCATCTTGGTGATTTAAACACTCATTTCTTGTTGAATCAAATCTAGGGTTTGTTATCCAAAAATTAGGGTTTTCACTTTTATTGATCCTCTTGCCTTGATATCTTAAACATATGGTTTATTTATCTCCTTGAGGCTATATGTGAAGTTATATCGAATTCCTATGGTTCATTGTTGCTAGGGTTTGGAATTTTTCCCTAATTTCCCTTTGTTTTGTTGATAATTGTTTGGAGATGTGATGAGGGTTGTATGGGGTTGATTTTCATGTATGTTAGAGCCCTAGGGTGAAGGTGTTTGTATTTGAAATGTTGGGTCTAAAGGATTTAAAATGAGTTATGAGCATGTGGTTTAAATGTGTGCCCGTAACATGTTCGATCAAATGCTTCAAAGAGTTTTAATGTGTATTTCGAGTCCAAAATCATATTATGAGTTGGTATATCCAAGGTTATGTATATGGATATGTATGGAGTCTTTAAAGAAAAGTATAGCTTGTGCTTGGTCTAAGTTATGATTTAATTTTATGACTCGACGTCTAAAATTAAAAGAGAATTGAAAGGTGCTAGGTGACGTGTTGGGGCTCGAGGTGGACAACTTGTACACGGCTAAGGAGTATTTCAAAGGTTGAGGATTTCAAAAGCATCTCATAAGGTGGGGTAACTCTAAACTGTGAACACGTGTAATGTTATAGTTATTTGTTGTGCTTTGATTGTATAAATATGAAGGGTCTTCGGACCGGTGAATGAAAGAGATCCTTCGGGGTCGACAAAGAGACCCTTCGGGGCAGAGATCCTTGTGATCGAATATAGACCTGTTAATGTCCTTCCTGGGGGTAGTATGTCTGCGGGCATCCCTACAGGGCCAAAGATGTTCATTAACGGGGGCATCATGATGTTTGGACCCTATGGGGTTGAGACTAGTCTCCACAAAATAAAGAAAAGTCCATATGATATATTTTCACTTGTGCAATTAGCTATAACTATTTTCAGTGTTCCCCACTGAGTATGTTGTTAAATACTCACCCCATTCATTCAATGAATTTCAGGTTGAAGAGTCGGAGCCCGAGTAGGAGCGCTGTGAACACAAGAGAACCCCACAAGCTTGTGTTATCTTTTGCATGCTCTTCTTTTGAAAATACTCATTATTATTATTATTATTACATTGATCACTCTTTTTGCTTTATGATCAATGATTATTGGGGATGGGAATAGCCCGATCTTTTGTAGGTTATGATGTATATAACTTGATATTATGCAAAACAGTTTAAAGGCGGGTCGTTTGACCTTGGAGCCTTCTATGTGTGAAGTATGTGTTTGAACCCTATATTATGTTCGTTAATTTAGGGTGCTAGACGGGCAGGTTGTGTAAACCTATGAGCCAGATAGGTTAGATAAGTTAGACGATTGCATGGTCTATGTGGATGGGCTTGTTCAATGCTTCCGTTTGATAAAATATTGTGTGATAGTATAGATTCAATAGATTGCACGCTAATTCGTGAAAATTTTACATTGAAAATTATGACGTCATACCTAGTCATGCTTTTTGACCTAAGCTTCCGCTTATTTTATTATAAGTGCATAAAATTAAGTAAGTAAATGGTATGTTAAGTGACATGGCCAAACGGAGTAGTTTGGGGCGTTACAGTGTGTATTGCACATTTATCATTATTTAGTGTTAATCTAATTATATTTTTAATGTGTAGGGAAAATCAGTATCATTATTATCACATTCTTCCAAAGCTATTGTAGCTTATGGAACAGTGGTTACTCCTTCTGGTGATTCATTTCCTGACGGCTGCTTATGTGTAGCAATTGATGAAGTCCTTGACCCAGATATGTTGCTGCCGTATCCTATCTCGGATAATTCTCAGAATTTTGGTGATGCAGTGGGGTCTCATATTGCTTGGCCTGCTTTTTTGGTGACAGTGAAAGAAATGGTAACATTTTCTTTAATCCTTATTAACTTATTTCGTGTACATACACACACATATAGTATATCTTACATATGTATTCTTGGTATTGCAAGTCTCAGAAAAAGAAAATGAAAGACATCAAAGAGGTTAAGAAGAGGATGGTGAATAACTATGATTCTTTGAAGTCATCATTAAAGGTGTTGTATCTTTATGGTGAGAGAAATTTAAAAAATGGGGAAGGGATACTTATTTCATTTGATGATGACGTCTTTGGCTGTGAATTTAAGATCCACCTTCATATTGAAGACATAGTCTCATTTTGTGAATTAGAGCCCATTTCTGGGAATTGCATAGCTGCGTACATATGGTAATCATTATTTTATGAATCTAAAAAGTTTGAATTTCTGGAATTTTCATAGTACTGGATAGATTATGAATTTAATCATATGGTTAATTAATTTGTTTATGAATCAACTACTTATATAAGATATTGGTGGAGAAAGACAGAATTGATGCATATCGATTTGTGGATCCATTTAGTGTGTCATATGTGCCAAAGCAGTCACAAGATGATCGAGCACGAGCTTTGTTCCAAGGCATTGAGAAAGTATCCGCCACTCAACTAGCAATAGTGCCATGCAATGTAGGGTAAGTCGGAATATCAAATATTAATTGAATTTATATATAGTTTATGCCATTTTAAATTATTTCTAATATATTGGTCATATGGATTAGCCTCCATTGGATTCTCACAGTAATTGATCCTCATAAGGAGTCTATATATTTGTTTGACCCTCTTTGTCATCGAATTCGTAATGATACTTGGACACAAACTGTGAACAAGTAAGATTCCCCAACTTTCTTGAAGTTTATATATATTTTAATATTAATATTTGATATGAATAATCAATTTATTGTTTTTTCATATTTGGTTTGAAGGGCAATTGTTATGTACAATGCAAAAATAGAACGGAGAGGCAAACAACCACATTGGAAAATTGTTAAGGTATGTACAATTTGAAATAAATACAACATTAATAGCATCAGATTATTAGTATTAAAACCGGTCTGCTCACTTCTTAATTTTTCTGACTAGGGTCCAATTCAACCTAATTCCAAGCAATGCGGGTTTTTTGTGATGCGTTACATGAAAGAAATCATTGATGAGATTGCAATTAAGGGTTCCATATCTCTGAAATCTCAGGTAAGTTTGTCATCTATCTGTATTTATCATTATTATTTTCTACACAAAAATATAAATAAGTATTGTGATTATTATTGTTATTGTATAGTTTCATAATCGAACATATTCTCAAATGGAGATCGATGAAGTTCGTTTTGAGTGGGTGGATTTTGCGTTGGAACAAATATAGGATGTTGGCATTTGGAATCAAAGTGAGCAGGTTGCTATCTTTTGTATTTTAAATATTGAATATTTTGGAGTTTAGATTACACATTTTGGATATTGATGATGGATGGATTTTATTAGATATTAATGATGTTCTATTGGATATTATGGATGTTGTATTTGATATTGGATGTTGTATTGAATATTGAATCTGTATTGGGCTTTGATCTGAATTTTTAGGAAATTTAATTTATTGTAATTTTATTTTATTTTTTTGCAAATGTATGAACTACAGATAAATTAACCGTAGAGATAACAAACGCAACCGTAGACGTAACAAACACACAACTGTAGACAGTATAAAAAAAACCGTAGACATTACAAAACAAATCGTAGACTTACAAAAACAATCACTACGGTTAATAAACCGTAGTATTAAGAAATCGAAAAATACTACGGTTTAAAATAGAATCGTAGTCTTAAGGCACCTTTTACTACGGTTTTCAGGTCCAAATGGGGTGATAAGTCTACGGTCCAAGTGTAATCTGTAGTCTTTATTACCTTATCTCTACGGTATTTTCGGTCTTACGACTACGCTTTCATAACTGTAGAGTAGGCGGGTACTCTATCTCTACACCACTTTTCTCTACGGTCACAGATCTCTTAAGACTACGGATTTTAGCCGTAGAGTATGAGCGTTTTTGTGGTAGTGTATGTTTCTTGCTACTCTAATGACTTATGATATTTTCTTGATATGATTCCGCTTCTCTGATTATAAACCATGTTGATGTCTAGTTATAACATGTCTTTATGCTTTAAGTATATGATGCCTTTATCATTAATCTAAGGGAAGATAGCCTCATTCTTTGTTTTGTCTACTTGATCTTTCGTTTTGGTCTATGGAAGGACTTCATTTGTTCAGCCTATTGGTTTTTGTTTCTTTCATCGATCTATGAATGAGTCTATTGATTGTTGGTATCTGTTTATTTGCTTCTGTATGGCCTATAAGAGCTTATTGAATTGTATAGCTTCCATTCTTCTCTTATAAGCCGTTTATAAACGGGGATTTGCTCTAGTTACAGAGGTTATGCTGTCCGATTTTTCGGAAGGCATATCCTACATTTGGCATACTCAGTTGTTAAATTATATTCAAAACATCAATCCTTTTTGGATTAACACCCCATCCCCACTTAATTACTCTTTTCGGAACCGGGCTGTTACACTCGAAGTCTCAATAATTTCCTTTGAAGGACTATACTATGCAACATAATTCATAAAAGTTTGTAACCGAGGCATAAATTAATTTGTTGATGAATAAAATATCGCAATATCTAAGAATCGAAGAAGAATGATGACATGTGAGAAACCGGTTGTAGGATATATATAAAACTCATTTACTTGATTGCATTGAAATTAAATAAATTAGGGATTACCTAATTTCGTGACATTACTATAATTAAATCTTAATTTTCCCCAATTATACACGGATTTTTAATTGACCAAAATTCATGATGAGTGATGACTTAATTAGATGATTGACTAATCATAATTTTTTCATTAATTAATTATTTACCTTATTTATATCCATACATAATCGCATAATCGTTCATTATTTTTTCATTTATACAATCTATATTTTACCACATTTAAATCAATTGCTATAAATGAATTGTCTTTAATTTTTTATTAATATATATATATATATATATATATAGAGAGAGAGAGAGAGAGAGAGAGAGAGATTGTCATTAATTTAAGATCTATATTAAGATTTATTTGAAATTGAAATGAATTAAAAATTAAAAAGTAATTATAAATTAGTCAATAGAGATTTCTTTTTGGAAATGTGATTTAGAGGGGAAAATCTGAATTTCTAAAAATGCATACTTATTTTCTTATATATATATATATATATATTAAGATTAAATTATTATTTTATTATATGTATTTAATATGATATCTATAAACTATTATGTATTATATTGTAGGATTAATTAATGAATAGACAATCTTAATATAAAAATCTTATATGCTTAATAGATTTTTATATTACCTATCTTATTATATAATTAAATTGTATATATTATTATATGTATTTAATGTGATATATAAATATAAACTATTACGAAATATATTACATGATATTATTTGATTAATTAAATATCATTACAATTAATACAATCTAAATCTTAATATATAAAATTAACTTAATTACTAATTATAGAAAGTGGTTTTGGTGGGAAAATGATAGGTTTCTATTAATGGCATAACTTCTTGTTTATATATATATATATTAAGATTAAGATAAGATTACAAGAGATGACGACGAAACATTAAAAAAATTGAGGAAGTGTTATTCAAGGCATGTGAAAATTCTTCCTCCATGATATCCTATTCACACAGTGTATATATTGCAATAATTTTCTTAAATGTGTTTTACAAATGTTTCCTTTTCTTCTTAATTGTTCTAATTGTGAATAAAATAATAAAAAATTCAAATTACGTTTGTAATGAATTTCGGCCCAACCAATTATGTTATTCATTTATTGGGCACACTAAATGAAAATTTATTAATGAACATGGGTTGTCTGCCGATAAAATAATGAACAAACTTAACTATAACATTATATATTATGTATGCATTTTATAACTATTTTTATTAATTATTTAATCATAATTTAATTATTTGATTTGTAAGACTATTTATTATAAATTATTCATATATCTCGCACCCGTGCATCGCACGGAATGTAATGCTAGTATAATATAAACTGACTATTTCTAAAAGATATAAATTCATAAAATTGTCACCATCTCCTATCAATTTCACAAATTAAAATCATCTCATTGTTGAATGATTGAAATGATTCCTTTTAGATGTCAGCAATTTTAAAAAAAGAATCTTAAAAATTTTAAATGACCTGCTCATTTCTAATTCAATGCACACACAAAATATATTAAATTAAAGCACTTTTCGTGCTCTTTCATTTAAGATGTCGAAAGACTATTTGAAAAGAAAAATATGAATAAAAAATACAAAAGATAAATTTTTACGCATATTCATGTTGTAAATACTTTCATTAGCTTATAATAATGCATCGTCACCATTATGATAAGTGATAACGTATGCTAACGAAATATTTATCATATGCTAACATAATATATTCACTTTGCTAAAGAAAATTATCATAATGCTAGCATAGTTCATATTTATTAAGGTTTATTCAATCTCAATTATAATTTATTTCATCTCAATTATAGTTTATTTAATCTCAATTATGGTTTATTCCATCTCATTATGATTAATAATTATTTTTTTAATTTAATTTTTCCTTTTCAGATCCTAATTGATTATTAGGGTTTATTCCATCTAATTATGATTTATAATGTATGTTGGCTTAGTATTATCGTTTGCTAACATAATGTATTCATAGTGCTGACGAAGCAAAATCAAAATGCTAACGTAGTATATATCTACATATATATTATTGTTATGATTTATTCCGACTTATTTAGGGTTTATCACATTCAATCAAGGTTTATTTTATCCAATTAGAGTTCCTTCCATTCAATTATGATTTATTAAATAAAATTAGATTTATAATTATTCTTTAGAATATATTTCTTTGCTAAAAATATTAACAAAATTTAATTTGTATAACGATAACGTT
This sequence comes from Perilla frutescens, assembly GCA_026008535.1. Lineage (NCBI taxonomy): Eukaryota > Viridiplantae > Streptophyta > Magnoliopsida > Lamiales > Lamiaceae > Perilla > Perilla frutescens. Next base: position 22,944,900 of record BRKX01000002.1, read on the forward strand.
TCGTTAATATGATGATAATACTTCATTAACATGATGATATGTTATCAAATATTTCGTGATTTTTAAACGAATTACCGAATTACGTTATTACCTTCAACCGAAAAACTTTTCAAATATTACAGAATTGTCACCATTCTTTTAATCAAATCTAGACCTTTGATTTTTTAGGATTGTGTATGGTATGAGATGTGATCCTAATTCCCACACTAGGATTAATTGATTTTTACCTAACCCCTCACCTGTATATATATATGTATATGTATAGATATATGTATATGTGTGTGTATTTCCAAATCCAAAAAGTTCAACTGTATATATTAAACAAGTCAATCCGAATTACAAGAGAAATTTGGGTTTGGAATCAACAAATACAACTGCATATGTGCAACAAATCAAAATAGAAAAGATGAAATTTGAATTGTAAACTTTAAAGGACGATCGAAAACCAGAGAATAAGTACATGCATAAGCTTTGCGACTTCTAGTCATTCATGTGAGGTATGCATGTATGGAATATTTAATCAACACATGCATGGCCTACCCATCTTATATGTACACTTATTGTGGGCACGCTCCATGTGACAATCACCCCATTAGTTTTTATTAGTTTATATTGAATTGGTTTGATTTTATAATTATCAATTAAGGTTTATTCCATTAAATTAGGTATATAATTATTTTTTAGGATTTAATTTTTAAATGTGTTGGTTCCGGACGAGTCGGTATCAGTTTAGGGGGTGAATAAACTGATCCAAAAATCTTAACTTCAAATGTGGAATATAATAAGAGCCCTTAACTCATTTTAAAAACTTATCTATGCACTTATCAGTTCGATACTTTCCAGTTGATTTGAGTGCAACTTGTGTGTGTTGGGGTTTTTTTCGAATTGAACTACCGCATGATCTAATTGGATGTTCATTAATCCTAATATCATGTATGTCATAATTTTATGCATCACATATGTTTTAATTAACCAAGTTCAATTAACATGCATAGCCGGTTTAATCGATTCTACTAAAGCAGAAACATATAAATCGAAAAACGACTTACAAATTAAACGATGGGTTGAGGACAAGATTAAAGTTCTAATCTTATTGTTGCATGTATGAAATCGACCTCTTATGCTATTCCACTCCTTGATCTTCTGTTGTATTCCCGAACTGTATCTAGATTCAGGATGGGCTGAAATCTACTAGATAGGTATGGATACTGTGGAGATAACAAGAACAAAAGAGAGCTGAATTGTAACACTATGAATTTCGATCTCCATCTCCCTATTTATAAGGGAGATGGTCGAAATTAACAATTCCCAGACTTACTGGGCTTGGGCCTCTATCTCTTTTTCTATCTCCAGTCCATTAAAGTCATATTGGGCTACAACAGGGATCTAGAAGAATATTAAATTGGCCTGCTGATTTATTTAATTTCCAATATCCAATAAACTTAGAATATTATTAAATAAATTAAGTATTATTTTTATTCCACTAAAGAAATAATACTGACCTACCAATTTAATACATATTTCTGAATATGTTTTCTCCTTTAGTCCAGCCATTCCCCGTGTTTAAGATATAATGCTCATTAATTAATTATGTAAGATTCTGACATGTATAATTAATTAATATCTTATCTTTGAGTAGTACCACATAAGCTTTACTCATGTACGGAATAAATTCCATTTGCAGGGTTTCAACATGAATTTGTATTTCCTCAAGAGGACACCATCAACCAGACGCACCAGGACACGGTGCCCCTACATATTGCACAAGCCACCATAAGTGTAAATATTACAACCTAAGATATCGAGATTATTAATTCTATGAAAGAATCTCACCATTTGATAAATCAAAGCTGCAAACACTACACATATATGTCCGCCATTATATAGGGATTAAGAACCCGAACTCTATAGATTCTTATTCTCTCATTTAAGGCCAGAATAGAGAATAGAATCCTAAGTAGATCCTCCTCAATACAGTTGTTCGTTGTTCGGTACTTTAATTTACCTAAACTGCAAGTGTATAGCAAGGTTTATAAAACAGCGGTGAACAAGGTCAAATCTACAGAGACTTAAATTCTAATTACTAGTTATTCTATCTATCTTGACTCTGCTATCTAGACTAACCAAAGTTTAGAGATTTTAAACAACTGAAACAAAATAAATAAATAACTCGCAAAACTAAATTCACAGCAGATAAAGTTGCAAAGAAAAATTATCAATAAAGAAACACACGTATTCTAGGATTGATCCTTCATCAAATACTCCATCTTATTACTAATCCAATATCTATGCCTATGTTGGGATTTTAATCACACTAGAGCAACCACTTAGCTATTCATAATCTCTTCTCAAATAAATAAGAACGTTGATTACATTATATATAACAATGTCTCCATTCATTATCTACAATGTAACTCTTAAATGATCCAAAGGTTAAAGGCTCTCACCAATAATCTCAACCCTCTCGAGTAGTATTAATTACTATGTTAATTATTCTATTCTCGTGTTGAAACTCCTCTCTCGATTTATGAATCAACACAACACATTACATCAATTAATGGCCAATCAATTGACATCAGTAAAAGTAATCCAAGAATAATTAAAGTGTAATAAAAATCATGGACATAGAATTGAAATTAATAAAAAGATTTCATAAATGAATCAGAAATCAACCCCAGAACACTAGGGCTTAGTTGTTCATAATGAAATAAACAAAAGAATTCAAATTCAAGATGTTCATAGCTAGACAAGAATTAAACTGAATAAAACCCGGAAGAATAAATCTGTCTCTAATCTTGACTTGCTTGAAATCCTCTGGCGTGTTCCTCGTGATGCTTTCTCTTCATAGCAAACCTCTGTTCCAAACTTGGGGTATGATAATTTGTGTCTAATTTTCACCCAAAAAGAACCCTTTTATACCAAGTTAGGAAAAAGCCCAAAATTACAACAAAAATCAGAAAATGCCTGCTTCAGTCAAGACCGGAGTCGCGATCCTACTGCCCGTGAATCAGCCTGTGAATCCACGTGGCATGACATGGCGCCACATGGTAAGAAATTCACGGTCCCTCTCTTATTCGCGACCGGGGTCGCGAATATCATTCTTCTACACCCCTCCTCTGTCTCGACACGCAGGAATCCACTCATGGGGACTCGCGACCCTGCAGTCGTGAGTGGGTCACGGGTCCAAGCTCGTGATTTCCTCCTCAGCTTATTTCATCCCGTTTTCTCAATCAATCTCTTCATAAACTCTTCTGGGACTCCACACTCACTTTAATCTTCTAAAGCATCCAAAAATTCACGAACAAACCTGCAAAATATGTCAAGCACGAATAAACTCCTGAAAACTCAGGAAACTCGAATAAACTGAGATAAAACACACTTAAATCATACAAAACATGACACAACAGTTTACCAAAATCAGTATAAAATCTCAGTTTATCAACTCCCCCAAACTTAGAAGTTTTTTGTCCTCAAACAACGGAACAAGACCCAAAACCAGGAACAAGACAAAATATGCACATAATCCACAATCTAGCACATAGGACCTCAAGAATTAAAGAATCACGCAAGTACAACATTCAACAGCCCATCATATCCCACACGTATGCCCTCAAAACTTAACAAACATATATAAGCCAATGTTCTTTTCAGGTGTGTGTGTATCTCTCAACTCTCATAAGTCTCAAAAATCACTGTAAACACTCATCGAATGTCAATCATGCAGAAATATCAACCATAAGCTTGCATTCTTTCTCAACACAATAAATGACACCATGCCAGAATAAAAAATCAAAAATGACTTTTAAACAGGTTGTAATGTAGGCTTTGGATCAGGGTTGGAGATATATGGCTAAAGTGACTAAAAGATTTGCAAAAATCACATAAGTTCACAACTCCCTCAACTCATTTTCACCATTCAACACTAGAACACCCTTTCTTCTTCATCAAAACATCGAGCTAGAACTCTTCTAACTCATTTCCTTCCACACAACCCATTTTTTTTCTTTTTAGAACTCTTTGAGTTCTTTCCATTATTCTTGTGTTGTTGGCATCTCTTATTTATAACTTTTTTCTTCGTTTTCTTTTTATTATTTTTTTTTTCGTGTGCCAACATACACCAACAATCCACACAACTATTCATCTCTTTATTCTTTTTTTTAACCCACTAACATCCATCTTCCACTCACTCCTATCTCTCATTCATTTGTCAATTCAAAACCAGATAGGGAATCTAAGAAAAAGGGTAATCAGGCACAACGGGGCTCACAAACGAATCATATACATTCCGGACCATGTATGGAAATATGGCTAGAGAAAAAATGGCCTAAGATCATTTCCTAAATTCCGGACATAGTTAACATTTTGAGAGAGAAATCATGCAAGTTCTAGAGATACAAAAGCATGCTCGACCAACACACCAAAACAAAGGGATGGGTGAAACACCCCATAGGCACGAAAGCTCACAGCTTAACATTGGTCTTAATCATGCTTATCAAGATCAACAACACACGCATGTTCAAATCAAGACCACTGATCATCAAACCTACACATTCCCATTCTCTTAATCCTAATTACCAAACCATGAGTTATGCGCATATTCATAAAAGTTCCACCAAAACCATCAAGATTAAAATAGAAACACAAAACTTCTTCCAAAGTCGACTCGATTACTAAAAAAAACTGACTACACGACTAAACTAACTAAGAAAACAGGTAAATAAAAAGAACGATCTAGACACGTTAAGCGCATATCCCCCCAAACTTATTCAACACTCAGAGGAAGAATAAGTTTGAAAAGAAGACGGAGAGGCGGCTAGACCACTTACTGTATATTCAGGAAGACGGGGAAGGCCGGTACAGCGGGTACCTAAATGGCATGCATAGGTATAAGTGTAGAGGCATCTGATGCTGTTGGGGTGGGCCACACTGAGAGTGGCTAGATGAAGCGGGATTCTGAGGGCGGCCGGAGGAAGACGGAGCACTAGGACCGGCACCATAGGGAGGGCAAGGAAAATACGCACTCGGGTGCGGTTGGAGTCCCCGAACCATGTCTCGAATATCATGTATCTTCCCACGCATATCATGTACATCCGTCTGCAAAGTTTGAAATACCGCACTCATATTGCCATAATTGGTATTTAAGGTACCAACTGCGGTGTGCATCAAACTGATAGCCGTATTCATGTTAGCCGTCATGTCAGTGAGGGAATCCCACTGCTCGTCAGTGTGCTCCTCCCGTGTCCTAGTGTGTGCTCTCCGTTTAGCTCGAGCAGAAGACTCAGCCTCCACTCTTTGAACACTCTTGGGGATTTGAAAGCGGTCCTCTCCAGCTGCAGCATCAGTAACAGCTCGGTGAGCTGGAGTATCTAACAAACAATTTTCGGTACGAGTAAGATCTGACATTGTGGTAAGTGGCCAGTTAGGCAGAGAGAAAACACGATTGCCCCTTAATGTCAAGAGGTAAGCATCCGTGCGGTTGGCCAGCATCCAGGATTGGCGTAAGTTCGGCCAGTCGATGGCTCGAGGACCCGGAAGACTACCGTACCAATGTAGAGGAATACCCATATGAGCAGCAATAGGTGTGAGCATGCCTCCGATCTCAATGGCATCTATGGCCTGTGAACTTTGCCTCTTAAATTGCTGCATTAGGAAGGCGACAAAGTTAAGATTGGTACCACTCAACATAGCCCACAAGAAAAGAATCTCGGGCGTCCGAATCCCCGATGACTTTGTTGGTCCCGGGCGAGTCGATATCAGTTTAGAGGGGGGGTAAATAAACTGATAAAAAAACTTTCACTTTAAATGCGGAATAATAAGGGCCCTTTGACTCGCTTAAAGAAACTTATCTATGCACAAACTGGTTGATCAGTTATGACAGCTTGAGTGCAGATTGTGTGAGATTGTGTATAGTTCAAAGAAATACAATAATCAAAACAGTACAGCACATAAGTGATTTATAGAGGTTCGAAGTCTCAAACTTCTACGTCCCCTCTTCCTTCCATAGAAGGGAAACTTCACTATATAACTTGAGTTTCTTTACAAATTACACAATGAAGGACAATTGGCTGAACCTGCTCCCTACCTCAGCGGGTCGATGACTCACACTTGAAGTCCCTAACTGCTCGCTAGGAAGGTAGGTGCTATTGTCATCTTTACAAGGTTTTAGATCTCTTTCGATCTTCAAGAGGTTAGTCTTGAACAAGGAGTATCAACTGATGTGCTCCTTCACTTGAGCTGGTTAGTTAATCGTTGTATTGCTGAAACTGAGAAGGCTGCCCTGGCTGGATTTTCAACAGCTGGCTGATTATCTTGAATTCTTCTTCTCAGTTGGACTCTTGCAGTTTTTATCAAATGTTGAATATTTGAAGAATGTATATGCAAAAGTCGTGGAGGTGAAGAGTTGTTAAAACTCTGATTCACTCGTCTTTTATAGAGGAGTGATTTTATGACCATTGAGTTCCATTGATTGGTGGCTCTGTTGGCTCATCAATGGTAGATGGTCTTTATTGATCGCTGGAGCTTTTGGTTGAAGTAGCCGTTACTTTTCCAATCGATCTTCATTGGATATTTAATTCCAGGATCTCCGTTGAAGCATTTATTCCAAGATTCGCCGGTTTGAGCAATAACTCCAGGGTTCTCTGGCTTCAGTTTTTAGCAGTTTTGAGTTCCAGTTAGCAGTTTTGAACTTGTCTGTTCAGTTCGGCCATTGCTCCAGTTGGTAGTTTTGAGCTTGTCAGCTCAGATTGACCATTGCTCCAGTTGGCAGTTTTGAGCTTGTCAGCTCAGTTTGGCCATTGCTCCAGTTGGAAGTTTTGAGCTTGTCAGCTTAGTTTGGCCATTGCTCCAGTTGGCAGTTTTGAGCTTTATTTCTCCAGTTCTACTGGTCTCAAGCTTTTTTGGCAAGCTTGTTAGTTTGACTAATCATTAAGCTGGCTGACTTCAGTTTTGGTTTTTAGCTGATCTGTCTGTTTATTTTAGTTTGGCCATCAGTTGGATACTTCCAGTCTTTAGTTTAAACTGATCTCTTATCCGTTCCTTCAGCCTTAGTCGACTCTTTTCTCCCTCAGCTCAGCTGACTTAGTTGCAGTTTGTTTCGACTGGTTCGACTTTTTGACTCCTCAGTTGAGTTGAATTCTGACTGGATGACGTGTCCTTCAGCTTGCAGACCATACTCCAGATTGGTTGACTTTGGCTTTACTTGAGTTCCTTCTTGATGCTCTGGATTGGTCAGCTCAGATCTACAACTTGAATTTTAGTCAGTGTTTCATAAATAATTTTGACATCTCATCAAAACCTAATTTAGAGGTTCCTTGATAGTTTTTCCTAACAATTTCCCCCTTTTTGATGATGTCAAAACTTTGTCAATGATGATGGAAAAACTGCAAATGTTCGTTTGATAAACATATTGTAGTTTGCTTAAGCAAATTCTTGAAATCAGAGCAAATTTGATTCATGATCTTCCTTCAAGTATCAGAGCATTCAAGGTATGCATGAAATTCAAGTATTAGAGCATTCAGACTTCAAATTTCAGAGCATTTTTTCATTTTGGGCATGCTTTAATTCAAGTATCTGAGTATTATAAACATAATCAAGACTTGATTGAGGCATGATATTTGAAGAATTGAAGTATGTATTATATATTCACTTAAAGCATATTATATCCAGGCTTTCAATTTTCAATAGTAGTTAAAACTACTAATTTACTTTCTGAAGCTCCTCCTTTTCTTTCTGCTCGATTGTCCTCTTTCTTGGACTTCTTGTGTTCTCCATGCTTCTCCCTGAAGCTGATCTTCCCCCTCATGATGAATTTCTCTTTGAATCTGATCCTAAAAAGTTAAGCATCCATCATCATACTGTCCATCTTTCCCCTTTTTGGCATCATCCAAAAGCTGGGGTGGATTGATGGTATTGACAAGTTTGGCAAGAAGGTGAAGGCAGTTGCCAAATTATCATCATGGACTGAGGGAACTCAAGGAATTGGCATGGGCGAGGAGAACCATGCATAGGCTTCTTCAGTTGTCATGAACTGACCATGATCAGAGGTGAGAGAGGCTTCTTGCTCTCTGAAGTTCATCGAGGCCAAGTTGGTGAAGATCTCATCAGTTCATGCGATGGGTAGATCTCCAAGAAATGGTGTGCATGAGGAGTTGGCCGGTTCGTTATCGGGAAGAGTAGCGTCGGCTAATATACTGAGCTGGATTCATTTGATCATCGAATCCATTATCTCCGAGAGCATTGGTGGCGAGGAGAGTGGATGATTCATCCAATTTCTACTCCCATATTTCTTCGTTGATCCAGAAGGTAGATCCACGGGTGCGGATGAGGTGGAACATTGTTTTCTCATCGAGTTGGAATTGCCATATGTGGTACTGGAGGTACCGTCTCAGTTGCTCGAATAAAGAGAGGTCGGTGCCTTCAATGAGATCAAAGCAGCTGCTTAGCTGATGGTCTAAAACTGCTTCAAACTCAAGCTCAGTGGAGTCGCGATGGACTAAGGTTAGAGGTTGGGAGCTGGCTGATATTGTAGGCTGATCACTCAGTCTTGAGAGAGGCTCGCTCTCAATCAGCAGCTGTCTTTCGTCGGATGAGCTGGTGGGTGCTTCCAAAGGTGCGTTTCCACGACCTGAGTCGGAAGGTCCTTGTTGACATGATCTCTTCAGGATCTGATGGCAGTAGATAGTTGGGAGCATTTCCCTTCTTCCGATTGGCTCACCAGTTGGGATGACCTCATCAAACTGGCTTAGAATGATGTGGCTTATGCGACCCATAAACCCAACCTTCTCTCGAAATGAGCCAGTTGATGGATCATATTCCGTTCGCTCTACATTTGCTCGCAGTGGAGCAAGAATGAAAGAGGCCCAGTTGGCTCTACACCCGAAGTATAGAGCGGCCGTGAGATGTGCTTTGAGCTCGGAGAACTGGACCGTCTCAAAGTTGCCATGCAGGATATGACCGGTGATATCCAAGAGTTAGATGATCTCACTGGGCAAGCTCTCCTTCAGCCGGTGTGAGCAGTCATGGTGGTGCACGTAAGGATGCTTCCAAATACCCCACAGTGCGTATTTGCACGACAGTTCCAATTCCATTACGTCTGGGCCGTCGCCGGGGAGGTGAAGGGTGGACATTATCGTATCTTTTGTCACCGTGATCACTTTATTCTGGACGTTGGAGATGATGTTGTTGTCGGAGATGGTTGCGTTGTGGTAGAACTCTGGAACTTGAGTAGGTATGTTTTTACTGGCATTAGTGTCAAGAATGGCAGCAACCCGGTTTCCTCCAATGGCCAATATATTCTTTGAAAGTTGTTTAAGCCTAAACGTGCATTAAGAAGCTCTAGATTTAGAGTCTTATCCTTTTTTACCTTGCGCTCAAGTGATTTAACATCTACCATCTGAAATGAGGGCTTCATTTCTGCAAAGAGATGGTGTTGTTAGATATGCAAGAGTGTTGAGAGAGAGAGAGTTGCAGGTGTTCAGAGCAAGGATGAGAGAGAGGTTGAAGGTGATCAGAGCCTTCATCTCCTTGTATATATATATATTCAGCTTTGCATGCAGGAATCGAGGACACTCGATTGCTTCTCTTAGCTAATCAGTTATCTGATTTGATAGATGATTAGCTTAATTAATGATGCATGCATTCCAGCTGTTCGATCGTGAGGTAACTTTATGATCTTATGGCTGAGAAGTAGCAATTTTGAAAATGGGGTAGTTGCCATAAATAGAAAAATATTTTCTGCAGATCTTGCTATTTATATCTCATTAGAAAATTATATTTTCCTTTTCGTCTTTGAAGAGTTGATTTAATATCAATACAGAGATATTAATGGCAACTTGTGAGATAGATCCCTATTTTCAAATTGTAGCCGTTGAATATAATATAAGAAATTTCATAATCTCAACGGTAACAATTTAATTATGATAAGCTTTGAAGATTAAAAAAAACTTATCCGGATTCAGTTGGGATACAGTCCAACTGATTGAATGCTCAGCGGTTAGATGATCAGTTGAGTCTTGGTTCTCAGTTGTCACTGATGAGCTGGCTGAAGCTGAAGCTGCAACTGCACTGAATTGATCAGTTTGCTTGATCAGTTGCTTGGCTTAGACAGTTTCCGCTGCTTGAGGGGCCTAGTTGGACTAGCTGCATTGCTTCCTTTTGAGGCAGTTTTGTTCTTTGGCAGTTCGGGCCTTACTGTCCTCCTGGCTTGGTGAAGGTGAAGCTAAATGGCAACTGACGAATTTTTCATCCTTTGATGAATGGATTGTGAAGTGCCCTTTGGAGATGATCGAAGCTGATCATTGTTCATAATCAATTGCACACCTTTTGAGCTAGATGTGAGTAGAGGAGTGACATAGCTCTTGGATAGGAGACTTGGTGATGTGGCAGTATCTTCATCATCACTGTCTCTTTCACTAGCATGCATTGGATTCTTCTGAGAAGCCACGACTTCAGTATGTGATAGATGTGGTTCTATCCTTTCGGTGGCAGTTGGAGTTTATCGTGATGGATCAGCTGACTGACTTGATAGATTATCAAAGTTCAGTTTTCGACAAAGCGAGCCAGTTGGGCAGTTGATTGATTAATTTGCAATCCCAATTCCTTGAGGTATGATGCTGGTTTTGAATTCAGCTAACAAGGCGGTTGCTGGAATCTTGTTGAGAAGCCGGTGATTCATGATGTGCTGGACTTGCACAATGGTTGGAGGAAATGGATTTGACGATCCTGTCTATTTAATGCTCCAAGTTTCTTTACGTTGCCAGTAGCTCATGCCATGAAAGACAGTTAGCAAAAAGTGAGACTGGATGGACATAGAATGTCTCCAGTTATACCAATAGAAATATCGGTGGAGTTGTTTGAATAGCTCTTGGTCACGTTGTGCAACAAAAGCAAAGTGAGTGAGAAGAAGATTGGTCACTTCCTTTTGTGCACCTTTGACTGCATATTCACCACTATAGAAAGTGCGAATATTTTCTTCAGTCAGCTGGAGAGGAGGGCATGTGCTTCTGAAGTAGTCCGCTCCATAGTTTGGATGAAGGACTCCAATGAATGGAATAAGCTCATCTAGATCAGAGCAAACCTAGAAATCAAATGGTCATCCGTTCTTTGATCTTGGAGAATGAACGGCGTTAGCAGTTGAGTTGCTCGAAGTGTTGTTGCTTGTCTTTGCCTTGGCTTTTCTCTTCTTTCTTAGTGACTGAAGATGAGCAGTTTCCTTCTTGGGAATCCAGTCAGAGATAAGGACTGGTAGTGATTCATCAATTGGAAGTTTAAGCAAGTCTTCAATCATCTTGCTCATTCTTAGAGTAAGACCTACTTTGGAATCAAATTTGCCAGATTTCTTTGAGTCAGAGGCCTTGTCGACTTGATGCTTGACTTGTTGGAAGACAAATTCTGCCCAGTTTGTTTGTCGCCCTTCTGCAAGGTGAATCATAACCTTGTATCTCTCTTGGGTGAGTTAACTCAGGCTTCCAATGGCTCCGAACATCATCTTGTTCGTTATGTTAAGTAGAACACCATACTCGGGCTTCAGGTCAGTTTTAACGGTTGTGAAACTGAATTGCTTGTTACAGGTTGAAGCTTTCTATTCTCTCCAGTATGACTCTGCGGATTCCATTAGTTCTTGAACTAATGAACCTTCTTGTGGAAGCTCGAATACTTCTGCAATTGTTCTCTCAGTGATTTGTAGTAGCCGTCCTTGAATCACTTAAGATATTATCTTTCCATCTGCAGATAATTTTGCTTGAAGCAAAAATTCACTCACCAAATTTAATCTAAAGAATTTTGGTGGTGTTTCCAGGTAGTGAAGAATTCCTGTCTTGTGAAGATTTGACAGAAGGGTTGGATTGTTTGATTCTTTTAGAATTAATTGAAATTTCTTCCTATCAAGGAATTTATCTCTCATAAGTTGCTCTTTGAAGGAATTTAGAGATTTGGATAATTCGGCCATCTTTGGGGTTGGCTAGAATTTTAGGAGATTTCAAGAGCTTTTGAGAGAGAGAAACTTTTAGAGCTAAGGATGAGTATATATAGGAGACTTGAAGGAGAGGTCTTTTTATGAGTGTTTGGGCAGACTTATAGATCGAATGGTTGGAATGATATTAGCCCCTGGCCTCTTTTGGTCGTTGGCATTTAATGACTTTAACACGTGTCATTATCTTGCAACGGTCAAAATTTTCAAAAATAAATACGAAGTTCGACATTTATTTGAAAACAAAAAGAAGGAAAATCTTTATATATATATCAATAAATAATTACAAACTGAATTACAAGAAGTAAACTTAGGGCTTTCTAATCAGTTTGAACGTGATCAGCCACTTACTTAGTCCTTCTTGTGATCAGTTTTCCTCCTTTTGGCAAGCAGTTCTGTGATGTCCTCTTCCTCATCCTCATCACTACTTAATGACTCAGTTTCAGCTGACTAGAGTCTTGGATGAGCTTGCAACCATTGGATCTGCTCAGTGTGCAGTTTAACCTGTTGCTGGAGGCTGTGGATCAGTTTCACATAATAAGGAGGGAGCTGGACTGTAGAGTTGCTTGGTTGAGCATTGAACTGAACTGCTCTTGAGTTAGCTTCCTCTCCTACTTCAGTTCTAATTAGTTCCTCGCAAGGAACTGTGTGGGATATTTCATCCGTCTCCATAATGATGGTCTCATCATAACTTGATTCTGATGAGATCTCTGGTGCAGCAGTTTAAGTAGCAGCTTGAAGAGCTCTTTGAATTGGATCAACGCACACAATTATTGCTAGTGTACCTTGATAGGCAGGTTGTTCATCTATTTGAGCTATATGTCCAGCTGGCTGGTCAAACTCAGCTGGCTCTGGAGTTGACTTTCAGGGAGGAGCAGTTTGGGGTTCAGTTGGCTCCTCAGGGAGTCGAGTCCTTTCAGCTGACTTGTCTGGCTCTTCATTACTTGGAAGATCTGGTAGAATAGGAGATTTGAGCATTTCTTCAAACTCCAGATCACTAGCAGTTCGCTCATCAACAGCTTGCACCTTAGGGGAATCATCAAGGAGATCGATGATGATGTCATCTGGTTGAGGGGATTCTTCGAATATTAACTGCCTAGGCACAGATGCTATGACAGTTTATCTTGTGCCATAAACTGCTGCAGTTTCAGCCCCTTGTTGACTACTCTGAGCTTCTCTGTTGAATAGATTGTGCCCCTGCTGAAGCTGTTGCTTTCTGAGGATAAGCAGTTCCTTGAGCAACCAGTGCTGTTGAACTTGAGGATGTCTCCAGTGTTGCTATTCTGCTTCAGTTTGTAGAGATGGTAGTCTGATGTTGGCCCAGATGAGCAAATCATTCATCACGTCTATCAATGTTTGTTGTTCTGGGTGAGGGTGGTTCCTTCGAATGGCAAGCATTCTCTTCAAGGTAATGACTGGATTTTGCTCGGGGGTCTCCTGCCCAGCCCATTGCATCCTCCACCTTTATTCTCTTCTCCAGAAGCTCATCCCGTGAAGAGCGGTTAGGAGAAAATAGGCTTCAGAGTTAAAGCAGTATCTCCAGAGGTACCAGTAGATGTACCTTGATAGAGCTGCATACAGAGCAGCCGTGCCAATCACATCTTCAACAAAGTTTTCAGCTATGAACTTCTGCACTTGTTCATTAGCCCAGTTCTTGATGATTTCAGCTTTTGATAGAGCTCTTATATTCTCTTCAGTCTCTCTCATCGTGGGGCACGCAGTTCTAAAGAAGTCAGCTCCTGTGCTCTGTGGTGGAATTCTCCTGAGAGGTACAATGTCATCTCCTTTGACTGGTGTCACATCAAACACCTTAATGTTATGAGTAGGCAGTTTTGGAGGGGATGGAGGTCCTGATTTCTTCTTCTTTCCTTTTGGTTGAAATGCTGCGGGTTTCTTCTTTGATCTGCCAGTTCTTTTCCTGGCCTGAACTGGCCTGGTAGAGATATCTTCTTCAGGTGAATCAACAGTTGATCCACATCGAACTTGTCGCAGAGGCTTAGCTTTAATTGTGGTTCCCAACATTTGGCTTATTGGAAGATTGTCGTCTGAGTCAAAGTCCTCTTGAGGTATCTCAGTAGCAATCTCTTTATCTTTTCTTTTTGCAGGCTCCTCTGCTCTCTTTGAGAAGGCAACAGTTGGCTGACTACTTTTGATGTTTATGGACTTTGTAGCTGGTTGCCTTCTGCCAGTTGCTGGTATAAGATCCAGCTTATCAATCATCAACGTGTGAGTTTCTTATGTCATGGAGTTAAGAGTGCTCCCCAATATGCTACTGATCCTGCAGGGGTAGCACATCTTCTGATGGAACTCAGTTTCTTTCCAATGTTTTTCAACAACATTGACATACTTCTTGATTTGTTCAAAGAAGTACTGAGCCCAGTTTACGTTGATGCTTCTGATGATTGTTGCACAGACTTTATATTTGTGCTCTGACATCTCTGAATGGCTCCCAGTCGTCCCAGTAATCATTCTGGCTGCAACTGATGTTAGAAATCTGTATTCTTCTTGGAAGCAGGACATGAGTGTACTGCTTTTATAAGGATCTGTGCAGTCCCCTCGCTTCCAGTGACGGTAGGCTTCCTCTTGATCAACTTCTACATCTTGTAATCGTGTTCCAGTAGTGGGTAGTTTAAATAATCTTCCGAGCAGCTCTGGAGTTATTACCAGTTCAACTCCACGAACTTCAGTTACTATTCTGTCGTCATATCCTTTTGAGTTTAAGTAGAACTCAACTACGGCTTCAGGGTTGATCTTTGATGGATAATCTTCCGTGAAACTCTTCAATCCAGTTTGCTCTATCTTCGTGATCAGTGAGTTGCAGAGAGAAGAATCTGAGCATGCACTTTTCTCTATAAGCAACTAGATCTAGGAACTTGTCTCTGTAGAGATTCGTTTGAAATCTTTGTGAAGATTCACCAGTTCTCTTAAAATCGAACTTTCATTGAACAGTTGGTGTGCGTCTATCAGCCATGGAGTTTTTGAGATGAATGGTTTCAGAAAGGATAATCTGGTTTTGACTGGATTTCAGAACTGAATTTTTACTTTTGTAATTTTGCAGAACAGTTTCAAGAAATGAAGAAAGAGAAAGGCTTTAATTCTTTACTGAGCTTTGGATCGGTAAAAGTGAAAATGAGAATTCAGCTATCCCTTTTATAGGAGATGATGAAGTTCATCCAATAGTTGTGTCGTTTCGTATGCCCAAGTTCAACGGTCGGATTAATTCAATCGATCCGTCGATTGGCTTTTCATTTCTATCCGTTGGGGTTAAATGAGGGGAGAGAGAGAAAGTTCAATGGTAATATTTGAGTGACACGTGTTTTTACCATTTCCACTATTGAAATTTTGAACTTATCTTTTCTCTCTAGCAGTTTCTTCTTGGCTTGAAACTGATTATGTCATCAGTTGGCTTCGACTGTAGCTGATGATCTTTCTTTTGATCAGCTCCAACTAAGATGTCTTCTCATCAGTTCCTGACTGGTCTTGACTGCTTGGACCTATATTCAGCTGTTTCTCAGTTCAGCTATTCATCAGTTCTGCTGCTTCCTTCAGCTGGTTCTTGAACTGATATCTCCTTTTGAGTTGATTCCAGTTCCTATGATTTCTTCATCAGTTTGATCAATTTGCAGCTGGTATGTTCTGCATAACTGACTGGATCATCAGTTTAAGCAAATGAACTGATGATTCAGTTGAGCTGATAGGGTAAACTGATAAGCTCCAGTTCACTTTCTCTCCACAGCTTCTTGCTTCATTTCAAACTGATAGCCTATATGTCCAACTGATCAGTTTGATGACTTTTTCAGTTGTGAGCTGCTTGTTCTAATGAGTTGAAGCTTTTCAGTTCAATTCCTCTCTTCGGCTGGAGTGATTCCTTGGCCTTTTTCTTCCAGTTGATCATCTTCATCTTTTGATGCTAGCTCAAGTAATCCCAATTGTATGCATAGCTCCATAAACCTTGCTTCAGGCAGTGGTTTGGTGAAGATGTCAGCTATCTGCCTCTCAGTGTTGACATATTTGATGTATATGTCCTTCTTTTCGATGTGATCTCTGATGAAGTGATGTCTTATGTCAATGTGCTTAGTTCTTAAATGCAGAACTGGATTCTGAGATATTGCAATTGCACTATTGTTGTCACAGTAGATAGGCACTTCTTCAGTTTCGACTTTGTAGTCCTTCAATTGTTACTTCATCTAGAGTATCTGAGCACAGTAGCTTCTAGCAGCTACATATTCTGCTTTAATTGTTGACGTGGCAACTGAGTGCTTCTTCTTGCTAAACCAGGATATCAGTTTGCTTCCAAGAAACTGACATGTTCCACTGATGCTTTTTCTGTCGATCTTGCATCCACCAAAGTCTGAATCTGAATAACCAATTAGACTCAAACTGTCATCTCTGGGATACCATAGTCCAAGATTTATGGTTCCTTTGAGATATTTGATAATCCTCTTTGCTGCTTCAAGATGACTTTTCTTTAGGTTAGCTTGAAACCTTGCGCATAGACCGACTGAATAGGAGATGTCTGACCGGCTAGCTGTTAGGTAAAGTAGTTACCCAATGATTCCTCTGTAATATGTCTGGCTAACTGATTCTCCTTCTTCATCGAGAGTTAGCTGAACTGATGTATTCATAGGAATCTTGAGAGTTTTTCCTTTACTAACGCCAAACTTCTTGACTAGCTCTTTAGTGTACTTGGCCTGGCTGATAAAGATCCCATCTTTCAGCTGCTTCACTTGGAGTCCTAGGAAGAATGTCATTTCTCCCATCATGCTCATCTCAAATTCGCTTTGCATCAGTTGAGCGAATCTTGTGCATAGATCTTTGCTTTTTGATCCAAAAATTATGTCATCCATATAAATTTGAACCATTAAGATCTAAGTTGATCGTTCTATTCGGAATAGAGTTCGATCAATGACTCCCTTTTGAAACCTATTTTTCAGTAAAAATGTTGTGAGAGTTTCATGCCACGCTCTAGGAGCTTGTTTCAATCTGTAGAGAGCCTTCTTCAGTTTGAAGACTTGATCACCAATTTCAAAGCCTGACGGTTGCTGTGAAATTGAAAAGCACTCTTTGACATCCATTTGGTAGACTGTGAAATTGAAGTGAGCTGCATAGGCTAGGAACAGTCTGATGGCTTCCAATCTTGCAACTGGTGTGAATGTCTCATCAAAGTCAATCCCTTCACTTTGTGAGTATCCTTTGGCTACCAGTCTCGCCTTGTTCCTTGTGATCACACCTTATTCATCCAGTTTGTTGCGAAAAACCCATTTGGTACCAATGACCTTCTGGGTTTTTGGTCTATCGATAAGAAACCATACGTCATTTCTTGTGAACTGATTCAGTTCTTCTTGCATGGCCATGATCCAGTCTGAATCTTCTAAGGCTTCTTTGACGTTTGTTGGTTCAGTTTGAGATATGAAACATGTGAATAATGCATGCTTAGTTGGATGGCTTCGGAGCCATTTGGGCAAGATAACTTCAGCTAGGTCTGCAGTCGTGACGTCATTAGTTACCCTTTCATCAGTTGGTTCGGCATCTTCATCAGTTCTTCCCCCTGTTTCAGTTGTGGGGTTTATGGTCTTAGCACTATTTGTGTCTTCATTGACCATATTGTTCTCAACTGGTTTTGTACCAGTTTCATTGCCTTCTTCTAGTGAAACTTCAAGCCGCTCTGGAACAATGTGATCCACATAGTCCTGCGAGTTTTCAGTTTCACTAGGTGGTACTTGAACTGATGTGTCCATTATTTCTTTATTCATGTACTCATTAGCAAAATTCATCAAATACCACATGACATGTTATTTCCACAACAAGAGTTCATTTATTGAACACTCTGTAAGCTTGTGCGTGAGGCGAATTATAACCAAGAAATATTCCCTCATCAGCTTTAGCACTGAAGGTTTTCAGTTGAGTCTTGCCATTGTTGTGAATATAACATTTACAGCCAAATATTTTAAAATATGAAATTGAAGGCTTACGACCCTTATACAGCTCATAGGGTGTTTTGTCATGTGCGGCTACGATGGCACTTTGATTTTGAGTATGGCAAGTTGTGTTGACTGCTTCAGCCCAATAACCTTCAGCTATGTTGGCATCAGCTATCATTGCTTGAACTGCTTCTTTGAGTGTCCGGTTTCATCATTCAGCTACGCCATTTTGTTGTGGAGTTCTTGCAGCTGAGTGTTCATGAGTGATTCCAAGCTGGTTGAGAAAGCTGATCATTTGCTGATTCACAAATTCAGTTCCATTGTCGGAGCGAATCCTTTGAACTGATCTCTCCTTTTCAGTTTGTAGCCTTCTGATCAGCGCCGTTAGCTTGTCGTAAGTTTCATCTTTGCTCCTCAAGAATTCCACCCATGTATATCTTGAGAAATCATCAACTACTACAAGAGTGAATCTTTTGCCTTTTGGATTCTGTGGTCTGACTAGACAAAATAAATCCATATGTAGCAGTTGGAGGCAATCAGTTGTTCCTGGTGGATGACTCCTATTCTTGAAGGATGACTTCACCTGCTTCCCTTTTTGGCATGGTCCACATACACCTGTTAATGCGATCCTCACCGGCATACGACAAAGACGACAGATGTTTTATCCAGGATTGTAGCAGATTCCACGGAATGGATGGATGGATCCAAACCCTAGCCTCTCAAAGATGTCAAACCTCGAACACGATGTAGTTGAGACCCTCGATCACTTGGAAACACGAACTTGGATTAGGTGATGACGCCACAAATGGGGATGTGATTCCGTTTGATAAGTCGATTGAATCTCACGTTGTGTTCTGAAACTCGAATAACTCTCTCAGAGAGAAAAGTAAAAACTCACGAATAAAATTAATGATATCAAAGTTGTGTCAAAAAATAAAGGTCTTACAAGCCTTATATAGTTGGTCCAAAACCTAATTAAACTAGGAAATAAAACATAAGAATCGCGCAGTTCCGGACACGCTCCAGATGGGCGCGACATGGGGTCAATCGCGCCTCCACTCGCGCTGTAGGTCGCGCCAGTCTCATTGTCCGTAGCTTCAGTGGTGCGGCCGAGTTCACTCGCGCGTCCTCCCGCACTGTAGCTCGCGTCAAACGGCGCGACCGGGTGCTCACGTCCTGGCTCGTGCTGTAGTCTGTGCCCGTAGCTCGAGATCACTATCTTCCACTTGGAATTAGGTTCTTCTCCTTCTACGGGTCGTTTAGCCAACTCTTGGTTCCAGATCTCTCGCATGAACCCATTGAGGCTTTCCTTGAACCTCTTAGCTCTTGTTCGTGTTACCAGTCCTTCTGGTACCTTAATTGCATCGGACATCTCCTCGGTTCGGGTCTTATCATCCCCCTCCTCTTGAAAAGGATTTGTCCTCAAATCCAGCTCGTCACCTACATGAAAAGGACTTAAGTCAGCAACATTGAATGAAGAACTCACTTTGTACTCACCTGGCAAGTCCAACTTGTATGCATTGTCACTGCTGCACAACTTAGAATGGTTCATCGCCTCTAGGAAGTAACTTAGAACGCCTCTGGACTGGAAACCGTTCTTTACGCATATGTAGCCAAACCCATTCACCAGGCTCAAACACAACCTTCCGTCACCCTTTGTTGGCCTTATTGGTATACTGCTCGGTTCATCTTTCTATGTTTGCTCTAGCCTTTTCATGTATCTGTTTCACAAAATCAGCTCTCTTTTCCCCTTCAAGGTTAGTATGTTCATGAACAGGTAAAGGAATCAAATCCAACGGAGTTAAAAGATTAAAGCCATATGCATATGTAGCCAAACCCATTCACCAGGCTCAAACACAACCTTCCGTCGCCCTTTGTTGGCCTTATTGGCATACTCCTTGGTTCGTCTTTCTATGTTTGCTCTAGCCTTTTCATGTATCTGTTTAACAAAATCAGCTCTCTTTTCCCCTTCAAGGTTAGTATGTTCATGAACAGGTAAATGAATCAAATCCAACGGAGTTAAAGGATTAAAGCCATATGCATATGTAGCCAAACCCATTCACCAGGCTCAAACACAACCTTCCGTCGCCCTTTGTTGGCCTTATTGGCATACTGCTTGGTTCGTCTTTCTATGTTTGCTCTAGCCTTTTCATGTATCTATTTAACAAAATCAGCTCTCTTTTCCCCTTGAAGGTTAGTATGTTCATGAACAGGTAAAGAAATCAAATCCAACGGAGTTAAAGGATTAAAGCCATATGCAACTTCAAATGGAGAAAACTGAGATGCAGAATGCACAGACCTATTATATACAAATTCAACATGTGGTAAACATTCCTCCCAAGTTTTAATGTTCTTTTTAGTTATAGCCCTTAACAATGTAGATAAAGTCCTATTTACTACTTCCGTTTGACCATCAGTCTGTGGGTGACAAGTAGTAGAAAACAAAAGCTTCGTACCTAACTTACACCACAAAGTCTTCCAGAAATAACTTAAGAACTTAACATCTCTATCAGAAATAATGGTCTTGGGCATGCCATGTAAACGCACAACTTCTTTAAAGAACAAATCAGCAATGTAGTATGCATCATTGGTTTTAGAACATGCTATGAAATGTGCCATCTTGGAAAATCTATCCACAACCACAAAAATAGAATCATGACCACGTTTACTCCTAGGCAATCCTAACACAAAATCCATAGATATATCTATCTAAGGTGATGTAGGAATAGGCAAAGGCATGTATAAACCATGTGGTTGGACTCGAGATTTGGCTTGTCTAAATGTAACACACTTAGCACACACACGTTCCACATCACGTTTCATATGAGGCCAAAAGAAATGCTCCCTCAATGCAGCTAAAGTCTTGGCTACCCCAAAATGCCCCATCAAACCACCACCATGTGACTCCAACAATAAAAGCTCACGCATGGAACAATTAGGCACACACAACCTATTTTCTCTAAATAAATATCCATCATCCCTATAAAATTTCCCATCTCCAGATTCTTCACATGCAACATATATATCTTTAAAGTCACCATCCTCACTATACATACTTTTAATATGCTCAAAACCAAGTAACTTAGCATCTAAGGTGGAAAGTAAAGCGTACCTCCTCGATAGTGCGTCAGCTACTACATTCTCCTTCCCTTGCTTATACTTGATGACGTATGGAAACGTCTCTACAAACTCCATCCAGCGGGTATGTCTTTTGTTCAACTTGTTTTGCCCCTTCAAATGCTTCAACGACTCATGATCGGCGTGGATCACAAATTCCTTAGGCCACAAATAGTGTTGCCACGTCTGCAATGCCTGAACTAGTGCATACAACTCCTTGTCATATGTCGGATATTTTGCAGTGGCGCCGCCAAGATTCTCACTGAAGTAGGCAATGGGCCGTTTCTCTTGCATCAACACTGTACCAATTCCAACACCAGAAGCATCACATTCTATCTCAAAAGTTTTAGAAAATTTTGGAAGAGATAGTACCGGTGGATATGTCAATTTCTCCTTGAGCATTTGAAATGCTTTCTCTTGTGCTTCTCCCCAATGAAATTCCACAGTCTTCTTGATCACCTCGGTCATGGGTGCTGCGATACTACTAAAGTGTGGAACAAAACGCCGATAGAAGCTCGCAAGCCCATGGAAACTCCGAACCTCACTCGCATTTGTTAGCGTCGACCACTATTGGATAGCTCGAACCTTCTCTTCGTCCACCTGGACTCCATCTGCGCTAACAACAAAACCAAGAAACACAACCTTATCTGTGCAAAAGGTGCATTTCTTCAAGTTAGCATATAGTTGTTCCTTTCTCAAAGCAAGTAAAACAAATTTCAAATGCTCAACATGGTCCTCTTCATTCTTGCTATAGATTAATATATCATCAAAATAAACCACCACAAATCTACCTATAAAGGCACGCAAGACATGATTCATGAGGCGCATAAATGTACTAGGAGCATTTGTTAATCCAAACGGCATGACTAAACACTCATACAATCCTAGTTTTGTAATGAAAGCCATTTTCCACTCATCCCCTTCTTTAATACGAATTTGGTGATATCCACTTCTTAAGTCTATCTTAGAGAATATGCATGCACCATGTAATTCGTCTAACATATCATCTAAACGGGGAATGGGATGTCGATACTTTACCGTAATGTTGTTGACGGCTCTGCAGTCGACACATATCCGTAGCGATGAATCTTTCTTCCGCACAAGCAAAACTGGACTCGCACATGGACTCAAACTCTCCCTTACTTGGCCTTTTTCCAGTAGCTCATGTATTTGACGTTCTAGCTCTTTTGTCTCCTCAGGGTTGTTTCGATATGCCGGCCAGTTTGGCAATGTGGCATCGGGTACGAAATCAATTTAGTGCTCGATTCCCCTAATTGGTGGCAAACCCGGTGGCATCTTTTCGGGAAAGACATCCTTGAATTTCTACAAAAGAGACATAATAGGACTAGGCAAAGATGGATCAAATGGGTTAGCACTCATTAACACATCTCTGCGGATCATCAAGTACATTGGCTTCTCATGTTGCACAGCCCATTTGACATCACTGGCTGTTGCAAAACAAGCATGTTGGACCACCTCCTTTCCAACGTTGGCCTCTTTTCCTTTCTTCCTCATGGTATCGGTCTCCTCTTATAGCTTCACTTGGTCCTCGTACACTTGAGATGGTGTTAGAGGAGCTAGTGTCACCGTCTTCTTATTAAGTATAAAAGAGTACTTGTTTGTGAAGCCATCATACTTGTTTGTACCTTGAAGTAGTCATCTACACTATTCGTACCTAGTCTCAAGCTTTGCAACTTGTTGTATAGCTCTCGATAGTAGTAACTTGGTACAAACCTCTTCCTCATCACTGCTTTCATCTCTCACCACGTCTCTATTGGGCGTTCCTGATTATGCCGCCTGTTGGATGTCAACTGATCCCACCAAACTATGGCATAATCTGAAAACTCCACTGCTGCTAATTTCACTTTCTTCAGCTCAGAATAGTTGTGACAATCGAACATCATCTCGATCTTGCGCTCCCATTCAAGGTACAAAGCTGGGTCATTTTTACCTTGGAATGAAGGCACATTTATTTGGATGTTTCCGAGATCATCGTCTTCTCGATTCCTTGCTCTCCCATGTCTCCTACCTCCAGCAGTTGAATACTTGTCTTCCTCCTCTGAATCTCCCACCTCAGTGTCATAGTAGTCACTCTGTTGTCTCTCTACATGCCCGTAGCATCTAGCCTTTATCCGAACTCCGCGTCCGCCTCTTCCACCTCTTCCGCCATGGTTCTCTCGAGGAGCTTGTTGAGATTGCTCCTGGATAGAACTCTCCACTTGGTTTAGCCTCTCATTCAACGACGCCATCTCAGTTTGGAACAACTTCGTGAGATGTTGCTGAATGGCTTCCACTGTATTCTTGGGATCAAAAGTAATGTTCATATCATCACTCGATCCAGCTGCTACTCCCTTGGTACCTGCACTTTTGTTAGACATGTCGATTCTCTTCTTTTTTTTTGATCGACTCTTTTTTTTTCGTAATCAGCGACTTTTTTTTTCTGCTGATATGTCTCTTTTTTTTAATAGGCGAGAATTTAAATTACCGAAATTAAATGATAAACGGAACCTGATACGACCTGGCTCTGGATACCACTTGATGCGATCCTCGCCGACATACGACAAAGACGGTAGATGTTTTATCTAGGATTATAGCAGATTCCACGGAATGGATGGATGGATCCAAACCCTAGCCTCTCAAAGATGTCAAACCTCAAACACGATGTAGTCGAGACCCTCGATCACTTGGAAACACGAACTTGGATTGGGTGATGACGCCACAAACGGGGATGTGATTCCGTTTGATAAGTCGATTGAATCTCACGTTGTGTTGTGAAACTCGAATAACTCTCTCAGAGAGAAAAGTAAAAACTCACGAATAAAATTTAATGATATCAAAGTTGTGTCAAAAAATAAAGGTCTTACAAGCCTTATATAGTTGGTCCAAAACCTAATTAAACTAGGAAATAAAACATAAGAATCGCGCAATTCCGGACACGCTCCAGATGGGCGCGACACGGGGTCAATCGCGCCTCCACTCGCACTGTAGGTCGCGCCAGTCTCATTCTGTATAGCATTTGTGGCACGATCGGCTTTACTCGCGCCTCAGGTCGTGCTGTAGGTCGCGCCAGTCTCATTGCCCGTAGCTTCAGTGGCGCGGCCGAGTTCACTCACGCGTCCTCCCGCGCTGTAGCTCGCGTCAAACGGCGCGACCGGGTGCTCGCGTCCTGGCTCGTACTGTAGTCCGTGCCCGCAGCTCGAGATCACTATCTTCCACTTGGGATCGGGTTCTTCTCCTTGTACGTGTCGTTTAGCCAACTCTTGGTTCCAGATCTCTCGCATGAACCCATTGAGGCTTTCCTTGAACCTCTTAGCTCTTGCTCGTGTTACCGATCCTTCTAGTACCTTGATTGGATCGGACATCTCCTCGATTCAGGTCTTATCACCTGTTTTCTTGTATATTTCCTTGTAAAGCCCCTCTACTAGCTCTTTCTTGACTAGGTAGTTGATTGTTTTGAAGTTGAGGTGGTTTAGTCATCGATGCCATAGCCAGCTTGCTTCAGTTGATCCTTTTGAAAGAAAGCAAGCTTCTAAGTAGCCGGTTGACCAATCAACAATGTATATGTTGCCTCTTCTTATGCCAGTGAGAAGAATTACTCCAGTTGACTTGTCTCTTATGTTGCAGGAGTTTTTGGTGAAGTCAACTGAGTAGCCATTGTCGCACAGCTGGCTAATGCTGAGTAGTTTGTGTTTTAGTCCATCCACGTGGGAGACTCCATTTACTACAACTTTTCCCTTGACCACGAACCCTTCTCCAATGGTTCGACTTTTGGAGTTGTCTCCAAATGTGACAAGTGGACCTTTGACTACTTCATAACCGTCGAGATCTTCTCTATCTCCGGTCATGTGCTTGGAGCACCCGCTATCTAGATACCAAATATCTTTGGCTTTCTTCATAGATAGGATACTCTTATCCTGCAAAAACAAGGATTAGCATTTAGGGACCCGTTTCATATCGGGTCCTTGTTGATACATCAAGTTCTTTGGAATCCAAACTTGCCAAACTTTTGGCTTTTTATCACTCAGAGAATCAACTGATTTGGATCGCTTGATCAGTTTAGACTTTTTTTCAAGTCTTCTATTTTGAGTTGAATCAGTTGAATGATACCTGCGTTGAAAGTTAGTAGGATAAAACAATTCAACTAAAATACTGTTATCCCGAGATCTTTGAGTTCTTCTATCAAGCCAATGCCTTGTGTGTTTCCAGTTTGCTGGATCGAACCCTTTTGGATCAGCTCTAAGTTCATTTCTTGAATCTAGGTACTCATTATAGTGATGATAGGGTTGAAATGAGTTTCTTTGATCTCTCCTATAAGTGTTTTGATTGAACTGCTTGATAGAGTAGGCTTGAGATCTAAACTGGTCTTTCTTTCATTGATATGATAGAAGGAGGTTTGAGAATCAACTGTACTAACCTCTTCATCATCTGAGCTGTAGCCGTCAGAATCAATTCCAGATGGATAGTCTGAATCATCTAGCACGACATTCTCGTAATTTGAAACCATTGCTTTCATTTTGAAGAAGCTTCTCCTCACTTTAGCTTTCTTATCTTCAGGGAGTTCTGGACATTCATATCTGTAATGTCCTTGTTTGTGGCAGTGAAAACACTCTCCTTGATTTCGGTTGCCACCCTTGAACGGTTCAGCTGATCGTTCAACTGGTTGATGAGTTCTCTCATCTTTTGGGACTTCATCAGTTTGAGATGGAACTGATTTTTTATCCCGAACATTCTTCAATTTTTCTAACAACCTGGTAATTGATTGAATTTGATCATTGATGTCTTCAGTCAGGTTCTCCTTCTTTTCAGTTGTTTCTCTTTTTCGTTCGGATGATGATCCGCCTTGATTTTCTCTGGCTAGTGAGCTCTTAGGTCGGAAGTTGTTCATTCCCCGAGTATCTCTAAACCGGTTTCTTTCACCATAGAAGGCTGCATCTTGAGCTGACGATGTTGATGCTTCCTTCTTTCAGTTTACACTGTACTCATGAGCTTTGAGAGAGCCAAATAGTTCCCTTGGAGTGATGCTGTTTAGATTTCTTGATTCTTTTGTAGCTATCACTTTCATGTCCCATTCTTCAGTGAGATTATCCAATATTTTGGAATTCATCTCAGAATTGGGATAACTTCTCCCGAGATTGGTCATCTCACTGATGATGCCTAGAAATCTGGTTTCAAGGCTTGAGATGGACTCTTCTGGCTGCATTTTGAAGGATTCATATCTGTCGACTGCCAGTTGGAGCTTGTTTCCTTTGATGGCTTCAGACTCTCGACATAAATCTGCTAGTAAGTCCCATATCTCCTTGGCAGTTGTGAAGTTCTTTGTGTCCTTCATTCTGTCCTCATCTAGAGTTTGGAATAATGCAGCTTAAGCAACGAACTCTAGATTCTTCAACTTCTTCTCTTCACTGGTGAGAAGATTAGTTGGCTTTGGGATCCTTGCTGGTTGATTTATATCAACTATGTGAGCATCATTATCCATCATGATGATGATTGGACCATCTTTAATGACTTCCCACATATTCTCATGAATCGAGCAGAGATGCGTCTTTATTCTTCTGCTCCAGTTATCATAATTTTCAACTGAAAACAAAGGTAGCTTATGGTTTCCCATAGCTGGAATGTTAGCACAGATAAGTAGATCTGATTCAGTTGATCTGCAAAAATGGCTGATCCTTAAAATCAACCGCTCTGATACCACTTGTTGGTCCCAAGCGAGTCGATATCAGTTTAGAGGGGGGTGAATAAACTGATAAAAAAGCTTTCACTTTAAATGCGGAATAATAAGGGCTCTTTGACTCGCTTAGAGAAACTTATCTATGCACAAACTGGTTGATCAGTTATGGCAGCTTGAGTGCAGATTGTGTGAGATTGTGTACAGTTCAAAGATATACAATAATCAAAACAGTACAGCACACAAGTGATTTATAGAGGTTCGAAGTCTCAAACTTCTACGTCCTCTCTTCCTTCCACAGAAGGGCAACTTCACTATATAACTTGAGTTTCTTTACAAATTACACAATGAAAGACAATTGGCTGAACCTGGTAACTGCTCGCTACCTCAGCGGGTCGATGGTTCACACTTGAAGTCCCTAACTGCTCGCTAGGAAGGTAGGTGCTATTGTCGTCTTTACAAGATTTTAGATCTCTTTCGATCTTCAAGAGGTTAGTCTTGAACAAGGGGTATCAACTGATGTGCTCCTTCACTTGAGCTGGTTAGTTAATCATTGTATCGCTGAAACTGAGAAGGTTGCCCTGGCTGGATTTTCAACAGCTGGCTGATTATCTTGAATTCTTCTTCTCAGTTGGACTCTTACAGTTTTTATCAAATGCTGAGCTTGAGCTGAGTGGGAGGGAGAGAGAAAGCTCTTGCTTGAATATTTCAAGAATGTATATGCAGAAGTCATGGAGGTGAAGAGTTGTTAAAACTCTGATTCACTCGTCTTTTATAGAGGAGTGATTTTATGACCATTGAGTTCCATTGATCGGTGGCTCTGTTGGCTCATCAATGGCAGATGGTCTTTATTGATCGCTGGAGCTTTTGGTTGAAGTAGCCGGTACTTTGCCAATCGATCTTCATTGGATATTTAATTCTAGGATCTCCGTTGAAGCAATTATTCCAAGATTCACCGGTTTGAGCAATAACTTTAGGGTTCTCTGGCTTCAGTTTTTAGCAGTTTTGAGTTCTAGTTAGTAGTTCTGAACTTGTTTGTTCAGTTCGGCCATTGCTCTAGTTGGGAGTTTTGAGCTTGTCAGCTCAGTTTGGCCATTGCTCCAGTTGGCAGTTTTGAGCTTGTCAGCTCAGTTTGACCATTGCTCCAGTTGGCAGTTTTGAGCTTTATTTCTTCAGTTCGACTGTTCTCAAGCTTTTTTGGCAAGATTGTTAGTTTGACTAATCATTAAGATGGCTGACTTCAGTTCTGGTTTTTAGCTGATCTGTCTGTTTATTTCAGTTTGGCCATCAGTTGGACACTTCCAATCTTTAGTTTAAACTGATCTCTTATCAGTTCCTTCAGCCTTAGTCGACTCTTTTCTCCCTTAGCTCAGCTGACTTAGTTGTCAGTTTGTTTCGACTTTTTGACTCCTCGGTTGAGTTGAATTCTGACTAGATGACGTGTCCTTCAGCTTGCATACCATACTCCAGATTGGTTGACTTTGGCTTTACTTGAGTTCCTTCTTTATGCTCTGGATTGGTCAGCTCAGATCTACAACTTGAATTTTAGTCAGTTTTTCATAAATAATTTTGACATCTCATCAAAACCTAATCTAGAGGTTCCTTGATAGTTTTTCCTAACAGTCTCATGCCGTGCCAACACAGTGGAAGCAACAATCTTCTGCACATAGTAAAACACAGAATTGGGCATTGCAGATACCTTGGCCCATTTATGATCATACCGCGCCGCTTCAGACTGTAGGCGCAACCAAAAATGTCCAGCTTCGACTCCAAATCGATTGAAGATACCGTCGGTAGGGACATGAAAGATGGCATTAACTTTCTCAGTGGTAAGAACATGAGCCACATTGCCCAATCAGAACGTCATGGCATGGGGGCCCCGAAGTTGCATCGATTGCACTTCAAGAGTGTTGAGGAATTCATATACCAAAACCGGGTATGTAGGCCATTCCCCAGGTACAGTGTCGTTCCATCCAATGCAGCTGATAAGGCCCCACACATCCTCATGGATGCTGAGAACTGTAGTAGTGGCAGAGCACGGATATTGAGTGGGAAAAAATTTCATCACTGCTAAGCATCCCCAATCATCTTGTTGTGCTTGTGTTTACAACTCGATACTGTATCTCTGAGGGTGATAGAGAGGAGCTGCAACTTCATCATCATCAGCAACCTCGGGTTCGAGCTCTTCAAGTACATCGAGCTCTTCAGATTCGGGCTCATAGTCTTCATCCTCAGAGTCATCCGTTTCGGAGCCGTCTTGTTGCTCATTCTCTTCTGAGTGTTCTTCTTCCTCAAACTGATCAAACTCCTCAGATTGGGCCTCATTCTCATTTCCGTATTCATGATACTCTTACTCTGAACTGGAAGAGGTGGGTAAAGGAGTGGCAAGAGTAGGGGGTCAGCTTCGTTTGTCTGTTAGCATAGGACGCCTACTTCTGCCGCCTCCTACCAATCGATTGAAGAAATTGCCTCTTGTCATTTCACACACAAACATGAGCAACCTCCTACAAAAGAAACATAAGATATTACACCCACACTTTCTCCCCTAAACTTGCACAATGGTAACAACATCAATTGACACAATCCCTCATTCATTTCCATCATTCTCAATCAACGGGGTGGGGCAATAATTAAGAGACACAAAATAACAAACTCCACCAATCCCCCAAACACATCACAAACACTTAGCATGTCACAATGCAAGAGATATAAAAATTAGCAACACAAGCATAAAGCATGCTTTCTCCCACACACACCCACAATTTTCCCAAAAACCATAGCATAACACCATTCAACCAATGAAAACAATAATTGACTTCACAAATCATGCAAACAAGTAATGCTAGTGGAATGGGAACAATTGAGACCAACAATTTCAACCAAAAGCATGGAGAACACACAATTCCTCAATTTTCCCCTTTTGAAAACCAAACATTTGGGGATTTCAATTTCTACCATAAACCAAGCAAAAACTACGCAAATCAAGTCCTCATGTCATGGGTAAATGAAAAATGTAAGAATAGAGGGGAGAAAACATACCTTAAGTGGTGAATTTAAAGATGAAATGGATGTGTGTGCGTGAGTGTGTGAAGAGGAAAAAGAGAGAATGAAAAAAAATAAAGGAAAGGGGTTAAAAACCAAAATCCACGTCGCCACGTCAGCATGGGAATCACGATCGTGACTCGGGTCGTGACTCGGGTCGCGAATTTCATTATGTCAACCTTTGAAAATTCGCGACCCAGTCAACATTCTTGCCACGTGGACCCGGGATTGATTCACAACCGGGTGGAAATTCATGATCGGGGTTGCTAATTTTCTTCTGTGCTACCCCCTCTCTGTCGCGACACCGCAGTGGGACCTTGAGGAAAGTCGCGACCTTGCAGTCGCGTTCGTCTCTCATGACTCGGGTCGCGGATAAATTCTGGGCACCTGGAGATGATTTCTGACCTTCTAGCCAAGCTGTACCTCGAAAATCAAGCTTGGATGTGATCGAATGCACGAGAAAAGGTCCCAAGTAAAGGTTCAACCGACCCCAATCGCAACTTTCTTTGCGTATGCCCAATGCGTGGAAAACACGGCATTGAAGGTTACTTGGAACACGTCTATCGTCATTCGATCTATTTCACAGCTATTACTTGCATAACTCAGCAAAAAGACACCAACACAGAAAACAAAACAAAAACAACCAAAAAGACTCTAAAAATAGAAAGAAAAAGAAAAACCATTGGGTTGCCTCCCAACAAGCACTGCATTTAACGTCGACAGCCAGACGATCGTGCAACTCAAGGCTCCATCAATTTAATGCGAGACACTTCGTGTCTCTGCTCCGGGCTATAGTATTTCTTGACTCTATGGCCGTTGATAATGAAACGCTCTCCTGTTGTAGATAAAAGCTCCACTGCACCACTGGGAAGCATTTTCTTAATCACAAAGGGCCCCGACCACTTGGACCTCAACTTTCCTGGAAATAATTTCAAACGAGAGTTAAATAATAAAACATTATCGCCAGGTAACAACACCCGTTGAACAATCATCTTATCGTGAAATGCCTTGGTCAGCAATTTGTAGAGCAATGAATTTTCAAAGGCCTCCGTGCGGAACTCGTTGAGCTCATTCAGCTGAAGCACTCTCTTATTCCCGGCTGTCTTGAAGTCGAAGTTCAACTGCTTCACGAGCCAATATGATTTGTGCTCCAACTCTATCGGCAAATGACAGGACTTTCCAAAAAGCAATTAGTATGGAGATAGTGCCAACGGCATCTTGTATGCAGTCCGATACGCCCACAGCACATCATCCAACAATAAAGCCCTATCTTTCCTATTGATATTCACCGTCTTGTCCAAGATTTACCTTATTTCTCAGTTAGCCAGCTCAGTTTTCCCATTCGCTTGTGGGTGGTATGGCGTCGTCACTTTGTGCTTGATTCCATACTTACCCAACAATGACTCCAAAGGCTTGTTGAAAAAAATATGTTCCCCCATCACTCAATAAAGCTCTAGGCGTTCCAAAATGAGAGAACAATTTCTTCAAAAAGATAATGACGACCCGAGAGTCGTTGGTGACTATTGGGATGGCTTCAACCCACCTCGAGACATAGTCTACGTCTAGCAAAATATACTGAAAGCCACTAGAAGAGACTAGGAATGGTCCCATAAAGTTGATGCCCCACACATCAAATAGCTCGACCTCTACGATGTTAGTGAGTGGCATGTCATTCTTCTTGAAAAGCCTCCCTATTCTTTGGCATTTATCACACTCCCGGGTGAACTCATGGTAATCTTTGAACAGAGATGGCCAATAGAAACCCTTTACAAAACCTTGAAGGCGGTGCGGTTGGCAGAGAAGTGGCCACCACTTGGCGAAGCATGGCACTGCAAATAGATGGACCTTCATTCCTCTTGAGGAACACAACGACGGATGACTGTATCAGAGCAACGCTGGAACAAGAACAGGTCATCCCACATGTAGAACTTTACATCATGAAAGAATTTTTTCTTCTGATGTGAAGTCAGGTCTGATGGCGGCACACCTACAGTAAGAAAGTTAACATAATCAGCAAACCACGGGGTATGGACTTTTATCTGAAAAAAGTGCTCATCTGGAAATCGTTCGTTGATGGGCACATGAGCTTCTTCACCTTCCATTAGTCACTCCAACCGAGACAAGTGGTCTACCACCACATTCTCACAACCCTTGTGGTCTCAAATCTCGAGATCAAATTCCTGCAGCAATAAAATCCACTGGATTAAATGAGGTTTAGCATCCTTTTTGTCAAACAAATAGCGTAAGGTTGCATGATCAGTATAAAATATAGTTTTGGCACCAATGAGATAAGCACGAAATTTATCAAATGAATACACCACTGCCAACAACTCCTTCTCAGTGGTCGTGTAATTTACTTGTACCGAATCTAGAGTTCGACTGGCATAGTAAATGACACGGAAAAGCTTGTCCCACTTTTGCCCCAAAGCAGCTCCTACCGCGACATCACTTGCATCACACATTATCTCGAATGGCCGTGACCAATTAGGTATGACCAAGATGGGGTTACTCACCAAAGCGTTCTTCAAAGTCTCAAAGGCCTGCAAACACTCAGCAGAGAAGTCAAAGACAGTTGATTTTTCCAATAAATGACTAAGAGGCTTAGCAATTTTAGAAAAATCACGAATAAACCGCCAATAAAAACCGGCATGGCCAAGAAAGCTTCTCACAGACTTCTCATTAGTCGGCGGTGGTAGTTTCTCTATGGCGACGATCTTAGCCCGATCAACCTACAAACCTGCAGAAGACACTTTGTGACCCAAAACTATACCATCTCGTACCATAAAATGGCACTTTTCCCAGTTGAGAACTAAGTTGGTCTCTTCACATCTCTACAAAACTTGAGTTAGATCGGCTAGACAATTAGTAAATGAATCACCATAAACAGAGAAATCATCGATAAATACTTCTATAATATTCTCAATCAGTCCATGGAAGATAGCCATCATACACCTCTGAAAAGTAGCAGGCGCGTTGCATAGACCAAAAGACATATATCGATAAGCAAAAATACCATAAGGACATGTAAATGCAATCTTTTCTTGGTCCTCGGGAGCATTCATGATCTGATTGTAGCCAGAATAACCATCAAGAAAACAATAATACTCATAACCAGCTAATCTGTCTAACATCTGATGAATAAAGGGAAGGGAGAAATGGTCATTTCTAGTGGCAGCATTCAACATACGATAATCAATAGACACACGCCAACCAGTCACGACTCTAGTAGCAATCATTTCATTCTCTTCACCCTCTACAACAGTCATGCCCCCTCCCTTTTTAGCCACAACTTGAGTGGGACTAACCCACTCACTATCAGAGATAGAAAAAATGATACCAGCATCTAGTAATTTCAAAACCTCTTTTCTAACAACCTTTTGCATTATCGGATTTAACCTATGTTGATTTTGCACACGTAGCTTATAATCATCCTTAAGTAAAATCCTGTGCATGCATATAGCGGACTAATCCCTTTCAAATCAGAAATAGACCAACCTATAGCACTTTGATACTTTCTCAAAACACGCAAAAGACTATCCAGCTGAGACTCAGAGAGGTAAGCAGAAACGATTACCGGTTTGGTCTCATTGTCACCCAAAAATGCATACTTGAGATGGGTAGGCAGTGGCTTGAACTCCAGCTTTTTGGGCACTTGTGGCTCTCTATCCATAGATTTCCAGCTTTCATCCCTCAGTGGTAGAAATTTAGAGCCCCGCCTTGGAATTTTCCTCAATGAATTCAATTCAGCAATTGCATCAGTTAATTCCAAGTTGTCAGAATTGAATTCATTTGTAGCAAAATAATAATAGAGCAAAGTTTGCTCCAGAGAATCCCTCGGATTCATAAAGTCGGATATATCAATGCAGGATTCCACCACTTGAAGTAATTTACACTCCTCGATTTGTTGGGCATCCTCCTTATCATGGAACTGCATGGCTTTGAAGAGGGAAAATGTGACACTCTCGTCATTGACACGAAGTGTCAATTCTCCCTTAGCCACGTCTATCAATGCCTTGCCCGTGTTGAGAAATAGGCGACCTAAAATAAGCGGGACCTCAGAATCCGCCTCCATATCTAGCACTACAAAATCAATGGGAAAAATTAACTCGTTGACTTTGACTAAGACATCTTCAACTATTCCCCACGGATATGTCACTGATCTATCTGCCATCTGAAGACATATGATGGTAGGCTTTATCTTTCCGATGTTCAATTTTTGGAAGATGATAATGGCATCAGGTTGATGCTAGCCCCTAAGTCGCATAGAGCCTTCCCAGTGTGATCACCTCCAATGGTAACTGAAATGGTAAAACTACCTGGATCCTTAAGTTTAGCTGGAAGTGTCCTCTGAATGAAGGCACTACAATTCTCTGAGAGGTTCACTATGGCATAATCACCCAACTTTCTCTTCTTGGAGATGACATCCTTAAGGAACTTGGCATAACTCGACATCTGCTGTAGAGCTTCCACCAGAGGGATATTAATCTGCACTTTTCTAAATATCTCCAAAAATTTAGAGAATCTCTCATCTACTTTCTTCTTCTGAAGCCTCTGAGGATAAGGACTGGGTACAGTAGATGATGCAGGGACTGACGGAGGTGACGGTGTTACAGAACTGTCGGTTGCTGGATTGTGATGTTCTAAATCGTCCTCTATCTTCTCAGCTTCATCCTCAGGAGTCGATGCATGTCTTGGATTCGTCGGTCCTTCATAAGAAGTCCCGCTTCTCAACTGTATCACCTTGTATTGCTCCTTGGGATTCACAGTGGTATTGCTGGGGAACTGACCCGGCTGATGCCGATTTCCAACAACTGTAGCCAACTGTCCCAACTGCTTCTCAAACATTTTCATTTGAGTCCCCATGGCTCCAACAACATTCTCTAGCTTCTCAACTCTAGATTGAGACTCTCTCATGCACTTCTCTGTCTTGCCCATAAAAGCCATCAGAAGCTCATCCATCTTTAGCTTCTTGTCTTCATCAATCACACCATTAGTTACTGAAAAACCAGGTGGTGGCTGCAACGCAACATTGGGATTTCCATAGGAAAGATTGGAATGATTATCTTGGTAGAATTGATTCCCACCTCGGTAATTGTTATTGTTGTTCCCATAGCCCCTTTGATTTATGTAATTCACATTCTCCATTGCATTTCCCACATGATTCTCTACACCCGAACGTGTCATGGCATCAAAGAGACTGTTGATGGTGGCATTCAGAGTAAAAAGTTGGGCTGCCAGCTTAGAGATAGGATCGGTGTCATCAACTATTGTAGCCCTCTTCATAAGCTTCACTTGACGATTATTGGTCCATTGATAACTGTTAGTAGCCAAGTCTTTAATGATAGAAACGGCTTGATCATGTCCTTTGTTGAGCAAAGACCCTCTTGCCAAAGCATCCAAAAGTCTCTTCACCTCCATGTCACATCCATTATAGAAGATGCAAACCTGATGATCGACCCCAAATCCATGATTGGGAAACTTCCTCAGAAACTCTCGAAATCTCTCCCATGCTTCGTATAAATTCTCATCCTCGTATTGCTGAAATTGAGTGATCTCGCCTTTCAGCTTCAGAGTTAGATCGGGAAGAAAGAATTTGTGGAGAAACTTGTAAGCTAAACACTCCCAGCTATCCACTGCACTAAGATCGGTGAATAATACCAATCCTTGGCAGTATCTCTCAGAGAGAAAGAAAACAGATAGAGACAAATGGTGTCATCCGAAACCCCATTCATCTTAATGGTGTGGCAAATCTCTAGGAACTGTTGCAGATGTGCGTTTGGGTTTTCAGTCTTGAGCCCTCCATACTGATGTTGTTGCACCATGCCTACCAATCCCGTCTTCAGTTCAAAGTTATTAGCATTGATTCCAGGACTAGGAATATGACCATGATTAAGCACCGGTGTAAACATCTGATTTATAAGTATAGGAACCTCCTCTCTTGCAGCTTCCTGCTCTTGCATTCGACGCTGCATTTCGTCCAACTGTCTCTATAGTTGCCGTATTTGCTCAACTGTAACAGGTGCTCCCTGTTGATCTGCCATTGCTCTTCTCCTTCGAGCATTGTTGTGCCGAGTAGTAGCTTCAATCTCAGGATCAGAAGTCTGTAGATGCTCTCCTTTTGATCTTGTGCTCATACACAACCTGTGAAAATAAAAGTAGGAAGAAAAATATTTAAACAGGAAATGGAAATAAAATAAAGAAACACTGTCCAGAGTAGCAATGTAAAATAAATTTGAATAATACTACGAAGAAATAAGTCCCCAACAACGGCGCCAAAAACTTGTTCGGTATTTTAATTCACCTAAACTGCAAGTGTACAACGAGGTTTATAGAACAGCGGTGAACAAGGTCGAATCCACAGAGACTTAAATTCTAATTACTAGTTATTCTATCTATCTTAACTCTGCTATCTAGACAAACCAAAGTTTAGAGATTTTAAACAATTGAAACAAAATAAATAAATAACTCGCAAAACTAAATTCATAGCAGATAAAGTTGCAAAGAAAAATTATCAATAAAGAAACACGCGTATTCTAGGATTGATCCTTCATCAAATACTCCATCTTATTACTAATCCAATATCTATGCCTATGTTGGGATTTTAATCACACTAGAGCAAGCACTTAGCTATTCATAATCTCTTCTCAGATAAATAAGAACGTTGATTACATTATATATAACAATGTCTCCATTCATTATCTACAATGTAACTCCTAAATGATCCAAAGGTTAAAGGCTCTCACTAGTAATCTCAACCATCTCGAGTAGTATTAATTACTATGTTAATTATTCTATTCTCATGTTGAAAGTCCTCTCGCGATTTATGAATCAACACAACACATTACATCAATTAATGGTCAATCAATTGACATAAGTAAAAGTAATTCAAGAATAATTAAAGTACAATAAAAATCATAGACATAGAATTGGAATTAATAAAAAGATTTCATAAATGAATAAGAAATCAACCCTAGAACACTAGGGCTTAGTTGTTCATAATGAAATAAACAAAATAATTCAAATTCAAGATGTTCATAGCTAGACAAGAAATAAACTGAATAAAACCCGAAAGAATAAATCTGTCTCTAATCTTGACTTGCTTGAAATCCTCTGGCGTGTTCCTCGTGATGCTTTCTCTTCACAGCAAACCTCTGTTTCAAACTTAGGGTATGCTAATTCGTGTCTGATTTTCGCTCAAAAAGAACCCTTTTATACCAAGTTAGGAAAAAACCCAAAATTACAGTAAAAATCGAAAAAAGCCCGCTTCAGTCGCGACTAGAGTCGCGATCCTGTTGCGCGCGAATTAGCCCGTGAATCCACGTGGCATGACGTGGCGCCACATGGTAAAAAATTCACGGTCCCTCTGTTATTCACGACTGGGGTCGCGAATATCCTTCTTCTGCACCCCTCCTCTATCGCGACACCGTAGGAATCCACTCATGGGGACTCACGACCCTGCAGTTACGAGTGGGTTACGGGTCCCAGCTCGCGATTTTCTCCTCAGTTTATTTCATCCCATTTTCTCGATCAATCTCTTCATAAACTCTTCTGGGACTCCACACTACAATCTCTTCATAAAATCTTCTAAAGCATCCAAAAATTCACGAACAAACCTGCAAAATATGTCAAGCATGACCAATTCCCGAAAACTCAGGAAACTCGAATAAACTGAGATAAAATACACTTAAATCATACAAAACATGACACAACAGTGTACCAAAATCAGTGCAAAATCTCAGTTTCTCATTTGTGTATTAGAATAATCAGTTAGTCAAGACAAACTAACTATCAGATTATTCTACAGCGTACCGATAGCAGGTTCAGTGCCATCTAGATCGTGAGCCTTTTAATACATTACAAGGAACCGATGATATGATCTAACTGTGTGTTTACCCACACCATATCATCTACAATGTAAGTATAGTGAATATGCATGTAAATATAACAGTTTAAATGGAAACAGTGACTGCAATTATATTCATTCTATATCATCATAAAACATCATCAATAATACATACAAAAGACAGGTCTTCTAATATACAAAACCAACAATCTCCAACTTATACTTGAAGCATGTATTTCAAATATAAAACAAACAGGCAAACTCTCCAACTCTAACTAAAATCTCAAACAGCAACCTCGGGTCTGCATCTCACTCCCATTTTCTCCACGTGGCCGTAGAAGGTCTTAGCTAGAAGGCTCTTCATGAATGGATCAGCTAAATTGTCCTCCGATGCAATCTTGACCACTGCCACATCTCCTCTCTTAATGATTTTTCGTATAAGATGGTATTTTCTCTCTATGTGTTTACTTGCCTTATGGGCTCTGGGTTCCTTCAAATTTTCCACTGCACCCGAATTATCATAATGTACCATGATATTCTTAGGAAAATCAGGTACCACGCTGATAAGTCCATTTATTTTGTGTTTTTATGGGCATTTTGTTTATTATAAATGTCCTTTTTAGTGTGTTTTGAGTCAAAAAGAACCAGGATGAGGTCATGGGGCATTGCAGAGGTCAAGTCTGGCGAAAGGGGCGTTTTATACCCAGTTATCCAAGCAAAATCCAAGCTAAAGATTCAGTCAGAGGCACAGGGGACTTCTTTCAGCACTCATCCTATATTCGGATGGCGGAATGGTCATATTAGATATGGATGAGGCTGACTGTAAGATGTCGTGCCCATTTTACTTGTGCAGACTTGAGAACAATGGGGCTGGGCTAGGTCGATTGCGAGAAACTCGAGATCAGTTTGAAGAAAGAGAAGAGAAGGATAGCTACACTATCCGAAGAAGAGTTGGAGAAGGACTGGACTCTTGGAGGCGTTGCAAAGAAGAGATAAGCCCAATCCCTAAAAAATAGGGATTTGGTCAACTTATGCTTATCCAGTCAGATCAGCAAGGGCACTCCAGCTCCTGAAATCCAGTGAAGACCCCAGCTTGTTGGGGGATCTCTGATTCAGAAATGTAACTATATAATCTTCTTTTAATTCTGGAAACATAAGTTTTGGCAGTCGGAAACATTGCTACATTTTACATTCTTGCATTTCATTTTCCGTACGTTGCTTTGCAGTAAGAAATAATTCATTGGTCTTAAGCCTTTGGGACTTAGGATTATGTTCCAAACTCAATGTTTATGTTGAGTGTTTTTGCGTATTAAATTCAGTAAGTTTTCTTTACAATTATGTCCTTCATTTCTGCAATTTTAATTATGTCTATCATGCTTGGCTAGACTTTTAATTCTGGTGTTTGAACAACGAAAATGGTTTGAATATAAATCTGGACTCGTGAGGCCAAAGTGGGCATAGTAATGCATGATAGGTTTCTGTTGATTCTTGTGCCTTGTTCCACGTGAGTGTGTGTCTGAAATGTCCAGTGTGGCTGATCACTCATTAGGTAAAGAGGGCACACCACTATTAATTAAATTGGCGAATCGTGACTGCGTGTTGGTTCATATAGTAATAAGGGAATCAATAGGTTGTTGTGGGCACACGAGGAATCGGTAAACACAACAGATATGGGTTCATCTAGGGCACATTATGGTTTGTTCACTTACATCTCTTTGGGGAACCGGGAGGTGGGTGACTGATTAGGGATTTAATTAACGAGGAATCGCTTTTAAGTTTATAATGAAAGGATGAATGAGGAGATGCAGAGAGGAATCCCGTCTCCATAACTAGGTGATTTATCATGTATGAAAATTAGTGTGCCCAAAATCAAGTGGATATATATTTAAACCAAATTCAAGTTCAAATGCCAGAACCTTTGTTATTTGATATTTTCTTTAGTTTCTTTTGCAGCTTTAATTTCCAGTAGTGACAACAAACCAAAACTTTTTTTTATTGGTTACCCGAAGATGGAATCACAACAGTTCTCTGTGGATCGACCCGTACTCATTAGCTGGCTATGCTCGTTGTGGGCACAGGAGTTATAAATTATTTTTTTGAGCGCGAAACAACCGCGCGTCACACGCTCAAGTCCAACAAGAAGCTCTTAAGCCAGACAGTCTCTTTTGCAGCCTTAGAGGTAGCTACATATTCGGCCTCCATGGTGGAATCCGTAATGTATTTCTGCTTTATGCTTCTCTATGCAATGGCTCTGCCTCCTAAGGTAAACACATAGCCTGAGGTAGATTTACTCTGATCTTTATCGGATTGAAAATCTGAGTCCATGTAATCCAAATGCACTTGACTATCAAAGTGGTATACCAGCATATAATCTCAAGTCCTTTTCAGGTACTTGAGTATATTCTTAACCGCAGTCCAGTGACCTTGTCCAGGGTTAGACTGATATCTACTTATCATGCCGATTGCATAGCATATATCAGGTCTA
Organism: Perilla frutescens; assembly: GCA_026008535.1. Taxonomy (NCBI): domain Eukaryota; kingdom Viridiplantae; phylum Streptophyta; class Magnoliopsida; order Lamiales; family Lamiaceae; genus Perilla; species Perilla frutescens. The sequence continues at coordinate 22,984,941 of BRKX01000002.1, forward strand.
GTGCATAGCATAACATACATAAAGCTTCCCACAATCGAAGTATATGGAACGCTCTTTATCTCATCTATCTCAGCCTATGTGTAGGGACATTTTTCCTTGGATAGATGAATTCTATGCCTGGAAGGTATAAAACCTTTCTTAGAATCTTGTATGTTAAACCTAGCTAGCACTGTGTCGATATATGTCGCCTGGGATAAGCACAACATCCTTTTCTGGCGATCTTGAATTATCTTGATTCTAAGGACGTGTCCGGCTTCTCTCAGATCTTTCATATCGAACTGCTTAGACAACCACACCCTTATATTAGATAATACTTTCTTACTATTTCCAATAAGTAAGATATCATCAACATATAGCACGAGGAAAGCCACCACGTTTCCATCACTTTTTTTCTACACACAACTTTCATCCAAACATTACATGAATCCATATGACTGGATAAACTCGTCAAACCGGACATTCCAAGACCTTAACACCTGCTTAAGTCCATAAATGGATCTCTTAAGCTTGCACACTAAGTGCTCTTGGTCTTTAATAATGAAACCCTCTAGTTGCTTCATGTGGATATTTTTCTCAAGACTTCCATTCAGGAAAGCTGTCTTGACATCTATCTGCCAAATCTCATAATCCAAATGAGCAACAATAGACAAGAGAATCCAGATTGACTTAAGCATGGCTACCGGTGAAAAGGTTTCCTCATAATCGATCCCTTCTTTCTGAGTGTACCCTTTCGCCACCAATCTTGCTTTGAAGGTTTCAACCTTCCCTTCAGCTCCTCTCTTACATTTGTAGACCCACTTACACCTAATGGGTTTTACCCCATCTTATGGTTCTACAAGCTCCCAGACTTGATTGTGATCTATAGATCTAATCTCAGACTCCATTGCAATTTTCCAAGAATCTGTATCTTTATCTTAGATCCCTTCATCGTAGGTCCTGGGATCCAATTCATTTAGTCCTTCAGGGAAATCCAAAGATTCACCCAAACTAATGAATCTATCAGATTGGCGTACAACCCTCCCATTGCGACGAGGCAGTTCATATACTTTTGTGACACATTGTGTAGTAATTTGTGGTTTCTCTTCTTGTACTATTGGTGTCGGATTTGAATTTTCCCCTCGAAGCTCCTCGAGTATTATCTCACTTCTTGGCTTGTGATTTATCACATAGTCTTCCTCTAAGAATCGAGCATTAGTACTCACAATGATCTTCTGATCCTTAGGACTATAAAATAAACCACTTTTCATTCCTTTAGAATATCCAACAAACAGTCTAACATCCATACGTGGTGCCTCCTTATCAGCTTCCTTATCCAGCACATGTGCTGGACTACCCCAAATTTGAAAATGTCCAAGACTGGGCTTTTGTCTAGTCCAAAGTTCTGTGGGCGTAGATGGGACTGATTTTGATGAAACTACGTTAAGAATATAGGCTGTCGTTTCCAAGGCATATCCCTAGAATGAAATAGACAGATCTGAATAGCTCATCATCGATCTAACCATCTCTAATAATGTTCTATTCCTTCTCTCCACCACGCCATTCTGCTGTGGCATTCCCGGTGCAGTCAACTAGGATGTAATCCCATTCTCTGCCAAGTAGTTCCTAAATTCATTTGAGAGGTACTCACCACCACAATTAGACCGTAGTGATTTGATACTTTTATCTGTATGTTTTTCCACTTCCTCTCTAAATTCTTTGAAAATCTCAAAGGATTCTGACTTACGGCGTAACAGGTATATGTATCCATACCTTGAGTAATCATCAATGAACGTGATGAAATACTCGTACCCTTCTCGAGCCTGAACTGACATAGGGCCACATAAGTCAGAGTGAATCAAATCTAATACCTCTTCAGATCTATTCCCTTTATCCTTAAAGGGTCGCTTAGTCATTTTACCTTCCAAATAGGATTCACACAAAGGGAATGATTCTAGGACCAATGAAGATAAGGGCCCATCGTTTACTAGTCTTTGTATCCATTTAAGGTTAATATGGCCAAGCCTAAGATGCCAAAGATAGGTTTGATTCATTTCCGTAGGTTCTTTTCGTTTGTTAGGGTTTATGATCGATGTATTCAGTAAATGCATTTGCATAGTGTTTTGTATAGGATTAAGTAAATAAAGATGTCCATCCAATGTGCTAGAACAGATAAAATGTTTATCACTAAAGATAACAACCTTGTTATCAAAAGAAACAGAATATCTATTCATAAAAAGTTTAGAAACTGAAATCAAGTTTCACCTAAAACTAGGCACATAAAGACAATCTTTTAAAACTAAAATCCTATCACTACTAAAAGATAAGGTGATGTCTCCCACTGCAACTGCCGCCACTTTTGTAGTATTATCCATGTAGACTGAAATCTCTCCATCACTTGGTTGTCTTTTTACCAGGAACCCGTGTAAAGACATGCAGACATGATTAGTAGCTCCAGTATCTACTACCCATGACTGAGTAGAACAAGTAGCTAAATATGTTTCAACAATGAGAGATTGAGACATATCCTTATTCTTCTTCTTGTTACGACAATCCGCCTTCCAGTGACCTGGTTGGCCGCACTTGAAGCACTTTGTCTTTGACTTAAATTCCTCGGGAGGAATCTTAGTCTTGGATTTCTTTACCTTAGGTGCCCCTCTGAGGCTTTGTTTGGCGCATTCCTCTTCTTCCTATTAGTACCGGAAGAAGACGTCCTATTTTCAGCTAGGTATGTCTTCGGGTTTTTCTTCTGAAGTAACTCAGTCGTTTGAAGATCTATGAGCAGTTCAGATAAAGTAACATCCTTCTTTATCATGTTGAAGTTCAATTTAAACTGCTCAAACTTCAGAGACAGACTGTGAAGCACGATGTCTATCTGAGACTCGGCATCCAAATGTCCACCCAAGGTCTCGATCTCAGCTAGATAACCCATTATACTGAAAACATGATCCTTTACAGGTGTGGAATCAGCCATTTTCGTGCTCATTAGTTTCTTCATCGCCAAATGGCGCGCTGAGCGATTTTGGTAACCGAAGAGATCCTCAAGATTATACATGACATCATAAGCAGTCTTCATAGACTGATATTGCAGTTGCATCACGTTTGACATAGAAGCCAAAATGTAACAACATGCAATCTCATCAGACTTGAGCCACTTAGCATAGGCCAACCTCTGCTCTTCGCCAGAATTCTCATCTAGCTTCTGAGGACATTTCTCTTCAAGTACAAATTTGTGTCCTTCCGCAATGAGAACAAGATTAAGGTTTCGAAACCAGTCATTGTAATTTTCACCGATTAACTTATTGTCTTTGAGAATAGAGGATAGGTTGGAGAGTGCCATGATGATATAGAATAAGTGAAAAGTAAACATGCAGTACAGTCACAAACTTTAGGATACTCACATATAATCGTATACCTAAAAAAAAATTATATGTAATCCACCGACATTTTAAAAATGTTTTCTATAAGTCACGTTAGTGTGGACGTTTATAAAATTAATTCTTAAATAGGTAAAACCACCTTTAATTTACCTCTAGTTAAATTTCCTTATGACAAGTAAATTAATAATCGGAGACAACCACGGTCGTGTAACCTTCTAATTAATAAGCCACATTAGTGTGGACGTTTATTAATAAATTACACCTAAGTGTGAATACCATCATCTTAGCACCAAGTCCACTATTTTGAACTCCTTGCTCGAGTTGGAGGATTCAGTTTGTTCTAGTAGTGTTCTACAACTATCTTGATTAAGAAATTTAATTTCTAGAGATAACAGTGAAATGACACATTCGTGATGGAGGAAGACCTATTGTCAACTCGCATGTCAATCACATCTCAATTAAACTAGATTAATGGAGAATGTTTGAGATTTCTACATACTTTGGTATGAATCTCTCCCACTTAGTTATTCAAGATTGAGGTTTCATTTTATCCCATTGTAAAACATGCAAACATCACATAAAATGATAAAACACCATTACATGCTTCAAACAACATAATAAGCAATAATAATAAAACCAACTATCATGAATTATATCTCATGTTGCTGAATGAGATAAAATCTTGAAAGTCAGCTCCAGAACTTGGACATGGTCACCGTCCCCTTCACTGCGCCTCGCCAAAAATCCAAGCTCTAATTAGGATTTCAGGATGTGAATCAGTGATACTTCCTTTCTTGCGTTGCACTACTTTCCTCCTTTGAGTTGATCTTCAAACCTTATTCAATATAGAATATCTATTCCTTAAAGGAAAAAACTAATATATCTAGAATAAAATTACAACTCAATAACTTGGTCTAACAATTTTATTTCTATTACATTAAAACAACATAAAATAAAACCTAGACCTAATCCATGGATTTTCTCATGCATTAAAATCACATAGCCAAAATGGCATGCGGCCCATCATACATTCAACATAAAATTAAAACATACATCACATAATTAAGGAGCCATGATAGTCGGTAATCATGTAAACAAGTCAGTCTACAAATCTAACAATCACATGATTAACATAAAATAACATTATCGAAAATAGCTACAAGATATAATTTGGAAGTTAAAATAATTATCCATCAAATTTAATCTTGATATACTCGAAAATTGAATAAGAATAAATCTGGAAATTTATCAAAATTATCCGCCAAATGTATTTTTAATTTTCGGATAAACCCTAATTAATTAATATTTGGAAATCTTGATATAGATCAAAAATATATCCCAAATATTTGGATAGGCTAGGATTGAAAATATCTAAGATAAAATCTAGAAATTTAATCCACTTCAAATTCCATCCAAATTTAAATCTTATCTTCAATCCTATCTAGATTAGAATTAAGTAATTTATGATATACACCAAAAATTACTTTTCCAATTCTTATCTACCAAGATTTCGAAAATATCAAGAAAACAAATCTGAAAATTTGATCCACTTCAAACTCTTTCCAAATTTAAATTATATTTTCAAATCCTTTTGCATTAGAATTTGATAACTATTGATATACATCAAAAATTACCTTATCCAATTCTAATCACATAGATTTCAAAAATTTCAAGTCTATTAAATCTGAAAATTTGATCCACTTCAAATTCTTCCAAATATAATATTCTATTTTCCAATCTATCTAGATTAGAATTAGGTAACTTTATGATATACATCAAAAACACCAAATCTAATTCTAATCACCTAATTTTCAAAACACAGAACAATTAAATCTAGAAATTTGATTTTCATCAAAAACTTTTCCAAATCAACTTGTTGTGACCGAAAATTGCAACAAGAAAATTAGGGAATTTAAATCTCCAGAATTCGAAAACTTTGAAGATCAAATTTTCAAACATGAACATAAATAAATCTGGAAATTTTGACATGATCAAAATACCATTCCAAACTTAATAACAACATGGCTGAAAATTTAGTGTTCCTCAAAACTAGAATTTTTGAACTACATCAAAAATTCATCCAAGTTTTGAACACTTAAAAATCGAAATACATACACATTTAAATCTGAATATTTAAGCACCATAAATTTATCACCAAATTTAAACATGTATCTCGAATTTATCCTAGGATTAAATCTAGAACAATGCCAAAACCCGCACTGATACCAGTTGTTGGGTGTTTTTTTTTTTAATTGAACCACCGCAGGATCTAATTGGATGTTCATTAATCCTAATGTCATGCATGTTATAATTTAATGCAGCACATATATTTTAATTAACCGAGTTCAATTAACATGCATAGCCAATTTAATCAATTCTACTAAAGCGGAAACATAGAAATTGAAAAACAACTTACAAATTAAACGACGGGTTGAGGACAAGATTAAAGGTCTAATCTTGTTGTTTCATGTATGAAATCAACGCCCCTTATGCTATTCCACTCCTTGATCTTCTGCTGTATTCCCGGACTGTATCTAGATTCATGATGAGCTGAAATCTACTAGATAGGTATAGATATTGTAATATCCCAAGATATTTTCATAATAATTATTTAGAAACCTAGATACCTATTCGGAAATAGTCATATTAGGACCTAATGATAATCCTATATTTGAATCCTACCCAAATAAATCATAATTTATTTGAAATAACTATTATTATTATAAATAGTAATATTATAATTTGTTTGCAAACTAATTAGATTTATACAAGTGTATTCGGACAGTAGTCATAGGTGAAATTGTAATATCGGATTTTAATTTACTTGATAGCACACGATAAAATTAGTTGGACGTGATAAAATCTAAAATTTTGTTCCTAGCACTAGAAATATTTGAGTTCTAAAAAGTTTACTTTCATGTTTTAAAATGTTTTAGGGATTTTGTTTATTTAGGTAAGACTTAGATTCTATTTATTCATTTATTTTAATTTGGAAGAGACTTTGTATTAAAATAATAATAATAATAATAATAATAATAATAATAATAATAATAATAAATTAATTAAAAGATTACTATGATAACAATGATATTTTCCTCCCTCCCCGTTAATTAAACATGTAGCAGAAATCCCCCATTTTAACCGAGTCATCAAAAACACATGTCCTTCAATCTATTAAACCCCATGAATATGCCTCCATTTTTAACATAGGAACAGATGCTTTAACCAACCACTGCTCCAAACTCTTCTACCAAAATCGAGAGTTAGATCAAATCCTCAAACTAAATTAGGAATCAACTGCTTAGTTCTTTAGATTATAGGGCTACAGCAACTCACTCTCTTGGTAAGCCTATTTCCAGTGCAAATTTCTGTATTTGCTGTATAAAATCATATATCTGTAATCTCAGCATATTTCCATATTTGAATTTACTAAAAATCATGAATTCATATCACTATAATCCATCAACTCATGCTACATAATGCATCAATCCAACACCAAAAATAAGAATCTTACCCTCAATTAAATTCACCGAGACCATTTTCAAAATATCAGATTCCAATCAAAATCCTTCATAATCAAATATGTGAATTCCATACTATAGGTATTTCAGAATTTAGAGCTATATATTGTAGAATTAAAAAAAATAGAATTAGAGAGAGAAGCTGGTGGGTTGAGTCGAAGCAGGGGAGGGCGTCGTCGACTAGGCTTGGTCTCGGCAAAGCTAGTCTGAGTCGTGTTGGAGGTCTGAATTTTGCCGGTTAATCATCGGCGTCGTACCGAGCTCCGGAGGAAGTCGAGTCGCCGAGAGCTTGCGTCGTGTTGTTGTGGTGGTTGAATTTGCGTCGAGCTGTTTGATGATTGAAGTTGTCGGCCTAGGTTGCAGCAGGTGCGGCTATAGATATCGGGTCGGGGTTTTCACGTCGTCGGCGGGCGGCGGCGAGCTCGCCGGCGTCGGGGAAAAAAAAAGGGGGAAGAAGAAGAATTAGGGATTCTAAGGGGTGAAATTGGGGATTTTTGATTGGTGTTCTATTCTTCCTATCATGATTTTGCAAGGAAGATGAAAATAAATTGGGATTTAGGGATTTAGGTAAGATTTAACTTTGATGATTTTTATGAAATTCCTCCATCTCCAGTCGGCCAAGAGAGAGAGAGAGTAATGAGAGAGAGAAGAAAAGAAGTTGAATTAGGAATTGGATTTTCTTTTTTTTTCAATAAGCTGTCGTGATTTTCTTTGGAGGAAAGAAGGGATTTAGTTACAATTAAATAAACAATTAAGTAAATTGCATGAAGGTCCATCCTCAATAATTTACAAAATTAGAAAAAAAAAGCCCCTAGAAGATATAAAAATTTCATAATCACTTATAATTGTTTAAAAAAAATACATTTGGATCCTATAAATTTTTCAGAAATTAATACCTAGCCTAAAACTTCATAAATTGATTAAATTTGCCCATAAATTTCCTAATTTATAGATTTATTTAAAATTAAAATTAGCCCAAATTATTTAAAAATCAATTTAGCCATAAAATTTTATCTGAATTTTCTATTTAACCCAGAATTCATAAATTAAGTATTTAGGCCTATAAATCTTTAATTTCATATTTATTAAAATTATAATTGACCTGAACGAATTATTTGAAAATTTTGATATTAGGTGCGGCTCGATTACCCTTGTCCACTTTGTGATTCTCTGCTCAATTATACGTGATCATATTATCAGGTGGGTTATATTTTTCTCAAATTTATGTTCAGCTAATAAGCTCAATTGTTTATCAATTATGAAGCATGAATATCTGTATCAAAATGTTTTATCTCAATGTTCGCGTTCGCCAGTATCCTACGAAAACATTGAGTGCTTAACTAGACTCGAGTTCGGATCCTTTAAGCTTTGGGATCGTATACACTATCCTTTATTAGACAGCTGGGCTGGAGGACGTGTATATAAGTTAAGACACTATAGGAAGGGACAGCTGAGACAGAGTGTGTAAGGTTAAAAGAAGCTTTGTATACATGGAATACATTTTAGTTTTGAAACCTTTCCATTGTTATACTTGTGTGGATACAATATTCATATTTATAAAATGATTATGAACTGTTTATCAAATTTGCCCACTGGGTACACTAGTACTCAGCCTAAATCTTTTCTAAATATTTTCAGGTTGAGAGACAGGCTAAAAGATGATGAAGCTGGGGCAAGGGCTGTGTTTTTGTTGATATATGCTTGCTCTTTTTGCATTGTTTAGAGATCTTAGATACTCTAAACAAAGAAGTACTTGTAAATATTTTGCTTAAGTTTAATAAAGATGCTCTACGCTTCTTCCGTTTACTCTGATATAATTTATTTTCAGTTGTTTGAATCATAATATGATTTGTGCTTGTTATTGAGATCTGTCCTTACAATTAATTGGCGGGATAAGTTCCCTTTCATGATTGATCATTGATTCAAGTTCCTTCTAAGATGCCTTAGAGCGTGGTTAAATTCTAGTTATAGAGGTTATGCTGCCCAAGTGTTTCGGGCACTAACCCTATTTCTTTGTTTATTTTTATGCCACAACTCATCTTCTTTTTCCCCAGTAGCGCATCGGTCCCTTGTCACTACTTCTCCGGGATCGGGGCGTTACAGATACTGTGGAGATAAAGAGAACAAAAGAGAGTTGAATTGTAACACTATGAATTTCGATCCCCATTTCCCTATTATAGGGGAGATGGTCGAAATTAACAAGTCCCAGACTTACTGGGCTTGGGCCTCTATCTCTTTTTCTATCTCCAGTCCATTAAAGTCATATTGGGCTACAACAGAGATCTAGAAGAATATTAAATTGGCCTGCTAATTTATTAAATTTCCAATATCCAATAAACTTAGGATATTATTAAATAAATTAAGTATTATTTTTATTACACTAAAGAAATAATACTAACCTACCAATTTAATACATATTTCTGAATATGCTTTCTCCTTTAGTCCAGCCATTCCTCGTGTTTAAGATATAATGCCCATTAATTAATTATGTAAGATTCTGACTGCTATAATTAATTAATATCTTATCCTTGAGTAGTACCACAAGATTTACTCGTGTACGGAATAAATTCCACTTGTAGGGTTTCAACATGAACTTGTGTTTCCTTAAGAGAATACCATCAACTTGGCGCACCAGGAGACGATGCCCCTACATATTGCACGACCCATGATAAGTGTAAATGTTACAACCTAAGATATCGAGCTTATTGATTCTATGAAAGAATCTCACCCTTTGATAAATTAAAGCTGCAAACACTACACTTATATGTCCGCCATTATATAGGGATTAAGAACTCGAACTCTGTAGATTCTTATTCTCTCATTTAAGGTCAAAATACAGAATAGAATCCTAAGTAGATCCTCCTCAATACACTTGTCTGTGTATTAGAATAATTAGTTAGTCAAGACAAACTAACTATCAGATTATTCTACGGCGTATCGATAGCAGGTTCAGTGCCATCTAGACCGTTAGCCTTTTAATACATTACAAAGAACCGATGATATGATCTAACTACGTGTTTACCCACACCATATAATCTACAATGTAATTATAGTGAACGTGCATGTAAATATAACAGTTTAAATGCAAACAGTAACTGCAATTATATTCATTCTAAATCATCATAAAACATCATCAATAATGTATACAAAAGACAGGTCTTGTAGTATACAAAACCAACAGTGTGAGCTTGTGTACAATTTATAGATATGCAAGATTAAACAAAATAGTACAACACACAGACGATTTATAGAGGTTTGAAGTCTGAAATTTCTATGTCCTCTCTTCCTTCCACAGAAAGGCAAATTCACTATATAACTTGAGATTTTTTACAAATTATACAATGAACGACAGTTGGCTAAACCTGGTAACAGTGAGTTTCTTGACACGGTCATCTCAGTAGATCAACGGCTCACACTTGCAGTCCCCAGCAACTAGCTATTGCGACGGTAGTTTCTTTAGCGGTGGCTCACACTTAGCTGGAGAGTTAGGTGCTACTGTCAGCTTTACAGGGTTTTAGATCTCTTTCGATCTTCAAGAGGTTAGTCTTGAACAAGAATATAAACTGATGTTACTCCTTGAGTTGAGCTGAGTAGTTGATCGGTGTATTGCTTGAACTGAAAAGATTGCTCTGGCTGGACTTTCAACAACTAGATGATTGTTTGAAGCTTTAATTAAGATCTTCTTCTCAATTGAGACTTTCGCAGCTTTGCGGTAGTGTTTTTAACTTGAGCTAAAAGGAAGGGAGAAAGAAAGCTCAGTTGTCAATATATACAAAAGAATCGAGAGTATGAGTCTGATTAGCGAAAGTCAATTGAAAATAAAATTCAGTAATCTTATATAGATGAGTGATCGTATGACCGTTGAGTTCCATTGGTCGATGGCTCTGTTAGTTCATCAATGGTATGTTGATTTTCATAGCCGTTAAAGCTTGTTGAAGTAGTCATTACTCAATCAATCGATCTCCCTTGAGCATTAACTTCATGATCTTCATCATCGAAATTCACTTACCTTACCCTTGGATTGAGGTACTTAAACCTAATATTCTCTTAACTTTAAGACATCTAGTTGTCTACTATCTCAAACCTTAATGTGCTCTTTTCACTTAATCTTTCCCGGCAACGGTACCAAAATTTGGTACGTCATTTTTCACCAAAAATAATCCGACCGAAAATCGGTATGCCCACACTATCTACAATAGTGGCGAGCAAGATAGTCTTCTAAAGGACCGCTAAGAATTACTCCAAACCTTCAATCTGCAGAACCAAACTTTCCAAACGGGTTTTGTTGTTGTAAAATAAAACAAACAAAAATAAACAAATAAACAGAGAGTAGTGTTTTAATAGATTATGAAGAATATTCCGGCTTTCGATTAACTCCACCCTAGCTTAACTATGTCGATCCTTGATGCAAAGATAATTTCAATTAACACATGCAAACCAGTTGTAGCCACCGAAGACACTTACTGACGTAGCCTAATTCTTCCTTAGTTTCTCGATAATCAGGAAGACACTTCACCAATTAATTCTCTAATCGACTGACAACCGTAAGAGACACTCTATAGGTTTAATGAGCCGACAACATTAAAAGCTAGAGAAACCTGATTCAAAACCAACAGACTCTGACACAGGACCGTTGAATAAAGACTATTATTCTTTCAATTCTGAAGAACCGTTGTACCACTAATTAAACTTAAACCACAATTACGGATGGCCGGTTTAATTAGCTACTAATTAATTCTGATCTACTAAATATTTGAAACTACCTAGCAGATTCGAAACAATTAACAGAAGCATGCAACTAATTAAAATAGAAAAGCAATTAGATCTCACAGTATAGCTATGCCAGGGTTTCGTTAATCTTCACCAGAATAGAAATGAGTTTAGCTTGATTGCATAATTAAAATTGAACTCCAAAGTAGTAAAAATTGAACACGATTAAATTGCAAAGAAGATGAAAATAAATCTGTTCAAAACACGTCTCCGTTCTCGCTGTAAAGTCTGGAATAAACGCAAAGATTCATCCTAATCTATATATAATTATCCTTAAATATCAAGTCTTAATTAAGGAAATAAAGTCATAAATCGATCCAAACTAGAAAATTAAAAAACCAAGGACTCTAAAGGCGGTGTGAAGGCTGCTATACACGTCCAAGCCCATGACTAAGCAAAACAAGCGCTTTGGCCCAAACTCTCTCACGCATCAGGTCCAATTTTGAATTCTCGACCCCTTCTTTCCTTCAGTATGCCCATACGGCCTGGACCGCAAACTCCTCCAGCTTAACTTCAATCACACTTCGCTGTACTCTCCCAAAAATCGACCAATTCCTCCAACTTCATGATAATCACCTGCAATACTTACAAAACATACTTTTCTTCCACAAAACATATTTATCCGGCAATTAACATTATCAATTCATATCAAAATGGCCCAAAAGATATATGCAAAAATAGCCCAATCAACTTATATTCTAAAATAACCTTTATATTTTCCACAGAGTTCTAAGTCGGCTACCCTAAAAGGCCTATTAAAGATATCCTCAACAAGCTACTGTCACCAATCCTTTATTCTTTTTTTTCTTAAACAAACTATGTCATTGAGAGAAAATCATTCTTTATTATTTCCGAAAATAAAATAAAAATTCATCCCTAATAATCCACTGATCACGGCCTTTATTACAATTCCTAAATTTAAAACATCTTCTAAACAAAATTGCTTACCACGAAAATACTGAGCGGTGTACTTAACCTAGCGTTGTCTTTCTCTTTGCAACTACTCACGATTCATGGCATATGCATGGGCGTTAGCTTTCATCTCACATTTTCTTCTCTTCTAGTGTGTTCTCCTCTTCCGACCTTTCTCCCCTTTCATTATTTCCTCTCTTTTCCACGTTTTCTCTTCTTAGAAAATTTCTTTGTTGAAGTTTAGAACAATTTGAGGATATGTGTCCTTCCTCGTGATACTAATAACATGCATTCCGTCTGAAATGGCATTCCCCATTGTGATGTCTACGACATTGTGGGCAAAACAGTTTATTTGGCATTGTTTTGAAATTTCTACCCTCAGTCTGCCTCGATTTCTTCTCAAAATGGAATTCTCTTTCCTTGTCATTTTCATCATGACATCTTTTATCATGGTCGGTTGGGTTCCTAAAAGTAGAGTTCTCCAAAATTACGCAACTAGCTACAACTTGAGCATGCTCCACTACCTCTGAGTATCTTGCAATGGTTCCTTGAGCGGCTAAGATCCATGCGATCTCTGAGTGTAAATTGTACTCGAAGTTACTCATATTCTTTTCTTCAGTATCCATAAGTGCGGAGCATATCGAGAAAGTTGGTTAAACTTCCTGTCATACTCTATAACCGTCATGCTCCCTTATCGCAAATTTATCATCTCGAGCTCCTTCTGCTTTCGATGGCCCTCGGGAAAAACTTTATCAAGATTAAATTCTTGAACTTGACCCAATTTAGATTTCTACAACATTTAGTTGTCTTAACGCGAGCTAAGTTTTGCCACTAATGTCCTGCACCACCGATCAGCTAAAAAATAGCACATGGTACCTTCTCTGCATCCGTACAGTTGAGGTGTTCAAAGATTTATTCCAGCTTAAATATCCATTCCTCCATGTCAAGTAGTCTTTCGTTACCCTTTAGCTTGGGCGGTACCATTTGTCGGAACTGCTTGACCATGGCATTTTACCTTCATTCCTCAGTGGAGGGGCATTTTGAGGTATGGATTGCCTCAATGCTTGTGTTAACTCTTGCACGAAGGTTGGACGGTTATGAGAGACTCATCTTGTATTGTCATTATCCAATTGAGTTTCCTCACTATTAGCTCAAGCATTACGGTGTTTGTTGACCATAATTCATATTTATCGAGTCCATTAAAAAATATATATATAAAGCTCAAAATCAAAATAACAATTTTATTGAATTACAAGATCAAAAGCTAAAATACTTAAATATGGGAAAATTAACAAAGATAACAAGAGTCTTGCATGCATGATTTTTAGACATTACTAGCTCTCTTTATCCTCTTATTGAAACTCTTCTTCGTGTTTGAATTTTGCCTCCCTACTATAACACTTTGGACATCTTCCTGTAAACATAATGCTTCCAAACTTCGAGAAGTTGTGCAATGAAATCATTGAAATTTAATATCTCGTGAACCTCATCCATATCCAGTACAAATCATCTGCAATCTTTAATTACGCTATTGGCTAGCCAACTCACAATTTTTGGTGCAATGGATTGGACCCTTTTAGCGGCATACAACGGGTTGGGCGTGCATTCTTCTTTTTCAAATTTTCCCCATAGGTTCTGAATTTTTAGCAGTTGTATTTCCACTCCAGAATAGTTATCCCATGCAAGATCACAAAAATCACTCAATAATTTCTCCTAACGGTTTATCACACGACTGGCTAAAAGATCCTATGAACCCATCTTGTTGTCCTCATCCTCACGGTCTGATATACTCTAACCATCTAAAAGCACAATCCTTAGAGTAAACTTCGAGGACTATATAAAAAAATATTTTTTCCCATAAATCATACCTGCATTTCTTCCATAATATCATAACTCATAAATATTTTACCTTGACTTCGTGTGATTCGGCAGACGTGATGATGATATGTTTTTTTTATAAATTATTTTTTTAGCAAGTCTACAGAAGCGTAGACTCACTCTAATACCAACTATAACGTCCCAAAATTTCATAAATAGAAATATCTCACTTATTTAATAAAAGAGTTTAATACAGCGAAAGCAATACTTAAAATGAAACATTATTTATTTAATCTTGACCATCACCATGTCTGCACGTCATCGCCCGAACATCCTTAACCTGAAAGAATAAATAGTTTTGGAGTAAGTGCTATTAAGTCAGTGGGGTCCACATTTATCCAAATTATACAAGTACATAACATAATAAGTTATCATAGCATAATACCCATAGACCGTCACATTATAATAATCCGGAGGTGTCATCAATATACATAAAGCCCGCAGGCCATCATAAATTATGTAGGGCATCATCAAGTAAATCGGAGGATGTCATCAATAGCACCTGCATATCATATACAAGCACAATAGAGCTAAAAGTATTATAATTTCAATGCCGGATCTCCCACCTCACTTAATTTTAAAACTTGATTGAAAACGAATTTCGGTCGCTACAATATTAATCGCAGAATGAACACAACGACTTTTATCCTATTTTATAATGTTTGCATAATGTTTAAAACATCGCATTTAATTAACCCACATTTTTTTTACAATTGTAACATTCGAATTATTTTGCAGTGATATTTGTTCATCTGTACACTATTTTTCAATTTACTTAAATGATGTTGTTTAGGATACTATTAATGGGTATGATGAAATGTCGTTTAAGTAATAAAATTTTTTAATGTTTATCCAAAATTTTGAAATATCAGGGTTTAAGACAAGGAGTTTCAGAGTGAAACTCTAGCAGGTTGGCCAGGCGTGGCTGCCATTGATTCACTAAAGGGACATTTTAAGTTAGGCGACAAGAATTTAGTGTAAAAGTTAACGACAAACACCGGTTGACGAGGAAGAATTTGACCATACGTTGAAAATTCAATTTTTCAAAAACTCACTTGAATTATATTGTGATTGCGTAGAAAATGAAAGGCTGCGGTGTAATTACAAAATAGAGTAAACGGGCATTGTGTTAATGCATGCAATTAACCCTATATAAAAAGAGAAGGTATTCCATGCAACAAGGCCTATTTCAGATGGCACGTGGGTTCACACGGTCGTCTATTTTATTTTTTTCTAGCAGTTTTTTTTATTTTTTTTTCATTTTTTTATTCGATTTCACCAAAAAAAAATTCTAAAAAAAAACAAAATAAACCCCTAACAACACCCCAAAAAGTCCTAAAATACACAAAATAAATCACTAAAATACCCCCCAAAAAACTCTAAAAAACACAAAATATACCCTAAAAAAACCCCCTAAAAAACTAAAAAAACCCCCTAAAAAACCATGAACCCTAAAAAAACCCCTAAAAAACATGACCCTTTAAAAAATCATGAACCCTAAAAAAAACTCTAAACTACTAAGCTCTAAACATTAATTCGAATGGAAAAAATCAAAATTTGAACTAAATAAACAACTATAAAATAACTAGCAGACCACTTACTTTTTAATGATACAGATGATACTTTTCGAATTTTTGGTGATACTTTTTAGTGAGACTGTTGATACTGATTTAATAGTTTTTTTCTACTTTTTTGCGGGTTGACCCGCGTTGACCCAGGTCAAAGCGCGAATTTAACCACGTTGACCGAATCAAAATGCGGGTTTGATCCGATCCGTCTTAAATAGCACTATTTACACCAAGTGCATGAAAGTGTTTGCCATATAAAAAATGCATGCAAGGTCGTTCATCTATATGATCGACTAGTCAAGCATGGGAAAATTCAGCGACGAAATAAAGCCGGAGGTGGTAATTTACAAAGTTGGAATATAAGGTAAACAGCATTTAATTGTGTTGATTAATATTCCAATTTGGGTTGCTTGAAATTAATTAATATACAGTAAGTTTGAATTAATTAGTAGGTAGTAGAGTCATATACGTCTACTTAAAAGCTAGCTATGTATATCAACTTTATGAGTGAGAGGGGCCCCATCTCAAAGTCTTGGTCGTCTCACCACAGCACCATGCATTTTTTATCACCCACGTACGTCTCCGGCCTTACTAATATTTTATACTCTCCCAATCCCTCTTGATTTGATTGCATATTCTTCAATCAATTACACAATTTTAATTACAACATCGATC
This sequence comes from Perilla frutescens, assembly GCA_026008535.1. Taxonomy (NCBI): domain Eukaryota; kingdom Viridiplantae; phylum Streptophyta; class Magnoliopsida; order Lamiales; family Lamiaceae; genus Perilla; species Perilla frutescens. The sequence continues at coordinate 23,001,621 of BRKX01000002.1, forward strand.
TATGGTTTAAGCTATGCTTCATATAATATTGTTTTCATCGAGGCTTCTTCCCTTCATTATTTTGTTTGTGGGGTTTGCTTCTGTAGCAGCTCGGTTGCCTGATGACGAATGTAAGTGTATATATTAACGATCTTAATTAATTTATTTTCTCTTTATTATTATGAATTAATTTTTGAATTTGGGTTCAGTGAAATCATTGTCGGTGATAGCAAGGACTCTGGGGAAGACGGATTGGAGTTTGGGTGGCGATATTGATCCATGCAACGGCCAGTCACCGTGGTGGGTGAATAGTACTCAACAAAATGGAGTAATTTGCGACACCAACTGCAGCCTTGGGAGCAATATTACATGTCATGTTACTGAGATGTGAGTTATTCCACATTTCTACTCCATCTTACTCTACACCATTCCATAATTACTAATTAATTTTATTCAATTGAAAATTAATTAGTATTTTAAATTTAGAATGATGTTAAACATATCTATTTTAATCATATACTACCTCCGTTTCAAAATGTTTGTTGTTTTAGGGGTTTTTTTTTTGTTTCAAAATGTTTGTTGTTTTATATAATTTGATATCCTCTATTCCAATTTTAACCCTCTCTGATCCTACAAGATTTCTTGATTCTAACTTACCTATAATATATGAAGAGAGAAAAATATATGGAGAGAGAAAATATTGTTATTTTTTAGGAAAATATAGATGAATTAGATTTTATGCAATATATGAGGGATGGGTATATTTATCCACAAAATTAATTCTTAATTCCAAATAAAAAAAACAAAATAATAAACATTTTGAAACCGAGATAGTATAAATCTCTTGTTGCAAGCATGAATATCACATTCGTCCGCATTGAACATATGGTAATTTTCTTCGAGTGTGGGTGTGGGTCCACACATGATAATTTTCCTATCCAAACAAAACTACAAATAATCAGGTTTTCTAAAAGCACAAGCCGCAAAGACCCTCTCACCGACAATTCGTTTTTTCTGATTCTTTTCCCATTTTTTTCCATTGTTTCTTGTATTTTATTTTTTTGTGTTTCAAATTTAGTGTTTCAATTCGTATTTCACGATTAAATTTATAAAACTTTCTTTTATTTTTTCGTCAATTTTGATTTTTTATATTTTAGTTTAATTTTGTGATTATTTTCTAGGATTAATCTCATTCAGTTAGGGTTTATAATTATTTTTTAATTATTATGATTGATTATTTTAAAAATGTGATTTATCATTTTTCAAATTTCAATCTTTTATTGATAAATGTGACTAGGTTGATTATGTTATAATTAGCTAGCGCTGTCATTCTCGATTCAAATTTTCTATTCTACTTCTTTGTATTTCACTGCGTGCATGTTTGATCACTATTAAATTTATGATTTTAATAACATTTATCATAAAATCAAAATGAATATAATTATAATATAAATAATTATAGCAAACATTTATCAACAAAAAATAATTAAAAAACTATAAATTATAATATGAGATAATCAATTATAATAATGAATTATTAATTGAAAACTCTAAAAAATATTTATAAACCATTATTGGGTGGGATGAATCCTAATTCACAATTGTAAAATTAAATTAAAACACAAGAAAAAAATTTGAAGAAAAAGTTCAAGAAACCTATAATTTAAATAATGTTTTATTTATGCATTCTTTAATGTAGAATAAAAATATATATCCTAGTTATTTATTTTTAATTTAAGCTATATTGCATTATTTAATGTTAGAGGAAGTTTTATAAGAGATCGTCTTATTGGTTAAGATTCATAAGAAGGATTAAAATTTAGATCCAAACACATTCAAACATAAAAATGAATTATAAATGTACCGCTGAATATGTATTTGAATTTCAGATCTTAATCAATCTTTTACATATTTTGAATGATTATTAAATTGTATAACTTGGTATTTTTCACATTTATTCTGATTTTTCTATCAAATTATGTGTGTTTATAAGTAGAAAAGCATAAGATTTTTTTTATTCTTCCTTTTTTATTTTTATTTTTCTAAATGTAATGAAAATATGTCTATATCTTTGTTGTGTGTTCATACATACATATATACAGGCGCGTGCGCGCACAAACACACACACACACACACACACAGATATAGAATTTGGTTTAAATGAGAACTTATCTTTGAGTGAGAACTAAGAACTATTTATGGCCATTGGATCCAACAAATTTATGTTTTTTTTCTACCATTTTGTTAATAGATATGGAACAATTAAGTATTTTGCAATATCAACTCCTTAATAATAGATATTAATCCAATAATAATAGGAATTGTCATATCCAAATTTATTTTGATTTCCTTCTTTCTCTTCCCCACTACACACATGATTATCTTTATTAATGTACATATCTATAATTTCCTCATTTATTAAAGATTATTCAATGTTTTCGATTTTTCATATTTTTGTAGTTGAATTTCTTTCGTCTTTTTTATTAAAGATTGTTGTGTATCAAATTTCCTCTTCTATTAAAGTTTTTTTTCTATTTCGTTCACCAACATTGCCTATTATATTTCAAATATTGTATTTTTGCTAAATTTTTATAAAAAAACTTACTAAATATTATTTTATTGCATTCTATTTCCTTTTTTCTCTCTCATTGTTATAAATCTAAAATTTAAATATATGTTGCAATATTATAATTATAACATTGAATTATGGTGTGATTTTTTTAAAAAAAATAAAATTATGTATCGATATACCGTACCGTACCGAGACGCCAATATACCGTCTGCATATCGGTATACTGTAGAATTTCGGTATATAGCGGTATTTCGGTATATACTGATACTGCAGTAGCGTAATTTTTAAAAATTCATACCGTTACTGTACTGAAAATTCACGATACCATACCGAAAATCTCAATATACCGAAAATTTGATATTTTTGGTATTTTTTCGGTACGATAAATGCAGTATTTCGGTATATTTTCCACCCCTAAACATATTGTATTCACAGTATTCATGAAACATTATTATAATACTAACATGATACATTTATATTGCTATTTTGAAAAAATGAATATAAAAAAAAATTTAAAAATAAAAATAAATCAAAATACATAATTTTTTAGGCGTTAGATTGACAATTTTCATCTTTTAGTTGCTTAATTGATACTTTTCCTCTTTTAGGATTTCAATTGATAGCTAGATTATAATCTTTTAGGTTTAACAATTGACAATTGATAAATAGAGTGGCATATTAACTTGGACTTTTTTTAAAGCCCAAACATAGGCCTATTTGTTAATATAGGCTTCTTATCTTAAATGCGAGAGTCCAATTTTTATTTTTATTTTTTTATTTTTTTATTAATAGGTTGGGTTAGGCCGAATCCAAAGTAGGTCCGGCACATCGGCAGGGCCTGACATATTTCCACCGCTAACAATAGATTATATAATTGAATCTCAAATTATAACGTCAAATTTTAGACATTTAATTAATCTTAATTGGTAATTAAAAACATTAATGAATTTGATTTTCCCAAGAAAATATTTAGATAGGAAGTACAAAAGAATACGATTAATGTTGTTTAATTTGCTCCTTAGAAACGTTGAAAACAGAGGATGAGAATGAAGTTTAGAATTTAGAAGTGCATGGGTGGCCGATCGATCCCCAATCGGAAATGAAGAAGAAGTGTTAATATTATGATAGTTTATTTTTGAAGAGTATTTATGAGAGTATGTTTAAATATATTAATTAGTCCCATTAATTTGTTCCTAAATCAAATTGCAGTTACTTTAAAAATGGGAATCTTAAGGGGTCGCTCCCCCGCGAGCTGGTTGGACTCCCTTCCCTCCAAGTCATGTATGTGTATATATATAATACAATCTTCTCTCTCACACACGTACACATGCTGATATGATGCACTGGGTAACCAATTAATTATTTAACTGTACGTCGAGCCATGCAGTGACCTGAGTCGGAACTACCTCAATGGAAGCATCCCTCCAGAATGGGGCTCCATGCAATCACTCAGAATCATGTAAGTCCTTATTTCTATTAATGGAAATATTTAATTTGGCACAAAATAACATTAATATAATATTGTTGCTATGGTAATACAGATCTCTTCTAGGAAACCATCTCATGGGTCCAATACCAAAACAACTTGCTAGCGTCACTGCACTTGAAGAACTGTAACAATATATATCTCAATTACAATTTTCTAATTTTTTTTTATGTATTAAGTGTATTTATGGATACGTTCTTATTTACAAATTAAATATCTTGCTTTCCTTAATTAATTTTTTCTTCTCAAAACTTTCAAGGGTCTTGGAGGCGAATCAGTTTAATGGAACTATTCCTTATGAGCTGGGGGATCTTCCTCGAATACAAAGATTGTAAGCCTCTTAATTAATCAAATAATTTCACTCGATCATCGATCACTTAATTCTGTATCAATCTTTTTCTCCTTAATCAATTATTTGGATTGTGAAGATATTGATCTCTAGCTAGCTAACTGGCCTCCCATATGTATATGTAGAGTGCTTTCCTCAAATAATTTAACTGGAGAGTTACCCTCAAGTCTAGCAAAGCTGACAACTTTGACAGAATTGTAAGTGATTTCTTCTTATTTAATTAATCCCCCTTACGTTTAATTAGTGATCTTTTGATTTTGTCATATTAATTAATCTTGGCTTAATTTCCTTAATCTATGACATATCTAATTAAACCATCATTTTAATTTCATGCAGTCGTATTAGTGACAACAACTTCACTGGAAGCATACCAAATTTTATCCAGAACTGGACAAATATCACAAGAATGTAAGGCTTGATCAACTTTGAACGAAAATATATATTGTAATAAAACTAGGACGATGATAGTTAAAATCCGTCGACCCAAAAGTGGAAATTCTTCCGTCTCATTTTTGTAATTAAAATGTGTTGAATTTCCACAAGGGTACAGCTGAGGTGAGACCGTCACTTTTGGTTCTCTAATCCAAGATTTGTTGCATTAATTTTTAAATTTGAGACTATAATGTAATGTAATTAGTTAAAGTTGATGGCATGCATTTGCTAATTAAAGTTTCGTGCTTTTCATCAATGGTTGAACTTTAAACTTGAATGTATGCAGAGAGATTCAGGGCAGCGGTCTGAGTGGGCCAATCCCTTCCAACCTTACTTCTCTAACCAATTTAAATGAACTGTGAGTATACATTAACATATGCCATGTAAAAATGTTTACAGAAATTAATATTGAGAGAAATTTCTGCTGATATTATAAATAAAATATTTATTTATTTTTGTGATTCTGCATGTGCAGAAGAATCAGCGACTTGAATGGGAATCACGAGTCAGATTTTCCAAAGCTTTATGCTTCAGTTGGTTGGAATAAACTGTGAGTGCAAATTCACACTTTGACCATATTGCTCTGTCGCAAACAAGTCATTTAATTTCTTGTGAAACTTATTGAATCTTATTCTGCAGGATATTGAGGAGTTGCAATATTGTTGGGGTGTTAGCAGGACTTTTTGACGACATAAAAATCGAAGATGTTCTGTTAGTAAATTCATATTATTTTGGTGGCATAATATAATTTATATAAACTTTACTATATATTATGAATTGAAACTTATAAATAAATCATTGCTCAAGTGAAAGACTAGTTAAGTCGATGACATCATAATAACCTACATATAATATTGTAGATGTAGGCGATATTTGGTTGGTCCACGGATATAGTTTAAAAATAATAATGTATTTTGGTAATAGCTAGCTGGAAATTATGTGTGCGTAAATTAAAGAATGAAGATTTATTTATTTAGATATTTTATTTCAAAACTAAGGTTATTTTCCCCCTAAAAATAACTTCCAGAGTAGACATCTGATTATAATTGACTTAATAATTGACATGTTGCGTTACTGAAATTAGAACTAGTTAAATAAAAGTGCCCCTTAATTTTGTTCCTTTCAATGCGACATGTTGTAAATTTGTAATACATTAAATCTTTTTCTCCTTTTTATTTTAAAATCCCTTTATTTCTTGTGCAGAGATTTGAGTTTCAACAAATTAACAGGAAACATCCCTTCAAACCTTGGTACTCTGGAAGCAAACATGTAAGAGTTTGATTGAAAACCGTAGTGCTTTTATTTGAATGGTTTTTGAAAAACTACCAAAATAATTTCCAATGCAACTCGACAATAAAATCAACTTGCAGAAACTAAAGCACACATAGGTCATTTTACAGTTGAGATCTTCTACTTTCAACTTATGTGTGCCAACCGTGTAAATCTCAAAATTATTACTTTTTTGTTCATTTTTTCTTTAATTTTAATTTCTTTTTGATTAGTATAATTTTACATTATTATTATATTGTTAATATAATAAATTTTATTTTTATAAAATTCATTATTAACAATATATAATTTTATTATTGGCACACAGTTAGCACACCCTAGAGAATCTCTACTCATAATTTCTAGTCTTTTTTCAGTTTATTGAAATGACAATATTTGCTATTTATGGAAATTCATAACCGTTTTCACAACCCTGTAGTTTCCCACATGGGACTTCTTGTTATTTTTTAATTTGTACCCATATTTCCTAATTAAATTTTGAATTTTTTTAGAATGACCTAACGGTGGAGTACTATATGGAAACATAAAGAAGTGTCGCTCATCCTATATATATAATTTATCTCTTATGTGTGGTTTGCAAGTTACAGAAGCAGGGTACACTTAGTGCACTCTCTCGGGTAATGATTGCGGGTTACCCTCATAATGAAAAAAATTAAAAAAAAAAGAGTATTTTTTTTTTCAATTTTAATTTCTTCTTCAATTTCATTATCTTGCACTTTAACTAATTAATTTTACAATCATTAATTAGAATTGATTACATCAAATTAGGATTTATAATTATTTTTTAGTTTTTTAATTAATAATTTATTATTATGATGTTTATTTTTTCATAATTAGAATTATCTTTTAATTCAAATTTTTTATAAATATTGATTTTGATCATTTATGTTATAATATTTTTATTTTTTTTATAATAAATATTATAAAATTATAAATTCATAGTGTAGCATGGGCCGTGAAACACAAAAAAGTACCTGGAGTTAATTATTCTTAAAAATTAGTGTTCTTTTTACTCACGGTGGTCATATAACACAACCTCTTATATATTGCTTATAAGTTAAACTGTTAATATCTCATATATGCATGTATAGTAATTTGGGTTAATTACAAGTTAATATCCAACGTTCGTGAATTAACACCTAGTGGTCATATAATACAGTCCTACTATTAGCACTTTTGTTTCAACATTTCAAAAATTACATATTGATACATAATGTTTTCATATATAATCTAACAAACCTAGTTAGCATGGGAACAAGTTTCAGACAACTCAAATACTACATGCATTGTAGGAATGAAGAAGAATGATGTATATATATTTTGGATCATGATCCTCTAGAGTAATTATAAATTAATCGTATCATGAAAATAATCAATCCTAAATATAAAAAAAAAATATTAACTAAAAAATTAAAAATTAAAATAGAAGATAGTAATAAACTCTAATTATATATAAAAAGCCAACCCTAATAATAAAATATTCCAATATTTATCAAACTGATCATAGAAATGAAAAATTAACTCACCTTTAAGAAGAAACACATTAAAAACTGGACAGTAATTAAGATAATCATCCAAGATTAGGGTTTACTGTTTTAATTTTTTGTTTTTAGTTCAATCTTTTAATTATCAGGATTGTTAGCTTTTCATAATTTTGGTTTATTATTATATATCTTTAATTTTAGAATTTTGTTTTTTATATTTAGGAGTGATTATTTCATTTTCATGGCTGGAGTTAAAAAAAAAACACACACACACACACGCACATCAAAGGGGGGTTTTGCAAGGGGGCACAGTTGATCAATGATCATGATCTGTGTATTTTAGTTTGTTATATATCAATCTCCTCGATGCGGTTTTTTAATTTAAATATGTTTTTGGTGTTAATTAGCCTTAAAATTTAGTGTTTTTTTTACTCACAGTGGTTATATATATATAACATGAGCCTACTATCTGCTTAGTTTATAAGCTGTTCATATCTCAGATTTACATTGATAATAATTTGGGTTAATTAAAGTTTAGTATCCAACATTCGTGAGATATAACGCATAGTGGTCATATAACACAGGCCTACTATTAACACTTTTGTTTCAACATTTCAAAAATCACACACACACACACACACACACACACACATATATATATATATAATTGCTATAAATTGCATGTAGACAGATCAGAAGTGTTGGGGTAGCTAATTAACTCGAAATGTTTATATATTTTTCCTGCAGCTACCTAACTGGGAACTCCCTAAATGGGACAGTGCCAGATTCGATGAAAGTTAAGAGCAACATGTAAGGTTATATATCTTTCAATATTTCCCGCTTATATATATATCATCATGAAAATTAATAATGTAGTTGAAATGAAAATGTTACAATTTATTTTGGGTGCAGTGACCTATCCTACAACAACTTGAATACATCTCAAATTTCAGAACCAAATTGCGGAGAAGGCAGCCCGTGAGATTAATTACTAACGCTCATATATATATATGTGTGTGTGTGTGTGTGTGTGTGTGTGTGTGTGTGTGTGTATGTGGTGACATATATGATGTGTGTTGCGTTTGGATTTTGTAAAGTACATTAAAACATGATCACCGAATCTGTTTTCAGGAACTTGTTTGCCAACTCAAAAGGAAGCAAAGGCACTAATTCGTGAGTTCCTGGTTCTCTATATATATTTCATGGTCGCACTTTAATTATGATCATCTGGATCATGAATGTAACATCACAATATTCTTTTGGGTGCGTGCATATATGCAGGGATTCTTTTTATTGTATAACACGGAGATGCGAATCAAGTAATTATTAAATTTAAGATATATATTAATTTGGATGCATGCGATGCACATGTGTTAATTAATTTTTTGTTGGATGGATGATATATAATTAGAGGAGGAGTACTATTCTTTCCATATAAACTGTGGAAGCAACCAAAAGGTTGGTGAATACGAAGCGGATGGTGGTGGGGATGCGAAATTCTACCAGAGTTCACACTGGGGATTCAGCCGCACGGGCGAGTTCTTGAATGTTGATGATACACTCGGATTTGGAACATCTTTTACCAGATCATTAGACAACACCAACGCCTTAATAAGCAATGATAATTCCCATGATCTCCAACTGTATCACGATGCACGCCTCTCCCCCCTCTCACTCACTTATTTTGGATTTTGCTTGAGAAATGGAAACTACTCTGTCAAGCTTCACTTTGCAGAGATCATGTTTACTAATGACACCACTCACCGCAGCCTTGGAAGGCGTATCTTTGATATTTATATTCAAGTACGTACATTGTACGTGCATATGTATATTATTCGATGATATCACATTCAAAAATCAAAATTAATACACGTGAGTACGTACATTTGTGCAGGGTATTCGGGAGGAGAAGGATTTCAACATTGCCATTGCAGCAGGTGGAGCTCACAGAGCACATACTAAAGAGTATGCTGCAGTTGTTACAAATAACACCTTGGAGATTCGCTTCTACTGGGCTGGGAAAGGAACAACTGTTCTTCCTCAGAGGTCCGTATACGGCCCTCTCATTTCAGCTATATCCGTCGTTCATGCCGGTACGTACGTTATAACTTAATTATTATTCTACTCATTATATTATATTATATTTTACCCTCTCCCTCTCCCTCTCCTAATTAATTTTGTCCAGATTATAGGCCTGCAAACGGCCTTTCTGCAGGAGCTATACTCGGTATAGTCTTGGCAATTGTTTTTGCAGTCGTATTCGTTTTGGGTATTCTGTGGCGGAAGGGTTGCCTGGGTTGCAATCACTCAATACATCATGGTATATATATAATGGATTTCAATATTCCAGTACGTATTTAATTATTTAATGAATATACAGTATATATATATATGCATAATGTGAATTAATTAATTCTTCACGCAGTTAATTAAATTAGATTGCAGTTGTGTAAATTAAACTGCTCTTTGATTAATTTAGATGCATGGCGCTTGTTACGTTGCAGATTTGAAGGGCCTAGATCTTCACACTGGATCATTTACCCTAAGGCAAATTAGAGCTGCAACAAACAATTTTGATCCGGCTAATAAGATTGGTGAAGGTGGATTTGGTCCTGTGTTCAAGGTGAAGAATTAATATATAAGACATCAAATTAATTAATTAATTAAATATTCTTATTCTATCGTTGGCCTCTTTATATTATATCATTTTGCTGTTAGGGTGTTCTGTTAGACGGTACCATCATTGCCGTGAAGCAGCTTTCTTCGAAATCAAAGCAAGGCAACCGGGAGTTTGTGAATGAAATAGGCATGATTTCCGCTCTACAACACCCTCATCTTGTTAAGCTCTACGGATGCTGCATCGAAAGCAACCAGTTGTTGCTTGTGTATGAGTATTTGGAAAATAATAGCCTTGCTCGTGCATTATTTGGTAATAAGCAAACAAGTTTTATCACAACTTTAACATCATTATTTCTTGTTCCAGGGTTCTATTTTGTAATTCTATATATACTCAACATGCATGTCATCTTACACCTGCAGGTCCGGAAGAACACCAATTGCATTTGGATTGGGCAACGAGGAACAAGATCAGCATTGGGATAGCGAGGGGTTTGGCTTATCTCCATGAAGAATCTCGACTCAAAATAGTCCATCGTGACATCAAGGCTACCAATGTGCTTCTGGATAGAAATCTAGTCCCAAAAATATCTGATTTTGGGTTGGCCAAGCTGGATGAAGAGGATAATACCCATATCAGCACCCGCATTGCTGGGACTTTGTACGTCAATTTACTTATGTGTATATATATACCAGCTAGCTTGCCTCTGCTAATTCAATATATTATTTAATGCGTACAAAAACAAAACTTATTTATGCTATTCATGGCATGCATGCATGATTAATATAATTGTGGATGGATCAGCGGATACATGGCGCCTGAATATGCAATGCGAGGATATTTGACAGACAAAGCTGATGTATATAGCTTCGGAGTTGTTCTTTTGGAAATAATCAGTGGAAGGAGCAATAGTAGCCTGAGGCCTAAGGCGGAAACCTTTTATCTTCTTGATTGGGTAACTAATTACTAATTAATTAATGTGAATAAATATGATCAATAATTAACTAAGCTCTTAATTAATTAATTCAATATATATATATATATGTGTGTGTGTGTGTGTGTGTGAATGCAGGCTAATTCCTTGAAGGCGAAAGGGAAGTTGATAGAACTAGTGGACCCAAGATTAGAGATGAATTTCAACCAAAAAGAGGCGATTAGAGGTATGAACATAGCGCTGCTTTGCACGAATGCAGTAGCCACAGTAAGGCCAAGTATGTCAGCAGTAGTAAGCATGCTCGAGGGAAGAGATGGTGTTGAAAAGTTGGTTACAGAGTCAGAATCGAGCATTTCATTAATTGAGCAAGTAGCTGATGGTATTTCCATTGATGCGCATGCGCCATGGACCGATTCTTCAACTTCTGCTGCTGATCTCTATCCACTCGCTCTCGATACATATAATTACTGGGATAACAGATCTCAATAATTATATATATCTTCCATCCATCTTCAATTTTTGTATGCTTATTGACTCCAAGCAAATTACTGTGCTTTTATTTGTTTCCAGACATATCTTAATGTTTTTGAATTGAATTGATTTTTCTGTATGAACAGCTCAAGATGAACTAATGAGCTTTGAATTAAATTCTTTAAAATATCTTACAACACCATCTCCAACCACAAACTCTAAAATGCACTACTCAAAACTATTTAATTTCTAAAATCTTGATCTCCAATTGCACTCTATTTTCTATTTTGTTTTCATTTTTCTTTTCAATAATTAATTAACATGTTAATTTATAATTACAGATATTAGTTAGTTAAATTAATGTGCAAATAGGCTTGATTTTCACTTTACAACACCCCCATCTTGTTAAGCTCTACGGATGCTGCATTGAAAGCAACCAGTTGTTGCTCTTCTATGAGTATTTGGAACATAACTGTAGAAACATGGTACAAGCATATTTGGAAAGGTTTGAATATTATTGAGCAGAAGGTAGTGAAGATTATGAATGTAGAATATTGTATTTGGGATTGAATTGTTGTTGTATTTCATAGAATGATTTACATCAAAAATATATAGACTGTACAATACACAATACATGGAAATAAATCAATTACAAATCTTTCCTTCAATTGTAAGATATTTTCCCTTGTTAACACTCCCCCTTAAGATGAATAGTGGGATCACCAATATTCAGCTTGCCAAGTATCGTCTCGAAATTTCTTGCACTCACTTCTTTAGTAGGGATATCAGCTAATTGATATTCCGACTGGATGAAAGGTAGTTCAACAATTCCAGCCTCCATTTTCTCCTTGATGAAGTGTCTGTCTACTTCAACATGTTTCGTCCGATTGTGTTGGACTCGATTTTCTGAAATGCTGATTGCCGCTTTGTTATCACAGAAGAGCTGACATACTTGGGATGGAAGAAGATCAATTTCTTTAAGTAGTTTTCTCAACCACAAGACCTCTGTTAACCCGCTTTTAATTCCCCTGAACTCTGCTTCTGCACTCGAGAGAGCCTGCTTCTTACTTCTCCTGCAGGTGAGAAGATTGCCACCAACAAAAGTAAAATATCCACATGTGGATCGTCTATCCATGGGATTGCCTGCCCAATCCGCATCGGTGTATCTGTGTATCTTAGAATGCCCATGTTTTGCGAACAATATACCATGTCCACAGGTAGCCTTCAGATATCGAACAATTTTAATGGTGGCTTCCATATGCTCGACCTGGCGTCTATGCATAAATTGACTGACTACTCCAATGGCATACACGATATCCGGTCTAGTGTGAGAGAGGTAGATCAGTTTACCAACCAAGTATTGGTACCTGTCTCTATCTGTGAGTTTGGCTCCTTCTATGACTTGTAATCTGTGATTCACGGCAATTGGCGTGTCGACTGGTTTGCAGTCCACCATTCCAGCCTCTGCAAGAAGATCCAGAGTATACTTCTTTTAACAAATGAAAATGCCTCTTGTTGATCTGAGCACTTCAATTCCCAACAAGTACTTAAGTTTCCCAAGGTCTTTCATCTCAAACTCCGTGAATAAAGCCATCTTCAATCTCTCCACATTACCAAAAAAACGCTCATACATAACAGATAAAATCCGTTATGTATGTAACAAAATCTCTGTTACGTATACTAGTGTTATGTATGATGTGCTCATACGTAACGGATAATATCCGTTATATATGTCATTATACATAACAGTTGTAACAACAAACATAACATTAAATATTATGTTATCTATAACTCTGATACATAACGTTTGCTTCCGTTATGAAAGTTTAACTTCCTCCGTTATCTATGCACTTTTACATAACAGTTTTTTTTCATACATAACACTCTTCATTGCGTGATCTATTACTGTTATATATAACGGTTTGTGCCGTTATGAAAATTCATTTTTCTCCGTTATGAAATATACCACATGGATTAATAGATAACGCTGTTTCTAGTTTAGATAACGCTTTTTTACGTTATATATGTTTTGATACATAACATATTTTGACCATTATTAAATATTTTTATTTTTCGTTATCTTTAGCTCTTATATATAACGGTCTTTTAGTTTCACTGCCGTTATGTATGTTTCCAATAAGTACCGTTATGTATGCTTGCTACAAATTTTTTTATAGATTTTCAGAAATTAAAATAATTCTAAAACAATAAAAATAACTGAAATTCCCATAAATAATTGTATATCTAATTCAAAAAATATTCATACATTCATCCGAATATTGTCAACATTGTACACATGTTTATATCGTACTAATGTCAAAACAAAGATAACATATATATTGTAACTAGCTAGCTAGCCATTTCAATCAGACCAACTTTTTCGGTGATTGAGAGACGCTCATTCAACTCAACTACTCACCTATAAACCTGCCATGGTTGGAGAAGTAAGTGGTAACAATTAATCAACACAATACTCAACAACAACCCAATCTCAACTAAGATGACTTAAAATATATTCCATGAGTAACAAATAAAAAGGATAACCATTTGTCTTAAGCAAAAATAATTGAACTGGAAGCAATACCTATCAATCGAAGACATGGTTTATCACACATTTTGCCCATTCTTCACGAACCTCATTGAGTTGAGCTTGAGAATAAACACTAACACCCTTGAACTACGAATAAAAACAGATAATATTTAATTAATAACTACACATACTATGTTAGACAATATTCGAGCACACGCATATTTAAATACCAGTGATGACAACTGAAAAGTAGACGATGCAACATTTTCAAACCCTGTGATGATATCTCTCATGAACCGCATCACGTAATAGCCACATTGCTTGTGGTCAGGTTGCATAGGACCCTATATAGTATAAATAAGACATGGTCAGTCTGTAATAATAATTAATAAACTGACCTATAAATGAGAATATATACCTTTATAACTTCCCAATTCGCTTTTTTGGATTTCTTTCCCTTAGTTTCTTGGACAATACTTAGCGCACTTCAAAGAAAACTTATTAAGACAATTAACATTAACATCCAATAAAATGAAAGAGATATGATTAATTAGATGAAAAGTCCAAAACTTACGTGTCGACGACAGACTTCCATATAGTGTCCTTATTACGATGATAAAGAGGATCCATCACAAACACTTGATTTTTTTCAACTTGGAAGATTGTTAGAATCCAATACCCGCTATTTCATAGGAGTGTCAAATTATTATGCCAAAAAATATAGATCATACTAACAATAAATAAATATATAAGGCTACAGGTACAACTTGAACCCAATGCAACAGATATGTAACTTAAGGGATCAAATTAATTCACTTACCCCACATTGTAAGGCACGAGTACGAGTTGATTTGAGGCTGCAAGAAGTAATCTGTCACGACCCCAAATTAATATCTTATTAATATGAAGTGTGAGTGGCATGACTCGATCCCAATGAAGGATGGATCAAGGTGCAAACCGGAAATAATTAAATAAAGGGATGAACTACTGTATTCCAAGAACGATATTTGCTGTGAACTCAAATTTTGGACTGACTTTCATTTCTCAAAATATAACTGAATAAATATAGATACCTCAGAATAACAAAAAGGTATCAGCGAGTTCAAGACATACTGAAGACTTGACTCGATTAGACTTAATTAGCGGAAGCAATATAACATAACAAAATACAAGAATTATTCTGAGTCCTGTACAAAACAACTTTCTTTCTCAGCACTTCACCCTGAACCATCAACACTCAACCTGCACATTTAAAAACAAACATGCAGGGCTGAGTACAAGTATACTCATTGAACACATTGCCAAAAATATCATAAAATATATGATATTATGAACGTTTCTTAAAACTGATTTTATTGTCATGCATCCGAGTAAACACACAGGGGTTTTATCTGAAAAGACCCTATGTTTTACTAAATCATTTTCTATCTTTGCGTACGCCTTGCTGTTGTATGATCATCCGTATCCGAATTGAGTACCAAGGAATAGCTCTGCTTAAGCCTTTTCCGCACATGTTGAGGAATAGCTCCGCTAAAGCCTTTTCCACGAATACATATCTGAACTAAACTCCGAGGAATAGCTCCGCTCAGCTTTTTCCACGGACATTTAGCATCGTCGCTGTCTTAATCAGGAATAGCTCGGCTCAGCCTTTCTCTCTTCCTAATATCACCGACCTTAAGTGTACACTAACCTCGGTTAACACACTAAGTTAGCACGAGGCCCGATCGATTTAAGAGTTAGAAAGCCCATTGCGAGCTAACTAAATACAGATAGGATATCATACAAAATAAAATATTTTATGCATGAAAATAATTTATTTGCATCAAAAATAAATAACTTCAGGTGAGTAAAACCTTAAATAATTATTTGGACTAAGAGTCCGTTAAAAAGAAAGCCCACCTTTCACCAATGTTTTAATACTTGAACTTCAGCTGCTAGTTCCTCACTGGTCTTATCCCTTGCGGATCTGCTAGCCTTCAATATATAAAAATATACTTAGCATGTTGATCCTAAATCTGACAGGACTCAACACGACATGAAGGCCTATTAGGGTCAAGTATCCGTTCTAAATTTTCTCTTTGCTTAAGGGTTAATTTCAACCTTAGCTATTAAACATCTTAAGGCATACATCATCATCATTTAAGGTATCAAAAATACCTTAACATAATCACAATTAGATTCTAGGAACAAAGTCATCACGAAGTTCATAGACTAAACAATGTTCTGCATAACGTCTATCGTTGCAAAATTTTCTGTTTTGACTCACTAAGGTGCAAAGGACAAGCCATACACCGTTGGAAAGACACGGAAGTCTAGTTTCCGGAAAAATTGACGGTGACTCCAGAGGATAACTAACGAAAAAGTTATGACCGATTGACTAGAAGGTGGCAGAACTGCCAGAATTTCTGAAAACGAACTCGTGACTGGACTATGAAGATTTTTCACGATCGATTTAGGAAGAGTTATGGACTGAGCTATATACCATTAGAAAGCCACGAAAGTCTAGAATTTTTAAAAATTTACAGTGGCTTAAGATGATAACAAATGAAACGGATATACCTGTTTTATTGAAAGGTGGCAGAACTGCCATGACTTCCTGAAAATAGAAACATGACCCAACTTCGCTGATTTTTCACAATCGACTCAGAATGAATTAGAGACTGAGACCTATACCATTGGAAAGCCACGGAAGTCTAGTTTCCGGAAAAATTTACGGTGTCTCAATCCGACATAAAACGAAGGGGTTATGCTCGTTTTACCGAGGGGTGGCGAGTCTATAGAAAGTGAGGTGCGCGGGCGCGCGGTCATGCGCGGGCGCGCGGCCTGTGCGCACTCGCGCGCGTCCCCGCGTTCGTGCTGCCTGTGCGTGCTCGCGCTCGTCCCCGCGCTCGCGTGGAACTGAGGCTTAGAAACACATGAACGACGATAGACACCATGAAACTCGATACACAACTTCACAACACCATAAACTCGATACCAAACTTCACAAACCTCTCTATATTATTGAAATCATGTATTTTAACACATCAACTTCATCTCCAACATGCCTATACATTAATCAACTCAATATTCATCTGACATGCTTTAAAACACAAACCAAGTATATATATTGATGCCAAAAACTTGAAAACATAACTACATAGCCATAGTTTTCGAAATACCTCTCACGACAACAATGGGGAAATGTTGGAAGAAACTTGGAAGAAGATGGAACGATGGAAACGAAGCCTCCAACGATGACGCCGAAAATGAAATGGTGAAGAGCGGTTGCAACGAGATGGAGTTCTCCTCAACAATGGCTACAACCTCTTGCTTCTCTCTCACTCTCTCTTAAAGAAGATGGAAGAAGAAGATGGTGTGGTGCTAGAGTTGATCTTTCTCTTTCTTTCGATGATTCGTGTGAAATGAGGATGAAAAGATGAAATGGAGATGGGGTAGAAGAAGTCGGGTGTTGTTTCCTCCCCTTCTCTCTCGCTAGTTTTGGAAAAAAAGAAATGAATGGAAGATGATGAAGTATAAGCAAGATAGGAGTTGCATTTGGTCTCTCTCCCTCTCGATTCTTTTTAGCTAAAAAAAAAAAGAAGCATGGCCACCTAGAGTGATAGGGCATGGTGAAAAGACTTGGGGCATGGCCTCCCACTCATGAGAGTTGACCAAAAAAATACCCGGTTCAAATACTGGTTATTCAGTTATCGTGATATTTTCTGTTTCCGGAAAAATCCCGAACTTACCCGAGCTTGATGAAATAAATCACTTATTTTAAAACAATAATTTATCTGAAATTACTTGGTTTTAAAATACCACTTCGAAATACTGATTTTAATTTCTCGACCATTAAAACATCCGAACTAGAGAATATCTAATTCTCTCGGATTTTAAATCACCCTGTTTAAATTGTCTGAATTTAAACACTAATGACTGGAGAAAATCTGATTCTCCCAGTTCTGAAAATATTTATCGGAATGTCTAATTCACGATAAACACACACCGCAAATTTAAAAGAATAGGAATCCACTTTATCTGGAAATATGATTCCGGCTTTCCATACCGAAAAGAGAATTAAAATCCTAGTGGAAAAATTAACCCACCTATGGGGATTAATTGACCTTGAATTTCATGGAACTTAATGGATACTTTTGACCCTAATCTGACTTGAAATTATTATACTAAATAGTAATTTCAACAATTATCTGCAATTAAGCAGTAATTAATTTATGGGGTATTACATTCCACCCCCCTGAAAATAAATTTCGTCCCGAAATTTACATACCTTAGAGAAACAATTATGGGTATTTTGCTTTCATCTTATCCTCGAGTTCCCATGTCGCTTCTTCCTGACCATGGTGACTCCATAGGATCTTAACTAGAGGAATAGACTTGTTCCTCAACTCCTGAACTTTTCGATCCAACACAGCTTCTGGTCTCTCTTCATAAGTTAGATCTGGATCTAACTCAATCTCATTGTGTTGAATCACATGTTTGGGATCATACACGTATTTCCTTAATTGAGAAACATGAAATACGTTATGAACATTACCAAAACTGGGTGGTAATGCCAATCTATACGCCACTGCACCTATCCACTCAAGGATCTCATATGGTCCTATAAAACGTGGTCGTAACTTTCCTTTTACGCCGAATCTTATTATCCCCTTGGAAGGAGATACTTTTAGAAAAACATTATTTCCTGCTGCAAATTGTAAATCTGTACGGCGATTATCCGCATACGACTTCTGCCGACTCTGGGCTTCTTGAATCCTCTGATGAATTTTTCTGACAATTTCAATCATTTCTAACACCGAGTCTGGCCCAAAAATCCTTTCTTCACCCACTTCATCCCAATAAAGTGGTGATCGACACTTTTGCCCATACAATGCTTCATAAGGCGCCATATTGATGGTTGCTTGATAACTATTGTTATAGGCGAACTCAATCAACACTAATATTTCCTCCCAACTTTCACCCCTGTCTAGGACCACGGTTCTCAACATGTCCTCTAATGTTTGGATGGTTCTTTCGGACTGTCCATCCGTTTGTGGGTGAAATGCCGTACTGAAATTGAGTTGAGTTCCTAATTCTTTCTGTAAACTAATCCAAAATCTTGAGGTAAACTTTGAATCTATGTCCGATGTTATCGACATCGGAACACCATGAAGGCGTACAATCTCTCTAACATAAATCTGAGCTAGCTTATTCGATCCATCCGTAACGCGGATCGGAAGAAAATGAGCTGACTTTGTGAGCCTATCAATAATGACCCATATAGCTGTATTCTCTCGTCTTGACTTGGGTAGGCCTATCACAAAATCCATCGCTATGTGTTCCCACTTCCACTCGGGAATCTCTAACGGTTGTAGTGCACCGTAAGGCCTTTGGTGCAACGCCTTAACTTGTTGACATGATAAGCATCGCTCAACATAGGAAGCTACGTCCCATTTTATTTCTTCCCACCAAAATTTCTGCTTCAAATCCTGATACATTTTCGTACTTCCCGGGTGTGCTGTATATGGAGTATCATGAGCCTCGCTCATGATCTCATATTTGAGCTCAACACAGGGTGGATCACATATCCTATCTTCATAAAGAATAGCATTATATGGTACTTCCTTGAAACTTTCTATGTTTTCTGATCTAATCTTCAAGCGCATCTCTTCCATGGTTTGATCTTTTCTCTGTGCCTCATTCATCTTTTCTCGGAGATCTGGTACAACTACTAATGTTACCACATGACACACAATTATCTCAGGTGGTGATAAACATGGCTTTTACATGCATTTGAGTAGTTGTATGGCTCATATTCGTAGAGTAATGCATGCGTTTGTTGAGTTTTTATACTAGTTTCGAGTTTCCGTGTGCTTTTTGATGTTTTGGTGTTTCTTGTGCAAGTTTGAGCTGAATTTGAGATTTATCCAAGACCCAATTCAAGGATGAAAGTTGATAGAAAGATAGAGGATCAAGATAGGGTCGCAACGCAACTTGAATCGGATTAAACGAACGAGAAACGAGAGAGAACGGAGCAAAACGGCGGAACGTGTCAGAGGCGTGCGCGCTGGCACGGACCGTGCTGTCCAACGGCACGGCCCGTGCCATGAAACAAGCAAGTTTTGAGTCTCGGTATCAACGGCACGGTCCATGCCGTCGCACGGCACGGACCGTGCCCCATAATGTCGATCTGGAAGCGTGTTTTGACGTATGGCACGGCCCGTGCTGCCAACGGCACGGTCCGTGCCGCCTTGTTCTGAAAATTGGGCTCTGTTTCTTTCCTTGTTGGGCTCGATTTTTCCCCAACTATATAAGGATCTGCGTTGCACATTTTTGACACTTTTATTAATTATTTTAGAGTTCCAAACTTATTTTTTACTTTCGAGGTTTGCTGTGAACATTCAACATTGAAGAATTCAAGTTTTAATCAACGAATCGCCATTCCGATTTTTCGAATCTATTGCATATTTATATTATATTTATGATTATTCTTAGTTCTATTACTTCTATGATTTTAATTATGTGTGAGTAGTCTTTTATTAATTCTAGGGTTTGCAAAGCATGATTGAAGTTATGTACTTAATTTAATCTTGTTATTTTTCCCGTCCGATTATTATGTTCAATTGTTCAAGTGCTTTTGATTTCATGCTTAATTACTGATCACAATTGATGCATGCTAGCTAGTTAATTTAAGTCCTGACGGAGATAATTAATTAGTGGGATTAATTGAATAATTTGATACACGTTCTAAGGAATCTGTAGGGGAATTTAAATATGTGGTTCTATCGGGAGTTAGTAAATTAACTTAGAGACGAAAGTAATAGGTTGTTTGTTAATCTGCTTCTACCTTGAGACCTGGCGGAGATAGGTAGATATATTTCTGATTCCTCACCTTTAATCGGATTAAAATTGGAAAAGATTATGATTAAATTGAATCATAGTGGATACATGTGTGCTGTATTCCTTAGGATTAGTATTTCATTAATTGTTTGAGTTTGATTATTTGCTTAGTTAATTTACTTGTGTTTATTTGGTTCTATTTCTGTTCTTTTATTTTATTTAAATTTATGCCTAGTTTTAGTAAACTCATATATTGGTAGCCTGGATAATAGAGAGTTGTTAGCATAGTACTCAGTATTATCAAATATTCAGCCCATGTGGATACGATACTCGATTCGCTTGCTATATTGCATTGTCCTGTGTTTATTTCAGTTTAGTGCATAATAATTTAGTGTATCAACTTTTTGGCGGCATCGCCGCGAGTAATTTCGAGCTCCGTCCTGGTCTGTTTAACATAGTGGCTACCCAACAGTTTGGCGGACGGGCTACGGAGAATCCAAATGCTCATCTGAATGTATTTTTGGATATCTGCGACACCATCAAGATGAACGGTGTCAGTGACGACATCATTCGCATGAGGATGTTCGTCTTTTCTCTGAAGGATCGAGCTAAGGAATGGTTCAAAAGCTTGGGCAAGGCGTCCATTACTATATGGGACCAGATGTGCCAGACGTTCCTTGCCAAGTACTTTCCTCCATCAAAGGCGCAGAAGATCATTGCGGACATCACTCATTTCACTTAGATGAGAGATGAGTCCATTTATGAGGCCTGGGAGAGATACAGAGATTTGTTGCGGTCTTGTCCACAGCATGGATTTAGCACAGATCAACAAGTCACACACTTCTACAGTGGCTTGACAATCAATACAAAGAGATTGGTAGACGCCTCAGCTGGAGGATGTTTGGTAAATCGCACTGCAACTGAAGCACTGCGGATTATTGAGGAAATGGCGGCTACCAGTTATCAGTGGCCGATGGAGAGACGAGAAACAAGGCCAGCAGCTGCAGTGGCAGATTCTAGAATGGATGATCTGAGGACTGAGATTAAAGAACTGAAGAAACAAGTTCTTGAGGAGCGACGTGTGCACATGGATGTGAATGCAGTACAACAACAAGGTTCTGAATTCTCTGTGCGTGAAGGTGTCAATTTTATCAATCAGAAGAGCTATAACAACGACAGTTACAACAAAGGACCGCAGGGATTCCAGAACAACAATCCGGCATATCATCCAAGCAATAGGAATCACCCAAACTTTTCCTATGCCAAACCCAACAATGCCTTGCAACCTCCGGGTTTTGTTGTTCCCACTGCCGGTCCTTCAGAGCTAAAGAAGCCTTCACTTGAAGATATGGTGGCACAGTTGATTGCTAATCAAAACAGTTTCATTGGGGCCACCGACACAAAGATTACACAAATAGAGGGGACCGTGAGTGCCTTATCTAAGCAAGTGAATATGTTGGAGGTCCAAGTGAGTCAATTGGAAAATCAAGTTGCCACACAGCATAAGCCGGGACAGTTCCCGAGTCACACAGAGGTAAATCCAAATGCGCACTGCAATGCCATTCAGGTGGAGTCCGGCGCCGCACATCCTTCTGCACCGAAATTGACGCCTCCTTCAGATCCAAAGGTGGAGCCACCTGTGTCCCTTTCTCCTTCTTTAAATTCTACTGCTGATCATCTGTTCGACATCTTCAAGAAGGTACACATCAATATCCCTCTTCTTGATACTTTACGAAGTTTACCTGGTAGAGTTAAAATCTTGAAAGAGGCTGTCACGAGAAAGAAAAAGGTGGAGGCTATCGAGATAGTTTATCTGGTGGAAGAGTGCAGTGATTGGCTGCAAAAGAAGCTACCATTGAAGATGGCAGATTCGGGTAGCTTTACTATTCCTGTGAAGATTGGGAGATCTCATTTTGAGAGAGTGCTATGCGATTCTGGAGCTAGCATTAACTTGATGCCTCTCACTGTGTACAAGAGGCTGCAATTGAGAGTTTTGAAAGAGATTGATATGAGAGTCCAGATGGCCGATAGATCATATGCGAAGCCACGAGGTGTTATGGAAGATGTGCTTGTCAAAGTTGCAAATTTGGTGTTCCCTGCTGATTTTGTGGTGTTGGATATGTCCGAAGACCCCAAGATGCCTCTAATCTTGGGGAGACCGTTTCTAGCAACTTGTGAAGCGGAGTTAGACATAAAGAGAGGCACGATGACATTGGGGATTGATAGAGAACGAGTTATTGTTCGAAATCCTCCACCAAAGGATATCCCGTAGTGTGATGATGTGAGTTTGGCCCACAGCTTCATGGACGATGTGAATGACAAGCCGGAAGAGAAGCTAATGATGAAGACGTCTCCAACGCGTGTTCCGAAAGCTCTAAAAGCACAGTTATCTGAGATGTGCATGGTTTTACAAGATATTGGAGGATTTTCTGCAGCTCTAGCGCCAAAGAAGATGAGAGTTAAATTTCGGGTCTTCCGAAAGAAGAATGTGAAAGGAGCTATGCTTGTTGCAGTGGCACCAGAGAAGCCAACAGTAGCAGTGGATAGCAGTCCTCAAAAGGGGAGACAATTCTGTTGGGTGGAGTGTTGTTTTTGACCTCGTTGACTGCTGAGGTATCATCTAGCTAAAGACGTTAAATAAAGCACTGGATGGGAGGTAACCCATTAATTTTTTTATTTGCTTTGTTTTTCTTTATTTTTCTTTTATTTTGTGTTTTGTTTTCGTATTCTAACATGTCGGAAGGCATTTTGGAGTCCAAAGCTAAAGAAATTATTCATACCGATTTCAAGGTTCTTTTCTCCATGTTGGTATATGGTGAGTTTGTTCCAAACACATCTTTATTTGGTTCCCTCCAAACTTATTCTCTTTGCAGTTGAATAAGTTTGGGGGAGGGGGATGGATTTGATATGTTTGGCACGTGTTTTGTTTCTTGGTGTCTTTCGCTTTTGTTTGTGTGTGTTTTTGTGGTTGAAAGCCATGTTTTTGGTGAACTCGTGAAATGCTAATGATGAAAAGGAGCATTGTTTTGAAAAATATTGCATGAATTTGATGGATCTTGACTTGTTTGAATTGATGTACTCAAAATTGAAGTAAATGAAGCATGAATAGTCCTGTGAGCTTTTTGAGCCTTAACTGTATATCAATGCACAGTTTGATTTCTTTCATGAGTGTTTGTCATGCATGCTTTGGTGTGTCTAGAACTTTCCATGGTTTCTATTCGAATAGTCTCGATTATGTGTAGAATTTAGAAGTGATTTGAGGCCATCTTTTCATAGCCACATCAATTCCTAAACACTAACCGAAAAAATTGATCCTTGCTAGCCAATTTTGAGTCATAATTGGCTTTTGTTCATGAACTTGGATGATAGGGGGTTCAGAAGGTGAATAAGGGTATCTTGTTGTGGAAAATAGTGTTTTTGTGGGGGAGAGAGTGGATATGTTGATATTGGGGTGAAAAATATTCTCATAGGCTCGTGAAAGAAAAAGAAAAAAAATCGAAAAAAAAAGAGAAAAAAAAAACATAAGAAAAAATTGTGTGGAAGAGAAATAAAAAAAAAGAGTCAAATATTGAAAGGTATCAATTGAGAATGTTTGCTATTTGTTAGCTTGTTGTATTTCTGTTGTTGAGATGAGCATAAGAGAATAATGTTTTGAAGTGTAAGGGAGTTGAAAAGAGTCGTGAGTGTGTTGAATTTTCGAGTCACTTAGCCAAATTTCCTAACCTTAACCAATGTCCCGACATTACATCCTAAATTAAAGACCTCATTGATCTTTATTCTTCTTTGATTGAGAATGAGTGCTTTAGACGATTGGTAAGCCTATTGTTAACACTTTTGCATTTGCATTTGATTCGATGAGCGTTATTTGATACACTTGTGAGATGAGCGATACACATATCAGTGAGGTTCATGCTTTGTTTATGGATATTAATTGTGCTGAGATTTGGATGAGTTGATGGATGTTGAATTTATGCAATTAAAATTGTTTCGAGATGCTCGTGAAGCATTGGTGATCGAGTTTACTTGTCTTCCCCATGTTTATATTTTCTTAGTGTTCTTCTCATTGCTCGACGACGAACAATGGTTCAAGTTTGGGGGAATGATAAACATGGCTTTTACATGCATTTGAGTAGTTGTATGGCTCATATTCGTAGAGTAATGCATGCGTTTGTTGAGTTTTTATGCTAGTTTCGAGTTTCCGTGTGCTTTTTTATGTTTTGGTGTTTCTTGTGCAAGTTTGAGCTGAATTTGAGATTTATCCAAGACCCAATTCAAGGATAAAAGTTGATATAAAGATAGAGGATCAAGAGAGGGTCGCAACGGAACTTGAATCGGGTCAATCGGACGAGAAACGAGGGAGAACGGAGCAAAACGGCGGAATGTGTCAGAGGCGTGCGCGCTGGCACGGACCGTGCTGTCCAACGGCACGGCCCGTGCCATGAAACAAGAAAGTTTTGAGTCTCGGTATCAACGGCACGGTCCGTGCCGTCACACGGCACGGACCGTGCCCCATAACGTCGATCTGGAAGCGTGTTTTAACCTACGGCACTGCCCGTGCTGCCAATAGCACGGCCCGTGCCGCCTTGTTCCGAAAATTGGGTTCTGTTTCTTTCCTTGTTGGGCTCGGTTTTTCCCCAACTATATAAGGCTCTGCCTTGCACGTTTTTGACAGACTTTTATTCATTATTTTAGAGTTCCAAACTTATTTTTTACTTTCGAGGTTTGCTGTGAACATTCAACATTGAAGAATTCAAGTTTTAATCAACGAATTGTCATTCTGGTTTTTCTAATCTATCGCATATTTATATTATATTTATGATTATTCTTAGTTCTATTATTTCTATGATTTTAATTATGTGTGAGTAGTCTTTTATTAATTCTAGGGTTTTCAAAGCATGATTGAAGCTATGTATTTAATTTAATCTTGTTATTTTTCCCGTCCGATTATTGTGTTCAATTGTTCAAGAGCTTTTGATTTCATGTTTAATTATTGATCACAATTGATGCATGCTAGCTAGTTAATTTAAGTCCTGGCGGAGATAATTAATTAGTGGGATTAATTGAATAATTTGATACACGTTCTAAGGAATCTCTAGGGGAATTTAAATTTGTGGTTCTATCGGGAGTTAGTAAATTAACCTAGAGACGAAAGTAATAGGTTGTTTGTTAATCTGCTTCTACCTTGAGACCTGGCGGAGATAGGTAGATATATTTCTGATTCCTCACCTTTAATCGGATTAAAATTGGGAAAGATTAGGATTAAATTGAATCATAGTGGATACATGTGTGCTGCATTCCCTAGGATTAGTATTTCATTAATTGTTTGAGTTTGATTATTTGCTTAGTTAATTTACTTGTGTTTATTTGGTTATATTTCTGTTCTTTTATTTTATTTAAATTCATGCCTAGTTTTAGTAAACTCATATATTGGTAGTCTGGATAATAGAGAGTTGTTAGCTTAGTACTCAGTATTATCAAATGTTCAGTCTATGTGGATACGATACTCGATTCGCTTGCTATATTACATTGTCCTGTGTTAGTTGCAGTTTAGTGCATAATAATTTAGTGCATCAGGTGGGTAAACCACCTCTAGCTGTAAGCTTTTAAAATCCCTGATAAGTTTCTCCTTCTGAGTGAGGAGATAACCCAACCTGCTTGTTTTACGACTCAACGCATCTACTACCACATTAGCCTTGCATGGGTGGTAACTGATTCCACAGTCGTAGTCCTTTACTAATTCGAGCCATCTGCGCTGTCTCATATTTAAATCCTTCTGCTCGAAAAAAGTACTTTAGACTCTTGTGATCTGTGAAAATCTCACACCTATCTCCGTATAGGTGGTGTCTCCAGATTTTCAAGGTATGCACTATTGCTGCCAACTCTAAGTCATACGTAGAATAATTTAACTCACGAATTCTTAATTGTCTGGACCATACGCTATGACTCTGCCTTCCTGCATTAGGACTCATCCTAATCCATTTTTCGAAGCATCCGTGTAGATCTCAAATTCTTTACCACTGACTGGGATAGCTAACACTGGAGCAATGGTTAATCTTTTCTTAAGCTCCTGAAAACCAGCTTCACATTCTTCTGACCACTAGTACTTGATTCCCTTTCTTAGCAATTGCGTCTTTGGCCTAGCTATCTTGGAGAATCCTTCTATGAATCTCCTATAATATCTAGCTAATCTCAAGAAAATTCTGATTTCATTAGGAGTAGTTGGAGACTTCCATTCTTATACTGCCTCTACTTTAGAGGGGTCCACTTTGATTCTTTCTGCTGACACAATGTGCCCAAGGAACATTACTTCCTTCAGCCAAAATTCGCACTTACTGAATTTGGCGTAAAGCTTTTTTTTTCTTAATGTTTCTAACACTGTCCTCAGATACTTTGCATGATCTGATTTATTCTTGGAATAGATAAGAATATCATCTATGAACACAAGGACAAACTTATCTAAAAATGGTTGAAACACCCTATTCATGAGATCCATGAATACTGCTGGGGTATTTGTCAATTCGATCGGCATTACCGTAAACTCGTAATGACCATACCGGATTCGGAAAGCTGTTTTGGGTATATCTTATGAATTGATCTTTAACTGATGATACCCAGACCTTAGGTTAATTTTTGAGAATACACTTGCCCCTTTGAGCTGATAAAAAGATCATCGATCCTTGACAAGGGATACTTGTTCTTCAATGTCAACTTATTCAGCTCACGGTAATCTATGCACATCCTCAATGTGCCATCCTTCTTCTTCACAAACAGGACTGGTGCTCCCCAGGTGACGCACTAGGTCAGATAAAACCTAGGTCTAATAATTCTTGAAGCTGAATCTTGATTTCCTCTCTTGATCATCTTCTTGGCCTGCAACGCTGAAATCATTGGAGTGAACTTTCCTATCTCTATACCATGAAAACTTGTTGGTTATTCTCCTGGAACTTGGACTAATGTCTTTCTTTCGCTGCATAAGATTGTGGCATGGTTTTCTGACAACCAATCCATTCCTAGGATTACGTCGGTATCCCACATCGGTAGGACACTTAGGTTATCGGCCTTAATCCTAGTCGATCCCAAGTCTATTTCTATGTTCGAGCAAACGTGAGTCACAGTCATAGTTCCGCCAGTTGGTGTTAAAATCTTCATCTTATGACTAGTTTGTTCAGTTTTAAGCTCTAACTTATCACAACATGCAGATGAAATAAAGGAGTGCGATGCTCCAGTATCAAATAAAACAACTACAGGCATGCCGTGAAGTTTGCCCATACCTGCAAGGTTACTTTTCTGCTCCCCTTTCCGGAGGAACTGGAATTCATTGCGTAAGACCTGGAATTCCCTTGTTGCGTCTGCATCTGCTGTTACTGTTGATATTGTTGTTGTTGACTCTGTTGCCCCGATGCCTACAGGGCCTTTAGCTGATGAGGGTTCCGTCCCTGTTGTGCCTTCGGACAATGCCTCGCATAGTGACCCTCCCGGCCACAGTTATAGCAACTTGTACTTCCCACCAAGCAGTTCCCTTATGCGGCCTATTGCACTTTGAACATAACGTATAGTTGGTTTGTGCTGGCACAAATCTTTCTGGGGCAGGAGCATTCTGCTGTCCTTGTTGTCTGTTTCCTTACCAAGGCTTTCTATAGTCTTGGTTCCTGTTCTAGTTACCTCCATCATTCCACTTTCTCTTCCCTAGGAAGTTCTGTGATGGAGTCTGAGTTGGTGCTGGTGCTTGAGTCGGTATTGGAGCTGACACTGGAGCCTTTCTTTCTTCAGGCATTACTGCCTCGATATCCAATGCTCTGTTCAAGGACTCAGCATAGGTCAGGTCCTCCCGACTTGCCAAGGACATGGCAATCTCATGTCTTAGTCCTGATCTGAACTTAGATGCCATCTTCTCATCAGTATCCACCTGGAGAGGTGCATACCGTGACAGCTCACAAAATACTCACTCGTACTCTGTGACGGACATCTTCCCTTGTTTCAGAGTATGAAACTCTGCTTCGTTCTTGACTCTGAACGTCTTAGGAATGTATTTATCGTAGAATCCATTCTTGAACTGATCCCACGTGTAAGCATCAAGCTGCTCCAGAGTCATGGTCCTCCTTCTAGATTCCCACCAGAAATCCGCAGATCTGGTTAACTGGAATGCTACATAGAAGAGTCGCTCCTGGTTATCACAGCGGAGGAAATTGAGAATCCGCTCCATCCCTCAGATCCACGCCTCAGCATCGGCCGGGGTTCCTGCTTCATCAAATGATGGAGGGTTCTGTCGCAGAAAAAGCTCCTCAATTCTGCTCTGTGGAGGTGGGGGAGGTATCTGTTCTCTTTGCTCCTCGTGTCCTTCTTGTTGTTCTTCTTCCACTCTTTCCTGTCTTCCTTGCCTTGGAGGTCTCCCTCTAGGCCTATTATGTCTTACGGGATTCACATTCGCATTTCTTCCTCGTACTGCTCTGGGTGGTACCATTCTGTAAATTATAATCTGTAAATTATAATCTCAGATTATAATTAATAACTAAGTCGCTACCTACTGTTGTATAAATAACTCATGCTTTAGCTTGTCCTTAACATATCTTGAGCACACAAAATACCTTGAAACTCTAAAGCATAAATCAACAGCCCTTCAAGGCTTAAATATATACATATCAAGGAAATCGTCTCTAACGAGGTCTTACAAGTATATTTTCTAATGCATAGGTTCTACAAAAACCAGCTATGCCTGGACGACAGAATGCTTACAAGCTACGCATTCCTGTCTCAAAAGGTGGGAATACCTAAGTCCCAAGAATGGTCCTCTAGGGAACACATTCAACTGTACTATGACTCTCTGAACTGATATACTGAACTGAAATGGAAATTCTAACATCTCCCCAACCGAAAGGGAAAAGAAGAAAATTTCCACAGTCAACCACGCACTGTAATGAGTTCTTACTAACGAACTCTTTGACTTAGAACATTTCTAAGTCTATTTTCGAGATGCTGACTCGAATATTCTTAGCTGCTTTTGAACATCCCTGATCGACTTTCGAAACTTCTACTGGAAAATCTTGAACTCTTAAACTCTATTTCAAGACGCTAACTTGAAATGGAAATCTCCTGGCTACTTTTCAAGTTTCTAACTTGAAAACTCTGAACTTACTATTTGAGACGCTAACTCAAATACTGAAGTTTTACCTCGAGATGATAACTTGAGATAAAAATTTTGAGGTTACCATTTTCCAGACGCTGACTCGAAAAGTTAAATTTCTGAAGGATGTAGTTCGAGACGCTGACTCGAACTAAAATTTTCAAGATTCCATCTTGAAGGTTCCTGGACCAATTTATTTTGAGACGCTGACTCAAAATAAATTTGGCTCGAGGTTTTGAAACGCTATTTTGCAAACCTTAATGAAACGAGGACTTGATGCATCAGCTACTGGAACTGGAATTTCGGATCATCATGCCTCCTGAAACTGGATCTGCTTCTGAAACTTGTCTTTTTCTTTCAAGTTCTTGGACTTGCTGAATTTCTTCATCAGGTTCCACTGACTGAGTCTTTACTTAAATGAAAGCCAACTTAAAGGGAATTAAGGCAATCTAGATTCCTCTAAATTCCTCTATGTTCTCTGAGGCTTAAATTCATGAAACAACTTGACTTATCTGAAGTCCGATCGTGCAAAAGCCCGACTTATCTAAAGTCTGACTCAATTGAACTTTGCAATTATCTAAACTGCACTGCTGCAATCTGGCAACCTTGGATGCCTGCTTAACTGTTATATTGTGAGCTTACCTCAACAAAATAAAAATAATTGAAACTCTTTTAAACATAAAGGGCTTTCTAAAACTTTTTCTGATGCAAAACTTTTGCCAATATCTGATTGGTCTTAAACTTTTGCCAATATCTAATTGGTCTTACCATGCCATTATCTGAATGGTCTTACTGAAAATTTTGCCAACATCTGGATGGCCTGATCTGAATACTTTTATAAAAATCTCACCATTTATCTAACTGGCTTAACTGAAAATTTTTATAACTTTGCTATTATCTGAATAGCCTGAACTGAAAGATTTTCAAAATCTCACCATTCTCTGAATGGCCTGAACTGAAAGATTTTCAAAATCTTGCCCTTATCTGAATGGCCTGCTTGAATACTGTAATTTTGACAATCACATACCTTTCTTTCTTTGGTTGAGACTGATGTGAGGGAGTGCTGAGAGTTGTTCACTGATCACTGAACAATCTAAGGAACAATCTTAGACTTAACTAAAAGAACTTAGAGCTCAGAGCACAAACACGCGCTCTGATACCACTATATCATGACCCCAAATTAATATCTGATTAATATGAAGTGTGACTGGCATGACTCGATCCCAATGAAGGATGGATCAAGGCGCGAATCGGAAATAATTAAATAAAGGGATGAACTACTGTATTCCAGGAACGATATTTGCTGTGAACTCAAATTCTGGACTGACTTTCATTTCTCAAAATATAACAAAATAAATATAGATACCTCAGAATAACAAAAAGGTATCAGCGAGTTCAAGACATACAGAAGACTTGACTCGATTAGACTTAATTAGCGGAAGCAATATAACATAACAAAATACAAGAATTATTCTGAGTCCTGTACAAAACAACTTTCTTTCTCGGCACTTCACCTTGCACTATCAACACTCAACCTGCACATTTAAACACAAACATGCAGGGCTGAGTACAAGCATACTCAGTGAACACATTGCCAAAAATATCATAATATATATGATATTATGAACGTTTCTTAAAAATGATTTTATTGTCATGCATCCGAGTAAACACACAGGGGTTTTATCTGAAAAGGCCCTATGTCTTACTAAATCATTTTCTATCTTTGCGTACGTCTTTCTGTTGTATGATCATCCGTATCCAAATTGAGAGCCAAGGAATAGCTCCGCTTAAGCCTTTTCCGCACATGTCGAGGAATATTTCCGCTAAAGCCTTTTCCACGAATACATATCTGAACTAAACTCCGAGGAATAGCTCCGCTCAGCCTTTTCCATGGACGTTTAACATCGTCGCTATCTTAGTCAGGAATAGCTCCGCTCAGCCTTTCCCTCTTCCTAATATCACCGACCATAAGTGTACACTAACCTCGATTAACACGCTAAGTTAGCACGAGGCCCGATCGATTTAAGAATTAGAAAGCCCCTTGCGAGCTAACTAAATACAGATAGGATATCATACAAAATAAAACATTTTATGCATGACAATAATTTATTTGCATTAGAAATAAATAACTTCAGGTGAGTAAAACCTTAAATAATTATTTGGACTAAGAGTCCGTTGAAAAGAAAGCCCACCTTTCACCAATGTTTTAATACTTGAACTGCAGCTGCTAGTTCCTCACTGGTCTTATCCCTTGCGGAACTGCTAGCCTTCAATATATAAAAGTATACTTAGCATGTTGATCTTAAATCTGACAGGACTCAACACGACATGAAGGCCTATTAGGGTCTAGTATCCGTTCTAAATTTTCTCTTAGCTTAAGGGTTAATCTCAACCCTAGATATTAAACATCTTAAGGCATACATCATCATCATTTAAGGTATCAAAAATACCTTAACATAATCACAATTAGATTCTAGGAACAAAGTCATCACGAAGTTCATAGACTAAACAATGTTCTGCATAATGTCTATCTTTGCAAAATTTTCTATTTCGACTCACTAAAGTGCAGGGGACAGGCCATACACCGTTGGAAAGCCGCGGAAGTCTAGTTTCCAGAAAAATTGATGGTGACTCCAGATGATAACTAACGAAAAAGTTATGATCGATTGACTAGAAGGTGGCACAACTACCAGAATTTCTGAAAACGAACTCGTGACCGGACTTTGAAGATTTTTCATGATCGATTCAGGAAGAGTTACAGACTGACCTATATACGATTAGAAAGCCACGGAAGTCTAGAATTTTTAAAAATTTACAGTGACTTAAGATGATAATAAATGAAACAGATATACCCATTTTATTGAAAGGTGGCAGAACTGCCATGACTTCCTGAAAATAGAAACATGACCCAACTTCACCAATTTTTCACAATCGATTCAGAATGAATTAGAGACTGAGACCTATACCATTGTCAAGCCACAGAAGTCTAGTTTCTGGAAAAATTTATGGTGTCTCAATCCGACATAAAACGAGGGAGTTATGCTTGTTTTATTGAGGGGTGGTGAGTCTGCCGAAAGTGAGGTGCGCGGGCGTGCGGTCATGCGCGGGCGCGCGGCCTGTGCACGGTCGTGCTGCCTGTGCGCGCTTGTGCTCGTCCCCGCGCTCGTGTAGAACTAAGGCCGAGAAACACATGAACGACGATAGACGCCATGAAACTCGATACACAACTTCACAACTCCATAACCTCGATAGCAAACTTCACAAACCTCTCTATATTATTGAAATCATGCATTTTAACACATCAACTTCATCTCCAACATGCCTATACATTAATCAACTCAATATTCATCTAACATGCTTTAAAACACAAACCAAATATATATATTGATGCCAAAAACTTGAGAACATAACTACATAGCCATAGTTTTCGAAATACCTCTCAAGACAACAATGGGGAAATGTTGGAAGAAACTTGGAAGAAGATGGAACGATGGAAACGAAGCCTCCAATGATGACGCTGGAAATGAAATTGTGAAGAGCGGTTGCAACGAGATGGAGTTCTCCTCAACAGTGGCTACAACCTCTTGTTTCTCTCTCACTCTCTCTTAAAGAAGATGGAAGAAGAAGATGGTGTGATGCTAGAGTTGATCTTTCTCTTTCTTTCGATGATTCGTGTGAAATGAGGATGAAAAGATGAAATGGAGATGGAGTAGAAGAAGTTGGGTGTTGTTTCCTCCCCTTCTCTCTCGCTAGTTTTTGAAAAACAGAAATGAATGAAAGATGATGAAGTATAAGCAAGATAGGAGTTGCTTATTTGGTCTCTCCCCCTCTCGATTCTTTTTAGGGCATGGTGAAAAGACTTGGGGCATGGCCTCCCACTCATGGGAGTTGACCGAGAAAATTCCTGGTTCAAATACCGGTTATTCGGTTATCGTGATATTTTCTATCTCCGGAAAAATCCCGAACTTACCCGAGCTTGATGAAATAAATCACTTATTTTAAAATAATAATTTATCTGAAATTACTTGGTTTTAAAATACCACTTCGAAATACTGATTTTAATTTCTCGACCATTAAAACATCCGAACTAGAGAATATCTAATTCTCTCGGATTTTAAATCACCCTGTTTAAATTATCTGAATTTAAACACTAATGACTGGAGAATATCTGATTCTCCCAGTCCTGAAAATAGTTATCGGAATGTCAAATTCACGATAAACACACACCGTAAATTTAAAAGAATAGGAATCCACTTTATCTGGAATTATGATTCCGGCTTTCCATACCGAAAAGGGAATTAAAATCCTAGTGGAAAAATTAACCCACCTATGGGGATTAATTGACCTTGAATTTCATGGAACTTAATGGATACTTTCGATCCTAATCTAACTGGAAATTATTATACTAAATAGTAATTTCAACAATTATCTGCAATTAAACAGTAATTAATTTACGGGGTATTACATAATCTTTCTGATAATGCACGCGATCTATCTTTATGCTTCAGTCCATATTCTACTGTAAATGGATTCACAAAGAGAAACTTGCAAACACTATCATTTTCCTTCATGTTGCTATACAGATGCCTGCCGATAAACATGTAAAAATTATACAAATTAAACATGTCACTTATAAAGAAAGAAATAGGATTAATGAGTCTTACCAAACATATGCAGCAATACAATTTCCTGTTATCTGGTCCATCTTAGAAAATGGAATGACATCATGCTTCAGAAGAATGTGAAGCTTCATCTCATGCCCAAACAATTCAACATCTAACATAACACGTATTGCTTCATCCTTGAAAGATCACTCTAATAAACAATACAGTGCAAGTAATGATGAAGGCAATGATGACAAGTTGATATTCGTATCTTGATCATTTCCCTCAAACAACTTTTTTCCAATTTTTTTCTTATCCCGTGTCTAAATAATTAGAGAGATTATGTTAGAGGTATTAACAATTCACTATTAAAAACACAAGACAACATAATATTCTATAAAATTACCTCATTCAGTCTTGCCACCACCAAATGGGTAGACCATGCCACATGAGTTCCTAGTGCACTTCCTACTGTCTCTATCTTATTTGAAACACGAAATGGTAGCACTGCATTCTCATCTACAACTTCATCAATCGAAATATGAAAGCAATCTGAAGGCATTGGAGAGCCATGTAGGACAGCATCAGCAACAAACACTGTTCTATAAACTACAAGCTTTTTGAAGACTTCATATAGTAACTTCACTGCCTTTTCCTACATATTAAAAAAAGTCTCAAGCAAAAATAATTATTAGGTGTAGACAGTAATTTAATGGAAATCACTACACTTACCTGTAAGAAATCTGATTTTCCAATACATATGGCATCGGGAGACTCCATATTATATTTCTCCTGACTCGCAACCTTTATCATTGAACAACTAGCCAATCCTTCAGACTCCTTGTCAATTTCAGCATGCTTAGATTCAAACTTTTCCATTTTACCCTTTAACTCATGGACTACATGATCTAAAACCCGAATCTGGCTAGCTTGTTCTTCTATTTTTCTCTTTGATTCCTCCAATTCAGCATTACATAAGGCTTGTGAACCTTGGTTTGTTGCTCGTCTAATTTCTCTAGTAGATTTGAAGTAGGATTTGGGCTTGACGCCTGACCCTTTTCCTCGCACACGACCAACATGTTCTGGTTTATCAAGTGCAAGTGAAAGCAAATCACTTGAACATCCTTCTGAATGAAATTTCCCTTCCTTCTTTTCACGTATATATTCATCATACTCATTTCAAATAAAATGTTGATTAAAACCTGACATAAAATAAATTAACAACAAGAATTA
The DNA here is from genome assembly GCA_026008535.1 of Perilla frutescens. Classification (NCBI taxonomy): domain Eukaryota; kingdom Viridiplantae; phylum Streptophyta; class Magnoliopsida; order Lamiales; family Lamiaceae; genus Perilla; species Perilla frutescens. The sequence goes on from BRKX01000002.1 coordinate 23,037,545, forward strand.
AATTGAAAAATAATAGAATAGTGTGTCATACTATTTTCTGAATAGCAATCTTTAAATTTTCATTGTCAGTGGTTCCCTACTTGTTCAATCTTGCTTTCTTCCGCAGCAAACATCTATCAGCCTCTTCATCACCGTGCAAGTCCTTACATAGAATACCATGATCAATGTTAACGTTTATACATAAAAATTACACACATTACCTGGAAATATATTCAAAAAGTATCTAAACCTTGATTTCTTTAGCATAGTTTGCATAACCTTTTCGGGACAGTCGATGCGGGTATAAATTTTTACTCCTACTTTCCTTCTGCTGCTCACTTAATTGCTACAAGTTGATTAAGTAAAATAGATAAGAGTCAAACAAAAATGATACAAAAATGCAACAAAAATATGAAAAAGTAATAATGATTAACGATATTAATTACCTTAAATTCAGTTGATACACGACTATGTACAAACACTCTCCAGTCATGGTCTAGTATGCCACTGTCTACCGGTGGTTTATACAACTCATCCGAATTATCTTTATTTAGAAGAATGAAGTCCTTATGCATCCTACATTTCCATGTTCGCCACATGGAATTTTCTGATTCCAAACAGCTAGCCTTCCATGTCTCCAGAACATTGTAAGAAGCCTGCAAGTACATGAATTAAAAACACAATTTATAAATACAAATAATAGTAGTAACTGAAACAACAAAATAATTTCTAAAACTTACTTTAACTTGTGCCCATATTAGATCTTTCGTCTCATCTGGGACAAGCTTCCAATTCTTTATACTTATTTTAACATGATCACGTGCAAGAAGACCAATATAACTTTGTAATTGAGATGCAACTTTCCCCACTAGTTAACCATCCTTATTAAAGTCAACATCTTCGATAACCCCCTTAGCCCTTCGCTGAGCAACACTATTCAAGCATACTTTTCCTCTTTTGGCTCTGGTTGTATGTGTGGATTGGTTATCTTTAGATCCACTTGCTTCATCATCACTACCCTGTGAAGCCATGTTTTTAAGAACCTACTCAACAAATACATGTAGATAAGGATCAGTGGATATATTAGGAGATAATCACATTATACAATCAAATGCAATATAAATATTAATATATTTTTCAAATTGTTAGCAGTAAAAAAACATCATAAATCTGTGTAAAAAACATCAAAATTAACACAATATAGTATATTAGAAGCTCACCAAACTCTAAATTTGCACCGTTAACCCAAATGGGATCACAATCATTACGAACACATGGCGGTTCGTTGTCATCCGATGCATTACTTGTGTCATCTATTGGCACTCCTTTTGAAAAACTCTGCAGTTGCATAGAAGTGTCTCCCAAATCATCACGATTGATCCTGTCAGTGTATCATTTGTTGGGACTAGCAAGTACTACTGACCATGCTACATCTTCGGGGTCTTGAATATAAAACACCTATTTGGCTTGACTTCCTAAAATAAAGGAGTCTGATTGGTATCCTACTTTGTACACCACTATTGTTTTCAACCCAACTGCACTTAAACACTACAACTTGAAATTTGGTATAATCAAGCTCGCATATCTCCTCAATTCTTCCATAAAACATCATATCTGACACAATTGGATTCTTATCCTTAACACTAGCAATTTGCATGACAGTTGCACACATGCTGACACCAGAATTTTGAGTAACTCTAGTTTCATCACGCTTTAATGTACTAAAAAGTACACCATCTATACTGTAACTAGCATATGATAATACTCGCTTAGTTGGCCACCCACAAAGAATTTTCAACCTATGAGATAATTCATACTTAGAATCGACAGCAACCTACAAAAATTTTAGTTGATATTAAGCTTTATTTTTAAGACAAAACTAAGAGCTACATTGGGCAACTTACGTGGTCATGCATCCAGCTAAGAAATGACTTGTTGTGCTTATCTTGAAGCCACTTTGGATTTCTCTTAGGAAACTGTGATGCCACTTGTTCCTTGTGTCTCCTATATATATATATATATTCAGTTTAGTTTTATAATTTGATTTTATAAAAGAAATAATTAAAAAACATATTAAACCCTAATTGGTAGTATAAACCTTAAATAATAAGTGTAAAATTAAATTAAATCATGAAAAATTGAATTGAAAAAAACAATTAAAAAATAACTAGCTATTAAAAAAATGAGTGAGTAATAGAGATTAGAGAATGCCCCATCAAATTAATATGAAGTAAAAAGAAGACAAATTTTGAAAATTCATGCAATCGTGGGAACCTCCCATGTGTGAGCTGAGTGTGCATGTATGATCATATCATACAAAGAATTAATTATATGCTTATACACTAATGAGATAATTAAGAAAAGCCATTGCCAGCCAATCAAATAAGCAATATTACTTCATTAATAGATGAATTACATACCTATGTATCTTTGTTCTCTTGCAACTCGATCTGTCTTCTACCTAGCTTTACTGAAGCAGAGGCTGAAATTGTGATACTCTGGGAACCTTTACCATTGTTCAGAATTAGAAGTGAAAGAGCTGGGGATTCTGGGATTCAAAAAGAGCTAGATTTTATTATAATTTCATACACATTAGTTAGTTTCATATTACAACTATCAGAATACAAGAAACAACAATGCCTGGAAATAGACAAGCTCATTAGAAATTAGCCTCAATAAGGAAAAGTAATAAGGAAATACATAAATAAATAAAATGAAAGGACAGAGTCAAATATATTGGATACAAAATTTCCTAATATGAGTAGCTAAACATAAAGTTAGAGATCATTATAAAAAAATAATTAATCACATACTTGTTTCAAGATCAAACCACCAATCAAAAGGCTAGAAATGATGAAGATACAGTTAATTATTAAAGAAAATACGAGGAAAAGCAAGAAACATCAACAACATTACTGACTCAAGATAGCTCTTGGGAGAATTTTAAGCTTCTAAAGAAGCAGTTGGTACATGCATTCCTCAAAATAAATAAATAAATAAATAAATAAAATATTTTCAATAGTCAACTTTAAAAGGAAAGGATTTAAGTATAAACCATAAAGGCATTACTAGCCTACAAGCTCAGTGATGTGATGAGGACTAAATTCAAAAAATATAATGACTCGATGAGGCTGATGCATATCAACTTGAAATAATTATGAAATCAAATGGCAAATTTAGGATTATCTAGATACATTTTAAAAGGAATATCATAATATTAGGTATCAAGCCAAAACACATTAAAGATGGAGGTCTTTGGAATACTAGAAATCAAATGGCAGCATAGTAGAATTCATATCTTAAAAATACTCATATGGCATGCACAAACAATAAAGAAATTATTTTTTATCATCAACATGATAATACAACAATTCTTGGTAATTTAGCATTCCCACTAAATCTCTTGTATTTAATCAATAGCATAACAATATAATTGCTTCAATGTCGCTTACTACACAAGACAACTTGTGATGCTTTATAAGAGTTTGTATCAAAATAAAAAATATCGCTGCCTCTGGCCCATATGCTAGGAAGAAGGGTACCATTGGTGAAACAACTAATCAAACAGATTAAAGAGGATTTAATTTGAAGTATATGTGTGCAATTTCTTTCTCTTTTTTGTAGAATAATTAGGGCACGGGCTTAGCTATATTTTGGTTCTAGGGAAACAAAAGTAAATTGTAGCGAACCTTGACACTGGGGCTGTTGAAGTATTTAATAACAAAAGGATGGTGCTTTGGATCCTTATTGAACAGAGTTACAGTAGGGGTACTAGTTTCTTCGACGAACTTCACTAAAGCATCAACATCAAATTCCTCCGAGGAGTTTTCTAAATTTTAATTTACAAATAACACAAGAATCGATGCCATAACCTAAGTATTTAGTTACAATTCCAGGGGCATAACATGAACAAGAACATACCTAAAACTCAGTGAGATAATTATTGGGGAAATCACATCCGGCGCCGGATCCAAGAAAAAAATCGGTGAACACCAAATATTCACATATAGAAACTGATTTTCGAGACAAATTTGGGCGAATTTGCTGAGGGCTTTTCTTTTTCCTTTTCAACCGCAGTGCTAGAGAATGGAACAAAAATGAGGGCTTTTCTTCCTGTTCTCAGCGTAAAACGTAGATTAAAATTTGGGTCTCTTTTACTAATTTGTTTAAAGTAAAAAAATTACTTCTTATTTTTATGAAATATTAACTAATAGTTTGGTGAGAAATAGTTACGGTAAAAGAAAACGCAGTGACGCGTGGTCGTTTTGTGCTCAAAAATATATTTGTAAACTCGTGTGCCCACAGCGAGCGTAGCTAGCCAATGAGTACGGGTCGATCCCACACAGAGCTGTTGCGATGCTATCTTCAAGTAACCAATCACAAAGGGGCTTTTAGTATTGTAACTATACTGAATTTAAATCTGCAAAAGAAACTAAGAAAAATATCAAATAACAAAAGGTTCTGGCATTTGAATTAGAATTTGGTTTTTTAACATAAAACAAATCGATCATGGGCACACCGATTTTCATACATGATAGGTCATCTAGTTATGGTGACCGGATTTCTCTCTGCGTCTCCTCATCTATCCTTTCATTTTAGGTTTAAAAATGATTCATCTTCGATTAAACCCCTAACCAGTTACCCACCTCCCGATTCCTCTAAGAGATTTAAGCAAACAGGCAGCAATGTGCCCTAGACGGATCCAGATCTGTTGTGTTCAACTGATTCCTCTTGTGCCCACAACACCCCATTAATTTTCTTATTACTATATGAACCAACACACGGTCACGATTCGCCAATTCAATTAATAGTGGTATGCCCTCTTTACCTAACGAGTTATCAGCCACATTGGGCACTTTAGACACACTCATGTGGAACAAGGCTCAAGAATTAACGGAAACTAATCATGCATTACTATGCCCATTTTAGCCTCACGAGTCTAGATTTATGCTCAAACCAATTTCATCATTCAAATGCCAGAATTAAAGATCTAGCCGAGAAGGCTAGACATAATTGAAACTGCAGAATTTAAAGACATAAAAATAATGAAGAACTTACTGAATTAATTAAGCAAAAACTCGACTCCAACGTCGAGGAACATGAACATAATCCTAAGTCCCGAAGCTTTCAGACCTTTCGGATTGTTTTTGGCTGCCTAAGCAGCGTACTGAAAGTAAAAATGCAGAAATGTAAAATGTAAAATGTTTCAGACTATCTAAAGCTTGTTTTTCCAGAGACTAAACTTGTTTAAATAGTTACATTTTCGAGTAGAGTTTCCCCCACAAGCGGGGGTCTTCTGCTGAAATTCCGGAATAACGTGCCATCACTGACCTTGACTGGATAAGCTTCAGCTTTAACAAATCCCTATTTTTTAGGGATTGTTCTTATCTCCTTTGATTGGGCTTATTTCTTCGGCTGAGCTTATCCTTTTGTTGCAGCGCCTTCTAGGAGTCCAACTAAGCTCCAACTCTCCTTCGGATATGTAGCGATGTTCCACCAGCTTCCTTTCAACTGAATCCCGAGTTTGACTGGAATGCCCATTTTGACTTGTGGTCCAGTCTGTGCGAACACTGTGGGCACGGCATCATCTGTCAGTTCCATCCGTATCTGATATGCCCACTTCGTCGACCGAATGTGGGATGGATACTGGAAAAGTCCCATGTGCCTCTGATGAACATATGTGCGAGATAAACGTGAATATTTGGGCATAAAATGCCCCTTCCGCCGGACTCGACTCTTGGAATGCCCTTTGACCATAACCTGGTTCTTTTCGACTCAGAATACACCAAAAAGGACATTTATACACGAGAAAATGCCCATAAAAATACGAAATAAATGGACTTATCAAGCAGCAGGAAAGATATATACTTAGAAATTTTTCAATGTTTTAATTTTGAATGAAAAAAAAAATAATTAACACATATACATAACGGATATTCATAACAGTAAATGTTACCGTTATATAATATGTTTAAACATAATACAAAGCATAACGGTACCAAATGAGTGTTATAAATATGAACAATATATAACACTCACATATAACGTAAGACTCGAAAACGTTATATATGATTGGAGATAACACTTCTCTCGTAACGGTTTTTTGAAATATGCGTTATCTATACAAAAAGGAGCTCATACATAACGGATATTTGAAATGTCCGTTATGTATGAAGTGTTATGTATGAGAGTTTTTTTGGTAGTGTCATCTCCTTTGTATCACGTCTGGTGATAATTATGTCATCAACATAAATAATTAAGCATGTGATGAGACCTTTTTGTTTTTTCAGAAACAGTGGATGATCTGAATTACTTTGTTGATACTCATAGCTCTTCATAGCAGCAGTGAATCGTCCAAACCAGGCCCTCGGAGACTGCTTTAGGCCATATAGTGTTTTCTTCAGCTTGCAAACTTCTCCTTTTCCAAATTGTTCTTCAAACCCTGGTGATCTTTCCATATAAACTTCTTTGTTCAGTTCACCATACAAGAAGGCATTGGTAACATCAAACTGGTGAAGAGGCCAATCGTGATTTGCAGCAATTGAGAGTAAGACACGCACTATGCCCATTTTGGCTACAGGAGAGAAAGTCTTGGAATAGTCCACCCTATAGGTCTGAGTATATCATTTTTCCATGAGGCGAGCCTTGTATCTGTCTATCTTCCCGTCAGGCCTTCGTTTTATGGTGAACACCCATCTACATCCCACTTGTTGTTTACCTTTGGGAAGTTGGCATTTTTCCCAAGTACTATTTATGTCCAATGCTTTCATTTCTGTTTCCATAGCATCCTTCCAATGCGTAAATTTGAGAGCTTCCTTCACTGATTTTGGGATTTCCACCTCTTCATATATGGCAGCTTCAAATGCCATTGCCATTTCAGTCAAGTTTTCCTGGACTGTATTTGCTACAAGATATCTGGACATTCGTGGTTTATGCTCTGGAGAATACCTCTTTGGTGGAATACCTCTATTACTTCTTGGTGGTAAAACACGCCTCTGATGTTTCCCTTGAACCTGTTCCTCCCCCTGAATATGTTCCTCCTGATCATCTTGTATGTAACTCATCTCAGTGTTAGTCTCATGGCTACCCCCTTCAATATCACCATCATCAGGAATAGTATTATCAGTATAAATATCAGGAGAGATGTGTACCTCAGGGATATCCCCACGGGAGACAACTGAGTTGGTGACACTGGAGCCTGGAGTTGTGTTGGGATGAATGATGGTGTTTCGGTGGTATAGCGCGCAGGCTCTGGTGGGACCTCAGTGTGATGCAACACTGACTGAGGTATAACCGGTGGACATAACCAACTCAAGGAATCTCGCACAATCTCTCCCTGATTCTGGAGTTGGGGTGTATAATAGTATTCAGACTCAACAAAATGACAGTCGAGGGTTGTATAGAGATGACGAGTGAGGGATGATAACACCGATACCCCTTTTGGTGAGGAGCATAACCCACAAAAACAAATTTAAGGGCACAAGGATCAAGTTTGGTACGAGAAGTTTTAGGAATGTGAACAAAAACAGTAGAACCAAAGATTCGATGAGGTAGGGTAAAGGAGGCAGGAATATGGGTATGGTAAGCGAGCCTTTGGAGGGAAGTGTGGTGGTTGAGGGTTTTGGTGGGAAGGCGATTAAGGAGGTAGGTAGCAGTGACAACAGCTTCAGGCTAAAAATGATGAGGCACATGGGATTCAAGCATGAGGGCTCGGGTCATTTCGAGTAGGATTCAGTTTTTCCATTCGGCAACTCCGTTTTGTTGGGGAGTGTTGGGACAAGTAGTTTGGTGGATAATACCGTCATGTTGGAAAAATTTCTAAAGATCATAGGTCAGGTATTCGCCACCATTGTTAGACCGAAGGATTTGAATTTTTTTATTGTATTAGGTATGCAACATATGATAAAAGGTGATAAATCGAGCAGTGACATCAGACTTATTTTTCGAAACATAAATCCAGGTCATGCGAGCCATCAATAAACAAGACAACATGACAAATATCAGAAAAAGCTGAATCCGGGGTTGGACCCCACACATTGGAACGAACTAAAGAAAACACTTTATCAACTCTAGTATTATTTGGACGAAATGTAGTGCGATGACTTTTAGCCAAAATACAAGTTTCACAAGATAAATGAGGGTTATTGGAAAATAAAGACGGAAATAATTGTTTGAGATATCCGACAGATGGATGTCTTAACCGGCAATGCCAAAGCCAGAGTTTTCGATCTGGAGTCCCGTGAGCAAGCCTAGCAACACCCTATTGAGAAACCTCATCCACCACATACAACCCATTGCTTTCAGTGCCACGCCCAATGATCATCTGTGTAAGAATATCCTGCAAAATACAAAAGGTAAGATACATAAGCACACGATAGTTGAGCTCACATGTGACTTGACTAACGGAAAGAAGTTTGAAGGCTAAAGAAGGCACAAACAGACACGATAATTTTATAGTTGATGATATTCTTGCCTCACTAGCCCCATTTACAAAAGAAACACCCCCATTAGTTGTGTGGATTTTTTGTTTCGTAGTGGGAATAATATTAACAAGATCAGTTTGGTCATAGGTCATAGTATCAGTGACCCCACAGTCAAAAATCCATTTAGAATCCTTGGAAACAGAAGTAGTGGATCTATTAGTAGTAGTAATATTATGGGAGGGGTTTATTTGTAATTTAAAGGGTAAGGGATTTGAGAAACCCTCAAATCCCCCTTTACCTATTGCTGCACCGTCTTCTCCATCTCTTCCTTGTTCCTCACTACTGCCGACCAGAGCTGTGAACCCTTGCCGCCGCTCTCTGCCTTGCTTAGCGTCTTGGTGGTTGTCGCCGCTGTCGGTGGCTGCCGAGTTGCCCACGGCGATGGCCGCTTTCCCACTGTTATTCGATTTTCCGGGCTTGTGTCCATCCTCCCACCATTATGGGTAGCCCATGATCTTAAAGCATGTTTCTTTGGTATGCTTTGTCATACCACAGTGAGAGTAGTGTAGTTTGGATTTGTTGACGGCAGATTTACCCAATCTGTTTTCTGATCTCCGTTGTCCGTGGCCATGGGTTTTGGAGAGAAGACTAATATCTACTTCTCCCGATGATGACGAGTCGCCTATCTCGAAAGTTGCCGATCTCATCATTCGGATCCTGGCGGCCTCCTTGCGGATAGTGGCATAAGCCCACTCAATTGAGGGAAGATGGTCAAGTCGGAGAATTTCCCGGCAAGTTCCATCATACTTCCGGTCGAGACCTCTGAGAAAATCAAACAATCTACTCTTGAACAATACGATTGTAGGCTGTGATATCTTCATCATATTTCATTGGATTTGGGCATCTCCGATCTATCACGAGCCAAAGTCCCTGCAGAGTGTTCCAATATTGTTCTAGGGTCTGACTTTCTTAATTCTATCGACTTGCTTAGTTGTGCAGGTCATAAGACTTGAAGAGCATTGCCTCCACTTCCATAAGTCACAACCAAGGCATCCCAGAGGGCTTTGGCTGTCTGATATTCGGCAACGTTGTTGACTGGTGCGTTATTTTTCACCAAAAATAAATGTTCCGACTTTCGTCGGCAAGCCCACACTGCAGAGTACAGTGACGAGCAAGATCGTCTCCCAAAGGACCGGCGAGAATTACTCTTGACTTTCAGTCTGCGTGCCCAAACCTCCAGAATCGCGTGAATTTTATAACAAAATAAATTGAAGAATGAAATAACCAACTAAAGAAAATACTTATGCGAACAAACTGATTTAAACTAATGACAAAAGGGGTATTCCGGATCCAACGAACTCCACTCCACTTATAACACCGATCACAGATGCAAGAATTAATTAATCGAGACATGCAAACCGGTTATAGTCACCGAAGATGCTTCTGACATGACCTCATCTCTCCATACTGTTTCGATAATTAAGAAGACGCTTCATTAATTACTTCCCTAATCGACTGACAACTGTAAGAGACGCTCTATAAGTTTAATGAGTCGACAGCAATGAGCACGAGAAAGACCCGATTCTTAACTTACAAACTCTGACGCAGGACCGTAAAATTAATTCTATTATTCCCCTAGTTATTTGAGCAACCGTTTTACCACTTATTAAACCTAAACCACGATTACGTATGGCCGATTTAAATTGGCTAGTAATTAATCACAACCTACTAAATATTTGCAACTACTCGATAGACTTAGAACAATTACGACCCGAATTCCAAGAATAACAAATACATGCATCAATTAATTATGAACAAACAATTAGATCTCACAGTTATATAAGCGGAGCTTCGTCGTCGTCATCGGAATACGAGTAATTTAGCTACGTTGCATGCTAGAATCGAACAACAAGAAAGCTTTTAATGGTGCGATGATAATATCGAGAAAGAAGAAGAGAAATAAAAACTGGATTAAAACTTGTTTTCTGCTGCGCTTCGTTCCTAGCGTGTACGATGATGGCAAAATAAACTAAAATACCTAATATATATTTACAATCCATAAAAGGTGAAGTCTCTAATAGGAAATAAGATCCTAACTAGGTAAATCCCATGCAAAATACTTCAAAAGGTGGTGGAGAAGGGTTTCCACGCGTCCAGGTTCGCGCGTGGGCCGAGAACTGGGCTTCCGTAAGCCCAAAACGTATTCTGGACTGGGCCTCCAGAAACTTTGCTTCAATCATCCAGCTGCATGCCCTTGCAGCTTGATCTTCCCGACTGCTTCCTTATCTTCACTTGTAACCTTTCACACCAAAGCATGCCTCTTTTCTTCCACATTTACACCTCATCCCTACACAACTCCACAAAACATCATATATCCAAAATACACAAGTATAGGGTAAACAATAAGTAGAAAAGACACCAAAAATTAATGATAATAACAAGTGAAATACGTCCTATCATTGACCATATTGGGTTCTATATTGTGAAGAATCCAGGAGAACACCCTTCGATCCGTCTGTTCCCATCGGAGAATAGCCGTGTCATCTGTCGTCGGAATTTGAGACGTTCCGGTGATGTGTCCGGTTTTCCCTCAGACTCCAATCTCATCTCGCATGAGTCGAGCCCAGAGTGGATAATTTTCCCCTTTTAATTTGATGCTGAGAGTCACTTTTTCTGATTGTGTAGTTTGGCTTAGTATTGAATTGATTCATATTTTAAGAATGTTTGCAATTTGCAGGGCCAATTCTTCGAAGATGTTGTTACTGTTTGTGGGATTGGTGATGTCAAACATCTTCCTATTGAAGATGGTTTGGATGAGAACTTGAACGATGAGGATTTTTTTTCTGAGTTCAAGAAAGGATCAAATTTGTCCACTGCACAAGATCCGAATCTTCAATCAAAAGAACTGGACAGTACAGAATCTCAGTTCTTCTTCAATTTCCCACTTTTCTCCTCGAAAGGCATAGCTCTGCAATTTGAGCACTCAGAGATTTGGTAGTTGATGAATCTTGCTCATGTCTTCCCAGGGATATCCAAACCAGCTCAGGCACAACTTTGCAAGATGAGATGTGGGAATTGAAAGAGGCGGAGGTGTACGCACGAGTGCAGGGCTCATCACGACACAAGTGATTCAAGTTCGTGGAGGCAAGAAATATGATCAAAGCCGGACGAGGATGGCTTTCTACACATTTGTCCAAACCATCTCCATAACTATCTATGGTAAAGTGAAATTTGTTATTCTTAGCTACCCTTTTACTCACATACCAATAGGCACAATGGAGGCTGCAAGCTTTAGTTTTACCATCCATCCAATTCCAACCTTCCTCATGAACCATGACAAGATTTTTTTTAAGTAATGTACGAACATGCAAGTTTTTAAATCTCTCAGCACACCATAAGTTGATAATCCTGGAACACCGGACTATATAATTTAGAGGAAAAGCAGCAATATAGAAAAAGCACAGTTTTGATTCTTTACTTAGTTGGCGATAGCTTGATAAGAGTACCTCTGAAATTTGATCACATGCTTCCTCCAAAACTAATTTTGGTTTTTCAGCTACTCTGTTCCAATCTTCCACATTCTTCTGGGCTTTGGAGAGAAGTACGGGGCAACCGTGATGATCAGAAGAGGAAGACCTTCACATTTCTCTGCAATCTTCTTCCCAGCTTTCACAAGTTGAAGTGGACATGATGACTCCAAATCACCAAACACATTCCTCTTTAGAAGCTTCTAACTTTCTTCTTCATTCATTAACCGCATTCTTAAACTATAATAAATAGACTGCCTTTCAACAAAATCTTCCAGTATCTTCTTCTTCTACATTTCTTTGTCTCTTTTTGTAGCAGATCTCACCATTCAAGAAATGACTAAAGATGAAGACTTTAAACTCCTCAAAATCCAGGTAATTAACTTTTGTGTAATAACATTTTCTATTTCTTTTCAACTTTTAAACCCAACTTTTTTTCCATGAAGATTAATTTTTTCTACATTTTTCTTGTTTCTTTTTATTACAGAACTGTGTGCTCAGAGTTAACATACATTGTGATGGATGCAAGCAGAAAGTGAAGAAAATTCTTCAGAGAATCGAAGGTTTTTTTTTAATTATTATTTATGCTACAGCATTTTCCCTTAACTTCCCTGAAATGGACTGTCTTATTTTTAATGTTTCTTGTTTTGTTTCCTTCAATTTTTATTTTTTTAAAACAAAATTTATGTTCCTTTTGTGTTAGTGTGTGTGTTGTGTCCATGTTCAATATTTACATGTGGAAATAATATATTTTAATGAGACAGTAAATTTTAGTTGTATATTCATGTTATCGGGCCTGAAATATAAAAGCACTGAAATAATACTTGAATTTACTGCTCAATTTTACTGTTGGGACACGAAACATGCCATAAATTGAATTAGAGGATCTCGTGTGCTAACGATATTCATTTATCATAAAGTGGACTAGAGGATCTCATGTGTTAATTATATTCGCTTATCATGAAGTGGATTAGAGGATCTCGTGTGCTAACGATATTCGTTTATCATAAAGTGGATTAGAGGATCTCGTGTGCTAACGATATTCGTTTATCATAAAGTGGATTAGAGGATCTCGTGTGCTAACGATATTCGTTTATCATGAAGTGGATTAGAGGACCTCGTGTGCTAACTGTATATATTTGTTTATCGTAAAGTGGATTAGAGGATCTCGTGTGCTAACGATGTTTGTTTATCGCGTTCGATTTAGGTGTGTACCAAGTAAATATAGATGAAGAACAGCAGAAGGTGATTGTTTCTGGCAGTGTGGATTCTGCAACACTTGTTAAGAAATTGGTGAGAGTTGGGAAACATGTTGAGATCTGGTCTCACAAAACTAACCAAAACCAAAATCAAAACCAAAACCAAAACCAGAAACAGAAAACTGCTTCTAACAAAGATGACAGCACTGCTAATAAAGGTAAGAAACCAAACTCCAGCAAGAACCATGAACCATCCCTCAAAAGCAAGCAGAAATTCCCCTTCGATCTCGAAGGCCTCTGTTTCGACGGCGGCGATGACGAGGAGCTGCAGGAAGATCATGAGATGCAGCGCATTAGGGAGAAGATCAATCAGTTGGCTCTGCTCAAGCACCAAGCCGAAGCGAGTGCTAAGAAAGGCAATGGTGGACTAATGGTGGCGGCGGCGGCGGTTTCCAACAATGGCGGGAACAAGGCTGGTAAGAAAGGGAATAGTGTTGCAGGGCAGAATATTCCGGTGGATCAGAAGACGATGGCGGCTCTGAAGATGAAGAATGAGCTGCAGCAGGGTGGCACGAACACGGGCACGAACACGAACATGAGCATGCATGGTGATGGGAGATGGGGAAATGACATTAGTAGTATGATGAGTTTTGGTGGCTTCCATGGAAATGAGGGTGGCGTTTTGGGAGGGAGTGGTGGTTTTCCGGCGATGCCGGGAGGCGGTTTTCCGTTCAACGGTAGTGGTTCGAACACTTATATGGGATTGCAAAACATGCATGGTTTCCAGCAGCCGCAGATGCTGTTTAATCGGAGTCCGTTTGTACCGCCGAGCACCGGGTATTACTACAACTACGGGGCGGCGGCGCCGCCACCGCCGTACGACGGCGGTGATCATGCTAGTAGCCATATGTTCAGTGATGAGAACACGAGTAGTTGTAGAGTTATGTGATTTGGATTTTAGAGTTTGGTTTAGTGTTCCATGATGTTGATGTTGAAGTTGATCATGTTGTGTTAGTTTAGTAGGAGTGAGGATTTGTTTAGTAATTTGTTGTATGTTTTGTGTGTGAGTTTTAATGTTCTTGAACATTAATAATTGTTACTGCAGTTGTAATTAGGTTGTCATGTTTTCATATTTTAACTTGATGATGCTTGTACTGATTTGGGATGAAATTCTCTAGTTCATAATTTATGTATATATAATTTGTTGTTAAAATTGATTTACAATATTTGTACTTATTATTTGTTTCGGTGGTACGGAAATCCTTAGTTGCTATTTGAGATATTCATCTTACTTTCGTGTAATAGTTCACAAACCCAATGGTATAAGGTTGGCAATTCGTGTTATCATGTCGTATTTCGTATCGATATGATAACGAGATGATACCAAATACGAACATGACATTATAAAAATATGTCTGACATGAACACGATAATACCGCAACAACACAATAATTAAAAAATTAGAGTAATAAATATAATTCATTAAAATAATATATAAAACAAAGAAAAATTGGAATAATAAATGTATAATTTTTTGTGTGATATGTGATCGTGGATAATTTTTGTCATGTTATCAGATTTACACGAACCACGATACGATATGGTAATTTGATTTTCTGATCATATCGATACCATAACAACATGAACTCGATAAGATGAAATACTTATCCATAAGGTGTCAAAAATTATAAGCCCATAATAGTAAATATAATATGCTGAAATAATCGTGACGTAAAATCTAAGCCCAAATGAAAAATAAAATTTTTGTACTAATCTAAACGAAATAATCATCTTGGTTATTTATTATTTTGATACTCGTATATGTGGTGGGTTAGGATATATTATTTTTATCTATCTAATATATCCCTTAAAATAAACGCTCTATAAGGTGTGATAAATACCTATGACACTCTGATATTATATTTGCTAGCAATATTAAAGCTAATGATTATACAAGAGTTCGACATGTGTTAACCATTTGTATGGTATAACATACCACACACTGCAGGTGAGATATATAATATCATATATAATTATTAAAAATTACAGACTAAAATAACCTTGCATATATTAATTAAAAATCTTAATATAGAATATTCACACAATATATGTTAACTAATTAAATGATATTTTGGGAAAAGAAATTTTATAGATAATCTAATACATCTAAGAAAACACTATATTATTAATACATATATTTTAATACACAAAAACAAATATGATATTGATATCTTATACAGTAAAACCACTTTATACCATATTGTCTAGCAAACAAGAAATCTTATTGAATTACTTTGTGACCTTTCTTTTAAGTTTATACAAAATCTTGTTTGTGTTTGCATACAATACGAAAATTTTATGGGTTTTTTCTTCGTTTATGCGAGAAGGAGAAATTCACTATTACTATCTAGGTGTCCTGTGGGTAAATTATGTTCTTATGTCATAGTAATCCACTAATCACATGAGAAATTCAATCTATGAATTTCACTTAATAATTAAACATTGTGCACTAATTAGACGGTCAATACGCGTTGATCTGGTTAACTGGAAATTAGAAGAAAAAAAAAGAAAAAAAAAAGAAAACCCGAAATAGGCGATACCTTTTAATTTAATAAAGAGTGCAATAGCTAATGAAAAAACAGGAAACTTCGTAGGCTGGGTTATTTCTATTTTATTAAAATTAAATGGTGTGGGCTTTTGTTATCTTCTTTTGTTTCCACATTGCACAATTACGCATAAAGAAGACGTATGCTAATATTAGATATTCGAATTAAATTGCAATATTTTATTTACGATCTATATATATTGAAGATTTGGAAATCGCCATAAATATATATAAAAATATCCTATTGGTTGGCGAGAAATTAAAGTTGGACTTATTATTTTTAGGAATGTGATTTTTATTTTAATACATGATTCAAATTAAAGGAGGAAATGAAATACCTAAAATGTCTCTTATTATTTTTGTATTACCAATAATTTTTAAGCAATGAACAATATAACTCATAATTCTGAGTACAAAAATAATGCAATAACCATGCGTGATTACACAATTATCCAAGTTTGGAATTGTTTAAAGTAGACTTACAAATAACAACGATTTTCTTTCACCCAAAATAAAAATGAACAAGAAGATAAGAATTGAACCTCAAATTTGAGTCGATCGCTCCATTTAGCCTTGAACATTAGCCACTGTTTTAATTGTCTTAAAAAAAGTTTGGATACTCATACTAGCTAGCTAGAGATAGAAAGAGAATAGAATGACGGCTAACCTTTTGAAACAGCATTTAATTTGGAAATGAAATCATAATGTCTTCACGCCCTTCTCTTCCTTCCATGAATAATTTGCAGTGACTTTACCAACTTCGGCATCACACAATTGTTTCTCAGCTAAGGGGTTGCAGTCAATCAGTTCAATACCTACAGGAGAAAATAATGAGGAGGAGATCTGTTGTAATTTGTGGCAGTTTTTCATTCTTAGCTGCATAAGATTCCTGAAGCAAGGCATTTCATCTCTGGCTGTCCACTGCGCAAGATCGGTATCTTCAATCAAAAGATACTCAAGTTGGCCAAATTCCATATGTTCTACTTCCCACTTTTCTCCTCGAAAGGCAAAGCTCTTCAATTTGAGCACTTCAAGATATGGTAAATGAGCAATCTTGCTCATGTCTTCCCAAGGATATCCAAACCCGCTCAAACTCAACTTCCTTAGACGAGATGAGGAAACTGAAAGAGGCAGAGGTGGATGCGAGAGTGTAGGGTTCATAACCACACTTTGCAGTGATTGAAGTTCATGGAGGAAAGAAATATGATCAAAGCCACTTAAGATTTCAGCAGCATTGGGCGCCAACTCAATTTGAATTCTTAATTTCCTTAAGTGAGGGATACTCCCAAGAACTGCTTTGGTACAACTCGCAGCTCCAACACCTAAAAGTTTTGTAAGATTAGGTAAAACTGCACGACGATGAGGAGGATCGGGTAGGTTTCTTCCATTGATTTCAAGATGCTGCAATTCTCGCAAACCCTATATCTCCACTGGCACATACGACTCAAAAACTGCAACAACTTGTTTGATGCTCACGTGTTGATGGACAATCAAGAACTCAAGGTTCCACAATTTGGATATGGAAGGAGGGATGTCTGCATTACAAGTGAGGGCCAGGTACCTTAACTGAATCAGTTTCACTACCTCAATTGGGAATTCATAGTAACGGATTGAAAGAGCATCGAGTACCCTTAACAGCCTCCACTCCCAACATATTGGCACTTGATATTGATGATATGGCCCGGTACATAGCAGTGAACGCACAGTTGGAACGGATGCGATTTTGTTATGAACTTCTTTGATGGCAAACATGACGTTTGTATGGATGGCAAGACGACGATGGCTTTCTACACATTTGTCCAAACCATCTTCATAACTATCTATGATATAGAGAAATTTGTTATTCTTAGCTACCCTTTTACTCACATACCAATAGGCACAATGGAGGCTGCAAGCTTTAGTTTTAACATCTATCCAATTCCAACCTTGCTGGTGAGCCATGACAAGATTTTTTTCAACTAATGTATCAAAAACATCCAAGTGATTAAATCTTTCGGCACACCATAAGTTGATGATCCTGGAACACCGGACTATATAATTTAGAGTAAAAGCAGCAATATAGAGAAAGCACAGTTTCGATTCTTCACTTAGTTGGTGATAGCTTAATAAGAGTACCTCTGAGATTTGATCACATGCTTCCTCCATAACTAATTTTGGTTTTTCAGCTACTCTGTTCCAATCTTCCACATTCTTCTGGGCTTTGGAGAGGAGTACGGGGGCAACCGCGATGATGAGAAGTGGAAGGCCTTCACATTTCTCCGCAATCTTCTTCCCAACTTTTACAAGTTGAGGTGGACATGATGACTCCAAATCACCAAACACATTCCTCCTTAGAAGTTCCCAACTTTCTTCTTCATTCATTAGTCGCATTTTTAAATCATAACAGTGACTGTACCTTTGAACATGTATTCTACTTGTAACCAAGATCCGACTTCCAAAATCTTCATGAAGACCTCCTATTCTTCTTAACAGACCGACAAAAGTACTATCCCACACATCATCCAACACAATTAGAGATTTTCTAACTGTTACAATTCTGAAGAAACATTGAGAATCGTCACCTAGTTTCATAACAATTTCCTCGCAGTCAGGATCTAGTTGAGCAGCAATAGCTTGCAAAACTTCTCTTATGCGAAACTCTTGGCCCACCCTAACAAAGGCCCGACACTCGAAATTTGCCTTGACGGAGGGATCGTGATAAATCTTTTTAGCAAGCATAGTCTTACCTATACCCGCCATACCACTCATCCACACTATGATTTCACTTGGAAACATGCCATCGAATCTTGACTTTGGCTTTGGCTTAGGATTGAGCTGATTTCTGATCTCGAGAAACTGATCAGATAATCCAACCATGTCACACTCTGACGAAACATCTTCATCTTCTTCCTCTTCTTCTTTGGGTAAAAATAATTGCTTAACATATTCTTCAATCATCTTGGCTGCTTTCTGCTCCCATAATACCTGAAGGTTTCCTTCCATCTCCTTGGCTGTTTTGGCAAAGCAATCGACATCTTCTCTTAACTTATTGAATGCGGGCGAAAGAAAGAGAGTCGAAAGAGGGATTTCAATGGCGTCTTCTAATTTGCGTGCTTCCTCTATTATTATCAGCTCATCCATTTCCGTTACCCCTTCGCCGCAGCATTTGAGTTTGCTTCGTAGCGACCTAGCATGCTCGCGTGCCGATTCTAGGCTCTCTCCAGTTGAGGAGTCAACGGAAATACGGCTAGAATCTAGAAGGCCTTCAATGGTGTGCAAAAGAGTATCCACAGCAGCAAAAGCCATCTCCGGAAGTAGAGTGATCGAGACCTCCGCCGAAACGGAAAAGATGGGAGATGTGTTGGGTATGGAACTCACCGGTGGTTCAACTGATTCTCCGGCACAGTTGCAGTCTTCGCCGGAAGACGCTCGAGCGTCGGATCTAAGCAGAGGCAGGCTTAGGTTTTCTTGAGCTCTGGATGACACGAAGCTCTATCAATGGCAGCTTACAAAGAGAGAGAACAGAGAGTGAAGAGAGAGAATGGGACACAATATTACAACATGATGTTTTTCTTCTCCTTTTTCTGAAATAATAATAATAATAATATTGAGATTAATCTAATGGCCAAATTAGAAAATAAAGCTTGCTCGTGACTTGCCGGCCATCACTTAAATTAATCTTATAAGATGTTGAATTCTAGCTGTATACAACTACCATTTTTTTAATCGAATTTAAGGAATAATTAATTTAATAGTTTTGGTCGTACCAGCTTGATGAGTGAGTCACCCATCTTTTGAGTTTATTAATCCCGTCCCATCTTGATACATTAATTGAGATTTTTCACGGGGATTAAGAAAAAAATTGAGAAAGATAATTAATCAACAAACTTCATAATATGTCCTTATTTTATTTATTTGATAATTAATTAATATTTAATGTAAAGATATTAAAGAGGAGTATATATATTAGTAAATTAGTTAAATATATATAAAAACATTATTATATATTAGCAAGCCTATTAAAATAGGACGGGTGGATATATATTAAGATGACATTGATTAATTGTCAAGAAAATTATTACAATTTAATTCTATGTTTGACATATACACATTTGAATAAATTAATTTTCAATTCAATGTTAAAGTCTACATTAATTAGCATCGTAATAGATTCAAAATCAACATATAATACGACATCTGTAGGCCAGTAGGTGTCTGGAAAAATATTGACTAAGTTATATATATACACACACACACGGTAAATTCAAATATTTTTTGAAAATATAAAATATAAATATTTACATGGGATCAAGGATGAAAATATCATTATCGCAACATATATCGCAACTGCAATTTTACAGATATATCACCAGATATATCGATATCGTATATCAATGTCGCAGAAAATTGAAAAAACTGACGAAAATCATATTAAAATCTTTAAAATTTAGTGAGAAATTTTAGGAACTATTATGACATATTAATATGCACGTATTCCGCAAAAAAAATTGATAGAACTGTATTTTGAAAGCAAACATATGAATAATACATTATATAAATATCGCCTGAAATAATACATTTGACAAAGTAATACATAATACAACATAAAATAACTAAATAAACATTATAATAGTACAATTAATACCAAAATGAGGATCTATGAGGTTCAAATATAGCAGATGGAATGCCATCTTGTTCTAAATAATATTGGTACTAACTCATCACATTAGAGTAATTATGGATATAATTATGCACATGCACTTGATATGTTTCTTGATTTCTTAGATTTCAATTTCATATGATATATGGGGAGAAAAATTTTAGTGATTTGTCCATCATGTTCGCTAACTGAAAAAATAAAGTCGGTGCATCTCACTTTTCTTTTTAAGAGTAAGACTTCAGTTGGTTTCCCGGTCTTCTTTCTCTTATAATTTTTTGCAAAGTAAGTGTCTTTATAAAGCAGAGAATATTGCAATTCAAATAATTACATTGAAGACCACAAAAATATATAGTATTAAATAAAAACCAAAATATATTATAGAAATATAAAAAAATCGCGATATATTGCGATATGTAGCGATATTTCGCCGATACTCGGGAAAAAAAATATTCTCCCCAATATCCGCAATATATCCACGATATTTCACGATATTTCAATCCTTGCATGGGATAAGGTCTAATTTGGTCCTACTACTATATCAAAAATCTCAGTTTGGTCCCGAAATAAAATTTAACTTTAAAATTGATCCTTAAACTTTTTAAAATGCATCAAGTTTATCCTTCCATTAGTCCCTGAACTATTTCCTGTTAACAGACGTTAATAACGATGTGAAATGAGTTATTTTAGGTCAAAAATCCCCAAATTGAAGAGCGAATTTGGGGAGTTCATTTCATTTTGCAAATTCAATTAATTCAAATAAGAAAGAACCACATGTGTATTTTGGAAACCATTAAAGCCCTTGAAACAGAAAAATATGTATCTTTTCTAACTTTAGAGTGTTAATTTATTGACATTGCCAAAACAACATTCAAAGAGCCGAACAAAATGTGCAATAATAAACAGGTATAACCATTTAGATTCTGCAGGCCTCTTCCTTTCCGGAGATTTACCACTCAAAGCAGACGACATCACATCTACGCATCATCCTCGAGCCCCTCGACTGGAACTTCAAGTTCAACAAAATTCCCAATACCTTCATAACCTTGGGATCCTTCAAATTCAAATTTAAGTTGTTGGGGTTCTTCGGCATGTCCTACATCATCTTCACAAAATCAAGCTGTTGGAGATAATTCCTGGTGTTGGGATCACTCACCAGCCTTCTCAAAAGTAGGGAATACAATTACAACTCATTGTCCACTTTCAAGAGGAGTGAAACTCTCCGGAATGCGTAGAGTGGTCAATTTCCTGTGGAATCCTTGTGAATTATTTCTAGTGGATTGTATTGGAATTCAGGACTCAAATTGAGAAATAGAAGTTTATATTTTTTTTCTTGAACCCTAATTACCTTGAGAAATCGAAGTTGAGGTTTAAATAACGTATTTCACGTCATTATTAACATCCATTAGAAGGAAATAGTTCAGGGACTAACAGAAAGATGAACTCGATACCTTTTAAAAAATTTAGGGATTGATTTGGAGTAAAATTTTATTTCAGGACCAAATTGAGATTTTAAATATAATAGTATGATCACCAAATTGGACCTTATCCCTGTTTACATTCTATAATTTTCAGTTTTAATTAGGAAAATTGAAAATGAAAATGACCGGCAAACATCTAGTAAGGAAATAAATATATTCTATTGATCTCAAATATAAAAGAATTCTAATTACAAAAATGAAAAAAAAGTTCATAAGAATAAATACTAATCAAGAATAAGTTGTGCATATGCATGAAAATGCCCAACACATGAATTGAACACTTCTCACTTCTTGGTAGTTGAAGGCTTCATAAAGCATCTCAATCTTCTGCATCAGTATTTCCATCAACTTCATGTTCATCATCATCACAGAAATTGGAACCACTCATCAAACTTCTAAACAGAGCTAATTAATTCTGAAAGCAAAAAAAGTTTAATCAAGAGATGCCAGAGTTTATGAAATTGTTCTGCAAAAAAGGCAAGAGTGAATACATCAGCACACATTATAGAGTAATATCTCACCTAAAATTTTATAAAAAATTACTCAAATAGAGATCAACTAGTTAGGAACAAACTACACAACATCAGCACACATTATTGCAGAAAGCTAATAACATCATATCCAAGAAGATACAGATACGAAGCTCTATCAATGGCAGTTCACTAAGAGAGAGAGAGAGAGAGAGGCGCACGTAGCGGTGTGTATTTTCACTGTGACGCCAGCCCTCATATTCTTGATTAGTAGAATCATTTTTTTGAAAATATATATGTTCTTATATTATTTTATCATATTTATCTAAGTGTATAGATAACGGTACTAAACAAAATTTAGGCGATTTTTCTTAGTAGAGAAAAATAACATATTAGTTATTTTAAATTAATATAAGATTAGTATATAAGATTTTGAATTGTTTAGTGTGTACCAAAAAATATTATTTGGACTGACATATGAAAAACACAAAATATATAATTTCTCCACAATCAGAATCGAACAAACTAAATAGTCAAAAGTTACTCAACATATTTCAAAATATAAGAAAATAAAAGAAAAGGGAAAATGCACGCACTCGAATTAATTGTTTTTAATAAGTTTAAACTTGATAAAATAAATTTATAAATTATGGCATTTTGTACGCATTCTCCCATATCCCCTCCATAGATGAAATAATATTTAAATTTGTTTGAATTGGGGAAAAAAGGTTACACTATAGTGTCGCTCTATAATATTTGGATTTTTTTTTTCCAAATAACAATTTCACACACATAACATCACAATTGAGAGAAGAAAATGTTGGAAAGGTGAATTTAAATACTCAGATGCTATTTAATCGGAGTCCGTTCGTGTCGCCGAACACCGGCTACTCCTACAACTACGGGCATGACTGTGGCGGCGGCGTGCGACGATGGTGTCATGATGTTGTGTTAGTTTAGTAAGAGTTGGAATTTGTTAAGTAAATTGTTGTGTGTTTTGTGTGTGAGAGTTTTAATGTTTCGTTCGTTTTCTAAACGAGCCGAGCTTCGAGCCTCAAATCGAGCTCGATAAAATTTTTAAGCCCAGCTTGAACATATTAGTATTCGGCTCGGCCAGCTCGCGAACATGTTCGAGCTCGAGCTTTAATCGAACATGTTCACAAACATGTTCATGAATAGTATAAATAATTTAGACGGATAAATAAAATAAGTTATTTTTTTCAAACTCGAGCTTGAATATGTAAATTAAACGAGCTTTTTTTCAAGCATTCGAGCTCAGACTCGTTTAGTAAATTTTCGAGCATTTCACGAATCGAGCTCGAACCGAATTCGAGCATTCCACTTCCACCTCTCGCTCTACATTTGAAAATTAAAAAATATCATAAAACAGGAAGTAAATAAACTAAAATCGAATTGTAAAGAAAAAATATATTATTACCTGAAGTTTCAGCTTCCTTGAAACCATGCAACCAATTACGAGTACAAATGAGAGCTTGCACAGTTTCAGGAAACAAACAATTCCTGTACACAAAAGAGTTCGTGGAGAAGAACAGGCGACATAAGGGGGGAGTCCTGCATGTGTAAGAACCCTAATACACTACACGAAGGAGTAACAGTCAAATCTTCAAGTTTAGGCGTAGTCCCCCCAGAGTAGGTTGGTTAACTGAACTGAGTTATCAATCTCGTGCGTATTTTACTGCTTTATATTTTATGTTCTTACATCTGTCCCACGCATATCGTAGAACAGTTTACAAGTAGTATTGATTTAACACGTTAAGAGCACAGATTATCATTTTTCAATTGGTACCAGAGCAGGTCACCTTTCTTAAGGTGTGATCGTGGATTTTTAATCCATGTATTTTGTGTTATTTTGCTGAGATGGACACAATGAAAGAAGGAGCCTCGACGGTGCGACCTCCGCTCCTGGATGGCAACAATTATGCCTATTGGAAAGCTATAATGAAGGCTTTCATACGTTCGATTGATGAACGAACCTGGAAGATGGTGACTGAAGGCTGGAAGCTTCCCACCAAGAAGGATGAAAAAGGCAAAGTGGTGCTGAAGTCGGAAGAAGAATGGGAGGATGCCGACTTCCATGTCATGGGGCTAAATGCTAAAGCTATGAATGTTATCTTCTCAGCTGTTGACATGAATGTCTTCAAGCTCATATCCACATATGACAAAGCTAAGGATGCGTGGGATATCTTGCAGACCATGTTTGAAGGAACTAGCAGTGTTCGTGCCTCTCGAATGCAACTGCTTACCACCAGATTTGAGAACCTTCGCATGGATGAAGGTGAAAAACTTGCTGATTTCAATGGTACAGACATATTTGGAAAGGTTTGAATATTATTGAGCGGAAGGTAGTGAAGATTATGAATGTAGAATATTGTATTTGGGATTGAATTGTTGTTGTATTTCATAGAATGATTTACATAAAAAATATATAGACTGTACAATACACAATACATGGAAATAAATCAATTACAATTCTTTCCTTCAATTGTAAGATCTTTTCCCTTGTTAACAATAACAGCCTTGCTCGTGCATTATTTGGTAAGCTTCATCACATTTTAAACTTCATTTCTTTCACTTTTATCCTATAAAAGAGGGCATGCATGAACTTCTATACAAACTGTGCATTTGTGGTTTATACTAATGTATCGAGTTCGATTTTTGCAGGTCCGGAAGAGCATCAACTGCATTTGGACTGGCTAGCAAGGCATAAGATCTGCATTAGCATAGCTAGCAAGAGGTCTGGCTTATCTCCACGAAGAATCAAGACTGAAAATTGTCCATCGTGACATCAAGGCCACGTATGTGCTCCTCGATAAGAATTTAGTCCCTAAAATATCTAATTTTGGGCTTGCCAAGCTTGATGAAGAGGATAATACTCATATAAGCACCCGTATTGCTGGGACTTTGTGAGTAGCTATGCATACTTGTCTCTTCTTAGTACGTTCTATTTTTTTTCTCCTGACCAAAGAAATCAATTGATCTCATAGATTTGCTAATTATGTTTATCCTCTAAGCTATATCTCGAGGCTGAATCTATGCATTGCTCAACTCTCTTAGTTATAGTAAACCATCAAAGTTTATCTATTAAGAATCCATTAATTGCACATGGCACTGGAATATGCCATGCGAGGCCATTTGACAGACAAAGCAGATGTATACAGCTTCAGAGTAGTTATCTTGGAAGTCATCAATGGAAGGAGCAACAGAAGCATCAAGACTAAGGATGACTGCCTCTATCTTCTTGATTGGGTAATTTACATATTTAAGTTTGTGTTTAGCTATCTTCTTCTTTCTCTACCACAAGCTTAATCCATTAATCCCACTTTCCATGCCCATGACCATATATGGATTCAAATTTCAGTGCTAATTAACAAAAAGTTGAATAAGTTCTTGTTTTTTTCTTCTTCTCAGGTCAATGCTTTGAAGGAGAGAAAGGAAACTTGATGGAGCTAGTGGACTCGAGACTAGAATCAAGCTTGAACAAAGAAGAAGTTATGACAGCTATCAATGTAGGGCTCCTCTGCACAAACACTTTAGCCGCGGAGAGACCAAGCATGTCAGCAGTGGTGAGCATGCTCGAGGGGAGAGGGCCGGTGTCCAATAGTTCGTTTCAGACATGAGTGTCTCGGTTGCTAAGGAAAATGCAAGGAGAGAGGGGCGGGTGATGGTGAGAGGCAGAGTATATCCATGGATGGAGAAGAGAGATCTCTAGCTATAGAGTTTTTAACTCTTTCTTCTTCTCAACTTTGTATATTTTTCGTGATATCTTTTTTTGTCTTCCCATATGATTACTACAATGGAAGAGAAAGCAAATAAATTTTTTGATACATTGAATTATTTCACACTAAATCTTCTTGTTTTAAGTAACGTGAAAGTGTACGTTTTACAAGGAATTCATGACCCATTAATCCCCGAAAAATTAACTTTCTTTACATCATGGATCAAACTCAAAATCTCACTTAATTAGTTCCTTCTTTCTACAAGTCCGCCACGTAAAAACTCCAAAACAAGATATAAATTAAATGTTGCTCCACATGAAACATTACAGTTCCTACGTGGTACCAACGAAACTCTCCACACAAAACTGTTTTAATGGAAAATAACTAAATCATGAACCCTACGTGGTCGAACGAAAAGGACAAAAAATGATATATACATTGGCCACTCTGATTAATTGTATCTATTCAATATTTGGAAAAAGTTATAATTTCTAAATTGCAAATGTAACTCTATTTTCATTAAGTTTCTCAAATAATGCAAATTACCACCACCATTTTTAAGTAGTGTTGGCCGTCCACATCAAACAAATTGAAAGATTGAACAAGTTTTCAGTTCTCACACCAGGATTTAATGTTTATTTTGTAAAAATAAATATTCTTAAAGCCACAAAAAAATAAAATAAAATAACAGTTTTATCTACAATTTAAGTCAATAGCAACAAAAAATTTACAACTAGAAAAAAGTCAATAACCACAATAATTTCAGAAGAAAATTTTTATTTTTGTTTTGTTGTGCGTTTACAATAAGGTAATCTTGTAATAGTCCAGTATGACACGGTTCACACACAAATTCAATTATTTTCTTCTAATACGGCGAATAAATCCTCTATCTTAATTTTCTTTATCTCTCATTTGGTATCGTATTATGATTTTTATTCAATTTTCATTAAATTTCTTTCCTCAATTTCACTTTGTTATGATTTGGGACACCTAATATCAACACCGACTGAGTCACTCTCTCCCATATACAAATTGTTAATTTGAATGAAAGAAAATTGTGAACATAGACCCACTTATTTTGAATAATCAGCAATATGGATTAGATTAACTTATTAAGTTGACATCATCATCCTCTTTTCTATGATCTGCATTTAAGGATTATTTGACTTCTTGATCATACACTTCCAAGTAATAAATTAACGCGTAGTTATGTGCAAATTAACAATGATAAACACTCCCATCAGACCGTGTAACTTAAAATCCTTAAAATCAGACTTTCAGACGAATGGGCTGGAGGCGGATTCGGTCGATCCAACCTCCCTCTGAAAAAAAAAATCAGTCAAAAATATTATTCATTCCACTAAAATGTATCATCCATAACTTTAAAAGTATCATATTTGCTATTTTGATTATATGAGCTTATTACATTCCAATTATAGTATAATACATCTAAATTAGGATTTATTAATTCCAGTTTTAATTTAATATGCAGGTTCATGCACTACGTGAGTCACCAGATAAAAAAAATTAATTCACTTTAATTTTATGATTAACTAATTTCATTTTAGGGTATATATTTATTTTGAAAAAGTAAATTAGGCGAGCACAGTGCATGAACTCACGTGTTAGAGTCAGGTGATTCAATTTTTAGGTTCAATAATTCCCTTTTAAGGTCTATATATTTTCGAAAGAAAAATAAAAATAAATTTAGAAAATAAAAAAATAAAAAAATAAGAAATAAATAAACAAGTCGGGCACATTACTGATATTTTATGGGAGGGAAGATTCCTTGGGCCTGGCACATGAAACGGGTGCATGGGAGGGAAGATTCCATGTCGCCCGACCGGACATGGTACTCGGATTTTTATTTTTAATTAATATTCATAACTATTAAATTATATTTTGGGGACATAAATGATGATATTAGTAAATGTTAATTATGTTGGTTTCTTTTTTTTCACCCTCTGTTACATTAATGAGATTTTTGGAGTTTTTAACGATATTGTGTAGAAAGAAGAACATGGCATTGTCTTTTACGTAGCAGGAGGTAAAAAAATCGGGACCGATATAATTAATATTTACTTAAAAAGTAAGAAATGTTCTCAATATATAATTAAAAAAATATTATACAAATATGAATATTAATTAAAAAAAAAACATAAATTCGGCTACGATAGCTGGTCGGGCGATATGTAATCTTCCAGCATGGGATGTTACTCATTAACAGTATATTTTTTGGATATTGGTTAATTCATTTAAAACATAAATTTAACCATACTTTTCTCAATTAATTAGTAAAACCATAGTCAAAATATTATTAACTTTAATGCATATCAATATTAAATAATTGTATTTCTATCTTATGCTCAAAGTTATTTGATGATTAAATATGAGAAAATTCTTGTGAATCACTGAATATTTCTCAAGTAATAGATCCGAAGAAAATGAATAGAGTGACGAATTGAAGGGACGGTTACTGATAACGGAGCATGAATACATGATATTGATGGTGTACACTTTTTTATTTGATTTTTAAATCGATTTTTTGCAAAATATTACTCCCGGTCCCATTTTGATAGGCTGATTTGAGTTTTTCAGGGGAATTAAGAAAAGAGTAGTGATTTTCAGTTAGATTCTGGCTAGCCAGAATTTTTTATTATTTTTAATAATTAATTAATTTAATTAATAAAACATTAATTATTCAATAAATTTACATTGATGCCCTTCATAATAATTAAGACAACTCTATATGCGCTTCAATTCAGAAGAAATCGAAGATGGAAAAAAAATAAAGAAGTGAAGAAAAGAAAGAAGATAAAGCTGCGCCACTTTCTTCCGATCCGCTTCTGGAGTGATTTTAATAATTAATTACAAATCACTAATTTCATGGCAGAAGAATAATATAGTAAAAACATAATATTTAATAATTAACATAATTAATTTATTAATAATACAGTTTTATTAATCATCAAAAAATTAGATTCTGGCTAGCCAGAATTTGGCTGGCTTAGTATTATTCTTAAGGAAAGTACTCGGAAAGACAATTAATCAAGAAGTTTCCTAATATGTCCCTATTTAATTCTTTGATATTTAATTAATGCCTAATGTAAACATATTAAATAGGGGTATATATTAGTAAATTAGCTAAATATATATAGAAACATGCATATATATTGGAACATACCAAAAATGAAAACAAGCCTATCAAAATGAGAGGGAGTGAGTATTTTGGGTTCTTGTATTTATAATTTTTTTTTTGAATTGGGTCCTCTATTTTATTTTATTTGGTAAAAATGAAGTCATTGGACGACCAATTTGGTAAAAATTCACAGTACAGTACCCGATTAGAAAACAAAAAAATTTAAATAAAAGAGATTTTTTTAAAACTAGTGTTTGACTTTTTTATTTTAATTTAAAAAACAAAAATTGAAAGAAGAAATTTTTATAAACGACTGTCATTTTTTTTAATTTTAAAAAAGTAAATTAAAAAAAAGTCAAACTATAATTAAGTAATACCTAAAGAATCAATTAAATGAAAATCATGTTTTTAAGTGTTCGAATTTTTTCAAAAACTATTATATAAAAAAAATTACACTGGTATAGAAAAATTTAATTAAATTAATTGTTATTTAAATTTTAAAATAAAATTTTTAATTAAAAATCAATGTATTTATTTCTGTTTGTATTTAAATATATATTTTTAAAATTTTTATTTATTTATTTATTTAGTTTAAAAAATCAATTCGAATTGATATGCATATACTATCAATTTGATTAAAATCAATTCTCTGTAATATTAATTTGGTTAAAATCTATTTCTTCAAGGACTTAATTTTAATTAAATTGATAATATAATGACCTCATTTTAACCAAATAAAAAATAGAGGGTGAATCTGGAAAAATTTATAAATATGGACACCCAAAATTGTGTTTTTATTTAATTTTGATACCATTTTAGAATGACTGGACACTCTTTTAATGTTTCCACACAAATTGTCAAAATGGTAGACCCAATTCTTTTAAATCCTCAACATTATATTGACTGTCAAATTAATTAGTAGACTTCGTCGTCCTCTACTATGTACATTCATTCCTGCGTATGACAGAGAAAAATAAAAAATTAAATCCAACTCCCTTCCCAGTTCCCACTCCAATTTTCTTTCTGCTTTTTTCCTTCTTTTCTTTTTTATATATTATCAAAAAAATAAAATAAAAATCTTCTTAGTTATTATGGAACTTAATCCTACTCCATCCCAAAGGGCAAAGGTGTACTTTCACACCCAAAAGCCAAGCAAGGGTGCATTTTTATCAAATGAGAAGTTCATTTGTGATGATGCCCCGTGAATGAAACGTCTATGTATCCTATGGGGGGGGGGATTTCGATACGAGATATTGTGAACATTTTTCTTATAAAATAAGTGAAAACATGATGAAAATAATAAATGGTATATCCACATTGATATTTTTATCATTGTGGTCTTACGGGTAGTACTCATGATATAGCATAGAATTTTATGAGCGATGAGAGTGTGAGACTTTACAACTTGAGGTCGGATTGTTGGTCGTGTAAACTTTCAAAATATTTTCAAAATGTGGGAATTTAATTTCCTTGGACTAATTGAATAGTTAAGCATATGAAACATGCCGACTAGAAAGTCTACAATTGTTCACAATCAGAGTAGCGGAATCTTATGAAATCTCAAAGCAATAAAATACCAAAGTTCATCATAATAGCCAGAAACATAGTGGGAATAATGGTATTATTTTATAACCGCAGTAGCCAACCCACTTCACAGCCACCATCCACCTCTTCATCTCAACCTGAAAAACATTTGAAAAGGATGATATGAGTACTAATGCACTCAGTATGGTTTTATGAGAAAACTCTGAAAACTTTAGAAATATCCAATCAATAACTTA
This sequence comes from Perilla frutescens, assembly GCA_026008535.1. NCBI lineage: Eukaryota > Viridiplantae > Streptophyta > Magnoliopsida > Lamiales > Lamiaceae > Perilla > Perilla frutescens. The sequence goes on from BRKX01000002.1 coordinate 23,068,522, forward strand.
CAATATATGGAGAGCAAAACGCAAAATCCGTATAAGCGCAATCATACATAACATCCGTATACGTAACAGAGCTTTTGTTACATACATAACGGATTTTATCTGTTATGTATGAGCGTTTTTTTGGTAGTGATTTCTCACGAGGATGCTCAAGATTTGGGCTAGGGTTGTCCGTTGGAGAGGGTCTAGAAAGTCAATGTAGATGCGACGGTAAAGAAATGGGTGGGAACCAGGATTGGTGTGCTGATTAGGAACTGTCATGCAATTGTTATTTACTTGCGGTATAAATGCATGAAGAATGTGTTCTCCATTGAGGTTGCAGAGGGTATGGCCATGAGGGAGGGGTTGAGTTTGGCTCGTGATTTTGGAGGTCAAAGTGTTATTATTGAGACAGATTCTCAAAGCTTATATCGTAAAGTTCTAAGCCACATGCAAGATCTTTCTTATGCTTAGTTTCTGATATTTTGTGTTTTATTCATTCTTTTTCTTTGGTTAAGTTTAGCTGGGCTAGAAGGAGTGCTAATTCTGTGGCTCATCAATTGGCTCAACTGGCTATTAGACTGTGTTGCTACTCTGGTTTTACTGGGTCACTCCCAGTTTCGATCCATCTTCCTATTTTGGAGGGTGGATCAAGCACTTAATTAATATATTTGTGGTTTCTCTTAAAGAAAAAACATGTGTCTTTTGGTAACTATATATTATCTCATTGTACAGTCAATATTCATATATTAAATTATACAATGTTACTTAATATAATACCCCGTGCATCGCATGGGTAAAATATTAGTGTGTGTGTGTGTGTCTGTGTGTGTCACTGTGTGTATATATATTACGAATCATATATAGATATCTGGTAAAATATACAACTCATTTAATATATCAAATATGAATATCAGATGCTATCAAATCATATAAATTTTATTGTTATGAAAACACGAATTAAGTAACAAATTTAAATTAATTTACTTATAAATTACTTAACCTAATTTTATTTAATTAGGTAATTAATTATCTATATTTTTTACAAATGTAAATATATTTTTTTACATTATAAGAAAGTAAATAATTAAATATATAATATGAAAATATATATGTCATAAAATGTGGGATTTTATGTTCCATATCCTCAACTTATAAATCTCTTAATTAATTACATATTTGACCCCATCAATTTTAGATTAATTTGGACCTGAAAACCAAATTAATAAATGACTAGTTAAGACCGGATCCTAATTTCTACAGGAGAAGAGTGTTCACATTTGAACCAAAACATATATATATATATATATATATATATATATATATATATATACAAAATGATTAAAATGAAACTCATCCCCATGTAGAAACTAGAAACGAATCAAAGCCACATATCTACTTAATCTGGATAGTTGAAAATCAATTGGAAATTTAGGAGTCTGATTGCAAAGAAATTAATTTTCAAATCCTATTTGATTTCAGAAGGGTAAAAATGTAAGAAATACATTAGCATATTCACACCTCCAGATTTTTTTGGCTATTTATGGTATAGGATATCAAAATCAAATTCTAATCTCTCCACAACACAATCTGCACACACCAAACTTCATCAAACAATCGAGAAAATCGGCGGTTCTTCCAATCAAGAAAACTTCATTGCGACCCAGAGCAAAAAAAATGTAAATGACTTCATTCAACATAAATATGGAGGAGAAAGGTTTTGCATGATTTGAATATGAAAAAAGATACATTAATGGTGGTTAAAAATCCCCAACTTGCTATGTATTTTATGTTTTACATCCTTTTGTTTTGTATTCTATATTTATTTGGGCAAATAAAAAGTATAGCATCAACTAATCGACTTAAAAAACAAGGTTTAATAAATTTTCATAATATTCCGTATATATCATGACATATGGGATTTTTGTGCTAATTGTGTTAATGTTTAAAGGCATTTTTGATGCCATTTGAGAATTATTAGTGAACTTTTGATACTTATTTTTCCATTTAACCTAATTTTAGATTTCAAGGGATCAACAAAGCAGACGAGTGAAAAATGAACGAAAACGCACAAAATAGAGCTGGCCCGAGTTGCAGCATGACTCCGGGCCGAGAGATCACTTGCGCCCAAGAACCAGTGTTGCAGTGGGAGTGGAGGCGCGACTGGAGGGGCTCTGCTACTATGACATGTTCCACAGTTCAAGAGGTGGGAGCTACAGCGCAAGTGCATTAAGGCGCGACCTCATCCCTCGCGCCTTGGAGCACGGTGTGCAATGCGAGAGAGGATGCTATCCATCAGCACCAATATAGGGTCATGTTTAGCTTTGATTGGGGCTCACGCGGATCTGCGTGATTTTCACCATTTTATAATTATTTTTTTATCTTAAATTTTGACCTAGTATAAAAATAAAATCAAATTTAAAAATCGGTAGTTGGACACCATACCTTACTGATAAGTCCATTTATTTCATATTTTTATGGGTATTTTATTCATTATAAATGTCCTTTTTAGTGTGTTTTGAGTCAAAAAGAACCAGGATGAGGTAATAGGGCATTGTGGAGGTCGAGTCTGGCGAAAAGGGGCATTTTATGCCCAGTTATTCAAGCAAAATCCAAACTAAATATTCATTCAGAGGCACAGGGAACTTCTTTAGCATCCATCCTACATTTGGAAGGCAGAATGAGCATATTAGATGTGGATGGAGTTGACCAGATGATGTCGTGCCCACTTTGTTCATGCAGACTCGACGATCGGCTGGAATGGGGCATTCGTGAAAAACCCAGGATTTAGTTGGAGAGAGACGAGAAGGATAGCTGCATTATCCGAAGAAGAGTTGATGATAAACTGGACTCTTAGAGGCACTGCAACGAAGAGATAAGCTCAATCCCTAAAAAATAGGGATTTGGTCAACTTAAGCTTATCCGGACAGATCAGGGAGGGCACGCCGGTTTCGGAATTCTAGTGAATACCTCAGTTTATTGGGAGAACTCTAATTCGGAAATGTAACTATTTAAACTACTTTATTTTCTGGAAACACAAGTTTGGATAGATAGAAACATTTCTACAATTTCTAATTTCTGCATTTTACTTTCTCGTACGCTGTATTGCAGCAAAAACAATTCCAAAAGGCCTTAAGCCTTTGGACGTAGGATTATGTTATGAAACTCAACGTTGGTGTTGAGTATTTTTGCCTATTAATTCAGTAAGTTTTCTTTATATTTATGTCTTTCATTTCTGTTATTTTAATTATGTCTAGCATGCTTGGCTAGACACTTTATTATGGTGTTTGAACAACGAAAATGGTTTGAATATAAATCTGAACTCGTGAGGCCAAAATGGGTATAGTAATACATGATAGGTTTCTGTTGATTCTTGTGCCTTGTTCCATGTGAGAGTGTGTCTGAAATGCCTAATATGACTGATCACTCGTTAGGTAAAGAGGGCACACCACTATTAATTGAATTGGCGAATCATGACTGTGTTGGTTCATATAGAAATAAGTGAATCAATGGGTTGTTGTGAGCACATGAGGAATCGGTAAACACAACAGATTTGGGTTCGTCTAAGGCACACTGCTGTCTGTTCACTTTCATCTCTTTGGAGAACCGGGGGGTGGGTGACTGATTAGGGATTTAATTGACGAGGAATCACTTTTAAGTCTATAATGAAAGGATGAATGAGGAGATGCAGAGAGGAATCTGGTCTCCATAACTAGGTGATTTATTAAATATGAAAATTGGTGTGCCCATGATCGAGTTGATATATATTTAAACTGATTTCAAGTTCAAATGCCAGAACCGTTGTTATTTGATATCATCTTTACTTTCTTTTGAAGATTTAATTTCCAGTAGTGACAACAAACCAAACCCCCTTTTATGATTGGTTACTTGAAGGTGGAATCACAACAGCTCTCTGTGAGATCGACCCGTAGTCATTAGTTGGCTACGCTCGCTGTAGGCATAGCAGTTATAGATTATTTTTGGAGTGCGAAACGACCGCGCGTCACGTACTAAAAATATTCTCTAAGTTTGTAAAATAGTGTGGAGTAGAAGTTTTGGGGGCTCTAAAGCAAAGAAAAGTGAAGATATAATTCAATTCTGGGTCTTTTCTAAAGTTTTCCTTTGTTCAATCTTCATGCTTGTGATGAGTGTTTACATTATTATGTATTTTCTTGTTTTAAGTATGAGTAGGTAATTCTCTAGATGGTTCTAACATGAAATCTTCTTAGATTTTTTGTAACGACCCGGCTATTGGACTGACAGTTGTCCCCACAAACCAACACGAGTCTTTTCAGCATGCTTTGTCCTCATTCACACACTCCCTGAGAAACTTCATAGGAGGTCACCCATCCCACCATATATTGCCCTAGGTCAAGCACGCTTAACTTTGGAGTTTTGGAGGAATGAGCACTAGAAAAGAACATGCACATTGTGGTATGAGTGACACCTATCAAATCAATTAAGTTATTCTCGATTATACAGTCTCATTCCTATATAGCCTTAAAATCCTTCTCTTTAGAGTGGATTCGGTTCATTTATGTGTCCCTTTATTTGAAAGTCTGATAAGAGTCGCTCTTTATCCGTGCTTTGCACCGGCGATCACTCCATACTTCGGCGTCGGACGTCACATTTTTATATATCAATTGTTGATGTGATATGCATTCTTATCTCCATCTCTATTTTCTTCAAGCTAGTATGTTATAATTTTAGAATTTTTGTGGTGCCTCATCTAAGGTTCCATGTTTGTGTGGATTTGCTTTTGAGAAGAACATTTATTACATGGATAGTTGCTTGTAAGAACATAATATATGGCTAATTTGGAAATTAAATGATTGTGGATTAAGAAGAATTATTCAAATTCAGCTTTTGGTAAGTTATCCTCAAAATATCAACTAGAGATAGCGATGTTGAGTATAGCCCTAAGGTTTGATAATCTCGAAAGGGATATTGATCAACTAAAATTGCGATTTCTTAGTAGAAGGAAGTAGGTTTGCAAATTAGTCTTCGATTGAGGGATCTTGACTTAGAGAGTTGCATGCCAGGCCTTTTTATCCTATTGAATTTCATTTAATTGTTTGTTCCATTTGGTTATTTATTTGAGTTAACTTTGAATTGTTCTAGTTAAATAGATACAACACATCCCATTCAAATGATGTTTGTTTAAATAGTAAAGAAAGTCGAATTGATGACACTTAATTGCATTCTCAAAAGTTGCTCCAATTCTCTGTGGACTCGACCCATATCATTGGTTACTACGTACATTTGTGTACACTTACACATGGCATTGACTATAATTTGAGAATAAAAATTCAGCATCATATCATATTAGATAGTAGAAAGACTAGGGTTAATAAATTGGGTTAGCAGATTAGTTGGTATTTGTAATGTATTTCGTGTTTATTTCATATTAGCAAATTTTATACGGCCCGGTAGCAATTGAAATCTTTCACATTAATTAGCAATTGTTGTTATCCTATTAGCTTATGAGGATTGTTTCGCTCTGATTGGTTCTTATTCGATATTTATGTTCATATTAGCACATTGTAAAGTGCATGTTAGTAACTAATTTAGAAATTATTTGTTAAATTATTATTATTTCTTGATGGAGTTTTTTCTTCTCATTTTATTAATTCTCGTGGATATTGTTATTTTGTTTGTATATCAGTATAAATAGGTCATATAATTGATGATTATTCACATTATCAAATATTATATGATGTTATAGTGTATGAAATCTTTGCATATGTACATTTGGCATTATTTTGGCAAATTAAATATTAGAATATAATTGAACTATTAAGAATTTGGAATTTTGATGATATATTGTTTAATTAAAACTTGGCTTTTATAATCGTATTAGCAAACACTGCACTTACATTCATGTTAGCAATTATAATATTACGTAATAGCAAATAATTATTGGGTATCATGTTGTTTTAATTTGATCTTGGTGCATATACGTGACTGACGTTTACGTTATATTATATCTATTTTTGAATGTTTAAAATTAAAATTTAAACACATGAACATCTGAATATTATTCAATTTCCACTATTATTGAACCAATATAAGAAATGGGGTTGAATTATGATTTAAGTCGGCTGTTTTTTGTAAATACACGTAAGGGTGATTATTAGAAGAAATGAAATAACAAAATATATTGAAGGAAGAAAAATATTTCATAAAATGTGGGATTTGTATCCATATGAAATTAAATTACTTCAATACCCTCAACTTATGTTTCTCTAAATTAATTGCATATTAATCCCATTAATTTTAGACAAATCCTGATTATGAAAACTAAAGAGATGAATGGTTAAGATTAGATCATAGATCTATAAAGGAAGGGGGTTAAGCATTTGAACCAATATCTATATATATATATATATATATATATATATATATATATATATATATATTGGTGGAGATGGGATCATGTGAGAACCACACTCCCCTGTGAGAACCGAGAACCAATCTCAGCCACAGATTGCTCTGATTTGGACGACCAAGATCTGTCCCAATATTGCAAAAAACGCGGTGGCATATTTGTAATATTAGCAAGTTTTTAATGAATCAAGGCTATTTTTGTAATTTAAGAATTCTGAATCTCCTTCCATCTGCAATTCGTCTTCTTTCTCAATATCTCCTCATTTTTCTTCCTCGCAGTTACGCACCAGGCTGAGCCGTAGGTATTTCGAGCACATGGGCGCCGCTGCAGCGGGAGAGAAAGAGTGGCGGCCGGTGGTTGCGGAGGTACTGTCCGAATGTATTCTAGTCGCGGTGCTTCTGGTTCTCGTATAGACTCAACGTCGTTGGGGAGGAGACGCGGCGGCCGTGGCGGAGGAGGAAGAGGAGAAGCCCGATGGTGACCCCATCATTGAGCTGCTGTTGGGAGTGGTGGTGGTGGTGATGGTGAAACTGTTCATCTCAGTGCTTGATGACCACATTTCTTGAGTTATCGGATCCATCACAATTCACAAGTGTATGTGTGTGTGTGTATGTGTGTGTGAGAGAGAGAGAGAGAGAGAGAGAGAGAGAGAGGAGGGGATGTGAAATGACTGAGCTTGTATAGCTAGGATTCAAGAAAAGAACAGAAGAAATATTAATGATTGATCATGAAGCTAACTAGGATTTTGTTATTTTTCATGAAAGTTGCAGTAGAAGAGAGATATGGAAATATGGAGAATTAAGAATATATAGGGCAAAAGGGTGGGATTGGGTGTTTTATTTTTAGCACCGTTGTAACTTATTTTAGCACTACTGTGAACTGTTTTAGCACTGAAATGTACTTTAGCACTGTTGTAACCTATTTTAGCACTACTGTGAACTATTTTAGCACTTAGGTTGACGAAGCTAATTAAGCTGTTATTTTGAATTTTTCACTATCAGTATTTTAGCACTACTATGAACTATTTTAGCATTGTTTTAACCTAGTTTAGCACTACTGTGAATCATCAAACTTCATTTGGTTCAATTGAGTTTTAAAATTTTATGTTATGTTAGTATTATATCTTCAAATGACATGACAATGTACTTCAAAAAATAAGTGTATCCCTGAACTTCATATATTATCTCTATGTTTACAAAACGGGATGCTAAATATCCAATCATTTGTATCCATCTTTTATTTTAGTTTAATAATAATAATAATAATAATAATAATAATAATAATAATAATAATAATAATAATAATAATAATAATAACATGAGTGCTAAACAAGGAAACGTAAGTGCTAAAGAACAAACCATCAGTGCTAAAATTCAAACTTTCAGTGCTAAAGTAGAATTTGAAATATAGGATTCAAATACTAGTGCTAAAAATTTAATGTCAAGTGCTAAAAAATGATTTGTAAGTGCTAAAAGATTTAATGCCATATATTTCATAGAGTTTAGATCCAAAACCATTCAAACTTCTTTTTATTTTTTTTATTATTGTTGGTATTTTTTTCCCACAAATAGTTTAGATCCATCATTTCAACTTTTGAATATATATGTCCGGAGAAATGTGACATATACATTAATACAACGAAACGTGCAGTGCTAAATAAGGAAACGTAAGTGCTAAAGTATGAACCATTAGTGCTAAAGTATGAACCATTAGTGCTAAAGTAGAATTTCAAATCTATAATTCAAATACTAGCGCTAAAAAAGGAATGACAAGTGCTAAAAAAGGATTTGTAAGTGCTAAAATAGCTGAAACTCGAAATTTAAAATGATTATGCAACTAGTGCTAAAAAAGAAAATGCAAGTGCTAAAATCTCAATTACTATTACTTATATTAAAATAAAGTAGACAACATCGAGCATTGGTAAGAAGTGGCAATTCACATGCTCCAAACTGTGGACTAGTGTTATCGTAGCTATATTCAAACTAAAGCAACAATCCTAAGGAACATGTGCAACAATAAAGCCAAACTACTAGGAATAGACTAAACATATGCTCAATTCTAAGAACTTTACTACTACAGTTTCATGTCACAAGTTTCTCCATTTATATTAACAGTGTCAACCTTCCCATGGTTGTTCATAAGTTGCAGCTAAAATAGACAAGCCCTTGTATAACAATAAACAGAAACACAGATTGCCTTCCCCGAGAAATATAGTGCTAAAACCTAAAAAAGCAATACTAAAAAAGGCCATAACAGTGCTAAAATAGAAAATGACAGTGCTAAAAAATGATTTGTAAGTGCTAAAAGTCAAAATATTTAAACGGATTTCACTACAATATCTATTAAACAGCTGAAACTATCCGACAACAAAACAAATTTGTATAGAAATGTATAATTAAAAATTAACCTAATATATAGTCCATCATTTAACCTTGGAAATCTAAAGCTTGTGGCAATTTTTCAAACTGAAGCATATTTGGTCGGCAAGACTAATTATCTGCCAACATTATCCTAATTAATTACAAATAATCTTCCATTAATTAATTACCGCTGAAAGTTTTAGACAATGCGATCACGTGATGCCCCTCTGTGATTAATTGAAGTGCTATTGAAATGTTATGATTTAGTATTATATATAAAACGACTCCATTTTGAAATTGGTGACTGCCTCCACAAATTAATATTTTTTTTTATAAATATGTTTTGTTATCACTCACACTGAATAAATATCTTTTAGTTCACTTTATATGTAATATAATGCTCGTAAGGCAGCAGTCCCTCTACCGTAATGCTCATGAGTTCAACACAAATTTGAAACATCGTCAAATTTAACATCATATTTTGATTTGATACATACGAATTAAACTTGCTCATTCTTTTTCGCTTATCAAATTGTAGTGGAAATGTGGAGTTCTCCAACAGAAGATGGTTATTCTAATTGTATATATTCTGATGCAGTTAATGATAGTGCAAAAAGAAAGTTGATTTGAGAGTTTCTTGTCATGCTAAACAAATGTCATGTTAGTGCTAAAATAAGTCATGACAGTGCTAAAATAAATCATGATAGTGCTAAAATAGGGAATGATAATGCTAAAATCATAAATTGAAAAATACACGCATGAATCACATGTACATTGAAATTTCCGATTTTACCCTTACTAAGTTTTAGGGGCAGCGAACTTCCAAGATATTACAATTATGCCACCATTTTTTTTTAAAATTTTGAAGCAGATCTAGCCGTACAAGTCAGAGCAATATGTGGTTGAAATTGGTTCTCAGTTCTCACCTAAAGTGTGGTTCCTTCTGGAACCCAACCCTGTATTGGTGTATTTATAATCTTATAATAGCAAATTCAGTTATTTTCATCAGATGTGGGGCACCTATAATAAACACTGACTGTGACACTAATTGATAGAGGATCTCATCACGAATTGTCAGTATGGATGCGCCTACTTATATATTTGAAATAATCAACAATATTAATTGATTGATCAAATTAATTAGAAGACTTCCTCAAAAATAAATAAATCATTAGGAAACTTCGTGGTCGTCCTCTACTGTGCATATACAATTTCGCGTTTAAGGAAAATGATCGACCCATTTTATGGGTCACGTTAGTCATCTCATTTTGAATTTATTAACTTTTCTTCAATTTAAATTCCTTATGGTTTAATTTAATTTTATAATTTTATCTAATTAGAATTTATAATTATTTCTATTCTTTCATGAATTTTAGTTTTTCTAGTTAATATTTATTAATTATTAGGTTTGATAATTTCATAATTAGAGTATATAATTTAACAAAAATAAATTATGAATAAATGTTAATTTAACTTGATTATATTATAATAATTTTTATTTTTATAATAATCATTATTAAAATAGTGAATATGAAGGAGGATCTCATCTAAAAAACGACTTGTGCTTAATTTTATATACTGTACACGTTTCTAAGTAGTAATAAATTAAACAATATTGGTCGTTGCCGTCGTCGCTGTCTCACTCTCACATCACTCATGTTTCTATATATTTCTAGTTGCACCCAAAATAAAATTAATGTACATTTAATTTCTTCATTGCATATATATATATATATATATATATATATATATATATATTCTTCATTCTTGTTCTTCATATTCAAAGCCTGTATATTCGACGTTTACACAAAAACTTATATGATTATATGATCTGGAACATGATGTTGGTGCTACGGCTTCTTGCATTGATTTAGTTTTTGTGCTTCGGTTCCATGACAGCTATTTTGCCAGATTATGAACGTATATCACGGCTTATATATATATATATATATAATTACTATATATATGCCCTGTAGATTTTTGTTATTTATCTGCTTGTTCAATTTTTCTTTGATATATTTATTTAATTGGGGTTTCTATTTCAGTAGAATCATTGAACATGATTGCAGCTACTTTGGGAAAGACGGATTGGAATTTTAGTGTGGATCCATGCAGCGGGTTGTCTGGTTGGATGGTTGAGAAGGATGAAAATGCACTAGTGTGTAACTCCACCTACGAGAATGATACCATTACCCATGTAACTCATATGTCAGTCTCTCTCTCTCTCTCTCTCTCTACTTGGATAAAAGTATTTTTCCTTCTTCATCAAAGCTTAGCTAGAGCCACAAAAACGCACTCCTCATCATGGCTATGCATGTGTGTCATGCATATATGCGGTCAATGACATTTTACTCACCGTCATAATATTGCACAGGCCACTCAAAATGTCGCAAATAATCCTAGTTTCTGAGTGATATTTTGAGGGAATTATTCTAAGCTACTGTGGGAATGTAGATGTTCGAAATTGGACGATCCGTGTGTTCCATACTTTCATCATGTGTGTGACGTGTCCCGCCTCCTCCAAAATTGAAATTTTAATTAAGTAAATTGAACAGAAAAGGAACCTCATAAATAGGAATGACTAATGAGAATAGATTAATAGGTATACTAAGCACATTTATACCCGTAAAATTTACGCATGATGGGTAGGAAAATTAACCAGTTAATAGGTATAGTGTAACGCCCCAAAACTTAATTCGAGCTCAATTTTATTTATTTAGGCCCAACTATTATACAAGTTGTTTTATTTTAAAAATAGACAAGTATGGGCTTTTGAGCCCACTTTGAACTCATCTATATGAATATTTATTTATTTTGGCCCAATTATTATTTGAATGAGATAAACGATTATATTAGATGATAGTTCTCGTCGAAATCCGATTTTGGCCCAATTACTCTGTTCATTTCAAGATCAATGTTAAATCTATATTTTTTTTAGCCCAAATTGCTCGGCCCATTTGTGATTAATTTGAGGCCCAAATAAAAGAGGCCCAAATACAAGCCTAATAGGTATAATTTAAATGTATATGTGTGTGTGTATATATATAGCTTATATATATGTATGTGTGTATTATATTTCCCATCAATATATCATTAGAGAGAGAGAAGACAAAAGAAGAGAGAAAAAGAAGGAAACCGAGAGAAAGAAAGAGGAAGGGAAAAAGAGAGAGAGAGAGACAAGCAGATAAGAGAGAAGATAATAGAAATCGAGAGAGAGAGAAAGAGGAGGAAAGAGAGAGAAGAAAGGGGAGAAGGGAGAGAGGAGATCGAGAGAGGGGGGGGGCAGTTGCTGCTGCAATCCACCACCACCGGCGCCGCCTGCGCCGCCGCCGTCGTCGGAGAAGGAGGCCGCTGCTGCCGTCCACCCCAAAGCCGCCTCCGTCATTCACCCTTTGTCATCGTCGCATCGGTCGATTTCTTATTCTTTTTGCTAGGTTTTCGGATGTATCGTGTATTTATATGTTCTTGATTTACTCTTTTGACGTTGTTGTCAATCAGTGGCCGGAAAATGGCCAAATCAACGGAAAATGGACTCTTTGAACTTGAATTCCTCTATGTCTTCAACTGTATAATGTCTCTTAGTTTTATATTAATGATCCTTGTTGATTTTGGGAGATAAATCTTTAGTTTGGATGATTAATGAAGTTGGAAAAGGGTATTAAGGGCTGCATAAAACTAAAAAATGGAGGTTATGGTTTCCTTAGCTTATTGCAAGTTATTTTGTTCTATCTTCTTCAATTCTTAAATATATGAGCATGGATTAATTATTGACATCGTTTTAGGTTGAGATTTGATATAATTCAGATCATTAATTTATAGATGTAGTACATATAGATTTAATTGTAGAAACTCAAGAGGAAAATTCTCATCTAAAGTTTTGTTTATTTGACAGCACCTATACCTCTGTTTCAATCGAAAAACTGACTTTCTTAAGCTTCTTCTAAGCATCCAAACCATGTTAGATTGGTAGTTTATTGCCTTAGCTTCGATTTGAAACTTGAATCATGTCATTTGAATTTTTGAGGATAAAGTTATACTCATTTTACCATAGCACTATCAGTTTTCCGAACAGCTTTTCTTTATCCAAGTAAATCAATTTTTCGGCCCTTTTATTGATGAAATCTTGGAATGTCTATTTGAGAAACAGTTTTAGATATACTTCTTAGGGTTCTCTAGAACTTGGAATTTCTTAAATTGGAGTTTTCGTTTGTGAGATATGATTTATATACCAAAACTGCTACAAGGAGTGTAACTGGAAAGAAGTTATTGATTTATGTTTTGGTTTTTGCAAACTTCTATAAATGGTAGAAAGACCTTAAATTCTTCCAATGTTCAATCACACTTTCTTCCTTACCATTGTAGTGATAGTTAATCATTAATTTTGGGGTGACTCTTAAGCTTATGTAAGTTTGATCGTGTTTATGAGTTTGTCATTTGTATTTTTATAAGTACATTTGTATTGTCCTTCAATTGTAGGAGTTGTTTAAATGTTTTGAAACAACCTTGGTTTATTTTATTTATCTTTAAATTTATGGATCAGTTTACAAATTTTTTAGAAAATATAGGAATATTGCATTTTTGAGAATTTGACATAAGTTGAACTAAAATGCAAATATTTAAAAATAACGTTTTTATTCTACTCCAATATTTTGGAAATGAGCTGTAACAAATCGACTTCTAATCCGATCATTAGATCCAAAAATAAATGGTATCGCTATATTTCTCATTTTATGCTCATGCGAAAAATGTTCTATTTTGTAAAAAATCCGATAAGAATCGAATTCGATCGAAAAAAAAAGAGGAGTCCAAGAAGTACCGTCTTTTATCAATATTTCGACTTGGTCAACCTCGATTTAATATTTTATTTAAATCCCCTTTTATGTATCGAATCGAGTAGAAGCCTCTAAAGTCGTGCTTTGTGTCGAGATCGTAGTCAAGAGAATGGATATATATAAATCATTTAAATGTGTGTTTGGGCTCTAGGATTTCGATAGGGTTAATGAGTCATAAATTGACTTTGTAGGATGCATTGAGCTTGAAGAATCGGATGAACGGACCCTAGGTCGCCGCTCTACCCTGAGATTTTAAATGAGGTGGGTAATTCTATACTTTTCTATGTGCAAATAGAATGTTAATCTATGAAATCATCTACGAATGACTTTTGGATATGAATTGATATTATGATATGAAATCATGGTCTCGATATATATAATATCATACGAGATAGATGTAGTAACCCTTATAAGCAATGATGCTATGCTATTAATTGATGAAGGAATGAGATCTAGACGATTCATTCTAGGTTGTAACCTATGCTAGTGGACCATAAGTTAAGATTATTGTTCGATTGTCTAGCATTCTCATCTATGTTATTAATTTAGGAAATCGGGTGCTTGACCCTTATGCTATGACCTATGATCAATACTCTAGCGTGCCATTACGATATGATCTTACAATAAATCTTATCTGAGACGATAGGCTTAGAACGAACATAGTATGATCAAAGTTTTAACTACTATGGTTATAAGGTGGATGATATCTATTTGTGGCTTGTGTTTCAAAAATGTATTCTATTTATCATAATATATATATTTATGATAAAGTACGCTTCAAAGTACTTTTATGGCTCTATGATTTATAGTCGACAGTGACTTATGTTCAAAAGCGTGATCTATATAAGATTACATATGTTTAAGTTTAAGTATGCTTCAGATCACTCTTATAGCTCAATGATTTCAATTAACACGTGGTTTTATGCTTTAAAATCGCGTCATGTTTACGAGGAAAATATGTTTATATAAAAGCATGCTTCAAAGTTTAAAATATTCTTTTTAATGCTCATCGGAAGATACTAAACTCTATGGTTCCAAGTATGAGCACTACGGTGCGGTATGAACACTTCGGTGCGATATGATATAGCACTTTGGTGCAGTATGAGCACTTCGGTGCGGTATGATATAGCACTCCGGTGCGGTATGGCACAATGGTGCAATTATGGTACTATGGTACAAACATGTCACTTCGGTGAAATTATTATGATAGAGAACCATATTGAGTTAATCTTCCGTATGTTAATGAGCAAATATTTTTATGGGCATTATAGTAAATATGTTTAATATGTAAACTATTTATTTAATGATCAATATATTTCAGAAATTTAAAATTCCACTGAGTGTTTTCTGGCACTCAGCCCATCCACTTTTAATAATATTTTCAGGTATTTGATGACGGCTGGCGGCTGACGTGGACTAATGGGGACTTTCTATTTCGTTGATCACTTTTATAATTTTTATTTATTGTTTATGTGTGATTGTGGTCAATAAGTATGAATTTTATGCTTCCGCTTTATGATCATGATACATTTAACTATTTTATCGACATTTGTGAATGTTGTAGTCTTAGCAAAGTTCAAATGATGATTTTTGGATTTTGACTAGTCTTGGCCACAGGTTTAATTGGTTGTTGAATGGTAAACGCCTGTGTGCGTGGATATTTTGAATACTTTAACCGAAATGCTGCCTAAATTTTTTTTATGACCCAATAAAATTATTTATTTTGAATTGTAATTTTTTTTTTTATCATTTCTTTTGATGATGAGTTTTTGGTAGCGTCTGGACCTTCGGGTTCAGGTCTCTACATATAGGTATGCATGAGCACAGTTATTTACCCATATTTTTTATGTACCTGCACCCAATCCACCTCATACACACACATGCATTCATAATTATATAGTTAATTATTATTATTATTATTATTATTATTATTATTATTATTATTATTATTTTATAATTTACAATTGGTTGCGTAGCCTATCTTTTGCATTTAAAATTGGTTGTATATATGTTATATATATTTTTTTAGTTGAGGGAAGAGAAACGATGCGTGTTATAATATATATTGCTCTTATAATTAGGACATATACAACTAAACAAAATTAATGAAAAAAAAACCACATGAGTGGTAAATGCAAAAAAAAAATAAAAAAAAACTTTAAAATGCCAAACAAACACATGGATATAACTAAAGAAAAAATATGAAAGAAAAGAGAAATTATAACTATGATTGAATTTAAAGTGAATATACGTAAATTTTAATAAATTTTGAAGTGTATCCGATAAAGTTAAAAATAAAGAATGAGAAGGAAAAAGATACTATAGTGCTGGTACTGAATAAATAATGTCTTAAAAGTAAAATTTGCATAATTTTATAAAAAAAATAAATTAAATATACGAAATTACTAATTGTCTATATAATTTTTTAAAAAGTGAGGGAGCTATGATACCCTTAACAAGGCCTCCCTGATGGGGACTCAAATTTTCTGTTACACTTCTATTTATTTAACTCCATGTTTCACTATAAAATTGATTATTTTAATAATCTTTATTATAAAATAGAAATAAATTCTAACATAAATATAATAATCATAATCAATATTTGTAAAAAACACAGAGAATTAAAAAATTATAGAATTTAATTTTGAATTAATCAACCATAATAATGAATTATTAATTAAAAATTAAAATTAAAATACTAAAAATAATTATAAACCCTAATTGGATGGAGTGAACCCTAAAAAAATCTTAAAATTAAATTAAATCACAAAAGAAATATAATTGAAGAAAAAAAAAAATAAACACATTCTAGAATGCTGAAGATATCATCCAAAAAAATTAGTGAACTCGGATTTTTTGTTAGATAAATTATCACTGCTCGTTTTGAAATAAATTATTTTGATAATTATTCAATACGCGTATATATATATATATATGTGTGTGTGTGTGTGTGTATGTATGTATGTATATATTTTTTTATGTTGAGAGTAAACCACGCAACCGCTAACGAGGTATGCACTTAGTAAACTATGCCCCTGTTTAATCAAGGGCATATCCATGTGGTAACAAGGGGGTACACCTAATTTTATTTTATTTTTTTACTTTTTTTACGAGGCATATATGCATACATATATATTATATATCCATATTCTAATTTGTCCAACCTAAAAGATTAAAAAAATGTTTAATATATATGTTTTATATGGTTTACATATTAATTATGTTTTGTATATATTTATGTTTTTATAATTTGAATTGAGAATTTGATTTTGAACTAGCTAGGGTTTGATGAGTTTAATTTCGACCTCAATCATTCACCATTTTCACTTTGACTTATTTGTAGAAGTGATAAATTTACAAGTTCAAGTCAACGAGTAATTTAATCAGATTAATATGAAGTTATATACATGACTTACTTAAGATTTAAAGATGGTCTCTCTCCTTTTCACAAGAAAAAAGTACTTAAATTAACTTTTTATATTTTATCTTTCCGAGTTTTTTAGTTTTATGACTCTTGAACATATGTCAACTCGATATATTCATTCATAAAATACGTAAAGAAATGATTAATGATTTCAGAATTTGCATGATCTTGGTGCAATTATGATGATGTTAATTTGTTGAAATAAAGAAGCATGCGGCTTATACGAAAATTTATATCTGCTCATTAAGTTGATGTTTATTTTCCTGTCGTCATTAATGTTGTGTATTTTCTTTGATAATTTCATATTTTCAATTGTAGGATTTTAAATATTGAAGAATATTTATTTATGCATTTTTGTAATTATACATCGCATTCTCAATTTTAAAATCATACATATGCCATTGTATGTAATAGCCTGCAAATCGAAAAATCATGAATACGCCATTGTATGTGATAGCCTGCAAACTACATAGGGAACCACACTTGGAAAATCAAGTGTGAACGTGTGATGTGTGACAAGTTCACACCTAATGATGTTAGCGGTGGGATTCAAACTCGGTACTTTTGACTTCAAGATAACACCACTCTACCAACACGCATATGTTTTTTAAGTATATTTGTAGTTGTTGATTATATTTTTTCAAGACATGTGATTACTGATTATGCAGACAATAATGAAAGAAACTCTAAAATACTAGTGTAAATATTTAAAGACCCCTACTTTTTATTTTGCCATGGGTTATCAAAATGTCAGGACTAGCCCTGCCCCTTAACTGACCCTTTGTATGTATATAGATCCTCCAAATGTTAAGTTACACCTAGTTTTCGATCATAATATGATTTATCACTTTTGTATAGGTTTGAGTTATTGTATGAGAGTGAGATTTATCTAAAGCACGTCCTTGAACAGTGAGGATGGATTTTCTTGGCAAAAAAGAAAAAAAAAAGAGTTTTATGGCTTAATAATTTCTTGAAGTAACATAGGGATGGCCAGTTCATTCAATCTGAAATTCATACCAACTATTGAATTTTATCAACACAAAATTAAAGCTAGCAGTGATTGGTGATTCTATTAATAAAGAGAGACTAGATCAACAAGAAAGTGGGGATAGAACTTTTCAAATTTTAAAATGTTAATTAAATTTCTTTTAATTTAAACTCAATTTTTTAGTAAGAATAATTTGCTCAAATCACATAATTATTTTTGGTTATATTTCGAATTGTCATTATTGATCGATCGGGATCAATTTGATCAGGCTTGATTTATTCTAGAGGTTTTACTGGCATAATACAAATTGGCATTAAAAATTGTCTAGCTACTTATCGGTGTAAGGGCATTAAAGCTTTAATTAACAATTTTGTCCCATTAAGGAATCTAATATTACTTCCTTTTTTCTACTTTTTCTTCCTTTTTGTCCCATTAAGCCCAACCTATGTGCCCCCAATGAAAAAAAAAATTTTAAAAAAATGTCATTTGAGTATGTGTAAATGTATAATAAATAAGCCCCATTTTTGTTCCCAAAACAAATTGCAGCTATCTGAAGAGGGAGAATCTTACCGGGTCACTCCCACGCGAGCTGGTTAGACTCCCTTTACTCCAAGTCATGTAAGGATACCCCCTTCACAATTCTCTCTCTCTCTCTCTCTCTCTCTCTCTCTCACACACACACACACACACACAAGATTAACTAATTTACTTACCAAGATTCTGATGTGTGATACAGTGACGTGACACGGAACTACCTGAATGGCACCATCCCTCGAGAATGGGGTTCCATGCAATCATTTAACAAAATGTATGCCATTTCTTCAATACTCACATTTTATGAGAAACTCGCCATTTTACTCATTTGGATGAAAATACCCTTCATTAATTATTTTGAGAAAACAAAATAATTTCCGCGCTCGCACACAATGGGCAGGTTTTCTTTTCTTAAAATATAATTAAATTTTTTTTATTTTGTTTGAACTAGGGGCAATTTTGTCCATTTATATAAAAAATTAAAATTATATTTACAAATTCGTAGTTTAAAAAAAATATTTTTTCACTATCCTAAATGACTATTTATCAACATTGTCACTAAATTTTTTGATGATCTCGCAATAAAGTGCTATACAAGGAAACCGTAGAACAGGTTCAATACCAAAGGAACTTGCCAATATCACTAAACTTGAAGAATTGTAACATCTCTTCCTCAATCAATTACAGAAATTCGAATTTAATTTATTATGAGAAAGTAAATTTATCCGACGTGTTATTTAGTATTTTGTTGCCTTTCCATTTGTCAAATATTTGAAGGGTCTTGGATTTCAATTTGTTGTCCGGAGCTATCCCTCCAGAGTTAGGAAATCTTCCTCAACTAAAAAGATTGTAAGGAATTCCCTAAATTAGATTACTTTAGTTTTGCATTTTCTCATTATTTAGATGTTTAATCATAGTGATATGTGAAGGATGTTGGCCTCCAACAATTTTACCAGAGATTTACCTGCAAGTCTAGCAAATTTGGTCACATTGTCAGAGTTGTAAGTTTCAAATCTTTTTTTTTGTTGAATTTCTTGTCATTTTTGTTTACTGTTATTTTGCTTGTCATACCAATTCCCAGTTTTTTTTCTACTGATTTCATCATGATTATTAATTAATTGCAATGCAGTCGTATTAATGATAACAACTTCACGGGAAACATACCCAATTTCATACAGAACTGGACAAACATCATGAAATTGTAAGATTTGATCTACTTTGATTAAAAGTATAGTATTTTACACCATTTTTTTGTTGTTTGTTTTGCGTTCAATTAAATGCTCCTTTGTCAGAATGATTCAGGATAATGGTTTGAGTGGGCCAATCCCTCCTGGCACTGCTTCCCTAACTCAATTGACAGACTTGTGAGTTCTTACAACATTATGAAGCTCAATTGTCGAAATGAAAACAACTTTTTTTGTTTCACAATGACACTGATTAATTTCTGGTGATTTAAATTTGCAGGATAATTAGTGACTTGAATGGGAATAATGAATCAACTTTTCCACCTCTTAGTAACATGTCAAGCCTACAGAATCTGTGAGTGTGGTGATGTTTTTCATCACTCTGTTGCGAAACGAATCATTGTTTTTGCATAACTTGCTGAATCTTGTTATGCAGGTTATTGAGGAGTTGTAATATCGTTGGGAAATTGCCACCTTATATTGGAAATATGACTAGCTTGAAATATACTCTGTAAGTAGAATCTTTTTTTTTTCTGCTTACTGTAGAATGTAGATATAGTATTAAAGTTAAAAAAACCATAGCTTCACAAGATATCTTGTCATGTTACACGTTGTGGTTAATAAAATACATACATACATTCATAGAATTATGGATAATCATTAATATACTAGGGGAGTACGTAAAATTTTTATACCTTGAAATTAAGTTGAGCAAACATGTTTGTTTTCATCTGTGGAGGAAGGCCGTTGTGTTGAAGGGGTGCAATAGTGATTATTATAATGTATAGCATTGCACTTTCATTCGAGTCTGATCAAATTATCCAATTGCAGTCTCCTATATCTTTAGCTGATGCCATTTTGTATTATCTGTTGCACTTATTATGCAGAGATCTTAGTTTCAACAGATTAAGTGGAGATATTCCTGAAAGCTTTAGCAATTTACTGTCCGTGGAGTATATGTAAGAGTTTCAATTTACAACCTTTAATGGTGTTAGTCATTCACTCTGTCATGATTTAAATGTGATCAGATAGTCTAGTCAAAACAAAGGGCAATGAAGAGGGCATGAGGCTCCATTTGTAAAACAATTTAGCACTAAAAACTAGCAAAATGTACACATTCTAGATAAACTTTACTTGTTCAAAATCTGGCAGTATCCCTCATAGCCAGAAGAAGTTGCTTTGAATCTGGTATTATTGTTCTATTACATGACGTCACATGGCCTACAAGGCATCATTCATTTGTCTATTATTTGATGTTCGCTTTACTTGTTGCGTTCTAAATGTTGGGACTTTGCAATAAGGCCTCTTTTCCAACATAAATATGAGAATAGAGATTCTCCACAACTTCATTTTGAGGCTAAATTTAAAGTGATCTATTTGAAACTACATTAACTGATACGTTATCATAACTTCAAATAAAATTATTATAAGTTTAACTTCAATAACAATTTTGAAAGTATAGGAAACTGTTGAGAATGCTCACTTAAGATGTTTGTTTTTGCAGCTATCTAACTGGGAACTTCCTCTCGGGGCCAATACCACCTTGGATGCTGACAAAAGGGAAGAACATGTAATGTGCCATCAATTTATCTTTCTTTTTCTTTTTTGCTCAATCCTATTTACATGCTCAAGATCCAAAAACCGTGTTGTTGAAATGTTAAGATTTGGATGCAGTGACTTATCTTACAACAAGTTCTCATCCAAAAGCTTGGAACAAAATTGTCAGGCACGCAGCAACCTGTAAGGTTTCTGACACACACATACATATCAGTATATTTAAGTGAATATTGTATCTGGTTTTCTTATTTGACTAGAACACAATTAATTCTTCACAGAAATTTGTTTGCCAGCTCAAGAGGAAACACTTCGTGAGTTTCTAGTTATTATTTCAATCATTTTTTCTTTAATAAAAATTCATTTATCATTGTAACGTGAATGTGGCTTGTTGTAAACATCACATTGTCTTGGCAGGGGTACCTTTACCTGCATAGGAGGAACGTGTGATCAAAGTAAGTGATACTTCCTTATATACTTAAGAAGTTGATTGTTATGTATAATGTATTTGATTCGAACAATTCATCATGCCCTTCAATAAATTTATGGGAGGCAGAATTTATGATAGTCACAACAAATATATCAGAAATAGGAAGCTAAACTATATAGAAAACTTGTTAAGCATATGCCTCAAACACGTGAGCCTACATTTGAAAGACTCACACGCACTTTTAGTAAAGAATTGGGATAAGTTTGCATGAAAGAAATTACATATTAAAATCTGAAAGCATGTCTTTGCTTTGTGGTTCTTTCTTCCAGAGTATATTTGTACTATTCAAGCAAATGTCAAGAATTCATTTCACTTTCTTTTCTTAGAATATAACTCTCTCCATATAAACTGTGGAGGAAGAAGAGTTTCTGTTGAGAAAGAATATCCTTATGAAGACGATATCTCTTCTGTTGGGCCTTCAAATCTCATCAGGAGCAGAATGAACTGGGGATTCAGCAGCATGGGCAACTGGCAATCAAAAGCTACTTATAACACATACACTGTGACAACTAGCTCAAACACTTCAGGGCCAAATGCTGATCTTTACACGGATGCTCGCATTTCCCCCATGTCACTGACTTATTATGGAGTTTGTTTGATGAATGGGAAATACACAGTGAACCTTCATTTTGCTGAGATAAAGTTTACTGATAACAGAACATATAGTAGCCTTGGAACGCGTATATTTGATGTTTACATTCAAGTATTTACTTATCTAGTCCTTCGATAGTGTCTTCATGAACTGAAAGTTCTCACTCTAAATTTAATCACTTTTGTTTGGTGTCATATGATCTGAGTGGAGTTTTTTCTTTTGGAATCTTAACTATAGTTTGGAAAAATGCCTTATGTCGCTAGCACCAAATTTTATGTGGTTTCTGTAAATTATTTCAGGGAACGCGGGTGATGAAGGATTTCAACATTGAAAATAAAGCAGGTGGAGTAAACAAGGCTATTATAAAAAGCTCTACAACAGTTGTTACTAATAATAACTTGGAAATCCGATTGTGTTGGGCGGGAAAAGGAACAATGGATATGCCTGAAAGAGGAGTATATGGTCCTCTCATTTCAGCTATTTCTGTCGATTCTAGTAAGTTGCATAGGAACACACAACATGAAATCAATTTCCTTAAATTTCCATTTCATTCAGGCCATAGATTGTACAATGAAATTAAAGAATGCTTCTTATATTAGTTTGAATATTTTCTAATGGTTACCAAAGAATGGATAATTTATACTGTTATTCTAACTCTATCTCTCTCCTAAAAATTTCAGATTTTACACCATCAGAAAATGAAAGGCTTTCTGTCGATGCTGTAGTTGGAATAGTAATCGCTGTTGTTGTTACAGTTGCCCTGGTTTTGGGTATTCTTTGGTGGATGTACTGTCTGAGATGAAAATACACAATGCGACATGGTAATTTCATTATAGAACATAAACATGCTTGCCTTTACATTAAGCTATTGTTTGGTATTCTGAATTATATTTTGTGCTAATTTATCATGTGATAAATGTTAAAAGAATATGATACGATGAACTAATACTTTATGTAGTTTGCATATTTGTTTTTATTGAAGTGAACGCTGTGAAGTGTGAACTACATAAAGTTTGTTATTTTTTATTTGAATTACTTTTTTCACAGATCTAATGGGTTTAGACGTTCATACTGGGTGGTCATTCACTCTAAGACAAATTAAAGCTGCCACAAATGATTTTGACCCTGCTAATAAGATCGGAGAAGGCGGTTTTGGCCCTGTATACAAGGTATATGAATGACCAGTATTGTTATTTAATGACACACACACACACACACACACACACACACACTTATATTTGTTATTAGCCTCATTCTGTGGCTAACACAGCTGATTTTGATTCAATATTCTATCTTATTTGAAGGGTGTTCTATTAGATGGTACCATCATCGCAGTGAAGCAACTTTCTTCCAAATCAAGCCAAGGAAACCATGAGTTTTTAAATGAAATATGCATGATTTCTGCTTTACAACACCCTCATTTTGTTAAGTTGTACGGGTGCTGCATCGAGGGCAACCAATTGTTGCTTGTCTATGAGTACATGGAAAATAATAGCCTTGCTCGTGCATTATTTGGTAAGCTTTATGCTAATTGTATATAAACTTTTCTACCTGAATCATGCATCTTCTAATTGGATTTGAAGTAATATATAAACTGAAATGTTTCATATGTAGATCAGGAACAAAATCAATTGCATTTAGATTGGGCAATGAGGTACAAGATCTGCATTGGTATAGCAAGAGGTTTGGCTTATCTACATGAAGAATCAAGATTGAAAATTGTCCATCGCGACATCAAGGCCACAAACGTTCTTCTTGATGGAAATCTAGTCCCTAAAATATCCGATTTTGGACTTGCTAAGCTTTATGAAGAAGAGGATACACATATAAGCACCCGCATTGCTGGAACATTATGAGTAACAATTCCTAGTTATTTATGCAAACTTGCGAAACAAGTAATATTAAGATTACGTATGATATTTTGTAGTGGATACATGGCACCTGAATATGCAATGCGAGGATATTTGACAGACAAAGCAGATGTGTACAGCTTCGGTGTAGTTGTTTTGGAAGTTGTGAGTGGAAGGGTGAATACTATCTCCAAGTCCAAGGGGGAAAGATTTTATCTTCTCGACTGGGTAATTAATTTCTTGTTTTATAACATTTTGAAGTTCCTTTCATGATTCTAACTGCATTACTAAAGATGGAACAAGTTGCATATTCATATCTTCAAGCATTCATGCATGCATGGTGTAACAGCCCGGTCCCGAGGATGGGGACAGGGTTGTTGTGCGTAAAATAGCATGAAAAATTAGAAATCCAGGAGGGTGTTTCTAGAATTAAACTAAGTTAGCAACTCAAAAACTTAGGCAACATAACTTTATGATTAGGAAGAACTTATCATTTTCAACAAATCAAAGGGGTCAAAGGGTTCAAACAAGTTGAAGGAATGTCTATTCATAGGCTAATCAAATTCAAACAGAATCCAACAATTAATAGATAGGATTCCGACTCTTCAAATAAACAAGACCTCTCCATAGGTCACAATAACTAAGACCCATCAATAGGTCAGAGGCAAATAAACTATTTTATGTCCCATTCATAGGACATAAGCAATTAGTCAAGATAAAACCCATTCACAGGTCAACTGGAAAATAAACAAAATCCAAGACTTAACCAAATATGACCAACTCATAGGTCGAAAACTGTAATGAAACATGTTTGGATTTATGAAAAGAAGTGGGACTTTATTATCATGATTCAATAAAGAATACAATTCAGATAAGCCCAAAAATAAAACATAGCATGCAATCATACTATGGGGCAACTGTATCAGAGTTTAAGCGGAAAATATTGGAGTAATATTGTATCACATAACAACATACTCATGAGCAAATACATTAGTCTGAACGACACAGCAAGGCACGATCAACCCACAACAGTACATCGAGCCATCACCTCCAGCATCTCAACCTGTGAAAAACATTTTGAAAATATTTTGGGCGTGAGTACTAAAGCACTCAGTGGGTTAAACTTTTAACTCAATCTTTAATAAAAACTGTAACAGAATATCCAAAATATAAATACAGATAATGGAAAGCAAAACGCGAAAGCCCTTCCCATTTCTGTAAACCTTTTACTTCTCTTTGGTACCCTGTAGCTCCTTCTGTCGTCTACTGCACTCTATGACATGTCGTTGATAGGAAAATGGAGGGGTTACCTCGCTAATCCGAGAAGAGTGTACCAGGGATCACCTAGCATTGACCCTGAGTATACCAGGAGTTACTTAGCATTGATTCCTATAGTGATGCCAGATCACGTGTATGTGCAGGGGTTACCTCACAGTGACACCTTTAGTGATTAACATCACAACTGCAAGAATCACAGTTCCTGCCTATCCTTTGTTCTATGTTCTCTATAAAGCATGTAATATGACAAAAGCATAAAAACTATGTCATCCTCTAAATATAGCAACTAGGCTAACCTTTAATTCCTCTAGCAGCTTAGTTCAATTATGCTTCTTATTCCTTAAACGGAAATCATTCTTTAACTTGAGTTTAATACTAAGAGCACAGGCTAAAAAGTACAACTCATTCTACACAAGTATAATCAATACACAATAAACATTTAATATACTGTAACTTTAAATTATGACTTTTAGACTTTAAATATAAAGTCTAACCTTAATCTATAAATCACAAACTCTAATTATGACCAGGCATAATATTCTATTTAATTATGTCAAAGCATGATCTATATTCGCTTATTGTGATAAATCATAATCTATATTCTCAATAATTATGATGAAGCATAATCTATGTTCTCAGTAATTATACGGCAGTATAATACTATGTTCTCATTAATTATACAACAATATAATACTATTACTCTAGTAGAGACTTGAGCAGATAATTTCTCAAATATTTTATTTGGATATTCCAACTATGACTATCACATTTATGAGTTAATAACTCAAATATAGATAAGTTTTGCAAATAAACCCACCTCGATTAGATGAACTCAAGTGATCAAACTTCTCGATATTCATCCGCCAGCTTCTCTGACCGGCTCAACAAGTCCTACAAGGTCAAACCTTATTTTAGGACTGCTACTCTAATTTTCAGAACTCGACTTTAATTTAATTGGAGCTTTTATTCACTTTAATTATATTTCTATTAAGAATGCGCGACTCTAGAGACCTCGTACAACTTCAACACAGAAGGAAATAAATTCCAAAATATAATTTCCGATTTAATGGGATCAAAAGATTTGATAGATGTCACTTTCCGTAACTTGCCATTTTAATTAAATTTTACACAGCAAACCTCGATTGCACTTTTTACTTGTCCAAAAATTATGAAAATAATCAGGCATGACCCAACATATATCTTTATTAAACTATATAATTTTCGGAATTTTCTGAAATCACATGCTCTAGTTATAAAAATAACCGCCTGATTAAAATAATCGATTTTAATCAAAACTTATCGGAAAATTATGAAACTTGACAGTCTTATAGAAAATAATTTTTCGAGCAACTTTATAGAAGAAACTTTTTCGATTTAACGACCCGAAACGGGCGAAAATGGGCTAAAACCGAAACTGATCGGCGCCCCTGTATTTTTGACGTTTTCCGGCATTTTCACCGGTTTCCGGCCACCGGACGACAACGCACTCAACATACGAAATGAAGCACTATTTAAAACACATAACATATTAAAAATTCAACTATAAAGGATAAGAAATGGACCGAAACGAGACGTCCGAAGCGGCGGCGTGACGGCGGCACGACGACGGCGTTTCCGGCCATCCACGGTAACGGCGGCTCTCCAGCAGCCTTCCGGCGCTCGATAGCTGCTCCCGCAGCAGCAGCATCCCTCCCCCCAAATAAAACTTAACCTGGGCCCGCATGTGCGATTTACTCGGCGCAGGCCCGGATTTCTCTCTTTCGTCAACACGAACTAGAGAGAGAAAGAGAAGAGAAGAGAGAGAGAGATGAGCAAAGAAAATGAGCTCTCCCCCTTCCTATTTATAGGAAAAGTTGGGGCGGGGCGGGTATAACTTTTTCTGATATAAAATACTGATAAAGTGATTTCCGGATTCAATAAAAGTTGCTTTATTCAATGGCGAGGTCCAAATGACCTCCGACACAAAATCTGAAAATACCGGAAGACTCGTTGGCTCGAGTAATATTGAACCAACCCATCTTTGAAAAATAAGGAGGTCGTCTGAAGAGAAACGAAGAAAGATTCTCTTTCAAAAAGTACTTTTACTATTCATTTTGACTGACAGATTTTGCTCCCGAGCGATCGATTGACCTTAGATTGGCAACCCGTGAACGCGAACGGATTCTTTGGGTCATTTCCTATAAAATAGGCTTGTTAGAATAAGTCTCAGATCAATGAGGAGGATTTCGTAAATTTTTCGAATCACGAACGCTCACAGAAATTTCTATTCACAGGTTTTCCCTTTACGATTTTCAATTACGAGACTCCTGTAGAGATCAGAATAAAATTCTGAAAGCACCAAAAACTTTCTTTAGGTCGTTACATTCCAGAAAAGACCAATATTGACTATCTTCCGGAGACAAATGCAAAATCTCATAATCGATTTTCACATAAAAGACACAAAAAGGTCGCGACTTACATCTATTTTACTTTATTTTAGCTCCAATTATTTTCTTTAGTCTTCTAAATAAATTTAGAAAACTTAGTAAGGTATTCTGAAATTCTGGGATGTTACACATGGTAAGAATAAGCTATAGCTATTTCATTTTCTTCTGTAATTAGGATAATTCCTTGAAGGAGAATGGAGATTTATTGGAGCTGGTGGACCCAAAAGATTAGAATCAAACTACAACAAGGAAGAGGTGATGACGGCTATCAACGTGGCACTTCTCTGCATGAATACAGTAGCAGCAGAAAGGCCCAGTATGTCGAGAGTGGTGAGCATGCTCGAGGGAAGAGCTGGTGGTAAGAAGTTAGTCTTAGAGTCGAGTGTCTCCAATCATAACATGAGTCCTAATGAAGTGGTGATGGCGATGAGTGTATCTGACGAGCTGCTGTGGGCAGTCTCCTCTGCATCTGCTGATGATCTCTATCCAATCGCCATGGATACTGAATACTGGGAAAACAGAGATCTCTGAAGGAAGTTCTTCAACTGCTGAATCTATTAGTATTGGAAGTGAGTATATATTGCTCTAGCATTCTTTGAATTCGGGACAAGACATGTTCATATTTCTGCTACTAATTTGGATATCGAGAATAACCTGCAGTCCTGTCACTACCGGGGCTCCTGTGTAATAGGTCATCAAGCTTACTTGAGTTTGTTTGTTTGTTTTAAAGGCATCGTTATATTATTAACTATTGTACAATCATAGATTATCACAGATTTTATTCAGTATGTTGATGAATTTTGAAAATTATAATTTTCGTCAAACTGGTTGCTACATTATTATTTTCTTTCGTCAAAATCATAAATTTTGAATATCAAACTTATGTGCACTCCCTAATTAATAAGCCGATCCATCTTGTGATTATTTCAACTTTTGACTATAGAATCTACTATAAATCTACAAAAAATACTTCACTATTTTTAAGAGACTTATTTTAAAATTTTACCTACTATCTAAATTTGAATATTTATTAGCACGAAAAAGAATTCTTTAATTTGTTGATAAAAAAGGGATAATTACGATTTAATTCTCAATGTTTGAAGGTTTTAACAAAAATAACCTAACATTTTAATAATTAC
Source organism: Perilla frutescens (assembly GCA_026008535.1). NCBI lineage: Eukaryota > Viridiplantae > Streptophyta > Magnoliopsida > Lamiales > Lamiaceae > Perilla > Perilla frutescens. The sequence continues at coordinate 23,097,537 of BRKX01000002.1, forward strand.
AATTTAATTCACAACGTTTGGATATTTTAACAGAAATAACCCAACGTTTAATATTAACAATTTAATTCCGAACATTTGAATACTTTAACAGAAATGGCCAGATAATTTAGGCTAAAATAATGGAAGCATGAGGTTATATACGTTGTCAGATTCCCATTACATTTTTCGCTAATCAGAATATGCTAAAATGAGAAATGAATGAAGCTAAAATGAGCGAAGTAGGAGGCTAAGTTTGATGTGACATTTTCCATTAGGGTTCACTGTTCCTAATTAGGGTTTATAACGTTCTAATTAGGGTTCATTGCTCCCATTTAGGGTCTATGAGATACCAATTAGGGTTCATCGTTCCCAATTATGATTTTTAAGAGATTCCCATCAAGGTTCATTGTTCCCAAATATGGTTTATTGCATTTCATTCATGAGGCTAAAATGAGTGAAGTAGGAGGCTAAATTTGATGTGACATTTTTTACTAGGGTTCACCGTTCCCAATTAGGGTTTATTACCTCCAAATTAGGGCTCATCTGATCCCAATTAGTAATTATGAGATTTCCATTAGGGATCACTATCCTCAAATAGGGTGTATTGCGTTCTATTCTAATGAAATCACCGTTCTATCTTTTATTTATCAACACATGCTAAAATGAGAAATTCATGAGGCTAAAATGAGCGAAGTGGAAGGCTAAAATTGAGAAGAAATGGTAAGATGCTAAAATCAAAAGAACATACCATGTTGGTACAAACATGAATACATACTAACAGTAACATTTCCAAATATCCATCACAAAACATTTGATATTAATATTAGAGAAAAATATATACTAACAGTAACATTTTCAAATATGAATTAGAAAATGTCTGAATCTAATATTCATCAGCTTAAGCTAACATTATTTATAAATTAACATCCTAAGATATCTTTCTACAAACTGTTAGTACTTGCATAAAATATTCATGATATATCCGTCTTCAAAATGGTACTACTTGTAGAAATTTGATTAAGAGTACAAATCATGAAATTTGATTAAGAGTACAAATTATTTGGAGAGAACAAATTGTTCAACATTAATCGGACCATCTTGACATGAGAACCTGCAGTGTAGGTTTGCATCGGCTTTGTTCGTTACACTTTCTAGATTACTGTCTGCACTCATAATTGCAGCACAATATTTGGCTCTCATATACTTCAGCTATTTCAGATTGTCTGGCTTGATTCCGCTTTTCCAATACTTCAAGCCATCTCCTTCGTATGTTTCCAAATGTCTCATCACATAGACCCCACAGTCAATCTTGTTAGTGTCATTCCTCCAGGGCATCTTTAATCTTTCAGCATATTTAAAATTATTTGACAATTATGCCGCTTTTTTTCTTTTGGTTATTATTCTTCAGGAAATCTACCAGAAAGTTGACCTGTATGTTTTGCTTGTTAGTGGTGTTTTGTTGAATGCTAAACATTTATATTGTTGAGCTGTTCATACCGTGAGGTCTGGGATGTCACCATACTTGACTCTTTCTTCACCATCCAGCACTGACGAATTGTCAATTATCTCCACCTTATACTTCTGAAGATCAATGGAAACAATGTAGAAGTGATTTGAATCGTATATTGGGAAGAGGTACTGCACATGAACGATAAGATTATGTGAGTTTTGTTTTTCTGTAATTAAAATTCTCATGTATATATTTATTTTACCATGTCGATGTCTGTGAGTTTTAGTGTTTGCATCCTCTGAATCTCTCCAAGCAGTGTTTCAGAGAATTTTGATCTTCTTTTTCCTTCATCCCATACTGTTGCTGGCTCTGAAATGGTTTTCCACTGTACAAATAATAATTTTAGCATAGTGGAATACACATATTGGCATATACATATACACAGTTTATGATGTGACTGAAGAAATTTAAATCATTTACTATTGTGTCAGTTGTGCTAAAGAATCTCCTCGGAGAGTATGGACCTCATAGTTTTTCTTTATGGTTTAAGATGGTGCTCCACACGTCAATAACGGTATAGCTTATGTAGGTGTCGGGAGCTAATGTCTTCATTTTATTCCTTGAAATGAAGACTGTACCATCCGAATATACAAAATCATATCTGAAAAAATGAGTTTTTGTGAGAAGTTTCAAATTAAATTTGTTTAATAGTTGATACAATAATATTGCAGGATGATATATGAAAATTACTCATTCGCTACATCATCCTTCATCAACCAGAAGTATAATTCCCTCTCAGTCATGCTCAACTTTTCATTTGTTGTGATGACTCTCTCTTGCAAAGGAGATACCATCTTGTTAGTGTTTTTCAATGATAATTTATTTCTTGTGACCACCCTTCGGCAATCCAAGAACCAATAGGACATCATCTTCATCTAAGTGCAGTCTTCCTCTATTGACAGCAAGTTCTATTTCACACCTTCTTGGATTGAAGTTGTTTAAAACCCATATTCATTACTGCTTCTCTTTGTGCCTCATTCAAATCTTTGATTGCGTTAGTCAGTGCGGATGAGATTGCTCTGCTTGTCAGAAGTGGGTAGCCATCTTCAACAAGTCTGTAGTCGTGTTCACATGTAGGTGTTTCTTTTTTAATATCTTGCTCATTCCTTGTATTTGTTATTCTTTCTTGATCTTCATCATCAACTCGCGCTTTTCTTTTTCTTGTATCTGCATAATATGACATGCTAAGAAGTATTACACAGAATGCTAAAATTTATTACGATTTTAGCAATAGAGTCCTCAAAATAATGCTCGACACCATCCCACTCAATTAAAACAATGTAACATCTCACTTAATTAAAACAATGGAAAAGTGTATTACACAGAATGCTAAAATGTATTACACGGAATGCTAAAATGTATTACAGGGAATGCTAATATACAATTTTGGCAACAGATTCCTCAAAAAAATGCTCAAGACCATCCCACTTAATTTAAACAGTGCTAAAATGTATTACACGGAATGCAAAAATGTATTACACAAAATGCTAAAATGTATTAAAAAAATGCTAAAATGTATTACACAAAAGGCTAAGATGTATTACACTAAAGGCTAAAATGAGGACTTTGGAAACACGTCTCGAAATAAAATACAGGAAAATTCGTGTTCTTTGTATGCTAAAATCAACGATTCTTATATAGTTAAAACAATATAAATGCTTCGAAATCACTTCACTGAATCTAACTGAATCTAACTACTACACATATTCATCCTATATGTTGTATTTTTATGGAAATCAACGAATCAGTCATGCAAAAATTTATTTTTACAACTTTTTCTTACTTTGCAATTAGAGAGTAATGAAATCGAAAAAGCTAGGGTTATTTTTTTTTTTACCTTTTTCCAGTTTTAAACTTGAATCGATCTTATTTTACGCCATTGTTGCTTTGCTCGGTTAGATTTTGATGTGAAGCGTCATCTTATTTTGATTTATTCAATTTGAATCGCGTTTTTTCGTTGGTGATTTCAGTTTTGAAGCTTGAAAATTGAATCTCATGTAACACCCTAATTTTATAAACCTAGAATATTATTTATTTTATAAAATCTAACATGTAAAATAATGACTGAACGAGAATTTTAAACATTTTCTCAAATATATAATAAAACTAATACTAGAAAATCATAAAAATGCATAAATAAACTTCTATTTAAGAAAATATCATAATATCATAATAATTCAAATAACATAGAGCGGAAGCGATTTTAAATATTTCAAACATCTAAACATTTTTAAAATAAGAAACACACAATCCAACTGAAATATCAACTAAAGTTTAGAAGTCAAACGAGTTTAATAACTTAGAAGTTTAAATAAAAACTCATATCACATCCATCTCCACGTCACCATCACCGAACTCCTCAACCTGAAATGTTGTATTATAGGGATGAGTATAACGAATACACTCAGTGGAGAATACGCATTATCCAAAATATATTAAACGAGTAACTCATATTCAGACATTCATGCCATGTCACATAATCATAATTGTTTGAACAGTGGGGAGTCAGCCCAAAGACAACTTATCACGGCTTCAGACCTATTAACGGTCTCTGAACAAGTATATGCATATACACATGCACGGTGGGTGACCCAAGGACAACTTTTACGGTCCCGGACCTATGAACGGTCCCTGGCATACTTTAACTTTAACTTTCACATAAACACTTAGTCAAATAATAAATCACAAGATCAATATATAATGGATAATAATTAACCACGTGCGTATAAAATTCCCCACCTTTATTTTGAAGACCTTTGACTCGACTTTTCAGTGTAAAATGTTAAGATCTTGCAGGAAGTAATGCGCCTTTGCCTAACAGAGAATTCAATTTAATTAAATTAAATAATTATATTTCTTAAGTTATTTTAATGTTTAACTTTATTACAAGATTAAAGTTTTAAAATCTGAAACTTCAATTATCTATAGATAAGTTATGAAAATATGATAGGTAGAATTGGATATACATTTTCTAATAATATTCATGCTTTGAAATAATTAATGTAGTATAATAGTTTTGTTATTTAAATGTTGATTAAAGATTTTTGGAGGCAGATTATTAATAACATAAAAATGGGTGAGGTTCTCGGATTAAATCAAGTATTATTACCCATTAAACTCAAACTAATTTATTAACCTTTCTGAATTTCCAAAGATTACTAATTAATTCTCATGTTTAATTGACTCATTCAAGCACACCCAAAAAAAATAAATAAAAGTGATAAATAACATGGAATTATAAAGAATAGAAATTCAATGGAAATAAATGATCTTTCAAATAGATCGAAGACTAAAAGAAAGAAAATGAGAATAACAAATATGGAATCAAATGAATTACTTCAATTCATATTTTTCGGCAAAAATATTTTAAAGAAAGAAAAAAAAATACAATTAGTTGTTCAATTCAATTGAAATGAGATTCGGCAGAAATATAATACATTTACAATTCCATATTTTATTATATTCATATATTTATTTACTTTTGAATTGAGATGCATACAACAACTATCTATGTTCTCATAATTCTTTTTCCAATTTATTTTTATTATAAATCAGGATAATTCGATTAAATGCTATTATAAATTAAGATTTTTGAGAGGAGTGAGATTATCTGGATTCGAATTCCGATTTAAAGTTATAAATTTTGTATCCACCGATTTATTGTCGTTTTAAACTATACAACACAAGAGATGATTATTAATATGAGTTTAGTACAAGTCATGATGAAATTTAGGATTTAAATGGTTTACCTTATGGGAATTGTGACCGAATCTCCTTGTTGCTTCAGAAGAGAAATCATAGATTTGAATTTGGCATGTTTGTGATGGAAGAATTTTTTTAATGTTTAAAAGATGGTGGTTTCTTGATAATGGTTATGAAGAAGGAAAACTGCACGTTCCGCAGTTGAATTAAGATCATGGAAAATAACTGATCTCGAGATATATTATTATTATTATTATTATTATTATTATTATTATTATTATTATTATTATTATTATCCATTTAGATTTGTTTTTAGACTAATTATTGTATTATAATTTATTTAATTCCATAAGGATTTGTGGATTTATATATCTTATTCAATAATCAATATCTTATTCCATTATTATTAATTCGATTTTAAATTTTAAATTTTTTCTCTGTTGGCGACGCACTTTAAAAATAAAATATTTAATTTAAAGTAACGACGAGGTTAAAATATTAAAAAAAATAATTAGAGATTTTTAAGAATGGGTCGTTACAAAACTCCCCCACTTAAATAAATTTCGTCCTCGAAATTAACTTACTTGACTAGAAAAGTCGGGGTATTTTGCAAGACTTCTTCCTCTCTTTCCCATGTTGCTTCGTCTTTTCCATGTCTACTCCATTGAACTTTGATGAGAGGAATCATTCGATTTCTTAAAGTATGGACCTTTCTTCCAAGCACAGCTACAGGAACTTCCTCGTATGAGAGATTTTGAATAACATCCATAGTCTTATAATTTACTACATGACTTGGATCGTGAATGTACTTCCTCATCATTGAAATATGGAATACATTATGCACGTCTGCCAATTCTGGCGACAAGGCTAATCTGTAGGCTGCATTACCAATCCTCTCAAGTATCTCAAATGGTCCAATAAATATTGGCCTCAATTTTCCTCTCTTTCCAAATCTAACTACACCTTTCATAGGTGCAATTTTCAAGAAAACTTTATCAACAATTTCAAAGTGTAGATCTTTCCTTCTTTTGTCAGCATAAGATTTTTAACGGTCTTGTGCCATCTTCATTCTTTCTCTGATCTTCTCTATGACTCCAACAGTTTGCTCAACAAGTTCCGGTCCCAATATTTTTCTTTCACCACCTTCATCCCAATGCACAGGGGACCTACATTTTCGTCCATAGAGAGCTTCATATGGCGCCATACCAATGGTAGAGTGAAAACTGTTATTGTAAGCGAACTCAACCAATGGTAGGTATCTCTCCCAATTTCCTTCAAAATCCAAAACACAAGATCTCAACATGTCTTCTAATGTTTGGATCGTTCTCTCTGACTGACCATCTTGTACCCATAGCTGATTGTAAACTTCTCCAAAAGTTCGATGTGAACTTAGAATCTCTGTCAGATACAATTGACACAGAAACTCCATGCAACCGTACTATCTCTTTGATATAAAGTTGTGCATGTTGTTCTAGTGTAGTAGTTCTCTTAACAGGTAAGAAATGAGCACTCTTTGTCAACCGATCAGCTATAACTCATATTCCATCATTTCCTCTACGTGACCTTGGAAGTCCATATACAAAATCCATTGTTATCTTTTCCCACTTCCATTCCGGTATTTCCAATGGATTAAGTAGTCCAGATGGGCGTTGGTGTTCTGCCTTAATTTGTTGACAAGTTATACACCTTTCCACGAAACTTATAAGAGATCCTTTCATATTTCTCCACCAATATATTTTTCGCAGATCTTGGTACATCTTTGTACTTCCCGGATGTACCGTGTAAGGTGTACAATGAGCTTCATCAAGAATTTCTCGTCTCAAGTTTTCATCTTTTGGCACGCATAATCTTCCTTGAAACACTAAGGTACCATCATCAGTTAAAGCAAACCCTTTGATATCTCCAACATGAACTCTACTCTTCATCTTTTCCAAGAACTTATCATTCATTTGAGTTTGCTTTATCCTTTCTCTCAAAGTAGGTTTAACCACTAATGTTGCCAACACTGATGTTGTGCTACTTGGTGGAACCACTATTTCAATCCTTAGTTTAGCCAAATCTTCAATTAATTGCTCTTGACTTGTGGGTAAGGCTGCTAACTGACCATTATTCTTCCGACTCAAAGCGTCTACAACAACATTTGCCTTTCCCGGATGGTAATGAATGGTACAATCATAGTCTTTTACCAATTCTAACCATCTTCTTTGCCTCATATTCAACTCCTTCTAGGTGAAGAAGTACTTTAAGCTCTTATGGTCAGTATAGATATCACACTTACCACCATAAAGGTAGTGTCTCCATATCTTCAGAGCATGAACTACAGCAGCTAATTCCAAGTCATGTGTAGGGTAGTTTAGCTCATGTATCTTCAATTGCCGAGAGGCATAGGCAATTACCTTACCACATTGCATTAAAACGCAACCAAGTCCAAGTTTCGATGCATCACTGTAGACAACAAAATCTTCCGAACCATCAGAAACAGCTAGAACTGGTGCTGAAATTAATCAATGCTTCAATTCTTGAAAGTTGTTTTCACACTTATCAGACCATTCAAACTTCACTCCTTTTCTAGTCAATTGTGTCATTGGTCCAGAAATCTTTGAGAATCCTTCAATAAACCTTCGATAATAACCAGTTAATCCCAAAAAACTTCTTACTTCACTCACATTCACCGGTCTACTCCAGTTTGTTACTGCTTCAACTTTAGCAGGATCCACTTCTATCCCTTGTGCAGTAACTACGTGTCCCAAGAAGACAACTCGATCCATCCAAAACTCACATTTCTTGAACTTTGCATAGAGTTTCTCTTTTCTAAGTGTTTCCAAGACAATTCTCAAATGTTCTTCGTGTTGCTTCTTGTCTTTTGAATAGATCAAAATATCATCAATGAAGACAATAACAAATTGATCTAAGTATGGATGAAATACGCGATTCATCAAATCCATGAAAACTGTTGGCGCATTTGATAACCCAAAAGGCATCACTATGAACTCATAATGTCCATAACGAGTTCTGAATGCAGTTTTCGATCTATCCCCTTCCTTAACCTTCAATTGATGATAGCCCGACCTTAAATCGATCTTTGAGAACACACTTGCACCTTTCAATTGATCAAACAAGTCTTCTATTCTTGGAAGTGGATACTTGTTCTTGATTGTCAATCGGTTCAATTCCCGATAATCTATGCACATTCTCATGGTCCCATCTTTCTTTTTCACAAAAAGAACCGGTGCTCCCCAAGGTGAGACACTTGGTTGAATGAAACCTTTATCTAAAAGTTCTTGCAATTGCACCTTCAATTCTTGAAGTTCTTTTGGTGCCATTCTATATGGTGCATTGGATATCGGAGCTGATCCAGGTAACAAATCTATCGTGAATTCCACTTGTCGATTTGGTGCAATCCCTGGTAAATCATCTGGAAATACATCAGGGAACTCTCGAACAATTGGCACATCATCAATTTTGGACTCATCTGGTGAAATGCTTATCAAGCTAACCAAATAGCCTTCACAATTTCCTTTCTTCAACATTCTCATCGCCTTCATAGCAGATACAACTCGAGGCATTGATCTTATCCTTGCTCCGTAAAATGAAAATGGTTTCTCTCCAGGTCTTTGGAAGATCACTTCTCTTTCTCGACACTTAATCGTAGCATAATTTTTAATAAGCCAATCCATTCCTAGAATCACATCAAAGTCCTTCATCTCTAGGAGATATAAATCAGCATCTATGTTCTTTCCACTAATGTCCAGCTTTACATTCTTAGCCATACGATTAGTTCTAAGTGTCTTTCCTGAGGGAATACTAATCTCTAGTACATCATCTATTCTATCACAAACAACACCAATTCTTGAATAAAATTTTGCAGATATGAATGAATGTGTAGCACCAGAATCAAAAAGAACATATGCCGGTATATTAGAGATGTTCACCATACCTGTCATAGCCTCAGGGTTCTCTTCATCATTCTTCTCAGTCATTGCAAAGAAATGTGAATTTCCTTTTCTTTCAGTCTCTCTTTTCTTACGGGTTGGGCAATCATTTGCTTCATGTCCCGGTTTTTCACAAGTGAAACACACTCCTTTTCCCAACAAGCATTCTTTGAAGTGAAATTTTCCACAAACCTTACATTGTGGCTTTCTTTGCGGTACACTAGGACTACCATTTCCTTCATTCCTCCTTTCTTAAACTGAGGCTGACCAGTTGGCCTATTTGGCGGCTCCCACTTTCTCTTATTTGAAGTGTCAACAGTCTTCTGTGTTGAGTTTCTCAAATTCAAATGAGATGATATAGCTAGAGCACGTCGAACCACATTACCATAAGTAGTAATGTCAGTACCAGCTAGTATTCCACTGATTTCTGAGCGTAATCCCATTTCAAACCTTCTTGCTTTCTTGACTTCACTGTTAATCAAGTGAGTTGCATATCGAGAAAGTTGATTGAATTTCCTTTCACAGTCCACAACAGTCATAGTTCCTTGCTTTAAGTTGAGGAACTCATTTTCCTTCTCATCCCGAAATGACTGTGGAAAATACTGCTCTATTATCATCTCCTTGAACTGTTCCCACGTCAAGCTGTTAAGCTCCTCTTCAGTCATACTATGTGAGACAGACTCCCACCAATGTCCAGCATCTTCAGCAAGTTGAAATACAGCGCACGACACTCTTTGCTCATCTGTGCACAGGATATGCACAAAAATTCTCTCAAGTTCCCTTAACCATTCTTCAGTAGCCAAGGGTCCTTCTCGACCTTTCAGTGTTGGTGGTCGATAATGACGAAACTGCTCCACTGCCATACTGATATTGTTATTCTGATTTGAACGGTTTTGAGCAGCTGTCGTCTGAAGAAAATTCATGAAATCTTGAAACAACTGCGCATTCATATTCTGATTAGGAGCTTCATTACGTTGTTCTTGAGTTGCAGATGCATTGGTATTATGCCCAGTATTATCGTCAGTGAACACATTCCGACTGACATTATCCTCAACTTCAATGTTCGAGTCAGCTCCTTGATTGGTATTTACATTCCTTAATGGCCTACCTCGACGTCCACGTCCACGTCCTAATTTTATAAACCTAGAATATTATTTATTTTATAAAATCTAACATGTAAAATAATGACTGAAAGAGAATTTTAAACATTTTCTCAAATATATAATAAAACTAATACTAGAAAATCATAAAAATGCATAAATAAACTTCTATTTAAGAAAATATCATAATATCATAATAATTCAAATAACATAGAGCGGAAGCGATTTTAAATATTTCAAACATCTAAACATTTTTAAAATAAGAAACACACAATCCAATTGAAATATCAACTAAAGTTTAGAAGTCAAACGAGTTTAATAACTTAGAAGTTTAAATAAAAACTCATATCACATCCATCTCCACGTCACCATCACCGAACTCCTCAACCTGAAATGTTGTATTATAGGGATGAGTATAACGAATACACTTAGTGGAGAATACGCATTATCCAAAATATATTAAACGAGTAACTCATATTCAGACATTCATGCCATGTCACATAATCATAATTATTTGAACAGTGGGGAGTCAGCCCAAAGACAACTTATCACGGCTTCAGACCTATTAACGGTCTCTGAACAAGTATATGCATATACACATGCATGGTGGGTGACCCAAGGACAACTTTTACGGTCCCGGACCTATGAACGGTCCCTGGCATACTTTAACTTTAACTTTCACATAAACACTTAGTCAAATAATAAATCACAAGATCAATATATAATGGATAATAATTAACCACGTGCGTATAAAATTCCCCACCTTTATTTTGAAGACCTTTGACTCGACTTTTCAGTGTAAAATGTTAAGATCTTGCAGGAAGTAATGCGCCTTTGCCTAACAGAGAATTCAATTTAATTAAATTAAATAATTATATTTCTTAAGTTATTTTAATGTTTAACTTTATTACAAGATTAAAGTTTTAAAATCTGAAACTTCGATTATCTATAGATAAGTTATGAAAATATGATAGGTTTTCGTTGGTGATTTCAGTTTTGAAGCTTGAAAATTGAATCTCACAGTTTTTGAGTTCAGTTCTTCGCGAAATGATGTTACTATTAACATAATTTTTTTTTCCGATTCTACCCTTAGTGAGACGCGTGAATTGAAGATTTTCATTTTAATTACAAAATTACCACCGAAAATTTGCATGCATCTGGTGCGTTTATTTTTCGAAATAGACGAATGGGATCGGTTCCCTGTTCTCACCTGGTGACCGGTTCTCACCAGATCACATCCCCATATATATATATATATATATATATATATATAGGGAAATGATCAAATGAGAACCCTTTCCCCAGGTAGGAATTAGGAACCAATCCTAGCCCTTGTTTGGCTCAATCTGGACGGCCCAGATTAAATCAGATTTAAGTGAATACGCGGTGGCATTCCTGTAATTTTCAGCAACTTTGTGGGCAGGGGATAATATAGTAATTTAATAATCCCATCGTCTCTTCCCACCATTGCTTGGAGGTCTTAAGGCTGGCTTATCCAAATTCAGACGAGTTGACACCGCTCGAGCTCGTTGCACAATTTCTGAGTAGTTAGCGAGATTGGGTGCGGATAAATGTGCTCCAATTTCAGGACGCAATCCATCTTCAAATCTCCAGGCCTTTTTCTCATCCGTGTCTACCAAGTGGGGAGCATAATGAGCTAGCTGGTTGAATTTTTACTCGTACTCCAAAATGGTCATGTTGCCCTGCTCTATATTCATCAACTCTTTCTCTTTTTGCTTCCAGGACGCCTTTGGGAAGTAATTCTCCATGACCATTCTTTTAAAAATGGTCCAGGTCAAGTTGGCCTGTTGCTCTGGGCTCATGCTGATCTTTACTGCCTCCCACCAATGACTCGCGTCCTCCGTCAACTGGAACACTGCACAGGTAACTCTTTGGGCATCCGAGCATCCCAAATAATCAAAGATTCGATCCAGCTCCTGAATCCACTCTTCTGCTGCTAGAGGCCCTCCAGTTCCTTTCAACTTGGGCGGTCCTAACTGGAGAGAATGTTTCAAGATACCGACTCCTTCCTATTGTTGATGTTGATTCTGATTCTGGTTCTGATTCTGATTTTGATTCGGTTGGGGTAGAACTCTTCTTAGTGTATCTGCGAGGTTTTGGGCAAAGGCATCCATGTTGTTATTGTGATTCCCCCCATTCTCATTGTCGATAAAATTGTTCATTGACTCTGTTTCCTCGCTTTCCTCTTGGGTCGGCCGCATATTCTTCCTTGGTGGCATGATTCCTATTGTCGACCATAGCGCAAAGATTAAGTATTTTAATGAAAATTAAAGGAAACTACTTTTATTGATCCAACTTTGCTTGGGACATGTTCTGAGTACTAACTGAAGCCCTTTTGCGTATCCTAGAAGTCAACCTTCTTTTAAGCATCTGTAGCGCCCCGGTCCTGAAAGACCATGGAAATAGACGCCACGGGGGTTGGAATTAAGAAGCGGGAAAGAAAGGGGTAACCTGATTAACAAAATCTCAACAGAAGACTCAAAATAATCAAACATGCTGTATAATAATATATACTTATTCATAACACCAAGATCAGAGCTCTTAGTGTTTAACAAAAGGATATTACAAGTGCGGAGACTTCATTACCAACAGAATACTTAACAAAAAAAAACAATAGGAAAATACGTAAATAACAAAAGCCCATCTCTCAGCATCATCACATCCACGCGCCAGCCTACTGACCTGAAAAATATTTGAAAATATTTGGGCTGAGTACTAATGCACTCAGTGGGCAAGTTTTTACAATTCAAGTTATGCAAGTCATTTTGTTAAAGTAATCTATCTATGTTCATGCAGGTAGTAAAGCTTAGGAGATTTTAAAATTTAAAGCAACCTAAGTTCACCAAAACATTTTATCGTGAAGCGCTTAAGAGTATAACCCGTCACTGCCCGCAATCCAAACTACATCACCAGTGCATAAAGTTGAGTATGGCCATAGTATACCCAATGAGTATAACCAATAAGTGTTTCATTTTAGTCTTACCGACAAGGAGTAGGGCAGGACAAACAATGCATGCATACTGTAGCTACTCACAGTGACACAACGCTGGTTTATGAGACTCAGACAACATACAGTAGCACGTAAATATTTAACACAGATAGTCACATATGCAATTTTAGCAAATCAGAGCTTAATAACTCGAAAGATACAATTTGTAAAGATATAGTATAGCCCACCTGGATAACAAATCTGCAGCACCGATAAACTTTCAAATTCTTGGTTGGTCCTACTCAGATTCTGATATCTCTTCCAGGCCTACAATAACCCGTCTTGGCTTAGTTAGTCAAAGGGCCTCTATCAAAACTCAATCCCAAAGTTTTTTTTTATTTTTTTATTTTAGTTGAACTTATGTATTTTATTTAGTAGCTCTTAGGTTTTAAAATTAATTTGAGTTTTTTTTTAAAATATATATATTACCCGTGCTTGTAAACCCCAGAGTACTGTGTAAGAATATCAGAAATAGGTGGTCAATCACTTCTCACAGACAATTTTTTTTACCAGATTTATGATATACGTACACCTATCTATGTAAATCCACATAATATAAAATCCAACTAATTATGTATACTTATATTCATTCATTTTTGGAATATTCATTCATTCTCTAAAAGATGTTATCTACACTCGATGATTATACTTAAATGACATCTACTAGCTATAAAGCCATATAAGTGTAAATTAGATTGTAATAGATATTTTGTTTTAATAATAATAATTACCATTGCCATGATTAACTCCTAGATTCGTATACAGTAACATAATTATATGCCATATGAATAAATTAGTCTAGAATATGTCTTTCTTAAAGTAATCACTCATTAATTCGGTTTTTCTCTTTCTTTTCCAATTTTTCTTAGACCAAGGAAGATTTAGTAATGGATTGACGTACATAAAATTGCATAAATAGCATCTATGTATCTATAATTTTAGAGAATTTGTATTAATTAGACAAGAATAAAACTGCAGATAATAACTTATATACCATGATTCGTGATTTTCTTATCTAGGTTCCAATAAAATAAGACTTATTACTCAAATACATAAGCTATATTATCCTCTCCTTAATATATCCAATTATTGCCGGATATTTATAAAAATTGCACCTTAAATAAATTTTGGAACTAACCTTGCAATTGTTCTTCCTTAAGTCCAAGGAACACTTCACTTTCTTTCTCATCTCTAGTTATCATTAAGTAAAATTATTGAAAGTAAATGAATAAAAGGCTACGATCTCACCTTAATTTATTTCCTCTCTTGTTGTTTATTAAGTTATTTTATACATATATCCTAGAGATTTACAAATATCCTCATCATGCAATACCTTTAATTGACACTCCAACACTTGACAAGTGTAACTTATGTGGAGTAATGCATGTCTTTCTTATTTTCTTTTTTTTTATATATATTTTTATTTATTATTAACTTTGTTTTTGTAATAATCATTCTCATTTATGAAATAATATATGTGCATACCCTATAGTTAGAGTTAGGTGCATGCATGTATGTATATTTATACATAATTTATATTTACAATTAGTTACACTAGGCTTCTCTACTCTAAACCCACGTGTAACTAATGGATAGAGGTTTGTACATGTTTGTCAAGTTATTTATTTCACTATTTTATCTCTACTATTTCTTTATTATTATATTCATTATCAATCATTAATATTATGACTAAATACGTATATATAAGGATTACCATTATGTAAGTATTATATATTGAATTAATATATATTTAGATAATTCTTAAATCTCGGATATGATTATACCTGAAAAAAAAAATTAGGATTCTAAATAAAAATACAATAAATGTCCCGGGTATGTCTAACCCATTAAGCAACACACTTCACCTAAAAGGGGATCAACAACAGTCCATTTTCTTCTCTAACTTACCCTTAATGGTAGCATTTACTATTCCTTTAATATAGAAAAGTTTTGAATATTACACTTATTCTAACTATTAGGTTTAAATTCCTAATTAAATTTAAATAATAGAATTTTGGGGTATTACATTCCTGCCCTCTTTAAAGAATTTCGTTCCGAAATTCAAGTACCTAAAGACATCTCAGGATATTGCTATCTCATCTTGCTTTTAATTGCACAAACACCAATAGAATTTGTTTATTTCTTAGGACTTGAACTTTTCTATCAAGAATCTAATGGGGTTTTTCTTCGTACGTCATATCAGAATGTAGAACTAACTCACTTTCTTCGATAACATGTTCTGGCCCAAATACGTATTTCTTGAGCATTAACACATGATACACATCATGAACTTATAATAGGTTCAGCGGTAGGGCTAATCGGTATGTAACATTACCAATTCTTTCAAGGATTTTAAATGGTCCAATATACCTTTGTTTTAATTTTCCTTTCTGGCCAAACCTCACAACACCCTGTGTTGGAGATACATTTAAGAAAACTTTTCCGATGACTAGAAATTAAAGGTATGTTATGCACTATCCTTTTGTCTATTTCACATTTCTTTTATTCTTATTCGAATTCTGTTGATTATCTCGACAGTGGTTTGTACGATCTCTGGACCCAATATTTTTCTTTCTCTAACTTCATCCCAGTACAAGGGCGATCTATGTTTGTGACCATATAAGGCTTCATATGGTGCCATCTTTATAGTTGATTGATAACTATTGTTATACGCAAACTCTAACAAGGATAAAACGTCTTCCCAGCTGGTATTTCTGTCCAACACAACTCCACAGAGCATATCTTCAAAATTTGTATCGTTTTCTCTGACTGGCCATCTGTTTGAAAATGGAGAGTGGTAGTAAAGCTTCAATTCGTTTTATTTACTTCTTGGAAACTCCTCTAGAACCTTGATGTAAAACGAGTATCACGATCCGGTGTGATAGAAATTAGAATTCCATCCGAATGAACAATTTCTTTTACATAAATCTGTGCTAATTTGCTTAACTCTGCTGTTATTTTGATCGGCATGAAATGTGCTACTTTCTTTAATCGATCCCCGATGACCCATACTATTGAGTTTCATTTTACTGATCTTGTTATGCCTACCACAAAATCCATCATTATATGCCCCCATTATCACTTTGGAATTTCCAACAGCTGTAATAAACTTGAAGGTCGTTGATGTACGACTTTCACTTGATGACATGTTACACATCTCTACACAAATGCTACTATCTCTCTTTTCATATTATTCTACCAGAACTGTATTTTCAAGTACTACAAGGATCAATCCTTAATTCAGGATCAATATAACCACCTTCGGAATTAATCTAATATTCACTTTATTTTAATGGAAGCTTTATTCATTTTACTTTGACTAGGAATGTACAATACTCGAGCTTAAAACCCAACATGACTCGATAGTAGGTTCTTAAAATACTTTTCAATTAACTTGAAATGAATCCAACGAAAAATTTAACGGCTTAAAACAGAGAAGTAACTTTGAAAAATCATAGAAAATTCAATTCAAATTTGATCAAGACACAGTCAGTAGCCACGCATTTGTTGTAAAGAAGCCTACAAATGCTCAGAGGGAGTCGGAGACAGATTCCGATCACCCTAGCCTAAAATTGGCTGGAAAGGCAACTGTTGTTGTTTACTGAATATATTGATCAACAAGAAGTTTGGAGCTCGATCGAACTCGATACTCAACAGATTTCTGATCAAAAGTACAATTTATCATAGTATGGAAGATAAAGATTTTAACGAAACAAATGGGTCAATAATAAAATGGCTACAATGACTAGAAATGAGCAAAGAATGCAGTATCTTTAACATAGTTGGAATCTGCCGGAAAAGAGTGTGGTTTTCAAGAAAAATTATAGCTTGGATACAGAAAATCAAATGATATCTGATCTTATATCGGACACAAGAGATTGGAAGGTTACACGGAGGAGTTTTCATAGACTAAAAATCAAGTCCATACCACAGAAAAAATAGAAAAAAAAACATCCTCTGAAGTTGCACTCACAACACAATGATTTATGTGGCAGATTTGACGCGTCGATTTATGACTTGCCTTTAATAGACCAACTGATATCATATTGATGATCTGAGACTTGTTATGAGAAGGTTGAAGTGCTAAGTGTACAATGACATAAATCGGGAGAAGAAATGGCTGAATTAATAGAAAAAGATGTCGTAATGGGACTGCAACACAACTCGGTGAACGGCAACATCACTGAGGTTCTAGGCCCATTTTATCAACTTTTCAGGCACCAAATGTAAATGACATCAAAATGAATTTTGTTCTACTATGAGAAAGAATTATGTGTGTAAAGTTTCAGAATTTTTCTCAATGGATTTCATTCCTAAAAGATTGAAAGAAAGATGGTTTTTTAGGGAGGAGAGGGCAGAGATGATAGAGATATAAGGTAAATGAGTGATGCTTCATTATGTTTGCTCATTATTTTCATGGTTGAGGATGTTCAGCCCCCCACCTTTAACATGTGTGGTGACACATGGAGCAAGATAAGGTTGAGAGGTGGCAATTAATTTATGATGTATTATAATATATGGTATATGGTTGAAATAGACAACGAATAAAATTCCGTTGGAAGGTCAAGCGAACTCCGTTTTTAATAAAATAAGTGACCGCATGATAATGAAAAGATTTGAGACTCCTAGTCAAAGATGAAATCAACTTCAGAATTTAAAATAAAATGGGGGAATTTTTAAGGATGAAAAGATGGTCTTTCAATAATTAGGACACACAAGATTCAATAAACGTCCAAATGATGAATGGAAAAGGTTCATGAAAATGTCTCATCACGAGGAACAAGATATGTGATCGAGAAAGATTTAGAAGATGACATAATTTAAAGAGTAGAATTGAGTCTATATTGAGAGTCATTGTGAACTTCTTCTTACACTCTTGAAAACTCTATTTAGTAGCTTATGTACACTTAAAGACTGCATCTTCCTAAATACAGTATCATAGGAGAGGCTATCTTCGAGAATTCTTCAACAAATCTACGATAGTCTCCTGTAAGGTCGAGTAAACTATGTACTTCTAAAGAATTTGTTGGTTCAGACCAATTATTAATGGCTTCGACTTTATTTGGTGTAATGACCTGATCTCGGAACAAAAAAAGGCAATAAATGAAGGATAGGGTATTAATTAAGAAGAAAAATGAATTTAGAGACATAATCAATGGAAAGGCATTCAAGAATAGTATGATAGAAAGCTTGTAGATCCAAGAGTAGGTTATGCCTTTTGAAAAATCAAGTAGCATAAATTTTGTAGCTAGAGCAAGTCTATCTAATAATGGCTTATAAGGAAATAAAACCTAGAATGAATCAAGATGCTCATTTATAGATGAAGAAAGAAGTAAACTAATATCAACAAGTAAATAGACCTCTTCATAGGCCAAAAGAAAATTAACTAAGTCCTCTTCATAGGACGGAACAAACAAATAATAACTAGACCCCTTTATAGATCGAGACTTAAGGCAATGGGAAATAACTCAAAAGAAGCGAGGATTCATCCTCTTAACTAGTAAAGAAACAAAGATCAATCAAAATACTCGATCGAAGTGTGTGTAGAGTTGCACAGAAGCTAGATAAACAAGATAAAAAAAAATAATATGCTTAGAGCACATAGCAGAATGACTTATATCAGGTAAGTCTTACGTCAACCCATAACATCAACACATCATCACATCTTGTTTCCACTGTGCTTTTCTCATTATCGATAGATAATTGTAGAATATTTTTCCAACTTGTGTTCTCATCTAAGAAGACTCCTTGAAGCCTATATCCATTATTTTCTATTGTTCATTCAATTTAGCCATTTGTTTGCGCGTGAAGTTCAATTTGTATCTATAGCATTGTGACTAAATGTTGATGTGAATTACATTTCTCATTCTGGCGCGATTAAGATAAATATCCCATGTAGATGCACCATAATTTGTACGTATAGCTAAGCTAGCTTGTCGACTCCATCTCTATCTTGATTGGTATGATATATTATTGTCCACGAAAATCTTTTTTTTCACTATAAAATATTCGAGTATTTCTTGCCATTTTTCTACTCATAGCACATGTTATCTCGTTAACTCCCTAGGATGGTAGATTCATATATTTTCTTGCACGTTACATTGGGATAGACTTATCAAAAGAAGACAACATTCCAGATCTACATAAGGTGCCAAGTTGATCCAACAACAAATTGCCAAACTTGACCCGACTGTATCGCACAATCGTCTATGGACATCATACGTTCAGTCATCAAAATGAAAGGTTTCCTCAGTCTAACTATATTCTTAACAATCTCATAAGTGTTTACAAGTATAGCCTAAGTTCAGTAACTAGGCTAATAATCTTACGTTATCAAGCTTCCAAGTTCTCGTTCTCATTCTAGAATATATATAACAAACACTTTTTGTCTATCACAGTTCAATAGTATGCATTCTGCATATTCCAAACGTCACAAGTATGCACAAGGCATAGATAAACAAATTCATACATATATATAATCAACATAGTTCTTAGACAGAAACCGGTATGCTCACAGCATATTTCAAAACCACTATGCTATCAACATAGCAACAGAGTACGCAATTAGCGTAGTTAATCAGAGTATGCGATCAACATAAAAATTAATATTTTGAGAAATTCCCATCAACACGGAGAATTCTAATCTTTCATTTTCAGACAGACTTTACATTTCAACAAATAATGTAAACTTTTAAAATTAATATCCACATAAAAACATGCGTACCTTTTAGGCTGTTGCGTGAGAGACGAGCTAAGGGCTTATGAAATAATAACCAAATACTCAACAAGGGAACAAACAAGATGACCCAGCAGGCTGCAGAGTTGCAAACCTGGCTCTGATACCACTCTGTAGCGCCCCGGTCCCGAAAGACCATGGAAATAGACGCCACGGGGGTTGGAATTAAGAAGCGGGAAAGAAAGGGGTAACCTGATTAACAAAATCTCAACATAAGACTCAAAATAATCAAACATGCTGTATAATAATATATACTTATTCATAACACCAAGATCAGAGCTCTTAGTGTTTAACAAAAGGATATTACAAGTGCGGAGACTTCATTACCAACAGAATACTTAACAAAAAAACAATAGGAAAATACGTAAATAATAAAAGCCCATCTCTAAGCATCATCACATCCACGCGCCAGCCTACTGACCTGAAAAATATTTGAAAATATTTGGGCTGAGTACTAATGCACTCAGTGGGCAAGTTTTTACAATTCAAGTTATGCAAATCATTTTGTTAAAGTAATCTATCTGTGTTCATGCAGGTAGTGAAGCTTAGGAGATTTTAAAATTTAAAGCAACCTAAGTTCACCAAAACATTTTATCGTGAAGCGCTTAAGAGTATAACCCGTCACTGCCCGCAACCCAGACTACATCACCAGCGCATAAAGTTGAGTATGGCCATAGTATACCCAATGAGTATAACCAATAAGTGTTTCATTTTAGTCTTACCGACAAGGAGTAGGGGCAGGACAAACAATGCATGCATACTGTAGCTACTCACAGTGACACAGCGCTGGTTTATGAGACTCCGACAACATACAGTAGCACGTAAATATTTAACACAGATAGTCACATATGCAATTTTAGCAAATCAGAGCTTAATAACTCGAAAGATACAATTTGCAAAGATATAGTATAGCCCACCTGGATAACAAATCTGCAGCACCGATAAACTTTCAAATTCTTGGTTGGTCCTACTCAGATTCTGATATCTCTTCCAGGCCTACAATAACCCGTCTTGGCTTAGTTAGTCAAAGGGCCTCTATCAAAACTCAATCCCAAAGTTTTTTTTTTATTTTTTTATTTTATTTGAACTTATGTATTTTATTTAGTAGCTCTTAGGTTTTAAAATTAATTTGAGTTTTTTTTTAAATATATATATTACCCGTGCTTGTAAACCCCAGAGTACTGTGTAAGAATATCAGAAATAGGTGGTCAATCACTTCTCACAGATAATTTTTTTTACCATATTTATGATATACGTACACCTATCTATGTAAATCCACATAATATAAAATCCAACTAATTATGTATACTTATATTCATTCATTTTTGGAATATTCATTCATTCTCTAAAAGATGTTATCTACACTCGATGATTATACTTAAATGACATCTACTAGCTATAAAGCCATATAAGTGTAAATTAGATTGTAATAGATATTTTGTTTTAATAATAATAATTACCATTGCCATGATTAACTCCTAGATTCGTATACAGTAACATAATTATATGCCATATGAATAAATTAGTCTAGAATATGTCTTTCTTAAAGTAATCACTCATTAATTCGGTTTTTCTCTTTCTTTTCCAATTTTTCTTAGACCAAGGAAGATTTAGTAATGGATTGACGTACATAAAATTGCATAAATAGCATCTATGTATCTATAATTTTAGTGAATTTGTATTAATTAGACAAGAATAAAACTGCAGATAATAACTTATATACCATGATTCGTGATTTTCTTATCTAGGTTCCAATAAAATAAGACTTATTACTCAAATACATAAGCTATATTATCCTCTCCTTAATATATCCAATTATTGCCGGATATTTATAAAAATTGCACCTTAAATAAATTTTGGAACTAACCTTGCAATTGTTCTTCCTTAAGTCCAAGGAACACTTCACTTTCTTTCTCATCTCTAGTTATCATTAAGTAAAATTATTGAAAGTAAATGAATAAAAGGCTACGGTCTCACCTTAATTTATTTCCTCTCTTGTTGTTTATTAAGTTATTTTATACATATATCCTAGAGATTTACAAATATCCTCATTAGGATTTACAAATATCCTCATCATGCAATACCTTTAATTGACACTCCAACACTTGACAAGTGTAACTTATGTGGAGTAATGCATGTCTTTCTTATTTTCTTTTTTTTTATATATTTTTATTTATTATTAACTTTGTTTTTGTAATAATCATTCTCATTTATGAAATAATATATGTGCATACCCTATAGCTAGAGTTAGGTGCATGCATGTATGTATATTTATACATAATTTATATTTACAATTAGTTACACTAGGCTTCTCTACTCTAAACCCACGTGTAACTACATGGATAGAGGTTAGTACATGTTTGTCAAGTTATTTATTTCACTATTTTATCTCTACTATTTCTTTATTATTATATTCATTATCAATCATTAATATTATGACTAAATACGTATATATAAGGATTACCATTATGTAAGTATTATACATTGAACTAATATATATTTAGATAATTCTTAAATCCTGGATATGATTATACCTGAAAAAAAAATTAGGATTCTAAATAAAAATACAATAAATGTCCCGGGTATGTCTAACCCATTAAGCAACACACTTCACCTAAAAGGGGATCAACAACAGTCCATTTTCTTCTCTAACTTACCCTTAATGGTAGCATTTACTATTCCTTTAATATAGAAAAGTTTTGGATATTACACTTATTCTAACTATTAGGTTTAAATTCCTAATTAAATTTAAATAATAGAATTTTGGGGTATTACAGTATCTAATAATACAATCCTTAGGATAAATATCTCGAGGACAGTTAAATTTTTTATCATAAACATATTTTTCATATAATCATAAACTTAATCATAAAATCAAAACTTTAACTTGTACCTCTTCTCGGAGTGATGCGGCGTATGTGATGATGGTCAATACTTACTTACTTGCATTTTTTTTGTATGCAGGAAAGTAGACCTGTCTCTGATACCACTCTAATACGCCCCAATTTTACTTTTATAGAAAAAGGCACGTTATCCATGTTTTTCATTAATAAAATAATTTTCTTGAAATATAAAGGAAGTTTCAAAGCATAACTCGACATTTATTACATAAAATAAAGTCAAAAAATAAATTAAATCTTTAATCATGCTTGATCACTTGACCACCATCATCACATCTTGTCTGCTACGCATCACTCGAGACAACACCTAAAAAGATAAATAGATTTTGGGGTGAGTACTACTGACTCAGTGGGGAGTGTCCAATTATCCAAGATATATAAAATTAAGCGAGTAAGTGAGAACAGTAAAAGTGTTCAGTCCGTAGACCAAACCATATAGCCCGTAGGCCCTGTCTTGTTTAGCCCGGAGACCCATTCTCATTTAGCCCGGAGGCCCATTTTCATCTTTAGCCCGAAGGCCCATGCTTGTTTAGCCTGGAGGCCCATGCTTGTTTAGCCTGAAGGCCCATGCCTGTGTGATCACATACTCGATAATAAAATATATAGAGAATAATCAGGACAAGATCACGTAAAATCCCATCTTGACCTTGACTCTGAAATTAATTGATTAAGTCTTTGCGCGCCTTGCCTAGAAATAATTATTTTAAATTAAAAAAAAATGCGTGCAATGCTTAAAATGGAATTGCATATGATGACGCGACTAAAAATTAACTAAATGAATCATGCTTTACTTTATGTAATTAATGTATATGTATATATAATAAAATGGACTATGCATGAAAAATAATACTTAATTTTATACTTGCGCTAAGCATTATTAAACTTCATTATTTAATATATTCTTATTAACTAACAACTCATGCATGCATGTGTAAATATATATATATATATGTATATGTATATATAATAAAATGGACTATGCATGAAAAATAATACTTAATTTTATACTTGCGCTAAGCATTATTAAACTTCATTATTTAATATATTCTTATTAACTAACAACTCATGCATGCATGTGTAAATATATATATATATATATATATATATATATATATAGAGAGAGAGAGAGAGAGAGAGAGAGAGATATTAACAAGACATGCAGCTAACATGTGTATATATATAACATGATAACGGTGTATTATTATTGATAAAAAAATGACTTATGCATGACAAAGCCCATATATATCTTAATCAAAATTAAAGCCCACAACTTTCTTATTGCTTTCTTTTCCAATTAACCCAAAACATCAACAATCTGCCCAGCTCTCATTCTCACCCATAACTTCTTCTTCACGACAACACAAACGGCGAACCCATTCCCCCTCTCTTCAACTTACGGGTGCACACAACAATACCACCAGTTATAAACCCAAACATCCTGCAAAACAAAAAGGATTAGAAGGAACAATAACAACCAACACACCATATCTCCCTCTCTACCAATCACGACAGCAGCAGTAACCGAACAAGTTGGTGTCTCCAATATTCTAGACGGCAGCGGCGCTCCTAGATCGGGTTCGTCTGTAACTACCAGCAGCTACTGGAACACATGGCAACACTACGACGACTGCTTCCCTTCCGCCACTGCTCTACTCGACGTCGCAGCCGCCATCTCATCATCGATCACCAACAAACCGCCGACATCTCTCTCATCTCGCACACCCTCTCCCATTTTTAAATGATATACAATGCAATGCATACATGAAACAACAAAAGTAAAGCTAACTGGATTAAATACCTTCAAAAAAAAAATCAGAACTTGAAGAAGAAGATTATAACATTATTGCTTTTGTTTCTCGTTTATTTGGTGTGATGAAAAAAGGAGATATGGGTCTCTATTTATACTAGTAGGGTTGGGGTTAGGGATAAGTTTCATAGTTATCAAGAGATCAATAAAGAATTTGATAAGTTTTGGAGATATCAAAATTCATGCTAATCCATTCGTGAAGAAGATGAAAGAGAAAAGAAGTTCTTGAATTTGGACTTCATAATTGGGCTTTAGAGACTTGGGCCTATAAAAATATTATTTAAATTGGGCTAGAAGAAAAAAAAAACTTTGGCTACAAAAAAAATTATGCAACTCTATTAACTCTTAAATTAAAATTGTACATGCATGCTCATGACATGAAATAATCATTTGCATTAATAAATCCATGCTAACATATTTATTAAACTTATTTAGGCGCGACTTAGTAGACTTAATCATTTAATATCACACATAATAAAATAAAATATTTTTTTTTTGAAAAAAAGTAGCAATTTAAATATAATTAGAAAACCGGGTCGCTACATAATGAGATGCGCGAATTGAAGATTTTCATTTTAATTACAAAATTGCCATCCAAAATCTGGATTAATCTGGACCATTCAGATTTTGGAATGGAGGGATGAGATTGGTTCCTAGTTCCCACCTATCCCTATATATATATATATACACATTCATACATACATACATACATGCATACATACATATGTTAGTCAGTGTGACTAGTCAAGCATAGGAAAATTCATTGAGATATACTTTGAGCTTTTGATTATAAAGCTAAGGATCTACATTTCCCTAAGAAAGCAGGATGATTCGCATTTCTATGGGTATCAATATAATATTAATATGTTTGAAGTTCATGTTACATTTTATATATTTCACTATCATATTTATTATTTTAATTATAGTTATTTTAAAATTTAAATAAATTATAACATAAACCATCATAATCAACATTTATCAATAGAAAATAAATTATAAATTCTAATTATTAAAAAAATAATCATAATAATTAATTATAATTACCTAATCAACATTTACCAACAGAAAATACATAATAGATTCTAATTATGAAAAAAAAAACATAATAATTAGTAATTATAATTACCTAATCAATTTAGCAACAGAAATACATTATAAATTCTAATTATGAAAAAATAATCATAACAATTAATTATAATTAAAAATTAAAAATTACATATTATATTAAAAAACAAGTATAAGCTTTAATTGGATTTAATCAATCATAATTAATAATTATAAAATTAAATTAAATTAAACACAAGAAAAAAATGAAATAAAATTTCATAATTTAACTAAAATCTGGCGTGATTATTAAGTGTATGCAAGCAGCATTTAACTGTTTTTAGATGAAAGAAATAAAAGAATATTCAATTCCAACTTGGGTTGCTTGAAAAGTTTGCATTAATTAATATTTTGACGTGTTGTAGCGTATGAGTCCGAGTCGTCGTCCCCATCTCCAAGTATCGGTCGTTTCTGCACCATGCAATTTTCATTAAACACGTCTCCAACTACATATTCATTTAATTTGCATTATTGCGCCTTCATATACCATTTCTCATCATCATCAACTACTCACTCACAAAATTTACAATAACACCATCGTACGTAATATAATGTTGTTCTCATCATCATCATCATCATCATCATCATCATCAGTAGCAAGGATTCTCGCCTTCATTTTGTTTGTGGGCCTCGCTTCTGCAGCAGCTCGTTTGCCTCCTCAGGAACGTAAGACTGTTTCACTATCAAAATTATGATATTTAGAATAGTTATTATAATTGATATGGCGTTTCAATATATAATTAATTAAACACACACACATATACGTGTGTGTATAATATTTGATTGAACGTTTGTATACATGTTTCAGAGGAATCATTGTCGGTGATAGCGAGGAGCCTGGGGCAGACGAATTGGAGTTTCGTTGGTGATGAAGTAAATCCGTGCAACGGGCAGCCGCCATGGAAGATTGACGAGGAAGAAAATGCAGTATTATGCAACTGCAGCTATGAGAATGCTTCTGTTTGCCATGTTACTCACATGTCAGTTGCTCTACTCTTAATCTACTCTATCATCAATGCAATTCAAATATCATCGATCAAAATCATTCCATTTAACACCTCAATTACAAAAACTTGTTCGTTACTGTTTCACGGATCAAAATCTGTAATTAAAATTTGGCTACAAACTCATATCATTTGATATTTATACTTTTATTAGTATTTTATTATGCTTCAACTCAGATATATTTTGACCAACCTTACACGGTTTGACTCGCAGTACAATCCGCGACAAGACTTCCTCTAGTTAAATTTATTGTCATTTGCTTTCAACCAGAGGTGGACCTATGTAGGGGCTCAATTTTTAATTTGTTTCAAAGAGTAATTTAGTAATTTTAAATATTTATAAGATATACTATATTTTAAACATTTCAGATATCATTTATATGTTACTAGTGCTAATATATATCATTTTTATTCGCATTTTTTATTCTTAACTTTATCATATAGACAATTCAAAATTCATTCAAATTTACTTAATTAGGATTTACATATACTCATTTTAAATTCAAATATAGTTGTGAACTTGTAATTTATAATTTCACCATTCTTTTTTTCATTTTTTTTTCTCTAGCTATAGTTGTGCGTTTTTTATTTATAGTTTATTTAAGTTATTAATTTGGGTCTTTTAAAGGTAAATCTTGTCGCATTTACAACTCAAAATAACACTATTAATTTATGATCTTAGGGTTATTTTTGTTATGCTTAATACTCTTTGAATCCGTTTCTGCATTTGAGATTTTCTATTACACTCTTTATGTCACACTTCGTGTTACATTTTCAAATTATGAGTTCTTTTATATTTTTTTTTAGTATTTAATTTTAAATTTTCAATTAATACTTTATTATTATGGCCGATTAATTCAAAAATAAATTTTATAACTTTTTTAATTCATTTTTTTGTTGATAAATGTTGACTATGATTATTTATGTTAAAATTAATTTTTATTTTATGATCAATATTATTAAAATAATAAATTTGATAGTGAAATATACGGAGTGAAACATGTAAAAATGTAACGAAAAATTTGAACCCTTGATACTACTGCTAATCAACAAAATGCAGATTTCTGAAATCGTTGAACCTGAATGGGTCACTCCCACCGGAGCTGGTCCAACTCCCCTTCCTCGAAGTGATGTAAGTATCTAGAGAGAGAGAGAGAGAGACATATATATTTAACGTAACTGACGAGTTTCGAACACGCGTACACATGCATGCGGCAGCGACCTGAGTCGGAACTACCTGAACGGCTCCATCCCTAGAGAATGGGGTTCCATGCAATCTCTTAAAAATATGTAAGTCTACCTTGTAATTAATTAATGAATTGTGGGTTTGTAATTTTCGTAAGTAATAATTATATTGATGCTTTTCGTAATGCAGTGCTCTCCTAGGGAACCGTCTGACGGGCCAAATACCGGTACAACTTGGGAACATCACTACACTTGAACACCTGTAATATATTTTTTTTCTTCGGTTACAATCACAGCCACAAATTTATATATGTTAATTAACTTTATTACAGTAATATAATTATTTTAATTATGGATGTGTAGCTAATTTACAATTTTCTTTTTCTTCCTAAAACTTTGATCAAGGGTTTTGGAGGCCAATGAGTTTAATGGAACTATCCCTTGGGAGTTTGGGGATCTTACTCATATACAAAGATTGTAAGTTTCATATGGGTGTTGTATGTTTTGTGTGGAACATAAGAATCAATTTCTTTACTTTAATTTTATGATTTTTTTATTATATTTTGATGCTAAAATAATTAGCATTAAAATATAATAAGAAAATTATTAAAAAAACACCAAAATATAGTAAGAAAAAACATTAAATTGCATTAAACAAGATGGTTCTCATATTCTCACACCAAACACTAATGTTCATTTGAATGAAATACTTGATATGTGTGTGTGTAACTTTAGTTGTACGTACATATCTATTTTTCTCCTTATTTGGATGGTGAATGAATCATGTAGACTGCTTACCTCCAACAATTTAACCGGAGAGTTACCTGCAAGTCTAGAAAAACTCACCACTTTGACACAATTGTAAGTAGAATTTCTTTATTCTACCTAGTTCAATTCCTCTGGTTAATTTAGCAATCTTTTGATTATTATGGTACGGTTTTCATATTAATTAATTATATTGACATAAATATAAGTTAATATATATGTATATATATCTAATTACCACCGTCGATCATTTTGATGATGCAGTCGTATTAGTGACAACAACTTTACAGGAAGCATACCAAATTATATCCTGAACTGGACAAACATCACAAGAATGTAAGTATAAAATTAATTAAGGCTTGATCGATCCTCATTAATTTGGTAGATTTTTTTTTTTTTTTTTTTTTTTTTTTTTTTTTTTTTTTTTTTGAGGAATCATTAATTTGCTAGTTGGTTTCACACATTTGGGTTTAATTTCATCAATGGTCAGTCTCTGAACTCTTGAATGTTAATTAATTGTATCTGCAGAGAGATTCAGGGTAGTGGTCTGAGTGGGCCAATCCCTTCCAACCTTACTTCCCTAACCAACTTAGTTGACCTGTGAGTATATATATAAAAATATATATACATTAATTGATTTAATTACCATATATATATATATATGTTATCCTTAATATCGATCGATATGATATCTGTGTTTGCGATTAATCTAAATTTGCAGAAGGATCAGCGACCTAAATGGGAATGGGAGTGAAATAGCTAATCATGTCCCCATTCTTAATACTGATAAAAAGTGGGATAATGTGTGAGTGCAACGTTTTTCCATTGCTAGCTACAATTAATATCTGTCACAAAATAATTAAGTCATTTCATTAATTTGTGTGACTCATTGCATATATATATATTTATATACTGTGCAGGATACTGAGGAGTTGCAATATTCAGGGGGTGATACCAGAGTTTTTTGGACAAATGGACATCGACGAGTCTCTGTTAGTATAATGTTTTTTCGAGGCCTAATTTATTTTTTTATTATAATTATTCATAATATTCAAAGCTAAACATCAATAATTTGATTTTAGTGAAACAATACTGATGAGTGATGAGCATCAAAGTAATCTATTTAGAATCCAAGCATCTTGGCGATATTTCGTTTTATTTTTATATGAGTAATCTGTATCTTGGAGGTTGTGAGTTTTGAGCAAGGTTTGGATGATTTTTGGGTTCAAATGAATGCTAGTAATTAATATTGCAGCTAATTACCAGCATTCGAATGTGATATGAAATATATTATAATTTTATTCCTAACAATATTTAATTAATATTGTGAGTTTCTTTTCTTTAAATACATGTATTAATTTATTTGTTGGGCATGCAGAGATTTGAGTTTCAACAAATTAACAGGAGGAGTTCTTGAAAAGCTTGGTGCTGAGAAAAGCGACATGTAAGACTTCAATTGTCAACCTATAGTAATGATTTTATTTGATTGATATTTGAAATGAGCCAACTTTTTTTACCCACTCCAACTTTTAAAATCTTATTTTAACCACAAAGTTTTAAAATTATTTATTTCACCTACTTTGGACCAAAATACTCCTAACATAAAAAAAAAAAAAGAGAATGGAAATAAAAATAAAACTTCATCCATCTCTCCCTCTCCCTTCTCAGTACTTCTACAAAATATGAACCGGTGCCGGCGATATGACACCCATTTTGTTATCATCCCTCGTCATATTTTCCGGGTTTGAATGAATTCAAATAAAAGTTGACGTGTTGAATTCCATTTTTTAGGTGTTTGAACTTTATATATAACTTGTGCATGAAATATATATATGTGTCGTGACTTGTGTTGATTTTGATGAAAAAAGATAGTGTTCTTAAATGCGCTAGCGCGCAAGTCGAGTGTGCAAGTAATTAAGAATACCGACCTTTGCATCAAGCCTGCTTACGTGCAGGGACAAGGATGAAACCTTTTATCACTTTTTTCCAAATTTTCCAAATTCATGTCTAATATAATTTTAAACAAAAATTGATTTTTTTTGTTTTTTTTTTTCAGTTCAAAACAGTTAGAATCACTATGCATTGGATTGAATTGAATTTGGGGATTTTTTTTGGCTGAAATTTGTAAAGGGGGCAACTGCTTCTTTTTCTTTCTTTTTCTTTTTTCAGAATTCCTCAATGGAGGCTGACGGGTTTCACATGAGGGAGGAGGGAGGAGAGAGATTTATTTCTGCAAATTAAAATAATTAAAAAAAATTCCAATTAGAGGGTATTTTAGTAAGATTGGATAAAATAAGTAGTTTTAAAAGGTTGTGGCTAAAAATAAATTTATAAAATTTTATTAGGATATTTTTCCCTCTCCCATATTTGGGTATTGGAATTGTAATGCTTGCTAACTGTGGATCGATGTTCATTTTCCAGCTACCTAACTGGGAATTCTCTAAGTGGACCGGTGCCAGATCCAAAGCTAAATAAGGGCAGCATGTAGTCCCCTCTGCCTAGCTTAAATTAAATGGCATTAATAATTGCATATAATTAACAAACGTAGTTGAAATGTGTTCCTGTATATTTGTCTGCAGTGACCTATCCTACAACAACTTCACCACATCTCAAAGTTCAGCAGTATCTTGCGGGGAAGGCAAGCCGTGAGATTACTAGCTAGCACTCGACCAGATTCTTTATATATATATATATATATATATACATATACTTACTTGTGTGTGTGGGTGGATATTGTGTAAACTGATTAATAAGCATATATACATGACCAACTCTTTTCAGAAACTTGTTTGCCAACTCAAAAGGAAACACTATTCGGTGAGTTCCTCCTGGTTTAATTTCTCTTAATTTCACTCTAATCTCATTCTTCTATGTAACATGAGTATTAATCTAACTTCTTGAATTGATTACATTCTTGTGGCAGGGGTACTTTTTACTGCGTAACACGGAATTGCAAGCCAAGTAAGTGATGTATATATATACATATATATTCCTAGTTATTTAGATATATAGAGTTTTAGTACGCGCATTACAATTGTAGTATTATATTCTTCATTTCAATAATTTAATGTGTATGTACGTACATATTTCCAATATATAGATGACTACTACTCTTTCCATATAAACTGTGGAAGCAACCAAAAAGTAGATGATTACGAAGAGGATAGTTCGGGAGATTCAAAATTCTTTGAGAGTAGCCGTTCAAACTGGGGATTTAGCAGCACGGGCAAATTCTTGAATAGTGACAAATATGGAGGGAGTTTTATCGCTCAACAACCAAACAACGTCTTAAACAGTGGTTTAGGGGGTCTGTACACACATGCACGCCTTTCCCCACTCTCATTGACTTATTTTGGATTTTGTTTGAGAAATGGAAACTACACTGTCAACCTTCACTTTGCCGAGATCATGTTTACTGACGACGCAACTTACGCAAGCCTTGGAAGGCGTATCTTTGATATTTATATTCAGGTTAATATATATATTCCAATTAACCTAGCTCGATCAGAAATATATATTAATGAAAATGAATGAATGCATGAATTATTTCAGGGGAATTTGGTGCGTAAAGATTTCAATATTGCGAAGGTAGCAGGTGGAGCCCAGAAGCCAATAAAAATTCCCTTCCCTGCAGTTGTTGATGATCACACCTTGGAGATCCGCTTGTATTGGGCCGGAAAGGGAACTAATGCTCTTCCTGAGAGAGTCGTGTATGGTCCCCTCATTTCAGCCATTTCTGTCACTCATGACCGTAAGTAGATTAAATTAAATTAATTAGCAGTTACAGTTACGTACGTTCATATGAATCTCTAGCTATTGCTACCATATTAATATTAATATTAATATTAATATTGGGTGCACTGCAGATTATAGGCCATCTGGAAACGGGCTCTCGGCAGGAGCTATAGTTGGTATAGTCATAGCACTTCTTTCTGCAGTCGTGTTGCTTGCGGGTATTCTGCGCTGGAAGGGCCGCAAACACTCAATGCATCATGGTGCGTAATATATATACTGTACTACAATTTTAAGTTTAATTTTCGACATCATATCGACATGCAGTTATGATACATTATGTTTACTTTTAAGTGCTGTTTGGATCATAATTATTTTCATGTGTGTATACGTTCAAATTTATTATCATATTGCAGTATTTTGAATATATACACACATACACATACAATTATAATGCGGTGCATGGTATGATTTGATTATCTTTAACTTGAATTCATCACGATATATATATATATATATATATGTAGATTTGTAAAGTGTAAAGTATACGAACAGAGTTTGGAATTGGCTCTTTGATTTGCATATATGGCCTCAATTAATTTAATTTCTTGCAGATTTGAAGGGCCTAGACCTTCACACTGGCTCATTTACCCTAAGGCAAATCAAAGCTGCCACTAACAATTTTGACCCTATCAATAAAATTGGCGAAGGTGGATTTGGCCCTGTTTACAAGGTAATATATATATATATATATATATATATATATATATATATATATATATATATGGAATTTAATTTTCAGTCTATATATCGATCAATCATTTTGCTGCTTGTGTGTGTGTGTTCTATTTGCATATTTAGGGTGTTCTGTTAGATGGTACCATCATTGCTGTGAAGCAGCTTTCTTCAAAATCAAAGCAAGGCAACCGCGAGTTTGTGAATGAAATAGGCATGATTTCTGCTTTACAACACCCCCATCTTGTTAAGCTCTATGGGTGTTGCATCGAAGGCAACCAGTTATTGCTTGTGTATGAGTACATGGAAAATAACAGCCTCGCCCGTGCATTATTTGGTAATTACTTGTTTTTTAACTTGTTTTGTGTTTCAAGGTTTTACTTATATATTTTTATGTGAGAAAATTTCACTTTTGGTCCCATATGACAGGCTACTCTCTGATTTTGATCCCAAAAGTTTTAAACTATCATTTTTAGTCATGTCGCAACGTTTTCCGTTAAAAATGATATCACTTTTGGTCCCAAAAGAATTTTTGACAGAAATTTTCCAGATTTTTCCTAAAGAATTTTTCCAGATTTTACTATTGATTTGGAGGAAGATTTCACCATCTTTTTGGAAGGAGAATCTCCACGAACATACAACAAACCCAAATGCAACAATAAACAATAAACTCTAGCTGAACAAAGATCAAAGAGCATAAGCAATACCCAAACTGAAATATTTAAACTAAATATACAATACTTCCAACAACCAACAAGTTTGTTTCAGAAGTAGATCCAAAAAAATATTCAGCAGTAATATTTCCGTTTTGCATAGACAATAATCAGAAACAACAACCCACATTTCATGCTGCTGAGAGACAAAAAAATCATTTTTTCAAAGACAAAATATTCAGAAGTAGAACACTTTTATGCTTCTTTTTAACCATCTTTGGAGCCACTTCATTTTCCTTTCTTCGCCACAGATCTAAGACTAGAAAAAGTGACAAATTTCATACCTTCTTGAGTGAATACCTTCATGGGCTCTTTATATTTTTCTTTGCCCTTGCTTGCACCACCATGGATGGAAACTCATAGGTGGGGGATCTGATTTGAACACCTGTTTGTCTTGGCATTGGAGCATGCACTACATCTGAAATTGTATATGTTTTTTTGGGTGGTAGCATTAGAGTCTGGTCTGTATTGCCATCACTAACAACTCTTTTTCTTACCTAAAGAAATTGAAATTTAATAAAGTGAAATTTTCTAGAAATAACTTGCATGTATGTTGCAGTAACTTACAAGCATCTTTCTCCCCTTTCTGGTTGTTGTTTTGATATTGAAGTTGAAGTTGTCTATAAAATCCATCAAACTAGCTTCTTTTCCATCTTCTTGGGTCACAGGGTAGTTGTGTTAGAAGCACTTCATCAGCTTGTGTGGTTCTTATTTAAGCTTCTGTGGTGTTTTTTTAGCTCCCTAGGTAACATATGACAAAAATGATTAGGAAGTAGATAAGTAAACTTTGTCACAAGGCATCCAAGTTTGTTGTGACCTACTTCTCCATAGATTGCACATGTCACTTTAAATCTTTGTTTCCCCATCTTCTGCACCCCACTTGTATCTTCTTCTGCTTCTTCTTTGGGCTTTCAGTGGCCCCTTTTCTTCTCACATGCATGGCTAGAAACTGATGTATATGTGGCCACAGAGTAACATTGATTTACAAAGTCCTTTGGATCACCTACTTCTACACAGATTGCACTAAATGTATGTTTACAAGGTATACCAGTACACTCCCATCTCCTGCGGTCGGAAGTATGGTGCTGCAAGTTGATTGCATACCTTGATTGATCAAAGGAAGAAATCTCATAAGTGTATTCACTTGCCTTTACAAGAATACTCTCCAAATGCCTCCATTGCCTTCCCAATTATTATCCTAATTCTGCCATAGAGTTTTCTACCTTTCTGCTTCCATTCAGCTCGTATTTTATATCTTTGGAGTCTTGACATCATGTACGTGCATGATGTCACACTCGAGAATTGTTAGTATAGGCTTTTCTCTAGCATCCAACAAACAATTATTGAACCACTCACACATATTGTTAACTGGAGTATTACACTTCCCAAAGATAGAGAAGTGTGATTTTGACCTCTCAGAGGGTGATTTGGATTGCGGCCACTCTAAACACTTCCTATCTACCTGCTCAATCTCTTGCATTGCCTTGTCAAAAGTAGGAATAGTAGTTGCATTTGCTGCTTTCCACAACATCTTCTTGAATTGTTGACCTCTAAACCCATCACTCTTCATATTACTATGCAAATGTCTCACACAAAATCTATTTTCCACCCCTGGTAGAACCTTCTCAAATGCTTCAATTAACCATTTTTGTCTATCTGATATGAAGGTGTACACATCCTGTCTCCCAGTCAATAAATCATTTTTCAACAATTGCAAAAACCACTCTCACTCTTATTTGTTCTCAACTGACACTACTGCATATGGTAATGGATATGGATCATTATTAGGATCCATTTCTACTGCAGTCAACAACACTCATGAGTTCAATCCAGTTAGGTGACAACTATCCACTTCTATCCATGGTCTACATCATGACTTGAAGCCATTTTTTACAGTACCTAGACAAACATAGAATCTCTTAAACTTGTTTCTAGCATCTGTATTCTCACATGGTAAAATGACAGTGGAGCCTGGATTCTTCATAAGTAAAGCATCTGCATAATCCCATAGTTTAAAGTATTGGTCACTGATGGAGCCTTATATGTTTTTTAGACTCTTCTGCCTTGTTCTCATAGCCTGCTGAGGTTATACATAAACTCCCAGCTTAATAATTACAGCTTTCCTAACACTCTTCACACTCAATTTAGGATCGCGTATAAAGCTTCTTTTAATTTTTTTCCAACCATCTTGACTTGACATTAGTCCCATGGAACTATCTTGCACATGTGTATACCAAGTCCATCTCTCTGATTTGAAATGATGCTTCAGTTTTCACCTTCAATGCATTGATATGCTAGGAACACCCCTCATCTGCCTTTTTACATCTTGAATACACTCTCCTAGTATCATTTTTTATAAATTTTGTAGCTCTTCCAATATTAACTGAGTGGCTGGTAATTGCATCTTTAAATTCTGCCTTGGTGCTGAAAACTTAACTCAACTGAAATGCAACAACTTGTGAACTTGATCCTCTATTAGCCCTCACACTGACACTAGCTTCTACCCCTTTCTCATCATATTATGCACTATCAAATTCAGTCATATCTACTGCGAACCCTTCACTATCAGATTCTGAACTATCACCATCATCAACACCTATACCTACCCATTCAACAGTTCTATTGATATTCTCATGGTAGATAATATTATCTAAGATTTCATCACAACTGTCATCATCAGCAGTAAAGTCATTATCTTCACTGTCAGAAACATAATCCTCTTCCAATAAGGCCTTTTCCTTCCCTTTATCCACAACCAAGCCCTCATGTCCTTGTTCTGCCTCAGTTGCATCCTTCATCTTTGCCTCAATTCCCTCCCCTTCTCACCATCATCATTCTCCTTCTTAACAACTTTAGCATCTTGTTTTGCCTCAATTGTATTCTCCTTCTCAACATCCAGGTGTTCTTATTCTGACTTAATTGCATTCTTAATCTCTGCCTTAATTCTCTTCCCCTTCTCACCATGATCAGACACTAAATGATCAGTCCACTTCTCATTGTCTCCATCATCAGGCACTAATGATCATTCCACTTATCTGTATCAACAATGACTAATTCATATGTTGTTAAATATCTATCCTTCAACCTCTTTGCAGCTTCATCATCTTGATACTCAACATTATCTCATTCATCATCCAAATACTCAATTTTCCCTTCAATTATTTCCTCAATTACATCCACATTACATTTTTTACCCTCTAAATATATCACGAACTCCCTACTTTTCTCAGCCCTCTTTATCAGTGACCAAGTATCAGCCTCATACATAATAGGCTTCAAATCCTCTTTTTCACCATAACCGTAAAATTTCATAAGACCCGTGTAACCCAACTATTCACATAACCTATATAAATACTTCATGCACCATTTACATGTATCAACAAAATCAAAAGCACTAATTGTGCCCTCTAGATAATTGTACTCATCCGAAGTTAATTGTCATCCCTCCATGCTTGAGCTTCAACATATACAAAAAATGACACTCACCTACCAAAAATGAGAAAATAAATGTCGATATGAGAAGTGAACCCTAAATGCGAAAAATATTACAAAATTCAAAATGACACTAGCTTATGCGAAACAAATAAAAGAGGGCGAAGCTTACTCTAATTTGGGTATATCATTGGCAGAAAATACTTCTTTCGTATCATGATGAGGTTTGATTTGGGTGCGGTTTTAGACTGATAATTGAATTAGGTAGAATTTAGGGCGAAACAAGGGATTTGAATTGGGTGGAATTTGGGATTTTCTTCAGTATTTAGGTTTGAATTGTGAAATTAGGGATTTGCCTCGATTAGGTCCAAATCCCTACTCAAAAAGAGCACACATGAGTCACATGTCAAGCTCTCTATTTTTTCACTTAATAGTCGTTAAATATCGAGAGACCAAAACTGATACTGTCAAATATATAGAACTAAAAATGAGCAATATTTTTGAAAAAGGACAAAAATAGACAACGATGAGATTAAAACCAAAGAGTAACGTGTCCTATAGGCCGGACTTAAAGTGAAATTTTCTCATTTTCATGTATATATGCCAACAGGTCCAGTAGAAAAGAAATTGCATTTGGATTGGGCAACAAGGAAGAGGATCAGCATTGGAATAGCAAGGGGTTTGGCTTATCTTCATGAAGAATCTCGACTCAAGATAGTCCATCGTGACATCAAGGCAACCAATGTGCTTTTGGATAGAAATCTAGTCCCAAAAATATCTGATTTTGGGCTGGCCAAGCTGGATGAAGAGGATAATACCCATATCAGCACCCGCATTGCTGGAACTTTGTAAGCATTACTCAATCTATATACATTTCTTGATCGTCTCAGCTTCTATTAATTATACAGAAATAAAATTTATTTATGATTATTTAACCTCCCAACAAATTAAGGAATATATATTAATATATGATTATATAATTGTGGATGGATCAGTGGATACATGGCGCCTGAATATGCAATGCGAGGATATTTGACAGACAAAGCAGATGTCTACAGCTTTGGAATTGTTCTTTTGGAGATTGTTAGTGGACGGAGCAACAGTAGCTTCAGGCCTAAGGAGGAAAGATTTTATCTTCTTGATTGGGTATGGTATATAGATAACTTTTTATGTATATCTATGATAGTAACAAAATAATTAACCTCACAACAAAGGAAGATTAATAAATGTGAATATATATATATATATACATATATATTTGCGCATGCCTACAGGCTAATTCCTTGAAGGTGAAAGAGAAATTGATAGAGCTGGTGGACCCAAGATTAGATGTAGAGTTGAAGTTGAAGAAAGAAGAGGTTATGAGAGCTATCAATATAGCGTTGCTTTGCGCGAATGCTGAAGCCTCAGAAAGACCAAGCATGTCAGCAGTAGTAAGCATGCTCGAGGGAAGAGATGGTGTGGAAAAGTTGGTTTCGTCTTCCAGTATCTCAATCTCAATTAGTAAAGATGATCAAGTGGAAGAAGAAGTTGATGGTATTTCTATGGATGCCGCTCCATGGAACGATTCTTCAGCTTCTGCTGCTGATCTCTATCCACTGGTCCTCGATACTACTTACTGGGATAACAGACCTCTCTAGCTAATCATCCCAACAACATGATTAATTATCAATTATATATATCTTCTTAACTTTTCTCTGTCAAACTAAATAAATGTCTTTATATTGAATTTCTTTCCAGACATCTATATCATAATAACTGTCTTTATATCTCTCATACATCACTAGTATCAGCCAGGCCCAATAAGCATTTTTGGCCCAAAATTAAAAAAAGGTAAATCTTTTAGGTGGGTGAGGTGCACGATATTTTTTATTTTATTTCATGTTATTTTTCAATTTTTTTATTATATTTTCTGGTTTTTTA
Organism: Perilla frutescens; assembly: GCA_026008535.1. Lineage (NCBI taxonomy): Eukaryota > Viridiplantae > Streptophyta > Magnoliopsida > Lamiales > Lamiaceae > Perilla > Perilla frutescens. Next base: position 23,136,806 of record BRKX01000002.1, read on the forward strand.
ATTATTTTTTTTTCAGTTTTGAGTTTTTTCCCTAAATTATATATCCTTACATAAATGGAATTAGTGAACCTTAAAATTAAAGTGAATTAACTTAATTTTTTTGAAATAATATATACTTAAAAATAAAATTAGTGTGCCCTAAAATTAAAATAATTTTTTTTGAAATTCAAGAACTCGCGCAATGCACTCGTCCGACACTAATGCTTATGCTTGTGCATTCTGTTCGTCAATTAATTTTTTCAAAATAATTATAAATTCTATTAGGAATGATAAATCCTAAAGGGTAATAAGAAATCTTAATTTTGAAATAAATGTATACTCAGATTTAGTAAACCCTAAAATTAAAGTAAATTAATTTAAATCCTGGTTGGGAATAAGAAACCTCAATTAACATATATCAAACAATAATTTGGATACTATAAACTCATATGATGAAAATGGTAAAATGATATTTTTAAGACTACGACTGGTACTTTTTAATGGAATGAGTGATACTATTTTCTGGCTGATTTTTTTTAAATCTAGACGGGATGGGTCAACTCGGTCCAACCCACGCGGCCTACCCATGATGGATGTATGTGTCGTATGAGTTGGTTAATGTGGAGTTTGAATGGAACAAGCAAACTAGTGGGCACGACTGTGGCGTATTTTATTTTCTTTATTTTTCCTAACTGATTTCTAACTTTGTTTCTCGGTTTGTAGTCTTATGTTGGAAGAAGATTCGAGAAATGTATTGTACTCGTATCGCTCTTGCAGGCATAGACGACTTGAGATTTGAAGTTCATAAGTCGATCATTGGATTCATGAATAGAAGGAAGAAATGATTAAAAATTGTGAATTTTTATTTGGATAATTGAAATGTTGTGATTTGTTTTGAATATTTGATAGAGTTGAAGAATTGTTGGTGTGTTTTTCTTTGGTATTTGGTGATTTGTTATATGTTGAGATTTGGATATATCATTATGATGTTTAAACATGAAGTTTTTGTCTTTGGGAATTATTATGGTATGTGCCAAATACTTTGGTTAGTTTATGTGTGGTTTTTGTAATGGTGAATGGATATGGATTATTGATTGGAATGAATGAAATGGTGGTTTGTATCATTGTATTTTACATTTTGTATAATTTAAGATGTTATTTTGTGAAATAAATTTCGTATAAAATAATCACTTTATTTATTAGTAAAGAACAATTATTGTTTTAGAATTAGCTTGAATTATGTGCATTCAAGAACATTCATAACCTGTATTTAAGGAAAAACAGATTTATTTTCAGAAATAATGTTAGTATCATTTGTTAAGCTATAAAGTATCACATGTTCAAAAAAAAAAAGTAACACTAGTGTCTGAAAATATCATTTATTTGGCCTAAAAATATCAATTGACATACAAAAACGTATATTTTAGTTTAAGAATCATAAAAACGTATCAGGTTCCCTAAGGAGTAGATGTTTATTTTTATATTGAAAAAACTTAAAGCAAAAAAAAATCATAAATGAATGTCCGAGAAATGAAATTACACCATAATATATAGTATTCCAAAATCATAAAATTCCAACATAATAATATTTTGTTCCAATATAACTCTTAAAACATCCCAAACTATGTTTAAAAAATGAAGAATCTGCAATCCAAGAATCTGCAAAGGGAATTTAAGATATGAGTCAGATAAATAGAAAAATATGCCACTCATTTAGCATAAAAGTATCAATTATATTGAACACAGATATCAACCTGATATTCATCTAAAACAAATGAGGGTTGAGAGTTTTGGAGCCAAACTCATTCAACTGAGTTGAGTTTGTTGGACTATTGTTCTTCTTCTTTTTGTCCTTCTCAAGCTGTACCTTAATTCTTTTTTCCTCCCCTTGGTTGTTATTTTTGCTAGATCGTGTACGCTTATGGATGATATGGATAGATCTATGTCCTTGATTAAATTAGATGTAGTTGTTACTGCCTCAACACCCTCAAATATGCACTTTAACCCATCTTCTACAATCCTTCTTGCTTTTTCATTAGCTTGGGCTCTCAGAAGTATAGTAGTAGTTATAGACATCTTATGCCACCAAGCATTGAAATATATAATCTATATATTCTAATCAAGTGCACTTCCAACATTGTCCCACAAATCTATTCCTGCAAATTTTGTCCATCTTTTCAGAATGTAACAACTTGGTATTTCTTTGACTGAATTCTTATCTAGTATCCTTAAGTAATGGGAGCACAACAATCCATATTTCTCAAATCTCCTGCACGTGCAAGTTACATAATTTTATCCGGAATAGAAATTCACTCTATGAGCAATCCGAGCATCATGTTTCTAGACATCATATACCTTTACTTCCAATTCTTCACCCACTGTGTTGATGATTGATGATATAAATTTCAAAAACTCATCCTCAAAATCACAGAAGACTGATAGTGTGTGTACCTCAAAGGCATGCTTTAGCATTCCAATCAATAGCAGACGTGAACGTTGAAATTGCACACCCCGCATAAAGGTATCTCTCTGCAAACGTTCACAACACTATTCACGAACGTTGTACGATAATATTCATAATAATGTTCAAGAACGTTATAATGAACTTAATATAAATTGCAGAATGTAAAGTACACAAGAGATTGGTAATCCTGCTCGATCAACTGATCTACGTCAAGAGGACTTGTCAAGTTCGTGAGAAGCAATCCACTACTCCGATGTATCATTAACTTGGGATCTTACATGCAGTTGACCTCACTTCACTCAAAACCCTTTCTACCAACTATGAGCTCCCTGTTGGGGTTTTTTCGAATTGAACCACGACAGGATCTAATTAGATGTTCATTAATCCTAATGTCATGTAGATCATAATTTTATGCATCTTATATGTTTTAATAAACTAAGTTCAATTAAACATGCGTAGCCAGTTTTCGATTCTACTAAAGCTGAAACATAGAATACCAAAAAATGACTTACACATTAAACGACAGGTTGAGAATAAGATTAAAGGTCTAATATTGCTATTGTGTATGATGTAAACGGTGCCCCTTATAGTGCAATTTCACTCCTTGATCTTCTGCTGTATTCTCGGACTGTATCTAGATTCAGTGTAGGCTGAAATCTACTAGATCTGTATGGAATCTGTGGAGATAAAGAGAACACAAGAGGAGCTGATCATTGACCTTAAAATTTCATCACCCACCTTCTTATATATAAGGAAGTGGGTGAAATTTCAGTGTCCCAACCCTACTAGGTTTGGGCTTCTATATCTTTTTCTATCTTCAGTCCATTAAAGTCATATTGGGCTACAATAGGGATCTAGAAGAATATTAAATTGGCCTGCTAATTTATGTAATTTCTAATATCCAATAAACTTAGAATATAATTAAATAATTAAGTATCATTTGTATTCCACTAAAGAAATAATACTGACCTACTAATTTAATACATATTTCTGAATATTCTTTCTCCTTAGTCCAGCCATTCCCCATGTTTAAGATATAATGTCCATTAATTAATTATGTAAGCTTCTGATAGCTATAATTAATTAATATCTTATCCTTGTGTAGTACGACACGAGCTTTACTAATGTACAGAATAAATTCTACCTGCAGGGTTTCAACATGAACTTGTGCTTCCTCAAGGGGACACCATCAACCTAGCACATCAGGACACGGTTCCCCTATATATTGCATGACCCATTATAAGTGTAAATGTTACAACCCAAGATATCGAGATTATTGACTTTATCAAAGAATCTCACCCTTTGATAAATCAAAGCTGCAATACTACACATATATGTCTGTCAACATATAGGAGTTAAGAACCCGAACTCTGTGGATTCTTGTTCTCTCACTTAAAGTCAAAATAGAGAATAGAATCCTTAGTAGATCCTTCTCAATACACTTCGCCTGTGTACTAGAATAATCAGTTGGTCCAGATAAACCAACTATCAAATTATTCTATGGTGTACCGATGGCGGGTTCAGGGCCATCTAAGCCGTGAGCTTTTTAATACATTACAATAAACTGATGATATGATCTAGCCGTGTGTTTACCCACATCATATCATCTATAATATAAGTATACTGAACATGCATGTAAATATAACAATTTAAATGCAAATAGTGACTGCAATTATATTCATTCTATATCATCATAAAACCATCATCAATAATGTATACAAAAGACAGATCTTCTAGTATACAAAACCAACAATCTCCCACTTATACTTGAAGTATGTCTTTCAAATATAAAACAAACTGGATAACTCTTAAACTCTAACTAAAATCTCAAACGGCAACCCCGGGTCTGCAGATGACTTCCATTTTCTCCACGTGAGCATGAAAGGTCTTAGCTGGATGGCTCTTCGTGAATGGATCAGCAAAATTGTCCTCTGATGGAATCTTGACCACTACCATATCTCATCTCTTAATGATTTCTCATATAAGATGGTACTTTTTCTTTATGTGTTTACTTGTCTTATGGGCTCTAGGTTCCTTCGAGTTTGCCACTGCACCCGAGTTATCATAATATACCGTGATACTCTTAGGTAAATCAGGAACCACGCTCAAGTCCAACAAGAAGCTCTTGAGCAAGATGACCTCTTTTACAGCCTCAGAGGCAACTACATATTCGGCCTCTATGGTGAAATTCGCAATGCATTTTTATTTTATGCTCCTCCATGCAATGGCCCCGCCTCCTAAAGTAAACACATAGCCCGAGGTAGATTTACTCTGATCTTTATCGGATTGAAAATCTGAGTCGTGTAACCCAAAGGCACTAGACTATCAGAGCAGTATACCAGCATATAATCTCGAGTCCTTTTTAGGTACTTGAGAATATTCTTAACTACAGTCCAGTGGCCTTGTCCAGGGTTAGATTGATATCTACTTACCATGCCAATGGCATAACACATATAAGGTCTAGTGCATAGCATAACATACATAAGGCTTCCCACAGCGGAAGCATATGTAACGCCCTTCATCTCATCTATCTCAGCCTGCATGTGGGGACACATCTCCTTGGATAGATGAATTCCATACCTAAAAGGTATGAAACCTTTTCTTGGAATCCTGCATGTTAAATCTATCTAGCACTGTGTCGATATATGTCGCCTGGGATAGGCACGATATCCTTTTCTGGCGATCTCAAATTATCTTGATACCAAAGACGTGTCCGGCTTCTCCTAGATCTTTCATATTGAACTGCTTGGACAACCACACTCTTATGTTAGATAATACTTTCTTACTGTTTTCAATAAGTAAGATATCATCAACATATAGCACGAAGAAAGCCACCATATTTCCATCACACTTCTTGTACACACAGCTCTCATCCGGACATTGCACGAATCCATATAACTGGATAACCTCGTCAAAATGGATGTTCCAAGACCTTGACGCCTGCTTATGTAACAGCCCAGTCCCGGGATAGGGGTTTATGAATGGGGACAGGGTGTCATTTAAGGGTTAAAGAGGTAAAATGGAAAATTAAAAGGATGCTTTGACAATCGAGATATGTCTTTGGGGATTAGACTGGAATACTCATATTTACTTTTGCTAGACAATAAATAAAACGGGCAGATGGATACTAATTAGCATTGATGACGATAGTTAATAATTCATGCAAACCCATTGATTTAGACGAAAGAAAATCATACTCGAGTGGTAGAAATAGAACTTAGTATGCATCTTATGCTCAGATAATTATGTCTGGGAGATTATTCATAGTGTCTGGGTAATTATAATACGACTTAAAAGCAGAATTAGAAAGAGTGTATCAGAGTAGCAAATCACATAGTGGGATTCTAAGGAAATATTAATAATAGCAAAATGGTCTTGGCAGCCAACCCACATCCACAGCCACCAACATTCTCAGCATCTCAACCTAACAACATTTGAAAAAGAGGGGTCATGAGCACTAATGTACTCAGTGGGTTTTTATAAAACACTTTAATAAACCTCAAGATATCCAACAATCATCTGACGGTATATAGAGAGCAAAACGCTAAAGCCCTCTCCATATCCGTAAAAGCTTTTTTTTTTCTTTGGGCCCATCTTGGCTCAAACCTGACGTCAACTGTACCCTTAGGCATGCCATAGGATATAAGAGGGGTTACCTCAAATATCCGAACGAGTTTGCAAGGGAAAACCCAGCAGTGACTCCCGTATTCGTTCGAGCTCATATCCTGCTTAAGTGTTAAGCTAAGTTCCTTCCTTTCTTATCCTTGCTAGAAATATCAAGCTTAGAATAATGTCTAAGGCTAATCCTTTAATACTACCTGATCTCGGCCTACAAAAGGTTTAATACTACCCTAACAAGGCAAACCTTAATTCTTAACTTTGCGAGCTTAACAAGCATAAACATTAAGGTATAGGAAAAGAACGTAAACAGATATGTTTTGGCGCTAAACATAAATCTAAATATCTCACGCTAAGCATAAACAATACTGTAGTAGCTCTATCATTTCTAAACATGCTTTAGAGCTCAGGTAAAGCATAATATCTTCTTTTCTTCTTTTCTTGTACAGAGATCAATCAGGCTGAGCAAAATACTTTATTGGATATCTCATTTGCCCTGACATGCTTCTAGAGCTCATTAAATCAAACTTTAGATGAGTATAGATTTACCCACCTTGATTACGGAACGGAAGTCGAGGCAACGAGCTGGTGGTTTTCCTTAGTATTTCTCCGAGGCTCGATTCCTCCTACAAAAGTCGAATCGTCGACTTAGCGGTCTCCTTCGAAGATTTCTAATAACATGATATTAAATAATACTCAACTAATATTTCCTTAGCTAGGACTTAACATGGATAGCACGACTTTGACTTAATAAGGGGATCGAGAATGATTTAATTTATTTAAGAAACTGCTCGACTTGATCTCTAAATTTTTAGACAGAAAATAACTCGAATATCTTATTCGAAATAATTTGAAATTACTTGAATACCTTACTATAATTTATACTTAAATATGGCTTGAAGGCAGCATAATTTAAAATACTCGAAAAGATCGGAAAGAAGGGGTACAGGAATAGCCGAAAAGAACGGGGAATGAAATGGAAACAACACGGAGAAGAGGGGGCGCCGTGGGGCTACCTTGTCCCGGCAGGCCACCCGCCGCCGCGGGGCCGCCCTGCCCCGGCGGGCTGGGGAGCGGCTGAGGGGGGCGTGGCGCGGTGGCGCCCACCCCCCCGCGGGGCTCTTTCTCTCCTTCTCTTTTCTCTCTCTCTTCTTCTGGGTTCCTTCAACGTGTTTTTCAACTGTTCTTCGTGTTCGTTGAGTTCTTCGACGAACACGAAGAACATGAAGAACAATTAACCCGAAATTTTATAAAAACAACGTACTTGAATTTAACATGCAACAACATGCTTTTAACTTAAAAGGAATTTTGGCATTACAGCGGTATAAACACGATAATCCTCCTTTTTAATTAACGACAAAATTGTTAAATGTGGCTTGCACGGGATTTAACAGAATAACGAGGTTAATCTTCTTAGAATAACAATAACGGGCTTAGAATGAGAAATATAACGTACACGTTATTAACTTGGAATTTCAACAAAAATCGAAATGTAACTTTTAGACGAGCAATATGAAGAATGTGAAGAACATAAAGAACAGAAAGTAAATGCGGAGTTTAAAGACGAAAAAGAAATAGAATCGAGACCGATGAATATGAATGGACGGGGTCAGGTGCGTCGAAGGAATGTGGTTAGCTCGGCATCTCGTCGAGTCACAACGGCGGTAGAGCTGCCTGCTACGATTTCAATGGTGCCCCTAGCACATTCACTCACCACATCCTTTCCACACCACTCCGCTCGTCGTCTTGAAGAACACTCACGAAGAACGCTTTTTACTTTGACAGAACCTTCTCGGCTTTCAAAGCTTTTTACCTCTTGATTTAGAAGTGAAGGGAAAGAGTAAATGATCAAGAAATGCTAAAGGGGTGGTCCTCTATATATAGGAAAAGCTTTGGCTTCCCTTGGAAGCCATTGCTGTGCGGGAATACTGCAAAAGCTACCTCAGGTTCGGTTAAAAGCTGCTTTATTCGATGTCGAGGTCCAAATGACTTCAGACACGAAATCTAAAAATACTGGGAGACTCGTTGGCTCGAACACTAGTGAACCAAATTGATTCGTGAAGAAGACGGGTTCGTCAGAAGAAAGACGAGCAAAGATTCCCTTTTTGGAATTACTTTTTACTATTCACTCAGACTGACAGATTCGGCTCCCGAGCATTCGATTGACCTCAGAATAGCAATCCGTGAACGCCAACGGAATCCTTGAGTCATTTCCCATAAGAGGGGGCTGATAGAACTGAACTTAAATAAACGAGGAGGATTTCGTAAATTTCTCAAAACACGAACGCACGCAAAAGTTACTATTCATTTCCTTTTTTAAACACGTTTTCTATCACCGGGAACTCAAATGACCTCAGATTTGAAATCTGAAAGTACCGGTGTACTCCTTGAGTCAAAACCTTTCTAAAGAGACCATAAATGGCAATAAAGGAATTAAGATTATATTTTCTGAAAAGACGATCTATACGAAAACTGACTCCAAAAGTCGTGACTGACATCCAATCATAGCTAACCTTAATTAAATTCCTCCTTTAATTAATTAACTAGGATTAACAATTCTCTAAACCTCATTCAAAAATCTGGGATATTACATCCTACTCCCCTTAAAAAAAAAATTGTCCTCGAAATTTACTAACCATGATAAGCAATGTCAGGGTACTTCTTGAGCAGTTCGGATTCAAGCTCCCAAGTTGCTTCCTCTGAACCATGGTGGTTCCAGATCACTTTTACCAGATCGTTTTCCTTGTTTCTCAGCTTGTGGATCTTTCAATCGACGATGGCTTAGGGCTTTTCCTCATAGGCTAAGTCCTCATTCAGAACTATCTCTTCCTTGCTAATCACGTGCTTTGGATCGAACACGTATTTTCGTAACATGGAAACATGAAAAACATCATGCACGTTACTCAGGTTGGGTGGTAAGGCCAACCTGTAGGCTACTTCATTCACCTTTTCTAAGATCTCAAAAGGTCCGATAAATCTGGGCCTTAATTTGCTTCGTTTGCCAAAACGAATTATTCTTTTTGATGGAGACACCTTCAAAAACACTTTATCTCTAATGTCGAAACTGAGCTCCGTCCTCCTCTCATCCGCATAAGCCTTCTGTCTATCCTGAGCTTCTTTGATGCGCTGACGAATAAGTTCGATCTTCTGGACAGCTTCCTGGACCATCTCAGGTCCAAGTATCCTTCTTTCTCCAACTTCGTCCCAATACAGGGGCGATCTACACTTCTTTCCGTAAAGGGCTTCATAAGAGGCCATGCCAATCGATGATTGGTAGCAGTTGTTGTAGGCAAATTCTACCAAAGGCAACAACTCTTCCTAATTGCCTCCTTGATCGATGATGACTCCTCTAAGCATGTCTTCCAGAATCTAGATAGTCCTTTCGGACTGGCCATCCGTTTGAGGATGGAATGCAGTGCTGAAATTGAGCTTTGATCCCATTGCATCTTGTAGGCTCCTCTAGAATCTTGATGTAAATCTTGAATCACGGTCCGATGTAATCGAGACCGGTACTCCGTGCAAGCGCACAACTTCCTTAACATACAACTGGGCTAATTGATCTAGCCCGTCTGTCATCTTAACAGCAACAAAATGTACTGATTTAGATAATCGATCCACGATTACCCAAATAGCGTTATTCCCCCGCTTAGACTTTGGCAATCCTACGACAAAGTCCATATTGATATGATCCCACTTCCATTCAGGGATTTCCAAAGGTTGAAGCAAGCCAGAAGGTTTTTGATGCAAAGCTTTCACTTGTTGGCAATTTAAACATCTTTCCACGAAGGCTGCTATTTCTCTCTTCATATTATTCCACCAGAAATTCCTCTTGAGGTCTTGGTACATCTTGTTGCTTCCGAGATGTGCTGTATATGGCGTTTCATATGCTTCGCACATGATTTCCTCTTTTAGTTCTTCTTTGCATGGCACGCAGAGTCTTCCTTTGAATAAGAGTGCGTTATCGGCGGCTTCCGCAAAATCTTGCGACCTGTCAGATCGTGCTTCTACCCTTTTCTTTTCAAGAAACTCATCTCCTCTCTGGGCTTCAATTATCCTTTCCCTTAGGTCGGGCTAAGCGACTATCATGGCAACTTGAGCTTGAATAGTCTCGGGTGGTGTTAACACCTCAATCCCTAACTTCTCGAATTCCTTGCGAAGATCCTCCTTGGCTAGGATAAGTTCTAACTCTCCCTTCTCTTTCCTACTTAGGGCATCTGCTACCACATTGGCCTTGCCTGGGTGGTAGTGAATCATGCAGTCATAATCTTTCACGAGTTCTAGCCATCTTCTTTGCCTCTTGTTAAGATCCTTTTGCTCGAAGAAATACTTCAAGCTCTTGTGATCTGAGAAGATCTCACACTTAGCTCCGTAGAGGTAGTGCCTCCAAATCTTCAGTGCATGAGCGACAGCTGCTAGCTCCAAGTCATGCATCGGGTAGTTCTGCTCGTGATTCTTAAGCTGCCTGAAAGCATAGGCAATCACCTTTCCTCTCTGCATTAGCACGCATCCTAATCCTTTCCTTGATGCGTCGGCGTAAATCACAAAATCTTCATTCCCTTCCGGAATGGCTAATACAGGGGTTGCGGTTAGCATCTTCTTCAAGGTTTGAAAACTTTCTTCACACTCAGGCGTCCATTTGAACGTGGAGTCTTTCTTTAGCAATCGCGTTATAGGTTTGGATATGGTCGAGAACCCTTCAATGAATCTGCGATAGTATCCAGCGAGTCCTAGGAAACTTCTTACTTCGTTCATGCTTCTTGGAGACTTCCAGTTTCTTATAGCTTCAATGTTGACTGGATCCACTTTGATTCCTTCTATCGAGACTATATGACCTAAAAATGCAACCTCTTTGAGCCAAAATTCACACTTGCTGAATTTAGCATAAAGCCTTTCTCTTCTTAACGTCTCCAGAACTACTCTTAAGTGCTCCTGATGTTCTTCTTCATCCTTGGAATAGATAAGAATGTCATTTATGAAAACTAGAATGAACGTATCTAAATAAGGGTGGAAAACTCGGTTCATTAAATCCATGAACACTGCTGGAGCGTTGGTTAATCCGAATGGCATTACCACAAACTCGTAATGCCCGTAATGAGTTCTAAAAGCGGTTTTAGGGACATCTTCCTTTCAGATCTTCAACTGATGGTACCCAGATCTCAAGTCTATCTTGGAGAAGACACTTGCTCCCTTGAGTTGATCAAAGAGATCATCTATTCTTAGGAGAGGGTATCGATTTTTGATGGTTAGCATATTGAGTTCTCTATAGTCGATGCACATTCTCAATGTACCATCATTCTTCCTTACAAATAAGATTGGAGCTCCCTAAGGCGACACACTAGGTTGGATAAAACCGAGGTCTAGCAATTCTTGCAGTTGAGCCTTGAGTTCTTGCAACTCCTTAGGCGTCATTCTGTAGGGGGCTTTCGAAACTGGGGCGGCTCCTGGTTCTAATTTAATAGTGAACTCCACTTGCCTGTCCGGAGGCAGTCCTGGTAGCTCATTTGGGAATACGTCGGGAAATTCCCTTACAACCGGAACGTCTTCAATGGAAAGCTCTCCTTCCTCTTTCCTTATCAGATTAACTAAAAAGGCTTGGCAGTTCTTCTTTCTTATCATCTTAGTGGCCTTCAGGGCGGATATCACTGGGATTTTGGTTCCTAGCCTTGATCCGTAAATTTTCAACTCGGGTTTCCCGGGTGGTCGAAACACTACCTCCCTCTCAGGGCAGCTTATGGAAGCATAAGCTGAGGCTAACCAATCCATTCCTAGGATTATGTTGAAGTCCTGAATCTTTATCACATAAAGATTTGACTTAAGGTTTTCCCCTTCTATGTTCAATTCTAGGTTAGAGCAGATCTTCCTAGACATCATTTTCTTTCCAGAGGAGATACTTATCTCAAGAGCATTCTCAGCATTCTCGGGTTTTATCTTCAATTTCTTACAAACAGACTCAGCTATAAACGAATGCGATGCTCCAGTATCGAAGAGAGCTAAAACTGGCGTCTCAAAGAGGATAATCATACCTGCTAGATTACCTGGGGCCTTAGCAGCTTGCTGCTGATTGAGAGCATAAGTACGAGCTGGCTGAGGCGGCCTCTGTCCTTGGTTGGACCTTTGATCTCGTCCTTGGCTCGGTCTCGGGTTCATCCCCGACATTTGATCTGAGGTCCTCCTTGCTGCAGTCTTGGCTGGTTTCCAGGAAGTTGCTGAAGTGGTTACGGGTACAGGGGTTGTTATGGTGTTTGAGATCGTCTGTTGTTTCCTTTAGGACACTCTCTCTTGAAGTGCCCCTTTTCACCACAGTTGTAGCACCCAGTTAGATTTGCTCGGCAGACTCCAGGATGCATTCTTCTGCACCTTTGACACGGCCTGGCGTTGCCAGGCTGTCTTCGAGGCACCCTTGAATCTTGGCTTTGCCAGTGGGGTTTCTTTCCCCTGTCATCTCTTCTTCCTCCTTCCCACTTCTTTTTTCCCTTTGGATCACTAGATGACTGAGAAGGTTGAATTTTCTCTCGAGGGAGGATGACCTCTATGCTCAATACTTTGGCTAAGGTTCGAGCATAGGACATGTCTTCTTGCCCAGCGAGGGCTATGCCAATCTCAGATCTGAGTCCTTTCTTGAACTTGCGTGCTTTCTTCCCGTCTGTGTCCACTAAATGTGGAGCATGCCTTGATAATTGGTTGAATTTTCTATCATATTCTTACACTGTCTTATTCCCTTGCTTTAGATTCCAGAACTCCATCTCTTTTGCCTCTCGATAACAATCCGGGATATACTTCTGGTACAGATCATGTTTGAAATCTTCCCAACTATAGTCTTCCCATTGATCTGGGGTTATGGTTCTTCGAACAGACTCCCACCAGTAGTCCGCATCATCCGTCAGCATAAAAAGAGCACAGTTTAACTTTTCCTCTTTTGAACAGACTATGAAATCGAAAATTCTTTCTAAGGAGCGAACCCACTTTTTAGCGTCCATTGGATCTCCTAAACCATTAAACGATGGAGGGTTGTGTTTGAGAATCACATTTTCGACTCTTGGTCTGGGGTTTGGAGCTTGTTTGGGTTCGTTCTCATCTTCATTCTCAGCTTGACGTCTTCAGGGCGGCATCCTAAGGAACTAGATATTAGCGACACTCGATTGAATTCGCACATTTGCAAGGATGCCTTTTGATAAGGTTTTTAAATTAAGATAGATCAAAGAAGGTGGAAATTTAAATGTCATTCACACATAATGGGAAAATTGCCTCATTAAGAGGACTTTTGGCATCGATAGAATGGGTTATTGGTTACATCAAGATATGGCAGTCTTTTGGAAAATTCACTGCCACATTTAGAGTTTAGGAAATCTAAAGCATTAATTACATATTAGAGTCTTGGTTAAAGCATATATTAGATAACAGACAGATAGATGGATTAAACAACTAGGTGTTCTAACAGCAACACCTCCTACACCTCCTACTACGGCTTAATTGTAGGCTGGAGCCTTTCCCTTTCCCTTGCAAGGCAACCCTACTTCCTCCTCACCTCTTTCTTCCGGGTCTTCCTCTTCTTCCTCATCTTCAACTGTCTCGGGAACGCTGAACTTGAATATTCTCATGTAAAGATTCCCTTTGAGGTATTGATGGGACATACATTGCCCCAGACTTTGAGAAGTGTAAGTAGGGGTCCACTGGTTCATTTGAGGAGTGCAAGAAAACAGGGACTCGGGGTGGTTCACGACCCGGACATTTGAGGGTCCCGCTCCTGAGGCTCCTTCATGTTGAGGACGAGGTGCCTAAAATCCAGGGGGACTGTTAAGAGTTGCCCGTTGCAGTTCTAGCTCTACCACGAGAGATGGGTTTTACTCGGTTGCTTGCTGCTCGGCTAAAGCTTGCACGTGGCCATACTCCGTCACCCAACGAGCCATTAAGGCTGAGGAGAACTCCGTCAGATTCCCGATTTCAGCATATGTTATGGGATCATGGGTGATGGTGATAGTGCTCTGCAAGATGCGGTACATTGTAGGCCTCCAAGCGGACGGTGCGTGCTCGCACATGCGAATGCAGGTCTCCAAGTCAGATACACTCCCAGGCTCTCCTCCGTAACCATTAGCCCAGGCCCACCTTTCTAGGTACCTTGCCATGAAGGACAGCAATTGTTCGTTACCGTCCCAAGTCTCTTGTCTGAACCTCTCAACTCTTTCTTGAACCGGGTGAAAAAAGAGGCACGCTCTTCCTAGCAGTCATACGGCGATTAACCATCAAGAAGAGAATAGCTTAATTAGTCTAGATTATAAAAGGGAGACCTAAAGTTCTCCTAAGATCATACTATCGTCTAGATTTTATCTTGCATGCACAGTTCCTTTTTGAAGCAGTTGACGTTTTTATAAGAAAAATTTTGGTACCCATGGTCTTTAATATATAAAGTTTACCTTTTTGTTTAGTTAATTTTTTTTTTCTTTTGAGTACAATTGTAAACCTTTAGGGATCGAGAAATCTTTCACAAACTTTTCATTCAGAGATCGTCTTACCCAAACACCTTTTACTTGGAATTTCATTCTCACGGTTTTTCTCTTATCTATAAAACATGTATGCTTGCTCAAATCTTTTCCTTTCCTGTATTCCAAAAATCAAAATCCAAAATCTAAAATTTCTATACTATCATACCTTGATTTTTAGTTGAAGATACGAGGGTGATGGCGAGCTATGGGTTGCTGCTTTCACTTATCAAAGAACAACTTATGCATACATATACACTTAACTCAATTCAAATAAAAACAGGCCTACAGTTTTGCAAACCTGACTCTGATACCAACTGTAACAGCCCGGTCCCGGAATAGGGGTTTATGAATGGGGACAGGGTGTCATTTAAGGGTTAAAGAGGTAAAATGGAAGATTAACAGGATGCTTTGACAATCGAGATATGCCTTTGGGGATTAGACGGGAATACTCGTATTTACTTTTGCTAGACGATAAATAAACGGGCAGACGGATACTAATCAGTATTGATGACGATAGTTAATAATTCATGCAAACCCATTGATTTGGATGAAAGGAAATCATACTCGAGTGGTAAAAATAGAACTTAGTATGCATCTTATGCTCAGATAATTATGTCTGGGAGATTATTCATAGTGTCTAGGTAATTATAATACGACTTAAAAACGGAATTAGAAAGAGTGTATCAGAGTAGCAGATCACATAGTGGGATTCTAAGGAAATATTAATAATAGCAAAATGGTCTTGGCAGCCAACCCACATCCACAGCCACCAACATCCTCAGCATCTCAACCTGAAAATATTTGAAAAAGAGGGGGCATGAGCACTAATGTACTGAGTGGGTTTTTATAAAACACTTTAATAAACCTCAAGATATCCAACAATCATCTGACGGTATATGGAGAGCAAAATGCTAAAGCCCTCTGTATATCCGTAAAAGCTTTTCTTTTTCTTTGGGCCCATCTTGGCTCAAACCTGACGTCAATTGTACCCTTAGGCATGCCATAGGATAGAAGAGGGGTTACCTCAAATATCCAAACTAGTTTGCGAGGAAAAACCCAGCAGTGACTCCCTTATTAGTTCGAGCTCATATCCTGCTTAAGTGTTAAGCTAAGTTCCTTCCTTTCTTATCCTTGCTAGCAATATCAAGCTTAGAACAATGTCTAAGGCTAATCCTTTAATACTACCTGATACTACCCTAACAAGGCAAACCTTAATTCTTAACTTTGCGAGCTTAACAAGCATAAACATTAAGGTACAGGAAAAGAATGTAAACATATATGTTTTGGCGCTAAACATAAATCTAAACATCTCTCGCTAAGCATAAACAATATTGTAGTAGCTCTATCATTTCTAAACATGCTTTAGAGCTCAAGTAAAACATAATATCTTCTTTTCTTCCTTCCTTGTATAGAGATCAATCAAGCTGAGCAAAATACTTTATTGGATATCTCATTTGCCCTAACATGCTTCTAGAGCTTATTAGCTCAAGCTTTAGATGAGTATAGATTTACCCAACTTGATTATGGAACGAAAGTCGAGGCAACAAGCTGGTGGTTTTCCTTAGTATTTCTCCGAGGCTCAATTCCTCCTACAAAAGTCGAATCGTCAACTTAGCGGTCTCCTTAGAAGATTTCTAATGACATGATATTAAATAATACTCAACTAATATTTCCTTAGCTAGGACTTAACATGGATAGCATGACTTTGACTTAATAAGGGGATCGAGAATGATTTAATTTATTTAAGAAACTTCTTGACTTGATCTCTAAATTTTTAGGCGGAAAATAACTCGAATATCTTATTCGAAATAATTTGAAATTAACTTGAATACCTTACTATAATTTATACTTAAATATATCTTGAAGGTAGCATAATTTAAAAGACTCAAAAAAATCGGAAAGAAGGGGTACAGGAATAGCCGAAAAGAACGGGGAACGAAACGGAAACAACATGGAGAAGAGGGGGGCACCGCGGGGCCGCCCTGCCTCGGCGGGTTGGGACGGGGCCGAGGGGGCCGTGGCGCGGCGGTGCCCACCCCCCCCTCGGGGCTCTCTCTCCTTCTCTTTTCTCTCTCTCTTCTTCTGGGTTCCTTCAACGTGTTCTTCAACTGTTCTTCGTGTTCGTTGATTTCTTCGACGAACACGAAGAACACAAAGAACAATTAACCCTAAATTTTATAAAAACAACGTACTTGAATTTAACATGCAACAACATGCTTTTAACTTAAAAGGAATTTTGGCATTACAACGGTATAAACACGTTAATCCTCTTTTTTAATTAACGACAAAATTGTTAAATGTGGCTTGCACGGGATTTAACAGAAAAACGAGGTTAATCTTCTTAGAATAACAATAATGGGCTTAGAATGAGAAATATAACGTACACGTTATTAACTTGGAATTTCAACAAAAATCGAAATGTAACTTTTAGACGAGCAATATGAAGAACGCGAAGAACGGAAAGTAAATGCGGAATTTAAAGACAAAAAAAAAATGGAATCGAGACCGACGAACAGGAATAGACGGGGTCAGGTGCTTAGAAGGAATGTGGTTAGCTCGGCGTCTCGTCGAGTCGCAACGGTGGCAAGCCGCCTGCTACGATTTCAACGGCGTCCCTAGCACATTCCCTCACTGCATCCCTTGCACGCCACTCCACTCGTCGTCTAGAAGAACACTCACGAAGAACGCTTTTTACTTCGAAAGAACCTTCTCAGCTTTCAAAGCTTTTCTCCTCTCGATTTAAAAATGAAGGGAAAGAGTAAATGAGCAAGAAATGCTAAAGGGATGGTTCCCTATATATAGGAAAAGCTTTGGCTTCCCTTGGAAACCATTGCTATGCGGGAATACTGCAAAACCTACCTCGGGTTCGGTTAAAAGCTGCTTTATTCGATGTCGAGGTCCAAATGACTTCAGACACGAAATCTAAAAATACCGGGAGACTCGTCGGCTCGAACACTAGTGAACCAACTTGATTCGTGAAGAAGACGGGTTCGTCAGAAGAAAAACGAGCAAAGATTCACTTTTTGGAATTACTTTTTACTATTCACTCAGACTGACAGATTCGGCTCCCGAGCGTTCGATTGACCTCAAAATGATAATCCGTGAAGGCCAACGGAATCCTTGAGTCATTTCCCATAAGAGGGGCCTGACAGAACTGAACTTGAATAAATGAGGAGGATTTTGTAAATTTCTCAAAACACGAACGCACGCAAAAGTTACTATTCATTTCCTTTTTCAAACACGTTTTCCATCATCGGGAACTCAAATGACCTCAGATTTGAAATCCGAAAGTACCGGTGTACTCCTTGAGTCAAAACCTTTAAAGAGACCATAAATGGCAATAAAGGAATTAAGATTATATTTTTCAAAAAGACGATCTTTACGAAAATTGGCTCCAAAAGTTGTGACTGACATCCAATCATAGCTAACCTTAATTAAATTCCTCCTTTAATTAATTAACTAGGATTAACAATTCTCTAAACCTCATTCAAAAATCTGGGGTATTACAGCTTAGGTCCATAAATAGATCTCTTAAGCTTGCACACTAAGTGCTCTTGGCCTTTAGCAATGAAACCTTCTGGTTGCTTCATGTGGATGTTTTCCTCAAGACTTCCATTCAGGAAAGCTATCTTGACATCCATCTGCCAAATCTTATAATCCAAATGAGCGGCAATAGATAAGAGAATCTGGATTGACTTAATCATGGCTACCGATGAAAAGGTTTCCTCACAATCGATCCCTTCTTTCTGAGTGTACCCTTTCACGACCAATCTAGCCTTGAAGTTTTTAACCTTTTCTTAAGTCCTCTCTTGCATTTGTAGACCCACTTACACCCAATGGGTTTTACCCCATCTTGTGGTTCGACAATCTCCCAGACTTGATTGTGATCCATAGATCCAATCTCAGATTCCATTGCAGATTTCCAAGAATCTGCATCTTTGTCTTGGATCACTTCGTCGTAGGTCCTGGGATCTAATTCATTTACTACTTCAGAGAAATCTGAAGATTCACCTAAACCAATGAATCTATCAGGTTGGTGTATAACCCTCCCACTGTGACGAGGCAGTTCTCGTACTTTTGTGATACATTGTGCAGCAATTTGTGGTTCCTCTTCTTGTACTGTTGGTGTATAACCCTCCCACTGCGACGAGGCAGTTCTCGTACTTTTGTGATACATTGTGCAGCAATTTGTGGTTCCTCTTCTTGTACTGTTGGTGTTAGATTTGAATTTTCTCCTCGAATCTCCTCGAGTACTATCTCACTTCTTGGCTTGTGATTTATTACATAGCCTTCCTCTAAGAATCGAGCATTGATAATCATAATGATCTTCTGATCTTTATGACTATAAAATAAACCAGCTTTCGTTCCTTTGGGATATCCAACAACCAGTCTAACATCCGTACATCATGCCAACTTATCAGCTTCTTTATCCAGCACATGTGCTGGACTACCCCAAATCTGAAAATGTCCAAGACTGGACTTTCTTCCAATCCAAAGTTCTGTGGGTGTAGATGAGACTGATTTTGATGGAACCACATTAAGAATATAGGTTGTTGTTTCTAAGTTATATCCTCAAAACGAAATGGGCAGATCTGAATAGCTCATTATCAATCTAACCATCTTTAACAATGTTCTATTCCTTCTCTCCGCCACGCTGTTCTGCTTTTGTGTGCCAGACACAGTTAACTGGGATGTAATCCCATTCTCTGCCAAGTAGTCCCTAAATTCATTCAAGAGGTACTCACCACCACGATCAGACCGTAGTGATTTGATACTTTTACATGTATGTTTTTCCATTTTCGCTCTGAATTCTTTGAAAGTCTCAAAGGATTCTGACTTGCGGCGTAACAGGTATATATATATCCATACCTTGAGTAATCATCAATGAATGTGATGAAATACTTGTACCCTTCTCGAGCCTGAACTGACATAGGGCAACAGAAGTCAGAGTGAATCAAATCTAATTCCTCTTCAGATCTATTCCCTTTATCCTTAAAGGGTCGCTTGGTCATTTTACCTTCTAAATAGGATTCACACAAAGGGAACGATTCTAGGACCAATGAAGACAAGGGCCCATCGTTTTCTAGTCTTTATATCCGTTTAAGGTTAATGTTGCCGAGCCTAAAATGCCAAAGATAGGTTTGATTCATTTCCGAAGGTTCTTTTCATTTGTTAGGATTTATGATCGATGTATTCAGTAAATGCATTTACGTAGTGTTTTCTATAGGATTTAGTAAATAAAGATGTCCATCTAATGTGCCAGAACAGATAAAATGTTTACCACTAAAGATAACAACCTTGTTATCAAAAGAAACAGAATATCCATCCATAAACTGCTCAAACTTCGGGGACAGGCTGTAAAGCATGATATCTATCTGAGACTCGGCATCCAGATCTCCACTCAAGGTCTCAATCTTAGCTAGATAACTCATCATACTGAGATCGTGATTCCTTACAGGTGTGGAATCAGCCATTTTCATGCTCATCAGTTTCTTCATCGCCAAATGGCGCACCGAGCGATTCTGGTGGCCGAAGAGATCCTTAAGGTTGTATATGACATCATAAGCAGTCTTTATAGACTGATGTTGCAGTTACAACACATTTGACATAGAAGCCAAAATGTAGCAGCGTGCAATCTCATCAGACTTGACCCACTTAGCATAGGCCAACCTTTGTTCTTCACCAGAATTCTCATCTGGCTTCTGAGGACATTCCTCTTCAAGTACAAATTTGTGTCCTTCCACAGTGAGAACAAGGTTAAGGTTTCGAATCCAATCATTGTAATTTTCACTTATTAACTTGTTTTCTTTGAGAATAGAGGACAGGTTGGAGAGTGCCATGATGACATAGAATAACTGAAAAATAAACATGCAGTACAATCACAAACTTTAGGATAAACACATATAATCGAAAACCTCAAAAATTATATGTAATCCACCGACATTTTAAAAATATTTCTTATAAGCCACGTTAGTGTGGACATTTATAAAATTCATTTTTAAACAGGTAAAACCACCTTTAATTTACCTCCAGTTAAATTTCCTTATGACAAGTAAATTAATAGCCGGAAACAACCACGGTCGTGTAACCTTCTAATTAATAAGCCACGTTAGTGTGGACGTTTATTAATAAATTACACCTAAGTGTGAATACCATCATCTTAGCACCAAGTCCACTATTTCGAACTTCCTGCTCTAGTTGGAGGAGTCAGTTTGTTCTAATAGTGTTCTACAGCTATCTTAATTAAGAAGTTTAATTTCTAGAGATAACAATGATATGACACATCCGTTATGAAGGAAGACCTATTGTCAACTCGCATGTCAATCACATCTCAATTAAACCAGATTAATGAAGATCGTTTGAGATTTCTACATACTTTGGTATGAATCTCTCCCACTTAGTTATTTAAGGTTGATGTTTCATTTTATCCCATTGTAAAACATGCAAACATCACATAAAATAATAAAACACCATTGCATGCTTCAAACAACACAATAAGCAATAATAATAAAAACCAACTATCATGGCTTATATCTCATATTGCTGAATGAGATAAAATTGGAAAGTCAGCTCTGGAAACTCGAGCATGGCCGCCGCCCTCATCACTGTGCCTCGCCGAAAACCTAGCTCCAATTAGAGTTTCGGGACGTAAATCGGTGATACTTCCTTTCTTGAGCTATACTACTCTCCTCCTTTGAGTTGATCTTCAAACTTTATTCAATATATAATATTTATTCCTTATAGGAAAAATCTAATATATCTAGAATAAAATTACAACTCAATAACTTGGTCTAACAATTTTATTTCTATTACATTAAAACAACATAAAATAAAATCTAGACCTAATCCATGGATTTTCTCATGGATTAAAAACACATAGCCAAACCGGCATACGACCCATCATATATCCAACATAATTAAAATATACATCACATAATTAAGGAGTCATGATTATCGGTAATCCTGCAAATAAGAACGGTCTACATATCCAACACTCATAATTACATGATTAACATAAAATAACATATGATATCCATGCATGACATTATTTTCAAAAATTCCAATTAATTAAATTAATAATTTTGAAAAATGCTACAAGATATAATTTGGAAATTAAAATAATTATCCACCAAATTAAGACTTGTAAATTTCGAAAAGACAATAAAAGTAAATCTGGAAATTTAATTAAATTATCCACCAAATTTATTTCTTAATTTTCGAATAACACCGCAATTATTTAATATTTAGAAATCTTGATATAGATAAAAAATATATCCCAAATATTTGGATAGGCTATGATCGAAAATTACAAAGATAAAATCTGAAAATTTGATCCACTTCAAATTCCATCCAAATTAAAATCTTATCTTCAACCCTATCTAGATTAGAATTAAATAATTTATGATATACACCAAAAATTACTTTTTCAATTCTTATCTACTAAGATTTTCAAAAATATCAAGAATAAAAATCTGGAAATTTGATCTACTTCAAACTCTTTCCAAATTAAAATTCTATTTTCAAATCTTTTTAGATTAGAATTTGATAACTATTGATTTATATCAAAAAAAATACCTTATCCAACTCTAATCTATGTACATTTCGAAAATATCAAGAATATAAAATCTGAAAATTTGATCCACTTCAAATTCTTCCAAATTTAATATTCTATTTTCAAATCTATCTAGATCAGAATTAGGTAACTTTATGATATACATTAAAAATACCAAATTTAATTTTCAACACACTAATTTTCAAAACCTCACATTAAATAAATCTGGAAATTAGATTTTAAATTAAAAACCTCTCCAAATTAATTTAATATGACCGAAAATTACATAGAGCAAATTAGGGAATTGAACACCAAAAATTCAAAAAAATTTGCACCATAATTTTCAAACACCTATCAAAATAAATCTGGAAATTTTGATATCATCAAAAATCTATTCCAAATCTAATTTTAATATAATCGAAAATTACAGCAAACCTCAAAGCTAGAATTTTCGAACAAGATCAAAAATTCATCCAAGTTTTGAACACAACCAATTCGAAATACATCAACATATAAATCTAAAATTTAAGCAACATAAATATTTCATCAAATTTATACATATATTTCGAATTAATCCTAGGATTAAATCTAGAACAGTGCCAAAACCTACTTTGATACCAGTTGTTGGGGTTTTTTCGAATTGAACCACCGCAGGATCTAATTGGATGTTCATTAATCCTAATGTCATAATTTTATGCATCTTATATGTTTTAATAAACTGAGTTCAACTAAACATGCATAGCCGATTTTCGATTCTACTAAAGCGGAAACATAGAATACCAAAAAATGACTTACAAATTAAACAACGGGTTAAGGACAAGATTAAGGAGGCGTTTATTTTATAGATTGATTATACATATGATTCAGTATTTATGGATTATATGGGTGATGGGATAAAAATAATACGTCAATCCAGCGTCTACTATGAGAGAGTATTAGGATGATTAGAATAATGATAAAAATAATCTACTGTTGACTATGGTGGATTATATATGGATACAATTGAAGTTTACAAAATTACCCTTTTATCATCAAAACTTGAAACTTGTTCGAAATAAATTATAAAAAAAATATTGAATGTACCACTTATATTTTCTATTCAAATAAGTGACTGGAAGAAAAAAAATATAACATTTTTTTTAAATAAAGTAAATTAATTTAGATATTCTTCTTTTTTTGAAAAAAAAAACTTAAATAAGTGGTTACTACTTGCATGCATTTTAAGATTGTACTTTACATATTTTTACCTAAATATAATATTTATAAAATCAAATCGAAAAAACTACCATGCGAGATTATTTTTATACATTATACTATTTAATATATATATATAGATATAGATTTATATGTGTATATATCTTTTAATTTGGGATGACCTTCAATTCCTTACCAACATAGTCCAACTTCGAATAAAAAAATTCAATGCAATTGATTCAAATGAAGCAATATTGTCTAAAAATATATATCTAAACATTAAATTAAGCACCATCTCTGAAAATTAAAACACAAAAACATGCTCTGCAGCAACCAACCAACAAGATTAGAACACAAAAACACAAAAATTAAAATAGAGCATCAACCAACAAGAGAAGTGCACACAAAACACAATTCTTGAAGTCTGCAAATCTTGTAATTCAAGAAACGTGGCTGAATATTCTAAGATCAATTGAGCACAACAGAGCTCTGCAGCAAGCGTCTAATTTTTACTATGATTTCTTAACTAATCCAACAAAATAGCATGAACTAAACACCAATGCAAGGTTCCAGTATCTGGCTATCTGCTCAGATATCATCATGTATCAATTGACGGACCATCTCTATCTTTGCTTCGCCTGGGAGGCTGAAGAACAAGTCAAGTTCCTTGCTGTTATTAACCAATTTCTTTGCGACATGCACCTTGTCAATTCAACATCCATCCTATATAAATTTAATTTTGTTAGAACTTGATCCAATGGAATAAGATAAATATTAACAATATATGCCATATCTACAGAGCAAAGAAAATCACATAAGAAAGATAATTAGACTAAATAAACATAAATAAAAAGAAAATATGAGAAAATCAAGAATCCGGATGAGATGAACAATCAAAATCAAGAAACCAGTAACCTCAATAGCAAAGTTGATCGAGTAAGTTTATATATATATATATATATATATATATATCCAAGAACAGCCCGAGGATCCCAGGGGAACTGGATGACACCGGAAGAGGACAAGATAACGGGAGAGATGGGGAAGGAGAAGGTGACAGCAGGAAAGTATCAAGAACAGAAGTGAGTGAAACAAATAAAAATACAAAGAAATTAAACAAACAAGAACATGAAATAAAACTTACAGAAAAGAAATAAAAGAAATAAAAGAGTTAGATGATCGAGACCACAGAGTGGATCCACAGATCATAAGAGTTAGTTGCAGAAAATAAATAACAAAAATAAAAGTACAGAAATTAAAGAGTCAGCTGATTGTGTGACCTCAAAGAGAGTCCACGAATCATAAGTTAGATTGCAGAAATGTAAAGAACGAGATTGTGAGACCTCAAATAGAGTCCACAAATCATAAATTAAATTACTGGAAAATAAAGAACATGAATTAAATAACAAGGATGTGAGACCTCAATTAAATATGATTGTTGTAGGCGGCAGAGCACGCCATATGCATATGATGATGAATGATTTAGGCGGCAGAGCCGACCGAATGTAGTTTGATGATGATGATGATAATAAATTCAAATGAAATAATACTTAGATATATTTCATAAGAAAGTTTTGAAAATAGTACCT
Source organism: Perilla frutescens (assembly GCA_026008535.1). Taxonomy (NCBI): domain Eukaryota; kingdom Viridiplantae; phylum Streptophyta; class Magnoliopsida; order Lamiales; family Lamiaceae; genus Perilla; species Perilla frutescens. Next base: position 23,161,682 of record BRKX01000002.1, read on the forward strand.
TAATATACAAATCTTCAAATGGTAAGATTCGAAGTGATAATGGTGATACAAGCTTGATCTACAAGCTCATATGGGTTTGAGAGGTTTGAACCAAGGTGAGAGGATGTCTATGTGGGCTTTTTGCAATCTTTCTACGAAGATCTACCTCACTACATACGCTCAACACTCAAGGTATGTGAAGGCCGAAGCCTTTGAAGAACTAAGAACTTCAATGTGAATGTGTGTGTTCTTACAAGTGTTTGGAGAGAAATGAAGAGAGGTTTGAGAGGTGAAGTGTTCTAAGAGATGAGATGTGTGTGATATTCTATTTTCTATCTCCTAAGATGTGTCTGATCTCCCCCCTTTTATAGACGTCTGGAGGGTCTTGTTTGCAATTTCTGAACTTTCAGGGACTTCCTTTTAATTCTTCAAAGTTGGAGAGTGGTGTCACGTCTGCTTTCTTTCCTTTTGTCATGGAGTGGGCTTCCTTGATTCCCGGGTACCTGCTTTTATCTTTTTTCTCTGTTTTTTTTACAAATATGTACAAGATTACATATTACAGATCACTAGCAAACTATCCTTGCTAGGAAACTATTACAAACCGAGTAAAAATAAATATGTACAAACAATATTAATTATTACGTCACGGCTCCATCATATTTTCAAGATTATGAAGTTCAACTTCATCTAGTTGATCATACCAAGATGAGCCATCATCTTCTCCAATGACATCCATGTGCATAAGACTTTCATATTCCATTTCTGTCCATTCGCTCATGTAGAGATTAAACTCTGGGTTTTGAATTTGTTGGAAAAGTTCTCCATACTCATATTCTGGATGATTTTTTATGAATATTGAGAAATTATTTTCATTCTTGTAGAAATAACAGTCTTCAGAGAGATTGTTTGCCTGCCATTTAGTGTGAGCAATAGTCCAGGCTCTAGTTATTGACAAATATGTGGATGGATCTTTTGGCACAATTTTGTTTATCATGTTTTTTCTTTCTTCCTCATTGAGTACTGCTATCATGAAGTCAGTGCTTTCTGTGTTGCATTGTACTAAATGTATGGAGTGTTGATACTCTTGATATGGGCTTTCTTCATGTTTAATCCATTCTGGAGAAATGGATTTGATATTTATTCGGACTGAGCTTTTGTCTTCAAGGAGATAAAGACAAACCTTTTTGAGTGGTTTTGGCATTAATGCTAAATCTGCTCCATCTTGAATGTCGAATTCAATGAGTAATCCCCATTCTAAATTAATGCGGTCTTCTTCTGTGAATTGTTTGAGGATTGTTCTTCTGACAAGTTTGATATGGGCTTCATGATCTCCTGGGATAACAAAGTAAGGTCCAGGTTTTTCAAGATAATGAAGTATTCTTCTTTTGAGTTCTCCTATCTGTTTGGATTCCAAATAGAGTTTCTCGAACAAGTGTCTAGGAAGAATTTCTCTGGCTTCTTTGATGATTTCTTGTTGATATTTTTTGACAAAAGGTGCAGTTTTTAAAAGTGATTTTTGAATGTCTTTTGCACCATTTTCCTTCATTTCTTGAAGTTGAGCTTCAAGTTTTTTGATTTTTTCATTTGCTTTCAAAAACTCTTTCGAAATGAATTGAAGATTTTTCACAAGATGTCCTTTGTTTTGAAAGTTGAAAGCTTGCAAGGAATCATCAAGTATCATTTTTTGATTGGTAAAATTTTTCTCTTTTGTTTGAAAATTATTTTTGTCTTGAGAATATTCTAAAGGAGATATATCCTCATTGTTTGAAATTTGTCTTCCTCTTTCTACGGGAGGATTAGACCGTAAATTCCTATTAACAGAATCAGTAAAGGAGGTCATTTGAGGGAGTAATTTTGATGGAGGTTTTTGAGAGAATGTTTTTCTAGAGCAAGGGATTTTCCCTTTTCTTTTGCTCTCCTCTTGATATCTTGTTTTTTCTTCGATCCTGTTCACACAAATGTTAAAATGTTCTTGTGAATTATATTGATGAATTATTTTGTCAGGAAAACACAACTTTTGAGAAAGACTATTAATAGAACATGATTTCACAAGATTTAAATCCTTTATTCGAGGTTTTTGGAGAAAATCAAATTTAAGAGTTTTTTGTTTGATTTTTGAAGAAATACCAATTTCATTCACAATGTATGGTGTAATGAGATTTATGAAAGGAGTTCCAAGAATGACAGTATGATGAATATTCTCAACCAAAACAAGTGCAGTTTTTAAGGAAATCCCATTGTTAATAATTAAAACATCAGTTTTAGAATTAACTCTGAGTTTGGTATTATTTGCAGCAGTTAACCTTTCATGAGTATCTTTTTGATATTTTTTGGGAACAATACCTGTTGTTATACAGTTTAGATCCGCACCTGTATCAAACAAAGCTGCAACATCAATTTTGTGATCTTTAGAGAACCGAACTGTGATTTTGATAATGTATTTCCTTGAAGTTATTTCTCTTAAAATGAAAAGGGATTTATCTGAATGAATATTTTGAATGTTTTGGATTTCTTCACTTTCACTATCTTCCTCTTCCCCTTCTGAATTTTTTGAAAGATTTTGAACAATTTCATTAAGTATCCTGGAGTTTTGAATTTCTTTTTGTTGTAATTCTTTTAATTCAACTTTGACCTGTTTAATTTCTTTTTGGAGATCTTCAAAAGTTAGAGCTCTATTTTGAATTTTCTTTTGTTTTCCAAGAATGCTAGTTAAATCATAAATGTTTTTGGCGAGTTTTGGCAAAAGAGTGTCTTCTGTTGAATTAGCTGATTTGAGAATTTTATCCATATATTGTGTTTTAATTTCAGCATCAGTGACATACCTTAAGACATCCAGAAGATCTTTTGATCTTTATTCAGAACATTTAATTGGCTTTCAGAACAAAAAGGATTTTCAAAATCATCAGAAGAAATAATATCATCATTTGGCAAAGACATCTCATTTTCTTTTTTGGGAGAATTTTGGGAATCATTTTCAGAAGAATCATTTAATAAGGAAAAAATTTGGCCCATGGTTTCTTGATCAATGGAAGATAATGCTTGGATCTTACCTTTGAGTTTACAGTAATTTGCAGTATGGCCTTTTTGGTGACATTTGTAACACTCGATATCTTTAAGGGGTTTTCTGAAAAGAGGTTTTCTTCTTTCTGGTTTTTTGTAATATTCTTCATTTGATTTTGAGGGTTTTTTGGAGGGGTTCCTATGAGGCCTTTTTTCATTGGGACTTTCGCAACTTCCAGGACAATCGGATAATTTTTTCAAGTTCATGTCGAACTGTTGACAAAAATCTCCTAACTCTGTTTTTGTTTGTTTGAGCTCTTTTTTGAGATGTTTTTGAAGTTTTAAATCTTGACAAATTTTCATTCCTTCCTGTTGTGTTAGACTAAACAATTGTCCATAAGTATAATCATCATAAGAAATGATCTGTTTACCTAATACTTCTCATATTTTGTTTCTGACTTTTTCACCGAGAAGGGTAGGTAATCCTGCAAGAAATTTTTCTTTCCAGAAAGGTTGATTTGAATCTTCTCTAAGCATAATTCTAGTCATGAATGTATTTTTGTACCAAGAAAACTGACTAAGCTTTTTGCATTTAAGATTTGAAAGTAATTCAGCATTCTTGTTTTTGAAATGAGTTGGGTCACCTATGAAATGTAATGAAATGGTGAGAATTAAGGTAGCAACAGCATCTTCTAAAGGATTTCCCTCATCATCTAAAATGATTGTACCATCTTCATCTGTTTTGTAAGAATTTAAAATAAGCTCTCTCTCTCTTTCATTAAGATGGTAATCCCACCAAACTTTCAATTGCCCTGAGAACCCAGCTATAAGAAGCTCAGCAATGGTTTTATCATGTGTTCCTACTTGTGTTTTGTAAGCATTGGCAGCTATGGTCATTTGTTGGAGGGTATTTAGAATATTGTATTCAGTCAACCCGTCAATGTTCCATTCATAAATGGATGAAGCATTGTAACGAGATTGGGAAACGGGTTTTGAAATTCCTAAATCTGGAGCAGGAATAATTTGGACAAGAGTTTGGTGATTTGGAAACCACTCAATCTTGTTGATTTTGGGCTTAGGACTTTCAGGACATTTAGAGGAATCAGAATTAATCTTAAGCATATTGACCCTAAGTTTTGAATCATAACTATCTAGAGCAATTTGATCAAGATAAGAAATTTTTGAAGAAAGTTTATTAAATTCTTTTTGAAGAATATGAGCAAACTTGGATTTGTTTTCATGTAAATTTTTGACACTTTTCTTGGATATTTGAAATGGTTTAAAGATGGGTTTTGTGACCTTGTTTTCAAGAGATTCCTCTACTTTTGTATATTTCTCAATTCTATCAAGTTGTTTTGGAATAGTATTCAGGTTTGCATTAGCGAAATTATTTTGGGTGATGATGTTAGTAACATTTCTTTTGTCATTGTCTCCAGGTTTTTTTTAAAGGGATTGCTTCTACAGGACCTTCAGGAGTTGTGAGTTTTATACCTTGAAGAGGAAGATGGTTTGAAACGATGATTGTTTGATCAGAAAGAGTTTCCCACTCGGGTTTTTCCTAATTTGATTTTTTGTTTCTTGTTGTAATTGGAGAAATATATTTGAAAGGAAAATGTATGGAATTTTGAGCAGCATAAATGATAAACCAATCAAAGAAGATAATATTAATTTTGTATTCATCTACAAATTCATAAAACTCTTTTTTAATTTGCTTTTTCTCTAACTTCAGAAATTTTTTGGAAAACCATTCTCTTTTTTCTTTGTTGTAACCTGAGCAGAAATCTGCATTTAGATACTCTACATCAGCTATAAATTCTCTTGTGATGACATTTAATTCATTGAGAGCAGAGAAAGTTGGACTTGTGGGTTCAGAATTGGTTGCTTCTTTTTGATAAATTGGTCTGGGAATTTTTAATGTATAATCAACAGAATGAAAAGAATTCTCTGAAACATCAGATGTAGAGTACCTGAATTTTGAAGGACCTTCATCAAAAGCTTTGTGAGGAATTCGCACTGGAAAAGTATTTTGTTTTGGATGATTTTTTCTATTAAAAGAAAGTCTTACCCTTTGTAATACCCCGAAATATTTTAGAAGATTTTATTCAACTTATGTTACCCTCTGGTGAGTTAGAAAATAAGTTGGGTCCTTAAATGACTCAAATAAAGGAAAATCGCAGCCAGGGAAATCTGTTAAATCTAATTTGATCAAAAATTACCTTAAAAATATGTTATGATATTTTTCTCGGGTTGATAGAAAATATTTCAAGAATCATGCCAACCTTTAAAATTTCAAATTTCGAGTTCAAATGAACTATTGGCACAACTTTAAATTGGAAAATAATAAATTTAATAGAAAAAGGCACATCCGTCATTATCCAATTTCTTTTTCAAAAGATTATCTTATTCGTAATTATCCTTTTCTTTTTCCATCATTATCCTCTTTCTTTTATTCGTTATTATCCTATTTATTTTTCCTCTATAAATAGGAGCTTAAGGTTTCATTTTCATTCATTTTCAAAATCAAAACGCCGAGCAGCTTCCAGAAAATGTACGACTCTAGTTTCCTATTTCAATTCTGAAATAGTCATTTTGAAGGTGTCAACGCGTAGATCACGAATACATGATTGAAATGATGACACGAAAGATGATCACGATGGAAAATCATTATGACCGCCGCCAATTCCTAGGAGAAGGTACTTTCTCCGATTCTGGTCATTCGGACCGATGAATTTAGAAATTTCAAGTTCTAAATATGCTTATATTTCAATTATCTGTAATTCTACCGATTTCGATTTTTGATGTTGTGAGTTTTCGGTATTTTTCCCCATTTTCATTTTATGTAAATCTCAGATCTACTCTTCCTGGATAGTCGTATTAGAAATCTTCTTTTTATAATTAGTCTTTGATCATTTGGATCTTATAGTTAACCGGAATAGATTTTTGATTTCTCGTCGTTTGAAATCCGGATCCGAATATTATATTATAAATCTGCCCAATTCGAATTTATGTTCTATCCGTCCGGTCTTTGATCTGATTATACCATTAAATTCCTTATTTTCTGCACTATCAAAAATTGTACTTTTGAGCGAAAATCCAACGAGTATCGAGCTCGATCGAGACCGATACATTTTCAGCTAAAATCTGTGAATATTGTTACCGAAACTCCCATTTCACCCATTTTGGGTCGTCAAATCGAAAATGTTTCTTCTCGAAAGTTGCTCCAAATATTATTTCCTATAAGCCTGCCAAATTTCGCGATCTCGTTGCGAGTTTTGAATAATTTTGATTATTTAAAGTAGACAGTTATTTTTATACCGGGAGCATGTATTATCGAAAAATTCTAAAATTCTCATTCTTTAGTCTTGGCACATATAGTATCATCCCTGAATATTTTCGTAATTTCTGAGCAGTTAAAAAGTGTTGTGGTGTAGATTTGGTAAAATTTGGATAAATGACAAGTTTTGGAAAGAGACCTCTGTCAAATCAGTTGATCCCAGTAAAGCAAGAATAACGTTTTTTAATTTATTTCCTTCTTCGTCGGAATTATTCAAGGTCTCTAGAGTTCGCGCAATCTATTTTAGAATAGAATAGAATTAATAATAGTTCCGTTTATAGTAGATTAATTCCCGAAAATATAGTGATTATCCTGAGTTGAAGTTTACATTCTGTATTACCAGCTGAGCTAAAGAAAGAGTATCAGGGTTGATTCTTCATAAGTTAGCTTTTTAGAATCCCGAGAAAGGTGGGCTATTATATTTTTGCAAATTGTATCTTTCGAGCTATTAAGCTCTGCTTTGCTAAAATTGCATATGTGACTATCTGTGTTAAATATTTACATGCTACTGTATGTTGTCGGAGTCTCATAAACCAGCGCTGTGTCAATGTGAGTAGCTACAGTATGCATGCATTCTTTGTCCTGCCCTACTCCTTCTCGGTGAGACTAAAATGAAACACTTATTGGTTATACTCTTTGGGTATACTATGGCCATACTCAACGTTATGCGCTGGTGATGTAGTTTGGGTTGCAGGCAGTGACGGGTTATATTCTTAAGCACTTCACGATAAAATGTTTTGGTGAACTTAGGTTGCTTCCAACTTTTAAACCTCCTAAGTTTCACTACCTGCATGAACACAGATAGATTACTTTAATAAAATGATTTGCATAACTTGAAGTGTAAAACTTGCCCACTGAGTGCATTAGTACTCAGCCCAAATCTTTTCAAACATTTTCAGGTAAGTAGGCTGGAGCGTGGAGGTGACGAGGCTGAGATATGGGCTATTATGATTTACATATTTTTCTGTTGTCCATTTTTATTAGTATTCTGTTAAGAATTGAGTTTCCGCACATATGATATTCTTTTGCTAACTGCTAATAACTCTGATCTTCGTATTTTGTTGATATGATTCTGCTTCTCTAATTCTGAACATTTGTGACTTCCTAGTTAACATGTATCATATGCTTAGCTACATAATTATTTAAAGGGGAGGAAGCCCGTCTTTCGTTATGTCTATTTGATCATTCATTTTGGCCTATGGAAGGGCTTCATTTTTTCAGCATATTGGTGTCTGTTTCTTTTGTCGACCTATGAATGGGTCTATTGATTGTTGGTATCTAGTTATTTGTTTCCATTTGGCCTATGGAAGGGCTTCATTTGTTCACGAAGACATTTCTCACACATTAACAATGTTTATATATGAAGTCGATCAAAGCAACAATACCCAAATCTTTCCATGCCCTGTCTGAGCCAAAAACTTATGAAAAAAAAAGCAGAACCTAAAAACTAAAACTAAAAATAAAAATAGAAAATGGAAGAATGACGGTGAGTGCTATAGATTGAGAAGCTTGGGGGAAGAGACATTCAATAATCCTCCAAATTAATGGCATATGCAATCAACATAGATGAATCAACTGGGTAAAAATTAAAAGAAATTGTTGCGTAAAAAAAATCCATAACGAAATCATTACGGCAAAAAAAAATAGAAAAATCAATCAATTGAAATTGTATCAAATCGAAATTTACCTTCCGAAAATGCGAGAAAGAGAGTTGGGCTTCGATCGATCATAAACCACAACAGGTAGCAGATTAAAAAAATTCTAGACGGATCTTTATTCCTTCGCTGCGATTTTAGGTGAAGATTTTCTCTACCTCTCTCTCTTCTCTCTCTCGTTCTCAATTAGGGCGTAGAAGATGAGGGCAGCAGTTTTTGTTTTTTCATGAAAGTTAAGGATATATGGGTCTTTTCAGCAATATTTATTAATACTAATTAGAAGGATTTCTCCAATCATGACCTATTCTGCGGGATTTAAATCCATTAAATAATCCCAAATTTTCGAAATAATCCTGGGTTTGGGGATATCCTAGTTTTTCCATCATTCAAAGTAAACAATAGATTAGCTTATACTATTTTTATCTATCAAGGCTAATCAATCAAAGTAAACACCCCCTAAAGGTCTAATCTTACTGTTGTGTATGATGTAAACGGCGCCCCTTACAGTGCAATTCCACTCCTTGATCTTCTACTGTATTCCCGGACTGTATCTAGATTCAGTATGGGTTGAAATCTACTTGATCAGTATGGAATCTGTGGAGATAAAGAGAACACAAGAGGAGCTGATCATTGACCTTAAAATTTCATCCCCTACCCTCTTATATATAAGAGGGTGGGTGAAATTTCAATGTCCCAACCTGTAAAACCCCAGATTTTTAAATTATGATTAGATGATTCTTAATAGTAATTAAATAGTTAAGGAAGAAATTTAAATCAGGTTTAAGTGAAGTTAGATGTCAGTCACGACTTTAGGAGTTAGTTTCTGGTGAAATCGTATTTTCGGAAATTTTGATCTTAACTCTGTTTTGGTCAAAATTGGTCTCGTTAGAAAGGTTTTAACTCAAGGAGTGTGCCGGTGTTCCCGGAATTTTATTCTGAAGTCATTTGAGTTCCCAGTGATGAAAAACGTATTTAAATGGAGGAATGAATAGTAACTTTTGCGTGCGTTCGTGTTTTGAGAAATTTACAAAATCCTCCTTGTTAATCCAAGTCTTGTTCTGTCAGGCCTTTCCTATGAGAAATGACTCACGGATTCCGTTGGTGTTCATGGATTTCCATTCTGAGGTCAATCGAACGTTCGGGAGCAAAATCTGTCAGTCTGAGTGAATAGTAAAAAGTAATTCCAAAAAGGGAATCTTTGCTCGTCTTTCTTCAGACGACCCCGTCTTGTTCACGAATCAAGTTGGTTCACTAGTATTCGAGCCAATGAGTCCCCCAGTATTTTTAGATTTCATGTCTGAGGTCATTTGGACCTCGACATCGAATAAAGCAGCTTTTAACCGAACCTGGGGTAACTTTTGCAGTGTTTCCGCACTGGAGTGGCTTCTCAAGGAAGCCAAACTCCCCTCTATAAATACAAGGCCATCCCTTTTGCTTTCTTTTGCTCATTTATCATCTATTTCACTTCCTAGAGAGTGGGAAAGCTTTGAGAGCCGAGAAAGTTCTGTCAAAGTAAAAAAAAACCGTTCTTCGTGAGTGTTCTACAAGACGACGAGTGGAGTGGCGTGGAAGGGATGCGGTGAGGGAAGGTGCTAGGGGCGCCGTTGGGTTGTACCGGGTGGCTCTGCCGCCATTGCAACTCGACGAGACGCCGAGCTAGCTACCTGCCTTCGATGCACCTAACCCTGTCCATTCTTGTTCGTCGGTCTCGATTTCCATTTCTTTTCCGTGATTTAAATTCCGCATTTACTTTCCGTTCTTCGTGTTATCCATATTCTTTGTTATTACTCATTCACTTTCTGCCTAAAGTTATATTTCGATTCTCGTTAAAGTTCCAAGTTATAGCATTTCCGTTATAATCCTCGTTATTATTCCCGTTGTTATTCTCGTCATTATTTCATATAATTGGTCTCGTTATTTTGTTTAAATCCCGTTCAAGTTATATTTAAAGATTTCGTCGTTATTTTAAATTTTTAAAGAGGATTATCGTGTTTATGCTGTTATAATGCCAAATTTCTTTTTAAGTTAAAACATGTCGTTTCATGTTAATTTCATGTTTTTAAAATTATTATAAGTGTTCTAAGTGTTCTTCATGTTCGTCGAAGGAATCGATGAACACTGAAGAAACCCAGAAGAAATGAAGTTTGCCCAGAAATTAGGCGGAGGAGAGAGAAAGAGAAAGGCCACCGAGGCGGGGGGTGCTTCGCGGTGCAACACCTCCCGCGGCCAAAGGGCCTTCGCCAGTGCAAGGGTTCGTCGCGGCGGGGGAGTGCCCGCCGGCGCTGGTGTGCGCCGCGGCGCAGCCCCTTCCCCGTGTTGTTCCACGTCGATTCTTCATCTATCTTTCGTACCCTCTTTTCGAGCCTTTCGAGTTGTGTTTTTCCAAACTAACCTCAAGTTATTTCCAAGTTTAATTTAAGAAGATTCTCAAGCTATCTCCGAGTTATTTTGAGTAAACTTTTCAAGTTGTTTTCCGTCTAGAACTTGAGAAATCAATGTGTGTTGTTCAAATAAATTCTTCTCGAATTTTATTAAGTCATTAAGTCGTGCAATCTGTATTTAAGTCTTAGATTGAGGTCTTCGGGTTAGTTATTGTTATTTCTCATTTTAGATGTTTGATTTCTTCGAAAGAGGTGGCTAAGTCGATGATTTGACATTTGTAGCAGGAAGTGAGCCCCGTGAAAATCTAGAGAAGGATCGTCAACTAATTGCTTTACCTTCTGTCCAGTAGTCGAGGTGGGTAAATCTATACTTATCTAAAGTTTGAGCTAATAAGCTGTTAGGAAAAACTATCAAGGAACCCTAGATCAGGTTTTGATGAGATGTCAAAATTATTTATGAAAAACTGACCAAAGTTCAAGCTGATCGAAGCTGACCAGCCCAGGGCATCATCAAAGAAGAACTCAAGAAGAGTCGAAGTCAACCGATCTGAAGAATGGCCCACAAGTTGAAAGACACATCATCCAGTCTAAATTTCAACTTGGCTGAGGAATCATACTAGTCCAAGCAAGCTGACAACCGAGTCAGCTGAACTGAGGAAGAAATGAGTTGACCAAAGATTGAAAAAACTGATAGAATGTCAGTTTATGCCAAAGACTAGCAGTAGCCAATTGGAGCAATGGCCAGACTCAGCTGATAAGCCCAGAACTGCCAACTGGAGCGATAGCCAGACTCAGCTGATAAGCCCAGAATTGCTAACTAGAGCGATAGCCAGTCTCAGCTGACAAGTCTAGAACTGCCAACTGGAGTGATAGGCAGACTCAGCTGACAAGCCCAGAACTGCCAACTGGAGCGATAGCCAGACTCAGCTGATAAGCCCAGAACTGCCAGCTGGAGCGATAGCCAGACTCCGCTGATCAGCCCAGAACTGCCAACTGGAGCGATAGCCAGACTCAGCTAATAAGTCCAGAACTGCCAACTGGAGCAACATGCAGACTCAGCTAACAAGCCCAGAACCGCCAACTGGAGCAATAGTCAAACTCAGCTGACAAGCTCAGAACTGCCAGCTGGGACGATAATGTAACTGAGCTGAGAAATCCAAAACTACCAACTGAAATTCCAAATTGCCAATAGAGTTGAAGCCAGAAGACTCCTGGAGTGTATTGCTTAAATCAGCGTATCTTGGAATAAATGCTCCTTCAAAGATCCTGGAATTTAATGAAGATCGATTGGCAGAGTAACGGCTACTTCAACCAAATGATCCAAGCGATCATTTAAGACCACCTGTCATTGATGAGCCAACAGAGCCACTGATCAAATAGACAATGGAACTCAATGGTCATAAAGTCACTCCTCTATAAAAGACGGGTGAATCAGAGTTTTAAACACTCTTTGCAACCACAAATTCCTGCCAACCTTCGCATATACAAGCAGAGCTTTTCTTTCTCCCTCCCACTCAAGCTCAAGTGCAACGTTTGATAGACACTGCGAAAGTCAAATGCAAAAGAAGAATTCACTGAATCAATATACTCAGCCAGCTGTTGACAATCCAACCAGGGCAACCTTCTCAGTTCCAGCTATTCAACGATCAACTACTCAACTCAATCAAAGGAGCACATCAGTTGATACCCCCTTATTCAAGACTAACCTCTTGAAGATCGAAAGAGATCTAAAACCTTGTAAAGACGACAATAGCACCTACCTTCCTAGCGAGCAGTTAGGGACTTCAACTGTGAGTCGTCGACCAGCTGAGGTAGCAAGCAGTTACCAGGTTCAGCCAACTGTCCTTCATTGTGTAATTTGTAAAGAAACTCAAGTTATATAGTGAAGTTGCCCTTCTGCCGAAGGAAGAGAGGACGTAGAAGTTTGAGACTTCGAACCTCTATAAATCTCTTGTGTGTTGTACTATATTGTTCATTGCATATCTCTAACTGCACACAACATCACATAAGCTACACTTAAACTGTCTCAACTGATTATCAAAGTTTGTGCATATATAAGTTTCATCAAGCGAGTCAAAGGGCCCTGTTATTCCGCATCTAAAGTAAAAAATTTTGAATCAGTTTATTCACCCCCCCTCTAAACTGATACCGACTCATTCAGGACCAACAAGTTGTATCAGAGCGGTTGATTCTAAGGATCATCCGTTTCTGCAGATCAACTGAATCAGATCTAATATATGTGCTAACATTCCAGCTATGGGAAACCATAAGCTACCTTTGTTTTCAGTTAAGAACTATGATAACTGGAGCAGGATAATGAAGGCGCATCTCTGCTCAATTCATGAGAATATGTGGGAAGTCATTGAAGAAGGTCCAATCATCATCATGATGGACACTGATGCCCACATAGTTGATATCAATCAACCGGCAAGGATCCCGAAGCTAACTAATCTTCTCACCAGTGAAGAGAAGAAGTTGAAGAATCTAGAGTTCGTTGCTCAAGCTGCATTATTTCAAACTCTAGATGAAGATCGTATGAAGGATACAAAGAACTGCACAACTGCCAAAGAGATATGGGACTTACTAGCAGATCTTTGCAGAGAGTCCGAAGCTATAAAAGGAAATAAGCTCCAACTGGCAGTTGACAGGTATGAATCCTTTAAAATGCAGGCAGAAGAGTCCATCTCAAGTCTTGAAACTAGATTTCTGGGCATCATCAGTGAGATGAACAACCTCGGGAGAAGTTATCCCAATTCAGAGATGAATTCCAAAATATTGGATAATCTCACTGATGAATGGGATATGAAAGTGATAGCTACAAAGAAGTCAAGAAACCTAAACAGCATCACTCCAAGGGAACTATTTGGTTCTCTTAAAGCTCATGAGTATAGTCTAAACCGAAAAGGAGAAGCGTCAACATCGTCAGCTCAAGACGCAGCTTTCGATGGCGAAAGGCCCAAGTTTAGAGACGTTCGAGGAAAAAACAACTTCCGACCTAGGAGTTCACCAGCCAAAGTAAACCAAGGTAGATCTTCAACTGAACGGAAAAGGGAGGCAACTGAAAAGAAGGAGAATCTAACTGATGACATCAATGATCAGATTCAATCAGTTACCAAGTTGCTAGAAAAGCTGAAGAGAGCCCGGGATAAACAATCAGTTTCACCTCAAACTGATGAAATCCCAAAAGCTGAAAAAGCCTACCAACCAGCTGAACCATTCAGGAGTGGCAATCACAATCTTGGAGAATGTTTTCATTGTCATAAACAGGGACATTACAAGTTCGAATGTCCAGAACTCCCCGAAGACAAGAAAGCCAAAGTGAAAAAAAGCTTCTTCAAAAGAAAAGTAATGGTCGCAAGTCTCGAGAATGCTGTGCTGGATGATTCAGATTATCCTTCTGGAATTGATTCTGACGGCTACAGCTCAGATGATGATGAAGTATTATTCTGTCTCATGGCTGACCATGATGAAGAGGTTAGTACAACTGACTCTCAAACTTCTTTTTATCATATTAACGAAGCAACTATCTCTAGTAATGAACTTGATGTGAAACTCATGATGCTGGAAGACCAATTAGCTTTAATCTCTTGTTTGCATGTTGAACTGAAATATGAAAATGATGAACTGAGAAACAAGGTCAGGAAACTGAGCATTGATCATGAAAGATTAGAGTATCTTGAATCTCAGTTTACAGAATTTGAAAAATTGAAACTGAGAACTACTGATCTAGAGGAAGAAAACCAAAAACTCAAGCAAGAGATCCTTGAAAAAGAAAAGGTAAATCTAAAGTTCAAAAAGGGATCTCAGACTCTAGATGAAATACTCAGTCATCAAAGAACTGGAACTCACAGCTCAGGGCTAGGATATAGCAGGTTCACTGCCCAAGAAAAGGGAAAAGCAGTTGCTCAACGTAGTGATAAGGGAATCCTAAAAGGGTTCACGAGATCTCAGGATCAGCCAGCTGAGTCAAACAAAGGAAAAGGAATATTGAAAAATCCCCAAACTCAGCCTAGACAATTTGGTCAGTTCTACCAATCTAAAACACTTAGTCAGCCAAAGCCCAGTTCCCAGCCAAGACCATCAGTTCACTCAAGTCAGTCCACTTATCCAAAGCCTCTAGTTCAAGAAAGGCCACCAGTTCAGTATAAAATACCCTCAAGGCAAACTAGCAGATCAGTTCACTATGAAAAGAAATATCAGTTTAGATCTCAAGCCTACCCTGCTAAGCAGTTTAATCAAAACACTTCTAGGAGAGATCAAAGAAAATCATTTCAACCTTATCACCTTTACGATGAATATTTGGATTCCAGAAATGAACTAATAGCTGATCTAAAAGGGTTCAATCCAATGAACTGGAAACATACAAGACATTGGCCTAATTGAAGAGCTTAGAAATCTCGAAATAATTGTGTACTAGTTGAATTGTTTTATCCCACTAACTTTCAACGCAGGTACCACTCAACTGATGAAACAATCAAAATCAGTTGACTCTTTGAGTGATAAGAAGCCAAAAGTTTGGCAAGTCTGGATTCCAAAAGGCTTAATGTATAAAAAAGGACCCGATATGAAACGGGTCCCTAAATGCTAATCCTTTTCTCTGCAGGACAAGAGCATCCTATCTCTGAAGAAAACCAAAGACATTTGGTATCTAGATAGCGGGTGCTCCAAGCACATGACCAGAAATAGAGAAGATCTCGACGGTTATGAAGAAATCAAAGGTCCACTCGTCACATTTGGAGACAATTCCAAAAGCCGAACCATTGGAGAAGGGTTCGTTGTCAAAGGAAAAGTAGTAGTGAATGGAGTCTCCCACGTGGATGGACTAAAGCACAAATTACTCAGCATCAGTCAGCTGTGGGACAATGGCCACTCAGTTGACTTCACCAAAAACTCCTGCAATATAAGAGACAAGTCAACTGGAGTAATTTTGCTAACCGGCATTAGGAGAGACAACATGTACATTGTTGACTGGATAACCGGCTACTCAGAAGCTTGCTTTCTCTCAAAAGGACCAACTGAAGCAAGCTGGCTATGGCATCGATGACTGAACCACCTCAACTTCAAAATAATCAACTACCTAGCAAAGAAAGAGCTAGTTGAGGGGCTTCCCAAGGAGATATACAAGAAAACAGGTGTATGCGGATCATGTCTAAAAGGGAAGCAAGTGAAGTCATCCTTCAAGAATAAGAATCATCCACCAGGAACAACTGACTGTCTTTAATTGCTACACATGGATTTGTTTGGTCCAGTTAGACCTCAAACTCCAAAAGGCAAAAGATTCACTCTTGTAGTAGTTGATGATTACTCAAGATATACATGGGTGGAATTCTTGAGGAGCAAAGATGAAACATATGACAAGCTCACGGGGCTGATCAGAAGATTACAAACTGAAAAGTAAATATCAGTTCAAAGGATTTGTTCCGACAATGGAACTGAGTTTGTGAATCAACACAAGATCAGCTTCCTCAACCAGCTTGGGATTACTCATGAACACTCAGCTGTAAGAACTTCACAACAAAGTGGTGTAGCTGAACAGCGCAACCGAACACTAAAGGAAGCAACTCGAGCGATGATAGCTGATGCGAAAGTAGCTGAAGGATACTGGGCTGAAGCAGTCAAAACAGCTTGTCATACTCAAAATCGAAGTGTCATTATAGCAGCCCATGACAAGACACCTTATGAACTGTACAAGGGTCGTAAGCCTTCAATCTGATATTTTAAAATATTTGGCTGTAAATATTGTATTGACAACAATGGCAAGACTCAATTGAAAGCCTTTAGTGCTAAAGCTGATGAGGGAATATTTCTTGGGTATAACTGTCCTCATGCAGAAGCTTATACAGTGTTCAATAAACAAACTCTTGTTGTGGAAATAACATGTCATGTGGTATTTGATGAATTTGCTAATGAGTACAAGAACAAAGAAACTATAGACACATCAGTTCAAGTACTACTTAGTGAAACCGAAAATTCACAGGACTATGTGGATCACATTGTTCCAGAGTGGTTTGAAGTTTCATTAGGAGAAGACAATGAAACTGGTACTAAACCAGTTGAGAAAAACTTGGTCAATGAAGACACAAATCGTGCTGAGACCGCAAACCTTACAAATGAAGTAAAGGGAAGATATGATGAGAATGTCGAGCCAACTGATGAACGAGCAACTGATGACGTCATCACAGAAGAGCCAGCTGAGGATCTAGCTGAAGCCATATTGCCCAAGTGGCTCCGAAGCCACCCAACTGACAAGATAGTTGGTGATCCAAGAAGTCGAGTTCAAACCAGAGGATCAACTGAGCATGTATTATTCACATGCTTCATCTCTCAAACTGAACCAGTAAACATCAAAGAGGCCTTAGAAGATTCAGACTGGATCATGGCTATGCAAGAAAAATTGAACCAGTTCACATGAAATGACGTATGATTTCTTATTGACAGGCCAAAAACCCAGAAGGTCATTGGTACAAAATGGGTGTTTCACAACAAACTAGATGAACAAGGAGTGATCACAAGAAACAAGGCCAGACTGGTAGCCAAAGGTTACTCACAAAGTGAAGGAATCAACTTTGATAAGACATTTGTGCCAGTTGCAAGATTGGAAGCCATCATACTGTTCCTAGCCTATGCAGCTCACTTTAACTTCACAGTCTACCAAATGGATGTCAAGAGTGCTTTTCTTCAAGGAATGCTCAAAGAGGACGTGTATGTCGAGCAACCGCCAGGCTTTGAAATTGGTGATCAAGTCTTCAAACTGAAAAAGGCTCTCTACGGATTAAAGCAAGCTCCAAGAGTGTGGTATGAAACTCTAACATCATTCTTGCTGAAAAATGGGTTTCAAAAAGGAGTCATTGATCGAACTCTATTCTGAATAGAACGATCAACTAAGATCTTAATGGTTCAAATTTATGTGGATGACATAATTTTTGGATCAAAGAGCAAAGATCTATGCACATGGATCGTTCAACTGATGCAAAGTGAATTTGAGATGAGCATGATGGGAGAAATGACATTATTCCTAGGACTCCAAGTGAAGCAGCTGAAAGATGGAATTCATATTAGCCAGGCGAAGTACACCAAGGAGCTAGTCAAGAAGTTTGGAGTAAGTAAAGGAATAACTCTCAAGGTTCCAATGAACACATCAATTCAGCTAACTCTTGATGAAGAAGGAGAATCAATTAGCCAAACTTACTACAGATGGATCATTGGGTCCTTACTTTACTTAACAGCCAGCCGGCCAGACATCTCATATTCAGTCGGTTTATGTGCGCGGTTTCAAGCCAATCCAAAGAAAAGTCATCTTGAAGCAGCTAAGAGAATGATCAAATATCTCAAAGGAACCATAAATATTGGATTATGGTATCCCAGAGATGATAGTTTGAGTTTAATTGGATATTCAGACTCAGACTTTGGTGGATGCAAGATTGACAGAAAAAGCACCAGTGGAACATGTCAGTTTCTTGGAAGCAAATTGATATCCTGGTTTAGTAAGAAGTAGCACTCAGTTGCCATGTCAACAACTGAAGCAGAGCATGTAGCTGCTGTGCTCAAATACTCTGGATGAAGCAACAGTTGAAGGATTACAAAATTGAAACTAAAGAAGTGCCTATCTACTGTGACAACAATAGTGCAATTGCGATATCTCAAAATCTAGTTCTACATTCAAGAACTAAGCACATTGACATAAGGTACCACTTCATCAGAGATCACATCGAGAAGAAAGACATATGCATCAAATATGTTAATACTGAGAAGCAGATAGCCGACATCTTTACCAAACCATTGCCTGAAGCAAGGTTTATGGAGCTATGCATACAGTTGGGACTGCTGGAGCTAGCATCACAGGATGAAAATGATGAACTGGAAGAAAAAGGCCAAGGCACCACTCCAGCTGAAGAGAGAAACTGAGTCAAAAAGATGAGAAACTGATCAGTTCGCCACATAATCCATCAGTTTGAAGTATATGCAAGAAACTGCTGAGAAATGAGTAAACTAGAAATGATCAGTTTCCTCCATCAGTTCAATTGAATCATCAGTTCAGTCACTCAGACGGATGATCCAGTCAGTTATACAGAACATACAAGCTGCAAATTGATCAAGCTGACGAAGGAGTCATAGGAACTGAAGCAAACTCAAAAGGAGATATCAGTTCAAGGACCAGCTGAAGGAGAACAGCTGAACTGAGAAGCAGCTGAATGAGATCTCAGCAGTCAAGATCAGTCAGGAACTGATAAAACCATCAGTTACGGTCAAACCCAATTGATGACGTAATCATTTTTCAAGCCAAGGAGAAACTGCTGAAGAGAAAAGATAAGTTCAAAAGTCTCAATAGTGGAAATGGTAAAAATATGTGTCATCCAAATGTTACCGTTGAACCGTCTTTCTCTCTCATCTTTAATCCCCAACGGATAGAAATGAAAAGCCAATCGACGGGTCGATTGATCAAATCCGACCGTTGAATTTGGGGAGACCAAGCGTCACAACCGTTGGATGAACCCCCTCACATTCTATAAAAGGGATGGCTGGATTTTCATTTTTACTTTTACCGATCTCAAGCACAGTAAAGAATTCAAGCATCTCTCATTCATTACTTCTCGAAACTGTTCTAAAGGATTTTCATAAGTAAAAGCACCCAGTTCATAACTTCAGTCAAAGCCACTTTATCCCTATTTGATCATTCACCTCAAATAAAAACAACATGGCTGATAGATGCACACCAGCTGTTCGACAAAACAGCTGGTGATTCTTCACAAGGATTCCAAAGAAATCTCTATAGAGATAATTTTTTGGATATAGGCGCTTACAGAGAGAAGTGCTTAAACTCTGCCCTCTGCAACTCACTGATCGCAAAGATAAAGGATATTGGGTTGAAAAGCTTCACAGAAGAGTATCTATCGAAAATATATCCAGAGGCTGTGGTTGAGTTTTATTTTAACTCAAGAGGCTACGATGACAGAATCGAGACAGAAGTTCGTATAGTCGAACTGATCTTAACTCCAGAACTGCTCGGGAAACTGTTCAAACTGCTAACCACCGGAACACAACTGCAAGATGTTCAAGTGGATCAAGAGGAAGCCTACCGCCAGTGGAAGCGGGAAGAATGCTTAGATGTGTACAAAAGAAGTACACTCATGTCTCTTCTTCAAGAAGAATACAAGATTCTGGCCTCAGTTGCTGCTAGGATGATCACCGGAACAACTAGAAGCCACTTAGAAATGTCAACTGGAACCAATATCCTTCAAAAGCAGTCAGCCAACTGCTGCTTCCTCCAAGAAAACTGAGGAGTCATCAAGAAGAAAGGGCAAGGAGATGACAACATCCCAATAAGCCAGATGTTGGGAAGTTCAATTAAAGCGAAGCCTCTACGTCAAGTTCACTTTGGATCATTGATTGATTCACCAGAAGAAGTAATATCTACAAGACCAGTTCAGTTTAAGGAAAGAACTAGGAAGCCGAAGAAGAAGCCCTCAGCAGTTGAAACAAAAGGAAAGAAGAAGAAGAAGTCAGGGCCTCCACCTCATCCTCAACTGCCTCCTCGTAACATCAAGATAATTGATATTATGCAAGTCGAGAATGATGATATAGTTCCTCACAGAGGAGTTCCCCCAAAGGATTCAGGAGCAGACTTCTTCAGAATTGCTTGCCCGTCGATGGGAGAAACAGAAGAGAACATCAGAGCTCTATCAAGAGCTGAAATCATCAAATGTTGGGCTGATGAACAAGTCCAAAGGTTTATAGCTGAGAACTTCATCGAGGATGTGACTGGACTTCCTACTCTGTATGAAGCTCTAACAAGGTACGTCTACTGGTACCTTTGGAGACACTGCTTCAACTCTGAAGCCCATTTTCTCCTAACCACACTGCACGGGACGAGCTTCTGGAGGAGGGAAGAAAGATGGAGTATGGATTGGGCGGGACAGGAGACTCTAGAGCAAAATCCAGTCATAACATTGAAAAGAATGCTAGCCATTCGAAGGAACCACCCACGTCTTGCTGAGCAAAATCTGGTAGAAGCAATGAATGACTTGCTTATCTGGGCAAATATCAGACTGCCACCTCGTCGAACTCAAGCTGAGTAGCAACAATTGAAATCCCCTCAAGTTCAACAACATTAGATGCTCACTGAATTGCTAAAACTCAGACGGGAGCAGCTTAAGGAAGGGCAGGAGCTGTTCGATCAAGAAGTTCAAAGAAGTCATCAAAGGGCTGAAACTTCTGAAGCTCACAACACAAGGGAAACTGCTATAACATCTGTGGCCAGGCAGTTAACATTCGAAGGAACCCCTCACCCAGATGACGTCATCATTGATCTCCTGGAGGACTCACCTGAGCAGCCGGCCGCTGATGAACACACAGCTAGTGACCTGGAATTTGAGGAAATGCTCAAGTTCCCCACTCTGTCAGATCTCCCAGTTGAGGAAGAACTACAAGAACCAACTGAAGAAACTCAACTGCCCGAGGAGCAAACTGAAGCACAAATTGCTCATTTCCTCGAGTCAACTCTAAAGACAGCTGAGCATGATCAGTCAACTGACCAGATATCTCAAGAAACTGAACAATCTACATATCAAGGTACACTTGCTATAACTGTATACATTGATCCAATACAGAGAGCACTTCAAGCTATCACTCAAATTGCCGCGCCAGAGACCTCATCAGAGTCAATATATGATGAGATCATCACTATGGAGACAGAAGATATTTGTCACACAGTTCCTTGCGAGGAACTTATTGAAACTGAAGAAGGGGAGGAAACGGACTCAAGAACAGTCCAGTTCGAGGCTCAACCTAGCAGTTCCACAGCTCAGCTCCCTCCACACTATGTGGAACTGATTGTGTCCCTACAACATCAGGTTAAACTGTATGACTCCCAGCAGCAACAGTTTAGACTGCACATTGAGCAAATCAAGCAGCTGAAAGCACAACAGAGACTCCAGTTCGCTGAAACTGAGTCAGCTAGCAGCACCAAGGATGATGATGAGGAGCCCACCGAACCGCTGGCAAAGAGAAGAAAAACTGATCACAAGAAGGACTAGAGGCTGATCACACTTAAACATGATTAGAAAAGCCTTAAGTACACTTCTTGTTAATCAGTTGTAATTATCTTTTGATTAATATTTATAAAATTTTATTTCTTTTTATTTTCAAATAAATGTCAAGCTTTACATTTATTTTAAAATTTTGACCGTTGTAAATCAATGACACGTGTCAAGGTTATTAATTGCCAATGACCAAAAGAAATTAGAGGTTAGTACCATTTCAACCATCATATCTATGAGCCTGTCCACACACTCATAAAAGCCTCTCTCTCTCAAGCCTCTCAAAAAGGCCTCCTCCTCCAAAAGGATCTCAAAACCTCTCTCTCCCAAAAAGATCTTGAATTCTCAAAAATTCCAACCAACCTCAAAGATGGCCAAACTATCCAGATCTTCAAACTCCTTCAAAAGCCAACTTATGAGAGATAAATTCCTTGATAGACAGAAATTTCAATTGATTCTTGATGAATCAAAGAATCCAATTCTTCTGTCAAATCTTCACAAAACAGGAGTTCTTCACTACCTGGAAACACCACCAAAATTATTTAGATAAAATTTGGTGAGTGAATTTTTGCTTCAAGCAAAATTATCTGCAGATGGAAAGATGATATCTTTAGTGGCTCAAGGAAGGATGTTACACATCAATGAGAAAACAATTGCTGAAGCATTCCAACTCCTACAAGAAGGATTATTCATTCAAGATCTAAAGGAATCTGCAGAGTCGCACTGGAGAGACTGGAAAGCCTCAACCTGCTACAAGCAATTCAGTTTTACCACCGCTAAAACTGATCTCAAGCCTGAGTATGGAGTTCTACTTGACATAACGAACAAGATGATGTTCGGAGCAATTGGAAGTCTAAGCCAACTCACCCAAGAGAGATACAAGGTCATGATTCACTTTGCTGAAGGAAGACAAACAAACTGGGCAGAATTTGTCTTTCAACAATTCAAGCATCAAGTCATCAAGGCTGCAGACTCAAAGAAATCTGGCAAGTTTAAGTCCAAGGTAGGACTTGTTCTGAGGATGAGAAAAATGCTTGAAGACCTGCTGAAGCTCCCAAGTGATGAATCACTACCGATTCTGATCTCCGACTGGATCCCCAAGAAAGGAACTGCTCATCTACAGTCCCTGAAGAAGAAGAGAAAAGGAAATGCCAAGATGAGCAACCAAAGTTCGAGCAACTCAACTTCCAATGTCATTCACTCTCCAAAATCAAAGAACGGATCACCAGTTGATTTCCAGGTTTGCTCTGATCCAGATGAGCTTATTCCATTCATTGGAATACCCTATCCAAACTATAGAGCAGACTTCTTCAGAGGCACATGCCCCCCGCTCTAGCTGACTGAAGAGAATATTCGTACTTTCTACAGTGGTGAATATGCAGTTAAAAGTACACAAAACGAAGTGACCAATCTCCTTCTCACGCACTTCACAGTTGTTGCACAACGAGATCAAGAGTTATTCAAACAACTTTACCGATATTTCTATTGGTACAATTGGAGACATTCTATGTCTATCCAGTCTCACTTCTTGCTAACTGCCTTTCATGGCATGAGATTCTGGCAAAGAGAAGAAACATGGAGCATTAAATGGATAGGCTCATCAAATCTATTCCCTCCAACCATTGTGCAAGTTCAGCACATCATGAATCACCGAATGGTTAACAAGATCCCATCAACTGCCTTACTGGCCGAATTCAAATCCAGATTCATGTTCCAAGCCGTTGGAACTACAGGACAACTAGTCAACTGCCCTACTGACTCACTTTGTCGTCGGCTGAACTTTGATAATCTATCAAGTTAGTCAGCTGAGCCATCTCAACGATCCTCATCTGCTGTCCAAAGGATAGAACCCCACCTATCCCACACTGCAGTCATAGCTTCTCAAAGGAATACAAGACATAATGATGCAATAGACAGTGACGATGAAGATACTGCCACATCACCAAATCTCTTATCCAAAAGCTATGTGACTCCACTGCTCACGTCAAGCTCAAAAGGTGCGCAGTTGACCAAGAAAAATGATCAGTTTCGATCA
Source organism: Perilla frutescens (assembly GCA_026008535.1). Taxonomy (NCBI): domain Eukaryota; kingdom Viridiplantae; phylum Streptophyta; class Magnoliopsida; order Lamiales; family Lamiaceae; genus Perilla; species Perilla frutescens. The sequence continues at coordinate 23,185,102 of BRKX01000002.1, forward strand.
TCGCCAAAGGGAATCTCACACTCTCTTAGTCAAAGGATGAAGAGCTCATTAGTTGAGATCCAGCTTCACCTTCGCCAAGCCAAGAAAACGGAAAGGCCTGCATCATCAACGCACAAAATTGCATCCAAAAAAAGCAATGTAGCCAGTCCAGCTAGGCCATTCAAGAAGTGAAAATTGTCTACAGAAAAGCCGAGCAACTGATCAAACTGACTGAAATTCAGTTGCAGCCTCAACTGCAGTCAGCTCAGCAATGACAAACGAGTATCAATACTCAACTGCTCAACCAACCGCCACATCATCAATCAGTTGGATTGTATCCCAACTGACTAAGGATAAATTTTTTAAATTCAAAAGCTGACCTTAAATATATTATTACTGTTGCGATTATGAAATATCTTATATTATGTGTCAATGATTACAATTTGAAAATTGGCTCTATATCACAAAGTTGTCATTAATATCTCTGCATGGATCTTAAACCAACTCTTCACAGAGGTAAAGAAAATATACTTTAATGCGCTATAAATAGAAAGATCTGTAGAAAATATTTCGCTATTTATGGCAAGTACCCCATTTTCAAAATGATTACATCTCAGCCACACGATCATAAAGTCATTTAACCATTGAACGACTAAGATACATATATCATTAATTCAGCTAATCAACCATCAAATTGGATGACTGATCAGCCAAGAAAAGCAATCGAGTACTCTCGATTCTTGCATACACAAGATGCATAAATATGAGTAAAGAGATGAAGGCTCCGATCACCTGAAAATCTCTCTTTCTTATTCGATCTTTAGCTAAGCCTTCTCTCACTCATCAAAACTCTTGCATTTCTAAACTGAATATCATATCTTTACAGAAATGAAGCCCCCATTTCCCATGGTGGATATTAAAGCTCTTGAACGCAAAATGAGAAAGGACAAGTCTCTAAATTTAGAGATGCTAAATGCACTTCTTGGCCCGGATGTCTTTCAACAGATTTATCGACCATTGGCGGCGACTGGATTGCTTCCTTTCTTAACACAGTTGCCGGTCAAGAACATACCTGATTATGTCACCGAGTTCTACTACACTGCAACTATCAACAGCGACAACATCATCTCCACCGTAAAGAATCAAGTGATCACAGTCACTAAGGACACGATGATGTCCACTCTACACCTCCCCGGCAAAGGTGCAGACGTGATGGACCTAAATCTGCCATCCAAACATGAGTTATGGAAAATCTGGAAGCTTCCTCACGTGCACCACAACGACAGTTCGCACAGATTAAAGGAGAGCTTGCAAAGTGATATCATCCAGCTTGTGGATATCACCAGCCATATTGTCCATGGCAACATCGAGATTGTTCATCTCTCCGAGATCAAGGCTCATATCACAGCTGCCCTCTACTTTGGATGTCAAGCCGACTGGGCTTTCTACATCCTTGCGCAACTGAGAGCCAACATCGAGCCAGCGGTGTATGATCCGTCAATTGGCACATTCCAAGAATGAGTCGGCTTTATGAACCGCATAAGCCACATCATACAAAGCCAGTTTGATGAGATTATACCAACTAGCGAACTCCTTAGAAGACGGGACATGCTCCCCACAATCTACTGCCATCCGACCTCAAAGCGTCTATACCCACAAGGGCCTTCCAGCTCAGATCGTGGAAAGGCGCCCTTGGAGGCAACCGTTAGCTTCACTGATGAAAGAGAGCTGATGCTGGAGAGTGCATCTCTTTTAAGGCTAAGTGATCAGCCCACAATATCAACCAGCTCCCAACCTCCACCTTTAGTCCAAAGCGACTATATTGAGGTTGATTTTGAAGCGGTTCTAGACCACCAGCTCCGAAGCTGCTTTGGTCTCATTGAGGATTCTGACTCCTTCCTCTTCGCGCAACTACGGTGGTACTTTCAGTACCATATTTGGCGCTTTCAACTGGATGAGTCAACTATGTTTCACCTCATCCATACCCGTGGCTCCGCCTTCTGGATCAGCGAGGGCACATGGAGTCGAAACTGGATGAATCATCCACTTTTCTCACCTCCAACACTCTCGGAGATCATGGATTCGATGATCAAGCGAATCTAGCTCGGGATACCCACTGATGTCCCTCTCCCCGACAATGAACCAGCCAACTCCTCGTGTGCACCCTTCGTTAGTGATCTACCACTCCCTTCAACTGATAAGATCTTCACCAGCTTGGCCCCCATGAGCTTCAGAGAGCAAGACATCTCTGATCCAGGTCAATTCATGCCAACTGAAGATGTTATACATGGCTTTCTCCGCCCATGCAAATTTCTTCAGTTCCCACAGCTCATGATGACAATTTGGCCACTGCCTTCACTCTTCTGCCAAATCTGTCATTACCATCATGTGATTCACTTTACCTTTTGGATGATGCCAAAAAGGGGGAAGATGGACAGTATGATGGATGGATGACTCTTTGGGATCAAATTCAAAGAGAAATTCATCATGAGGAGGAAGATCAGCTTCAGGGAGAAGTATGGACACTACAAGGAGTCCAAGAAAGAGGAGAATCAAGCAGAAGCAAAAAGAGCAATCGGAGCAACATTCAGGAAGTAGATTAGTAGTCTTAACTACTAACTCTTGAATCTCTTGAAATTATGCCTTAAAATGAATATATAATACAAGTTTTGATATGATTCTACTTCAAGCTTGAATGTTTTGACATAATTCTTTACGCTCTGAAACATCAGTCACTCTCTGATATCTGAATGAGAAGCATGATTAAATCTAAACTGCTCTTAAAATTAGCATGCTCTGATATTTGAAAGTTAAACATGAATGACAAATGCTCTAACAATTGAATGAAAATCATGAGTCAATTTGTCTCAATATGCTATGAATATGACATGCTCTAATATTTGAAAAATAAGCATGAATGACAAATGCTCTAATAATTGAATGAAAATCATGAGTCAATTTGTCTCAATATGCTATGAATGTGCTCTGACTGAAAGATTCTAGCATTTGCTACATTGGCAGTTTTTCCATCATCATCAACTAAGTTTTGACATCATCAAAAATGGGGAAATTGTTAGGAAAAACTATAAGGGAACCCTAGATCAGGTTTTGATGAGATGTTAAAATTATTTATGAAAAACTGACCAAAGTTCAAGCTGATCGAAGCTGACCAGCCCAGGGCATCATCAAAGAAGAACTCAAGAAGAGTCAAAGTCAACCAATCTGAAGAATGGCCCACAAGTTGAAAGACACGTCATCCAGTCTAAAGTTCAACTTGGCTAAGGAATCATACCAGTCAAAGCAAGCTGACAACCGAGTCACCTGAACTGAAGGAGAAAGTAGTTGACCAAAGATTGAAAAAACTGATAGAATGTCAGTTTATGCCAAAGACTGGCAGTAGCCAACTGGAGCAATGGCCAGACTCAGCTGATAAGCCCAGAACTGTCAATTGGAGCGATAGCCAGACTCAGCTGAGAAGCCCAGAACTGCCAACTGGAGCGATAGACAGACTCAGCTGACAAGCCCAGAACTGCCAAGTGGAGGGATAGCCAGACTCAACTGACAAGCCCAGAACTGCCAACTGGAGTGATAGCCAGACTCAGCTGATAAGCCCAGAACTGCCAACTAAAGCGATAGCCAGACTCAGCTAATAAGTCCAGAACTGCCAACTGGAGCAACAAGCAGACTCAACTGACAAGCCTAGAACCACCAACTCGAGCAATAGTCAAACTCAGCTGACAAGCTCAGAACTGCCAGCTGGGACAATAATGTAACTGAGCTGAGAATTCCAAAACTGCCAACTGAAATTCCAAACTGCCAAGAGAGCTGAAGCCAAAAGACTCCTGGAGTGTATTGCTTAAATCAGCGTATCTTGGAATAAATGCTCCTTCAAAGATCCTGGAATTTAATGAAGATCGATTGACAGAGTAACGGCTACTTCAACCAAATGATCCAAACGATCATTTAAGACCACCTGCCATTGATGATCCAACAGAGCCACTGATCAAATGGATAATGGAACTCAACGGTCATAAAGTCACTCATCTATAAAAGACGGGTGAATCAGAGTTTTAAACACTCTTCGCAACCACAAATTCCTGCCAATCTTCGTATATACAAGCAGAGCTTTTCTTTCTCCCTCCCACTCAAGCTCAAGTGGAACGTTTGATAGAAACTGCGAAACTCAAACTGAGAAGAAGAATTCACTGAATCAACATACTCAGCCAGCTATTGATGATCCAACCAGGGTAACCTTCTCAGTTCCAGCTATTCAGCGATCAACTACTCAGCTCAATCAAAGGAGCACATCAGTTGATGCCCCCTTGTTCAAGACTAACCTCTTGAAGATCGAAAGAGATCTAAAACCTTGTAAAGACGACAATAGCACCTACCTTCCTAGCGAGCAGTTAGAGACTTCAAGTGTAAGCCATCGACTAGCTGAGGTATCGAGCAGTTACCAGGTTCAGCCAACTGTCCTTCATTGTGTAATTTGTAAAGAAACTTAAGTTATATAGTGAAGTTGCCCTTCTGCGGAAGGAAGAGCATGCGTAGAAGTTTGAGACTTCGAACCTCTATAAATCTCTTGTGTGCTGTACTACATTGTTCATTGCATATCTCTAACTGCACATAACATCACACAAGCTGCACTTAAACTGTCTCAACTGATTATCAAAGTTTGTGCATAGATAAGTTTCATCAAGTGAGTCAAAGGGCCCTGTTATTCCGCATCTAAAGTAAAAGTTTTTGAATCAGTTTATTCACCTCCCTCTAAACTGATACTGACTCGCCCGGGACCAACATAAGCTCTAGAAGCATATAGGGCAAATGAGATATCCAATAAAATATTTTACTTTACCTGATTGATCTGTGTACAAGGAAGGAACGAAATGAAGGATGTTATATGATAATTGAACTCTCAAGTATGTTAAGAATGCTAGAAACGTTTAAGTATTGTTAATGATTAGCATGAGATTTTTAGAATTGTATTTAGTAGCACTTTGTATTTATTTACGTTCATTTCCTCGTATTTGAATGTTTATGCTTTATTAAAGCTTGTATAGTTAACGATTAAGAATTGCCTTGTTAGGGTAGTGTTAATTCCCTCATAGGCTGAAGATCATACTATATTAAAGGATTAGCCCCTAGACTTTGCTCTAGGTTGATTTTAAGGTTAAGGAAGGAAGGAACTTAGCATTTTCTTAAGCAGGATTTGAGCTCAGAGAATTCGTGATCCTTTGATGACTAAGGTGAGTCACTGCTGGGTTAATTCCCTCGCAAACTCAATTGGATATTCGAGGTAATCCCTCTTATGTCCAAAGGCATGCCTAAGGGTACATTTGACGTCAGGTTTGAGCCAGGTTGGGCCCAAAAGTAAAGAAAATGTTTTGCAGATATGGAGAAGGCTTTTGCATTTTGCTCTCCATATACCGCCAGTTTATTATTGGATATTTCTCAAGTTATTAAAGAAGCTTTATTAAAACCCAGTGAGTACATTAGTGCTCACGCCCTCTCTTTTTCAAATGTTTTCAGGTTGAGATGCTGAGGATGATGGTGGCTGTGGATGTGGGTTGGCTGCCAAGATTGTTTTGTTATTATATGAGTTTCTTTTGAAATCCCATTATGTGTCTTGCTACTCTGATTCACTCTTTCTAATTCCGTTCAAGTTCTATTACGATTATCGAGATTCTATGAATATTTTTCTAGACATGTTTATCTATATATAAAGATACATTTGTAACAGCCCGGTCTCGAAGATGGGGATGGGGTTGTTGTGCGTAAAATAGCACGAAAAATCAAAAATCCAGGGGGGTGTTTTTAAAATTAAACTAAGTTAGCGCCTCAAGAACTTAGGCAACTTAACTTTATGACTTGGAAGAACTATCATTTTTAATGAATCAATAAGGGTCAAATGGGTCAAAGGATTCACTCGAGTCAAAGGAATGCCAAATCATAGGCCAACTGAAATTTAAATAGAATCCAAAGACAAACAGATAGGGATTTGACTTTTCAAATAAACAAGACCTCATCATAGGTCACATCAACTAAGACTCATAAATAGGTCGGAGTCAAATATACCTTATTGTCCTATTCATAGGACGGATCAAGAAACTACTTCAGGTTAACTTGGACGAGCAGAAACATGCTTGAAAGAAAAGGCCTCTTTATAGGCGAACAGTAATAACAATCATTCAAGGCTTATTCAAAAGTCAACTGAAGATGAATAGATACCAGAATGCTCAACAGGTATGACTATTCAAATAACTCGGAATCAATAAAGGCATAGACGGGTATGTCAAAATAACATACTTCAAAGACTTTATTAATAACTAGAATTCATAGCATTTAAGACATGCAATTCTCAAGAATCAAGTTACATTAATCAAGACTAGATACTAATATTAGAGTACTTAGCAGAAACTTAGCGGAAGAAAACATGTAACCATATAGAGCAACAAATGTACTCAGTGGGGTTTTACGAGAAAACTCTTTAATAAACTTTGGAATATCTAATTTAAACTGGCGGCATATGGAGAGCAAAACGCAAAAGCCCTCTCCATACCCACAAAACCTTTTACTTCCTTTCTTGGCGCCTTTCCTGGCTCAAACATGTTGTCTACTGCACCCTTATGCCTTAGGATGAGAGAGGAGTTACCTCAAGTATCCTCTGCGTATGCGAGGGGATTACCCAGCAATGACTCCCTTTACTTTCAAATGTTCAACATTAGTGACACGAAGGTCACGACATGATAATGTAAATAAACTGTTCTTTGAGCTCGATAACCTGCTTACAACACAAGCTATATCCTTCCTTAACTTCCTTCCTTACTTAACCTTAACCTTCCTTACTTAAGTTAGCTAACAATACCAAGCCTAGAGCAATCATCTAAGGCTAATCCTTTAATTGAGCATGATCTCGGCCTATAAGGGATTTATAACTTACCCTAAAAGGGAATCCTTAACTATACGAGCTTTAACGAAGCATAACATTCAAATGCGAGGAAATAAACGCGGATAAACATCGATTGCAATTAAAGCAATTCTAGATCTCAGGCTAGCATCAATTGTATTTAAACAATTCTAGCATATTTAAATATACTTGAGAGTTCACTTAACTTATAATAACTTACTTTATCTTATCAAACTCAAATAAAAATTCAACAATATCATGCATATAACTTCCTTTATTCTTTTCCTTTCCTTGTACAGAGACTAAACAGGCAGAGCATAAAATATTTTAATTGGATATTCATCATGCCCTATCATGCTTCTAGAGCTTAATAGCTCAAACCTTATACTTGCATTAGAACCACCCACCTCGATGACGAAGATCTCAATAACGAGCATGTAGATGGAGCAACGAGCCGAAAATCCTTCCTCGGGTCTCCTCGGGATTCACCTTATCTTTATGAAAGCCGATCAATGAATTAAAACCTTATTCGAGCTCCTAATAAGACACCAAAATGATATCGAAATCCTTGACCCTTAACTATAACTTAAAACATGAGAATTTAAAAGATTAAGGCATCCGAAATTACCACAAAAGAGGACGGAAAATTCGATTCGAACGATGGAGATTCTGGACTGTCGGCCACTTCTACCTCGTAGATCATCGAAAGAGTTTCGATTTGAGTACCCATGGGCCTCGTAACTCTAACAGAGGCAAAAGCTATGGCCTCCACACGAAAACATGCCGGAGCTGCCGAACTAGCCCGCGCGCCCAAGCGCCACGGCGCCCTTGCCCCTCCCGGGGCTGCCTGCCCCCGCGGTGCTGCCTACTGCCCCCGCGGGGCTCCTCTACTCTCTCTCTCTACTCTACAGAAATGAGATGAAGAAATGAAATGAGCGAGGATAAAGGGAGGGGTGCTCCCCTATTTATAGCCAAAAATATGGTTTCCTCGGGAAGCTTATGCAGTGCAATAATATTGCTTTAAAAATATCGGGTTCGGATAAAAGACGCTTTATTCGATAGCGAGGTCCAAATGACCTCGTTCATTAAATCCGAAAATACCGGTAGGTTCGTTAGCTCGAGTACTATTGAATCATCTTGACTCGGAATAAAGAACGAGTCATTTTGAAAGAAAACGAGAAATTAATCTCTTTTCAAAAATAAAGTTACTATTCCACGCAAGGGACAAATAAAATTTCCGACCGTTCAATTGACCTCAGAATGAAAATTCGAGAACGCCAACGGATTCCTTGAGAAATTTACCATAGGATAGGCTTGAAAAATCAAGGCTCGGGCCAACACAGGAGATTTCGCAAATTTCTAACGATCGCGCTCCTACGGAAAAACACTATTCATAACTCCTTTAAACGAGATTTAAATCACAGGGAACTCAAACGACTTCAGATTCAAAATTCGAAAACACCGGCATGCTCCTTGGGTCAACACCTTTCAAACATGACCAATATTGGCTGCGACTGAGCTGGAATCAAAATTCTCAAAAATACGATTTTACAAAAAATAATCCTAAAAACACAATTAAGAACCGAAACATCCTAATTATGCTCAAAATCCTTCTTCATATTTCCTAATTAAAATTAGGAATTAATTAATCACCTTCTGAAAATCCGGATTGTTACATTCTACACCCCTTAAAAAAATTTCATCCCGAAATTTACTTCCTCTTAACTGAGATCTGGATACTTTCTAAGAATCCAGAGTCTCACTGGAACGACATAGGTTCGAAACCTTTAGTATACGGCTAAGAATAGCCTGAGGCCTTCCTTAATAAAATAGTCCTTACGCAGGACTAGTACTTCTATAATCGTTCTTCTTTTCTTCCTTATGAAATCTCTCTTGAAATATCGCTTTACACGAGCTCCTTATGATCTTGCATTCAAGCGGACTTCTAGAAACTATTCGATCAACGAGATAAATAAAAGAAAACTTCACCAAGCTTGCTCCTTGAGCACGGACAATCTCAACAAGTCCATCCTTCTTTTATTTCGCTTGGCTTTATTTTTACTTCTGACTTTACTTCACGCAACCTTGAGAAACCTTAATAAACTCGAACTAGATGACAAACTCGAATCAATCGAGCACCTCCTTCGATGGTTCCTTGCACGCTCTATCACATTCGATAACTTGTTTTATCTTCATCTTTAACTTCTTGAGGTTCGACTTCTCCGTCTTCTTAGGGCGTACTTCGCGATGCGCTTCCAAACCTTAATTCTTGACGCAACTTAAATCCAAACTTCTTCATCGCAGCCGTCTCTTTTTCTTGAAGTAGTCATCTGACTCCATGGCTCCTGCTGATGGTCACCATCGCTTGCAGGCATGATGATCGCATGTCTGGATCTGAACTGCACGTTTGGAACATACTTGCCGACATTCCTTAGATTACCACCAAACGCAATGAGCTGAGAAATCTTCTTGGAAACGCACGTCCTAAACATAGATAATATTATCTAGCGCTTACTCAGATTCCACTTCCTTCTAGGAAATACTATCTCTTATTCCTCCAACCTTGACTAAAAGGAATACTACTATAACTCTCTGCTTTACTCCAAGATCCAGACTCGAGTTCTATGAGTGGGAGCAAAATAAACGAACGCCTCTGAGTGAGAACTTTATTTTAATTAATAATTTCTTGACAAAGTCAAAATATAGAAAGAATATAACACTTGGTTATATATGCCAAAAATATTGCCTTTTCAGAGGACTTATTAACTTGAAGGATTCTTGCACATAACAAAGATATGGAAGAAATAGACGGTTAGTAACTAAAAATCATGCTTCAATATTCTCTCAAAGGCGTCAGTATAGCCTATCAAGGAAATGCTATTACTGATTCTTGATGATCAAAGAAGTATCATCCAAAAGATTGTAAATTATCCAAGCAGATATAATCAAAGAATTTCAAATGGTATAAATAGATAATTTCAATTGATACAAAGCTATTGAAGAGAAATTGATTCAATTAACAAGAGAATAAATCGATTCCAAAAGAGAATGAACAAATCGATTCTATTGACATGAGAACGAATAAACAGACTTAACAAAACTTTCATCAAACTGAAACTCTCAATCTTTCGAACACTAGGTCTATCTTCTTAACGATTTTCTTCGAGTCTTCTCTTTCTTTTTTGAGCATTACGCATCTTCTTCTTGGCGAGGTTGCTATGAAAAAGCACGAGTCGGCTGGACTCAAATGGCTGCGCTTGGCCAGAAAAGTGATATCCAGGGATCTCTTCCTATCTATCAAAAGGGAAACGGCAAAGCGACTTAATCTATGGATCCTTCTGGACTTAATATAACTTGACTTCAACATCCTCTAGAAGCTCGGTAGAACACCGATATATCTTCAAACTCTCTTAGCTACAGTCGTAACGACAATCTTCTTCTTCATTAATTAGCTTGAAGCAAGCGATAACTCTGGGCATTTGAACGCGACGTGGACTTGAATGTCCTTCCTTTGAATCAACGAGCTTCTATTGAAGGAAATGAATCTTCATTCCTTGCAAACACGATTAGATCTTTGAACGAGACTTCTCTTGAGTTGAAAAATCTTGCGTGGGGATTCCTTGAACTTGCGTTGGATCCGCAATCTGGTAACTCGCCTTTAACTTGACTGCTTCTCTTCTTGCTTATCGCTCGAAACTGAACTTCATGACCTTCTTCTCGATTCTACTAAAATCACGAAATCCTTTATCCTTCTGATGAGCGCTCTATAAATGTTCTTTCGAACTAATTCTACTTAACCTTGCTCCTCAAGAGGGAACTTACTCAATCTAGGGTTCTTTTAAGAGAACCTTAAGGGAATTCTAGAATTCTCCTTAATTCAAGCTCGCTATAGTCTATGTTCTAACTATATTCTCTATGCCTCATTCATCCTTAACTCATCCTTAAATCATTTTCTTATGGGCAGTAGACAAACTTTTTAACAAAAGAAGATTTTCAAATCAACTTTCAAACTTTATAACTCTACTCAAAATTTTTTGACGGTCCAAAATAACCGAAGTAGTTTGAGTATTTGCAGAAATAATATTCTGAAAAGATTTACTTCTTGATCGAGTCCTTAATGACTCAAAACTCTTAAAACATTGATCTAGAACTTACTTCAATAAGTTCCACTTTAAACTTTGGTATAACCAAAAATTTTATTTCTAAAGAAATAATATTCGATTTCAAAATCGACTAACCTTGTCTTGCTCAAAAATTTTCTCCTCATCTTGTACTTTCAAAAAGTTATACCAAATATAATCAATATACTTTAACTCAATCATACCTTTGCTTTGTTGAAGATGCAAGGGAGGTGGTGAGCTGGATGTTGCTGATTAATACTTTTGAACAATTCAATATTCACATAAGAGTTCAATCAATTACTTTAAGGAGAGACTGGCCTGCAGTGTTTGCAAACCTGTCTCTGATACCAACTGTAACAGCCCGGTCCCGAGGATGGGGATGGGGTTGTTGTGCGTAAAATAGCACGAAAAATCGAAAATCCAGGAGGGTGTTTTTAAAATTAAACTAAGTTAGCGCCTCAAGAACTTAGGCAACTTAACTTTATAACTTAGAAGAACTATCATTTTCAATGAATCAATAAGGGTCAAATGGGTCAAAGGATTCACTCGAGTCAAAGGAATGCCAAATCATAGGCCAACCGAAATTTAAACAGAATCCAAAGACAAACAGATAGGGATTTGACTTTTCAAATAACCAAGACCTCATCATAGGTCACATCAACTAAGACTCATAAATAGGTCGGAGTCAAATATATCTTATTGTCCTATTCAAAGGATGGATCAAGAAAACTACTTAAGGTTAACTTGGACGAGCAGAAACATGCTTGAAAGAAAAAGCCTCTTTGTAGGCGAACAATAATAACAAGCATTCAAGACTTATTCACAAGTCAACTGAAGATGAATAGATACCAGAATGCTCAACAGGTATGACTATTCAAATAACTCGGAATCAATAAAGGCATAGACGGGTATGTCAAAATAACATGCTTCAAAGACTTTATTGATAACTAGAATTCATAGCATTTAAGACATGTTATTCTCAAGAATCAAGTTACATTGAGAAATTCCCGAGCGTTCAATTGACCTCAGAATGAAAATCTGGGAATGCCAACATATTCCTTGAGAAATTTCCCATAGGATAGGCTTGAAAAATCAAGGCTCGGGCCAACACACGAGATTTCGCAAATTTCTAACAATCGCGCTCGTACGGAAAAACACTATTCATAACTCCTTTAAACGCTATTTAAATCATCGGGAACTCAAACGACTTCAGATTCAAAATTCGAAAGCACCGGCATGCTCTTTGGGTCAACGCCTTTCAAACATGACCAAAATTGGCTGCGACTGAGCTGGAATCAAAATTCTCAAAAATACGATTTTACGAAAAATAATCTTAAAAACACAATTAAGAATCGAAACATCCTAATTATGCTCAAAATCCTTCTTCATATTTCCTAATTAAAATTAGGAATTAATTAATCACCTTCTGAAAATCTGGGTTGTTACAACATTATTAGTTTTATTCCTGCTTCTCGAGTATGTTTCCTTTCGCCTATGAAAAGACTCATTCATGTTGGTATCTGTTTATCTATTTTGACCTATAAATGGGCTTATGCTTGTTGGTATCTGATTAGTTAGCCATTTAGTTCCGCTAAAGCATGTTTCTTTCTTAATTAAGTAAACCCGAGTATCGTCGTCTATCTTTTAAAAGTATATCTTTATTCACAAACCTTCTTTGTTAATCTTCTATCTTATTTATTAAACCCTTAATAACACTCCATCCCCATTCGTTAATCCCTATCTCGGGACCGGGCTGTTACAGTTGGTATCAGAGCCAGGTTTGCAACTCTGCAGACCTGTCTCTTTGTTTAAGTTACGCTAAGTTTTTATGTACATATGAATTTCTTCGTGATACGTCACAGCAGCAACCCATAGCTCAACATCACCCCTAGTATCTTCAACAAAAATCAAGGTATGATAGTATAGAGATTTTGGATTTTGAATTCATAAATTTTGAATGCTGGAAATGAAGAGATTTGAGCAAACATACATCTTTTATGGATAAAGGGGAAAACCTTGAGAATAAAATTCCAAGTAAAAAGTATTCTGGTAAAATGATTTTCTTAGGAAGAAAGTTTGAGAAAGAAGTTCTTAATCACAAAGAAAAGTGTTTAAAAATTTATTTTTAAACGTATGTCTTAAAGAAAAGATAAAAGTTTCGAAGAAGAGTTCTCGATTTAAAAGAAAAGGGTTGATTCATTCTCAAATTTTTGTTTTAAAGGAAAAAGTTAAAATTCATAATTAAAGACTGGGGCGCCAAATTTTTTTGTAAAAGTCAACTGTTTAAAGGAAGCTATGCATGCAGATAAGTAGTTTGAATCTAGACGATAGCGTGATCTCAGGAGAACCTCAAGTCTCCTTTTTATAATCTAAACTGATTAAGCTTCATGTTTTTAGATGGTTAAGCATCATTCGTTTACTAGGAATAATGTGCCTCTTTTCCGCCCTGTTCAAGAAAGGAATGACTTGGGAGGAACAGCAGGGAATGTATACGACTTGGAAACATACATCCGTATGTGTAAGAAAGCACCGCCCGCTGAGAGGCCAACAATGTATCGCATCCTGCAGAGCACCATTACCCGTGATCCCAAGACGTATGCTGCAATCGGGAATCTGACAGAATTTCCTCAGCCCTGGTGACTCTTTGGGAGTCAAAGCATGACCACATAAATGCTCCAGCTGAGCAAAATCCCTCCTCCGTCGTAGAATCAGAACTGCTAAGGGCAACTCTGAACAGTCCCCCTGGATTTCAGGCACCGTGCCCTCATGCTGAAGGAACCTCAGAAGCAAGATCCTTGATCGTCTGGGACACTGAGTCTTTGTCCTCCAGAATGCACCATTGGGACCCTGCCTATCAAATATTTACCCCGCAGAGTCTGGGACAGTGTATGCCCCATCAGTTCCCCTAAGGAAGCATGAGAAAATTCAAGTTCGAGGTACCAAAGGCAGATGAAGATGAGGAAGAAGAGGACGCAGAGAAGAAAAGCGGGAAAGAGGTGGAATCATCATTCAAAAGGAAAGGAAAAAAGGCCCAGCGTATAGTTATGGCTTTAGAAGTAGGTAAATGAGGTGTGTTGTTAGAACACCTTGCCGATTTATCCGTCGGCTTTAATCCAGATCTTATAAATGTATTAATCAACCCCTTTAGATTTTAATAGTGGTAGTAATCATCCAAAGGCTACCCTATTTTCGGATGTAACCAAGAACCTCTTTCTTATTAAATGCCAAAATGTCCTCTTATGAGGCAATTTTCCCGCTTTGTTTGATCTATCCTGCATAATCTAAAGACATTATCGAAAGGCATATCTTTTTGCTTTATGCATATTCGAGCGAGCATCGCTAATATCTAGGATTCTTTAGAATCTCTCCGAGAAGACATCAAGCTGAAATCAAATGAAAAATGAGAACGCAACAAGTAAGTCCCGAACCACGGCTCGAAAGTCAAGAATGTGTTTCTCAAACACAACCCTCCGTTTTTTTAATAGTTTAGGAGACCCAATAGGAATCGAGAAATGGGTTTGTTCCTTCGAAGTGAATTTTCGATTTTATAGCTTTTTGAACAATAAAGAATTTGGTTGTGCTCTTTTATGCGCATGGATGGTACGTATTACTAATGAGAATCCGTTCACTTTGGAGTAATAGATGGAGTATGGTTAGGAAGACTTCGAGTGCAAGATATATTAAGAAGTATATCCCGGATTGTTATTATAAGGAAAATCAAGTAGAGATCTGGAGCTAGAAGCAAGAAAAGAGGACGTTGTCAAAGTATGATCAAGAGTTCAATCAGTTATTAAGGCGTGCCACACGTGTGTGGTTTCAGACGAGAAGCAAACTCGTATAGATTAGGTCGTTTTGTTGTACCCCTCCTCATAGGTGAAATTGATCCCCGTATGACACCTTTCCAGCCAAGTGTAGCTAATTGAAGGGAAACCAACCCACGCTATTTCATAGCAACCTCGTAAAGCAAAAGATGCATAATGCTTAAGGAGAGAAATAAAGAGAGAACCCGAAGAAAATCGTTAGGCAGATAGTCCTAGAATTGCCAAATTGAGAGTCTTTAGTAAGATACAAAGTTTTGATGAGTTTATTTATTAATTCTCGTGTGTCAATTAAATCAATCACCCTTCATCAGCTTCATATTAATTAAAATCCTTTATGTCATTTGAAATTCTTCAATTATATCCTCTTGGACAATTTGTACTCTTTTGATGATACTTCTTTGATCATCAAGAATCAGTGATAGCACTTCCTTGTTAGGTTTTGCTAACGCCTTTGTAAAATATTCAGTACGGTTCTCCGTTGCTAACCGTTGACTATTTTCCATACCTTTGCTACGTGCAAGAACCTCTTTCTAGTTCATAAGTCCTCTAAAAAGGCAATGTTTTTAGTATAAATAACCCAGTAATATATCTCTTCCAACTTTTGGAACTTGTTAAAGAATTATTGATCAAGATAAAGTCCTCACTTAGAGGCATTCGTATTGATTTGCTCCAACTCATAGAGCTCGAGTGTGGATCCTTGAATAGAGCAGAGAGTATAAAGAAATATTCCTTTTTGTCATTATTGGAAGAATAAGGGGAAGTAGTCCCAATAGGAAGAAGAATCCAAGTAATGCTAGTTAGTGCCTTTCTAGTAGGACGCGCATCTCTAAAGTAATTTTCTTTCAGCTCGTTATGTTTAAGAGACAAACTAAGAAAAGGTGTCATGTAAGTTCCGAGCGATCAGTCAAAGTTCAGACATGCGATCTTTATGCCTGCAAGCGATGGTGACCTCCAGCAGAAGCTATAGAGTCAGAATACCACCTTAAGAAGTAAAGACAGCTGCAACAAAGGAAGAGGAATGAGAGTTTGCAATAAAAGACATTTCAGTCATAAGAAATTTCCAGATGTATTCCTGTAATACCCCAGATTTTTGAATGAGGTTTAGAGAATTGTTAATCCTAGTTAATTAATTAAAGAAGGAATTTAATTAAGATTAGCTATGTTTGGATGTCAGTCACGACTTTTGGAGTCAGTTTTCGTAAAGATCATCTTTTCGGAAAATATAATCTTAATTCTCTTATTGCCATTTATGGTCTCTTTAGCAAGGTTTTGACTCAAAGAGTACACCGGTAATTTCAGTTATCAAATCCGAGGTCAATTGAGTTCCCGGTGATGGAAAACGTGTTTGAAAAGGGAAATGAATAGTAACTTTTGCGTGCGTTTGTGTTTTGAGAAATTTACGAAATCCTCGTTGTTTATTCAGGTTCAGTTCTGTCAGGCCCCTCTTATGGGAAATGACTCAAGGATTCCGTTGGCGTTCACGGATTGTCATTCTGATGTCAATCGAACGCTCAGGAGCCGAATCTGTCAGTCTGAGTGAATAGTAAAAAGTAATTCCAGAAAGGGAATCTTTGCTCTTCTTTCTTCTGATGAACCCGTGTTCTTCACGAATCAAGTTGGTTCACTAGTGTTCAGGCCAACGAGTCTCCCGGAATTTTTAGATTTCGTGTCTGAAGTTATTTGGACCTCGACATCGAATAAAGCAGCTTTTAACCGAACCCGGGGTAGCTTTTGCAGTATTTCCGCACAGCAATGGCTTCCAAGGGAAGCCAAAGCTTTTCCTATAAATAGGGGACAACCCCCTTTGTAAGTCCTTGCTCATTTCACATCCACTTCACTTCTAAATCGAGAGGGTGAAAAGCTTTGAAAGCCGAGAAGGTTCTCTCGATGTGAAAAGCGTTCTTCGTGAGTGTTCTTCAAGACGACGAGCGGAGTGGCGTGGAAGGGATGCGGCGAGGGAATGTGCTAGGGGTGCCGTTGTAATCGTAGCAGGCAGCTCTGACGCCGTTGTGACTTGACGAGACGCCGAGCTAACCACATTCCTTCAAAGCACCTGACCCCGTCCATTCTTGTTCGTCGGTCTCGATTCCATTTCTTTTTCGTCTTTAAATTCTACATTTACTTTCCGTTCTTTATGTTCTTCGCGTTCTTCATTATTGCTCGTCTAAAGTTACATTTCGATTTTTGTTGAAATTCCAAGTTAATAACGTGTATGATATATTTCTCATTCTTAGTCCGTTATTGTTATTCTAAGAAGATTAACCTCGTTATTCTGTTAAATCTCGTGCAAGCCACATTTAACAATTTTGTCGTTAATCTAATTAAAAAAGAGGATTATCGTGTTTATACCGTTGTAATGCCAAAATTCCTTTTAAGTTAAAAGCATGTTGTTGCATGTTAAATTCAAGTATGTTGTTTTTATAAAATTTCGGGTTAATTGTTCTTCGTGTTCATCGAAGAAATCAACGAACATGAAGAACAGTTGAAGAACACGTTGAAGGAACCCAGAAGAAGAGAGAGAGAAAAGAGAAGGAGAAAGAAAGCCCCGCGGGGGGCGGGGGGGAGGGGGTGCCCCCTCGGCCGCGCCCTAGCCCATCGGGGGCGGGTGCCCGCCGGGGCAGGGCGGCCCCGCGGCGGCGGGTGGCCTGCCGAGGCAAGGTGGCCCCACGGTGTCCCCCCTCTTTCCCCGTTCTTTTCGGCTATTCCCGTACCCCATCTTTCCGATCTTTTCAAGTCTTTTAAATTATGCTACCTTCAATCCATATTCAAGTTTAAATTATAGTAAGGTATTCAAGTTAATTTCAAATTATTTCGGATAAGATATTCAAGTTATTTTCTGTCTAAAAATTTAGAGATCGAGTCGAGAAGTTTCTTAAATAAATTAAATCATTCTCGATCCCCTTATTAAGTCAAAGTCATGTTATCCATGTTAAGTCCTAGCTAAGGAAATATTAGTTGAGTATTATTTAATATCATGCTATTAGAAATCTTCGAAGGAGACCGCTAAGTTGACGATACGACTTTTGTAAGAGGAATCGAGCCTCGGAGTAATACTATGGAAAACCATCAGCTTGTTGCCTCGTCTTCCGTTCTGTGATCATGGTGGGTAAATCTATACTCATCTAAAATTTGAGCTAATGAGCTATAGAAGCATGTTAGGGAAAATGAGATATCCAATAAAGTATTTTTGCTCAGCCTGATTGATCTCTGTACAAGGAAGGAAGAAAAGAAGATATTATGTTTTACTTGAGTTCTAAAGCATGCTTAGAAATGATAGAGCTACTACAGTATTGTTTATGCTTAGCATGAGATGTTTAGATTTATGTTTAGCGTCAAAACATTTCTGTTTACGTTCTTTTCCTGTACCTTAATGTTAAGCTCGCAAAGTTGAGAATTAATGTTTACCTTTTTAGGGTAGTATTAAACCCTTTGTAGGCCGAGATCAGGTAGTATTAAAGGATTAGCCTTAGACATTCTTCTAAGCTTGATATTGCTAACAAGGATAAGAAAGGAAGGAACTTAGCTTAACACTTAAGCAGGATATGAGCTCGAACTAATAAGGGAGTCACTGTTGGGTTTTCCCTCGCAAACTCGTTTGGATATTTGAGGTAACCCCTCTTCTATCCTATGGCATGCCTAAAGGTACAGTTGACGTCAGGTTTGAGCCAAGATGGGCCCAAAGAAAAAGAAAAGCTTTTACGGATATGGAGAGGGCTTTAGCGTTTTGCTCTCCATATACCGTCAGATGATTGTTGGATATCTTGAGGTTTATTAAACTGTTTTATAAAAACCCACTGAGTACATTAGTGCTCATGCCTCCTCTTTTTTAAATGTTTTCAGGTTGAGATGCTGAGGATATTGGTGGCTGTGGATGTGGGTTGGCTGCCAAGACCTTTTTGCTATTATTAATATTTCCTTGGAATCCCACTATGTGATCTGCTACTCTAATACACTCTTTCCAATTCCATTTTTAAGTCTTATTATAATTATCTAGACACTATGAATAATCTCCCAGACATAATTATCTGAGCATAAAATGCATACTAAGTTCTATTTCTACTACTCGAGTATGATTTCCTTTCGTCTAAATCAATGGGTTTGCATGAATTATTAACTATCATCATCAATGCTGATTAGTATCCGTCTGCCCGTTTTATTTATCGTCTAGCAAAAGTAAATATGAGTATTACCGTCTAATCCTCAAAGGCATATCTCGATTGTTAAAACATCCTGCTAATCTTCCATTTTACCACATTAACCCTTTAATGACACCCTGTCCCCATTCATAAACCCCTATTTCGGGACCGGGCTGTTACGGTTGGTATCAGAGCTAGGTTTGCAAAACTATAGGCCTGTTTTTGTTTGAATTGAGTTAAGTGTATATGTATGCATAAGTTGTTCTTTGATAAGTGAAAGCAGCAACCCACAGCTCGCCATCACCCTCGTATCTTCAACCAAAAATCAAGGTATGATAGTATAGAAATTCTAGATTTTGGATTTTGATTTTTGGAATACAGGAAAGGAAAAGATTTGAGCAAGCATACCTGTTTTATGGATAAGAGAAAAACCGTGAGAATGAAATTCCAAGTAAAAGGTGTTCGGGTAAGACGATCTCTGAATGAAAAGTTTGTGAAAGATTTCTCGACCCCAAAAGGTTTACAATTGTACTCAAACAAAAAAAATTGACTCAACGAAATGGTAAACTTATATATTAAAGACCATGGGTACCAAAATTTTTCTTATAAAAACGTCAACTGCTTCAAAACGGAATTGTGCATGCAAGATAGAATCTAGACGATAGTATGATCTCAGGAGAACTTTAGGTTTCCCTTTTATAATCTAGACTGATTAAGCTATTCTCTTCTAGATGGTTAAGCACCGTATGACTGCTAGGAAGAGCGTGCCTCTTTTTCATCCGGTTCAAGAAAGAGTTGAGAGGTTCAGACAAGAAACTTGGGACGGTAACAAACAATTGTTGTCCTTCATGGCAAGGTACCTAGAAAGGTAGGCCTGGGCTAATGGTTACAGAGGAGAGCCTGGGAGTGTATCCGACTTGGAGACCTGCATTCGCATGTGCAAGCACGCACCACCCGCTTGGAGGCATACAATGTACCGCATCTTGCAGAGCACTATCACCCATGATCCCGTAACATATGCTGAAATCGGGAATCTAACGGAGTTCTCCTCAGCCTTAATGGCTCGTTGGGTGACAGAGTATGGCCACGTGCAAGCTTTAGCCGAGCAGCAAGCAACCGAGCAAAACCCCTCTCTCCTGGTAGAACTAGAACTGCAACGGGCGACTCTCAACAGTCCCCCTGGATTTCAGGCAACTCGTCCTCAACATGAAGGAGCCTCAGGAGCGGGACCCTCAAATGTCCGGGGCGTGAACCACCCCGAGTCCCTGTTTTCTTGCACTCCTCAAATGAACCAGTGGACCCCTGCTTACACTTCTCAGAGTCTGGGACAATGTATTTCCCATCAGTACCCCGAAGGGAATGTTCACATGAGAACATTCAAGTTCAGCGTTCCCGAGACAGTTGAAGATGAGGAAGAAGAGGAAGACCTGGAAAAAGGAGGCGAGGAGGAAGTAGGGTCACCTTGCAAGGGAAAGGGAAAGGCTCCAGCCTACAATTAAGCCGTAGTAGGAGGTGTAGGAGGTGTTGCTGTTAGAACACCAAGTTGTTTAATCCATCTATCTGTCTGTTATCTAATATCCGCTTTAACCAAGACTCTAATATGTAATTAATGCTTTAGATTTCCTAAACTCTAAATGTGGCAGTGAATTTTCCAAAAGACTGCCATATCTCAATGTGACCAATAACCCATTCTATCGATGCCAAAAGTCCTCTTAATAAGGCAATTTTCCCATTATGTGTGAATGACGTTTAAATTTCCGCCTTCTTTGATCTATCTTAATTTAAAGACCTTATTGAAAGGCATCCTTGGAAATGTGCAAATTCAATCAAGTGTCGCTAATATCTAGATCCTTACGATGCCGCCTCGAAAACGTCAAGCTGAGAACTTAGATGAGAAGGAACCCGAACAAGCTCCAAACCCCAGACCAAGAGCTGAAAGTGTGTTTCTCAAACATAACCCTCCATCGTTTAATGGTTTAGGAGATCCAATGGACGCTGAAAAATGGGTTCGCTCCTTAGAAAGAAATTTCTATTTCATAGCCTGTTCAGAAGAGGAGAAGTTCAACTGTGCTTTTTTTATGCTGACGGATGATGCGGACTACTGGTGGGAGTCCGTTCGAAGAACCATAACCCCAGATAAATGGGAAGACTATAGTTGGGAAGATTTCAAGCATGATCTGTACCAGAAGTATATCCCGGATTGTTATCGAGAGGCAAAGGAGATGGAGTTCTGGAATCTAAAGCAAGGGAATAAGACAGTGTGAGAATATGATAGAGAATTCAACCAATTGTCAAGGCATGCTCCACATCTAGTGGACACAGACGGGAAGAAAGCACGCAAGTTCAAGAAAGGACTCAGATCCGAGATTGGCATAGCCCTCGCTGGGTAAGAAGACATGTCCTATGGTCGAACTTTAGCGAAAGCATTGAGCATAGAGGCCATCCTCTCTTGAGAGAAAATTCAACCCTCTCAGTTATCTAGTGATCCAAAGGGAAAAAGGATGTGGGAAGGAGGAAGAAGAGATGACAGAGGAAAGAAACCCCACTGGCAAAGCCGAGAGTCGGCCTCGAAGTCAGCCTGGCAACGCCCCTAGCTTTAGGCCGTGTTAAAGGTGCGAAAGAATGCATCCTGGAGTCTGCCGAGCAAATCTAACTGGGTGCTACAACTGTGGTGAAGAGGAGCACTTCAAGAGAGAGTGTCCTAAAGGAAACAATAGACGATCTCAAACACCACAACAACCCCTGTACCCGCAACCACTTCAGCAACTCCTGGAAACCAGCCAAGACAGCAGCAAGGAGGACCTCAGGGTCAAAGGCCGGGGATGAACCCGAGACCGAGCTAAGGACGAGATCAAAGGTCCAACTAAGGATAGAGGCGGCCTCAGCCAGCTCGTACTTATGCTCTCAATCAGCAGCAAGCTGCTAAGGCCCCAGGTAATCTAGCAGGTATGATTACCCTCTTTAAGACGCTAGTTTTAGCTCTCTTCGATACTGGAGCATCGCATTCATTTATAGTTGAGTCTGTTTGTAAGAAACTGAAGATAAAACCCAAGAATGCTGAGAATGCTCTTGAGATAAGTATCCCCTCTGGGAAGAAAATGATGTCTAGGAAGATCTGCTCTAACCTAGAATTGAACATAGAAGGGGAAAACTTTAAGTCAAATCTTTATGTGATAAAGATTCAGGACTTCGACATAATCCTAGGATTAGATTGGTTAGCCTCAGCTTATGCTTCCATAAGCTGCCCTGAGAGGGAGGTAGTGTTTTGACCACCCGGGAAACCTGAGGTGAAGATCTACGGATCAAGGCTGGGAACCAAAATCCCAGTGATATCCGCCCTGAAGGCCACTAAGATGATAAGGAAGAAGAACTGCCAAGCCTTTCTAGTTAATCTGATAAAGAAGGTGGAATGAGAGCTTTCCATTGAAGACGTTCCGGTCGTAAGGGAATATCCCGACATAATCCCAAAGGAGCTACCAGGACTGCCTCCGGACAGGAAAGTGGAATTCACTATAAAATTGGAACCAGGAGCCGCCCCAGTTTCGAAAGCCCCCTACAGAATGGCCCCTAAGGAGTTGCAAGAACTCAAGGTTCAACTGCAAGAATTGCTAGACCTAGGTTTTATCCAACCTAGTGTGTCGCCTTGGGGAGCTTCAATCTTATTTGTAAAGAAAAAGGATGGTATATTGAGAATGTGCATTGACTACAGAGAACTCAATAAGCTAACCATCAAAAATCGATACCCTCTCCCAAGAATAGATGATCTCTTCGATCAGCTCAAGGGAGCAAGTGTCTTCTCCAAGATAGACTTGAGATCTGGGTACCATTAGTTGAAGATCCGAAAGGAAGATGTCCCTAAAACCGTTTTTAGAACTCGTTACAGGCATTACGAGTTTGTGGTAATGCCATTCGGATTAACCAACACTCCAGCAGTGTTCATGGATTTAATGAACCGAGTTTTCCACCCGTATTTAGATACGTTCGTTCTAGTTTTCATAGATGACATTCTTATCTATTCCAAGGATGAAGAAGAACATCAGGAGCACCTAAGAGTAGTTCTGGAGACATTAAGAAAAGAAATGCTTTATGCTAAATTCAGCAAGTGTGAGTTTTGGCTCAAAGAGGTTGCATTTTTAGGTCATATAGTCTCGGTAGAAGGAATCAAAGTGGATCCAGCCAAGATTGAAGCTGTAAGCAACTGGAAGTCTCCAAGAAGCGTGAATGAAGTAAGAAGTTTCCTAGGACTCGCTGGATACTATCGCAGATTCATTGAAGGGTTTTCGACCATATCCAAACCTATAACGCGATTGCTGAAGAAGGATTCCAAGTTCAAATGGACGCCTGAGTGTGAGGAAAGTTTTCAAACCTTGAAGAAGATGCTAACCACAACCCCTGTATTAGCCATTCCGGAAGGGAATGAAGATTTCGTGATTTACGCCGATGCATCGAGGAAAGGATTAGGATGCGTGCTAATGCAGAGAGGAAAGGTGATTGCTTATACTTCCAGACAGCTTAAGAATCACGAGCAGAACTACCCGACGCATGACTTAGAGCTAGCAGCTGTCATTCATGCACTGAAGATCTGGAGGCACTACCTCTACGGAGCCAAGTGTGAGATCTTCTCAGATCACAAGAGCTTGAAGTATTTCTTCGAGCAAAAGGATCTTAACATGAGGCAAAGAAGATGGCTAGAACTCGTGAAAGATTATGACTGCACGATTCACTACCACCCAGGTAAGGCCAATGTGGTAGCAGATGCCCTAAGTAGGAAGGAGAAGGCAGAGTTAGAACTCATCCTAGCTAAGGAGGACCTTCGCAAGGAATTCGAGAAGTTAGGGATTGAGGTGTTAACACCACCCGAGACTATTCAATCTCAAGTTGCCATGATAGTCGCTCAGCCCGACCTAATGCAAAGGATAATTGAAGCCCAGAGAGGAGATGAGTTTCTCAAAAAGAAAAGGGTAGAAGCACGATCTGATAGATCGCAAGATTTCACGGATGACACCGATAACGCGCTCTTATTCAACGGAAGACTCTGCATGCCATGCAAAGAAGAACTAAAAGATAAAATCATGTGCGAAGCACATGACACACCATATACAACACATCCCGGAAGCACCAAGATGTACCAAGACCTCAAGAGGAAATTCTGGTAGAATAATATGAAGAGAGAAATAGCCGCCTTCGTGGAAAGATGTTTAAACTGCCAACAAGTGAAAGCTTTGCATCAAAAACCTTCTGGCTTGCTTCAACCCTTGGAAATCCCGGAATGGAAGTGGGATCATATCAATATGGACATTATCGTAGGATTGCCAAAGTCTAAGTGGGGGAATACCGCTATTTGGGTAATCATGGATCGATTATCTAAATCAGCACATTTTGTTGCTGTTAAGATGACAGACGGGCTAGATCAATTAGCCCAGTTGTATGTTAAGGAAGTTATGCCCCTGCATGGAGTACCGGTCTCGATTACATCGGACCGTGATTCAAGATTTACATCAAGGTTCTGGAGGAGCCTACAAGATGCAATGGGATCAAAGCTCAATTTCAGCACGGCATTCCATCATCAAACGGATGGCCAGTCCGAAAGGACTATCCAGATTCTGGAAGACATGCTTAGAGGAGTCGTCATCGATCAAGGAGGCGATTGGGAAGAGTTTTTGCCTTTGGTAGAATTTGCCTACAATAACAGCTACCAATCATCGATTGGCATGGCCCCTTATGAATCCCTTTACGGAAAGAAGTGTAGATCGCCCCTGTATTGGGACGAAGTGGGAGAAAGAATGATACTTGGACCCGAGATGGTCCAGAAAGCTGTCCAGAAGATCGAGCTTATTTGTCAACGCATCAATGAAGCTCAGGATAGACAGAAGGCCTATGCGGATGAGAGGAGGACGGAGCTCAGTTTCAACGTTGGAGATAAAGTGTTTTTGAAGTTGTCTCCATCAAAAGGAATAATTCGTTTTGGCAAACGAAGCAAATTAAGGCCCAGATTTATCGGACCTTTTGAGATCTTAGAAAAGGTGAATGAAGTAGCCTACAGGTTGGCCTTACCACCCAACCTGAGTAACGTGCATGAGGTTTTTCACGTTTCCATGTTACAAAAATACGTGTTCGATCCAAAGCACGTGATTAGCAAAGAAGAGATAGTTCTGAATGAGGACTTAGCCTATGAGGAAAAGCCCCAAGCCATCATCGATCGAAAGATCCAGAAGCTGAGAAACAAGGAGATCGATCTAGTAAAAGTGATATGGAACCACCATGGTTCAGAGGAAGCAACTTGGGAGCATGAATCCGAACTGCTCAAGAAGTACCCTGATATTGCTTATCATGGTTAGTAAATTTCAAGGACGAAATTTTTTTTAAGGGGAGTAGGATGTAATACCCCAGATTTTTGAATGAGGTTTAGAGAATTTTTAATCCTAGTTAATTAATTAAAGAAGGAATTTAATTAAGGTTAGCTATGTTTGGATGTCAGTCATGACTTTTGGAGTTAGTTTTCGTAAAGATCGTCTTTTCGGAAAATATAATCTTAATTCTCTTATTGTCATTTATGGTCTCTTTAGCAAGGTTTTGACTCAAGGAGTACACCAGTATTTTTGGATATCAAATCCGAGGTCAATTGAGTTCCCGTTGATGGAAAACGTGTTTGAAAAGGGAAATGAATAGTAACTTTTGTGTGCGTTCGTGTTTTGAGAAATTTACGAAATCCTCCTCGTTTATTCAAGTTCAGTTCTGTCAGGCCCCTCTTATGGGAAATGACTCAAGGATTCCGTTGGCATTCACGGATTGTCATTCTGAGGTCAATCGAACGCTCGGGAGCCGAATCAGTAAGTCTGAGTGAATAGTAAAAAGTAATTCCAAAAAGGGAATCTTTGCTCGTCTTTCTTCTAACGAACCCGTCTTCTTCACGAATCAAGTTGGTTCACTAGCGTTCGAGCCAACAAGTCTCTCGATATTTTAAGATTTCGTGTCTGAAGTCATTTGGACCTCGACATCGAATAAAGCAACTTTTAACCGAACCCGGGGTAGCTTTTGCAGTATTTCCGCACAGCAATGGCTTCCCAGGAAAGCCAAAGCTTTTCCTATAAATAGGGGACCACCCCCTTTGTAAATCCTTGCTCATTTCACATCCACTTCACTTCTAAATCGAGAGAGTGAAAAGCTTTGAAAGCCGAGAAGGTTCTGTCGAAGTAAAAAGCGTTCTTCGTGAGTGTTCATCAAGACAACGAGCGGAGTGGCGTGGAAGGGATGTGGCGAGGGAATGTGCTAGGGGCGTCGTTGAAATCGTAGTAGGCGGCTCTGCCGCCATTGCGACTCGACGAGACGCCGAGCTAACCACATTCCTTCGACGCACCTGACCCCGTCCATTCTTGTTCGTCGGTCTCGATTCCATTTCTTTTTTGTCTTTAAATTCCACATTTACTTTCCGTTCTTTACGTTCTTCGCATTCTTCATTATTGCTCGTCTAAAGTTACATTTCGATTTTTGTTGAAATTCCAAGTGAATAACGTGTATGATATATTTCTCATTCTAAGCCCGTTATTGTTATTCTAAGAAGATTAACCTCATTATTCCGTTAAATCCCGTGCAAGCCACATTTAACAATTTTGTCGTTAAACTAATTAAAAAGGAGGATTATCGTGTTTATACCGTTGTAATGCCAAAATTCCTTTTAAGTTAAAAGCATTTTGTTGCATGTTAAATTCAAGTACGTTGTTTTTATAAAATTTTGGGTTAATTCTTCTTCGTGTTTTTCGTGTTCATCGAAGAAATCAACGAACACGAAGAACACGTTGAAGGAACCCAGAAGAAGAGAGAGATAAAAGAGAATGAGAGAGAGAGCCCCGCGGGGGGGGGGGGGGGGGGGTGCCGTCACGCCACGCCCCCCTCGACCGCGCCCCAGTCTGCCGGGGCAGGGCGGCCACGCGGCGGCGGGTGGCCCTCCAGGGCAGGGCGGCCCCGCGACACCCCCCCTCTTCTCCGTGTTGTTTCTGTTTCGTTCCCCGTTCTTTTCGTCTATTCTCGTACCCCTTCTTTCTGATCTTTTCGAGTCTTTTAAATTATGCTACCTTCAATTCATATTCAAGTTTAAATTATATAAAGGTTTTCAAGTTAATTTCAAATTATTTCGGATAAGATATTCAAGTTATTTTCTGTCTAAAAATTTAGAGATCGAGTCGAGAAGTTTCTTAAATAAATTAAATCATTCTCGATCCCCTTATCAAGTCAAAGTCGTGCTATCCATGTTAAGTCCTAGCTAAGGAAATATTAGTTGAGTATTATTTAATATCATGTTATTAGAAATCTTCGAAGGAGACCGCTAAGTCGACGATTCGACTTTTGTAGGAGGAATCAAGCCTTGGAGAAATACTAAGGAAAACCACCAGCTCGTTGCCTCATCTTTCATTCCGTAATCAAGGTGGGTAAATCTATACTTATCTAAAATTTGAGCTAATGAGCTCTAGAAGCATGTTAGGGCAAATGAGATATCCAATAAAGTATTTTTGCTTATCCTGATTGATCTCTGTACAAGGAAGGAAGAAAAGAAGATATTATGTTTTACTTGAGCTCTAAAACATGTTTGGAAATGATAGAGCTACTACAGTATTGTTTATGTTTAGCGTCAAAACATACCTGTTTACGTTCTTTTCCTGTAACTTAATGTTTATGCTTGTTACGCTCGCAAAGTTGAGAATTAAGGTTTGCCTTGTTAGTGTAGTATTAAACCCTTTGTAGGCCTTAATCAGGTAATATTAAAGGATTAGCCTTAGACATTGTTCTAAGCTTGATATTGCTAGCAAGGATAAGAAAGGAAGGAACTTAGCTTAACACTTAAGCAGGATATGAGCTCGAACTAATAAAGGAGTCACTGCTGGATTTTCCCTCGCAAACTCGTTCGGATATTTGAGGTAACCCCTCTTCTATCCTATGGCATGCCTAAGGGTACAGTTGACATCAGGTTTGAGCCAAAATGGGCCCAAAGAAAAAGAAAAGCTTTTACGGATATGGAGAGGGCTTTAGCGTTTTGCTCTCTATATACCGTCAGATGATTGTTGGATATCTTGAGGTTTATTAAAGTGTTTTATAAAAACCCACTGAGTACATTAGTGCTCATGCCCCCTCTTTTTCAAATGTTTTCAGGTTGAGATGCTGAGCATGTTGGTGGTTGTGGATCTGGGTTGGCTGCCAAGACCATTTTGCTATTATTAATATTTCCTTGGAATCCCGCTATGTGATCTGCTACTCTAATACACTCTTTCCAATTTCATTTTTAAGTTTTATTATAATTATCCAGACACTATGAATAATCTCCCAAACATAATTATCTGAGCATAAAATGCATACTAAGTTCTATTTCTACTACTCGAGTATGATTTCCTTTCGTCTAAATCAATGGGTTTGCATGAATTGTTAACTATCGTCATCAATGCTGATTAGTATCTGTCTGCCCGTTTTATTTATCGTTTAGAAAAAGTAAATATGAGTATTACCGTCTAATCCCCAAAGGCATATCTCGATTGTTAAAACATCCTGTTAATCTTCCATTTTACCCCATTAACCCTTTAATGACACCTTGTCCCCATTCATAAATCCCTATCTCGGGACTAGGCTGTTACAATTCCCGAGGGAGCTGCCAGGACTACCTCCCGATAGGCAAGTAGAGTCCGCCATTGATTTGAAACCAGGAGCCGCCCCAGTTTGAAAGCCCCTTACAGAATGGCGCCTAAGGAGTCACAAGAGCTCAAGTTTCAACTACAAGAGTTATTAGACCTAGGTTTTATCCAACCTAGTGTGTCGTCTTGGGGACCTCCTATATTGTTTGTGAAAAAGAAGGATGGCACATTGAGAATGTGCATCGACTATAGAGAACTTAATAAGCTGACCATCAAGAATCGATACCTTCTCCCAAGAATAGACAATCTCTTTGATCAGCTTAAGGAAGCAAGGGTTTTCTCCAAGATAGACTTAAGGTCTGAGTATCACCAGTTGAGGATCTGAAAGGAAGATATTCCTAAAACCTCTTTTTTAGGACTCGCTACGGTCATTACGAGTTTGTAGTAATGCCCTTTGGTTTGATCAACACCCCAACAGTGTTCATGGATTTAATGAATTAAGGTTTTCACCCGTATCTAGATAAGTTTGTGCTAGTTTTCATAGATGATATCTTCATCTATTCGAAGGAAGAAAATGAACACTAAGAGCAACTAAGAATGGTGCTGGAGACGTTAAGAAGAGAAAGGTTTTATGCTAAGTTCAATAAGTGTGAGTTTTGGCTCAAGGAAGTTATGCTTCTAAGACATATAGTTCGGTAGAAGAAATCAAGGTGAATCCATCCAAGATTGAAGCAGTAAGCAACTAGAAGTCTCTAAGGAATGTGAATGAGATAAGAAGTTTCCTAGGACTCGCTGGATATTATTGCAGATTCATCAAAGGATTCTCGTCAATGTCTAAACCCATGACGTGACTGTGAAATAAGGACTCCAAGTTTAGATGGACGCCCGAGTGCGAGAAAAGTTTCTAGAAAGAAGATGTTAACCACAAGACCGGTGTTGGCTATTCCAGACTAAATGAAGATTTCGTGGTGCGTCGAGAAAAGGATTAGGATGCGTGCTGATGAAGAGAGGAAATATGATTGCTTATGCTTCGAGGCAACCTAAGAATCACGGGCAGTACTATCCCACGCATGACTTAGAGTTAGCAGCGGTTGTTCATATGCTGAAGATCTGGAGGCACTATCTCTACGTAGCCAAGTGTGAGATCTTCTCAGATCACAAGAGCCTGAAGTAATTCTTCGAGCAAAAAGATCTTAACATGAGGCAGAGAAGATGGCTAAAACTCGTAAAGGATTACGACTGCACCGTTCACCACCACCCAAGCAAGGCAAATGTGGTAGTTGATGCCCTGAGTAAGAAGAAGAAGACAGAGTTAGGAACCATACAAGTTAAGAAAGAGCTTCAAGAGAATTCAAGAAGTTAAGATCGATGTGCTAATACCACCTAAGACCATTCGAGCCCAACTCGCCATAATAGTCACTCATCTTGACCTGAGACAAAGAATAGTGAAGGCTTAGAAAGGAGATGAGCTTCTCGAGAAGAAAAGACTGGAAGCAAGGTCGAATAGCTCGCAAGACTTCGTAGAAGTTGCCGATATCGCGCTCTTATTCAAAGAAAGGCTATGTGTGCCAAGCAAGGAAGAACTGGAGGAGAAATCTTGTGCGAAGCATATATACGGCATATCCCAGAAGCACCAAGATATATCAAGACCTCAAGAAGAACTTCTAGTAGATTATCATGAAGAGAAGAGTAGCCACCTTCATAGAAAGATGTTTGAACTGTCAGCAGGTGGAAGCCTTCAATCAAAAACCTTTTAGTTTGCTCCAACCTATAGAAATTCCTGAATGGAAGTAGGATCATAGTAGTACAGACTTTGTGGTAGGTTTACCAAAGTCTAAGCGGTGTAATACCGCTGTTTGGATAATCATGAATCGATTATCAAAAGCAGCACATTTCATTGTTGTTATTATGATAGATGGGCTAGATCAATTAGCCCAGATATATGTTAGGGAAATTGTGTAATTGCACAATGTATTGGTCTTGATTATATCAGATCGTGATGCGAGATTTATGTCAAACTCTGGAGGAGCCTACAAGAAGCTGTGGGATCAAAGCTTGATTTTAGCATGGCCTGGCCAGTCTGGGAGGACTATCCAGATTGTAGAAGACATGCTTAGAAGAGTAGTCATCGATCAAGGAAGCAGTTGGGAGGAATTATTTCCCTTGGAAGAGTTTGCGCACAACACCAGCTACCAGTCATCGATCGACATGGCACCTTATGAAGCCCTGTTTGGAAAAGAAATGTAGATCACCCTTGTATTGGGACAAAGTTAGAGAGAGAAGGATATTTGGACCTGAACGGTCCAGGAAGCGGTCCAGAAGATCGAGCTTAATCGTCAGCAAATCAAGGGGGCTCAAGATAAACAAAAGGCTTACGCAGATCAAAGAAGAATGGAACTCAGTTTCAATATTGGAGATAAAGTGTTCTTGAAGAAGTCTCTGTCATAGGAGTGGTTCATTTCAGAAAACGAAACAAATTACAACCTAGAGTTATGGGACCTTTTGAGATTCTAGAGAAGGTGAACGAAGTAGCCTACAGGTTAGCCTTACCACCCAACCTGAGTGACGTTTGTGACATCTTCCATATCTCAATATTGAAAAAGTACGTGTTTGATCTAAAGCACGTGATTAGCAAGGAAGAGATAGTCCTGAACGAGGACTTAGCCTATGAAGAAAAGCCACATGCCATTGTGGATCAAAAGATCCAGAAGTTGAGGAACAAAGAGATCAGTCTTGTAAAAGTAATCTGGAACCATCATGGTTCAGAGGAGGCAACCTGGGAGCTTGAATCCGAGCTGCTCAAGAAGTACCCTGATATCGCTTATCATGGTTAGTAAATTTCGGGATGAAATTTCTTTAAGGAAGGTAGGATGTAAAACCCCAGATTTTTGAATTATGATTAGATGATTCTTAATAGTAATTAAATAGTTAAGGAAGATATTTAAATCGGGTTTCAGTGAATTCAGATATCAGTCACGACTTTAGGAGTCAGTTTCTGGTGAAATCGTATTTTCGGAAATTTTGATCTTAACTATGTTTTGGTCAAAATTGGTCTCGTTAGAAAGGTTTTAACTTAAGGAGTGTGCCGGTGTTCCCGAAATTTTATTCTGAAATCATTTGAGTTCCCAGTGATGAAAAATGCATTTAAAGGGAGGAATGAATAGTAACTTTTGCGTGCGTTCATGTTTTGAGAAATTTACAAAATCCTCCTCGTTGATCCGAGTCTTATTATGTCAGACCCCTCTTATGGGAAATGACTCAAGGATTCTGTTGGTGTTCATGGATTTCCATTCTGATGTCAATCGAACGCTCGGGAGCAAAATCTGTCAGTCTGAGTGAATAGTAAAAAGTAATTCCAAAAGGGGAATCTTTGCACGTCTTTCTTCAGACGACCCCGTCTTCTTCATGAATCAAGTTAGTTCACTAGTATTCGAGTCAATAAGTCCCCCGGTATTTTTAGATTTCGTGTCAGAGGTCATTTGGACCTCAACATCGAGAAAAACAGCTTTTAACCGAACCCGGAGTAACTTTTGGCTTCTGAAGGAAACCAAACTCTCCTCTATAAATACAAGGCCATCCCTTTTGCTTTCCTTTGCTCATTTACCATCTATTTCACTTCCTAGAGAGTGAGAAAGCTTTGAGAGCCGAGAAAGTTCTGTCGAAGTAAAAAAAAAGCGTTCTTCGTGAGTGTTCTGCAAGACGACGAGCGGAGTGGCATAGAAGGGCTTTGGTGAGGGAAGGTGCTAGGGGCACCGTTAGGTTGTAGCGGGCGGCTCTGCCTCCGTTGTAACTCGATGAAACGCCGAGCTAGCCACCTTCCTTCGACGCACTTAACCCCGTCCATTCTTGTTCAGAAAACGAAACAAATTACAACCTAGAGTTATGGGACCTTTTGAGATTCTAGAGAAGGTGAACGAAGTAGCCTACAGGTTAGCCTTACCACCCAACCTGAGTGACGTTTGTGACATCTTCCATATCTCAATATTGAGAAAGTACGTGTTTGATCCAAAGCACGTGATTAGCAAGGAAGAGATAGTCCTGAACGAGGACTTAGCCTATGAAGAAAAGCCACATGCCATTGTGGATCGAAAGATCCAGAAGTTGAGGAACAAAGAGATCAGTCTTGTAAAAGTAATCTGGAACCATCATGGTTCAGAGGAGGCAACCTGGGAGCTTGAATCCGAGCTGCTCAAGAAGTACCCTGATATCGCTTATCATGGTTA
This sequence comes from Perilla frutescens, assembly GCA_026008535.1. Lineage (NCBI taxonomy): Eukaryota > Viridiplantae > Streptophyta > Magnoliopsida > Lamiales > Lamiaceae > Perilla > Perilla frutescens. The sequence continues at coordinate 23,217,906 of BRKX01000002.1, forward strand.
GTAAATTTCGGGATGAAATTTCTTTAAGGAAGGTAGGATGTAAAACCCCAGATTTTTGAATTATGATTAGATGATTCTTAATAGTAATTAAATAGTTAAGGAAGATATTTAAATCGGGTTTCAGTGAATTCAGATATCAGTCACGACTTTAGGAGTCAGTTTCTGGTGAAATCGTATTTTCGGAAATTTTGATCTTAACTATGTTTTGGTCAAAATTGGTCTCGTTAGAAAGGTTTTAACTTAAGGAGTGTGCCGGTGTTCCCGAAATTTTATTCTGAAATCATTTGAGTTCCCAGTGATGAAAAATGCATTTAAAGGGAGGAATGAATAGTAACTTTTGCGTGCGTTCATGTTTTGAGAAATTTACAAAATCCTCCTCGTTGATCCGAGTCTTATTATGTCAGACCCTCTTATGGGAAATGACTCAAGGATTCCGTTGGTGTTCATGGATTTCCATTCTGATGTCAATCGAACGCTCGGGAGCAAAATCTGTCAGTCTGAGTGAATAGTAAAAAGTAATTCCAAAAGGGGAATCTTTGCTCGTCTTTCTTCAGACGACCCCGTCTTCTTCATGAATCAAGTTAGTTCACTAGTATTCGAGTCAATAAGTCCCCCGGTATTTTTAGATTTCGTGTCAGAGGTCATTTGGACCTCAACATCGAGAAAAACAGCTTTTAACCGAACCCGGAGTAACTTTTGGCTTCTGAAGGAAACCAAACTCTCCTCTATAAATACAAGGCCATCCCTTTTGCTTTCCTTTGCTCATTTACCATCTATTTCACTTCCTAGAGAGTGAGAAAGCTTTGAGAGCCGAGAAAGTTCTGTCGAAGTAAAAAAAAAGCGTTCTTCGTGAGTGTTCTGCAAGACGACGAGCGGAGTGGCATAGAAGGGATTTGGTGAGGGAAGGTGCTAGGGGCACCGTTAGGTTGTAGCGGGCGGCTCTGCCTCCGTTGTAACTCGATGAAACGCCGAGCTAGCCACCTTCCTTCGACGCACTTAACCCCGTCCATTCTTGTTCAGAAAACGAAACAAATTACAACCTAGAGTTATGGGACCTTTTGAGATTCTAGAGAAGGTGAACGAAGTAGCCTACAGGTTAGCCTTACCACCCAACCTGAGTGACGTTTGTGACATCTTCCATATCTCAATATTGAGAAAGTACGTGTTTGATCCAAAGCACGTGATTAGCAAGGAAGAGATAGTCCTGAACGAGGACTTAGCCTATGAAGAAAAGCCACATGCCATTGTGGATCGAAAGATCCAGAAGTTGAGGAACAAAGAGATCAGTCTTGTAAAAGTAATCTGGAACCATCATGGTTCAGAGGAGGCAACCTGGGAGCTTGAATCCGAGCTGCTCAAGAAGTACCCTGATATCGCTTATCATGGTTAGTAAATTTCGGGATGAAATTTCTTTAAGGAAGGTAGGATGTAAAACCCCAGATTTTTGAATTATGATTAGATGATTCTTAATAGTAATTAAATAGTTAAGGAAGATATTTAAATCGGGTTTCAGTGAATTCAGATATCAGTCACGACTTTAGGAGTCAGTTTCTGGTGAAATCGTATTTTCGGAAATTTTGATCTTAACTATGTTTTGGTCAAAATTGGTCTCGTTAGAAAGGTTTTAACTTAAGGAGTGTGCCGGTGTTCCCGAAATTTTATTCTGAAATCATTTGAGTTCCCAGTGATGAAAAATGCATTTAAAGGGAGGAATGAATAGTAACTTTTGCGTGCGTTCATGTTTTGAGAAATTTACAAAATCCTCCTCGTTGATCCGAGTCTTATTATGTCAGACCCTCTTATGGGAAATGACTCAAGGATTCCGTTGGTGTTCATGGATTTCCATTCTGATGTCAATCGAACGCTCGGGAGCAAAATCTGTCAGTCTGAGTGAATAGTAAAAAGTAATTCCAAAAGGGGAATCTTTGCTCGTCTTTCTTCAGACGACCCCGTCTTCTTCATGAATCAAGTTAGTTCACTAGTATTCGAGTCAATAAGTCCCCCGGTATTTTTAGATTTCGTGTCAGAGGTCATTTGGACCTCAACATCGAGAAAAACAGCTTTTAACCGAACCCGGAGTAACTTTTGGCTTCTGAAGGAAACCAAACTCTCCTCTATAAATACAAGGCCATCCCTTTTGCTTTCCTTTGCTCATTTACCATCTATTTCACTTCCTAGAGAGTGAGAAAGCTTTGAGAGCCGAGAAAGTTCTGTCGAAGTAAAAAAAAAGCGTTCTTCGTGAGTGTTCTGCAAGACGACGAGCGGAGTGGCATAGAAGGGATTTGGTGAGGGAAGGTGCTAGGGGCACCGTTAGGTTGTAGCGGGCGGCTCTGCCTCCGTTGTAACTCGATGAAACGCCGAGCTAGCCACCTTCCTTCGACGCACTTAACCCCGTCCATTCTTGTTCAGAAAACGAAACAAATTACAACCTAGAGTTATGGGACCTTTTGAGATTCTAGAGAAGGTGAACGAAGTAGCCTACAGGTTAGCCTTACCACCCAACCTGAGTGACGTTTGTGACATCTTCCATATCTCAATATTGAGAAAGTACGTGTTTGATCCAAAGCACGTGATTAGCAAGGAAGAGATAGTCCTGAACGAGGACTTAGCCTATGAAGAAAAGCCACATGCCATTGTGGATCGAAAGATCCAGAAGTTGAGGAACAAAGAGATCAGTCTTGTAAAAGTAATCTGGAACCATCATGGTTCAGAGGAGGCAACCTGGGAGCTTGAATCCGAGCTGCTCAAGAAGTACCCTGATATCGCTTATCATGGTTAGTAAATTTCGGGATGAAATTTCTTTAAGGAAGGTAGGATGTAAAACCCCAGATTTTTGAATTATGATTAGATGATTCTTAATAGTAATTAAATAGTTAAGGAAGATATTTAAATCGGGTTTCAGTGAATTCAGATATCAGTCACGACTTTAGGAGTCAGTTTCTGGTGAAATCGTATTTTCGGAAATTTTGATCTTAACTATGTTTTGGTCAAAATTGGTCTCGTTAGAAAGGTTTTAACTTAAGGAGTGTGCCGGTGTTCCCGAAATTTTATTCTGAAATCATTTGAGTTCCCAGTGATGAAAAATGCATTTAAAGGGAGGAATGAATAGTAACTTTTGCGTGCGTTCATGTTTTGAGAAATTTACAAAATCCTCCTCGTTGATCCGAGTCTTATTATGTCAGACCCTCTTATGGGAAATGACTCAAGGATTCCGTTGGTGTTCATGGATTTCCATTCTGATGTCAATCGAACGCTCGGGAGCAAAATCTGTCAGTCTGAGTGAATAGTAAAAAGTAATTCCAAAAGGGGAATCTTTGCTCGTCTTTCTTCAGACGACCCCGTCTTCTTCATGAATCAAGTTAGTTCACTAGTATTCGAGTCAATAAGTCCCCCGGTATTTTTAGATTTCGTGTCAGAGGTCATTTGGACCTCAACATCGAGAAAAACAGCTTTTAACCGAACCCGGAGTAACTTTTGGCTTCTGAAGGAAACCAAACTCTCCTCTATAAATACAAGGCCATCCCTTTTGCTTTCCTTTGCTCATTTACCATCTATTTCACTTCCTAGAGAGTGAGAAAGCTTTGAGAGCCGAGAAAGTTCTGTCGAAGTAAAAAAAAAGCGTTCTTCGTGAGTGTTCTGCAAGACGACGAGCGGAGTGGCATAGAAGGGATTTGGTGAGGGAAGGTGCTAGGGGCACCGTTAGGTTGTAGCGGGCGGCTCTGCCTCCGTTGTAACTCGATGAAACGCCGAGCTAGCCACCTTCCTTCGACGCACTTAACCCCGTCCATTCTTGTTCAGAAAACGAAACAAATTACAACCTAGAGTTATGGGACCTTTTGAGATTCTAGAGAAGGTGAACGAAGTAGCCTACAGGTTAGCCTTACCACCCAACCTGAGTGACGTTTGTGACATCTTCCATATCTCAATATTGAGAAAGTACGTGTTTGATCCAAAGCACGTGATTAGCAAGGAAGAGATAGTCCTGAACGAGGACTTAGCCTATGAAGAAAAGCCACATGCCATTGTGGATCGAAAGATCCAGAAGTTGAGGAACAAAGAGATCAGTCTTGTAAAAGTAATCTGGAACCATCATGGTTCAGAGGAGGCAACCTGGGAGCTTGAATCCGAGCTGCTCAAGAAGTACCCTGATATCGCTTATCATGGTTAGTAAATTTCGGGATGAAATTTCTTTAAGGAAGGTAGGATGTAAAACCCCAGATTTTTGAATTATGATTAGATGATTCTTAATAGTAATTAAATAGTTAAGGAAGATATTTAAATCGGGTTTCAGTGAATTCAGATATCAGTCACGACTTTAGGAGTCAGTTTCTGGTGAAATCGTATTTTCGGAAATTTTGATCTTAACTATGTTTTGGTCAAAATTGGTCTCGTTAGAAAGGTTTTAACTTAAGGAGTGTGCCGGTGTTCCCGAAATTTTATTCTGAAATCATTTGAGTTCCCAGTGATGAAAAATGCATTTAAAGGGAGGAATGAATAGTAACTTTTGCGTGCGTTCATGTTTTGAGAAATTTACAAAATCCTCCTCGTTGATCCGAGTCTTATTATGTCAGACCCCTCTTATGGGAAATGACTCAAGGATTCCGTTGGTGTTCATGGATTTCCATTCTGATGTCAATCGAACGCTCGGGAGCAAAATCTGTCAGTCTGAGTGAATAGTAAAAAGTAATTCCAAAAGGGGAATCTTTGCACGTCTTTCTTCAGACGACCCCGTCTTCTTCATGAATCAAGTTAGTTCACTAGTATTCGAGTCAATAAGTCCCCCGGTATTTTTAGATTTCGTGTCAGAGGTCATTTGGACCTCAACATCGAGAAAAACAGCTTTTAACCGAACCCGGAGTAACTTTTGGCTTCTGAAGGAAACCAAACTCTCCTCTATAAATACAAGGCCATCCCTTTTGCTTTCCTTTGCTCATTTACCATCTATTTCACTTCCTAGAGAGTGAGAAAGCTTTGAGAGCCGAGAAAGTTCTGTCGAAGTAAAAAAAAAGCGTTCTTCGTGAGTGTTCTGCAAGACGACGAGCGGAGTGGCATAGAAGGGCTTTGGTGAGGGAAGGTGCTAGGGGCACCGTTAGGTTGTAGCGGGCGGCTCTGCCTCCGTTGTAACTCGATGAAACGCCGAGCTAGCCACCTTCCTTCGACGCACTTAACCCCGTCCATTCTTGTTCAGAAAACGAAACAAATTACAACCTAGAGTTATGGGACCTTTTGAGATTCTAGAGAAGGTGAATGAAGTAGCCTACAGGTTAGCCTTACCACCCAACCTGAGTGACGTTTGTGACATCTTCCATATCTCAATATTGAGAAAGTACGTGTTTGATCCAAAGCACGTGATTAGCAAGGAAGAGATAGTCCTGAACGAGGACTTAGCCTATGAAGAAAAGCCACATGCCATTGTGGATCGAAAGATCCAGAAGTTGAGGAACAAAGAGATCAGTCTTGTAAAAGTAATCTGGAACCATCATGGTTCAGAGGAGGCAACCTGGGAGCTTGAATCCGAGCTGCTCAAGAAGTACCCTGATATCGCTTATCATGGTTAGTAAATTTCGGGATGAAATTTCTTTAAGGAAGGTAGGATGTAAAACCCCAGATTTTTGAATTATGATTAGATGATTCTTAATAGTAATTAAATAGTTAAGGAAGATATTTAAATCGGGTTTCAGTGAATTCAGATATCAGTCACGACTTTAGGAGTCAGTTTCTGGTGAAATCGTATTTTCGGAAATTTTGATCTTAACTATGTTTTGGTCAAAATTGGTCTCGTTAGAAAGGTTTTAACTTAAGGAGTGTGCCGGTGTTCCCGAAATTTTATTCTGAAATCATTTGAGTTCCCAGTGATGAAAAATGCATTTAAAGGGAGGAATGAATAGTAACTTTTGCGTGCGTTCATGTTTTGAGAAATTTACAAAATCCTCCTCGTTGATCCGAGTCTTATTATGTCAGACCCTCTTATGGGAAATGACTCAAGGATTCCGTTGGTGTTCATGGATTTCCATTCTGATGTCAATCGAACGCTCGGGAGCAAAATCTGTCAGTCTGAGTGAATAGTAAAAAGTAATTCCAAAAGGGGAATCTTTGCTCGTCTTTCTTCAGACGACCCCGTCTTCTTCATGAATCAAGTTAGTTCACTAGTATTCGAGTCAATAAGTCCCCCGGTATTTTTAGATTTCGTGTCAGAGGTCATTTGGACCTCAACATCGAGAAAAACAGCTTTTAACCGAACCCGGAGTAACTTTTGGCTTCTGAAGGAAACCAAACTCTCCTCTATAAATACAAGGCCATCCCTTTTGCTTTCCTTTGCTCATTTACCATCTATTTCACTTCCTAGAGAGTGAGAAAGCTTTGAGAGCCGAGAAAGTTCTGTCGAAGTAAAAAAAAAGCGTTCTTCGTGAGTGTTCTGCAAGACGACGAGCGGAGTGGCATAGAAGGGATTTGGTGAGGGAAGGTGCTAGGGGCACCGTTAGGTTGTAGCGGGCGGCTCTGCCTCCGTTGTAACTCGATGAAACGCCGAGCTAGCCACCTTCCTTCGACGCACTTAACCCCGTCCATTCTTGTTCAGAAAACGAAACAAATTACAACCTAGAGTTATGGGACCTTTTGAGATTCTAGAGAAGGTGAACGAAGTAGCCTACAGGTTAGCCTTACCACCCAACCTGAGTGACGTTTGTGACATCTTCCATATCTCAATATTGAGAAAGTACGTGTTTGATCCAAAGCACGTGATTAGCAAGGAAGAGATAGTCCTGAACGAGGACTTAGCCTATGAAGAAAAGCCACATGCCATTGTGGATCGAAAGATCCAGAAGTTGAGGAACAAAGAGATCAGTCTTGTAAAAGTAATCTGGAACCATCATGGTTCAGAGGAGGCAACCTGGGAGCTTGAATCCGAGCTGCTCAAGAAGTACCCTGATATCGCTTATCATGGTTAGTAAATTTCGGGATGAAATTTCTTTAAGGAAGGTAGGATGTAAAACCCCAGATTTTTGAATTATGATTAGATGATTCTTAATAGTAATTAAATAGTTAAGGAAGATATTTAAATCGGGTTTCAGTGAATTCAGATATCAGTCACGACTTTAGGAGTCAGTTTCTGGTGAAATCGTATTTTCGGAAATTTTGATCTTAACTATGTTTTGGTCAAAATTGGTCTCGTTAGAAAGGTTTTAACTTAAGGAGTGTGCCGGTGTTCCCGAAATTTTATTCTGAAATCATTTGAGTTCCCAGTGATGAAAAATGCATTTAAAGGGAGGAATGAATAGTAACTTTTGCGTGCGTTCATGTTTTGAGAAATTTACAAAATCCTCCTCGTTGATCCGAGTCTTATTATGTCAGACCCTCTTATGGGAAATGACTCAAGGATTCCGTTGGTGTTCATGGATTTCCATTCTGATGTCAATCGAACGCTCGGGAGCAAAATCTGTCAGTCTGAGTGAATAGTAAAAAGTAATTCCAAAAGGGGAATCTTTGCTCGTCTTTCTTCAGACGACCCCGTCTTCTTCATGAATCAAGTTAGTTCACTAGTATTCGAGTCAATAAGTCCCCCGGTATTTTTAGATTTCGTGTCAGAGGTCATTTGGACCTCAACATCGAGAAAAACAGCTTTTAACCGAACCCGGAGTAACTTTTGGCTTCTGAAGGAAACCAAACTCTCCTCTATAAATACAAGGCCATCCCTTTTGCTTTCCTTTGCTCATTTACCATCTATTTCACTTCCTAGAGAGTGAGAAAGCTTTGAGAGCCGAGAAAGTTCTGTCGAAGTAAAAAAAAAGCGTTCTTCGTGAGTGTTCTGCAAGACGACGAGCGGAGTGGCATAGAAGGGATTTGGTGAGGGAAGGTGCTAGGGGCACCGTTAGGTTGTAGCGGGCGGCTCTGCCTCCGTTGTAACTCGATGAAACGCCGAGCTAGCCACCTTCCTTCGACGCACTTAACCCCGTCCATTCTTGTTCAGAAAACGAAACAAATTACAACCTAGAGTTATGGGACCTTTTGAGATTCTAGAGAAGGTGAACGAAGTAGCCTACAGGTTAGCCTTACCACCCAACCTGAGTGACGTTTGTGACATCTTCCATATCTCAATATTGAGAAAGTACGTGTTTGATCCAAAGCACGTGATTAGCAAGGAAGAGATAGTCCTGAACGAGGACTTAGCCTATGAAGAAAAGCCACATGCCATTGTGGATCGAAAGATCCAGAAGTTGAGGAACAAAGAGATCAGTCTTGTAAAAGTAATCTGGAACCATCATGGTTCAGAGGAGGCAACCTGGGAGCTTGAATCCGAGCTGCTCAAGAAGTACCCTGATATCGCTTATCATGGTTAGTAAATTTCGGGATGAAATTTCTTTAAGGAAGGTAGGATGTAAAACCCCAGATTTTTGAATTATGATTAGATGATTCTTAATAGTAATTAAATAGTTAAGGAAGATATTTAAATCGGGTTTCAGTGAATTCAGATATCAGTCACGACTTTAGGAGTCAGTTTCTGGTGAAATCGTATTTTCGGAAATTTTGATCTTAACTATGTTTTGGTCAAAATTGGTCTCGTTAGAAAGGTTTTAACTTAAGGAGTGTGCCGGTGTTCCCGAAATTTTATTCTGAAATCATTTGAGTTCCCAGTGATGAAAAATGCATTTAAAGGGAGGAATGAATAGTAACTTTTGCGTGCGTTCATGTTTTGAGAAATTTACAAAATCCTCCTCGTTGATCCGAGTCTTATTATGTCAGACCCTCTTATGGGAAATGACTCAAGGATTCCGTTGGTGTTCATGGATTTCCATTCTGATGTCAATCGAACGCTCGGGAGCAAAATCTGTCAGTCTGAGTGAATAGTAAAAAGTAATTCCAAAAGGGGAATCTTTGCTCGTCTTTCTTCAGACGACCCCGTCTTCTTCATGAATCAAGTTAGTTCACTAGTATTCGAGTCAATAAGTCCCCCGGTATTTTTAGATTTCGTGTCAGAGGTCATTTGGACCTCAACATCGAGAAAAACAGCTTTTAACCGAACCCGGAGTAACTTTTGGCTTCTGAAGGAAACCAAACTCTCCTCTATAAATACAAGGCCATCCCTTTTGCTTTCCTTTGCTCATTTACCATCTATTTCACTTCCTAGAGAGTGAGAAAGCTTTGAGAGCCGAGAAAGTTCTGTCGAAGTAAAAAAAAAGCGTTCTTCGTGAGTGTTCTGCAAGACGACGAGCGGAGTGGCATAGAAGGGATTTGGTGAGGGAAGGTGCTAGGGGCACCGTTAGGTTGTAGCGGGCGGCTCTGCCTCCGTTGTAACTCGATGAAACGCCGAGCTAGCCACCTTCCTTCGACGCACTTAACCCCGTCCATTCTTGTTCAGAAAACGAAACAAATTACAACCTAGAGTTATGGGACCTTTTGAGATTCTAGAGAAGGTGAACGAAGTAGCCTACAGGTTAGCCTTACCACCCAACCTGAGTGACGTTTGTGACATCTTCCATATCTCAATATTGAGAAAGTATGTGTTTGATCCAAAGCACGTGATTAGCAAGGAAGAGATAGTCCTGAACGAGGACTTAGCCTATGAAGAAAAGCCACATGCCATTGTGGATCGAAAGATCCAGAAGTTGAGGAACAAAGAGATCAGTCTTGTAAAAGTAATCTGGAACCATCATGGTTCAGAGGAGGCAACCTGGGAGCTTGAATCCGAGCTGCTCAAGAAGTACCCTGATATCGCTTATCATGGTTAGTAAATTTCGGGATGAAATTTCTTTAAGGAAGGTAGGATGTAAAACCCCAGATTTTTGAATTATGATTAGATGATTCTTAATATTAATTAAATAGTTAAGGAAGATATTTAAATCGGGTTTCAGTGAATTCAGATATCAGTCACGACTTTAGGAGTCAGTTTCTGGTGAAATCGTATTTTCGGAAATTTTGATCTTAACTATGTTTTGGTCAAAATTGGTCTCGTTAGAAAGGTTTTAACTTAAGGAGTGTGCCGGTGTTCCCGAAATTTTATTCCGAAATCATTTGAGTTCCCAGTGATGAAAAATGCATTTAAAGGGAGGAATGAATAGTAACTTTTGCGTGCGTTCATGTTTTGAGAAATTTACAAAATCCTCCTCGTTGATCCGAGTCTTATTATGTCAGACCCTCTTATGGGAAATGACTCAAGGATTCCGTTGGTGTTCATGGATTTCCATTCTGATGTCAATCGAACGCTCGGGAGCAAAATCTGTCAGTCTGAGTGAATAGTAAAAAGTAATTCCAAAAGGGGAATCTTTGCTCGTCTTTCTTCAGACGACCCCGTCTTCTTCATGAATCAAGTTAGTTCACTAGTATTCGAGTCAATAAGTCCCCCGGTATTTTTAGATTTCGTGTCAGAGGTCATTTGGACCTCAACATCGAGAAAAACAGCTTTTAACCGAACCCGGAGTAACTTTTGGCTTCTGAAGGAAACCAAACTCTCCTCTATAAATACAAGGCCATCCCTTTTGCTTTCCTTTGCTCATTTACCATCTATTTCACTTCCTAGAGAGTGAGAAAGCTTTGAGAGCCGAGAAAGTTCTGTCGAAGTAAAAAAAAAGCGTTCTTCGAGAGTGTTCTGCAAGACGACGAGCGGAGTGGCATAGAAGGGATTTGGTGAGGGAAGGTGCTAGGGGCACCGTTAGGTTGTAGCGGGCGGCTCTGCCTCCGTTGTAACTCGATGAAACGCCGAGCTAGCCACCTTCCTTCGACGCACTTAACCCCGTCCATTCTTGTTCAGAAAACGAAACAAATTACAACCTAGAGTTATGGGACCTTTTGAGATTCTAGAGAAGGTGAACGAAGTAGCCTACAGGTTAGCCTTACCACCCAACCTGAGTGACGTTTGTGACATCTTCCATATCTCAATATTGAGAAAGTACGTGTTTGATCCAAAGCACGTGATTAGCAAGGAAGAGATAGTCCTGAACGAGGACTTAGCCTATGAAGAAAAGCCACATGCCATTGTGGATCGAAAGATCCAGAAGTTGAGGAACAAAGAGATCAGTCTTGTAAAAGTAATCTGGAACCATCATGGTTCAGAGGAGGCAACCTGGGAGCTTGAATCCGAGCTGCTCAAGAAGTACCCTGATATCGCTTATCATGGTTAGTAAATTTCGGGATGAAATTTCTTTAAGGAAGGTAGGATGTAAAACCCCAGATTTTTGAATTATGATTAGATGATTCTTAATAGTAATTAAATAGTTAAGGAAGATATTTAAATCGGGTTTCAGTGAATTCAGATATCAGTCACGACTTTAGGAGTCAGTTTCTGGTGAAATCGTATTTTCGGAAATTTTGATCTTAACTATGTTTTGGTCAAAATTGGTCTCGTTAGAAAGGTTTTAACTTAAGGAGTGTGCCGGTGTTCCCGAAATTTTATTCTGAAATCATTTGAGTTCCCAGTGATGAAAAATGCATTTAAAGGGAGGAATGAATAGTAACTTTTGCGCGCGTTCATGTTTTGAGAAATTTACAAAATCCTCCTCGTTGATCCGAGTCTTATTATGTCAGACCCCTCTTATGGGAAATGACTCAAGGATTCCGTTGGTGTTCATGGATTTCCATTCTGATGTCAATCGAACGCTCGGGAGCAAAATCTGTCAGTCTGAGTGAATAGTAAAAAGTAATTCCAAAAGGGGAATCTTTGCTCGTCTTTCTTCAGAAGACCCCGTCTTCTTCATGAATCAAGTTAGTTCACTAGTATTCGAGTCAATAAGTCCCCCGGTATTTTTAGATTTCGTGTCAGAGGTCATTTGGACCTCAACATCGAGAAAAACAGCTTTTAACCGAACCCGGAGTAACTTTTGGCTTCTGAAGGAAACCAAACTCTCCTCTATAAATACAAGGCCATCCCTTTTGCTTTCCTTTGCTCATTTACCATCTATTTCACTTCCTATAGAGTGAGAAAGCTTTGAGAGCCGAGAAAGTTCTGTCGAAGTAAAAAAAAAGCGTTCTTCGTGATTGTTCTGCAAGACGACGAGCGGAGTGGCATAGAAGGGATTTGGTGAGGGAAGGTGCTAGGGGCACCATTAGGTTGTAGCGGGCGGCTCTACCTCCGTTGTAACTCGATGAAACGCCGAGCTAGCCACCTTCCTTCGACGCACTTAACCCCGTCCATTCTTGTTCAGAAAACGAAACAAATTACAACCTAGAGTTATGGGACCTTTTGAGATTCTAGAGAAGGTGAACGAAGTAGCCTACAGGTTAGCCTTACCACCCAACCTGAGTGACGTTTGTGACATCTTCCATATCTCAATATTGAGAAAGTACGTGTTTGATCCAAAGCACGTGATTAGCAAGGAAGAGATAGTCCTGAACGAGGACTTAGCCTATGAAGAAAAGCCACATGCCATTGTGGATCGAAAGATCCAGAAGTTGAGGAACAAAGAGATCAGTCTTGTAAAAGTAATCTGGAACCATCATGGTTCAGAGGAGGCAACCTGGGAGCTTGAATCCGAGCTGCTCAAGAAGTACCCTGATATCGCTTATCATGGTTAGTAAATTTCGGGATGAAATTTCTTTAAGGAAGGTAGGATGTAAAACCCCAGATTTTTGAATTATGATTAGATGATTCTTAATAGTAATTAAATAGTTAAGGAAGATATTTAAATCGGGTTTCAGTGAATTCAGATATCAGTCACGACTTTAGGAGTCAGTTTCTGGTGAAATCGTATTTTCGGAAATTTTGATCTTAACTATGTTTTGGTCAAAATTGGTCTCGTTAGAAAGGTTTTAACTTAAGGAGTGTGCCGGTGTTCCCGAAATTTTATTCTGAAATCATTTGAGTTCCCAGTGATGAAAAATGCATTTAAAGGGAGGAATGAATAGTAACTTTTGCGTGCGTTCATGTTTTGAGAAATTTACAAAATCCTCCTCGTTGATCCGAGTCTTATTATGTCAGACCCCTCTTATGGGAAATGACTCAAGGATTCTGTTGGTGTTCATGGATTTCCATTCTGATGTCAATCGAACGCTCGGGAACAAAATCTGTCAGTCTGAGTGAATAGTAAAAAGTAATTCCAAAAGGGGAATCTTTGCACGTCTTTCTTCAGACGACCCCGTCTTCTTCATGAATCAAGTTAGTTCACTAGTATTCGAGTCAATAAGTCCCCCGGTATTTTTAGATTTCGTGTCAGAGGTCATTTGGACCTCAACATCGAGAAAAACAGCTTTTAACCGAACCCGGAGTAACTTTTGGCTTCTGAAGGAAACCAAACTCTCCTCTATAAATACAAGGCCATCCCTTTTGCTTTCCTTTGCTCATTTACCATCTATTTCACTTCCTATAGAGTGAGAAAGCTTTGAGAGCCGAGAAAGTTCTGTCGAAGTAAAAAAAAAGCGTTCTTCGTGAGTGTTCTGCAAGACGACGAGCGGAGTGGCATAGAAGGGATTTGGTAAGGGAAGGTGCTAGGGGCACCGTTAGGTTGTAGCGTGCGGCTTTGCCTCCGTTGTAACTTGATGAAACGCCGAGCTAGCCACCTTCCTTCGACGCACTTAACCCCGTCCATTCTTGTTCAGAAAACGAAACAAATTACAACCTAGAGTTATGGGACCTTTTGAGATTCTAGAGAAGGTGAACGAAGTAGCCTACAGGTTAGCCTTACCACCCAACCTGAGTGACGTTTGTGACATCTTCCATATCTCAATATTGAGAAAGTACGTGTTTGATCCAAAGCACGTGATTAGCAAGGAAGAGATAGTCCTGAACGAGGACTAAGCCTATGAAGAAAAGCCACATGCCATTGTGGATCGAAAGATCCAGAAGTTGAAGAACAAAGAGATCAGTCTTGTAAAAGTAATCTGGAACCATCATGGTTCAGAGGAGGCAACCTGGGAGCTTGAATCCGAGCTGCTCAAGAAGTACCCTGATATCGCTTATCATGGTTAGTAAATTTCGGGTTGAAATTTCTTTAAAGAAGGTAGGATGTAAAACCCCAGATTTTTGAATTATGATTAGATGATTCTTAATAGTAATTAAATAGTTAAGGAAGATATTTAAATCGGGTTTCAGTGAATTCAGATATCAGTCACGACTTTAGGAGTCAGTTTCTGGTGAAATCGTATTTTCGGAAATTTTGATCTTAACTATGTTTTGGTCAAAATTGGTCTCGTTAGAAAGGTTTTAACTTAAGGAGTGTGCCGGTGTTCCCGAAATTTTATTCTGAAATCATTTGAGTTCCCAGTGATGAAAAATGCATTTAAAGGGAGGAATGAATAGTAACTTTTGCGTGCGTTCATGTTTTGAGAAATTTACAAAATCCTCCTCGTTGATCCGAGTCTTATTATGTCAGACCCCTCTTATGGGAAATGACTCAAGGATTCCGTTGGTGTTCATGGATTTCCATTCTGATGTCAATCGAACGCTCGGGAGCAAAATCTGTCAGTCTGAGTGAATAGTAAAAAGTAATTCCAAAAGGGGAATCTTTGCTCGTCTTTCTTCAGACGACCCCGTCTTCTTCATGAATCAAGTTAGTTCACTAGTATTCGAGTCAATAAGTCCCCCGTTAGTTTTAGATTTCGTGTCAGAGGTCATTTGGACCTCAACATCGAGAAAAACAGCTTTTAACCGAACCCGGAGTAACTTTTGGCTTCTGAAGGAAACCAAACTCTCCTCTATAAATACAAGGCCATCCCTTTTTCTTTCCTTTTCTCATTTACCATCTATTTCACTTCCTATAGAGTGAGAAAGCTTTGAGAGGCGAGAAAGTTCTGTCGAAGTAAAAAAAAAGCGTTCTTCGTGAGTGTTCTGCAAAGACGACGAGCGGAGTGGCATAGAAGGGATTTGGTGAGGGAAGGTGCTAGGGGCACCGTTAGGTTGTAGCGGGCGGCTCTGCCTCCGTTGTAACTCGATGAAACGCCGAGCTAGCCACCTTCCTTCGACGCACTTAACCCCGTCCATTCTTGTTCAGAAAAGGAAACAAATTACAACCTAGAGTTATGGGACCTTTTGAGATTCTAGAGAAGGTGAACGAAGTAGCCTACAGGTTAGCCTTACCACCCAACCTGAGTGACGTTTGTGACATCTTCCATATCTCAATATTGAGAAAGTACGTGTTTGATCCAAAGCACGTGATTAGCAAGGAAGAGATAGTCCTGAACGAGGACTTAGCCTATGAAGAAAAGCCACATGCCATTGTGGATCGAAAGATCCAGAAGTTGAGGAACAAAGAGATCAGTCTTGTAAAAGTAATCTGGAACCATCATGGTTCAGAGGAGGCAACCTGGGAGCTTGAATCCGAGCTGCTCAAGAAGTACCCTGATATCGCTTATCATGGTTAGTAAATTTCGGGATGAAATTTCTTTAAGGAAGGTAGGATGTAAAACCCCAGATTTTTGAATTATGATTAGATGATTCTTAATAGTAATTAAATAGTTAAGGAAGATATTTAAATCGGGTTTCAGTGAATTCAGATATCAGTCACGACTTTAGGAGTCAGTTTCTGGTGAAATCGTATTTTCGGAAATTTTGATCTTAACTATGTTTTGGTCAAAATTGGTCTCGTTAGAAAGGTTTTAACTTAAGGAGTGTGCCGGTGTTCCCGAAATTTTATTCTGAAATCATTTAAGTTCCCAGTGATGAAAAATGCATTTAAAGGGAGGAATGAATAGTAACTTTTGCGTGCGTTCATGTTTTGAGAAATTTACAAAATCCTCCTCGTTGATCCGAGTCTTATTATGTCAGACCCCTCTTATGGGAAATGACTCAAGGATTCCGTTGGTGTTCATGGATTTCCATTCTGATGTCAATCGAACGCTCGGGAGCAAAATCTGTCAGTCTGAGTGAATAGTAAAAAGTAATTCCAAAAGGGGAATCTTTGCTCGTCTTTCTTCAGACGACCCCGTCTTCTTCATGAATCAAGTTAGTTCACTAGTATTCGAGTCAATAAGTCCCCCGGTATTTTTAGATTTCGTGTCAGAGGTCATTTGGACCTCAACATCGAGAAAGTTCTGTCGAAAAAAAAAAAAGCGTTCTTCGTGAGTGTTCTGCAAGACGACGAGCGGAGTGGCATAGAAGGGATTTGGTGAGGGAAGGTGCTAGGGGCACCATTAGGTTGTAGCGGGCGGCTCTGCCTCCATTGTAACTCGATGAAACGCTGAGCTAGCCACCTTCCTTCGACGCACTTAACCCCGTCCATTCTTGTTCGTCGGTCTCAATTTCCATTTATTTTCCGTTCTTTAAATTCCACATTTATTTTCCATTCTTCGTATTCTCCATGTTCTTTGTTATTACTTATTTACTTTCCGCCTAAAGTTATATTTCGATTCTCATTAAAGTTCCAAGTTATAGCGTTTCAGTTATAATTCTCGTTATTATTCCCATTGTTATTCTCGTCGTTATTTCGTGTAATTAGTCTCGTTATTCCGTTTAAATCCCGTTCTAGTTATATTTAAAGATTCCGTCGTTATTCTAAATTTTTAAAGAGGATTATCGTGTTTATGCCATTATAATGCCAAATTTCTTTTTAAGTTAAAACATGCCGTTTCATGTTAATTATTGAAGCATGTTTTTAAAATTATTATAAGTATTTTAAGTGTTCTTCGTGTTCGTCGAAGGAATCGACGAACATTGAAGAAACCCAAAAGATATGAAGTTTGCCCAGAAATTGGGCGGAGAAGAGAGAAAGAGAAAGGCCACCGAGGCGGGGAGGTGCACTACAGCGCAACACCCCCCGCCGCCAAAGGGCCCCCACCGGTGCAAGGGTGCAACGCAGCAGGGGGTGCCCGCCGACGTATAGGGGTGCTGCGGTGGGGGAGTGCCCGCCGGCGCCGGTATGTGCCGTGGTGCAGCCCATCCCCCATGTGTAACAGCCGGGTCCCGAGATAGGGGATAACGAGTGGGGACGGGGTGTCATTAAGGGGGTTAATGAGGTAAAATGGAAGATTAATAAGTTCGTTTTACAATCGAGATATGCTTTTGGGAATTAGACGAGGGTACTCGGGTTCACTTTTGTTAAATAGGAGCATGCTTGAGTGGGACTAAACGGTTAATTAAACGGATAAACAGGTACTATTCAGCATATATGGGAATAGTTAATAATGCGTGCAAGCCCCTTGATAAACGTAAGGAAATCATACGCGGGAAGTAGAGATAGAACTTAGTATGGATCTTATACTCAAATAATCATGTCTGGGGAAATTATTCATAGAGTCTTGATAATCATAATAGAACTTTAAACGGAATTAGAAAGAGTGTATCAGAGTAGCAGATCACATAGTGGGATTTTAAGAGAATATTAGATAATAACAAAACAGTCTTGGCAGCCAACCCACATCCACAGCCACCAACATCCTCAGCATCTTAACCTGTAAAACATTTGAAAGAGAGGGGGCATGAGCACTAATGTACTCAGTGGGTTTTAGTGAACATTTTAATAAACTTCCAAATATCCAACAATCAACTGACGGTATATGGAGAGCAAAACGCAAAAGCCCTCTCCATATCCGTAAAATCTTTTCTTTTCTTTTGGGCCCAATCTGGCTCAAACCTGACGTCAACTGTACCCTTAGGTATGCCATAGGATAGAAGAGGGGTTACCTCAGATATCCGAACGAGTTTGCGAGGGAAAACCCAGCAGTGACTCCCTTAAGAGTTCTGAGCTCAAATCTTGCTTAAGTAAAAAGCCAATTTCCTTCTTTTCTTAACCTTGCTAGCATCACCAAACTTAGCATAACGTCTAAGACTAATCTTTTAATACTGCATGATCTCAACCTACAAGGGATTTACTACTACCTTAACAAGGCAAACCTTAATTCTTAATTCTACGAGCTTAACAAGCATAAACATTCGATTCCAGGAGAAAAACGTAAATAAATATGAATCGAAACTAAAGATAATTCTAAACATCTTATGCTAAGCATAAACAAAACTTTAGTAGTTCTATCATTTCTAAACATGCTTGAGAGCTCAAGTAAAACATAGTATCTTCCTTTCTTCCTTCCTTGTACAGAGATCAATCAGGCAGAGCAAAAATACTTTATTGGATATCTTATTTGCCCTAACATGCTTCTAGAGCTCATTAGCTCAAACTTTAGATGAGTATAGATTTACCCACCTTGATTACATAATGAAAGATGAGGCAACGAGCTGTGGCCTTCCTTAGTATTCCTCTGAGGCTCGATTCCCCCTACAAAAGTTGAATCATCGACTTAGTGGCCTCTTTCGAAGATTTCCAATAACATGAGATTAAATAATACCCAACTACTATTCCCTTAGCTAGGACTTAACATGGATAACACGACTTTTCACTTAATAAAGGTTCGAGAAGGATTTATTTTATTTAAGGAACTTCTCGACTTGATCTAAAAATTTTTAGACTGAAAATAATTTGAATTGCTTATTCTAAATAAATCGAAAATAACTTGAATATCTTACTATAATTTAAACTTGAATATGGCTTGGGAATGACATAATTTGAAAGGCTAGAAAAGTTCGGAAATGGGGAATGAAAATAGCCGAAAAGAAACGGGTAAAACAACACGGAGAAAGGGGGGCGCCGCGGCGCACATGGGCACCAGCAGGCTGCCCCCCGCTGCGGCACAAGGTGCACCGGCAGGCTGCCCTTGCCCCGGCGGGCTTGGAGCGGCGAAGGGGGACGTGGCGTGGCGGCGCACTCCCCCCCTCCTCCCCGCGGGGCTCTCTTTTTCTCTCTCTTCAGCCCAGTTCTGGGCGATCTTCAACTGGGTTCTTCGTGTGCATTGATTCTTTCGACGAACACGAAGAACACTTAACTCGAAATTTCTTAAAAATAACGTACTTGAATTTAATATGCAACAACATGCTTTAACAAAAAAAGAATTTTGGCATTATACGGCATAAACACGATAATCCTCCTTAATATTTATAATAACGACGAAATCGTTAAATGTGGCTTGAACAGAATTTAACGGAATAAACGAGGCTAATCTTTTAGAATAATCATAACAGAAGTAAAATGAGAAATATAACGTAAACGTTATTATCTTGGAACTTCAACAAAAATTGAAATACAACTTTTAAACAAGCAATAATGAAGAATGCAAAGAACGTAAAGAACGAAAAGTAAACGTAGAATTTAAAAGACGGAAAGGAAATGGAGTCGAGACCGACGAACAAGAATGGACGGGGTTAGTTGCGTCAAATGAATGTGGTTAGCTCGGCGTCTCGTCGAGTCGCAATAGAGGTAGAGCCGCCTGCTACGATCCAACGGCGCCCCTAGCATATTCCCTCACCACATCCCTTCCACGTCACTCCGCTCGTCGTCTTGAAGAACACTCACGAAGAACACTTTTTACTTCGACAGAACTTTCTCGCCTTTCAAAGCTTTTCACCCACTCGATTTAGAAGTGAAATGGATGAGAAATGAGCAAAGAATGCAAAAGGGGTGGTCCCCTATTTATAGGAGAAGCTTTGGCTTCCCTTGGAAGCCATTACTGTACGGAAATACTGCAAAAGCTACGCCGGGTTCGGTAAAAAGCTGCTTTATTTGATGTCGAGGTCCAAATGAATTCAGACACAAAATCTAAAAATACCGGAAGACTTGTTGGCTCGAAGACTAGTGAACCAACTCGATTCGTGAAGAAGACGGGGTCGTCAGAAAAAAGACGAGCAAAGATTCCCTTTTTGGAATTACTTTTTACTATTCACTCAGACTGACAGATTTTGCTCCCGAGCGTTCGATTGACCTCAGAATGAAAATCCGTGACACCAATGGAATTCTTGAGTCATTTCCCATAAGAGGGGCCTGACAGAACTGGACTCGGATAAATGAGGAGGATTTCGTAAATTTCTCAAAATACGAACGCACGCAAAAGTTACTATTCATTCCTCTTTTTAAATACGTTTTCCATCACCGGGAACTCAAATGACTTCAGATTTAAAATCCGAAAACACCGGTGTACTCCTTGAGTTAAAACCTTTATAAAGAAACCACAAATGGCAATAAAAGAATTAAGATTATATTTTCTGAAAAGACAATCTTCACAAAAACTGACTCTTAAAGTCGTGACTGACATCCAACCATCCCAAACTGAAGAAGCTTGTTATGGATCAGGCGATGCACAGCAAGATGCTCTCAGAGGAATCAACTATGATGCCCCGCGAGGAGACAATTTTAGGAGGAAGTGGAATAATGATCCTTACTCCAATACCTACAATCCAGGTTGGAGAGATCACCCGAATTTCCATTGGAGCCAGCCTGGAGACCAACCAGCAGCAGGAGATCTGCCAGCCGTATGCCCACACGGACCGATCTGCACCATCTATGAGTGAGATCATGAAGAGTCTCGAGCAGAGCACAAGCCTAGTGAATAGTCTAGCGCAGAACCAAAAGGCCTTTCAACTGGAGACACAAGCTGCCCTGGGCAGTATGGGCATGCAGATCACGCAGCTCGCCACACAAATGAACAAGATGCAGGCGAATTAAGGCAAACTCCCATCCCAAACTGAAATGAATCCAAGAGCGCATGTTTGCGCTGTCACTTTGAGAAGTACGGAGGAGTTAACCGAGTTGGAGGCCAAGAAGGAAGAAAAGACACCGGATGGGCATACTGAAGGGCCGAAAAAACAATCTGGCAAAAGGAATGAACAACCTGCTATGTCTCTTCTCTCTCAAATTGCACTGAATTCATGAGAGAACATTAGTGCTGTGACCCTTCGAAGCGGCAAAGAATTGGTTGAGGTTGAAACAAAGATGAAGAAAGACAACACGTGGTGTGGGCAAACTGCAGAAGCTGAAGACAGACCAAGCGCAGAGGGCAAACAATCTACTGCCCCGTTTGTCCCGACTGAGGTACAAGGTCCATCTAAGATTTCTAACCCTATTAATGCAGCTCATTTTCCTTCCAGGTTAGCAAGAAACAAGAAAGAGGAGAATAAGAAAGAGATCTTCGAGCTTTTCAAGAAAGTTGAGATCAATCTACCATTGATTGATGCTATCAAGCAAGTCCCGAGATACGTGAAGTCCTTGAAAGAACTATGCTCCAAGAAGATACGATATGGAAAAGATGCAAAGATCAAGGTTGGTGAGACTGTTTCAGCCGTTATTCAACGGAAATTACCTCAAAAATACCGAGATCCAGATTCGGAGAAAGAAAGGGCAATCTGCGAGATAGTCCAGCAGCTATACGCAGCCGAGAAGTTTCCAGCCAGAAATTGGACAGGCCGTATGCCCTTGCCGACCAACTCGAAACTTATTTTACCATCTCATGTGAAGGCCCCTGTGTTGGGGCTGAAAGGGCAAGAAGTAAGGTTGGTCGAGTTTTTGAAGAAACATAAAGGTGCGGGGATGGAAACAATTCCTTTCGACAGGGGTAGATCGGATATCCCCGAATTTGTCTCTTGACCGTACCTCACCACGTCGAGCCTTAGACGTTAAATAAGGGCGCTTCTCGGGAGGCAACCTGAGCTTTTATTACTTTCTTTCATTTTTCGTATTTCATTTAGTTACTTACTTGTTTTTCTTTAATATAATAATAACAAAAAAAAAGAGCGAGCGAGAGTCTCTTCCAACTTTCTAGTGCAGGTTCCTCTTCTAGCGCCGCCCCTACCCTTGCTGAGCCCATGTAGTTGTTTGACCACTACACACCAAGCTGGACCACTACACTGGAGCACCGTCTGTATGCCCCTACTGACCGCCTCGCGTCTTGATTACTAGTTTGCCCTTTCTTTTCCCCTCTTTTTTAAATCGTTATTTGTCATTGATTGCTTGTTTTGTTTTTTCTCTCTTTTGTGTGTGAGTTTTTTTTTCCTGTTGTGTCTTGAGTTTGCTTTTGTATTCCTCTCACAGTGAGAAAACTGTGACCTTCAAGTGTGGGGGGGATTACCTTGTCAGTTTATTAATTATTGAAGTTATAAAAAAAATAATAAAAATGAAAAAAGAGTCATTTTTTATGTTGGAAGATGACTAAGTATTGATTGCCACGAATTGATGAGTTGAGGAGAATGGGTTGTGATTAGTTTGACTAGATGAATGGTTGTATGTTTGTGATAGAAATGTGCCAATTTTTGGATGAGATCTTGAATGATGAATCATGCTTTCGATCACAACGTTCTAATCTTATGAGTTTTTGAGCCTATCAGCATGCATGAATTAAGAGCTCAATTTTTGCATAATGAGTGTTGTCTAATTTTGTTTCTTGGATACTTGAATTGCTTTGCTGCCCCTATTGTTGCCACCTTTGATTTCATGCACAAAAATGATTAAGGCATCTAGGGATACCCGAGCTATTGGCCCAAGAAAATACCCTACCCGTTCATTGCCAATTAGTAAGCCACCTTGAGCCTAAAAGATCCAATTTTATTGATTGCAGCCACTATACATTAGCCATACCCTTTCTTTTGGCTTGCTTTTTGTCCCTGAAAACATGCAAGTACTATCATGAAGGATGTTTAAGCTGCATAAGTGAAGAATTTGAGGGCTTGAGAAGAAAAAAATGTATGAATGCTCATATCCCGCTCCTCTGAAAAAAAAAATTTGAATAAGGAGTAAAGCTTCTATATATATAGAAAAAAAGAGAAGAAAAAAAACAGAGAAAATAAAAAAAAAACAAAAAAGATTGAGGAGTAGAATGTGAAGAGAGCATAAGAATCTGTGTGCTCAATTTTTTGAAATAAGCCCTATGTTGATTTGATGATTTTGCGGAGCTGTTCTTAAAGAGATATTCATTCTTGTACTTGCATTGTTTTCTTTGTACTCAGCTACTTTAGCCAAAAGTATCCTACCTCGTGAACCTTATCCCCATTACAACCAAAGAGGAAAGACCTTATGATTTGTTTGAAATTGAAGTGTGGCAGTTCTAGGTGACAAATGAACAATTTTATGTTGAAAAGAACGAATCATGACTTGAGTTAAAAAATGCCTCTTGACCTGTTTTCGAGAGTTAATGAGTGAATCTTGGTGAGGCTGGATTGATAAATATGATTCTAACTTGATTGACAATATGTTGGCATGTTTCTTCAAACAAAATTGGTTGGTGGTTTGTGGATTGATATATCACAGCTCATACTCTGATTGTTCCTCGGTTTGGGAAGTTGATACTTGGTCATTCATCCTTGTTGAGCCTGTTCTTTGTTTTAAGGTTCCTTGAGGACGAGCAAGGTTTAAGTGTGGGGGGATTTGATAGGACGTATTATACTTGGTTTTATCACGACTTTTTGATGCTTTTCTCCTTATTATTGGCCCTCTATTTGTGTATTTTGGATATATGATGTGTTGTGGAGTTGTGTAGGGATGAGGTGTATAAGTGGAGAAAAGAGGCATGTTTTGGTGTGAGAAGATACAAGAAAGAAAAGGGAGTAGTTCGAGCAGAGCAAGCTGCAAGGGCATGCAGCTGGATGATTGAAGCAAGTTTCTGGAGGCCCGGTCCATAATACGTTTTGGGCTTGCTGAAGCCCAGTTCTCGGGCCATGCGCGAACCTGGACGCGGAAATCTCTCTCCACCGCCTCAAGAGTCCTTCTTTTGCTATGTTTCCTAGTTTAGATTGATTATGATTTTATTTCCTTATCTAATGTTTTAATTAAGGATATTATATATAGATTAGGACTTATTTCTTTATGATTCATTCCATTCTATTCTTCACGAAACGCAGACTAGAGAGACGCATTCCAGTGATTTTTTACTTCTTCTTCTTTATTATTTCATGGTGTTCTGCTCCGTTAATTATCAGCGTGATTTTATGATTATGCAAGTTAGCTAAATTACTCGTATTCCGGTGACGATGACGAAGCTCCGCTTATATAACTGTGAGATCTAATTGTTTGTTCATAATTAATTGATGCATGTATCTGTTATTCTTGGAATTCGGGTCGTTAATTATTCTAACTCTATCGAATAGTTGAAAATGTTTGGTAGGTTGTGATTAATTACTAGCCAATTTAAATCGGCCATACGTAATCGTGGTTTAGGTTTAATAAGTGGTAAAATGGTTGCTCAAATAACTAGGGAAATAACAGAGTTAATTTTACAGTCCCGCGTCAGAGTCTGTAAGTTAAGAATCGGGTCTTTCTCGTGCTCATTGCTATCGGCTCATTAAACTCATAGAGCGTCTCTTACAGTTGTCAGTCGATTAGGGAAGTAATTAATGAAGCATCTTCTTAATTATCGAAACAGTATAGAGAGATGAGGTCATGTCAGAAGCGTGTTCGGTGACTATAACCGATTTGCATGTCTTGATTAATTAATTCTTGCATCTGTGATAAATATTATAAGTGGAGTGGAGTTTGTTGGATCCGGAATACCCTTTCATTATTAATTTAAATCAGTTTGTTTGCACACATATTTTCGGTAGTTGTCTATTTAATTCTCTAATTTATTTTGATGCATAATTCACACAAAACACGTTTCTGGAAGTTTGGGCACGCAGACTGAAAGTCAAGAGTAATTCTCGCTGGTCTTTTGGGAGACGATCCTGCTCGCCACTGTACTCTGCAGTGTGGGCTTGCCGACGAAAGTCGGAACATTTATTTTTGGTGAAAAACGACGCATCATTTACCTTTTCGTTAAGTCAATTTTTTTAGTATGAATGTAAACCTTTTTGGGATCGAGAAATCTTTTTTACAAACTTTTTATTCTCAGAGATCGTCTTACCCGAACACCTTATACTTGGAATTTCATTCTCACGGTTTTTCTCTTATCCATAAAACAGGTATGCTTGCTCAAATCTTTTCCTTTCCTGTATTCAAAAAATCAAAATCCAAAATCCAGAATCTTAATACTATCATACCTTGATTTTTGGTTAAGGATACGAGGGTGATGGCGAGCTGTGGGTTGCTGCTTTTACTAATCAAAGAACAACTTATGCATACATATATACTTAACTCAATTCAAACAAAGAGACAGGCCTGCAGTGTTGCAAACCTGGCTCAAATGCCAACTGTAACAGCCCGGTCCCGAGATAGGGGTTAATGAGTGGGGATGGGGTATCATTAAGGGGGTTAATGAGGTAAAATGGAAGATTAATAAGTTGGTTTTACAATCGAGATATGCTTTTGGGAATTAGACGAGGGTACTTGGGTTCACTTTTGTTAAATGAGAACATACTTGAGTGGGACTAAACGGTTAATTAAACGGATAAACGGGTACCAATCAGCATAGATGGTAATAGTTAATAATGCATGCAAGCCCCTTGATAAACGTAAAGAAATCATACGCGGGAAGTAGAGATAGAACTTAGTGTGCATCTTATACTCAAATAATCATGTCTGGGGAAATTATTCATAGAGTCTTGATAATCATAATAGAACTTTAAACGGAATTAGAAAGAGTGTATCAGAGTAGCAGATCACATAGTGGGATTTTAAGAGAATATTAGATAATAACAAAACAGTCTTGGCAGCCAACCCACATCCACAGCCACCAACATCCTCAGCATCTCAACCTGTAAAACATTTGAAAAAGAGGGGGCATGAGCACTAATATACTCAGTGGATTTTAGTGAAAAATTTTAATAAACTTCAAGATATCCAATAATCAACTGACGGTATATGGAGATCAAAACGCAAAAGCCCTCTCCATATCCGCAATATCTTTTCTTTTCTTTTGGGCCCAATCTGGCTCAAACCTGACGTCAATTGTATCCTTAGGTATGCCATAGGATAGAAGAGGGGTTACCTCAAATATCCGAACGAGTTTGCGAGGGAAAACCCAGCAATGACTCCCTTAAGAGTTATGAGCTCAAATCTTGCTTAAGTAAAAAGCTAATTACCTTCTTTTTTTAACCTTGCTAGCATCACCAAACTTAGCACAACGTCTAAGACTAATCCTTTAATACTGCATGATCTCGGCTTACAAGGGATTTACTACTACCCTAACAAGGCAAACCTTAATTCTTAATTCTGCGAGCATAACAAGTATAAACATTCGATTCGAGAAAAAGAACGTAAATAAATATGAATCGAAACTAAAGATAATTCTAAACATATCATACTAAGCATAAACAAAACTTTAGTAGTTCTATCATTTCTAAACATGCTTGAGAGCTCAAGTAAAACATAATATCTTCCTTTCTTCCTTCCTTGCACAGAGATCAATCAGGCAGAGAAAAAATACTTTATTGGATATCTCATTTGCCCTAACATGCTTCTAGAGATAATTAGCTCAAATTTTAGATGAGTATAGATTTACCCACCTTGATTACATAATAGAAGATGAGGCAACGAGCTGGTGGCCTTCCTTAGTATTCCTCCGAGGCTCGATTCCCCCTACAAAAGTCGAATCATCGACTTAGCGGCCTCCTTCGATGATTTCTAATAACATGAGATTAAATAATACCCAACTGATATTCCCTTATCGAGGACTTAACATGGATAGCACGACTTTTGACTTAATAAGGGTTCGAGAAGGATTTATTTTATTTAAGGAACTTCTCGACTTGATCTCAAAATTTTTAGACTGAATATAATTTGATTTGCTTATTCGAAATAAATCGAAAATAACTTAAATACCTTACTATAATTTAAACTTGAATATGGCTTGAGAATGACATAATTTGAAAGGCTTGAAAAGTTCAGGAAAAGGGTACGAAAATATGGCGGCGCACTCCCCATCCCCCCCCGCGGGGCTCTCGTTTTCTCTCACTTCAGCCCAGTTCTGGGCGATCTTCAACTGGGTTCTTCGTGTTTGTTGATTCTTTTGACGAACACGAAGAACACTTAACTCGAAATTTCTTAAAAACAACGTACTTGAATTTAACATGCAACACCATGCTTTAAAAAAAAGAATTTTGGCATTATACAGCATACACAGGATAATCCTCCTTAATATTTATAATAACGATGAAATCGTTAAATGTGGCTTGAACGGAATTTAACGGAATAAATGAGGCTAATCTTTTAGAATAATAATAGCAGAAGTAAAATGAGAAATATAACGTAAACGTTATTATCTTGGAACTTCAACAAACATCAAAATACAACTTTTAGACGAGCAATAATGAAGAACGCAAAGAACGTAAAGAACAGAAAGTAAACGCGGAATTTAAAAGATGGCAAAAAAATGGAGTCGAGACCGACGAACAAGAATGGACGGGGTTAGGTGCGTCAAAGGAATGTGGTTAGCTCGGTGTCTCATTGAGTCGCAACGGCGGCAGAGCCGCCTGCTACGATCCAACGGCACCCCTAGCACTTTCCCTCACCGCATCCCTTCCACGTCAGTCCGCTCATCGTCTTGAAGAACACTCACGAAGAACGCTTTTTACTTCGACAGAACTTTCTCGGCTTTCAAAGCTTTTCACCCTCTCGATTTAGAAGTGAAATGGATGAGAAATGAGCAAGGAATGCAAAAGGGGTGGTCCCCTATTTATAGGAGAAGCTTTTACTTCCCTTGGAAGCCATTGTTGTGCGGAAATACTGCAAACGCTACGTCGGTTCGGTAAAAAGCTGCTTTATTTGATGTCGAGGTCCAAATAACTTCAGACACAAAATGTAAAAATACTGGGAGACTCGTTAGCTCGAACACTAGTGAACCAACTCTATTCGTGATGATGACGGGGTCGTCAGAAAAAAGACGATCAAAGATTCCCTTTTTGGAATTACTTTTTACTATTCACTCAAACTGATAGATTTTGCGCCCGAGCGTTCGATTGACCTCAGAATGAAAATCCGTGAATGTCAATGGAATCCTTGAGTCATTTCCTATAAGTAAGGCCTAACAGAACTGGACTCGGATAAATGAGGAGGATTTCATAAATTTCTCAAAACACGAACGCACACAAAAGTTACTATTCATTCCCCTTTTTAAATACGTTTTCTATCACCGGGAACTCAAATGACTTCAGATTTAAAATCCAAAAACACCGGTGTACTCCTTGAGTTAAAACCTTTCTAAAGAAACTACAAATGACAATAAAAGAATTAAGATTATATTTTCTAAAAAGACGATCTTCACAAAAACTGACTCTTAAAGTCATGACTGACATCCAACCATAGCTAACTTTATTTAAATTCCTTCATTAATTAATTAATTAATATTAACAACTCTCTAAACCTTATCCGCAAATCTGGGGTGTTACACTGTATTGTTTCACGTCGATTCTTCATCTATTTTTCATACCCTCTTTTCGAGGCATTCGAGTTGTATTTTTCCAAACTAACCTCGAGTTATTTCCAAATTTAATTTAAGAAGATCCTCAAGCTGTCTCCAAGTTATTTTGAGTAAACATTTCAAGTTGTTTTCCGTCTAGAACTTGAGAAATCAAAGTGTGTTATTCAAATAAATTCTTCTCGAATTTTATTAAGTCATTAAGTCGTGCAATCTGTATTTAAGTCTTAGATTAAGGTCTCTGGGTTTTTTTTTAAAAGGAAAACACCCGAGAAGGTGGGGGATTAGGCAGATCCCAAACCTGCACATTTCACCAAATTGGAACTACTACATCATCTGGGAGAGCCCAAAAGTGACTCCCCCTCAAAAGATATAAACATACATATAGACCTGTATAAAGGAGACCTATCACAGGGATCAAATAGCTAAGGCACAAACATAATCTAAACACTCCGAGGGAGGGATAAAAACAAACGAGAATGAAATAAATACAAAACCAAATAAACAAAGGCATGACATAAAATATAGAGTCAACGCCGAAACCTAAAGTTAGGATAGCCTAGCTGGTCCATCCTAACCAAGGAAGATAGGGGCCTGGAGGTCGTCTGAATGTCAAAAGTGTGAAGGCCATCAACCTCATGACCGAGTCTGGCAAGGAAATCTGCAGCATGATTGCCCTCTCTGTGGATTTGTGTGACCCGAACATGACGGCTACGGAGTATGAGTCGAAGTCTGGAGAAGACTTTCCTGAGCTGGGCCGAGCCTCTAGCACCAAATGTGATGACTGTGACCACAGCTGCTGCATCTAACTCGATCCAAACATGGGAAGCCGTCTGTGGAAGAAGGAAGAGCCCTTGGAGAAGGGACCGGAGCTCCGTCTCAAAACTGGAACTGGCCTGCAGCGGGAGACAATATGAGGTAAGGAGCTCATCACGATGATCTCGAAGAAGTCCACCTCCCGCTGCAGTCTGCTGCGAACAATCGAATGATCCATCTGAGTTCAGCTTCACCCACGGCTCTGAAGAGGGCTGCCAAGTGACTGCACGGGACCTGAGAGGACGCAAGACAGTCTCGACAACCGGCATGAAATGAACCTGTGGAAAGCAACCGGCCCACTGGGGAGGCAGGAGCTTGCCACTGAGCACGAGCTGGTGAAGATGCCGAGTAACCTGAAAAATAATATGAGATGACCGAAAGGGGCGACCACGATGCTTGCGGTCGTTCCTCTCGATCCAAGTAAACCAAAGAATCAGGCAAGAAATCAGAAAATATATGTGTTGATGTGTGGCACGTGGGATGAGGTGCCTCCAAAAACTAAGTGCATGTGAAATCTGTGTGAAGTACAATGGTGTGATGTGAAACCATGAACAGAAGTGCATCCAAACCTCAAGTACAGATTTCCCCTGGAGAAAAAGGTGAGGAACAGACTCAGTACTAGAAACAGAACAGCAGGGGCACCTAGAGACTAGGGGGATCTCCCTAGCCAGAAGCTTGGCATTGACAATTATGCCATCAAAGTACAGACGCCAAACGAATATGGACATGGTGGGAGTTAGACAATCGCTCTAAAAATCAGCCAAGAGAGCCCGCCTCAGAGCCCGATACCTGACACACTCCCAAGTAGAGGTCAAAGAGAACTCACCATGAGGGGTCAACTTCCATCTCGGGGCATCCCGCTCGCCCCACAAGATCGACACAGACCTCAGGGAATCCTCAAACTCAACAGGTAAAACATGATGTGCACACAGAGAATGCAACCTATCTATATGCCATGAATCATCAAGCAGATAAAAGCTGACAGGTCTATGATCACGCTGCACAGAAAGACACATCAAGTAAAGGGGGGCAGCCCCGAACCACACATCGTCCCAAAAACTGACATCGTCCATCTCGACAGACTAAGAAATATGCTGTTGGGCACGAATACCTTCAGTCTGAAGGCAGTGCCAAATACGACTGTCGAGGGGAGAGATGGGCACGCGTCTCGAGAAATAGCCTCCACAGTACTTCATCATAGTGAAGCGGGCCCAGAGGGAATTCTGGGACCGGAATCTCCACCAGAGCTTGAAGCTGAAGGCATCATAGATATCCGACAAGCGATGAATACCCAAGCCGCCCTCGGTAGTCGGAAGACAAATCTTCTTCCAACTGATCTAGTGGGCTTTTCGGGCCTCGTCATTTGACCCCCAGAAGAAGCGAGCCATGAGCTGCTCAAGCTGCTTAAGGGTGCCCTTTGGGGGTCTCATGACCTGAAGGTAATGAAGAGGGATGGCGGCCAAGGTGCTCTTAATAAGAGCAAGGCGACCGCCAAAAGAGAGGTGCCGGTGCGACCAGCCGTGAATCGTCGCACTGATCTTCTGCCGAAGATCGAAGAATAGCTCATTTTTAGTGAGCCCCTTGTAGAGAGGAATACCAAGATAGGAGATATGGAGGGAGGTGGGGGAGAATCCCGTGACCTCCTCAATCGAGGACTACTAGGCAAGAGCATGCTTCGAGTGAATGATGAAGTTGCTCTTCCTAGCATTGATGTGCTGTCCCGACACAACAGAATAGTGGGTGAGAAAACCTATGAGCCGGGACAGAGCATCCGATTTGGCCTGAGTGAAAATGAGAATATCATCCACATAAGCAAGTGGGAAATTGGAAAACCGCGTCTAGAGGTGCGATAAATCATATCCGGATGGGACTGGATAAGCTTATCGACACCTCTAGACAGGTAGTCAGCAGCAAGGACAAAGAGGGATGGTGAGAGGGGGTCTCCCTGGCGAAGGCCACGAGTAGAGTGGAAGAACCCAGCAGGAGATCCATTGATGAGCACAGAAAACCAGCAGTTCTGCACACATCTCTGGATAAAGCCGATCCATTTGTCCGGAAATCCCATCATACGAAGAACGGCAAGGAGAAAAGGCCACCGCACCCTATCATATGCCTTAGCCATATCGAGTTTGAGGGCGACATTCGGGGTGGGGCGGGCCTTGGAGAGGTCGTGTATCAGCTCCTGTGCTAACAAGATATTATCACTGATCAGCCGACCCTGAACAAACCCACTCTGATTCTGCATGAGAAGCAGAGGGAGTAAAGGAACAAGGCGGGCTGTGAGGATCTTGGATATGATCTTGTTAGTCACATTGTAGAGACTGATGGGGCGGAAATCAACCCACGACTGAGGGTGAGACTGCTTGGGAAGAAGGATAATGGTAGTGGCGGTAAAGCTACGTGGGAGGGGGGACCCATTAAAGAAATCAAGAACAGCCGCCACTACATCCGGGACAACAATGTCCCAGCAGGACTGAAAAAATAAAGAGGAGAAGCCATCAAGCCTGGAGACACTATCCTTACAGATCCCAAAGACAGCAGATTGGATCTCATCAAAGGATGGAGTAGCACATAGTTGTTCCCTATCAACTAACTCTTGAAGGGTCTGGATGTCATCCAGAATAGGGGGGTCGAGCTCACTAGGCTCAGAGGAGAGAAGGGTATGAAAAAAGGACACAGTTGACTCTCAAATCTCCTCCTCTGAGTCTAGCACCTGATCACTAGCCTGAATGGAGTGGATTCTGGTCTTGCAGCGCTTCTGCTTCACCCATCCTTTAAAGAAACGGGTATTGCGCTCGCCCTCAGCAACCCAACGGATGGCCACCTTCTGTCGCCAGAAATCCTCCTCCATTTTAGCCCGGAGGGTGTACTTGGCTGTGGATTGATGGAGCTGGGCACGAAGCTCAGGGGTGGGGCCAGAGTCATAGGCAGCCTGACAGACAGCGACCGCCTCCTCAGCCGCCCTAAGCTTGTCGAAGATATTTCCAAAGACATTCTTATTCCACCACTTCAACTGCTGCTTAACCCGGTTAAGCTTGAACTAGAGCTTAAGAAGTTCTTGGAAACCAGTAGGAACAGCCCAGATCATCGAGACCTGATCATGGAAGGTGTGGTAACGGACCCACATCGACTGAAAATGGAAAGAAGACTTGGGAATCTGGAGTGAGAATAGACATGTGACCAGAAGGGGGGCGTGGTCCGAACGGATACGAGGGAGGTGTGCAACACGAGTGACAGCAAAATCAGAGAACCAAGATTCGTTCAGAAGAACTCTATCGAGGTGCTCTAATAGGTAGCGGCCCTTCCAAGTGTAGTCCGAACCGAAATAGCCGGCATCAGAGAGCTGACAATCAGCAATGGCATCAGCAAAGTCCGCCATCTCTCTGTGCCGGTCAGAGGAGCTCCTAGTTCGCTCATAGTAGTGGAGGAAGATGTTGAAGTCTCCAGCCACTAACCATGGCGAATCCTCCATGGAGGGAGCAATCTGACGGAGAGAGTCCCAAAGGGGGTACCTCTCAGCCCGGTCGCAAGCTGCATACACAAATGTGAAGTAGAGCGGCCGGGCAAAGAGGGCGGGATCCGTCAGTCGGACGTGAAGAAGCTGGGACGAGTCCATAAGGACATCACAATGGAAACATGGCCTAAATAAGGCTCATATCTTGTTGTTGCAATTGCTCAAGCCCCTGAACCCACCCAATCTACGGTCGAAAACTGAAAATCAGGTCTGGCCATGGCTTCGAGAATAGCAACAACAGAGAGGCGGTGAGTGCGAATCAGGTCTTGGAGCCGTGTCTGAGTAGGGGAATTGCCAATTCCTTGGGCATTCCAGACAAGAAAATTTGCACTCATATCAACAGGAGGAAGAGGGAGGACCACCCATCACTCTCGATCTCGACGGAGAGCCGGGATTAAAAGAGAAGGGAGGGCGGGCGGACACGCCTATGAGGTGGGATCTCACCATCCTTAGAAGGAGGAGGTGAGGAATGAACAGAGTGAGGAGGAATACGCTCGTGTGAGGAGCTATCGGGATCGGATGAATAATCCATACTGTCCTCCTCAAGGGCACCAATCCTGTCCTCGGCCACTTTATGGACGGTCGAGGCAAGTCTAGGTGCAGACAGGGCATAATAAGAAGATGCCCCAGGACCAGGGGGATCCTGCTGGAGAGGAGAGGAGCGATTGTAATGCGCCTGCTTTGAAGAGAGGGGGGGATGCAGCTTTTTATGCTGCACCCGTACCCACTTCCTCTTCTTAGGAGAACGAGGAGGAACCGGATGAGAGGACGAAGGTACAGAAGAGACCACGGCCTTTCCTTTATCAGACCGTGGAGGAGGATCCGCTACAACCTTGTCCTTATCTGGGTGAGAGGGAAGAGGAGCGGGCTGGGGTGTGGTCTTCGGAGGAGGGGACACACCCGCATTTTTGGATGTTTTGGGAGGGGGCCTAGGAGGACGCCTAGAGGAAGAATGAGGCCTGTCGGAACGGGCAATCCCACTAACAGTAAAACAATCCTCTAAAGTATGACCCACGTGCCTACATCCTTTATAGTAGGAAGGGAGGTCCTCAAATACCACTTTCTAACTAAGTACAACACCACCAATCACCAAAATAATCTCAGAGGGAATAGAAGAAGTCAAATCTACCTCTATGCAAATACGGGCATATGAAAGGCGTGCTCGTGTAGCGGTGTGCCTATCAATCTCGACTGGGGTGCCAATAAGGGAAGCCACAGAAGGTAATGCATGCTTATCAAATAAGTGCACAGGCAAACCAGAAAGGCGACACCAAATAGCCACAATAGGGGACTCATGTGATACAAAAAAGGTAGGGGTCCACTTGAAAACACGCATGGGGAAACCACTAACATGCCAAGTCACTCTATCATGTGCACCATGCATCAATTTCACATAGTCAATCTTATCATCTAGCATAATCAACACATGCTTAGCATTTAAGAATTTCCAAGTAAAGTTACCCCGAAGTTTGAGGTTCCCTAACGCCTTTGCGATCTACTCGGCTGTAGGGATTTCATTGGAGAATTTTCCCACCACAGCGTGCTCAAGAGACCCTACAAGAAAAGCAGTGTCAGTATCGGAAAAATGAAGTGCGGGTTTTCCCCTATGATAGAATTGAGTTCCAATTTTCTTTTGAGAGGGCTGGGGGGGATTATTGGCAGTCGATTAGGGTTCTTTGAAAAGGCTTGCGAATGTTTTTATGTATGGGTGAGTGGGATCAGGATGATGATGTTTATTAGAAATAATTGATTGAGGGGGCTCCATTTGGGGAGGTGGGTGGAAGGGTGAATTTGGGGCAGATAAGAATGAGGGGTGAGTGGAGGATCCATTATTGAGCTGAAAATGGGTAAGAGAGCTCGCAGCCGACATAGATGGTGGGGGAGGGAGATGTTCCAAAGAGAAACCTTGCCCAAAGATGATCGAAGGAGGGTTCAAATAAATCGCAGAAATGGCAGGAGTTTGTGTTGGGGATTTGATTGAAGGTTTGTACATGTATGTTTCAGAGGAATCATTGTCGGTGATAGCGAGAAGCCTGGGGCAGAGGAATTGGAGTTTCGTTGGTGATGAAGTAAATCCGTAAAACGAGCAGCCGCCATGGAAGATTCACGAGACAGAAAATGCAGTATTATGCAACTGCAGCTATGAGAATGGTTCTGT
Organism: Perilla frutescens; assembly: GCA_026008535.1. Taxonomy (NCBI): domain Eukaryota; kingdom Viridiplantae; phylum Streptophyta; class Magnoliopsida; order Lamiales; family Lamiaceae; genus Perilla; species Perilla frutescens. The sequence goes on from BRKX01000002.1 coordinate 23,252,414, forward strand.
TTGCCTTGTTACTCACATGTCAGTTGCTCTACTACTCTGACTGTTGCTCTCACTCATAACTTTACACTAATTAAGTTCCGTATATCCGTTTGTGAAATGCAGACGTCTGAAATCCTTGAAGCTGAATGGGTCACTCCCACCAGAGCTAGTCCAACTCCCCTTTCTCGAAGAGATGTAATTAAGTAGTTACTACTTTAATTAATTACCCCTTTAAACACACACACACACACACCCACACAGATTAACATATATATTTAACTCTACGTACAGCGACCTTAGTAAGTGTTGTGGTATCGCCTAGCCCGGGCTTGCACTACTTGGTTTCCTCACTCTAGCGGCCTCACACACTTACTACTCAAGTAGCTAAGGCCCAGAAAAGAAAAGAAGAAAGCTATACAAGCTATTACAGGGATTTACAGACAGGATAGCAGCAGAGAAGCTTCACAGCAGGGGCTTTAACTTGTTCCTTGTCTTGGACAGAGCCTCAGAGGTGTAGATCAGGAGGATCTACAGATCTTCTTCACAGGCTTGGTGCGATGGAACTTCAACTGTGAATACAGAAAATAGAACAAGTTAGATCCAGAGATATAGCAAATATCCAGAGCAGAGAATAGAACAGCCAGAGATAGAATGAATCAGAGTATCAATCGGTGGGAAAAGTGTGCCCTATGCACAGTTTGGCTCAGATTTTCCCACGAACGGCGGCGGTGGCAACTCTGGCGACAGGAGGTACCCAGACCAGGGGAAAAGAGAAAGGGAAGCGGCTGCTAGGGTTTGACAGGGGGAGGTGACGACTGAACTTTCTCTCTCAACACAAGCCTCTCCCAACACTCATATGCCAAACAGGAATCACAACACCAGATTCCGGCAAGAGAAACCGTGGGAGCAAGCTGAGAAGATCCAGAAAGAGAGAGAGAGTAGACTAGGTAGATCTGTGAGATGAGCGATGATGATGGAGGTGGATCCATCGCAGATTATAGAGGCTTTTAGAGCATCGAGAAGCAGCGGCTTCAATTAAGAGTAGTAAAGAGGGAGATGGACCGTCGGGTAGGGTTAGGGCTTTAGGGCGTGGGCCGAGTAGATATTTAATTAGGAACTGGGCCGAGAAATACAATTGGGCCAACTTCAACATTTCCACCTTTGGCCCTATTGGTATTTCCTGTCACCATGGAGCTACCTGCCCAAAAACAAAACAAAGGAATATCATCATTGCCTTATGATTTTTACTCTTAAGTTTATCACAAAGACAGACTAGGAGAGGGAGGAAGGAATACTATGCGTATTCAGTCCAGTCTCAGCACAAGAGACCAACCCAAGTCATAGATTCAAGTCTCAGGTCTCACAAGATCATTGACCTTCATTTAACTTGAATCACCCTAGCTTTTGCACGAAAAAGGAAATAACCATGTATGTACACTGCCCAATGGGGCTCAGTTGTTACCCTGACTTCAGGTCAGGATAACTCAAAGCATCACCATCATCGATTCAACCTAAGTCCATATTCAGGGACTTTTTGCAGGCTTCCAGCTTTGCAACTGGTAGGCACTTAGTGCCCATATCTGCTGGGTTGAATTCAGATGGGATCTTATCCAACAATACTTCTCCTTTCTCAACTATGTCTCTTATGAAATGATATCTCACATCAATATGCTTTGTTCTATCATGAAAGACTGGGTTTTTACAAAGTTGGATAGCAGATTGGCTGTCAGAATAAAGTAATGGTTTATCATCAATGAACTTAATTTCAGTTAACACACCATTCAACCATATAGCTTCTTTTACAGCTTCTGTAGCTGCAATGTACTCAGACTCTGTGAAGGAGAAGGCAACTATACTTTGTAACTGTGATTTCCAACTTATACAAGAACCACATAAAGTGAACACATATGATGTTGTAGACTTTCTTTCATCTCTATCATTGGCATAGTTAGAATCAACATAGCCAATGCATTTGACACCTTCAGAATATTTTGAGAAAACTAGACCTTGAGAAGCTGTGGACTTAAGATACCTAAGCAACCACTTAAGAGCTTCCCAATGGGGCAGCCCAGGGTTTGCCATGTACCTACTTAAATAGGATACAGCATAGGCTATATCAGGCCTGGTGCTGATCATGAGGTACATAACAGAACCCAGAGCATTAGCATAGGGAACTCCTGACATATCACTCAGGTCAGTGTCACTTCTGGGACACTGATCTTTACTCAATTGAAAATGGGATGCAAGTGGGACATTCACAGGTTTACACAAATCCATATCAAATCTTTTAAGAACTTGTTCAACATAAGAGGATTGATGAAGTAACAGTGTGTGTGTGCTTCTGTTTCTGTCAATATTCATACTTAGGATTTTCCTTGTATTCTCCAAATCTTTCATGTTGAAGTTTTCACTCAGGCAGGTTTGAACATGCTTCAATGTTTTCAGGCAAGGGCTTATCAGAAGCATATCATCAACATACAGCAATAGAAATATAGGCACATAATTCTTCATGTAATACAAACAGTGATCAAATTGACTTCTAGAAAAGTTCAGGTTTTTCATGCATGTATCAAATTTAATATTCCATTGTCTGGGAGACTGTTTTAATCCATACAAAGACTTTTTAAGCAAACATACATGATCAGGATGTGATTTATCTTCAAAACCTTCAGGTTGTTTCATGTAGATATTATTTTCTAATTCACCATGCAAGAAGGCAGTTGTCACATCCATTTGTTTCAATTCCTAGTCAAAATGAGCAGTTAAGACAAGCATTATCCTAACAATAGTAAATTTAACCACAGGAGCAAAGATTTCTGTATAGTCTATGCCTTTTTTTTTTGTAAAACCCTTAGCAACAAGCCTTGCCTTGTATCTAACATGATCAATCTCCTGTTTTATTTTAAATAGCCACTTACATTCAACAAGGGAGCAAGCATCAGGTTTTTTCACAAGAATCCAAGTTTTGTTATCAAGTAAAGAGTTCATTTCACTTTTCATAGCTTCTTTCCATTTATCAGATTCAGCACATGTAATAGCTTCCTTATAAGTTTTAGGCTCAGAGGAATCAACATTATTGAACACATTGAATGCATATATTGACAAATTACATCCATCATACCTAGTGGGAGCCTTAATTGTTCTCCTAGGCCTATCTCTTGACAGTTTATAGTTATCAAGGTTTACATACTCAGGTTCATGCTCAACAGTTTGTTCATGTTCAAATTCAGATTCAGATTCAGAGACATTCACATGCACATGCTTGTCAGATTCAGATTCATGATTAGATGCAGAATCAGAAGGGTTAATATTATCATGCACATGTTCATTAGGAACATTGAACTTAGGAAATTCTGGTGGTGAAGGGTCCACCTTAGGTAAGACAGGGAAAAACACAGGGGATTCAAGTTTCTCCACCTCACATGGAGCAGCAGAAAGTGAGGATTCATTCAAGAATGGGAAGTCAGTTTCATTAAATGACACATCCCTACTAATGCAAGTTTTAAATCCAGGCAGAGTTTTATCCCATAGTCTGTAGCCTTTAACACCATCAGGATATCCCAGAAATATGCATTTCCTAGCCCTTGGTTCAATTTTACTGAGTTTTTGATGAACATAAGCACTGCATCCAAACACTCTCAGATTTGATAGGCAAATAGGTTTATTATAGAACACAAATTCTGGGAGTTTTCCCTGTAACGGGACTGAGGGAGATCTGTTAACTAGATAACAAGAAGTCATAAGGGCTTCTCCCCAAAATTTCTCTCCAAGGCCTGAACCAGCCAAGAGGCTTCTAACTCTCTCCAGGAGAGTTCTGTTCATCCTCTCAACAACCCCATTTTTCTGGGGGTTGTAAGGCACAGACTTGTGCCTCTTGATCCCAAGATCAGTGCACCAATTATCCATATGTTGATTGCAGAATTCTAGACCATTATCAGTTCTTAGACACTTGATGCTCTTATTTGTTTGGTTTTGAATTGCAATGGACCATTTAGAAAAAATTTCAAAGACTTCAGATTTATGTTTCATTAGGAACACCCAAGTTTTTCTTGAAAAATCATCAATAATTGACAAGAAAAACACATTACCACCATGAGTTGGGACCTTTGAAGGCCCTCACACATCAGCATGGATATACTCAAGAATATCAGAACTTAGTTGAGCTTTAGGATACGGACCAGACACAGGGAAGGGCAACTTGTGTTGCTTTCCCATCAGACATGGCTCACAGAATGTCATGTTGGTTACTTTATCATGTTTGAATGCACCTGATTTTCTAAGGATTTCTAGACCCTTATTACTCATATGTCCTAATCCTGCATGCCATAAAGATGTTTTATCATTTTGCACCACATTAGCAGTTTGAACAGGCATAGAGTAAGCATGAACAACATACAAGTCTCCTTTTCTGGGGGCTTCAAAACACATCATAGAATTCATTCTGAATTGGAAACACTTATGATTCACAGAGCCAAATAGTTGTTGATCAGCAAGTTTGGAAACAGATAATAGATTAAATTTCAATTTTGGAACATATCTGACATCATGAAGGGTAATCATACTTTCATTTTCAAACTTAAGATATACATCACCCCTTCCAATTATTTCACATTGCTGACCATCAGCCAAAGCAACAACACCAGAATTTATAAGTTGTAGGTTTTGAAAAATGTGTTTGTGTGGAGTGACATGAAAGGTACAACCTGAATCTATGAGCCACTCAGATTCATGCACATTATCAGACATAGCATTTGTAAAGTTTATGAATTGAACATCAGAATGCACCATGTATAGTTCACCATTTTCATGATTATCAATATGCTCAGGGTGATCATAATACATGACATTATTTGCTTGATTGTTCCCAAATCCCCTGCCCCTTTTTGGTAGTTTACATTTGTTTGAGTAATGCCCAGGCTTTCCACAGTTCCAACAATTCTTTTTAGCTTTGAAGTCTGAGTTTTGAGGGAAGTTTTGGTTTCTGGGAAGGTTAAACTCAGAGGAGATAGGGAAAGGGCCAGAACTTTGTGCTTGGCTATCATTTCTGGGATGTTGAGAGTAGATCTCACAAAGGTTGTGGGTTCTGGTGTTGCTGGGGAGGTTATGAGCTCGGTTGTATTCCCTCATGTGCCTCTCAGCAACAATATAACTTGGATTTTCAGGATTAGGTCTAAAAGATTTGTGATTATTTCTGTTGACATAAAGAATCTCATTTTGTAAGGGTTTGGACTGAAGCTTTTTTAACTCATTCTCTTTTGATTTAAGCCCAGAAACAATCATGTCACAGGTAAATTTAGCCCCCTCATATTTTAAGGCTGATCTAACTTCTGAAAAAACTTCAGGAATAGCACCAAGAAGGATCTGAGGAGCATATTTTTCAAGTGTATCATCCCCAGCAAGTTTTAGGTCTTTCAGAAGTTTATTAAAATCATGCATGTTTGAATCAATGTCTTTAGCTGGGTCCATTTGAAAAGTCATTATTTGGTTTTGTAAAGAATATGTAGATTCTTCAGATTTAGCCACAAACAAAGCAGTCAAGGCATCCTACAGATCTTTGGCACATCTATGATGAGAAACTTGCCTAACAACAGCACTGCTTAAGTTTAATAAAATTGTGGCTCTTGCACCAGCATTTAATTTAACAAGGGTTTTATCTGCTTCATTTTCATCAATTCTTTCAAATATAGCATCTTGCAGATTTTCTTTAGTTAAAATACACTCAACCCTAGTTTGCCAATCACCAAAATCATCCTTTCCATTGAAAGGGACAGCACTTAGATTGTTCATTTTCACAGAATTTCACAGAGATCACAGAAATTCACCAAATAGCCAGATTCCACCACAAGAATATCAGGGAAAACACCAAATCACTTCAGAACAGGAGAAAAAACCACTCCACAGGCCCAAAGAAGGGTGCACGAGGGGAATCTAGAGCTGAGGCTATCCCAGTTCTCAGCACAGATTGATCTGTGGAGCAGGGGTTCAATCAGGTCAATCCCAAAACCCAACTAGCCCACCAACAAGACTTAGGGACACTAAGTCTAACCACAGCAACTCTGTAAACAGAGTTCCAGATCAGATTCCTTCCAGGAATCACAACAACAGTAATAAACACTTCCCAAAAAAAAAAGGAATGCAGAAAACTTAGAGCAACAAAATGGGCAGACAATTAACACCAAATCAACCCAGAAAACCCCCCTTTTTCAACTGAGAATCCCTTACCAAAATTAGCTATCGGGGCAACCCGCTTTGAGGAGACCCACAAGGGAATCCAGACGGTCCCGACCGTAAGCTAGATTTTGAGAAAAAGCTTGGAATGCCAAGGGATCGACAGAGATAGGAGCGAAAGCAAGAAAACACAGGATCAACAAATACCACACAGAGGAGATTAGGGTTTAGGGTTAATACCAGAGCCGACCCTCCCAGGCAGGGGAGGGGTCGGACTTACTGTTTTTGGGAGCCCGACGGTGGCGAGAGAGGCGTGGCCCTTACCGGCGGCGGGGTGTGTGAGATGGAGATAAGGAGAGTGCCCCCGGCTAGACAAACCAGGCTCTGATACCACTGTTGTGGTATCGCCTAGCCAGGGCTTGCACTACTTGGTTTCTTCACTCTAGCGGCCTCACACACTTGCTACTCAAGTAGCTAAGGCCCAGAAAAGAAAAGAAGAAAGCTATACAAGCCATTACAGGGATTTACAGAGAGGATAGCAGCAGAGAAGCTTCACAGCAGGGGCTTTAACTTGTTCCTTGTCTTGGACAGAGCCTCAGAGGTGTAGATCAGGAGGATCTACAGATCTTCTTCACAGGCTTGGTGCGATGGGACTTCAACTGTGAATACAGAAAATAGAACAATTTAGATCCAGAGATATAGCAAATATCCAGAGCAGAGAATAGAACAGCCAGAGATAGAATGAATCAAAGTATCAATCGGTGGGAAAAGTGTGCCCTAGGCACAGTTTGGCTCAGATTTTCCCACGAACGGCGGCGGTGGCAACTCCGGCGACAGGAGGTACCTAGACCAGGGGAAGGGGAAGCGGCTGCTAGGGTTTGACAGGGGAGGTGACGCTCGAACTTTCTCTCTCAACACAAGCCTCTCCCAACACTCATATGCCAAACAGGAATCACAACACCAGATTCCGGCAAGAGAAACCGTGGGAGCAAGCTGAGAAGATCCAGAAAGAGAGAGAGAGTAGACTAGGTAGATCTGTGAGATGAACGATGATGATGGAGGCTGATCCATCGCAGATTATAGAGGCTTCTAGAGCATCGAGAAGCAGCGGCTTCAATTAAGAGTAGTAAAGAGGGAGATGGACCGTCGGGTAGGGTTAGGGGTTTATGGCTTGGGCCGGGTAGATATTTAATTAGGAACTGGGCCGAGAAATACAATTGGGCCAACTTCAACAGTAAGAACTACCTCAGCGGCAGAATCTCTCGACAATGGGGTTCCATGAAATCACTAAAAATCATGTTAGTCATAACTTCTATTCGTCTCATGTGCATGTATGGGTTGGATTTGGTTATTTCGTACCTGCTAAATACTAAATACTCCCTCCGTCCTAATTATATAGTTTCTTTTTTAGTTGAACGTAAATTAAAAATATTTATAAAAATAAGATATTAAAGCTAAACTTTCAATAATACCCTTATTTAATAGGGTTGGTTGCCTTAAATTTGCCTTAAAAAAGTACCAATTGTATCATGAAATAGTAATTGGTCTGCTACTTATCTTTTATGAGTTTATGTAGTCTAAATTATGATTTCTTTCATTCCAATTAATGTTTAGAGTTTGAGGGGGAGGGGGTTTGGAATTTTTTAGGGTTCATAGTTTTTTGGGGGGGATTTTTTTAGGGTTTAGTATTTTTTGGGGTGTTTTTAGGGGTTTATTTTGTGTTTTTTAGGATTTTTTGGGGTGTTTTTAGGAGTTTATTTTGTGTTTTTTAGGGATTTTTTAAGGGTTTAATTTGTGTTCTTTAGGGGTTTTTTGGGTATTTTTAGGGGTTTTTTTTGTGTTTTTAGGGGTTTTTTTCAATTTTTAGGGCTCACTAATTGTATTTTAGGGTATACAATTGGGGGTGGGGGGACACAAATAAAAAAAATTGAAAAATAAAAAAAATCAGAAAAAAATAAAAAAAGTAATAAAACAAATTGAAAAAAAAATAGTACAGACGCATGTACCCTACGCGCTGCGCGTGGGCGTGGGTTGGCCCAACAGACTTATGTACAGGAATCCTTCTCATAATTGGGATACCTCAAAATAATAATAAGAACTATATAATAAAAAAGGGTGAGGGAGTACTAAATTTACTAATTGATCTTTATTGATACGTATATACTCTCCAAATATAATGCAGTTCTCTCGTCGGAAATCGTCTCACGGGTCCAATACCTAAAGAACTTGCCGACATCCCTACACTTGAACAACTGTAATAATAATATTATATATATATATATATATACACACACACAAATTAATTTTTTACTTTCTTGCTTTCCTTTTTAATTCCCAAAACGTCAATTAATTAATATTAATGAAGGATCTTGGAGGCCAATCACTTCAATGGAACTATTCCTTCCGAGTTTGGGGATCTTCCTCGAATACAAAGATTGTAAGGCTCCGATATATATATATATCTTCAAATAATTAATTTAACTCTAGCTAGACAGCTACTTCTCTATTCTTTTAAATATTTCTCCTAATTATTAATTTGTATGGTGAACATATGAATCATGTAGACTTTTTAACTCGAACGATTTAAGTGGAGTGTTACCGGCAAGTCTAGCAAAACTCACCACTTTGACAGACTTGTAAGCTTAATTAATTCTTAAGTCTCCCTCCTTTCGTTTAGTAAACGATATATGTTTTGTTTTTTCATATTACCTAATTCATGGTTAATGTTGCTCAATCAAGCATTGTTCTGAACCATGCATGATGATTTTCACATGTGCAGTCGTATTAGTGACAACAACTTCATAGGAAACATACCAAATTATATCCAGAACTGGACAAATATCACAAGATTGTAAGGCTTGATCCATATATACTTACCGTTTAATATATATATATATATATATATATATTATTTACTTGCACATTTCATCATTCTGCAGGGGTTTTCATCAATGATTGAACTTAATTTGACTCTTGAATGTATGCAGAGAGATTCAGGGTAGTGGTCTGAGTGGGCCAATCCCTTCCAATCTTACTTCTTTAACCCGGTTAAATGACCTGTGAGTATACAACATTATATACGATATTGTGCTGTGTAAGCTCATTGAAATGATGAAAATAGCAGCTTTTCCTTTAATATATGTATGTATGTGTTTGTGTTTGTGATTTTGTACATGTGCAGAAGGATCAGTGACCTGATGACTGGGAGTCGGTCAGATTTTCCTAATCTTAATACTGAAACTTCTTGGGATAAAGTGTGAGTGCAATGTGTGTTCAATATTCATTGCTCTAGCTAGCCTGTCACAGATTATAATAAGCGCTACTCAGTTTCATTTCTTAATTTCTGTGTGACTCAGCTCATTCAATCTTATTGTGTAGGATATTGAGGAGTTGCAATATTGTGGGGAAGATACCACCCTTTCTTGAAAGAATGAAAATCAACGACTCTCTGTTAGTAGAATTAATGTTTCTCGGTGGCCTAATTTATTCTTAATGATATTATTCAAACCCCTAGCTAGCTACAACATCATTTGCTAGCTTATAGTGAAACATGATGCATACATACATATATATATCCATGAAATCTGTCAAAACTTGTAATAGCCAGGATTGGAAATTAATGTCTTTCGATATTTTACAGCAAAACAGAGTTGCTTTTCCTTTGTTAGGAAAAATAATTCTTATTATTAATTAATTATTATTCTCTTGTTAAATCAAGACTCTGGAGAATATATTAGAAAATGCATTCAGAGAATATATGAAAAAATAAACCTGGCATTATTTTATACTGTCTTGCTTTGGTCTCATCCAAAATAATATAATACATAATTGTATTCCTCCTTACAATGCCATATTGTTGTTGTTTTATTTTCTTTAAATGCCTTTAATGTATTTCTTGCATGTGCAGAGATCTGAGTTTCAACAAATTAATAGGACAAATTCCTCCAAACCTTGGTGCTCAAAGAGGAGCCATGTAAGAGTTCAATTGACAACCTTTAGTAATATAATGCTTTTATTTGACTGGTTTTTGAAAAACTACCAAAATAAGATCCAATGTAGGTAGCTCAACATTTAAATCAATTTGCAGAAAACACATATTTTAGGTCATTGCTAACTGGAGATGTTAATTTTCCAGCTACCTAACTGGGAACTTCCTAAATGGGACTGTGCCAGAGCAGATGATAGATATGGGCAACATGTAAGATTCTCTTCCCTCTTCGTAGCAGAATATTTTATGCTCAAAATCCACATAACATTAACTAATGCATTCCAATTCTTACAATTTGGATGCAGTGATCTATCCTACAACAACTTCACAACTAAAGTTCAGAATTACCAAATTGCGGGGAAAACAGCCCGTGAGATTACTCACACTACTCATGCATATATAAAACCTTGGTGTGAGAAATAACAACATTGATTATCTTATTGAACTGCAATAAACTATACTTTCATTGTTTAGTTACTTAACTGCTTAGTTTCATTGCTTAATTTCATAATTAAGTAATGAAACTATAGCAATTAAGCAATAAAGTACAATAAGATAAGAAATTAATTAATGTTCTCATTTCACACACCAATAATTAGTTCTCACCTAAACATATGTACATACTAAAACAAAATTGATCTTTAAATACAATATTATTAAAGACGACATATCGTCTCTAATTAGCACATCTTATCTAATAATATTTTTCTGATGATATTATTGTCACTTAAAATGATGTTTAATTTATTTAGGATAAACTTTTAGGAACACTCTATTTGAAACAGCATGATATCGTTGAAAAGATATTTTTAAATGACAACTGACAATAATGTTGTCACAAAAATGTCATTAGAGATGACATATCGTTACTTAAATCTATTATAAGTGACGATATTTATTGTCTAATATTATCTCTAAATACGTACCATTTTTGTTGTAGTGTTATAAATATATATATATATATATATATATATATATAGCGCGCGCTAATTAAAGATGATATGTCGTTACTTACTTATCTCTATTATAAATGACGGCATTTATCGTCTAATATTTATCTCTAAATACGTACCATTTTTGTTGTAGTGCTATAGATATATATACGTACATATATGTGTGTGTGTTTGGATATTTTAAATTGACTCTGTTTTTTTTATTGAGAGAGAGTAAACTGACTTAGTATATATATTACCAACTTTTTCAGAAACTTGTTTGCCAACTCACAAGAAAGCACTCCGTAAGTTTCCTGGTTTCTAATTTCATGCATTTTGACATTATTAACATTTTATGAATCTAACATCACATTCTTTGAGGAAAGTTAAACGACCGACTAGCATAAAACAAATGATCGATGAGAAAGAATTAAAAGTTTGTGTTAATTTTTTATTGAGAATGAATATATTGATTTGGTGCGTTTTCTGACTTAATTTCTCCATCCATTACCATTAGATGATGAGTTCTACTCTTTCCATATAAATTGCGGAAGCTCGGAAGATGAAGGTATTTACAAAGCGGATGGTGGTGCGTCTTTAAAATTTTACCTTAGTAGCGGATGGGGGTTTAGCCAGACGGGCGAGTTCTGGAATGTTGATACTAAGAATAAGACATCTCGATATGGAAAATCTATAACCTGGTCATCAACAGACAGCTTAACAATCTCAGGACTTTACAGGGAAGCACGCCTTTCTCCACTCTCATTGACTTATTTTGGATTTTGTTTGAGAAATGGAAACTACACTGTCAACCTTCACTTTGCCGAGATCATGTTTACTAATGGCACAACTTTCGAAAGCCTTGGAAGGCGTATATTTGCGATGTTTATATTCAGGTTAATTACTTTATTATTTATGTATATATGATCCCAATTAAAATCATCTCTCTTTATAATTATTTGTTTGTCTGTCACTGTTTCTCAGGGGAATCTGGTGCTCAAGAATTTCAACATCGTGAATGCAGCAGGTGGAGTCAACAAGGCACACATAGAAAACCTCACTGCACAAGTTAGTAATCACACATTGGAGATCCGGTTCTACTGGGCCGGAAAAGGAACAACTTCTCTTCCTCAGAGATCTGTATATGGTCCCCTAATTTCAGCTATATCTGTCACTCATGACCGTAAGTTACACTAATTAATATATATATATATACATATATATATATATATTTCATTTAAATCCATCTCACTGCGTATATAAATATTACACATATATGTCATACTTCATCTTATCCAAATCTGTCCAGATTATAGGCCTGCAGGAGAGGGCCTCTCTGCTGGAGCTATAGTTGGTATAGTCATGGCACTAGTTTTCGCAATTGTTTTGGTTGTGGGGATTCTGCGGTGGAAGGGTTGTATCGGCCCAAAACACTCTATGCATCATGGTAATGGAATTTATGTATATACGTGGTGTTTGGATTTTTTTTATGAGGTTAGCCACTTAAATTTTAAAATATACTTATTTTAACCAGTAAGTTTTAAACATATTTATTTTAGCCACTTTGGACGAAAAAACTTCTGTGCCCGCTGGCATTGCACGGAATGAGTAAGGGCAATATAGTCATTCTGGCTAAAAAAATGTATATTTAAAAGTTAGTGGCTAAAATAAAATTTTTAAAAGTTTGACCGGCTAGTTTTATATATTTTCACTTTTTTTATTCTCTTTATATGCAGTTTACGTAAATGCTTTTATAGCTTGAACTCATCTCTGTAAATTAGACCCTTTTTTTTCAACTTGCGTGAACTGCTCTTTGGCTTATTGCAGATTTGAAGAGCCTAGACCTTCACACTGGGTCATTTACCTTGAGGCAAATCAGAGCTGCCACTAACAATTTTGATCCTGCTAATAAGATCTGTGAAGGTGGATTTGGTCCTGTGTTCAAGGTAGTAACAATATCAAATATTTGTTGAAGCTAAAGCTAGCTAGGGTGATTAATCTATTTATCATTGGCCTCATAAATTTAATTTGATTTGAAGGGTGTTCTGTTAGATGGTACCATAATTGCTGTGAGGCAGCTTTCTTCGAAATCAAAGCAAGGCAACCGCGAGTTTGTGAATGAAATAGGCATGATTTCTGCTTTACAACTCCCCTATCTTGTTAAGCTCTGTGGGTGCTGCATCGAAGGCGACCAGTTGTTGCTCGTGTACGAGTGCATGGAAAATAACAGCCTCGCTCGTGCATTATTTGGTAATTAATACTTGTATTTAACTTATTTTGTGTTTCAAGGTTTTACTTATATATTTTCATCTATATATACCTATAGGTCCGGAAGAAGAGCAATTGCATTTGGATTGGGCAACGAGGAAGAGGATCAGCATTGGGATAGCGAGGGGTTTAGCTTATCACCATGAAGAATCTCGACTCAAAATAGTCCATCGTGACATTAAGGCTACCAATGTGCTTCTGGATAGAATTACTCAATCTATATACACTTGTTGATCGTCTCTGCTTCTATTAATTAAACAAAAACAAAACTTATTTATGATTATTTAACCTCACAACAAATTAAGGAAGATATATTAATATATGATTATATAATTGTGGATGGATCAGTGGATACATGGCGCCTGAATATGCAATGCGAGGATATTTGACAGACAAAGCAGATGTCTACAGCTTTGGAATTGTGCAATAGTAAGCATGCTCGAGGGAAGAGATGGTGTTGAAAAGTTAGTTTCGTCATCGAGCGTCTCAATCTCACATAGTAAAGATAATCAAGGGGAAGAAGAAGTTGATGGTATTTCTATGGATGCTGCGCCATGGACCGATTCTTCAGCTTCTGCTGCTGATCTCTATCCACTTGTCCTCGATACTACTTACTGGGATAACAGATCACTCTAGCTAATCATCCCAACAACATGATTAATTATCAATTATATATATCTTATTCACTTTTCTCTATCAAACTAAATAACTATCTTTATATTCAATTTCTTTCCAGACATCTATATCATAATAATCTCGATCTCCCATACCCCATACATCACTAGTATGGGCCCAGTGTTTAGTCATTTTCTCATGTTTACTTCGTCATGTTTGTGCGTGTATTTTCTGTATTTTCATGTCTAATGCTCATATTTGGCTATGCATTTGCTCTCATCGGTATGGTATGTATTTGGTATAGGATTCCAAGTTCTCGATCGAAATGTGATATTTTTAGGAAAAAAGAGTAAATAGAATCGAGACCCAGCCGCTACTGGATACCAATGGGCATTGGACTCCAGTTAATACTCAGCCAGTGAGCGCTGCAGTCCATCCGCCGCTGGACTACAATCTTGACGAGACAAGGCCAGCCGGTGTTGGGTTCCCCAACTGTTAAGTAAGCTAGTCGGCATTGGGTTGACGTTTTGAGAAGCATACCAGCCGGCATTGTGTCCCAACGGCCGCTAGGTGGAGAACTAGGTCCTGAATTTCACTGACTATAAAGGGAAATTTGGGGATCTTTTTCATAACTCTCCACTACCGATCAATTTTCACATGTAATACACACAAAATTCTCTCTTCTCCCTCTCTAACTCTCATTTCTATTTTGGGAAACTATTCCACAACAATCATCAAAACTACTTCAAGGTCGATTGTAAGAATTAAACTCTATTTATCTTTAATATTTGAGATGATGATTATATTGTTCTTATTGGATGGATTGCATAATGATGGGTTAATTTCTCATATTAAGGGTAGATAATCAAATCAGTTTTGATCCTTGGTTGTAATAGTCTAATTTCTCGTTGATTGAATTGAATTCCATTATATTGAGTATTTGGCCAATATTTGATATTGTTAAGTAGTAGATGAGATCGATAGAAGATTCTACCACTCGACTACAGTTCTATCAATATTAGATTAACTGAAAATGCATGTCTAATTGTTAATCTTGATCGCATAATTTAGCCTTAAAGGTTAAACCGATTGAAACTAAAGCTATTGAAGTTATCTCTTTTAGTGGAGTTGATTGTGTGATTGAATTACTGATCTTAACTTGAATCAAGCTTGGTGAGAAACCGAGGAGAGAATCTATACCCTCATACCCGTTATATTATTGTACTTGTTTACCTTGCTCTTGCATGTTT
The DNA here is from genome assembly GCA_026008535.1 of Perilla frutescens. NCBI lineage: Eukaryota > Viridiplantae > Streptophyta > Magnoliopsida > Lamiales > Lamiaceae > Perilla > Perilla frutescens. Next base: position 23,267,614 of record BRKX01000002.1, read on the forward strand.
ATTATTGCTTGGATTTCATTAAGTAGTTCTTAATTAAACCCTTCAAAACTATTGAGTAGAATGTTTATGATTGTATTTTATTCATGTGTGTAACACAAGAAGAATAATCGTCTTATTTAGCTTTCCTTGATAATACGACCTAGGTCGGCTCATTGCCCTACATTGACCCCGTCCGATTGCAGGTCAGACTCGAAAGGTATTTCAAGGCAAGAAAAATTTTTAATGTCGTTGCCGGGAAAAAATTTAGGCATATTTTTCTTTGTGTGTTACATTTTCCGTATTTATTTTAGTTATTTTTATTTATTGTTCTTAATTTCTTCCACAGTTGCAAGTAATCTTCTCTTTGTGTTTTTTGCTTGTGTATGCTAGGTCGACGCAATCTTAATAGGAGATTAGTTCCGGTGTTCAACAACATTCACAGACCAAAGATGATAGAATTATCTAATTGGGAAGAAAAAAACTCGAGTGAAGCTTACTCTTCGAGTGACAAATCTTGATTTTAAAAAATGGATGCCAATAACGCCAATAATGCCAACTTGGCCAAAAACATGAGATATGTCTGCTGAAGATACCCTAAATTTCATCAAGGACATCTGTGTTGTGGTTCAGACTTTTCCTTTGCAAGGTCTGAATGAGGATCAACTGAAGATGAGATGTTTTACTTACACTTTGACGGATCGTGCTAAGACATGATTTATGTCTCTTCCATCTAATTCATTGGCAAACTGAATGTTCTGTATAAAAAGTTCATGGAAAAATAATACTCAAATCAAAAGACTCAAGATTTGAGAGCTCAAAAAATTACTTTCGCCTAATCTCTGGGTGAAGCATTTCATGAAGCATGGGATCATTTCAGGGGTCTTCAACAATAATTCCCGCACTACCATTTAGCGTTCGAGTTATTAAATCAATTTTTCCATGACGGGTTGTCTTGAAATTTCCAATACATGGCGGATGATGCAATGGGAGAAGACATTCATGATCATACAGCAGAGGAAGTCTCCAACAGTTTTGAGACTATGGTGACCATGTCTCAACAGAAGAGTGCTAGGAGAAAGCGTGCTTCAGTGAATGAGGCTAATCCTAGTTATGATGTCACAAGGCAATTAGCTGAGCTAACTCGATAGGTGGAGATGTTGAGATCATCTGAGAGACCACCTCAACAAACTATGTCTGTAGAGACATATGGAGTATTGATATAACCCGGACAAGTTGTACAGCATACGAGAATGTGGGAAGACTTCTAGATCGAAACACGTCAACTTTGCAAGGATTCAATCATAATCTAAGACTCAAATAAATCGAAAATAAGCTGAAATAACAAAAGAATGACTCGAAACTTTTATAGGTGTAGATTTAGACCTAACTAAGACACTTAAACTATGACACAAAAATAGAACACAAATCCAACAAGTATGGGGCTGAATTCGGTAGATGGTTCGAGAAGGCGGTATGGGACATATGGACTATGATGGTAAAGTTTAGAATGGCTTGAGTAAATAGGGTATGATGAGATAAAGATGGACTTACGGTACGAATGTAGTTCACGTCGGGTTGATCACGTATGAAACCCGAACACGGCTGGACCTCTTCGAACGGTGGAATTGTTATGTAATGGACGAAAGATGGTTGTTGGATAAAGGTTGGTCGATGTTGATGTGATGTTGAATTGCAACCCAATTAATCCTCGGCGTATCTTGTACTACGAAAATGAATCTTCAAGTTGTTCTTCAAATAGCGAGTTCACCCTAACTCCTCTTGTGAATTAGAACGTTTCCTTGATGTAAGACTTAAAGTTGCTAGCTTCAAGAATGGTGTTTTGTATCGAAAACAACAAACGAATATAATTGGGGAGACACAATTGTATGCAATGGAAAATTTAATCAATAATATCTAAAGTATCTTAGTAACAAAGGTTCCCTATTTATAAGACAATAAGGGCCGAAAATACTAGCCATAGGACCGAAAATACATGGTCCAAAAAGAGTTCCAACTAGACTCGGAAAGTAAAACTAGAATTCTATTCAAGGTACGAATATGCCTTAAATATAATTCTAGTCAATCCTAATTAAAAAGGACCGAAAATTAAAGTAACAAAATAAATAAAATCTGATCTAAACTATAGTCTATATTAATTAAATAAATACTATAGTCTAAATAAAGTTCAACCCTTAATTAAATTAAAGAAGGGCCGAAAATCTTCTCCTTGCGTACGCATGCTCTTCACGTCGACTTCATGCATCACCATGCACGCATGCACACTTCTTCATCTTCACTCATCAAGTGTAATTCTTCATGGTGTGATCTTGATCTTCCATAGTTAATAAATTAATTATTTTTGGGCTGCTTTCAACTTCATCTTCCTGGATCTCGAACTGTTTTCGAATTATGACTTGCAAGTATGCTTGAAGCTTCTTAGCCCTTAATCGAGTAATTGGACCTCCAAATTGTAGCTCCGGGTTTTGATCTTCATCACCTCTGATGGCCTCATCATTCCCCCCCTGCTGAAGAGAATTTATCCTCGAATTTGGATCCTCATCATGATCGAATTCATCTGCAATAAACGGAGATATAAATTAGCAACATTGAAAGTAGAAGAATATTTATACTCACCAGGAAGATCAATGCGGTAAGCATTGTCATTCACATGACTTAGAACTGTGAAAGGCCCATCTCCACACGGCAACAACTTGAATTTCCTCAAGTTCGGAAATCATCCGGGACTCACATGAATCCAAATCTGATCTCCGGGCTGGAAAACAACCCACTTGCACCGCGAGTTCTGGGACTCGGTTGTGTGCTTTCCTTTGTGCTCAATACGAGCACTTATTCTCTCATGCATCTCCTTGACTTTCTCAGCTCATCTCAAACCTTTAACACTCGTTAGATGCTCAACGGGTAAAGATAAAAAATCAGTTGGCGTCAACAGATTAAATCCATAAACAGCCTCAAAAGGAGACATATTAGTAGAAGAATGTACCACTCGATTATGTGCAAATTCAGCGTAAGGTAAACACTCTTTCCATGACTTCAAATTATTTTTAATTAAAGACCTAAGTAGTGTGCCTAAAGTGCGATTCACAATTTCAGTTTGACCATCGATTTGTGGATGACAAGCAGTAGAAAATAACAACTTAGTCCCTAATTTAACCCACAAAACTCGCTAAAAGTGTGCAAGAAACTTGAAATCCCTATCACTAACAATAGTTTTAGGAATACCATGCAATCTAATAACATGCACAAAGAATAAATTGGCAATTTGCACAGCATCATCGATTTTTCTACATGCAATGAAATGAGCCATTTTGGAAAATCGATCAACGTCAACAAATACAGAATCCTTACCTGATCTAGACCTAGGTAAACCCAAGATAAAATCCATAGACAAATCAATCCAAGGTGAACTAGGGACGGGTAGGGGCGTGTATAAACTAAACGGATGTGAAGTAGATTTCGACCTATGACATGTAATACATCTACTACACATGTGTTCAATATCTCTTCTCATATGCGGCTAATAAAAGTGTTCATGCAGCAAGTTTAATGTTGTATTCACACCAAAGTGACCCATGGAACCCCCTACATGTGATTCTAACACAAGAAGCTCACGCATAAAACAACTAGGAATGTACAACTGAGAACCACAAAAAAGAAACCCATCATGCATGAAAAACCCATCAAAAGACTTAGACTTAGCCAAACATGTAGCATAAATCGAAGAAAAGTAGGGGTCACATGCATAAAGACTCTTAATCGACTCCAAACCAAGCAAGCATTCTAGCATGCATCAAATTTAGCAACGTGTACCGTCGAGAGAGAGCGTCAAGAACGACGTTGTCTTCTTTTTTCTTGTACTTGATGACGTATGGAAAGGACTCGGTGAATTCGACCCATCTCGCGTGCCTCTTGTTCAAGTTTTGTTGCCCTTTCAAATGCTTTAAGCTCTCATGGTCCGTGTGAATTACAAACTCCTTTGGCCAAAGATAGTGTTGCCACGTCTCTAATGATCTCTTTAATGCATACAACTCTTTGTCATAGGTGGAATAACGCAGAGCTGCGCAATTCAATTTCTCACTGAAGTAGGCGATTGGACGTCGTTTGTTAGGAAAAACTATCAAGGAACCTCTAGATTAGGTTTTGATGAGATGTCAAAACTATTTATGAAAAACTTACTAAAATTCAAGTTGTAGATCAGAGCTGACCAATCCAGAGCATCAAGAAGGAATTCAATTAAAGCCAAAGTCAACCAATCTGGAGTATAGTCTACCAGCTGGAAGGATACGTCATCCAGTCAGAACTCAACTCAACTGAGGAGTCAAAGAATCGAACCAGTCGAAACGAACTGACAGCTAAGTCAGTTCAGCTGAGGGAGAAAAAGAATCGACTAGACTGAAGAAACTGATAAGAGATTAGTTTAAACTGAAAACTGGAAGTATCCAACTGATGGCCAAACTAAAGTAAACAGACAAATCAGCTAAAGGCCAGAACTGAAGTCAGCCAGCTTGTGATTAGTCAAGCTGACAAGAAGCTCAAGAGAAAGCAGTCAAACTGACAAACTAGTCAACAGCTTGTGAATAGTCAAAGCTGACAAAAGAACTTGAGAATGATCAGTCAAACTGACAAGCTAGCCAAAAACTTGAGATCAGTCGAACTGGAGAAATAAGCTCAGAACTGCCAACTGGAGCAATAGCCAAACTGAGCATACAAGTTCAGAACTGCCAACTGAAGCAATAGCCAAACTGAGTACATAAGCTCAGAACTGCCAACTGGAGCAATAGCCAAACTGAGCATACAAGCTCAGAACTGCCAACTGGAGCAATGACCAAACTGAGCAGACATGCTTAGAACTGCCAGCTGGAGTAATAGCCGAACTGAGCAGACAAGTTCAGAATTGCCAACTGGAACTCAAGGCTGCTAAAACTGAAGCTCAGAAATGCCAGCCAGAGAACCCTGGAGTTATTGCTCAACTAGCGAACCTTGGAATAAATGCTTCAACGGAGATCATAGAATTAAATATCCAATGAAGATCAATTGGCAAAGCAACGACTACTTCAATAAAAAGCTCCAGTGATCAATAAAGACCATCTGCCATTGATGAGCCAATAGAGCCACCGATCAATGGAACTCAACGGTCATAAAATCACTCCTCTATAAAAGACGAGTGAATCAGAGTTTTTAAAAACTCTTTGCCTCCAAGACTTTCGCATACACATTCTTGAAATATTCAAGCAGAGCTTTCTTTCTCCCTCCCATTTAGCTCAAGTTCAGCATTTGACAAAAACTGCGAGAGTCCAATTGAGAAGAAGAATTCAAAGAGTCAAGACATTCAGCAGTTGTTGATAATCTAGCCAGGGCAGCCTTCTCAGTTTCAGCAATACAACAATCAACTACCCAGCTCAATTGAAGGAGCACATCAGTTGATACCCGTTGTTCAAGACTAACCTCTTGAAGATCGAAAGAGATCTAAAACCTTGTAAAGACATCAATAGCACCTACCTTCCTAGCGAACAGTTAGTGACTTCAAGTGTGAGCCGTCGACCCACTGAGGTAGCGAGCAGTTACCAGGTTCAGCCAACTGTCTTTTATTGTGTAATTTGTAAAGAAACTCAAGTTATATATTGAAGCTGGCCTTATGCGGAAGGAAGAGACGACGTAGAAGTTTGAGACTTCGAACCTCTATAAATCACCTGTGTGTTGTACTATTTTGATTATTGCATATCTTTGAACTATACACAAGCTCACACAATCTGCAGTCAAGTTGTCATAAGTGATCAACCAATTTGTGCATAGATAAGTTTCTCTAAGCGAGTCAAAGGGCCCTTATTATTCCGCAATTGAAGTAAAAGTTTTTTAATCAGTTTATTCACCCTCCTCTAAACTGATATCGACTCGCCCGGGACCAACAAGTAGTATCAGAGCGGTTGATTCTAAGGATCAGCCATTTCTGCAGATCAACTCAATCAGATCTACTTATCTGTGCTAACATTCCAGCTATGGGAAACCATAAGCTACCTTTGTTTTCAGTTGAGAATTATGATAATTAGAGCAGGCGAATGAAAGCGCATCTCTGCTCGATCTATGAGATTATGTGGGAAGTCATTAAAGATGGTCCAATCATCATCATGATGGACAATGATGCTCACATAGTTGATATCAATCAACCAGCAAGGATCCCAAAGCCAACTAATCTTCTCATCGGTGAAGAGAAGAAGTTGAAGAATCTAGAGTTCGTTGCTCAAGCAGCACTATTTCAAACTCTAGATGAGGACAGAATGAAGGACACAAAGAACTGCACAACTGCCAAGGAGATATGGGATTTACTAGCGGATCTATGCCAAGAATCCGAAGCTATCAAAGGAAACAAGCTCCAACTAGTAGTTGACAGATATGAATCCTTCAAAATGCAGCCAGAAGAGTCCATCTCAAGCCTTGAAACCAGATTTCTAGGCATCATCATTGAGATGACCAACCTCGGAAGAAGTTATCCCAATTCTGAGATGAATTCCAAAATATTGGATAATCTCACCGAAGAATGGGACATGAAAGTGATAGCTACAAAAGAATCAAGAAATCTAAACAACATCACTCCAAGGGAACTGTTTGGCTCTCACAAAGCTCATGAGTACAGTCTAAACCGAAAGAAGGAAGCATCAACATCATCAGCTCAAGAAGCAGCCTTCTATAGTGAAAGGAACCGGTTTAGAGATACTCGAGGAAGGAACAACTTCCGACCTAGGAGCTCACCAGCCAGAGAAAATCAAGGTGGATCTTCATCCGAACGAAAAAGAGAAACAACTGACAAGAAGGAAAACCTGACTGAAAACATCAATGATCAAATTCAGTCAGTTACCATGTTGTTAGAAAAGCTGAAGAGAGTCCGAGATAAACAATCAGTTCCACCTCAAACTGATGAAATCCCAAAGGATGAAAGAACTCATCAACCAATTGAACGACCAGCTGAACCGTTCAGGAGTGGCAATCAAAATCTTGGAGAATGCTTTCACTGCCACAAATAAGGACATTATAGATATGAATGTCCAGAACTCCCTGAAGACAAGAAAGCCAAAGTGAGGAGAAGCTTCTTCAAAAGGAAAACAATGGTTGTAAACTACGAGAATGCTGTGCTAGACGATTCAGACTATCCATCTGGAATTGATTCTGACGGCTACAGCTCAGATGATGAAGCACTATTTTACCTCATGGCTGACAATGATGAAGAGGTTAGTACAGCTGATTCTCAAACCTCCTTCTATCATATTAATGAAGCAACTGTTTCTAGCAATGAACTTGATATGAAACTTATGATGCTAGAAGATCAATTAGCTTCAATATCCTGCTTTCATGTTGAATTGAAAGATGAAAATGATGAACTGAGAAATAGAGTTAGAAAACTGAACATTGATCATGAAATATTGAATTATCTTGAGTCTCAGTTTGTGGAATTTGAAAAGTTGAAATTGAGAACTGCCGATCTAGAAGCTGAAAATCAAAAACTCAAGTAAGAGATCCATGAGAGAGAAAAAGTAACTCTGAAGTTCAAAAAGGGATCTCAAACTCTAGATGAGATATTAAATCATCAAAGAACTGGAACCAGTAACTCAGGGCTAGGATATAGCAAGTTCACTGCCTTAGAGAAAGGAAAAACAGTTGCTCAACCAAGTGATAAAGGAATCCTAAAAGGATTCACTAGATCTCATGATTAGCTAGCTGAGCCAACCAAAGGCAAAGGAATATTGAGAAATCCTCAAACTCAACCCAGACAATTTGGTCAATTCTCCCAACCAAAAATACCAGGTCAACTGAAGCCAAAATTCCAGCCAAGACCATCAGTTCATTCAAATCAATCCATTCATTCAAAGCCTTCAGTTCAACAAAGACCACCAGCTCAGTACAGAATGCCTTCAAGGCAAACTGATAAATCAGTCCACTTTAAAAAGAAAGACCAGTTTAGATCTCAAGTCTATCCTGCCAAGCAGTTCAATCAAAACACTTATAGGAGAGATCAAAGAAACTCATTTCAACCCTATCATCACTATAATGAGTACCTGGATTTCAGAAATGAACCAAGAGCTGATCCAAAAGGGTTCAATCCAGTAAACTGGAAACACACAAGGCATTGGCCTGATAGAAGAGCTCAAAAGTCTCGAGATAACAGTATTTTAGTTGAACTGTTTTATCCTACTAACTTTCAATGCATTTACCATTCAACTGATTCAACTCAAAATAAAAGAGTTGAAAGAAAATCTAAACTAATCAAGCAATCCAAATCAGTTGATTCTCTGAGTGATAAAAAGCCAAAAGTTTGGCAAGTTTGGATTCCAAAGAACTTGATGTATCAACAAGGACCCGATATAAAACGGGTCCCTAAATGCTAATCCTTGTTTTTGCAGGATAAGAGCATCATATCTATGAAGAAAACCAAAGATATCTGGTATCTAGATAGCGGGTCCTCCAAGTACATGACTGAAGATAGAGAAGATCTCGATGGTTATGAAGAAGTCAAAGGTCCACTTGTCACATTTGGAGACAACTCCAAAAGCCGAATCATTGGAGAAGGGTTTATGGTCAAGGGAAAAGTTGTAGTAAATGGAGTCTCCCATGTGGATGGACTAAAACACAAACTGCTCAGCATTAGCCAGCTGTGTGACAATAGCTACTCAGTTGACTTCACCAAAAACTCCTACAACATAAGAGACAAGTCAACTGGAGTAATTCTTCTCACTGCATAAGGAGAGGCAACATGTATATTGTTGACTGGTCAACTGGCTACTCAGAAGCTTGCTTTCTTTCAAATGGATCAACTGAAGCAAGCTGGCTATGACATCGATGACTGAACCACCTCAACTTCAAAACAATCAACTACCTAGCCAAGAAACAGCTAGTTGAGGGGCTTTCCAAGGAGATATATAAGAAAACAGACGTGTGTGGACCATGCCAAAAAGGGAAGCAAGTGAAGTCATCTTTCAAGAATAGGAGTCATCCATCAGGAACAACTGATTGCCTCCAACTACTACATATGGATCTGTTTGGTCCAGTCAGACCACAGACCCCAAAAGGTAAAAGGTTCACTCTTGTAGTAGTTGATGATTTCTCAAGATATACGTGGGTGGAATTCTTAAGGAGCAAAGATGAAACTTACGACAAGCTAACGGCGCTGCTCAGAAGGCTACAAACTAAAAAAGAGAGATTAGTTCAAAGGATTCGCTCCGACAATGGAACTGAATTTGTAAATCAGCAAATGATCAGCTTTCTCAACAAGCTTGGAATCACTCATGAACACTCAGCTGCAAGGACTCCACAACAAAACGGTGTAGCTGAACGGCGTAACCGAACACTCAAAGAAGCAGCTCGAGCAATGATAGCTGATGCCAACATAGCTAAAGGTTACTGGGTTGAAGCAGTCAATACAGCTTGCCATACTCAAAATCGAAGTGCCATTATCACCGCACATGACAAAACACCCTATGAACTGTATAAGGGTCATAAGTCTTCTATCTCATACTTTAAAGTTTTTTGCTGTAAATGTTATATTCACAACAATGGCAAGACTCAACTGAAAGCCTTCAGTGCTAAAACTGATGAGGGAATATTTTTTGGATATAATTTGTCTCACGCACAAGCTTACAGAGTGTTCAATAAACGAACTCTTGTTGTGGAAATAACATGTCATGTGATATTTGATGAATTTGCTAATGAGTACAGGAACAAAGAAACATTAGACACATCAGTTCAAGTACTACCTAGTGAAACTGAGAACTCACAGGACTATGTGGATCACATTGTTCCAGAGCGGCTTGAAGTTTCATTAGAAGAAGGCAATGAAACTGGCACTAAACCAGTGGAAAACAATATGGTTAATGAAGACACAAATCGTGCTGAGACCATAAACCCCACAACTGAAACAGGGGGAAGAACTGATGAAGATGCCGAACCAACTAATGGAAGGGTGACTGATGACGTCACCACAGTAGAACCAGCTGAAGCTATCTTGCCCAAATGGCTCCGAAGCCATCCAACTGACAAGATAGTTGGTGATCCAAGAAATCGAGTCCAAACCAGAAGTTCAACTGAGCATGCATTATTCACATGCTTCATATCTCAAACGGAACCAGCAAACGTCAAAGAAGCCTTAGAAGATTCAGACTGGATCATGGCTATGCAAGAAGAACTGAATCAGTTCACAAGAAATGGTGTATGGTTTCTTGTTGATAGACCAAAAACCCAGAAGGTCATTGGTACAAAATGGGTTTTTCGCAACAAACTGGATGAACAAGGTGTAAGCACAAGGAACAAGGCAAGACTGGTAGCCAAAGGATACTCACAAAGTGAAGAGATCGACTTTGATGAGACATTCACACCAGTTGCAAGATTGAAAGCCATCAGACTGTTCCTAGCCTATGTAGCTCACTTCAACTTCACAGTCTATCAAATATATGTCAAGAGTGCTTTTCTTCAATGAATGCTCAAAGAGGACGTGTATGTCGAGCAACCGCCAGGATTTGAAATTGGGGATCAAGTCTTCAAGCTGAAGAAAACCCTCTACGGACTGAAACAAGCTCCTAGAGCATGGTATGAAACTCTTACAACATTATTGCTGAAAAATGGGTTTCAAAAGGGAGTCATTGATCGAACTCTATTCCGAATAGAATGATCAACTGAGATCCTGATGGTTCAAATTTATGTGGATGACATAATTTTTGGATCAAAAAGTAAAGATCTATGCACACGATTCGCTCAACTGATGCAAAGCGAATTTGAGATGAGCATGATGAGAGAAATGACATTCTTCCTAGGACTCCAAGTGAAGCAGCTGAAAGATGGGATTTTTATCAACCAGGCCAAGTACACTTAGGAGCTAGTCAAGAAGTTTGGAGTTAATAAAGGAAAAACTCTCAAGATTCCTATGAATACATCAGTTCAGCTAACTCTTGATGAAGAAGAAGAATGAGTTAGCCAGACATATTACAGAGAAATCATTGGGTCGCTACTTTACCTAACAGCTAGCCGACCAGACATCTCCTATTCAGTCGGTCTATGCGCACGGTTTCAAGCCAACCCAAAGAAAAGCCATCTTGTAGCAGCAAAAAGGATTATCAAATATCTCAAAGGAACCATAAATCTTAGACTATGGTCTCCCAGAGATGACAGTTTGAGTCTAATTGGTTATTTAAATTCAGACTTTGGTGGATGCAAGATCGACAGAAAAAGCACCAGTGGAACATGTCAGTTTCTTGGAAGCAAACTGATATCCTGGTTTAGCAAGAAGCAGCACTCAATTGCCACGTCAACAACTGAAGCAGAATATGTAGCTACGGGAAGCTACTGTGCTCAGATACTCTGGATGAAGCAACAGTTGAAGGACTACAAAGTCGAAACTGAAGAAGTACCTATATTCTATGACAACAATAGTGCAATTGCAATATCTCAGAATCCAGTTCTGCATTCAAGAACTAAGCACATTGACATAAGACATCACTTGATCGGAGATCACATCAAGAAGAAAGACAAATGCATCAAATATGTCAACACGGAGAAGCAGATAGTTGACATCTTCATCAAACCATTGCCTGAAGCAAGGTTTATGGAGCTATGCATATAATTGGGACTACTTGAGCTAGCATCAAAGGATGAAGATGATCAACTGGAAGAAAAAAGCCAAGAAACCATTTCAGCTGAAGAGAGGAACTGAACCGAAAGGCTTCAACTCATCTGAATGAGTAGTTCATAACTGAAAAAATCATCGAATTTATCAGTTTGACACATAAGCTATCAGTTTGAAATAAAGCAAGAAGCCGTGCAAAGAAAGTAAACTAGAGCTGATCAGTCTACCCCATCAGCTCAACTAAATCATCAGTTCATTTGCTTAAACTGATGATCCAGTCAGTTATCCAGAACATACCAGCTGCAAATTGATCAAACTGATGAAGAAATCAAAGGAACTGGAATCAACTCAATAAGAAGACATCAATTGGAAAGTCAGCTGAAGGAAACCAGCAGAACTAATGAACAACTGAACTAAGAAACAACTGAATAAAGGTTTCAGTAGTCAAGGCCAGTAAGGAACTGATGAGAAAACATCTCAGTTGAGCTGATCAACAGGGAGATCATCAACTACAGTCGAAGCCAACTAATGACATAATCAGTTTCAAGCCAAGAAGAAACTGCTAAAAAAGAAAGATAAGTTCAAAATTTCAATAGTGGAAATGGTAAAAACACGTGTCACTCAAATATTACCATTGAACTCTCTCCCTCTCTCGTCATTTATCCCCAACGGATAGAAATGAAAGGCCAATCGACGGGTCGATTAAATTAATCTGACCGTTGAACTTGGGCATACGAATCGACACAACCGTTGGATGAACCCCATCTCCTCCTATAAAAAGGATGGCTGAATTCTAAATTCACTTTTACCGATCCAAAACTCAATAAAGAATTAAAGCTTTTCTCTTTCTTCATTCTCTCAAACTGTTCTGCAAATCTAGTTACGAAAGTAAAAGATCCAGTTCCAAATACAGTCAAGACCAGATTATTCTTTTCTCCAGATCATTCGTCAAACCTCACAAAAATCCCATGGCTGAAAAGAGCGCACCAACTGTTCGACGAAAGTTCGATTTCAGAAAAACTGGGGAATCATCTAAAAGATTCCAAGTGAATTTATATCGGGACAAGTTTCTAGATCAAAGTGCTTATAGAGAAAAGTGCTCGGATTCTTCTCTCTGCAACTCATTGATTTCAAAGATCAATGAGATCGATGAGTCAGGACTAAAGTAATTTACTGAAGTCTATCCAGCAAAGATCTATCCTGAAGTTGTTGTTGAGTTCTATTTGAACTCAAAGGGATACGACGACAGGATCATAACTGAAGTTCGTGGAGTTGAACTGGTAATAACTCCAGAACTGCTCGGAAGGATATTTCAACTGCCAACTTCTAGGATAAGATTACAAGATATGGAAGTCGATCAAGAACAGGTCTACCATCTCTGGAAGAGAGCGAACTACGAAGATCCTTATAAAAGCAGTACACTCATGTCCTGCTTCCAAGAAGAATACAAAATTCTAGCAGTAGTTGCAGCCAGGATGATTATTGGCACCACAAGGAGTCACTCAGAGATGTCAGAGCACAAGTACAAAGCCTGTGCAGCAATCACCACAAACATCAAAATCAACTGGGCTCAGTACTTCTTTGAATAAATCAAGAAGTATGTAGACATTTTTGAAAAACATTGGAAATAAACGGAGTTCCATCAGAAGATGTGTTATCCCTGCAGAATAAGCAGCATCCTGAAAAGCACTCTCGAATTCATGGAAGAAGAAACTGACACATTGATGATTGAGAAGCTGGATCTTATACCCTCAACTGGCAGAAGTCAACCAGCTTCAAAGTCCATAAGCATAAAAAGCAGTCGCCAAACTGATGCCCCCTCAAAGAAAGCAGATGAGTCTGCTAAAAGAAAAGGCAAAGAGATCATCATCATCAATCTCCTTGATGATTCTCCTGAGGTGCAAGCAGTTGATGAGTGAACTGCCAGTGATCTGGAGTTTGAAGAAATGCTCAAATCTTCTATTCCACCAGTTCTTCCAAGTGATGACGAGTCAGAGATCGCCACAGAGATACATCAAGAGGACTCTGACTCAGAAGACAATGTCCCAATAAGCCAAATATTGAGAACCACAATTAGAGCCAAGCCTCTGTAACAAGTTCGATGTGGATCAACGGTTGATTCACCTGAAGAAGAGATCTCTACCAGGCCAGTTCAAGCCAAGGAAAGAACTGGCAGATCAAAGAAGAAGCCCGCTGCATCTCAACCAAAAGGGAAGAATAAGCAATCAGGACCTCCACCCCCTCCAAAACTACCTCCTTTTAACATCAAGGTGTTTGATTTGGCACCAGTTAAAGGAGATGACATTGTGCCTCTCAGGGGAGTTCCACCACGGGACACAGGAGCTGACTTCTTCAGAACTACGTGCCCCCCGATGGGAGAGACTGAAGAGAATATAAGAGCTCTATCAAGAGCTAAAGTCATCAAGAGCTGGGCTGATGAACAAGTGACCAAGTTCATTGCTGAAAACTTTGCTGAAGATGTGATTGGCACGGCTGCTCTGTATAAAGCTCTCTCAAGGTACGTGTACTGGTACCTTTGAAGACACTGCTTCAACTCTGAAGCCCATTTTCTCCTAACCACCCTTCATGGAATGAGCTTCTGGAGAAGAGAAGAGAGATGGAGCATGCAATGGGCTGGACAGGGGACTCCTGAACAAAATCCAGTCATCACACTGAAGAGAATGCTTTCCATTCGAAGGAACCACCCTCACCCAGAACAACAAACATTGTTGGAAGTGATGAATGATCTGCTCATCTGGGCCAACATCCGACTGCCACCTCTACAAACTGAAGCTGAACAGCAACACTAGAGAAATCCTCAACTTTAACAGCACTGGTTTCTCAAGGAACTGCTCACCCTCAGACAACAACAGCATCAACAGGGACAGAATCTATTCAACAGAGAAGCCCAGAGCAGTCAACAAGGTGCTGAAACTACGAAAGTTTACAGCTCAAGGCAAACTGTCATAGAATCTGTTGCTAGGCAGTTAACTTTCGAAGAATCCCCTCAACCAGATGACATCATCATCAATCTCCTTGATGATTCTCCTGAGGTGCAAGCAGTTGATGAGTGAACTGCCAGTAATCTGGAGTTTGAAAAAATGCTCAAATCTCCTATTCTACCAGTTCTTCCAAGTGATGAAGAGTCAGAGAAGTCAGCTGAAAAGGCTCGATTGCCTGAGAAGCCAACTGAACCCCAAACTACTTCTCCCCAAGAGTCAACTCCAAAGCCAGCTAAGTCTGACTAGCCAGCTGAACAGACAACTCAAGTAGATGAACAAGCTGCCTATCAAGGTACACTAGCAATAACTGTGTACGTTGATCCAATTCAAAGAGCTCTTCAAGCTGCTGCACCCGAGATTTCTCCAGAATCAAGTTATGATGAGACCGTCGTCATGGAGAAGGACGAACTGACTCACACAGTTCCTTGTGAGGAACTAATGGGAACTGAAGCAGGGGCAGAAGTCGACTCAAGATCAGTTCAGTTCAATGCTCAACCAAGCAGTTCGATAGTTCAGCTCCCTCCTTACTATGTGGAACTGATCAACAGCCTGCAGCAACAGGTTAAACTGCACTTTGAGCAAATCCAGCAGTTGTAAGCCCATCCAAGACTCCAGTTAGCTAAAACTAAGTCATCGAGCAGTGATGAGGATGAGGAAGATGATGTCACAGAACCGCTGGCCAAAAGAAGAAAGACTGATCACAAGAAGGACTAAGTGGCTGATCAAGTTCAAACTGATCAGAAAAGCCCTAAGTTTACTTCTTGTAATTCAGTTTGTAATTATTTTTTCTTGATATATTTACAAAAATATTATCGTTTTGTTTTTAAATAAATGTCGAACTTCGTATTTATTTTTGAAAATTTTGACCGTTGCAAGATAATGACACGTGTCAAAGTTATAAAATGCCAACGACCAAAAGAGGCCAGAGGCTAGTACCATTCCAACCATCAGATCTATGAGCCTGCCCAAACACTCTTAAAAAGCTCTCTATCTCAAGCCTCTTAGAAATACTCCTCATTTGCTCTAAAAAATTCTCTCTCTCTCAAAGCTCTTGAAATTTCCCAAAATCTCAGCCAACCCCAAAGATGGCCGAATTATCCAGATCTCTAAATTCCTTCACAGAGCAACTTATGAGAGACAAATTCCTTGATAGGAAGAAATTTCAATTGATTCTAAATGAATGAAACAATCCAACCCTTCTGTCAAATCTTCACAAGATATGAATTCTTCACTACCTGGAAATACCAACAAAGTTCTTTAGACAAATGGAAATACCAACAAAGTTCTTCACTACCTGCAGAGTCACACTGGAGAGAATGGAAAGCCTCAACCTGCAACAAGCAATGCAGTTTTACAACCGCTAAAACTGACCTGAAGCCCAAGTATGGCGTTCTACTTGATATAACGAACAAGATGATGTTCGGGGCCATTGGAAGACTGAGTCAACTCACCCAAGAGAGATACAAAGTCATGATTCACCTTGTTGAAGGGCGACAAACAAAATGGGTAGAATTTGGCTTCCAACAATTCAAGCATCAAGTTGTCAGGGCCTCTAACTCAAAGACATCTGGCAAATTTGAGTCCAAAGTAGGACTTGTTCTAAGAATGAGCAAGATGATTGAAGACTTGCTTAAACTTCCAAATGATGAATCACTACCAGTCCTTATCTCTGACTGGATTCCCAACAAGGGAACTGCTCACCTTCAGTGACTAAGAAAACAACGACGAACTAAGGCAAAGACAAGCAACAACACTTCGAGCAACTCAACTGCCAATGCTGTTCATTCTCCAAAATCAAAGAATGGATCGCCAGTTGACTTCCAGGTTTGCTCTGATCTAGATGAGCTTATTCCATTCATTGGAATCCCTCATCCAAACTATGGAGCGGACTACTTCAGAAGCACATGCCCTCCTCTCCAACTGACTGAAGAAAATATTCGCACTTTCTATAGTGGTGAATATGTAGTCAAAGGTGCACAAAAGGAAGTGACCAATCTCCTTCTCACTCACTTTACTTTTGTTGCACAACGTGACCAAGAGTTGTTCAAACAACTCCAACGGTATTTCTATTGGTATAACTGAAGACATTCTATATCCATCTAGTCACACTTTTTGCTAATTGCCTTTCATGGCATGAGCTACTGGCAATGTGAAGAAACTTGGAACAGTAAATAGATAGGATCGTCAAATCCATTCCCTCCAACCATTGTGCAAGTCCAGCACATCATGAATCACCGGCTTGTCAATGAAATTCCAGCAACCGCCTTGTTAGCTGAATTCAAGACAAGCATCATGCCTCAAGGAGCTGTGGTTGCAAATCAATCAGTCAATTGCCCAACTGGCTCGCATTGTCGAAAACTGAACTTTGATAATTTATCAAGTCAGTCAGCTGAGCCACAACGACGAACTCCAACTGCCACAGAGAGGATAGAACCACATCTATTACATACTGAAGTCGTGGCTCCTCAGAAGAATCCAAAGCATGATGAGAGCGACAGTGATGATGAGGATACTGCCACATCACCAAGTCTCATATCCAAGAGCTATGTCACTCCCCTACTCACATCTAGCTCAAAAGGCGTGCAATTGATTATGAACAATGATCAGTTTCGATCATCGCCAAAGGGAACTTCACAATCCCTTAATCAAAGGATGAAAAACTCGTTAGTTGCCATTCAGCTTCACCTTCACCAAGCCAGGAGGACAGCAAGGCCTGAACTGCCTAAGAACAAAACTGGGTTTGTCCCAACTATACATCGACCAAACTGCTCGAAAGGAAGCAGTGCAACCAGTTCAACTCGGCCCTTGAAGAAGCGGAAATTATCTCAAGAAAGTCAAGCAACTGACCAAACGAACTGATCAATTCAGTTCGGTTAGAGCTTCAGCTTCAGCTAGCTCATCAGCGGCGACTGACAAACATGATGAAACTGATCATCCAACCGCTAAATCATCAAGCCAATCAGTTGGACTGTATCCCAACTGACTCTGGATAAGTTTTTTTTCCTCAAAGCTTATCATAATTAAATTGTTACCGTTAAGATTATGAAATTTCTTATATTATATTCAACGGCTACAATTTGAAAATAGGGTTCTCTCTCACAAGTTGCCATTAATATCTCTGCATTGATATTAAATCAATTCTTCAAAAAGAAAAGGGAAATATATTTTTCTAATGAGATATAAATAGCACAATCTGCAGAAAATATTTTTCTATTTATGGCAACTACCCCATTTTCAAAATTGCTACTTCTTCGCCACAAGATCATAAAGTTACTTCACAATCGAACGGTTGGGATGCATGTATCATTAATTCAGCTAATCATCCATCAAATCGGATAGCTGGTTAGCTAAGAGAAGCAATCGAGTGTCCTCGATCAATGCATGCAAAGCTGAATATATATATGCATGGAGATGAAGGCTCCGATCATCTGCAAACTTTATCTCATCCTTACTTTGATTCATCTACAAACTCTCTCTCAACACACTTGCATATCTAAACAAAAAACATCATCTCTTTGTAGAAATGAAGCCCTCATTTCAGATGGTAGATGTCACATCACTCGAGCGCAAGCTGAAAATGGATAAGACTCTAAATCTAGAGCTTCTTAATGCATGTCTAGGCCCAGACAACTTTCAAAGAATTTATCGGCCCTTGGAGGAAACTGGGTTGCTGCCATTCTTGACAATCATGCCAGTCAAGAACATACCTACCCATGTTGCGGAGTTCTACCACAACGCAACCATCTCCAGCAACAACATCATCTCCACCGTCCAGAATAAAGTGATCACGGTGACAAAAGATACGATGATGTCTACACTTCTCCTCCCCGGCGACGGCCCAGACATGATGGAACTGAAACTACCGTGCAAATACGCACTGTGAGGTCTTTAGAAACATCCTCATGTGCACCACCATGACTGCTCACATAGGCTGAAGGAGAGCTTGCCCAATGAGATCATCCAACTCTTAGATATCACCGGTCATATCCTACATGGAAACTTTGAGACAGTCCAGTTCTCCGAGCTCAAAGCACATCTCACGGCCACTCTATACTTCGAGTGTAAAGCCGACTAGGCCTCCTTCATTCTTGCTCAACTACGAGCAAATGTAGAGCGAGCAGAATATGATCCACCAACTGGCACGTTCCGTGAGAAGGTTTGGTTTATGGGTCACATAAGCCATATCATTCTAAGCCAGTTTGATGAGATCATTCCAACTGGCGAACCAATCGAACGAAGGGACATGCTCCCAACCATCTACTGTCATCCGATCCCCAAGAGATCACGCCAAACAGGAACTCCCAACTCAAGTCGTGGAAAGCAACCGCTGGTCACCCATGCCAGCTCCTCAGAAGAAAGGCAACTGATGATTGAAAATGAGCCCCTCTCTAGAATGAGTGATCAGTCTACAATACCAGTCAGCTCACAACCTCTAACCTTAGTCCATCGCGACTCAATTGAGGTTGATTTTGAAGCAGTTCTAGACCATCAGCTAAGAAGCTACTTCGGTCTGATTGAGGGCACCGTTCCCTTTTTATTCGAGCATCTGAAACGGTACCTCCAGTACCACATCTTGCGATTTCAACTCTATGAGGCAACAATGTTCCACCTCATCCGCATATGTGGATCCATCTTCTGGATCAATGAAGGAACACGGAGTAGAAATTGGATGAATCATCCACTCTCCTCGCCACCAACGCTCTCGGAGATAATAGATTCGATGATCAAACGAATCCAGCTCAGTATACCAGCCGACGCTCCTGTTCCCGACAACGAACCGGCCAACTCCTCATGCACACCATTTCTTGAAGATCTACCCATCGCATCAACCGATGAGATCTTCACCAACTTAGCCTCAATGAACTTCAGAAAGCAAGTAGCTTCTTTCACCACTGGTCGTGGTTAAATCATGACAACTGAAGAAGCCTACGCATAGTTCTCCTCGCCCATGCCAATTCCTTCAGTTCCCTCAGTCCATGATGATAATTTGGCAACTGCCTTCACCTTTTTGCCAAACCTGTCCATACCATCATGTAATCCACCTCAACTTTTTGATGATGCCAAAAAGGGGGAAGATGGACAGTATGATGATGAAAACTTAATTCTTTGGGATCAGATCCAAAGAGAAATACATCATGAGGGGGAAGCTCAACTTTAAAGAGAAGCTTGGAGAACACAAGGAGTCCAAGAAAGAGGAGAATCAAGCAGAAAGAAAAGGAGCAGCTTCAGGAAGTAAATTAGTAGTTCTAAGTGCTATTAAAAATCGAAAGCTAATATAATATGCTTTGATTGAATATATAATACATACTTCAATTCTTCAAATATCATGCTTCAACTTCAGATCAAGCCTTGATCATGCTTATAAACATTCGCTGATACTCTGATAATCATGCTCTAATAAAATGAAAGTATGCTTTGAATGCTCTGATACTTGAATTTTGAATGCTCCAATACTTGAATTTCATGCATACTTTGAATGCTCTGATACTTGAATGAATTTCATGCTCTAAACTTGCTTTGATTTCAAGAATTTACCTAATCAAACTACAGCATGTCTATCAAACGAACATTTGCAGTTTTTCCATCATCATTGACAAAGTTTTGACATAATCAAAAAGGGGGAAATTGTTAGGAAAAACTATCAAGGAACCTCTAGATTAGGTTTTGATGAGATGTCAAAACTATTTATGAAAAACTGACTAAAATTCAAGTTGTAAATCTGAGCTGACCAATCCAGAACATCAAGAAGGAATTCAATTAAAGCCAAAGTCAACCAATCTGGAGTATGGTCTACCAGCTGGAAGGATACATCATCCAGTCATAACTCAACTCAACTGAGGAGTCAAAGAATCGAACCAGTCGAAACGAACTGACAGCTAATTCAGTTCAGCTGAGGGAGAAAAAGAATCGACTAGACTGAAGAAACTGATAAGAGATCAGTTTAAACTGAAAACTGGAAGTATCCAACTAAGGGCCAAACTGAAGTAAACAGACAAATTAGCTAAAGGCCAGAACTGAAGTCAGCCAGCTTGTGATTAGTCAAGCTGACAAGAAAGCTCAAGAGAAAGCAGTCAAACTGACAAACTAGTCAACAACTTGTGAATAGTCAAAGCTGACAAAAGAACTTGAGAATGATCAGTCAAACTAACAAGCTAGCCAAAAACTTGAGATCAGTCGAACTGGAGAAATAACCTCAGAACTGCCAACTGGAGCAATAGCCAAACTGAGCATACAAGCTCAGAACTGTCAACTGAAGCAATAGCCAAACTGAGTAGATAAGCTTAGAACTGCTAACTGGAGCAATAGCCAAACTGAGCATACAAGCTCAGAACTGCCAACTGGAGCAATAGCCAAACTGAGCAGACATGCTTTGAACTGCCAGCTGGAGTAATAGCCGAACTGAGCAGACAAGTTCAGAACTGCCAATTGGAACTCAAGGCTGCTAAAACTGAAGCTCAAAAATGCCAAGCAGAGAACCCTGGAGTTATTGCTCAACCAGCAAACCTTGGAATAAATGCTTCAACGGAGATCATGGAATTAAATATCTAACGAAGATCGATTGGCAAAGCAACGGCTACTTCAATAAAAAGCTCCAGCGATCAATAATGACTATCTGCCATTGATGAGCCAACAGAGCCACCGATCAATGGAACTCAACGGTCATAAAATCACTCCTCTATAAAAGACGAGTGAATCAGAGTTTTTAAAAACTCTTTCCCTCCAAGATTTTCGCATACACATTCTTGAAATATTCAAGCAGGGCTTTCTTTCTCCCTCCCATTTAGCTCAAGTTCAGCATTTGAGAAAAACTGCGAGAGTCCAACTGAGAAGAAGAATTCAAAGAGTCAAGACATTCAGCCAATTGTTGATAATCCAGCCAGGGCAGCCTTCTCAGTTTCAGCAATACAACAATCAACTACCCAGCTCAATTGAAGGAACACATCAGTTGATACCCCTTGTTCAAGACTAACCACTTGAAGATCGAAAGAGATCTAAAACCTTGTAAAGACGTCAATAGCACCTACCTTCCTAGCGAGCAGTTAGGGACTTCAAGTGTGAGCCGTTGACCCACTGAGATAGCGAGCAGTTACCAGGTTCAACCAACTGTCCTTCATTGTGTAATTTGTAAAGAAACTCAAGTTATATAGTGAAGCTGCTCTTCTGCGGAAGGAAGAGAGGACGTAGAAGTTTGAGACTTCGAACCTTTATAAATCACCTATGTGTTGTACTGTTTTGATTATTGCATATCTTTGAACTGTACACAAGCTCACACAATCTGCACTCAAGCTGTCATAAGTGATCAACCAATTTGTGCATAGATAAGTTTCTCTAAGCGAGTCAAAGGGCCCTTATTATTCCGCAATTGAAGTAAAAGTTTTTTAATCAGTTTATTCACCCCCCCTCTAAACTGATATCGACTCGCCCGGGACCAACACCGTTCTTGCATCAAAACAGGACCAATACCTATTCCCGAGGCATCACATTCAATCTCGAACAGTTTCTCAAAATCAGGTAAACACAAAACAGGTGCATGACAAAGAAGATATTTTAAATGTGTAAATGCATCATCTTCTGCTTTCTCCCATTCAAACTTGCGGTCCTTCTTGCGGTCTTTCTTACTTAGCTCAGTAAGAAGCACGATAATGCTAGAAAAATCGTGCACGAAGTGACGATAAAATCCGATAAGGCCATGAAAGGACCGTACCTCACTCACGGTCTTGGACGTCGGCCATACTTCGATCGCCTTGATCTTAGATCAGTCAACCTCAATCCCACGCACACTCACGACAAAGCCTAAAAATATGACTTTATCTAGACAAAATGAGCACTTAGACATGTTTCTATACAATTTGGACGATCTCAGAAGCTCAAAAACACACCTAAGGTGTACTAAGTGCACCTGTGCATCGTGACTGTAAATCAGGATATCATCAAAATATACAACAATAAATTTCCCAATCACATCAAGAAAAACATAGTTCATTAATCTCATGAAAGTGCTCGGTGTATTAGTGAGACCAAACGGTATAACTAACCACTCATATAAACCATGCTTAGTCTTAAAAGTTGTCTTCTACTCATCCCCTTCATGCATTCTTACTTGAAAATAACCAGAACGCAGATCAATTTTAGAAAAGATTTTAGAACCGGATAATTCATCAAGCATATCATCAAGTCTAGGGATAGAGAATCGATACTTCACTATAATCTTGTTGATGGCGTGTCAGTCCATGCACATTCTCCACTCGTTGTTCTTCTAGGGCACTAAAATGACCAGAACTACACAGGGGCTCATCGACTCTCGAATTTACTTCTTCTCAAGCAACTCTTTCACTTATTTGTCGATCTCCTTGGTCTTCTTGGACGACGTGCAGTATGCTAGACAGTTTGGAAGCACTATGTCGGGCTGAAAATCGATCAATCCACTTAGAATCTCTTTCGGGAACACATCCGCGAACTCCTCCATAAGTGGCTGCACAACATTAGACAAAGAAGAATCATTAATAACACTGATCTTATAAGATAAAAGAATAAATGGTAAACCTGCTTTTAATACTTTTTCTATGCCTCTAACTGAAATAAACAAGCTGTGATTTTGATCTCTCTTTGTAGCTGATCCGGACTTCAAATATATCTTGGAAAAGTCAAGAGAAGTTGGTGAAGAAAGAAAGGAGGTGGCGGACTAATTGGTGAAGACAGTAGGGTTGCACGGTCCCTGCGGTTGGGGTTTTGGACTGCACGGTCCGTGCGGGACAATCTGGACTCCTTTCTGGTTGTTCTGCACGGTCCGTACGCTGCTGCTGTGGTTTTGCATGGTCCGTGCAGAGCTGGCTGTGACTGCGGATTCTTTTTATCTCTCAGCTTTAAACCTCTCTTGCATGATTCATTGATCGTCGGCAACAGTTTTAGGGGCAGCAGCTTTAGGGTAGTGGTTTGCCCGTTTTGCTTCACGGTGTATGTGTTTGCAAAACCATCATAAACTGCTTGTCTATCTGATTTCCATGATCGATCTAAGAGTATGTGCGCTGCATCCATAGGAATAACATCGCAGATAACAGAGTCAGAAAATTAACCAATAGAGAAATCGACACTTACCTGGGCCGTTACTTTGATCTCTCCTCGATCCGTAAGCCACTGCAATGTGTACGGCTTCAGATGCTTCATGGTGGTCAACGTTAATTTGTCAACCGCATACTAGCTAATGGCATTGATCATACTCCCACTGTCTATTATCATCGAACAGGTCTTGTCTTGTATAGCCACACGTGTGAAAAAGATATTTTCATGTTGATCCAGCTTCTCTTCATCTCGGATGATGCTCAGACTGCGAATAGACACAAGACTAACATGAGGAAGCTCGGGTTCCTCTTCATCTAAGTCGATTGGAGGTGTCTCTGGCTCCTTTTTGGCATCGAATGTGGGCTGCTCCTCATCCTCACTGGCTGACTCGATCTCATTTTGTTCGGTGATGAACAGAACACGCCGGTTCGGACACTAGTTCTGAAAGTGGCCCCAACCTTGGCACTTGTGACACTGGATATCATGAACATGATTCTAGCCTGACTGTGGCGGCGCACTGGGTGGGTTTAGCCGTGTATATGGTGGTCGTATGGGTGGTGCTGATGTAGACTCGGGTCTATGGTTAGTCTGCTATGTGGAAGGCCAAAACACTGTTCGGGCGGTCCGAACTGACCTCGTGGTCGAGTAGGCTCGGTAGAAGGGATAGAAGATGATGTGGATTTCATACATTTGTTCCATGAGGGTCGAACAGGGGCTGAACTGTGGTGCTATTTCTGGTGGCCTTCTCTGAGTTGTCTCTCTACAATTGATACGTAGTGCACCATCTCTTCAACACTGTTGAAGTCTTTGAGCTCGACTTCACAGGTAATGTCGAGATTCATACCTTCAATGTACCAAATGATGCTAGCATTTAAGTTTTCTTCTTTTTTGACTCGATTCAAGGCGGTCTCCAACTCCTTATGGTAATCTTCGACTGATCTGGTGCCTCGCTTGATCCGGTTGAGCTTTTTCTCGAGCTCTCTCTCATGATGCATTGGAATGAAACAGCCTCGTATCAAATCCTTCATCTCTTGCCAAGTATCCACGGATGGATACCAATCTCTGCACCGTCTCTCTTGCTGTATTTCCCACCATGAGGCTATATAGCCTCTAAATTCCAAGCATGCTAACTAGACTTTCTTCATCTCAGGAAAGTCGTAGCACGTGAATATCTTGTTTACTTTGCATTCCCAATCTAAGTAAATATCAGGATCGTATAGACCTTTAAAACTGGGAATGCTCATTTTGATGTTATTGAGCATTCCATCTCTATCGTGTGTATCAACGTGGACTGCACGCCTTTGAGGTCCTCGTGGGTGGCCACGACCTCATTGCGGAGGCTCATACTCGACTTCTGAGCTATCGTCTGCATAGGACTCCTCTTCAGGCTCTTCTTGATGCTCGTTGTGTCGAGCTAGTCCTCGAACAGCTTGGGTGAAAGTCGGATGAGTATTAGTGCGTTCAAAGACATGTACTAAACTGTCGATCTTGTCAGATAGGGCCTAATGTTGTCTCTAGAAGTGCTTGGAAAGCACTTCGGGTCCCACTATGGTAGAGGGTTGGATGATGACTCCATGGGAGCCTTGGACGGATCCAGAGTGAGTTTGGTCGACTTAAGGTTGATGGGTGGTGAAATGGATGACTCAGAATGGTCACCTTTCTTCATGATACCTACAAAACGAACAAACGTAAAGAAAAACAAGGTAGAACCTCACAATCTCACATCACCCATTTGTTTTCTCTCTTAATTTTACCACTCGTATATCACTCAAGTGTATAGGTGCACAGTGTGTTTAAAATCATGTATATAGGGCTGGTGGTGTTTAACAACTAGTAAAAATCGTGCAGTAGTCTTACTTCGCGATTCCGGACTAATTACACAAGGTAGGAAGGTGTACGGCTAATTTGGAATATTTGGAAGGTGGTTGTAAAGTATATGTGTATATGAGAATGAATGGAGTATGTAGTATGTGTGTCGAGTGAGTACCGATCCAGTTTGGTCATGTATGGTGATGGTGTCGTGTGTTTTGGGATGGAAAAGGGTAGATTAGGATGTGTTTGTGAAGTCCCAAATAGAGTAGGAGAATCCAAAAATAAATCCTAAAGGTAGAAGGAAAAGAATAAAGGGAACAAGAAACTAAGAAGGAAAGAAAGGATTTGGATGTGTGTACCACTAGTGTGACACATTTTAAATACCTTAATTAGACTAGACTCTAGATGGAAAGAACCAAAAACAAATTACAACTCTATGGAAATACCAACTAAAGACTAAGACTAGAAGGAAAGTACCAAATAAAAACTAGATTAAAAAGAAAACAATGAACAATGCTTCATTTTTTTTACTATCGGATCTTTTTTTGTCCGATTTTTTTTATGTTCGGTTTTTTTTAACCAAAAGTTTTTTTTAATGAATGACTAGTCTATTACAACTCGATAGACACGTTGACTGATACGTAAGCAATAAATTGACATGTAGGATTGAACCACGATCAGCTATGCTGGCGTGGCTCTGATGCCAAATTTATGATGTAACCCGGACAAGTTGTACAGGATACGAGAATGCGTAGAAGACTTCTAGATCAAAACACGTTAACTTTGTAAGGATTCAATCTTAATCTAAAGACTCAAATAAATCAAAAATAAGCTAAAATAACAAAAGAATGACTCGAAACTTTTATAGGTGTAGAATTAGACCTAAGTAAGACACTTAAACTATGACACAAAAATAGAACACAAATCCAACAAGTATGGGGCTGAATTGGGTCGATGGTTTGGGAAGGCGGTATGGGATGTATGGACTGTGATGGTAAGGTTTAGAATGGCTTGAGTAGATAGGGTATGATGAGATAAAGATGGACTTACGGTACGAATGTAGTTCACGTCGAGTTGATCACGTATGAAACCCAAACATGGCTGGACCTCTTCGAACGATGGAATTGTTATATAATGGATGAAATATGGTTGTTAGATGAAGGTTGATTGATGTTGATGTGTTGTTGAATTCCAACCGGATTAATCCCCGTTTTATCTTGTATGACGAAAACGAATCTTCAAGTTGTTCTTCAGATAATGAGTTCATCCTAACTCCTCTTGTGAATTAGAATGTTCCCTTGATGTAAGACTTAAAGTTACTAGCTTCAAGAATGGTGTTTTGTATCGAAAACAACAAACGAATATAATTGGGGAGACACAATTGTATGCAATGGAAAATTTAATCAATAATGTCTAAAGTATGTTAGTAACAAAGGTCCTGATAACATCATATTTTACATATATTTTGAGGTACATTTGAGTGGTAATTGATGGGAATTACATGCATGAAGTGATAAGTTTTGCATAGTTTTCTATGTTTTGCGCAATGTCAAGTGTTTGTTCATTGTGAAGGGAATTAATATCATTTTTTGTGTGCACTTCAAATGAGCTTGGAAGACACTAGAAAGATATAAAATCAAGTTAGGAACGTGTTGCAAAAAGAATCGGGCCAATCGAATAAGAAACCAGTAAGAACGAAGGAAAACATGGAGAGGTTGTCGGATGCTGAAATTACCTGCGACCGGACTCACGACCCAGGGGGTCACGAATCGTGGTTGTGAATCACCTGTTTGACCTTTTTCAACACAGTCACGACAGAGGCCGGGTTCTCCTTTGTTTTATTCGCGACCTGGTTGCGAATTTTGAGGTTGGTCGCGAATTTTGTGCCACGTCATGCCACGTGGATCCGCGACCCTAGTCGCGGGCGCCTTGGTCGTGAGTCGAGCGAGCCTGTCCGATTTTTTGACCTATTTTTGGGCTTTTCTTAAATTGGTATATAGGGGTTTCCTTGGACGAAAATTACACACAATTCTACCTACGCAAAAGTTGCCACCAGAGGTTTGCTGCAGAGAAAACAGACGCGAAGAAAAAGACCAAAAGATTCAAGAGCTTTCAAGATTAGAGACAAATTTAATTTGTCTCTAATCTTGAAAGCTCTTGAATCTTTTGGTCTTTTTCTTCGCGTCTGTTTTCTCTGCAGCAAACCTCTGGTGGCAACTTTTGCGTAGGTAGAATTGTGTGTAATTTTCGTCCAAGGAAACCCTTATATACCAAGTTAAGAAAAGCCTAAAAATAGGTCAAAAAATCAGACAGGTCCGCTCGACTCGTGACCAGATTCGCGACCAAGGCGCCCACGACTAGGGTCGCGAATCCACATGGCATGACATGGCGTGATGTGGCAGAAAATTCACGACCAACCTCAAAATTCACGACCAGGTCGCGAATAAAATAAAGGAGAACCCGGCCTCTGACGCAACCGTGCAGAAAAAGGGCAAACAGGTGATTCACGACCATGATTCGCGACCCCCTGGGTCGCGAGTCCGGTCGCGGGTAATTTCAGCATCCGGCAGCCTCTCACTGTTTTGCTTCGTTCACACTTGTTTCTAGTCTGATTGACCTGATTCTTTTCGCAACGTGTTCCTAACTTGATTTCCTATCATTATAGGGTCTTCCCAAGCTCATTTGAAGTCCATACAAAAAATGGCATTAATTTCCTTCACAATGAACAAACACATGACATTGCGCAAAATATAGAAAACTATGCAAAACTTATCACTTCATGCATGCAATGCCCATCAATTACCACTCAAATGTACCTCAAAATACATGTAAAATATGATGTTATCAACTCCCCTAAACTTAAAACATTGTTTGTCCCTAAACAAAGAACAAAACCAAACTTAGAATTCAAACAATACATAACTCTACAATTTATAACCTAGCGTCTACAACCTCGAAATTTTAATCGGGAACGACAAAAACAAGCACAACACTCAAATCTTGAATACATGCGATAGATTTAAATGAGCAAAATTGAAGCCAATGATCCTCAGGTGTGTGTTTTGCTCAACCACTCAAAGTGTGATAAAATACGGATAAGCACTCATCGAAATATTGAAATATACACTTGATCTACCATAGGCTTGCATGCAATCTAAGCTCTCCACTGACAAATGAATATGCTCAAAGTTAGGATCAAATAGGACTTTTGATTAAGATTGTAATGTAGGCTCGGGTTAAGGTTAGGAATTATTGGCTAAAGTGACTAAACAATTGCAAAAAAATCCACCACTTTTACTTTCTACCCCAACTACTTTTTACATTCAAACACTAGTTGGAATTTTTCCAACTTCCTCCTACACATCCTTAAGTCATTCATATTTTTTTCAACTCATGGTCATGGACCTTTGGTCTCTTTTCTTTATTTCTTTTCATTGGCACTTTTCACATTTTTTTTTCTTTTGTGCTCTTTTCATTTTTTTTTCTTTTCAACACTCACATAACACTTCTTTTTTTTTTTGCACAAACAAAAATCACTAATTTATTACTTTACATTTCTACATCCCAACTCCATAATTCCTACCCTTCCTCCTATTTCTCCACAAAAATCAATAAATTAATCCCAAATAGGCTTTTAAAGAAAAGGCATTTTAGGCACAATAGGGCTCACAAAGGAATAAAATGAATTTAGGACAGTGTATAGGATAAATGGCTAAAGAAAAGATGGCCTATTATCATCTCCTACTTCAAGCACAAAAACTCAATCTCAAGCAAGACGGCATGCAAGTTCTAGAGAAATGAATGTATAGAAAACCAATACACAAGAACAAAAATTAAGACAACAGTCTTATAGGCTCAAAATCTCACAGCTCGCATTAGCCAAAATAAAGTTCAAAAATCTCCAAAACAGATGCTCATTCAAATCATTCCCAATCAAATATCTCAATCATAAACACTAAACCATAAATCATAAAGCATATATCATCGAATTCCCAAGTAAAATTCAAGACCAAACAAAATTAAAAAAAAATTCAAACTTTTAAGAAAAACAAAAACAAAAACAAAAACTAAACACGTAAAGCAGGTAAAACAAAATAAAGGTCTAGACACCATAGGCATACATCCCCCCAAACTCATTCAAATCTACGGGATGGAATAAGTTTGTAAGAATTCATGAGGGTGTCGTCGACCACTTACAGAAATCAAGTGGATGACCGTTCGGATTCATTTTCCTCCGCCAAACTTGTCGAAAGACAAGTTGATTGATTTGCTATCCCCCATATTCCAGCATCCATCCGTTCTTTACCCGCACAACTCAGAAAAAGAAGTGAAAAACATAAATAAAAAAAACTAAACAAAAGGAAACGAAAAAAATAAAAACACATTGGGTTGTCTCCCAACAAGCGTTGTATTTAACGTCAACAGCCAGACGAATTTGGGAACTCATTTTCCCACAAGAAATAAAATGGGTATCCTACATTCTCTTCCCTGATCATCCATCCCCATGCCTCCACCATCAGTAATGCAATCAGATTCTTGAGTGTTGATGGTATTCCACTCCACAGCTGCCTTGTGCTCTTCACCATCAAACAGGAACTGGATGTGTTCATCTTCAAACCGGAGAGTCAGAATCCCAGTATCCAAATCGATATTGGTCCATCCAGTGCGCAAAAATGGTCGTCCCATAATGAGATGGACGTTTTTATCTTCCTCCATGTCCAGCACCACAAAATCCACCGGGAATATAAAATCATTAACTTTGATTAGCACATCTTCCAAAATTCTCTCGAGATACACCATAGATCGGCCGGCCATCTGCAAACACATGGTTGTGGGCTTGAGTTGCCCACTGTTCAGCTTTTTGAAAAATGAGAGCGGCATCAAATTGATGCTCGCCCCCAAATCACACAATGCTCGGCCACCTATCTTGTCTCCAATGATGATGGGAAGTGTAAAACTACCTGGATCCTTCATCTTAGTAGGGAGCTTCCTTTAGATAATGGAGCTGCAGTTCTCTGGGATATGCACCATCTCGAACTCCTCTATCTTCTTCTTCATGGATACATCATCTTTGAGGAATCTTACATACTTGGGCATCTGCTGCAGCACCACCACCAAAGGAATGTTGATTTGCACCTTCTTAAAAATCTCCAAAAATTGAGAGAACTGTGCATCAACCTTCTGTTTCGGAGTCCTCTGCGGGAACGGGATAGTCACTATGGGAAGAATTGTAGGACCCATCTGAGGACTCTTGATTGTGGAATTCGGCTTGTTAGAAACTGTCTTGGAAAGAACAGTTGCAGCAGTAGCAATAGGCGCAGGAACCTCAGTATGCAGATGGATTGCATTGCACTATTCCTTGGGATTCACTGTGGTGTTGCTGGAGAACTGTCCCGGTTGGTGTTGATTCTCCACAACTGTAGCTAGCTAACCTAGTTGCTTCTCGAACATGTTTATTTGCACACTCATGGCACCCACAGTATTCTTCAGCTTCTCCACTCTAGCTTGCGACTCCCCCATGAATTTATCGGTCTTTCCCATGAATGCCATTAACAGATTATCCATGTTTGGCTTTTTCTCCTCGTTGATCACACCATTTGTTACAGAGAAGCCAGGAGATGGCTGCAGTGCATTATTGGGATTCCCATATGAGAGGTTGGATCGATGATGCGCGATCATTTCGCACATACTCTTCTCGTCGATGGTCGGATGGTCGAGTTTGGCAAACCATCTCAAAATCTTGCAAGGGCCTCTATGGATCCTCTCCGGGAATTCCGTGGAACTTCGGCAAGATCTGGATAAAGTTTGCTTGAATATCCCAGTTCTGAGTCACAGCTGGGAGTGTAATGCCCATCAGGCGTAGATTCATTTTGGTCGGGAAGACCAACTGCCTTAAAGTCCTGTTATCATCTGTGTTGCCATTCGCGGCATTTCCATTTGCGGCCATGTTGATGTTGTGGCCATTCTCAAACTGTCCTTCCTTTTCGTGCCCTTCATCTCCTCGATATTTTTGATCTTCTGGTGGTGGTGTGGGTTCATGAGGTCTATTTGCGGCTTGGCGTACCCCTTTTACTGCTGTCCTATTTTTCCTCGAAGTCTTCTCTATCTCTGGATCGTACAATAGAGTCTCCTCTGAAGAGCCCCTGGGCATCAACTTCCATGCTCACCAATTGTGGAAAATAAAATCACTAGAAACCAGCTCCCCGGCAACGGTGCCAATTTTGACGCACGGTCATTTCACGCTCAAAATAAATTTATAACTCCTGTGCCCACAGCGAGTGTAGCCAGCTAATGAGTACGGGTCAATCCCACAGAGAGCTGTTGTGATTCCATCTTCAAGTAACCAATCATTTAAGGGGTTTTGGTTTGTTGTCACTACTAGAAATTAAATCTGCAAAGGAAAATTAAAAGATAATATCAAATAACAAAGAGTTTTGGCATTTGAACTTGAATTTGGTTTATATATATATCAACTTGATCATGGGCACACTGATCTTCATACATCATAAATCATCTAGTTATGGACACCGGATTCCTGTCTGCGTCTCCTCATTCATCCTTTCAGTATAGACTTAAAAGCGATTCCTCGTCAATTAAATAACTAATCAGTCACCCACCCCCCAGTTCCCCAAAGAGATGTAAGTGAACAAACAGTAGTGTGCCCTAGACGAACCCAGATCTGTTGTGTTTACCGATTCCTCGTGTACCCACAACAACCTATTGATTTCCTTATTACTATATGAACCAACATACAGTCACGATTTGCCAATTCAATTAATAGTGGTGTGCCCTCTCTACCTGACGAGTGATCAGCCACATTGGGCATTTCAGACACACACTCAGGTGGAACAAGGCACAAGAATCAACAGAAACCTATCATGCATTACTATGCCCATTTTGGCCTCACGAGTCCAGATTTATACTTAAACCATTTTCGTTGTTCAAACACCAGAAATAAAGATCTAGCCAAGCATGCTAGACATAATTAAATTTGTAGAAATTAAGAACATAATTGTAAAGAAAACTTACTGAATTTAATACGCAAAGTTCCTCAACATAAACGTTGAGTTTGAAACATACTCCTAAGTCCCAAAGGCTTAAGGCCAATGGATTGTTTCTTGTTGCAAAGCAGCGTACGAAAATGAAAATGCAAAAACGTAAAATGTAGCAATGTTTCTCATTGCCAAAAGATTCCGTTTCCAGAATTAAAAGAAGATTAAATAGTACATTTCCGAATTAGAGACTCCCCAACAAACTGGGGTCTTCACTGGATTCCAGATCTGGCGTGCCCCATCCTGATCTTTCTGGATAAGCCTTATCTCGATCAAATCTCTATTTTTTAGGGATTATGCTTATCTTTTAGTTTCCACGCCTCTAAGAGTTCAGTCCTCCACCAACTCTTCTTCGAATAATGTAGCTATCGTTCTCATCTCTCTCTTCAAACTAAATCCCGAGTTTCTCACATTCGACCTAGCCCAGTCCTATTGTTGTCAAGTCTGCACGAGCAAAGTGGGCACGATATCTTACAGTCAGCCTCATCTATCTTTGATATGCCCATTCTGCCACCCGAATATAGGATGAGTGCTGAAAGAAGTCCCTTGTGCCTCTGCCTGAATCTTTAGCTTGGATTTTGCTTGGATAATCGGGCATAAAATGCCCCTTTTGCCATACTTGACCTCCGCAATGTCCCATAACCTCATCTTGGTTCTTTTAGACTTAAAACACACGAAAAAAGACATTTATAACGAACAAAATGCTCATAAAAACGCAAAATAAATGGACTTATGACACCCACATATTTTAGACATGATTGTCCTCAAGCATGGGATGCAATGCGTCTAGAAAAAAAAGGCAAAAAGAATAGACTCAAAACAAAGCATGCAAACTGTTAATCAGTGTGGGCACATCACAATCAATATTCCAACAAAACTGCAAAGTATTAGCATACCAAAAATAGGTCAAAATTGAGTTCAGCGTGGTAATCCTCACAACTCTCTTCACTCAGTGTTTAGGCTCAGTGTATACACTTAGATCAATGAAATTATGTACTTAGTCATCCCATAAGCTTGCTAAAGTTCTTTTAACAATCTCCAGAAACCATAGATGCATAAGTATCAATAGGGCTTTTTAGGCTACAGTGGGCATTTCATGTAGGTGGAGTTTTATTTCTGTACAGACCCCCTCTATTTTTTTTTAAACTCACTACCCTGTTGTGCCCTGTTCAGACAATAATTTATTTCTTTACTCTTGGGCACTCTGAACACTTAAAACTAGGGGAATTTATTTCTCTTTTCTTTTTTTTCGTTTTCTTTCATCATCATTTTTTCTTTATATTTTTTTTATTTTTATTTTTATATATATTTATTCCCCTGTCTTTTCTGGCCTTTTCACAAATATCCCCCAACAATTCTGCCTTAGCCCCCTTTTTTCTTTTTCAAGGTTTTTTATAATGCCCTGGCTATATATTTCACCATCCCAAACAAGAAATCTGCCAGGGCATTTCATAGGCTGAAAGGGGTTACAGGGCTGTGTCATTTGTGGGTGTGACTTTATTTTTAGTGGCTCAGCAAAAGACGGCCTAAATCATCTACTTATGCATCAACAATTCCCAAGCTTAAACATAGAACAGTACCAAGTTCTAGAATTTCTAAGCACATAATCGTTAACATATGAAGTAAAGAAATCTGTGAAATGGGCATACAGCATTCAGGCTCAATTCTCACAGGGCATGCTAAACTCGTTCGTCATCCCTACCTCATGCGGACATGCTGTTTTTTGATATAGAGCAGTTTAATGTTGAAAATATCAAACGCAATGGCCACATAGACTTCACAGAAAGCATGCTTGACTCAACTAGCCACCTACACACTTTGCACTAGGCAAAGTGTTAAAACAGACTCAACATAAAAACACAAACAAAAACTGGAATGCCCTCACCCACACACTTTGCACTAGGCAAAGTGGGTGAACAGGGGCAACACACAAACAACACAAAGAACAAAAAATAAAAAACAAAACCTAATCTAAGGAAAGAAAGAACCATGATTCAATCAGATGAGGGCGTTGGGTATAAGAACCCAACGTGTTTGAAATAGGCTTTCAGGGCTGTCTCAATGCAGTCTAGTTTCTCCTCTGTCTGGGACTGGGCATTCTCCAACGCTTCCAATTTCTTCAGAATCACCGTGACCGGATGCTCCCCTTGTTGTGCCCTCCCTACTGGTGGCTTCCTGGATGTACCTGCAATCATCAGAAGGCTCAAGGGGTCTACCCTCGGCACAAAAAAAAATAGGCCTGCCATCCTCGTCATCAACCACATCTTGCATTCTTTTCAAATAAGAAATATCAAAGAACTCCATGGGCAAAGAGACTAGATCAGTGGTGCTTAAATCCAACAACCTAGACCTAACAGTAATTTGGGTGATAAGCTGGACATAAGAGATTCTATGCTTAGGGTGTGTTTTGATTTCCCTGAAATGTGCAATGGCCATAGAGCCAAAATTGATTTTAATCTTTTTCACCATGCACCAGAGAATAAAAAGCTCTTGATTTGTTATTGAATTTGAACTATCCTTCGTACCAAAGAAACTATAGGCAAGCACTCTATGGCAGAATCTCAAGGCTTCATTGTTCAGACAATAGCCTTTGTGGCTCCACTTTGATAAGTGGAGCCATCACCAACCTCAGTCCATTTTGCCTCAACTCCCTCAGCAGAGTTGAGCACAACAGTCACGGCATCTTCATACTCCTCCTCCTGGAGGCCCAAGTATGATATGATGCCCAACATCATATTCAGATCATCGGTAGACATAGAAAAACTTTTTCCCAGAATTTTAAAGTTCATAACCCTAGTAGACGTAGCAGGCTTATTCACAGCTTTTATCTTCAGACTATTAACAAAAACACAAGACAATCCAGGAAAGATAACACACTCCATATCCAAGAAAAACTCCCAACCAATTGCAGCAAAGAAATCCCTTACCTCCTGCTCTATCCTAAGAGCTGCAAGCGACTCAACATGGACCCCCTTCAAATTTATAATGCCCCAGACTGGTGGCGGGCCACTCCCTGGCTTACTCGGAGTGGGGCTTCCTACCTCTTTGCCCTTTTTAGGCTCAGGGTGTAGAATGCCCTCTGTAGCTTTAATCTTCTTCGAAGAGGGCTCCCCAGCTAGTTTGGCCTCTACTTTCATGGCCACCGCTTTCCCCACCCTCTGCTTGGGTGGTGAGCCCTCTGAGGGTTCGTCCTCGAGTGTCTGAGCCTGGGATGGCTCACTTTGTTGCTGCTACTCTGGGCATTCTGAAACCTCCTCTTCAGTTTCATCTTGTTGGGACTCGGCTGGCTG
Organism: Perilla frutescens; assembly: GCA_026008535.1. NCBI lineage: Eukaryota > Viridiplantae > Streptophyta > Magnoliopsida > Lamiales > Lamiaceae > Perilla > Perilla frutescens. Next base: position 23,303,432 of record BRKX01000002.1, read on the forward strand.
CTCGGTTGGTTGTTCCAGAATGGGCTCTCCGACCTTTTTTTTCCTTTTGCCTTCTCTAGTGCTCTTTTCTTGATCTCGGTCGGTCCTTTTTCTTGTGTTTGCTCCTCTACAGGTTGTGCTTCCTCTTCATCCAACTCATTCACATAGTCATCCAGGGCTTCATCGTCGCCCTCTTCCTCCTCATTCTCTTCCTCTTCAAACACCTCTTCAGAAGGCGGAGGCGTCGAAACCCTAACCTTTTTTTTCACCTTTTTAGATGCTGTTTTTGCAGGCTCTGGTGTGGGCTCTGTGGCCACTTCTTCTTCTTCTTGTGTTCCACCCACAGTGGTGTCATCTTCAGCATGTTCCTCTTACTATGGTGTAGCAGAACTTGCTTCAGCTACAGGTTCTTTCTCCGGCGGAGTTTTTTTTGCCGGTTTGCTCGAGGTGGTCGCGGCAGGTGCAACTTTTTCCTTAGGCTTTACAGCCTTTTTCTTCACCACCTTAGCTGGGGTGGGCTCTGTAGAAGTGACTGGAGTGTCGAACTCCAGCTTGCTCTTGACTCCAGCTTTTGGTACCACCTTTTTACCTTGTGTGTTCACCATTGTTGAAGCTTGAAAATTTGCAGTGGAATGCTTACGATTTTGAGAGGAAGAGGAGAGAAACTTTGAATTTTTCCCGAAAAGAATGAAAGTGAAAGTTTAGATTTTGTGGGGTTGGCTTTTTATTAAACTGGGTTATTGTTCCTGATGTGACCGTGACTCTTGGAAATTCCAAAGATTTATTTAAATCAGTATGCCCACATTAACGGATAAGCCTTATCCTCTGAAAAATCGTAACGAACTTAATCTCTTTAAAATGTCCTGCTTCTGAATCCCTATTTTTCCGGGATTTATCTTTATCCTTTGTTTCTCTCTGCTTATCTTAACCTGTACATCACATACTTATCTAAAAATAAGCTTAAAATTGCCCCTAATCTAATTTAATTAACTGGAACTTTAATTAATTAAAATAAAAATGAAATAAAGCAATTAAAAAAAACATGGGTTGCCTCCCAGTAGCGCCCCATTTATTGTCGTGGGCACGAAAAAATCCCTGCTCAGGTGTAAATGGGCTCCCCAAGCCAGACCACTCTAGCATCCCGATCAGAATGCCCTAGGTATGGTTTGAGACGATGGCCATTTACTTTGAATTGCCCTCCAGTTTCGGGATTTTTGAGTTCACCTGCCCCATTGGGGCATTCTGCATAGACTTCAAATGGACCAACCCACTTGGTCCTCAGACTTCCTCCCATCAATTTGAACCTTGAATGGTACAAAAGTACTTGCTGTCCTGGAAAGAATCTCTTTCTTCTAATCACTTGATCATAAAGCCTCTTCATCTTTTCCTTGTAAAGCACATCATTATCATAGGCTTCCATTCTCATTTCTTCCAGCTCCTAAATCTGAAATTTCCTGAAATGCCCGGCTGCATCCATATCCATGTTCAGCTTCTAAAGTGCCTATCGTGCCTTATGCTCCAGCTTGACTGGCAGATGACAACACTTCCCAAATAGCATTCGGTATGGGAACATTCCAATTGGAGTCTTGAATAAAGTCCGGTATGCCCACAAGGCGTCATCCAAATGAACACTCCAGTCCTATCGACTTGGATTCACTACCTTCCCAAGGATGGCTTTAATTTCTCGATTTGAGACTTCAGCTTGGCCATTTCCTTGTGGATGATAGGCTATTGTGACTCTATAATTTACTCCATACTTTTTTTCAATAGCCTTTCCATCGTTTGGTTGTACAAATGGGTCCCTTGATCACTGATGATGGACCTGGGCACACCAAACCGGCTAAAAATGTGGGATTTCAGAAATGCGGCTACTACCCTTGTATCATTGGTAGGAGTAGCCTTTGCCTCCACCCATTTGGACACATAATCAACTACCAGAAAAATGTAATGGTTCCCCTTAGAATTTGCAAGGGGTCCCATGAAATCTATTCCCCTAACATCGAAAATTTCCACTGGCATAATGGGCGTCATGGGCATTTCATTCCTTCTTGTGATGTTCCCGACCCTTTGGCACTAATCACACCTTTTGCAAACGTCGTGGGCATCCTTGAAAATTATGGGCCAAAAGAACCCACAGTCCAGAACTATTTTTGCTGTTCGGTTTCGTCCGAAGTGCCCTCCGCAAGCATAATTGTGACAATGCTTCAAAATCTCCTTAATTTCATGATCTGGGACACATCTTCTTATGATTTGATCAGCACACCTTCTCTAAAGAATAGGGCTATCCCGGGTATAGAACTTGCTCTCTTGCCTCAATTTATTTTTTTGGTACCATGAGTGCCCAATTGGCAGCTGTCCAGATTTTAAAAAATTCACTATATTTGCATAACAGGGCTCCAGTGTGCCCCGTGCTAAGTACAAATGCTCACCAGGAAAATGATCTGTAATGGGCATCTCATCATCTTTTTCATTCAGCACTCGACTCAGATGGTCGGCTACCAAGTTCTGTGCCCCACTCTTATCCTTTATCTCGACATCAAACTCCTGCAAGAGCAAGATCCACCTAATTAGTCTCGGCTTCGTCTCTTTTTTTGCCATCAAGTGCCTCAGGGCACCGTGATCTATATAGACAATGCTCTTTGCTCCTAAAAGATAAGACTGAAACTTCTCGAATGAAAATACTACTGCCAATAGCTCTTTTTCAGTAGTAGTGTAATTATACTGTGCCTCATTCAGAGTCTTGGAGGCATAGTAAATTACATGGCTTTCCTTTCCTCTCTTCTGACCCAGTACGGCGCCCACCGCGTATCCACTGGCGTCACACATAATCTCAAAGGGCATTCCCCAATCTGGTGGTTGAATGACTGGTGCCGTGACCAGTTGTTTTTTCAGAAAATTGAATGCCTTCTTACACTATTCATCGAATTCAAAAGGAACATCTTGTTGCAATTAATGAGTAATAGGCTGGGCAATTTTCGTAAAATCTTTGATAAACCTTCTGTAAAATCCAACGTGCCCCAAGAATCCTCTCACTTGCTTTACGGAAGTGGGATATGGCAATTTTTCTATTATATCCACCTTAGCTTTATCGACCTCAATGCCCCTCTCAGAAATCACATGGCCCAGTACAATGCCTTCTCTAACCATAAAATGGTATTTCTAATAATTCAGCACTAGGCATTCGTCCACACAACACTGCAACACCTTCTCCAGATTGTCTAAACATCGATCAAGGAAGCTTCCATACACCGTGAAGTCATCCATGAATACTTCAATGCAGTTTTCGAGTAAATCAGAGAATATGCTCATCATACATCGCTGAAATGTACCAGGAGCATTGCAGAGGCCAAAGGGCATTCTGTGATAGGCAAATGTGCCGAATGGGCACGTGAATGTTATTTTCTTCTGGTCCTCTTAACAAACTGCAATCTGTATGTATCCTGAGTATCCATCCAAGAAACAAAAGAACTTGTTTCCTGCGAGTCTCTCCAGCATCTGGTCAATGAACGGAAGTGGAAAATGATCCTTCCGCGTGACCGTGTTCAGCTTTCGGTAGTCGATGCAAACTCTCCAGCCAGTTTGCAGTCGTGTGGGCACAAGTTCTCCCTTCTCATTTTTCACCACTTGAATGCCCGATTTCTTGGGCACAACATGGATTGGACTGACCCACTTGCTATCTAAAATAGGGTATATAATGCCCTGGTCTAATAGCTTAATTATCTCCTTTAGCACTATATCCTTCATCACTGGATTGAGCTTTCTTTGTGGATCACGAACGGGCTTTGCATCATCTTCCAACAGAATCTTGTGCATACCGCTGGGCTAGTGCCCTTTATGTCTGTCAAAGTCCATCCGAGTGCCTCCTTGTATAGCCTCAACAATCTCAAAAGGCGGCCTTCATCAGCTTGATTCAACCCCGCACTTATGATTATAGGAAGAGTCTCATTATTTCCCAAATATGCATACTTCAAATGCCTTGGTAATGCCTTCAATTCCAGTATGGCGCTTTGATAATAGAAGGCATCAGCTTATCATCATTTCTCCGAATGGGCACACTATAATCTACACAGCCGTATGGAATTTCTTCCAATGAATACAGCATCATAATTCATTCCTCGATGTCATCATTTTCATTCAGGGCATCTTGGTCAGTCAGTCCATCCCATAATGCATGTTCCAATAGATCTCTATTGCTCACCATGGATAGGGTAGATCGATTCGAGTGACGGAAAGTATTCACAAAACTGCAATTATCTGTATCTGGGGGTGTTTTAATGCTTCAAATATGTTGAACGTCATTGTTTTCCCATCAAACTCACACGTTAGTGTGCCCTTGTCCACATCAATTTTGGTTCGAGCTGTCTTCATGAAAGGTCTTCCCAGCAATAACACTGAAGAATTTGAAGACGTTGTGCCCATATCAAGCACATAAAAATCTGCTGGGAAAATAAGCTCGTCCACCTTGACCAATACATCTTCAATGAGGCCTTCTGGATATACATTAGACCTGTCAGCAAGCTGAATGACCACACGAGTTTCCTTCAGAGGTCCAATCTTTAATTCTTTGAACACCGACAGGAACATTACGTTGATTGATGCCCCAAATCCAGCATGGCCTTCTCCACTATCTTGTTCCCTATGATACAAAGAATCATGAACATCCCTGGATTATCACATTTCTTGGGTAATTTTTTCTGTATCGCAGCCGATACATTCTCCCCAATTAGGAACCTTGCATCGTCATTGAATCGCACATTTCTGGTACAAAGCTCCTTCAGAAACTTAGCATACCGCGGCACTTGTTTGATTGCCTCAATTAGTGGAATATTGATTTCCACTTTGCTAAATACTTTTAGCATCTCTCTGGTTTCTTATTCTTTTCTATTTTGTGCCAATCTCCCTGGAAAGAGAGGTTTCCGTTTTACTGGAATGGGCACTTTAGCAGGCTGCTTTACTTCTGGAATGGGCTCAGTATCCTCCTGTTCAGCTTCTTGTGCCTCGTCCTCTGTGGGAATTTTTTCCACTTCTTCCTCCAAGGGCACATTGTTTTTTCTCTTCTACTGGTCTGACCATCTCCGGAAGTTCTTTTCCACTCCTTAGAGCCACTGCATTCACCTGCTCTCTCGGATTCTCAACCTGGGAAGGCAGCTTCCCATTTTTCTCTTCCATCTTGTGCATGGCTTGAGCTAATTGATTGATTTGCTTGCTCATATACGAGAGACCAGCTCGAGTCTCTTGCTTAAACTTTTCATTCTCCTCAGCCATAGCAAACACAAGATCTTCCAGCCTTTGCTTCCTTTTCTCTTCTGGTGGCGGTAATGGGCGTGCAGAATACCCATTATCTGGCCTTCTCCATCTGAAATTTTCATGGTCTCTCCAGCCAGGGTTATAAGTCTGAGAATAGGGATCATATCTTCTAGAATGTCCATTCTGACCACCCACAGCATTTACTTCTTCCATCTCATCTTGTAGAGTAGGGCATTCATCCGTGAAATGAGATATGGATTTACATACTCCACAAGGTCTGGGCTTCTTCGCCATGCTTACACTAGATAAGATTTTTTCAATCTTGTCGCACAATCTATCAATCCTGTTGTCCTGGTCCGGTGCCCTTTCTGATTCGCTTACGACCCGAATGCCCTCTCCACCGAAGTCTCGGTTGTCTTCAGCCATTTCTGTGAGAATTCTGAATGCTTCAACATGCTATTTGTTCAAAATCAATCCTCCACATGAGGCATTCACGATCGTCCTCTCATGTGGTCTCAATCCTCTGACAAAATACTGAATCAAATCGTGTTCAGTAATCTGGTGCTGTGGGCATTTCACCAGCATCGCCTGGAATCTTCCCCAATAGTCATAGAAACTCTCGTTGGTTCCCATCTTCATGCTTTCTATCCTTCTTCTCATTTCTTGCACTCTGGATGCTGGGAAATAATTTTCCAAAAACTTATGTTGAAGTTGTCTCCATGTGGTCACAGCGCCAGTGGGTAATGTATACAGCCAGTCCCGTGCCCCATCCTAAAGGGTGAAAGGGAACGAGACCAACCACATATACTCTTCTCGTCCATGGTCGGATGGTTGAGTTTGGCAAACCATCTCAAAATCTTGCAAGTGCCTTTGTGGATCCTCTCCGGGCATTCCGTGGAACTTCGGCAAGATCTAGATAAAGTTTGCATGAATATCCCAGTTCTGAGTCACAGTTGGGAGTGTAATGCCCATCGGGCGCAGATTCATGTTCGTCGGGAAGACCAACTGCCTTAAAGTCCTGTTATCATCTGCATTGCCATTCATGGCATTTCCATTTGCGGCCATGTTGATTTTGTGGCCGTTCTCAAACTGTCCTTCCTCCTCGTGGCCTTCGTCTCCTCGTTCTTCTTGATCTTCTGGTGGTGGTGTGGGTTCACGAGATCTATTTGCGGCTTGGCGTGCCATCTTTGTTGCTGCCCTATTTTTCTTTGAAATTTTCTCTATCTCCGGATCATACAATAGAGTCTCCTTTGAAGAGCCTCTGGGCATCAACTTTTATGCTCACCAATTGTGGAAAATAAAATCACTAGAAACCAGCTCCCCGGCAACGGCGCCAATTTTGACGCGCGGTCATTTCACGCTCAAAATAAATTTGTAACTCCTGTGCCCACAGCGAGCGTAACCAGCTAATGAGTACGGGTCGATCCCACAGAGAGCTATTGTGATTCCATCTTCAAGTAACCAATCATAAAAGGAGTTTTGGTTTGTTGTCACTACTAGAAATTAAATCTGCAAAGGAAAATTAAAAGACAATATCAAATAACAAAGGGTTCTGACATTTGAACTTGAATTTGGTTCAAATATATATCAACTCGATCATGGGCACACTAATATTCATACATGATAAATCATCTAGTTATGGAGACCGGATTCCTTTCTGTGTCTCCTCATTCATCCTTTCAGTATAGACTTAAAAGCGATTCCTCGTCAATTAAATCCCTAATCAGTCACCCACCCCTCCTCCGGTTCCCTAAAGAGATGTAAGTGCACAAACAGCAGTGTGCCCTAGACGAACCCAGATCTGTTGTGTTTACCGATTCCTCGTGTGCCCACAACAACCTATTGATTCCCTTATTACTATATGAACCAACAAACAGTCGCGATTCACCAATTCAATTAATAGTGGTGTGCCCTCTCTACCTAACGAGTGATCAGCCACATTGGACATTTCAGACACACACTCATATGGAACAAGGCACAAGAATTAACAGAAACCTATCATGCATTACTATGCCCATTTTGGCCTCATGAGTCCAGATTTATACTTAAACCATTTTCGTTGTTCAAACACCAGAAATAAAGATCTAGCCAAGCATGCTAGACATAATTAAATTTGCAAAAATAAAGAACATAATTGTAAAGAAAACTTACTGAATTTAATACGCCAAATTCCTCAACATAAACGTTAAGTTTGAAACATACTCTTAAGTCCCAAAGGCTTAAGGCCAATGGATTGTTTCTTGCTGCAAAGCAGCGTACGAAAATGAAAATGCAAAAACGTAAAATGTAGCAATGTTTCTGACTGCAAAAAGCTTTTGTTTCCAGAATTATAAGAAGATTAAATAGTACATTTCCGAATCAGAGACTCCCCAAAAAACTAGGGTCTTCACTGGATTCTGGATTTGGCGCGCCCCATCCTGATCTGTCTGGATAAGCCTTATCTCGATCAAATCCCTATTTTTTAGGGATTATGCTTATCTTTTAGTTTCCACACCTCTAAGAGTCCAGTCCTCCACCAACTCTTATTTGGATAATGTAGCTATCCTTCTCATCTCTCTCTTCAAACTAAATCCCGAGTTTCTCACATTCGACTTAGCCCGGCCCTATTATTGTCAAGTCTGCACGAGCAAAGTGGGCGCGACATCTTACAGTCAGCCTCATCTATCTTTGATATGCCCATTCCGCCACCCGAATATAGGATGAGTGCTAAAAGAAGTCCCCTGTGCCTCTGACTAAATCTTTAGCTTGGATTTTGCTTGGATAACCGGGCATAAAATGCCCCTTTCACCAAACTTGACCTCCGCAATGCCCCATGACCTCATCCTGATTCTTTTTGACTCAAAACACCCGAAAAATGACATTTATAACGAACAAAATGCCCATAAAAACAAAAAATGGACTTATCAATCGGTTACCTTGGTAGAATTGATTTCCACCTCTATAATTATTGCCATCATAGCCACATCTCTGATTGATGTAGTTGACATCTTCAATTCCATTTCCCATGGGATTATCTACACCCGATCGTGCCATAACATCAAATCTACTGTTGATCGTGGCATTCAAAGTAGACAGCTGGGCGGCAAGCTTAGAAATAGGATCATTATCTTCAACTGTTGCGGCTCTCTTTAGTATCTTCACTTGCCGATCATTAGTCCACTGGTAGCTGTTTGTGGCCATGTCTTCAATGATGGACACGGCTTGATCGTGTCCTTTGTTCAGCAATGACCCGCCTGCAGAGGCATCCAGAAGCCTCTTTACCTCCATATCGCATCTGTTGTAGAAGATGCAGACCTGGTGATCCACCCCAAATCCATGATTAAGGCACTTTCTTAGCAACTCTCAAAACCTCTCCTAAGCTTCATATAAATTCTCATCTTCATACTGGCGAAACTGAGTAATCTCACCTTTGAGCTTAAGAGTCAGACCAGGAGGGAAGAATTTATGCAGAAACTTGTGCACAAAGCACTGCCAGCTATCCACCGTACTGAGATCCCAATGATACCAATCCTTAGCAGCATCTCTCAATGAGAATGAGAACAGGCGAAGCCAAATAGCATCATCTGACACCCCGTTCATCTTGATTGTGCTGCAGACCTCCAAGAATTATTACAGGTGTGCATTCGGATTCTCAATCTTGTGCCCTCCATACTGATGCTGCTGCACCATGCCCACCAATCCCGACTTCAGTTCAAAGTTGTTGGCATTAATGCCTGGACCGGGAACTTGTCCATGGTTGAGCACCGGTGTGAACATCTAATTGATCGGTGCTGGAGTTGCTTCTCTGGCAGCTTCTTGCTCTTGAAATCGCCGCTGCATTTTCTCTAACTGTTGTTGCATGCGATACATCTATTCAGCGATAACAGGAGCTTGCTGTTCTACCATCCCTCTTTTTCTCCTTACGTTTTTGTGGTGGATGGTCGCTTCAATCTCAAGATCAAAAGTTTGAAATGGTTCCCCCTGAGAGCGTGTATGCATACACAACCTAACCACAAGAAAAAGAAGATTATAAAATTTAAACGAAAATAAACTGAAAAATAAATGTCTAGATTAACACGAGAAATTAAATCTAAATAATAGCAAATAAAAAATTAAATCTCCGGCAACGGCGCCAAAAACTTGTTCGGTATTTATTTTCACCTAAACTGCAAGTGTACAGTGATGGAGGAAGAGATGTCACAATTCTTCAAGTGTAATGATGTTGGCAAGTTCCTTTGGTATTGAGTCTGTTATACGGTTTCCTTGTATAGCACTGTATTGCGACATCATCAAAAAAATTAGTGACAATGTTGATAAATAGTCATTTAGGATAGTGAAAAAATATTTTTTTTAAACTATGAATTTATAAATATAATTTTTAATTTTTTTCATAAATGGACAAAATTGCCCCTAGTTCAAACAAAATAAAAAAATTTAATTAAATTTTAAGAAAGGAAAACCTGCCCATTGTGTGCGAGCGTGGAAATGATTTTTTTTTTTTTGCTCAAAATAATTAATGAAGGGTATTTTGATCGAAATGAGTAAAATGGTCAGTTTTTCATATAATGTGAGTATTGAAGAAATGGCATACATTTTATTAAGCGATTGCATGAAACCCCATTCTCCAGGGATGGTGCCATTCAGGTAGTTCCGTGTCACGTCACTGTATCACACGTCAGAATCTTGGTAAGTAAATTAGTTAATCTTTTGTGTGTGTGTGTGTGTGTGTGTGTGTGTGTGTGTGAGAGAGAGAGAGAGAGAGAGAGAGAGAGAGTGAGAGTGAGAGTGAACTGTGAAGGGGGTATCCTTACATGACTTGGAGGAAAGGGAGTCTAACCAGCTCGTGTGGGAGTGACCCAGTAAGATTCTCCCTCTTCAGATAGCTGCAATTTGTTTTGGGAACAAAAATGGGGCTTATCTATTATACATTTACACATACTCAAATGACTTTTTTTTAATTTTTTTTTCATTGGGGGCACATAGGTTGGGCTTAATGGGACAAAAAGGAAGAAAAAGTAAAAAAAAAGGAAGTAAAATTAGATTCCTTAATGGGACAACATTGTTAATTAAAGCTTTAATGCCCTTACACCGATGAGTAGCTAGACAACTTTTAATGCCAATTTGTGTTATGCCAGTAAAATCTCTAGAATAAATCAAGCCTGATCAAATTGATCTCGGTCGATCAATAATGACAATTCGAAATATAAACAAAAATAATTATGTGATTTGAGCAAATTATTCTTAGTAAAAAAATTGAGTTTAAATTAAAAGAACTTTAATTAACATTTTAAAATTTGAAAAGTTCTATCGCCACTAACTTCTTGTTGATCTAGTCTCTCTCTATTAATAGATTCACCAATCACTGCTAGCTTTAGTTTTGTGTTGATAAAATTCAATAGTTGGTATGAATTTCAGATTGAATGAACTGGCTATCCCTATGTTACTTCAAGAAATTATTAAGCCATAAAACTCTTATTTTTTTTCTTTTTTGCCAAGAAATCGTTTAAAAAAAAACACAAAGTCTCTTGTCAGACTTTGAAAACCCAAATGCATAAAATCAGACCATCAAGCGGGCGGGTCTGCGGGTCAACGCGCGAGTCAATCTTGACCAAACCCGTCCCGCCTAAAAAAAAATTACCAGAAATATTATCATTCTTAACACTAAAAAATATCAGTCTCAAGTACAAAATGTATCACTCGTAATCATAAAAAGGTATTGGCCCTACAACTTGTCGTATACGAGTTTATTTAATTCAAATTATTATTTATTTCATCTCTATTAATGTTTAGAGCTTAGGGGTTTGGAGTTTAGGTGTTTTTTAGGGTTTATTTTTTTTTAGGGTTTTTTAGCGGGGGAGGGGGTTTTGGGTTTATTTTGTGTTTTTTTAGGGTTTATTAATTCCATTTTAGGATATAAATTCATATTCATTTCAAATAAATTAAATAAATTCACTTTAATTTAGGATTCACTAATTTTATTTTAAGATATAAATTTTTAGGGGAAAACGAAAAAAAAAATAGAAAACCAAAAAAAATTGAAAAAAAAATGAAATTACGACAGGAAAAAAAAAGACGGACATGTGACGCCCACACGCCGCACGTTGGCGCCACGCGCTCACCTGACCGTATCGCACGGATACTATGGTGGACAATTATTGTATAGACAATATATATCATTATTGTAATTTTCTATAATTATTGTCTTGTTATAAATACTTACCATTAAAATACCTAATAGGCTTAGGCTATATATAGTTTCTCTATGTGGCGGTGTCCCAAGAGCATCGTTTTTTTATTGTCTCGCGTTGGTATTTCAACATCAAATTCATTTTTATAATAAAATTTATTATAAAAATAAAATTTATACTCTCTTCTTACCATTCGTATTGGCTATTGGATTAAAAAAATTATAAGAAAAAATATTAAAAAAGTAAACTTTAACGATGAATATATATTAATAAATAGACTAAATATATTTAGAAACTAGCCTAGATATTGAGACATTCAAAAAAGAAAAACAAATCTATATGAATGGGACGAATGGAGTATAATATAATCAAATCATAATTAATACTTATTTGCTAATAATTAAAATTTAAAAATTATAAATCCTAATTACTTAAAAATAGACCATAAAAATAAAAATTAAACTCTAAAATAATAATTATATTTTTTAGTTGTGTGGAATATATAATTATAGACAATAAGAAATTAAACTTTAAAAGAATGAAACAAAAACTAATAAAATTAATTAGAGAACATATAAAGTGGGCTATTAGATCTATAAGCTGGGCCTTATGTGCGACTTATCTATCACGAGTTTACCATAGAATTCTTCAATCCCCATCGAAAAACTTCAAATATATGCACGCACACAAATTGAGAAGGCAGACATAAATACCCACAGAGGGAAAGAGATTTAAGTTATCTCTCTCTCCTCTCTATACACCATTTTGTTGTCCACTAATTTGAGAGAGAGAAGAGAGAGATGAGGTTGAAGACTGCAGTCGTGGTGAGTGTAATTAGCTTAGTGTTGCTACAATGGAACTCAAATGCAGAGCAAAATTCATGCGATTTGTTTAAAGGAAGCTGGGAGATTGCTTCATCTTCGGATTCATCACACCCTCTTTACAACTACACATCCTGCCCCTTCATTCAGAAGGAGTTCAACTGCCAGAAAAATGGCCGCTCCGACGACTTGTACCTTAAGTACAACTGGCAACCTCACTCCTGCAACTTATCAAGGTTTTTCTCTCTCCATTCTTTATATGTTTCTTTTCAAACTTTTTTGTTTCTCTAATTTACGATTATAATTCATATATTGCACCAAAATGAAGAGGAAAATAAAGAAAACACTTAAAATGTTTGCTGTAGTGCATAAAATGCAGCTAGACAGTGAAAAAGGGTATTGCGAGAAATTGACGGGTGCTGAATTTTGTTTGTATTTTGACGCTATTGCTATGTGTCTTTTTTATTTTTAATTGAAACGCAGACTTTACCGTGAAATACAAAATATAGCTAAAAAAATCTCATATATCAAATAATATTGAGGAATCAGGAATCTTTAATTTATATCATCCGCTTGCAAAAGGTGGAAAGAGAAACAAATTTAGTGCGATGACAGATGACAACCGGCAACACAGACACACACACATATATATAGAGAGAGAGAGAGAGGAGAGAGGTGGTTGGAGGGAATCTCAGAATTAAATTTACATCACAAAATTAATCTTCTCTTACATTTTCGTAGTCTCAATAATTTTTTTTTTATTTGAAGTGCTTTAAAAATAGACTTCTCATAATATATCTATTTAATATTTGTTTTCCATTTCAGAAGTTAGTTTAGTAATTTATGTGTTGTAAAAATATGATAGAATTTTTGTTGCTTTACCTTTATTTTTCTAAGTATAATAAATATATTTTCATTATTGTGTGAGAAAAGAATTGAGACGATAGAGTACAAAATAAGACATTTTGTTTTTACGAAATGATTGTTTAGGGAAAAGTGTGCATTATCATTTCCCATTTCCCACTGACAACCGACGGCTCGTGATTTTACAGTTGTCTGCTGCAATCAATTTCATAAGTTTCGCTAATTGATCTTCTTCTTCAATTCAAATAATATTATTTTCGTCCAACATTATTGTTCGCACAGTCCAACATCATATTACTTTTTAAATAATTTGGGGTCTCTTTGGTTATGTTTTGTGGGTTGTGGATAAATAAATTTTGGTGTGATATATATCCTGGTTAAAAAAAAATGAATAAAAAAAGGAGTTCTAATCCAAGAATAACAAAGATTAACTGTGACATGGCGGCATAGATTCTGTATGTTGTGAAGTAATTATATTTATATATATTATCAAGATTTACAGGAATGTCATAATCTTGTGTTTAACGCAGATATCATCTCATTATACGCTGCCACCTATATTTGTCGCTTTTACTTTATATAAATATATGCACATCAGCACATGTATTAACTTATATGTGTTGATCTTATATTTAAGAAATATATTGATATAGTATCTATCGTAAATTTAAATGCAACACACGGTATAGTATGTATGTTAGTTATATAAACAAATCAAATCATCTTTTATATTTTCTCTGTGTCAAGTATTCACTTTTAAAAAAAATAAAAATAATAATAATAATAATTTTTTGTTTGTTATAATTTAATTTGATTTAAGTTTTTTATTTAGAGTTTATCCATCTCTAATTAGGGTATATTAAAAAAAATGGCATACCAAATATTGTAGGATTAGGAACAGAGGATTTGCTCCTTTATATACACCCCTATACATGTAGCTGAAATCATCTATTGCATACTTGGTGTTACATTTCTTATTGTAAATGTAATGTACACTCTCTCTATTATTTTAGTTTTTTTTCAATTTTTTTTATTTTAATTTCTTATGCTTTAGTTTCATTTTTCACATATTATTTAGGATTCATCATATCCAATTAGAATGCATTATAATTTTTTCATATTTAATTTTTAATTTTTTTTATAAATTTATTATTTGAAAAAATTAAATACTAATAAATTTTATCATACCCTAATTGGATAGGGTGAACTTAAACCTAAATAATGGGTATATAATTAAACTAAAGCACAATAAATTAAAATCAAAGAAAAATTTGAAAAAAATTAAAAAAAATTGAGTGTGTAATGTGGAATGCAACACTAAATGTGTAATAAATATTTTTGCATGCTATACATGTGCCCTTAGACCATATACAACTCAAATTTCTATTTTGCAGTACTTTATTTGAAGTAAAAATCTTCTTGCACATACTCTTATATATCTTACTATGTGTTTTCCTTTTTACTCATTTCCAATAATTTATACTAGTATATAACAATTATTTATCTAATTAGATTAACTATAGAAAAATAATTTAAATAATAGAACAATCGCTTATAACTAATAGTGCAAACTAAATAAAAATAGTAAAGAAAACATATAACAAAAAAATTAAAATAACACAATGAAAATAATAATCAAATTATAATATTGTAATTTCGTATCAATGAAATAGTGAATATAGAGCATAAAATTTTGAATAGGGATACTATGTACATAGGGCTCGTTTGCTAGACATGATAAGATAACATATGATACCTATGATATATTAGGTATCAATATGATGTTTGTTTGAATGTATTAAAATATTTATAAAATATATACATATATAATTTACTGTTTGGTTGGAAGTATTAAATTTCCCATATAATTACAATTCCAAAAATACCCTCTTATATTAGGCAGGAGAGAATTTATTATTGAACATTAATTAATATGGAGTGGAGCAATTTAGTTCAAAAATTATAATAATGATCTTCTGTATTACATATCCCACCTAGGAGTTAGGATACAGAATCCTACTGAATTCTGCAGATCTTTGTTAGAAATACTGGACCCTTATTTAATAAAGGGCTTTGAGTTTTGAACCAAACAACTTATTAAGGTGTCGTAGATATATATCACTCTCTTATCACCCCTAGCAAACGAGCCCATAGAGTATCCCTGTTTAAAACTCTATTTCCAAAATTTAGATTACAGTTAGAATGCATTTCATATATTGGAAGTGCTTGTTTTTATTTTTTAATTGTCGATCCCGGCCACAGTGAATGGTACTGAATTATATATACAAAAATTATTAATAACAATAAATAGAATTAAATTGTTCCCTAAAATAACTGATCAATATACAATAATATAATTCAGTATCATTATGATTTATTAGCTAGCGAGCCTAGCTTACTTTCTTTTTTAAATTTTAACTTTGATTTCTTAATACGGCTATTGAAAATTGGCGGATTAGTGTTATGTTGGATTATTATGTTGGTTATTTCGGGTATAATTTACCGTCATTTAATTTTTAAGACGGCTTGGAAACAATTTTACTATTTTGGAGAGTTATCAATCCAAGACTTGGAAAATAGGTTAACTATCAAGATAGATTTCGAAAGATGAATTTTATCAATTTAAAATTTAAAATATTTAAAACTATTGATTTAAAGTTTATGGATTTAACGGTGTTAAATCTTACACCCGACAGAATCTCATTTGACCGTTAAATATCAACATCATCCCAACACATCTTTTTTTTATCCTATATTAAAATAAATTAAATAAAAACAAACACAAATTTACAATAATTAATTGAATTTAAACTTTGCTTTTTACACAAATTCATGAAAGATTGAGACCAAGGAATTTAATGAATAAAAAAAATTCATAAATTTACATAAAATATACGTTAACTTCTTTCCTTGAATTTAAAAACATTATTACTAAAAAATGAATCGAAGTATTGTAAATTAACTATGAATTAATTGAGAAAAAAATGTTTCCTGTTCAAAATGATATCTTAAAACTAAATGATTGAGAAATATACCAGTACTTTTAAATCATGAATTTTTTGTTTTTGAAAAAATATGTGTCGGGATGATGTTGATATTTAACAGTCACGCCATTTATGGATGGACGTTTTCACACCGTTCAATACACAAGTCTTAAATTATTAATTTTAAATTTAAAGCCTAAATTGATAAAATCCATTTTTGGAGATTTATACAAATAAATAAACATCTTCAGTCCTTGGATTAAATTCTCCATTTATTTTTTTATCCTGGCGTCCGCAATTACTAAAATTAGTGAACCATATAAATTTACAAAATGTTAACATTATCCAAATATATTTGTGTGGGTATATTTCAAACGTAAGCATCACCGATTATATGAAGAATTAAGTCGCCAGCTCATTGATATATCACCACTACCATAATTGAAAAAGACCCTTTCTATTTACGAAAATCACCACCCAAAAAAAAAAAAAAAACTAATTAAATACAAGTAAGAGATGGAAAAAGTTGTTTTTGGCAAATGTAAGTAATATGTATTGCATGTGGTAAATTGTGTAGATTTGATGGCGAGAAATTCTTAAAGATATACAAAGGGAAAAGCATAATGTTTGTGGGTGATTCCCTCAGCCGGAATCAATGGCAGTCTCTCATATGCATGCTCTACGCCGCCGTGCCGGAAACCAACTACAGTCATACCATATCAGACGAGGTTACCACCATCACATTTACTGTAAGTTTTCGTCCTAAATATATATTTCGGCTATTTTTGATTAATTAAATTATTTATTTCATTTCATACATGCTCTCTGTCTATATATATATCTGTAGTATAAAAATATTTATGGAAGATGTACGTAACCTATCGTAATTAAGTGGTTGTGTGTATCTTAATTATTGATAGTGAATAATGTGTTGCTTAGTTGTAATTCAATTAATATTATAGCAGAATATGGATATATATAAATGCATTTATGAGATAAAGAACCACAATACAACTGCTCAAATTCTTAAATTTTAATGTAACACGTTTCTTTGCCTAGTTTAAAGAGAAAAATATATATGGAACCTTGCTATTGCGTGTGGAAAGAGACCAGATAATTTTTGTCATGCTTTAACAAACTAAAAAAGCGACCTTTTAACAACCTTTTTCTTTCCTAGCTAGTTTTCCCTCTTTTTCTTGAGGAAATAAGCCATTTTTCGTTTTCATTAAAATTAAATTTGTGATACAGTTTTATGTGTCAAAGTCAAAATTTGAATTAAAACTCATATTTAGGGGTTCAAATTTCCTATTACACTTTCTTGTGTTTTAATTTGTATTTCATTATTAAATTTATAATTTTAATAATAATTATTGTAAAATAAAAATTAATTATAACATAAATAATCATAGTCAACATTTATCAACAAAAAAAAATGAATTAAAAAATTATAAAACATAATTTTTAAAAAACAAACCATAAAAATGAATTATTAATTAGAAATCAAAAATTAAATATTAAAAAATAATTATAAACCCTAATTAGCTGGAGTGAAGCCTAAAACCAATTATAAAATTAAACTAAATGACAAAAAAATAAAATTGAAGAAAAAAAAATACAAGAAAAACTTGTAATTTGAAAGTGTAACACGGAATATAACACAAAGAGTGTAACAGGAAATTTCAATCTCATATTTAGTGATACATTTGTAATTTTTTTATTATTTGTGATTAAATCCGAATCTTATCTATTAAAACGGTCTCATCCTCTTTTATTTGTAGCAAAATATATTTTCCTTACTTTGTAAGTGCATGATTTAGGCGAGGTTGAGAATTGATAAGAATATTAATAGCAGCAGACAGTTATATTCAATCAGTCTAATTAATATTAAAAACAGTATACAGTTAACTAAAATATTAGTAAATTAAAAATAATTACCGATGCGCCAAAATGCTTAACCATTACCGATCAAATTCAATCTTCAATTTCACTGCCATTGAAATCAATTTTACGGACTACGCTGCAATATTCCTTTTTAGTGGTTTCTTAATAATTTACTTATTTACATATTTAAAAACTATAATTTTAATTAGAAGCAGACTTTCAAAACTCACAGTCGAACAAAACTCTTTATAGTTGTAAAGTACATATTTTTTGGGGAATTTGTGAAGTATTGTTGAGATGTTAATAAAAAGACATTCTTTTAATTACTTTTTTACGTTGTTGAGTCAAGCTTTTCATAACTTTAATGATGATTTACTTTTTTGATAAAATAATTTTTTGGTTGTTGAACTTAATTTCAAGATTTTTTCGTTATGCCATTATATATTAATATGTGTACTGCATTTTATTGTATTTTAACTGAATTTTTTAACTTTTTAATATTTTTTTAAATCAAGTATTCTACGTTTAGTTTATTTTACTAAATTTTAAGACTTAGTAAATAAATTTAATTCCAAATTAGTTTATTTTTAATTATGAATAGTACTTTTTTGGCAGGAATTCTGAATAGTACGTACTGAAATAAACATTTAAGATATAGGGGCCAAAACAGTAGTTCTACTTGCCTAGTATTTTTCACATAGTTTTTTCCGCAAAAGATGTCACGCACCCTTTTCTTAATTTTCCATGTGATTAATTATTACTATCTCCGTCTCAATAATAAGATCTTTTTCTATTAAAATAGAGAGAGTAAGTAATAAGAAGGGGGACTTTGCTATTTGTACGGAGGGAATATTTATTACATAAAAATTTAGAAATCTAGTACAAGTGTGCAACCTCCACCGGCCAAGTTATATCCCATTCCCACCAATAATATAAAAACATTTTTTATGAAGATTCCGAGGTTTTTTTTTTATGTTGAGGGTAACCCGTAGCTGGTACCGTGGTGTGCACTGGGTAAACCCCACCTCTGTGTAATAGCCTGCAAACCTATACACCAAGTCAGGTGTGACAGGCTCATACCTAGTAGTGGTAGTGTTGGTGGTGGATCGAACTTGAGACATTTGGCCTCAAGAAACACCACTCCACCACTAGGCCATCCCCAAGGGAACAGATTCCAAGGTATTTGATCACATATGTATATGAGTAACATGATATGTCCCTTAATTGATATGATCCTTATTTGGAATCGTATTGAATAGGGTATTTTTTGAGTGAATACAAAATTTTAATTTCATCTTTCAAGCAAGTCGGATTCCAATTCACATTCGACCATGATAAACTTTAATAAAAAGAATAATATTATTACATGGATATCAAAATACGTAAAAATCTAGAACAATATATAAGCCATAAACCCTAATAAATTAAACCTGGAAAATAATCCTAACGATGTAAACTACCTAAAATAAATAAATCAACACAGTATAAAATACTATTAAATAAACATAACTTCTAATAAAAAAAACATGATTTAAAAGTGTAACACGGAGTGTAACATAAAGAGTGTAATAGAAAATCTCAAGTACGTATCATAACATTTGATGTTTTATTATTTGTGGTGTGTTTGTATGCTATATATGCCATATATATTGAACGACCATATAAATATACAGACTAACTACAAGAAAAAAGCTTTTTAGAAATAACATATTGTCATCGCTTTAAAAATAAAATGTTGCTACAAAATTGTATTGAATGATGACACATCGTCTCTCAAGTATGTCATTATTCAAACATTGTCCCCAAAAAATTATATCTGACAGCAATATGTCGTCCTTATTAATATTGTTGTGAAAAACAACTTGGGTTGTAGTGACATAACTTGTATTAATAATAATAATAAATTAAATAGAAATGTTACCCGAAATGTAATAGAGAAATCAATCCACGTGCATGCATGTTTGTCATGGCTTTAATTGGAAGATGTTGTAAGCTTCTACGTATTACATCTTTGTCGAAGATGGGAAACTCCAAACTCTAGATTTTGAGCTGATTATGTTTCAAGATTTGGCATCAACTTTAGAAAAAGGATCATCTAATTAATTTTGGCAGGATTATGGAGTTGAGGTGATTCTTGATCGTACAGTATATCTAGTAGACGTAGTGAGAGAAACAGAGGGTAGAATACTCAAACTGGATTCAATACAAGGCGGCAAGAGATGGCAAGGGATCCACATGATCATCTTCAACACGTGGCATTGGTGGAATCGCAGAGGCGCTTCACAACCGTTAGTTCCAACATAATTCAAATTCATGTTGTTGATCATCCTCTCACACACACACACATTCATCATGATCAAATATTGTGCATGGTTGTTTGGTGATGATCAAATTGTGCAGATGGGACTACATCGAACTAGGGGGGCAGCTCTACAAAGACATGGACCGTGTCGTCGCCTTCGAGAAAGCACTCCACACATGGGCAAACTGGGTTGACAACAACATTGATCCTTCCATCACCAAAGTTTTCTACCAAGGAATCTCTCCATCACATTACAAGTAAGCTCTTTTCATTGTTTCGTAGCACACACATTAATTCGTGCAGTTCTCTTACTTGAGTGGTGTTGTCAATGTGGAGCAGTGGGAGTGAATGGAACGAGCCGAGAGCAAAGTCGTGTGTAGGACAGAGAGAGCCGGTGGCAGGGACGACATATCCGGGAGGATTGCCACCGGCCCTAGCAGTGGTGAAGAAGGTGTTGAGCACGATGAAGAAGCCCGTTACACTGTTAGATGTGACCAATCTTTCGTTGCTGAGGAAAGACGGCCATCCGTCGGTTTACGGGCTCCCGACGATGGACTGCAGCCATTGGTGTCTGCCCGGAGTGCCTGATACTTGGAATCGGATTCTTTACAACCTCATTCTTTGAAGGACTTATTCATTCATTTGATGTCATTTTTGAAGGTTTTGAAAATAAACAATTCAGATTGTGAGATGATTAGTTATATATCAACAGAATAAAACATATATTTGGGGTGGCAAATGATTACTCATCATATAATTCTACAACCTGCATAAGTTCGCCTTTCATAAAAAGACACGAACTACAACTTAGAGTAATTTTGTGGTTGGACAAGTTATAGGATCCCAACTTGAGTATAGATCCTCTGATATCAACTTTTATATGTCTATCGTGTGCTAATATTAAAATTATATATTGTTAATAATATTTTTTATAAAAATAAAATTCATTATTTATAATTAATCATAATTACTATTTATTGCTAAAAATTAATTTTTTTTAAAATTATATACCCTAAATTTGGAATAGTGAACCCCAAAAATTAATTATATTAACTAAAAAGTGAAAATTAAATACTAAAAGATAATTATAAATCTTAATTGGGTGGAATAAACCCTGAATTATAGTGTAAAATTATACTAAATAAAAAAATTAAAATTGAAGAAAAAATAAAAGAAAACATAATAAATTTTAAGGTTTGACACACACATGAGTTGGGACTAGAGGATCTCAAGTGCCCCAACTTAGTCTCTAGTCCAAATTATATACTATTTTTTGTCTTAAAGTTAGTCTTCTAATGTGTAAATGTATAAAAAGAGGCAAAATAAAATAGTAATTGAAAAAAAAACAAGATATAAGGATAGAGAGTTATTTGGGCAATTTGGAGTGTGAATGTCTAAATTACCCCCATGACACACTTACCTCCACATCCCCATCATTGTGTGTATACTATTTACATTTTTTTAATAACTACCCAATAAATGCACACACACCTAACAAATAAAAATCAAGATTGCATGTATTTTAGGGTTAGAAAGGGTCGAAATCCTAAATATTGTATAACGATTTATCTGTAAAAATTATAATTAAATGATAATAACATAACGATAATGTAAAAATTAATATTTAAAAATTGTAACAAAATGATAATAACATAATGATTAATCTTTAAAAAAATGTAACAAAATAATAATAAAATAACAATTAATCTTTAGCATAACGATTATCATTTGTTACATAATGATTATCATTTGTTATGCTTTATTTTGAATTAATAAATGGATAACGATTATCATTTTTTAAGAATATAATAAATGTATAACGATTCCAATAAATGTGAATCTAATGCATAATGATTAATTTTTTTCTCTAAACTACAACGATTAAGGGTATAGTTAATGATTATTATTGTTTTGCCTAAATATATCGATAGATATTAGTTGGCCAACATTAAATGAACTTTTATGCATTTTGCTTTCTTTTTTTTTTTTACCAGAAGTAGGTAATAACTACCCGATAAATGCACACACACATAACATATAAAATGTTAGGAAAATTGTTGGGAAAATCCAAATGATGGTTTTGATAAAATGTCAAAACATGTGTGATGATTTAATGAAAAACTGCAGGTTATGAAAAGCTGAAAATCAGGGATAATGACCAAGTAAGACTTCAAGCTGAGATGAGAGACAGCTATTCAGAAGCATGGTCAACCAGCCTACAAGGTTGCCTTGATCAGGCCAGTCAAAGTCAACTCTTTAAAGCTTAAGAAAAGCTGTAAAGGGGGAAGAGAACTTTGGAGACTGGTGGGCATCCACAGATGAGTAATCAACAGTCTTAGTAGAAAGCCAAGATAGACTGATGAACAGAGTCAGCTTGAAAGCTAAAACTAATATGATCAAAGATCAGTCCAAGCTGATCCTAAACTGATCAAAGATTAGTTAGCTGGTAAAATAGCTCTAAAAACATTGAGCCTCTACTAAACTGACCATAGAACAGTTCAGTGAGAAAAGATAAAAGCTCAATCAGATAGCCAACTGATAAGTCTAGAACTCAAAGCTTTTTAAGCTTAGCTGCTCAATCAGCTGAACTAGACTATATCAGGATAGAAGCTCAAGGCAGCTGAGGATCTGCCAACTGGACAATCTCAGAGCTGAAAGCCGAGATAGCTGAGAGCCCATCAGCTGAATGTCCAAAAAATGATAGCCAAATCACATGATCCTTCTGACAATCAGTCAATGAAGATCTTAACAGGAAATCTTTAAAAGATCATGATGATCTTAGAGCAGAGTACATTAATGTCAAAACGGCTAGTTCATTAAGAGCTTCAAACGGCTACAGGCATTAAAATGCCACCGGTGATTTCTAAACAATCACCAATCATAACGGTCAAAATTCACTCATCTATTTAAAGAAGGTGAAATCAATTTTGGCTAAGACTTTCGCCAACTTAACTTTGCTATTTTGCAGAATGAGCTTTTTTATTGTCCCTCCCCACAGCTCAAAGCTTAATACTCTCAAAGTGCGAAAAGTCTCAATTAAAAAGGCGTGCTTCAAGTTCAAAGCAAGCTGCTAAGCTGATGCAGAATTCCAGCAAGAGCAAAGCTTCTCAGTTCAGTCCCTCAAAGATCAACTACTCAGCTCAAGCTAAAGGAGCACTCCAGGTTGATAACAGATTCAAGACTGTCTTCTTGACGATCGAGCGAGATCTAAAATCATGTAAAGACGGGCAATAGTGCCTAATGTCTCAGCGAACAGTTGGGACCGGTAAGTTTGAGTTGTCGACCCAGAAACCGGCTGAGGAGGAGTGTGCACCAACGGGTCCGTTCTTCCGGGACAACAACAGTTGGAAAGGAGGCCGCGCTCGGGTTGAAAGGTGTTATTTTTAGATCCAACAGGAATTCTTCAATGTATAACTAAATAAAGAAACTTTACACTTGAATAGTGGATTGCCCTTCTGCGGAAGGAGGAAAGGACGTAGAAGCAGGAAGCTTTGAACCTCTATAAAGTCTTGTGTGTGTTGTTCTTACTGCTCTCAGCTTTGCATGTTCTTTAACTGCACACCTCCACACACACAGACTGCACTGACAGGCTTTAGCCACGTCTCCTAAGCTATCAGTTATAAACTGATCAGCTCACCAGCTAAGCTTCAGTCAGACATTCTCAACTGATCCTTAAGCATAGATAAAATATTAAAAACGAGTCAGAGCCCTATCTATTCTGCAACCGTTTAAAGTTTTTGAAGTCAATTTATTCACCCCCCCTTTAAACTGACATAGACTCGCACTGAGACCAACAAGTGGTATCAGAGCAGTTGATTCTAAGGCTCAGCCGTTTCTGCAGATCATTTGAATTAGATCAATTTATCTATGCTAACCTTTCAAGCTATGGGAAACCATAAGCTACCTCTCTTTTCAGTTGAGAACTATGACAATTGGAGCAGGAGGATAAAAGCTTATCTATTCTCCATCCATGAGAATATGTGGGAGGTGATTGAAGACGGTCCAATCATCATAATGATGGATAATGAAGCCCACATCATGGATGTCAACCAACCGGCCAGGATCCCAAAGCCAACTCATCTTCTCATGGGTGAAGATAAGAAGTTGAAAAATCTAGAGTTTGTTGCTCAAGCAGCACTTTTTCAAACTCTGGATGAGGATCGCATAAAAGACACAAAAACTGCAGAACAGCGAAGGAGATTTGGGACCTTCTTGCAGATCTATGCAAAGAGTCTGAGGCCATCAAAGAAAATAAGCTCCAGCTGACAGTTGACAAATATGAGTCTTTTAAAATGCAGTCGGGAGAAAGCATCTCGAGCCTAGAAATAAGATTTCGTGGCATCATAAGCGAGATGAACAATCTGGGAAAAAACTATCCCAATAGTGAGATAAACTCAAAAGTTCTTAACAATCTCACCGATGAATGGAATATGAAGCTAATTGCTATTAAAGAGTCGAGAGACTTAAATAGCATTACTCCTAGAGAGTTATTTGGATCTCTCAAAGCTCATTGAGTACAGCCTGAACTGAAAGAGAGAAGCATCCACTTCCTCTTCTCATGATGCTTCTTTCTATGCTGAAAGAAATCGGTTCAGAGAAGCCCGCGGAAGAAACAACTTCTGACCAAGAGGCTCGCCTGTTAGAAAGAATCCAGGGGGATCGGTGACTGATCAAAGAAGAAAATTAGCCGATAAAAATGAGATCCTGACTGAGGATTTAAATGAGCAAATCCAGTCAATGATAAGATTCCTGGAGAAGCTAAGAAAAGTCCGAGATGAACAATCAGCTCAACCCTAAGCTGATGAAGCTGCTAAAGGTGAGAGAAACCAGCAGCCAGCTGATCGTCTAGCTGAACAATTCAGGATGGCAAACAGAAACATAGAAGAATGTTTCCACTGCCATAAGCAAGGACACTATAGATATGAGTGTCCAGAGCTTCCTAAAGACAAAAAGGCCAAAGTGAGGATAAGCTTCTTCAAAAGGAAAGCAATGATCGCAAACTCTGAGAATGTTGTACTTGACGATTCAGACTACCCATCTAGAATAGACTCAAACGGCTATAGCTCTAATGATGAAGCTTTACTATGTCTCATGGCCGACAATGATGAAGAGGTTAGTCAATCTGACTCAATAACCTCATTCTATCATATACATGAAGCTTTGATCTCTAGGAACGAACTGGATGAATAGTTAAAAATCCTAGAAGATCAATTAGCTTATGTATCAAGTATGCATATTGAACTGAAAGGTGAAAATGATGAGGTAAGAAGCAGAGTTGATGAGCTAAGTGCTGAAAATAAAAGACTGAAAAGTTTTGATGTTCAGTTAATAGAAATAGATCAACTGAAGCTAAGAAATGCTGAACTGGAAGCTGAGAATAAGCAGCTTAAGCAAAAAATTCTTGAAAAAGATGAATTATCCCTCAAATTCAAGAAGGGATCTCAGACTCTAGATGAAATCTTGAGTCATCAGAGAACTGAATTTAGGAGCCTAGGGCTGGGATATAGTAAGTACACTGCTGCAGAGAAGGGCAAGGCAGTTGTACAGAGCTGTGAATCTGGAATCCTGAAAGGATTCACAAGACCAGCTCAGTCTCCCCCCCCCAGTTGAGGAGTCAAAAGACAAGGGCATCTTGGAAACTCCTCAAGCTCAGCCTAGAGATTAGACTGATCAGTCGAGAAGGGCAACTCAAAGACAGTCAGTCTTTCAAAGACTTGGTGCTCAGTCAAAGCCACCAGTTCAACACTGATTAGCTCAGCAGTCCAAATCTACTGCTCGATCGAAATCCAAAGCTCATCGAATGCCAAATCTTCAGAGGTCTCCATTCCATTCCAAGTCATCAGTTCAACCAAGACCTGAAGTTCACCCAAGGTCAGTCGTTCAGACAAGAACATCAACTCAAAATAGGCTATCAGTTCAATGATCTGGAAACTCCTCCAATACATTTAAACCTGGGAGTTCTTCAAACCCCAATAGAAATGTACACACAAGATTGTATTATGCACGACAACATAATCCAATCTCTCTGAAGGAGTACACTCCAAGTGACCTTGCAACCCAGTATAATTAGTTTTTAAACTCAAGGGATGAATCAAGATTCAATCCCAGTTACAATTGGTTTGCAAATTAGCCATACCACAAAGGTCAAAAAGCTCAGAGTTTAACAGTCAGACGAAATTGGCCAAGACAGAGAGCATCAAGGTCACAAGATAAGAAGATATTAGTTGAAGTCTTCTATCCTGAATCTCATTGGAGGTATAGATCACTGGACTCAACTCTCAATCGAAGAGTTATAAGAAGTCCAATGCATATCCAGAGATCTAATTTTGAAGGATCTCTTGGAAAAGAAAAGCCAAAAGTGTGGCATATGTGGATTTCCAAACACTTGATTAACCTTTTAGGACCCGATATCATGCGAGTACCTAAAACTTGACTTTTGCTTTGCAGGGAAAGAGTATCCTATCCAAGAAAAGGGTCAAAGATACTTGGTATCTGGATAGCGGGTGCTCAAAACACATAATCGGAGATAAGAATGATCTTGACGGTTATAAAGAGGTTAAGAGACCACTAGTCACTTTTGGAGATAACTCAAAGAGCCGAACCATTGGAGAAGGGTTCGTGGTAAAAGGAAAAGTTGTTGTGAATGGCGTGTCACATGTTGAAGAACTGAAGCACAAACTGTTGAGCATCAGTCAGCTTTGTGACAGTGGGTATTCAGTCAACTTCAGCAATAGCTCATGTGACATCAGGGACAAGTCAACTGGAGCCATACTCTTGACGGGAGTAAGAAAGGGCAACATGTATATAGTTGACTGGTCAATCTTCAGAAGCTTGCTTTCTCTCCAAAGGATCAACTGAAGCAAGCTGGCTTTGGCATCGACGACTAAATCATCTCAATTTCACAACTATCAACTACCTGGCCAAAAAAGAGCTAGTTGATGGGCTTCCCAAGGAGATCTACAAGAAACTGATGTCTGCGGACCATGCCAGAAAGGGAAGCAGGTGAAGTCATCATTTAAAAACAAAAGCCATCATCAAGGAACAACTAACATTCTTCAGTTACTTCACATGGATCTATGTGGACCTGTGAATCCACCAACCCCCAGAGGTAAAAAGTTTACACTTGTAGTAGTAGATGGCTACTAAAGGTATACCTGGGTAAAGTTCCTGAGAAGTAAGGATGAGACTTTTGAGAAGCTATCAACATTGATAGGAAGATTGCAGACTGACAAGGAAAAATCAGTTTAAAGAATAAGGTCCGACAATAGAACTGAATTTGACAATCAGCAAATGATCAAGTTCCTGAGTGAACTGGAAATCACTCATAAATACTCTGCTGCAAGAACTCAACAAAATATCGTAGCTGAAAGAAGGAATCGCACGCTAAAGGAGGCAGCTATAGCAATGGTAGCAAATGCCAACATACTTGAATGCTATTGGGCAGAGGCAGTTAACACAGCCTGCCATACACAAAACAGAAGTGACATAGTCATCGCCCATGACAAAACACCCTACGAGTTGTTCAAGGGTCGTAAGCCTTCTATCTCTTACTTTAAGATATTTGGCTGCAAATGTTATATCCACAATAATGGAAAATTCTAGCTGAATGCTTTCAGTTCCAAAGCTGATGAGGGGATCTTTCTCGGTTATAATGCCCCTCATTCTCAAGCTTACAGAGTGTTCAATAAAAGAACACTGGTTGTGGAAGTAACATGTCATGTGGTATTTGATGAGCTTGTTGATGAGTACAGAAACATGAAGGAGAACTATACATCAGAACAAGCATTGTCTAGTGAAAGCCTGCTGGACTATGTTGATCACATTGTCCGAGAGCAGTTTGAAGCTTCACTAGAATATGGCATTGAAACTGATTCTAGACCAGTTGGAGATAACTTGGTTAATGAGGACACAAATTGTCGTGAAACTTCAAACCTCATAACTGAAATAGGGGGAAGAATTGGTGAAAATGAAGAACAAGTTGGAGCCAAGACAACAGCTGATGGACCAGTCAAAGAATCAGCTGAAAAAGTAATCGAAGGATCAGTTGATGGAGCAACTGATAAAGCAGCTGAAGGCTCAGCAGAAGTAATCATTCCCAAATGGCTTCGAAGCCATCCAGTCGACAAAATTGTTAGGGATCCAAGAAGCAGAGTTCAGACCAGAGGGTCAACGGAGCATGCACTCTTCACAAGCTTCATCTCACAGATGGAACCAACCAACATCAAAGAAGCGCTTGAAGACTCAGACTGGATTATAGCAATGCAAGAAGAGCTGAACCAGTTTACAAGAAATGACGTGTGGTTTCTTGTTGATAGGTCAAAAACTTAAAAAGTCATTAGGACTAAATGGGTCTTTCACAACAAACTGGATGAACTAGGCGTGATCACAAGGAACAAGGCCAAACTGGTAGCCAAAGGTTACTCACAAAGTGAAGGGATTGACTTTCATGAGACATTTGCACCAGTTGCAAGATTGGAGGCCATCAAATTATTCCTCGCCTATGCAGCTCACAACAATTTCACAGTCTATCAAATGGACTTGAAAAGCGCATTCTTGCAAGGGATGCTCAAGGAGGATATGTATGTTGAGCAACCTCCAGGCTTCGAAATCGGAGATCAAGTCTACAAGCTGAAGAAAGCTCTATATGGTCTGAAGCAGGCGCCAAGAGCTTGGTATGAAACCCTCACAACGTTCTTGCTAAAGAATGGGTTTTAGAAAGAAGTCATCGATCGTACTCTATTCAGAATAGAACGATCAGCTGAGATCTTGATGGTTCAAATTTATGTAGATGATATAATTTTTGGATCCAAGAGCAAAGATCTTTGCAATCGATTCGCACAACTGGTGCAAAGTGAATTCGAGATGAGCATGATGGGAGAAATGAGATTCTTCCTAGGACTCCAAGTCAAGCAGCTTGAAGACGGAATCTTCATCAGCCAAGCTAAATATACCAAGGAGCTTGTCAAGAAGTTTGAAACCGACAATGAAAAATCTCTCAAAATTCCAATGAATACATCAATGCAACTGACTCTCAATGAAGAAGGAGAATCAGTCAGCCAGATGCACTATAAAGAAATCATTGGATCCCTTCTCTACCTGACCACCAACTAACCTGACATCTCCTACTCAATTGGACTATGTGCAAATTTCCAAGCCAACTCGAAGAAAAGTCATCTCGAAGCAGCAAAGAGGATTATCAAGTACATCAAGGGAACTATAAATCTTGGATTATGGTATCCCAGAGATGATAGCTTGAGTCTAACTGGCTATTTAGACTCATACTTCAGAGGATGCAAAATTGACAGAAAAAGCACCAGTGGAACATGTCAGTTTCTTAGGAACAAACTGATATCCTGGTTTAGCAAGAAGCAGCACTCAGTTGCCACATTAACAACTGAAGCTGAATATGTAGCTGCTGGAAGTTGTTGTGCTCAAATCTTATGGATGAAGCAACAGCCCAAGGACTACAAGGTGGAGACTGAAGAAGTGTCAATCTACTGTGATAACAATAGTGCTATTGTAATATCTCAAAATCCAGTATTGCATCCAAGGATGAAGCACATTGATATCAGGCACCACTTCATCAGAGATCATATCGAGAAGAAAGATATATGTATCAAATATTTCAACACGGAGAAGCAGATATCCGATATCTTCACCAAGCCATTGCCAGAAGCTAGATTAGTGGAGCTATGCATCCAACTGGAATTGCTCGAACTAGCTTCAAAGGAAGATGATGATCAATCCAAAAAAATGAGTTAAGAGGAGCACTCCAGCTGATGATGAAAACTGACCCAAGAGGGCATCAGTCTACTTAGCTTTGGAGCTTAAACTGATAAGTCCATATCAGTTCTAAAAGAATGGCAAAGGCTGCAAGAAAGCTGACAGATGAAAATGAGTAAACTGATCGCAGAAGGCATCAGTTCTCAACCAGTCATATTCAACTGATGAGAGCAGTTGAATTCAAAATTGACTAAAGAAAGCAAAAGCTTCAGCTGAAGGAAGCAGCTGACAAGCTTAGGCGGAGCAAAGTTGGAGAGGACAACTTAAGCTGACAATGAGTCAAAGCTGAGGAGACTCCAGCTGGAACTGATCACTCCAAGCCAAGAAGATCATCAGTCAAGAAGGCAACTGATGACATCAGCCGCTCAATGCCTCGTGGAGACTGGAGGAGAGCTAATATCAGATAAGTTCAAAGAGTGAATTTATTACTGAACGGTAATATGACGTGTCTTTTTAATGTTACCGTTGGACCCACTCTCTCTCCTCTCATTAATCTCAATGGATAAATCTGAAATTAAAATCGATGGATTAATCAGAATCGTTCGATTTTACCAGTTGATCAAATTCTTTTTACCGTTGGATTTATCGATCACTTGAGTCTATGAATAGCCTAGCTATTTTCTTAAATCCTTCACATAGCTGACCAAAGAACTCAAGCACTCAGTCTCTCAAAAATTCATCCAGGACTTCTTTTCTCTCAAACCTCTCAAATCTTCCTAAAACTCTTTCTTGATGGCTCAATTCTCTGCTAATGAACATCGAAGACAGTATAACTTCAAACTTTCTGGTGAGGATTCTACAGCGTTTAGAGAGGATCTACACCATGACAAATTCCTCAATTATGTGGCTTTCAGAGAATCCTGTAGTAACTCAGAACTATATGAATTGATCATCACATTAGTAAAGAAATCCAAGCTAAAGACCTTCATTGAGAGAGCTCCCTCAAAAGTCTATCATGAGGTCATGGCAGAGTTCTTTCTAAACTCACAATACAGAGAGAATTCTCAAGAAATCATCACTGAAGTAAGATGAAGAGAAATCTCTATCACTCCAATGATCCTCCGAAAGGTTTTCAAAATTCCAACTGGTGGCAAGAAGATTGAAGATGTGTGGGTAAATTCTGAACTACACTACAATGAGTGGAAGAAGAAGTCAATCACTCAAGAGTATCATAGCAATCACATGATAACTAAATTCAAAGAGGAATATCAAGTGTTAGCTATGATCGCCGCCAAGATGCTCACTGGAGCAACAGGAAGTCTTTCGGAGATGACCGTGCCCAGATAACAAATCTGCAAGGCCATTTGCAAAGAAATACTTCTTTGACCAGCTGAAGAAATGCGTGGAAATTGTTGAAGCAAAAACCGTCAGCAACAAAAGATTTCTACAAAAGGTGTGCTTCCTGAACAAAGTCAGCCTAATTCTGAAAAATCAGCTTCCAGAATTAATGATGGAGGAAACCATAGCCAAGCAAGTCGATCCAGATGACTTTCTACCAAAGTCAGTCAGACGAACAATAGAGCTGCCAATACAGATCAGAGAATATCAAACTCGGCAGAAAACAATCAAGGCACCAGAAGTCCTTGGAAAAGGGAAAGCCAAGATGATTGAACTAATCAAAATGGAATCATCTGACTCTG
The DNA here is from genome assembly GCA_026008535.1 of Perilla frutescens. Lineage (NCBI taxonomy): Eukaryota > Viridiplantae > Streptophyta > Magnoliopsida > Lamiales > Lamiaceae > Perilla > Perilla frutescens. The sequence goes on from BRKX01000002.1 coordinate 23,335,100, forward strand.
ATGAAGAACTTCCAAAGTTCGTTCCAATGGAGGATAAAGAGAAAGAACCGGCTGAATCAAGTACAGTAAAAAAGACTGCTGCAACGTCAGTTCAAACTGAGTCTGCTAAAAGGAAAGCTGAATGAAGCTCAACATCAACTCAATTGAAGAACTCAACACAAGGGATAAAGGGGGCTGAAGAAAAGACTAACTCCAAAAGGAGCAGTATACAGAAAAATAAAAATACAGCGAGCTCAAGGATCAAAACAACTGACAACATTCAACCAGACACACTGCCCAGCTTTCCATCAGTTCAACCTTCAAATCATTATGATAAACTGATCAAACATCTGCAAGACCAGGTAAGACAGCTATCTGAGTCAATTAAGGAGCTTCAAGCTCACACTGGACTAAGGACTTCTAAAGAAGAAATTTTCAAAGAAAAATCAAATAGTTCCAGAGAGCCAGTCCCCAAGAAAAAAAAAACTGATCACAAGGAGACCTGAAGGCCTCAGAAGTCAGCTGACTAGACGCCTTAGGAAACTTCTTGTAAATCAATTGGTTTCTTAAATATTTTCATAAATAAAATTCTTTTTGGCTTAAATAAGTGCTTGTGTTAGTATCTATTACTTTGTGACCGTTGGTCCTAAACTCAAAATCAAAAGTCAAAGGAAAACGACAAGGGGAATTTAATTCTTTCAACTAACACATTTATGAGTCTCCTTCCTCACTCATAAAAACCCATTGCTCAAAATTTTGAGAGAATTACAATTCAACACCACTGCACCAAAAAGCAGCTTTACAAGAGAGATCTCATACTCTTTAAAGAAAATCTTCTTTCAAAAGAGTATTCTCTCTTTCTCTAAACAAAAAGGGCTTCAATTCAAATTCAGCCAATATTTTCAAAAAAAAATGGCTGAAACATTCAAAGCTCTTACTTCTTTTAAAGAGCAAATGATGAGAGATAAATTTCTGGAAAGACAGAAATTTTAATTAATTCTTAAGGAATCAAACAATCCTTTTCTTCTGGTCAATCTTCACAAGACCGGAATACTGCACTACCTGGAAACTCCACCAAGATTCTTCAGACAAAACTTGATAAGTGAGTTCTTACTTCAAGTAAAGGTCACTACAGATAGGAAGGTCATATAATCAGTGATCCGAGGAAAGAAACTCCAAATCACTGAAAGAAAGATTGCAGAAATCTTTCAACTTCCCAAAAAAGGCTCTAGGGTTCAAGATCTGAAAGATTCAGCTGAACCTTACTGGAAAGAATGGCGTGCTTCAAATTGCTCCAAGCAATTCAATTTTACCACAGCCAAAACTGATTTGAAGCTCGAGTATGAAGTCATGCTAGATATTATGAACAAAATGATGTTCGGTGCAATTGAAAGCTTGAGTCAGTTGACTCAAGAAAGACACAAGGTAATGATATACCTTGTTGAAGGATTGGAAGCTAATTGGGCAGAGTTTGTCTTCTCCCAATTCAAGCATCAAGTCATCAAGGCCGCCGACTTAAAAAGGACTGGGAAATTTGAGTCCAAAGTAGGACTTGTTCTAAGAATAAGAAAGCTCCTGGAAGATATGATGAATCTTCCAAATGATGACGCGCTACAATCCTCATATCCGACTGGATTCCTAAGAAAGGAAAAACACATCTTCAGTCACTCAAGAAAAAGAAGAGATCTAAAGCCAAGTCTGGCAATACAACTTCAAGCAGTTCATATGCTAATGAAGTTCCCTCTCCTCACTCCAAAAATGGATCATCAGTTGACTTCAAACCCTGCACTGATCTAGATGAGCTCATTCTCTTCATCGGAATCCCTCATCTAAATTATGGAGCTGAGTACTTCAGGAGAGCCTGCCCTCCTCTCCAACTGACTGAAGACAACATTCGCACTTTTTACAGTGGCGAATATGAAGTCAAGAGTGCTCAGAAAGATGTAACGAATCTCCTTCTCACTCACTTTACTTATGTTGCCAAGCAAGACAAGCAACTATTCAAACAGCTGCACCGGTACTTTCACTGGTATAACTGGAGACATTCAATGTCAATCCAGTCACATTTCTTGCTAACAGCCTCTCATGGCATGAGCTTTTGGCAACGTGAAGAGACTTGGAGCCTCAAATGGATTGGAGTGTCGAATCCATTTCCTCCAAATATTGTGCAAATCCAGCGGAATATAAAGCATCGACTTGATAATAATATTCCAGCTAAGGCCCTGCTAGCTGATGTTCAAGCCAGCTTGAGATCACAAGGAGTTGCAACTGAAAAACAGTTTGCCAACAATTCAGTCGATCAATGTTGCTTACAACTGAATCTTGATCCAATTCAGTCAGAAAAGGCATATCTACAAGTTGCAGGTACCACTGAAGAGATAGACTAAGATCTTTCTCATACTCAAGTAGTGGTAACTCCAAGGAGTTAACATCCTGGACAAAGTGGAGCCAAAGACGATGAAGATACTGCCACGTTTCCAAATCTTCTGTCTAGAGGCTATGTTACTCCTCTTATCAAGTCTTGCTCAAGAGCTGCACAACTGATGATTAATCAATCCAGCTCATCCTGCAAAGAAATTAAAGAGCTGACCACCTCAGCAGTTGCTCTTAAGCAACTTCAGCATGCTGAGACTTTAGCCAGAACTGATTCCTTTTAGGACATCATCGGTTCAGCTTCCAAAAGGAAACGGTCTAATAGCTCCAAAGAAAGTGGTAAAGCTAATCCTATTCGACCACTCAAGAAGAGGAAATTGACAAAAAGTCAATCAGAGGCTCAACATAACTGATTAAGTCAGTTAAAGGCGAAATCATCAGTTTAGCAGGAAACTGACGCCTCGAGCTCCAAGTCCCTCCTCTGATCAGCTGCCTGATCAATCCTCTTTGAAAAGCTTCTCTACTCTTTATTTCTCACAGCTTATTTTTGAAAAAGTTATCGTTAACAATTTCAAAATAAGTTTACTGTTCATCTAAGTTGCCATTTAAGTCTTTATACTCGGTATTAAAGAATAAAGAGACGAATTTTCTAAGGTATATAAATAGCAAATCTTCTGGCAAAATATTGTGCTATTTATGGCAACTACTCAGATTTTCAAATCCTCAGGTCTCAGCCGCTCGATCAAAAAGCATTAACCCAAGTGGATGGCTGAGATGCATACATCATTTATTCAGTTAACTTTCTTTCAAATCAGATAGCTAATCAGCCAGTAAGCACTCGATTGCTCTGATTTAATGCATGTAAACTTGCTGCTTTTAAAATCAGTGGAGAAGTTGAATGAAAACAAGAACTGAGTGACAATTTTGACACATTCAGGAGAAAACATATGATGCTTGTAATGACTTAATTTTTACAAATAAAATTAAAGAGGCCCACCTTCAAAAAAAATTGAAAGTACTGATAAGCAATAGATATAGATAAATCAGTGTATCTTATGTTTGTTATGATTTGTGTTTCTCTTTATGCATATCTGTTAATAGTGTTGAATATTGCAGTGTCCTCAGCGTTCTCATATTGCTAGCACCCGAGTCTACAATCCATTTATTCATGTTGATTTCATTTGACACACCAAAGGCATAGTGACCTGGATATTCCAAAGTGTCATTCCCAAATTCAATTTCAGCTACATTAGCCATTTCTGAATATATGTGTGCAAAAATAAGAATGTGTTTTTTTTTTCACAAGTTCTTATTCGATCGTATATTATCAGCACGCCAGTTATCGTCTGATTATGGAAGAATTAGCTAAAATAAAACAACATTAATAACTCTTATCAAAACCATAAAAAATATGTCGAAATCTGATTCACAAAAAAGAAGCAATGAAGTTTCTGAATCTTATGATAATAAGCCTCTGATATACACAGCAGATCAATTAAGCAATAATCAATAACCATAAATGCAAATCAGTTAGACCAATAAAGTATTTGCTATGAACCAATAAATTTTTTGCTATAAACAATGTGTCTATTTGCTAAAATCAAATAATAATTCGATATAACACAAATCAAAGTTGCAAAATTTGCCAATCATATCTTTCTAGTTTGCTAAATACAGCGGAATAATTAGCTAAAACAAAACAAAATTAATAACTCTTATCAAAACCATAAAAAATGTGCCAAAATCTGATTCACAAAGAAAGGAGCAATATAGTTTCCGTAAGTGATGATAATAAGCCTCCGATATATACAGTAGGTCGATTAAGCAATAACCAATAATCATGAATACAAATCAGCTACAAACCAATAAAGTATATATTTGCTATAAACAACTTGTCAATTTGCTAAATTTTCTACTCATATCTTTTTAGTTTGCTAAATACGGCAGAACAATTAGCTAAAATAAAACAACATTAATATCTCTTATCAAAACTATAAAAAATGTGCCGAAATCTGATTCACAAAGAAATGAGCAATATAGTTTCTGTAAGTGATGATAATAAGCCTCCGATATATACAGTGGGTCGATTAAGCAATAACCAATAACCATGAATGCAAATCAGCTACAAGCCAATAAAGTATTTGCTATAAACAACTTGTCAATATGTTAAATTTGCTACTCATATCTTTCTAGTTTGCTAAATACAGTGGAACAATTAGCTAAAATAAAACAACATTAATATCTCTTATCAAAACCATAAAAAAATGTGCCGAAATCTGATACACAGCAGATCATTTTCTTTTGCTATAATCTCGTTTTGGCTGCATCAATTTTGCTTCTGCATTGTCGTATAGAAAAAAATACACAATATTACTAACATAATATTCAAAAATGAATTTTGTAAAAACATATAAATGAGAAATTTCTAGTTGTTCATAATATCATTCAAATACATTTTGCCCAATTATCTGACATTCCCTTTTTACCACGATCACCTTTCTCATTATTACCTGAAAATTCGATTGAAAGGTTATAAACCAATAAAGTATTTGCTATAAATCAATAAAAGTATTTTCTATAAACAACTTGTCAATTTGCTAAAATCAAATAATAATTCAGTATAACACGAATCAAAGTTGTAAAATTTGTTAATCATATCTTTCTAGTTTGCTAAATACAGCATAACAATTAGCTAAAATAAAACAACAGTAATAACTTTTATCAAAATCATAAAAAATGTGCCGAAATCTGATTCACAAAGAAAGGACCAATGAAGTTTCTGAATCTTATGATAATAAGCATCCGATATAGACAGCAGGTCTATTAAGTAATAACCAATAACCATAAATACAAATCAGCTTCAAACCAATAAAGTATTTGCTATAAATCAATAATGCATTTTCTATAAACAACTTGTCAATTCGCTTAAATCAAATAATGATTCGGTATACACGAATCAAAGTTGCAAAGTTTGCTAATCATATCTTCATAGTTTGCTAAATACAGCGGAACAATTAGCTAAAACAAAACAACATTAATAACTCTTATCAAAACCATAAAAAATGTGCGGAAATCTGATTCACAAAGAAAGGAGCAAGAAAGTTTCTGTAAGTGATGATAATAAGCCTCCAATATATATAACAGGTCGATCAAGCAATGACCAATAACCATAAATGCAAATCAGCTACAAATCAATAAAGTATTTGCTATAAACCAATAAAGTATTTGCTATAAACAACTTGTCAATTTGCTAAAATCAAACAATAATTCGATATAACACGAATCAAAGTTGCAAAATTTTATAATCATATCTTTCTAGTTTGCTAAATACAACGAATCAATTAGCTAAAATAAAACAACATTAATAGCTCTTATCAATACCATAAAACCACAACATATCAACTTAATCTGCTAAATATACATGGTTAACTTGCTAATAAAAACTTAATAATTTGCTAAATATATCAATACAAATCAAACCACAATCAAATAAAATGATGATACAATAAGCAATAATGACCAAATTTACTAATCATATCCATTTAATTTGCTAATCATATACATTTAATTTGCTAAAACTCAAACCAAATCAGATCTGAACTAGCAGATTAGTCAACAAACAAAAACCTTAAATATTGCTAATAATATACAACTAAATTGCTAAATACATCAAACCAAATTTCATCAAAAAAATTTAAAAGAATGGCAAGATAAGTACCTGTTCATACGGGCTTTGTGCCCTTCATCGTTATTCCGGCAAGCGGGCAGCGTGCGATCGGCATTCTAGTGGTGGAGGGCAGGTGGCGATTGGGTTCAGTTTGGTCGTCAAGCGGGTGGCGTATGGCGGCGACTGGGTAGAGTTCCCCCAATATTGAATCGGTGACTGCGAGCTTGTGGCGATTGGGCGGCTTAAGACGGCGGCGGCGGCGATGATGCGCCGACGATGCGCGACCAGTTACGGTGAGCGGCTGAAAACGGCGGTGGGAGGTTGAAGACGAGCGTTGGGCGAGAGGTTGAAAACGAGCGTTGGATAATATTTCTGATTTGTGTTTCTAGGGTTTCTATCAATAACTATAAATTTGGGTTTCTCAATAATACCCGTATTATGTTTTAAATTTAGGTACAAAATTATCATTTTACAATTTGACCCCTAAAATCTAAAATCAATCTTGTCCATTCAAATTGTAGAGATCTATAGATGTAAATGGTTCCTAGTTCCTACATAGGGGTATGGTTCTCATTTTAACCCACCCCTATATATATATACATTTCTCCGTACATATATCACTTTCTAAAAATAGACTTGTAACATTTTAACATACTCATTTGTTTCAATAAATTGACGTTTGGGTTTTACAACAAAAATTAAAAAATGTGATAAATATACCTTCTCTTTCTATTAAATTATATTTTTTTAATATATCTTAATTTCGCTCTCATTGTAATATATAAGGATAAATTTACGGATGGGATCCCTTATTCCACATTTGATGTTTCAATGTTCCATGATCGAATTTATAGATTTAATAATAGATATTACAAAAATAAAATTGATTATAATATAATCGATCTAGTCATATTTATCAATAAGAGATTGAAATTTTAAAAATAAATAGAGTATCTCCCCTGTGATGCAGTATGATCAAATATATATAATTTATTTGTTAGAAATTATAATTTTTTAAAAATTAATAAAATTATTATAACAAAAAAAAATTAATTCAAAATTATTGTGAATAATATAAAAGTTTGTATTATTCATTTTTAGGTTAATTATAGCATACATTTATCATTAATGGTTATTAATATTAAGCTCAATAAAAAAAAAGTAAAACAAAAATGATTATTCAAACTTAATTTTGAAATTCAAATTTAGTTGTAATTATGAAGAAAATATATTGATTGCTACACTAATTATGCAATTTTTAAAGAAATCATGTGAAACTTTTGATAAAGTGATCATAATTAATAGTAAAATATTAGATACCCCATTTATTTCGTTTTATTTATTGTTTTATGATTTTAATCTAGAATTAACAAATTATTTTTTAGACTAAAATATATCTTCCTTCTATATCAAATAAAATCTTATTCCCTTATATTTTCCTAAAAAGTTGGCAAAATTTTATCTCTTCATATATTTGGGAGTTAAACTTGGGAGAAAGGGTGTTAAAATATCTAAAACAACAAACATTTTGACACAAAATAAAACTCCTAAAATAACAAATAAAACAAAACGGGGGGAATAGTAGATTGAATTTGATAATAAAAAATTAATTTTCAAAATTAGAAATGACTTTAGGCGGGAAAATTATTTTTGGCAATGATTTTGTTATTAAATAAATAAAGATAAATCATATTTATAAAGTACTCAGCCTTAATAATCATTTTTAAAAAAATTAAATAGTAAAAAATAAATATAAATCATAATTGGGCAGAATCAACCCTAATTAATAAGTGTAAAATTAAACTAAAACACAATAAATTAAAATTGATGAAAAAATTGAAGAAAAATTCATAAATTCAATTGTGGATTACGGATTGAAATACTAAATGTGGAATAGAGGATCTAATCCGGTAAATTTAGGAGGGAGAATGTTAAAAAGTGTAAAATATCCAATAATATAAAATAAAAGTAAGAGGTTAAAACATCAATTTTTATGGAATTGGGGGAGTATAATGTAGGTTGCTAAAATATAAGGTAGATAAATATAACAAAAGAAAACATTGAAAAAACTTTGAAATAACAAGGGGCTGGAATTTTATTGACTTAAAAATAAATCTCTGATTTTTTTTATGAAAAAAAGAAATATGAATTTTTAAAAGGTAAAATACTAGTATATTCTAGTCTAATTTTTTAAATGATTAACATAAATGTCATGACCTTAAAAAAAATTACAAAACTGATCTAACCTTCTTTTACCATTTTTTTCACCACAGGTGTAAATTTTTGGTGTCTTAACAGGTGAAATGACTTCTTGGATCCTCTATAAAAATTTAGCCCTATATAAGAAAATGATGTGGAAAATGATTCGATCCACATCAACATATTGGACTAAAATATCACTCAGAATCCTGACAAACCACGTCATATTTCAGACACCATAATTTTACTCTTGTGCTAAATTTGTGAAAATACTAAAATGTTAGAATATTTTTTTATTTTTTTCTAAAAATCGAGATATTTTTGTTAATCATTTCAAAGTCGAGCTAAAAATGTTATTTACCCTATTTAAAAGTCTATCTAAAACAATTTCAACGCTTGGATTTATTTTTTTTATTAAAAAAAATCGATTAACATGTTGGAATATGATTTTTTTAGGAGAATCTTGTGTAAGACTGTTTTACGAATTAAAAATAAAAATACGCTACTAAATATGAGTTTTGGCTCAGATCTTATCTCACAAATTTTTGTTTTTTTGAATGACAATGTATGACCATTTGATTATTAGAAATTTAAAATAAAATAAATTACAATTTTATTTTATTTTTTGAAGATACACATCTATAGTCCAACTTGAACATTTGCCTCTTTCCAAACTTTTTTTTTTTTGGTTTGTTGAAGGAATCTAACCAAACCAAATTAATTTCGGATAAATTGGCCCAATTATTGAAATCTGGAGTTAACTACTAAAACTGGAATCCGACATAAATTTGGCTCTCGGACTGTTTTGCCCCTGTTCTCCTGGTTTCCCTTGGTTCTCCACTAATCTCCATTCTATCCATCAAATCCAAGCTGCTTCTACTATCTCCTTTTCCGGGTATCTCCCTCCTCTCTCTCTCTCTCTCTCTCTCTCACACACACACACACAAACACACACTTTAGTCTATGTAAAACTCATCTGCATTTACTTGAAGTCTATTCCAGTTCTTCCATTTTGATTTATCTGATGCAATTATAGTTTATCATCTGGGTTTTGGTCCTTATTTCCTGTTCTGTAATTTCTGCCTTTGTTTTCTCACTCTTGATATCTTTGTCTCTCATTACATTGATTATTGAATTAATGCCAAAAAGAGTTCCAAGTATTAATTTTTCATAATAATTATTCTGTTCTGAATTTCTTTTCCCCTGCTGTTGCATTTGAATTTGAATTTTAATGAATTTCGTATCCTTGAATATGATTAACATAAAATTCATTCAGTCCCATAAATTCTTGTCTTTTCCGCAGAGGAAGAGAGAGTGAGAACAAAGTACTCATGGACCTTCAAACTCCATGTAATGCCTGCATATTGATTAACAGAAAACCAGCGTCTCCTAAACAGTTATTTTCCAGAAACAACATCAGCATTCCAAGAAATCGTTGTAAAACAGTGTCACAGCTCCAAGCAACAGTAGCTGTAAACGGGGATGCCCGATCCTCTTCGGTCCCATCACACAAAGTCATTGTACATGACCGTGAGCGTGGCGTTGTCCATGAATTTTATGTTCCTGAGGTATATCTTGTGTGAATTGCTTGCTTTGTGCACCGATCAATTGCATGGTTTTGTTTGCTCAGTTATTTTTTCTACAAGCTAATAAAGTAATAATTTGTAGGACCAATATATCTTGCACACTGCAGAGGATCAGAATATAAAGCTACCCTTTGCTTGCAGGCATGGTATTGTTCTATTCATTACTAGTTTTTGAAAAATGTGAGTCATCATATTTGTCTTCATAGATTGTAAATTGTAATATTATCTATTACATTGAACAGAAACCTATCGCAAACACATCTCAAAATGTGCTTAACGTTTTGGAAAACCACCATTGAGTTTGGGCTTTTTATCTAAAGCTTAGGAATGTGTTCAACTCAAGTCACCATAACACTGATTAGAGCTTAGCCATTGTTCTGAATTAATTTATTCTGACTATAGATGTGATTATGAAGTCATTATCCTATACTGGCTAAAAACATTTGTAAGTTCTTGCTTTTTATGTAAGATATATATGAATTCCAAAATGTGTACCATCTTATTTGTTTATTGTCCACGAATACCTGTACTTTCTGGAAGACAGTGGTTGCCGATCTTAGACATTATCTGTTCATGTACAGCTTTGGAAATCTTTTTACGATTAATTGGTACTTGTCCAGCATTTTATAATGAGGTTTGAATCTTCAAAATGCTTCCAGGGTATGTAAAATCCACAACTTTTTTAATTCTATAGATGTTACTCTGCAGTGCTCTAAGGGAACGGCTTATTTAAGAACTATAAAGTAGCTTCCACAAGGAATATTTCACTTTAACGCACTCACATTATTGGTTTCTAAAACTTTCTGTGTATAAAATGTATCTGCACAAGTGTATAGTTTGAAAATACGATGTCTTGAAAAGGCCACTTGACTACAAAAGTTCAAATATTTTTTAAGTGTATAAAATGCTTCTGCACAAGTTGTTTCTCTCTCATTAACCCTCTATCCTGCAGGCTGTTGTACTAGCTGTGCTGTCCGTGTAAAGTCTGGGGAACTCAAACAGCCAGAAGCACTAGGGATATCAGCTGAATTGAAATCTAAGGTATGTTGTAGACATCTTGATAGGAAAATGCCGCAGCATCTTTACTGAAAAGTATGTTGTATTACTTGTATACATATTGATAGGAAAAGTCCACAGCATCTGATTGTAAAGGGATCAGCCATTATCTTTGGATAGTAACTTCTGAAACTAGGACTGACTTTCATGATAGTTTTGAATTCAATTAAAAGGGAATATAAGGTAGGTATTTAGCCAAAAGGAAAGATTGGGTATCAAACTTTGAAGTCTGTAATAAGTGTGCGGCTAATTTTGTTATTGGATACATATGTCTAATGGGAAGACTGTGATAGAAAGTAACAATCGTATCCAGCATTAAATGAAATATATGAGGTGAACTATTAAATCTTTAGGCACGGTTTATTCTTCAAGCCTGACTTTGAATGGATATAAGAGAGCATGTTATTTTGTTATCAGATTACAGAGGACCACTTGAGTCAATCCTGTAGGCTTTCTTAATTTTATTCGTTTGGATGATTAACTATTTAACAAAGTTAAAGGGTCTGAAAACAAAATCTTTGGTGGAAAGAGATCCGCCGTTGAGATAAATATGTTCAGTATGTGAAGTTTCTGGATGTTTGCTTCTTCCTTTAAAATGTATAAGCACTTTCTTTGGTGTAGGCTGCAAATCTGCAATGATGCTAGAAATCTAGTACTCAAAGTACGCAGTTATGGGTAATCATGTTGGCAGAGCTTTGAATTAGTTCCTCTGAAGTATGTTGTTTGCTATAAACTTTCATATTTAGTTTTCTATATGCAGTTAATTTTTATATTTTGATACCAATTTTTGTAAACTATATTCTACTGAATTGATCATCATTTTTCTCGAGGAGTTTCCTTTGACTGCTGCACAATCATAATATGATCTGTCATGATAAATCCCATTTTTCAATCTTGTTTATAGCTAGTCTGTCTAATAAGATTGTGATTTGGAATCTTAGTTTTTTTATATGTCCAATTAAGTTATAACTCATAGTTGAACTTCCATAGCTTTCTGAACCTTCTGGTAATTGACCATCAATTTCCAGTCAATAGTTATAGTTTCTCCTTTTGATAATAATCACAATGTTTTAAGGATCGACTTACAATATTCATGAATTTTCACTTAAGGTAATTGTTGCTGCTAGAGACGCAAGAAATAAGACTTCCAGGAAGTTTGTCATCAGAGCTGAAAATTTTGACTTTCTGCTCTGAGTTTAAATTAATGGAAAAATTGTTTTATTCCTGGTTGGAAAGATCTCTATATTTCTCAGTGTAACCTTATATTTAAGGAAGTTGAAGGTTTTCACTTAAGTGTTCTTCATGATATTTCTGATTTTTGGAACCAATAAGTGTATTTACTACTGTAAATATCTAGCTATTATGTTCAATACAAACATTCACGATTCTGATTAAATTTGATTGTAAATGCATTTTGGGAATGTACTGGGTTGATGGATGGGAAGTTCTTGAAAATCAAGGCATGACATCCCAAACAGTCTGTCTAATTTAGGAGGTTCGCAAACAGCCATCCCTGTTGACCTGTCTAGTTTGTAGCGCTTAATCTCGTCTCATGCAACTGTTAGTACTGGGTTTAGTTAGTTTGTTGATTGGTCTAGACTATCTACAATCATTGAATAATTATGACATGTAGTTTGTTGCCTCTTCTACTCTATCTATGTTTAATATGGGATGAAGAAATATGTCTCCTGGAATTAATCAGCTTAGTTTTATTTCAAGGATGTCTACATGAATAGAGAAGTTGTTCCACCATTGAGCTATATCTGGCCTTTTGATATGAGTTAACTGTTTTCCTGATTTGGACACCCACATTTCCTGCATCAGTTCCCTGCTATTTCCTCTCTGTTGTATTATCTATGTGACGTGATTCTATTTTTTGAGAACTGGACGAGCTTTTTGAGTAAACTGAGAGAACTGTTTCCCATCAATAAAATCAACATTTGATGGAGAAGGAATTATGTAGAATTCTATTAGCAGACCACTATACCTGAGTATGCAAAAATAAGCTGCTGAAATGCTGCCTTCTCATTTGATCGTCTTTGTCAGACTAGATTAAATCATTCATGCTTCCATCACAAGTTATTATTGAAATTGCTTTCTGATTCTTCCCTACTTTTTGTTGTTGTCATCTCACTGCATGTTTTATATCCTTCGTGATCGATGTAGGGGTATGCACTTCTATGTGTAGGCTTCCCTTCGTCTGACCTGGAGGTTGAAACACAGGATGAGGATGAGGTAGGTAGTAGATTATATGCATCTAAAAACTTACTTTTGCTTGTTATTTGCACAATTAGTTCCCTACATTCCGGAAAAAGAAGTAAAACTTTGATTTAGTTTGCTTACGTTCACTTTCCAATTGAAGTTGTCTTTGATCCTTATTTGCCTCCTTCAATACAACCCATCATCGTTCATGCTCTTATGCGAACGATGAAAAGGAAACATGCTGTCTCCTCTTTTGACTTTGTGATTCTACTCAGAGATTTTATGTAGTGTTTGGTGCATGAAATTGTGGCTCTAGAATGTGTTTCACTCAAATGTTACTTTCTTTATGTGGAGCAAGGAGTACTAAACACTACTGACTGCAGGTGTATTGGCTTCAGTTTGGCAGATATTTTGCTAGAGGGCCTATTGTAAGTCTTATTTCCTAATTTCATTATTTGTATAATAGTTATCATATTAAAATTGAGGTTTGAAAATTAGCAAAAAAATGAAGATACTACTAAGGGAGAAAGAAGTCATTTTTCCCATCTCTAATTGAAAGAATAAATAAAAATACTTATAACTAGTTAATAGTTGGTTGTGATGGTGATGAAAATTTTCTGATTTTTAGCTTCTCCTGCCTGCCTGCAGGAAAGAGATGACTATGCATTGGAATTGGCCATGGGAGATGAGTGAAGCTGTTTGATGAAAATCTTTCCACCGAAACATATTAATGTAGTTGTGTAATAAATAATAATGATGTAGTTTACATCTTTCAATGAGAGATTCCATAATTCTATTTTGTGGGTAAATATGCTATTTGCTAGCTAACCACGTTTACTTTGGCCTCACTGAACTATTATAATGTGATATATCCACTTTTGGAATTTAAAAAAAAAAAAAGAAGAGTAAAAATGATTAATAGCAACATATGAAGTGGAATTAGTACATTAGTAAGTGATTAAAAACGAATCATATTCTAATCAACTTACAACAAGTGATTTGACATGATAATTGTACTTTAGTATCCAATATTTTGGTGTTTTGGGATTGCTAATATTTTTGTTTGAGGAAGCAATCGTGGAGTTTTAAAATATATAATTAGAATGTATCTATATATATATATATATATATATATATATATATAGGGATGGAATCTGGTGAGAATCGGTCACCAGATGGGAACCGGGAACCAATCTCATTCATCCATTCCGAAAAATGAACGTACCAGATGAAAGCAAATTTTCGGTGGCAATTTTGTAATTAAAATGAAAATCTTCAATTCACGCGTCTCATTAAGGCTAGAATTGGAACAATTGACTTTTAAAAAAAGTGACATCATCATGTTATGAAAAAATTCTTTAAAACTTTAAATGATCATAATTTATTCATTTTTAATCGGATTTACGCAAATCTTATATCAAATTAAAGCTCTTTTCATACTCTTTCATTTAAGATCCATATTGCATATGTTTATTTGAAAAAAATAGATGAAAAATACAAAAAATCATTTTTAGGCATAATTTTCGCATAGAACAACCCCAGATTTAAATTAGCATGTTGTATACAACATTTTAGCATGACCTATATAATATTTTAGCATATTGTGTAATACATTTTAGCGGGTGATATTATGAATATATTTCTAATAGTTTTATATAAATACCTACACCTATATAGATACTACAAAATGAAAAACATGAGTTGATAATAAAAAAAAAAAAAGAATGAGAAAATGAAGCAACGAAAGAGATGACTGACAACTAAAAAAGAAAATGCGTAAATATTTTCCAAAACGAGATAAACTTTATGAGAGCAAAATATATGTTGTAATTCTAAGTGCAGAAAGTAACATACAAATTTAGTCTCCTACTTCGCTTATTTTAACCTCATTAATTTCTCATTTTAGCATGTGTTGATAAACAAAATATGGAACGATAATTTCATTGGAATGAAATACAATACACCCAATTTGGGGACAGTGAACCCTAATGGAAATCTCATAATTACTAATTGAGATCAGATGAGCCATAATTGGAACGTAATAAACCCTAATTGAGAATGGTGAACCCTAGTGGAAAATGTCATATCAAATTTAGCCTCATACTTCACTCATTTTAGCCTCATTCATTTATCATTTTAGCATGTTCTGATAAATAAAATATGGAACAATGATTTCATTGGAATAAAACACAATACACCTATTTGGGAACAGTGAACCCTAACGGGAATCTGATAATTACTAATTGGGATCAGATGAACCCTAATTGGAACGTAATAAACCTTAATTAGGAACAGTGAACCCTAGTGGAAAATGTCACATCAATTTTAGCCTCCAATTTCACTCATTTTAGCCTCATGCATTTCTCATTTTAGCATGTGTTGATACATAAAAATGGAACGATAATTTCATTGGAATGAAATACAATACACCCTATTTGGGGACAGTGAACCCTAATGTGAATCTCATAATTACTAATTGGGATCAGATGAGTCCTAATCGGAACGTAATAAACCCTAATTGGGAACGGTGAACCCTAGTAGAAAATGTCACATCAATTTTAGCCTCCTACTTCGATCATTTTAGCCTCATATGATTCTCATTTTAGCATATGTTGATAAACAAAATATGGAACAGTGATTTCATTATAATGAAACACAATACACCCTTTATGGGGACAGTGAACCCCTACTAGGAATCTCAAAATTACTAGTTAGGATCAGACAAGCCCTAATTAATTGGGAACGGTGAATCCTAGTGGAAAATGTCACATCAAATTTAGCCTCCTATTTCAATCATTTTAGCCTCATGCGTTTCTCATTTTAACATCTTCTGATAAACAAAATATGCAGTGGGAATCTGACAAGGTATTTAACCTCATGCTTCCGTTATTTTAGCATCATATTCTAAACAGTAACTGTGGTTAATAAAACTTAATAGTAGTATAATTACTGCAAAGAAAATGTCATAAACACTTTTATTAAAAATCATATATATTCTTAAAAATGAATGTGTTGAAAGCAATTCACGAGCATGGTAAAACATGATATTAAACTATGTCCAATTGATATAATAACATCAAGATGGACAGTTCCTAGCATCATGATCTAACAACTTATAGCAATTGTTGCACATTCTGAGTGGTTTGTTCTCCTTTCTCTTTGTTGCCTCCTTTATAGATATCAAACGACTGTCGCTACCTTTTGTTTTAACTAGAATAGGTGGATGAACAATAATTTCAGAAAGGGCAAATAAACCGTAGAATTGCTCAAACATCATCGTCTTGCTATGTGAAGTAGAACCCTCCATATCACCATGTGAGTAATCTTACTATGGTCACTTCAAATAAAAAAAGCTAACACATTAAAATCAAAAAATTATAAACTGAACAAGGTAAAATAATAATACAATCACATCAAGAGATGTTCAGACACACAAATTGATTTTTAGCATTAGGTATTTACCATTCTAGCATCATGCAATATACATTTTAGCACCAAAGTATTCTAATATTTACATGGTGTCTATAACATTGTGTAGCCGAGTCACAAAAAAACACACACACACACAAAAGAAAAAAAAAAAGCAAAGCATGGTTTGTATGACATGTTTCACAGAGTGCAGTAGAAATAACATTAAACTAACATATTATCATGCTAAAACATATGTGACGACAGGCTAAAACGACTACATTAACATGCTAAAACATATGTGACGATAGGCTAAAACGAATACATTAACATGCTAAAATAAATAAACAGATCAAATTAATTCATATTCTTTATATTCTCGTACATACTAAACCCTAGAATTCCTAACAATTAGAAAATAATTGATATTTTTCTCAAAAAAAAAACTGATACAACCCAGATCTGAATGAAAAAGATCAAATCAATCAAAAATATCGAATCTTCGTAACAAAACGATGAAGCCATAAACTAAAATAAGATGAGAAATAAAAATCACGAAAAGAAACGAGAAATAAATCGACATACCAAACTGCTAAAATAAATTGAAAAAAAACACATACATGGAGTCACCATACAAAGACAGCGCCGTCGATGAACTCTACGAATCACAGGGTCGAATCTTCACGATAAAAAGATGAAAGCAGATGCTGAAAAATAATGAGAAATCAAAAAGGAAGAAGAAGAATAACGTAATCAGCGAGAGAGGGAGAGAAAAGGGGAAAAAATCTAAAGAAGAAAAGTTGAAGAACTGAATTAATATATTGCCCTCCCCTTCATCAAACTTGCCAAATATTACAATTATGCCACCGCCCCATTAACTTAATATGGGCCGTCCAAATTGAACAAATGAAGGGATATGATTGGTTCATAATTCCCACCTAGGGAAAGAATTCACATTTGATCTCTTCCCTATATATACATATATAGGGGTTGGTTATTCTAAGGATAAGTTGTGGTGTGAAAATTAGGGATAAATCTTGTCCCTACAATTTTATTAGATCAACGACTGAGATTTGAGATATTTTAATTGATAATAATGCTTTTTTTAATTATTATTTAATCATGAAGGGTATTTATGTAAAATAAAACTATAATTCCATATGGTATCATGCATCGTGATCTCAGAATCCCATAAAATCGGAAAGAAGTAAACTGCTAGATAATTTAGTCCACGAAATCGATTTCTCTACAAAGCAAAACCACCACGAAATCGATTTCTCTACACAGCAAAACCGCCGCCCTCCAAAAATCTGGAATCCTAGATTATCGACTGCGAAATCCCCAATAGAGCCGACGATTCCGACAACGGTGGCTGACTGCGGGCTGAAATTTTAAGAAGCCAGCGGCAATTGTAGGCTCCATAGACGGCGCGGACGTCTGAGGAGGCGGAAGAAAAATGGGGCGAAATAAAACGGGTAAGTATTATTGGGTTAAATTGAATTGTGGGATGAATTTGGTGAAAAAATTTGAAAAATGAGAGAACTTATGAATGGTTTCGCCATTTTGAGTAAATCAATTTAACGAATTTGGGGATTTTTGTTTGAATGGATCAGTTGATGTTGCTGATTGTTAATCTATTATTTTTCTATTTTCAGTTGACAAATTTGAACATTAAAGGATAATTGGAAATGCATATATAGTGATTTTCTATTTTAATAGATTCGTGGGTTTTTCTATGAAGTCCAATAATGATGTGAAAATTGTGTTTTATATGTGTTTTTATTGGGGATTAATGTGTGGTATGTTTATTTTGGCGTGATAAAACATCAAATATGTTTGTGAAGTATCATGCATTTCGTTAATGGGAGTCGTATAAGTAGTTACAGCAGAAGCTTGAAATATTACAAAATGAATGGGTTGTTGATTATGTTCAATTGTACATGTGATTGTGCACGCATGCTCAGACACTAATTTTAAATATGTTTCTATGTTTTGCTCTCAATGTGAAGTTTAAATGTTACCGAAGACATGTGTTTACGCTAGTTATAAATATTTTTGTATGTTTTATTATGAATTCGAAGTTTGAATGTTACGTAAGAAATGTTTTCGACTTTCAGGCACTTCAAAGGTTGTGGGGAATGACTCTGATTTCGAGGAGAAGATGCATGAGCATAATCAAAATGATGACACAACAGAGCACGCGAAGAAAAATAGGTCTAAATTTAAACACGACAAAAGAAGAGGTATTGATGCTATCTAGCATATTATAAGTAGCATTGCATTAAGTTATAAGAAGCATTGTAGTAAGTTATAAGTAGCATTGCATTAAGTTATAAGAAGCATTCCAGTAAGTTATAAGTAGCATATTATAAGTAGCATTGCATTTAGTTATAAGAAGCATTACAGTAAGTTATAAGTAGCATATTATAAGTAGAATTTAATGTTTACATTTAATTTAATACAACTGAATCGCATGTGGAAGATGAGGCCATGGTTCCATCAAAGAAGAAGAAAATAGGTAAAGCTTTAGTGCATGCTATTTATGACTACATCTAGTACTTTTTTTAAAGTAAGTTCATGATGCTTTTAATTCTTTCCAATATTCGAGGAGGGAGACGGCTCAGGTGTACCCATGTATCCGAAGCTAAGCAGCCGAACGTGTTCAAAACTGATTTTTCAAGCAAACGAGAAGTACACAATAGGCCAACGCAAAGCCGTTAAGGACATGGGATTCCAGCATATCTTGCATATGAAAGTGGAGAAAGTCCCTACACATCTAGCAGATGGGTTGAAAGTGAAGTCCACAATAGTAAAATCATACTTGACGAGACTAGACATGACTTGGAGGGATACCGAAAATAACAATGACTGTGGTGTGTATGTTGTGCGGCATATTGACGTACATGGGTCAATTCAAGTGCATTTCATTGTGTTTATGATGTGCAAGCACGTGAATTCCTCAGATTCACCCTAATTGTACCATACAAAACATCACAAGAAAAACTATGTAAAATAGAAACAAAACTAAACACAAAATGAAACATTGATAAAAAAAACTAAACATAAATCATTTTTTGCATGGACAATTCCTAACATCATGGTGGCATTTTTTACCGCAAGCATTGAAATAATGTAACGAAAAAAATTGAAATACCCCAACTGTACCATACAAAACAGCACGGAAAAATATATGTAAACTAAAAACAAAACTAAGCAAAAAATGGAACAAGAAAAAAAAAACATCTTGACTAGAGTAAATCAGCCCTGGAAAAAAAAAACCCGCAAAATAATCAATGCTATATAAATGTACTGTTAATGTTTCCTATAATAGACAAACATGCTACACTAATACAAAACACTGCCCAGACTCGCCATAATCGAGCCGCTGCCCAGAATCGTTATATGAGTGCCGCGCAACAACCTCCTTCGCCGCTAAAATCGTTGTGTGAGTGACTTATCATCGCCATCATCGATCTATGAGTTGGAAGAAGGAGAAGGAGAAGGAGAATGAACCGTCTGTACAAATCGTGTGAGTGCCGCGTCGTCGCCATCGTTGATCTATGAGTTGGAAGAAGAAGAAAAAAAAATCGTAAACTAAATAATTTTTTCAGATTCATAAAAAAAACCGTACAAATCAATGGAGATATTAACTTGCCACAATTAAAACCGTTTAATTAGGAAAGTTAAGATTTGCACAGATATAGGACTCTACAAGATTTTTATTAATTTACATTATTAACCTTATCACTTAATTTAAATAAAAAAATTGAAAAAAAAACTACTTAAAATAAATAATCTTATCCGTCCATTTGATCAGATCCAATGGATGAAAATCGTCCCTACTTTTCACACCAAGTGGTTGTCCAATATCCTATATATATATATATATATATATATATATATATATATATATATATATATATATATAATATAGGGTTGGATATTCTAAGGATAAGTGGCGGTGTGAAAATTAGGGACAAATCTCATCCCTACAAATATACAAGATTGATGGTGGAGATTAAATGGTAGTTTTTGAAATTTTCTTATAAATTACATAAGTAAGGGGCATTTGTGTAAAATAGCATCATTATTTCATATGGAATCATATCTTATTTTTGGCGCTAGATAC
Source organism: Perilla frutescens (assembly GCA_026008535.1). Lineage (NCBI taxonomy): Eukaryota > Viridiplantae > Streptophyta > Magnoliopsida > Lamiales > Lamiaceae > Perilla > Perilla frutescens. Next base: position 23,355,699 of record BRKX01000002.1, read on the forward strand.
GGAAGTTGATATCTCCTACTGCATAAAAACTTGTATCCCTACAAAACCGGGAGACACGAAATCGGAGAAGAAATCTATTTTGTAGATGAAACGATTTTCAGCCCCCAAAATCACAAACCCTAGGGAAAACCCCACGACTCGATGAAAAACCGACAAGGACTCCGGCGACCATCCGATCAGGTGAGCGGTGGCTTTCTCGTGAGTGGCGGCGAGTCGATTATAGGAGGTTGCGTTGGTTTTCGGCGGAGACTCGATACAAATACCAGAGGGAGAAAAAATGGATCGACATAAATCCAGTAAGTTTGAATGTTTTAATCAACATTGAGAAATTATTGTGAGCGGCGGCGAGTCTTGTTCGATGAGTGAAGAATTATTATGGATCGGAAATAAAATTGAATGATTCTGAATGGGTGAAGAGTTGTTCAAAATTGTGGTTGGGATCTTTTTGGGTAATTATTAAAAATCTCTGGATGAATGGGTTAATTGTTGTGGTGTCTGATGTTGATCTGTGTGATTTTTGATTTTTTAGAAGAACATGGGTTTATATTTTTTGGAAGAACATGAGTTTATCTTGATTTAGTGTGAATGATTTTATGGGTAATGTGCATAACTATGTATTTTCTGCAAAAAAAAACATATCAATGCTATTAAAATTGAATTTCAGTGCTAAGTAGAAGTTATTTGACTGTAAAGGGTCATGATCACTCTACATGCTACATAATACGTGATACAATGCTTCGAATGTTTGTTGATTATGAGTAATTTGGTGGAAAACTTGAAAAATTTGAATGTTACATAATTAAGTAGCCTTGCAGTAAGTTATAAGAAGCATTTAATTAAGTTATAAGTAGCGTATTATCATAAGTAGCATATAAGATGTTGATGCTACCTGTCTTAATATAAGTAGCATTGCATTAAGTTTTAAGTAGCATTACAGTAAGTTATAAGAAGCATTGCAGTCAGTGCTAATCACCAAAAATTTCATCACTACAAAAAAAAGGTACGGAAGCTATTTATCATAAAATAAATAGCTTTTCAGTAAGTTATAAGAAGCATTGCAGTAAGTTATAAGTAGCATATTATTATTAGCATTTAATGTTTACATTGAATTTATTACAGTTGAATCACATGTGGAAGACGAGTCACTGGTTCCATCAAAGAAGAATAGTGTTTACATTGAATTTATGCGATATTAGGTGTATGTTGATGCTATTGATAAACGTTTAAGCTATCCATGCGTTATTTGGTAAAGTTGATGAATATGCTGAATATAGTTCATATTGATACAAGAAATGTTGAATTCCATTGCATATGAATTACTGCATAGTCTTGTTACAAATTGCATTGAAAAGTTGATGCTTCTGAAAGTTATGTTTGGTGCCAAGATTGTTTGCTACTCGTATCCTATTTGCCCCATTTTGATGCTACTCATGTATAAATTTTGTGCTTTATAGGGCAATGGTTGGATCCTTATTAACGTGTTAAACTTTTTTATTCCAAAAATCCATGCACAGGCAATGTATGTAGATCGAGTGATATCGCACGGTAAGAGACTTGTTGACAGGTCGTTCCCAACAGTGAAAGGTTGGACCTTCCACTTAATTCGAAAACGTGAGAAGCAAGAAATGGCAGCAGGTGGATTTGGAGATGGACGGTTGTGTCCACAATTCCAAAAGACTGGTGAGGAGAATGCACCGTTCTCCCATGATGAAGGTAGAAGAGGACAGACTTCAAGCAATGACGTTGAAGCGGATGAAATACAACAGCTTGCTACACAATTCTTAGCAAAGTCAAGGCTAATGGCAGACACAATGATGCAGCTTATTCTTCTCATTGAGAGGGCTCCAAAGCATCTTTGGGAGAACCCTCACTTCAAGAAAAATGTTTAGGTCTTTTTTAGTGATGTTTTGAAGGACAATGTTTAGGTCTTATTATGCAAGTACGGATTGCAGTTTATTTATGATGAATGTTGTAGTTTTTTTATTTTGGATCCGATCGATTTTGGATAGTATCATATTTTGAATTGCTCGGATGCAAGTTTTTTTTTTACTTTTATGATAATTAATGATTTATATGGTTTATGTTTATACTACGTACTTTGATAATACTTGTTATTTCACAATTGATGCTTACTTAATGCTTGTTATTTAACATTTTAGTGCTTTAACTTCATATTGTACTTATTTTGAATGCTTCATATGCTTAGTCATAATGCTTATTAATAATCTCATTTACTATGAATTAAAATTTATCGGTACATAGTGCTTTTTATGTTACCACTTAATGCTTCATATGGTTTCATATAATAGTAATAAATTACGCTCCTGTTTGAAAAATTATAATTGGCAATTACCTAGCGGGGGACCTGTTGTTTATTTCTAAATAGTGCTTTATAAATTTCATATTAATGCTTCATAAGTAACATTAAGCGTTCACTATTAAACTTTAAACAATGCTTTATACATTTCATATTAATGCTACATATTTCACCAGTATTGCGTAGAATTGTATTTCGGGTATAGAGTGTTAGCATAATTTTTTAACAGTTCATTGCTTCAGATGAAAAACATATTACTTCTAATTGTACTTTGGACACAGAATATTAACGTATATGTTAGATCATTTTATTCTGTGCTTATGATGTACAAGCACGTGAATTCCTCAGATTCAGGATTGTGAGTATGAGTTTGATAATAATTCGCATTGCACTTGTTAATGCTTTATATTTGTATTAATAATGCTTCATATGATGTATGTTAATAATATAATCGACGATGACGAAGATCCTCCTCACGGTGTAGAGGAGCGGGACGAGCGCCTTCACCGGCGGCGAGAACAGCAACATCCTGCTTATTATATTCTCTGTCAGAATCTGAAAGAAGAGGAGAAAGAGGTGCGGCATCGCCGACCCCACTGCGTGGTCATCGCCCTTAGCGAAGCCGCCCAACACGTAGGCCAGTGGCAGGAAATACCCCACCGCCGTCCCCGCGATCACGTACGCCTTGAACAGCCGGCTCCCCTGAAATATCTATGGCGACTGATCCCCGCTCTTCCCCACCATCTGGAACAGTGCCAGGAGCTACGCCGTCGCCGCCGCCGAGAATACCAGGTTGAGGAGCGGGACGAGCCCGCTCGCTGAGAAGATCATGATGAACGCCACCAGCTCCAGCTCGATCACGCAGAGGGACCCCATCACGCCTCCCTCCGCCGCAGGCTTCATCGATTCTAGACGGAGGCACGGCCACAGACACTCCCGACTTTATATTGGTGATATGATTCTAATTTAATTAATGGCGAAATGAATCACGGTAGAGAGAGAAAACTTGGGTTTAAATAATGAAATGCAACATTAAATCGTCTGAATCTTCCAAATCAAAAGATATATTAACTGGCCATTTATAAAAACCGTTTTATATGGACGGTTATGATTTTCCAAGATATTGGACTCTACAGGTTATTTACTAAATTACATCATTAGCCTTATCACTAAATTAAAATTAAAAAAAATGGGAAAAAAACGAAAATATAACTAAATCTAACCGTCCATCTCATCAGATCCAATGGATGAAAATCGTCCCTATTTTTCACACCAAGTGGTTATCCCTATTTGATCTATATCCTATATAATATATATATATATAGGAGTTGTATATATATATATATATGCTTGAAAATATAATAGCTTATTTATTTAACTAATGAATTAATAAGGAATTCCGATACATCTAACGACAATAATCTATAATTATAATATGTCATTAACTAAAATAAAATACTAAAAAGGACTAAAATACATGTAGTTGCGTTGGTTGGATTGCACTTTTCAATGTGTTGGCTTGATAAGTTAACTTGGTCGAATTGGTCTAACCAATCAGTTATACAACATAATTTTAAAGTTTTTAAACTATTTATAGTTTTATGTTGTTTAGAAATTCTACAATAGTGTACCTCTCCCTATATCATTAACTTACATTTTTTTTAATTTTTTTGTGAAAGAATATTTCATTTTTAAAAAAAGTTTAACAATTTATTCTTTTTTTTAAAGAACTCGACATTGTTAACAATTTTTTTTTTTATTTTTTTTTTATGTCGATGGTAACCCACAGCCGCTACCGTAGTGCGCACTAGATAAACCCCGTCCCTGTGTAATAATCTGCAAACCTACACAGGGGGGGTAAGCCACACGTGTGATAGACTCACACCTAGTGGTGTTGGTGGTGCAGGGTCGAACTTGAGACCTTTGGCCTCAAGAAAACCACTCCACCACTAGGTCATCCCCAATGGGACAATTTATTCTTGATTACACAACACACCCCGGAAGTGATAGATAATTATTAAAAATATTAGGCTAAAGTATCATTAACTATAGTATTAATTAAAATTATATTCTATTATAGAGCACTCTCATAATATATGGTAATTAATCAACTAAAAGATATTTTAGGAATTATATTTTTATGGGTAATTTTAATACAATCGACCAAATAATAAATTATTAATACATCTAAGTTACATTTAATATGTGCAAACAAACATAATAATATTGGTATCTTTAGACATCTCTCTCTCTCTCTCTCTCACACACATATATATTAAGCCTTAATTATCGCATATGACCTACCAAACGAACAATAATTTATTAATCTCATCTTTCAAATTACTCAAAACCCAAAAGCCATCCAATCCAAACATGTCCTTTTTAATGATGAATGAGCCAAAGAGGAGGCAATGATGAGAAATTAAGAAATGTATTTTCCATGGCAAATTAGCTGGTTGCAGGGTCCATGCAAAATTGTCTTTCCCTCCAAGCCAATTCATCCAGTCCGATCCACTCAAATGCTCTAACCAAACATATATTAATCTTTCATTTCACACATGTGTATACATATATAAAATAAATTTTCTTGCCTATATATGTTAATTTCATTCTTTCTTATAAGCGAGCAGAGAGAGATATAATTGAATGGCACGTATTGCAATATTAATCCCATACATATTTCTGTTTCTCGTTATATGGTTTCGCGTGTCGTCGTGCATCGACGCCGGCTGTGATTTCTTCCATGGGAGTTGGATATACGACGACGGCGGCGCCGCCACTCCTCTATACAATGTTTCCATGTGTCCCTTCGTCGATAAACAGTTCGACTGCCTTGGAAACGGAAGGCCGGACAAGCTCTACCTCAAGTACACATGGAAGCCCACTAAATGTGAACTCCCCAAGTACGTATATATGTATACTATAATAATACTAGCTACCTCTAATTTATTTTCTTTCAATTCAATTTGTATAATATTAATTTCGTAGTGCAGATTTAGAGGGAAAGATTTCTTGAGGAGGTTTAAAGGGAAGAGAATAATGTTCGTGGGGGATTCTCTTAGCTTGAACCAATGGCAATCGCTCACGTGCATGCTGCATGCCTCAGTTCCCCAATCAAACTATACTCTCTCAAAAATTGGAGGCCTCTCCACATTTTACATACCGGTTCGCTTCTATTTAATATATAAAACTTATTTTTTCTTGAATTTATATATATATATATATACACACAAATACATGGGACTAATTAATCAATTAATGTCATTGAATATTAATGTAGGACTATAACGTCTCGTTGATGTTATCTCGAAACGCGCTTCTTGTTGACTTTGTTATAAATGAGAAGAAGGAGAGGATTTTGAAGGTGGATTCCATCGAGATTAATGGCAACTCATGGAAAGGGTTTGATATGCTTATATTCAATACATGGCATTGGTGGGTTCACAAGGGAAGCCAAACACCGTAAGAATTTATTTTATAAGCTGGTTCTTCGATCAAATTAATATGATGCTTCAATATAATGGATATAAAATTATATTATATGGTTTCTTATTGTGTATAATATCGATCATGACATGCAATTAGTGATTCTAAACACAAATTGATCATGACATGCAATTAAGTGATTCTAAACACAAATTGCTAAAGTATGAATCATATATAACATATATATAGTAGTGATCGAAAAGCCAATTTCGATTTAAGTTGTTTTTGTTAATTTCTAAGAGACCGATGAACTGCATTATAATTATATTTATACTTAAATCAGATGGGACTACATACAAGTAGGTGATAAGCTTTACAAAGACATGGATCGATTAACAGCTTTTGGTATGGGGCTAAAAACCTGGTCCAAGTGGGTGGATTCTAACATCAATCCTTCCCAAACTAAGGTTTTCTTTCAAGGCATCTCACCTACTCATTACAAGTAAGCTTCAACTCTCTCTCTCCCTCTCTCTCTCTCTCTCTCGATCTTCCTTCTTAATTATCAAGTGGTATATTTAATTTTATGCAGCGGCACAGAGTGGAATAATGCATCATCAATTAATGGAGCAACATGCAACGGAGAAACGCAGCCGATCAGCGGGTCGGTGTACCCGGGAGCGGCAATGCCAGCAGTGGCGGTGGTGAAGGAAGTGCTGAGCAACATGACGACCGCGGTGCAGTTGCTGGACGTGACGACACTCTCAGCGCTGAGGAAAGATGGCCATCCATCAGCTTACGGCATCGGAGGGAGCAAGGGGAACGACTGCAGCCATTGGTGCCTCGCCGGCGTGCCTGATACTTGGAATCAGTTGCTCTATGCGATTCTCCTTACTAACCGAAAATCAAAGATATAATAACTCATCTTCAACCTTTTCAGAACCTTCCTTTTTTTCATTTTTTCGGATTTTCATCATCCAATTTCTGCTCATCTCTACATACCCGCTCTATTAGGCCGATTATGTGATGGAAAAAGGTATATAATATAGCAGAGACAGCGGAAAATGCCCACCGGAATTTGGCAGTTTTCTTGTAGCGTGCCAACTGCTTGAAAAAGGCTCGAGCAGTGTACAAACCATTGGACGATTGATGCACACGAAGCTAGCAGGATAAGAAACACTCAACACTCATTCAAGTCACAATGTAAAGATTTGTTCTACTAAATTGTTTTTGGAAAATTCAAGTTTGTTATGTGCATTTTTTGTTGATTAATTATTTTTCAACATAATTAGTTTAATATATAGATTGCTTAGGTTTCCAGCTATAAACTAATTTGCCAATTTGATCACCCGACTACAGCAAGATTGGTTCAATTAGCTTAAGAGGTTATTAGTCATTGAAACACGACTCTAAATTGGCAATTTCTTGATTTGGGCTATTCCAAACAATATGTTGACGATTTTTCGATTCTAAATTTGAACTTGGAGGTTTCTCCGAGCTTCAGGGGTGGACTAATTTAGTATATCTTAGTGGAATCTATGCATGGAGACTGAGTGATTATTGAAATGGGAGAAATGCAAATGAGGATCATACTATCATAGTTCAAGAGAAGACAATAGATACATAGTTTTAGGCTTACATTATTGATCTCTAACGCATCAAGAAGCCATGTCGAGCAATGGCAATTTCAAAGGCTTGCATCCGTTCCCCTCTGGCCAACCCATTGCGATCATAAGAGGAGATCTCTGTTATGTTGAGATCTGCACAAGTCTTTATAAGCTCTTCCCCAACACGCTCGGCCGCCTCCTAAAATCCAAGAATTTGCTACTACTTATCAAGTAATTTGAATAGTATCCCATTTTCATTTTGATAGACAATATGTACATATATATACTTACAGCAGTAGAGCAAGATGGATCCTTGCGCATTGTCTTTTGCAGAGTGCTTCCGTAAAACAAACACTTGTTATTCTGGTCATCTACCAACATGGCATACAGCTGCTTATCCGAACAGAACACTGAAAGCCTTGGCCGCGCGGCTGTCCCATTAAACTGTTTGAAAAGATATATCAATAAATAAATAAATGCAATCTGATCACCATTTCATGTTACCTTTTTTCTTGATCTTCTAATGCTAATTTTGGCACTCTCCAACCGCTGGTTCGCTCTACCTTCAATCTTCATGAAAAGATCTGGATAAAGGGTCAATGTACAATGAGTATTCTATTTCTGGCACATAAATTCTTGTTTCTATATGCACAAAATGTCTCTTCTTACATAAAGAAAGCACAGAATAGAATAGAGATAAGAGTTGCTTATATATATGCTCACTTGCAGGGCGGAGAGGAAGGGTATTTGAACTACTAAGACGATTTCCGAATATCCCACAAGCCCGGAATCTCAATGCATCGATACAAGAAGCAATCGCCATCTATATTCCACTGGCCCACTTCAAACTTCTTTGAGGCATTTAATCAAACATATCAACTGCAACTGAGATGAGGGAAAAGTCGAGACTCGAGAGTGAGACCGCCGTTTATTTTCAAAACAAATTAGCAAAAAATGGATATATTTTCGTAACCCCCTTCTAGCTTTCTAAGCAACAAAAATCCCCAAATCCCTAATCTTCTTCCTCCCTCCTTTAGTGTTAGAGAGAGATAAGCGCCGGTGTGCGAGAGAGCAGTTCGAATCAACTCCTACACATTTTGTATTACATTCGTGGTGTTTCATATTTACTATTAAAATATAAATTTAAAAATAATTGTTATAAAAATCTAAATTTAACTTAATTATGTAATATAATAAACAGTTGCCAATATTTATCACAAAAAATTGAATTAAAATTTTTATAAATTCTAATTATGTAATATAATAAATAATTGTTAATTAACAATAGAAACTATAAATAATTATATATTCTAATTGGGTATAATTAAAATTATTTTTTTGAGGAAAAATTAAAACTAATTAATAATTATAAAATTAAATTAAAATATATAAATTGAAATCTATACTAATATAAAAGGTGTGTTATTTTACATTTTTAGATTTACCTATTATAGCCTTATTTTATATTTTATTTAAGGGCAATAGCCAATAATGCAATCATCTAATATTATTTGTATTATAATTATTTTATAATCTTGAGTTTACCTATTATATATAGTACATTATGAAATAATTAATTATACATATTATATTTTTACTCTATTTTAATTCAATTTTAAAATTTAAGTTAATAATTTCACTAATTTGTGTCTCTATGTACCAAATTATATAAAATCGAAGTAGAGATTGTAGTTGGAAAACGGTTTATCCAAAGCCTTATCGAATAAAACCACATCCAAAGACAACGTCAAATTTATATTTAGTAATGAAATGAGATGTCCATTAAATTATAATATGGTTGTCATATAGAACTATATTTTATATCAAATAATTTATTTTAAGAGAATTATCAATTCAGGACCTGAAAGATGGGCAATCTATTGTTTTAAGACTTGAAAAATGAAAACTCTCAATTCAGAATCCGAAAGATGAAAAGTATCAATCCGGGACCAAAAATCACGAATTTTGATTTTTTTTTAATTTTTTAGCAATTTATTTATTAGATTTAATAGATAATTAATAAAACAATTTTCATTGAAAATTAATATAAAATTAATTAAAAAAATAAAAAGAAATCAAAATTCATGATTTTTTAGATCGTGGATTAACAATTTCATCTTTTAGGTCCTAGATTAAGAGTTTTTATCTTTTAGATATATAGGATTCACGTATAGATTACCCATTTTTTAGGTCCTTAATCGACAATTCTCCTTATTTTAATATGGCTAATATTAATTTTCATAGAAAATTAATATAAAATTAATTAAAAATAAAAAGAAATCAAAATTCGTGATTTTTGAAGTTCTGGATTAACAATTTTCATCTTTTAGGTCCTAAATTGAGAGATTACCCATCTTTTAAGTTCTGAATCAACAACTCTCCTTTATTTTAATATGGTTAATATAATTTTATTTTAAACTTGATATTTTATAATTATAATTTATCTAATAACTGTTAATTATATATATTATAATTTATTTAGTAAAATCATAATAACTGCGTGCAACGTAACGCTACGCACGTCATCTATACTAGTTGAACAAAAAAAATTAAAATAAAAACTCGTAATCTAACAATAGATCCAATATCTACGATCCTATTTAGAAAATAATGTCCATGATTTTTTATTTTATTTTTTTCTTGTTCATGATTTTTAAGGATTGGATACAAAAATCTGGTAAAGAATTTATTTTATTTTAATTAATTAATTAGGGTAATTCTAAACACAATTCTCAATTTTCTCTTTATAGCCCCCATAATTAATATAATATAAATATTAATTAAAATAGTCTTTTTTACCCTTTATTTTATCTCTTAAACCTAATAAAATTAGTATAGCCCCACCCCCATTTAGTGATAAATTTATTTTGCTAACCACATGTTATAATCTTAGTCGACTATTCATCCCCCAGTTCCCAAGCACATGTTTTACCCAAATAAATTATATGTCCACTCTTCCAAATGTTATTAGTTGTTTTGGAATTGCATCATATGCACACGATCTTTAAATTTTTCGTCAAGGCATAAACAAATAATCATGAAATTGGGGCAAACAAAAATATCATGATATTTATTGCAATGAATTGTTGGCTGCAACTCACCCCAATTACAAAGACAAAGTAGAAATCGATCAACTACTCAAGGCATATTGTTTCCATTCTAATCAAATCAGACGAATGTATCTGGGCAAGGGAAAAAAAAAAAAGAAACTTTATAAAAGCCCTAGATTAAGTAACGGAATTGGGAGTATTTTTAAATTTATTTTTTCAAAATCTAATAATTTTGCAGATGGGGGCCATATATATTTTGTTAGAATTTTTCTGGTGCCTCCCTTGGGACTTTAAGTGTAGCAGCCCAAACCACCTCATACCTATAAACTCTCCAAAAGAAGTGGGGAAGATTAATTGATCAATCTATCGAGACGTTCTCGTTTCTGCAAATTCAATTTTTTTTCCGCAAGCATAGCCCCCAAGAAACTTGTTTTTTTTTTCTCTTAGTTATGGAGAAGTGTGGGGCTATATGAACAAGGGGTTTTGATATTTTTTTTAGAAATTTAGAAGTTTTAAGGGTTGGGACTAAAGGATAAAAATGTCTTATCATATTAGAATTTATATTTTTAAAAAATATGGGGCTGTAAAGAGTAAAACGGGGGCTGTGTTTAGAATTTCCCATTAATTACAGGGCTATAAAAAAAATTAGTCCAGTTCATAAGAAAACGTAGGCCCGCGGCCGCTGGTAACCACCCTATAGATCTTGATAATTAATATACTGATTGTTAGTTTAATTAGAGATTTAGAGCACCATTAGTCTATACCCTTTTATTTTGAGCTTCCTTTCTTCCCCAACCAAACTATTCTGCAAATAAAAAAAATGGCAACTTCTCTCTCAACTCCCACCACTCTCTCTCTAAACCCCTCACTTTCTTTCTCCAATTTCCCTAAGCCCACCTCAAAAACCATCTTCTTCCCTCCAAAGTCAAATCCCAAAACCCCAGTCTTGAAGAAGAAATTGGCATCCCAAATTCAAGCATCATCGGCTGATTTTGCTCCAGGTATCCTGCAACAAGCCATTGAGCTGGTCAAATCCTCGCCGCCCACGTGGCAATCCGCCCTCCTCGCCAACGCCGTGATCTTCATTCTAGGCTCCCCAATTCTTGTCTCCGGCTTATCTCCCTCCGGATTTGCGGCGGCGTTCTTTCTTGGAAGCCTCACATGGCGCGCCTTTGGTTATTCTGGGTTCCTCCTAGTCGCAACTTACTTTGTCATTGTGAGCTGAAAATCGTTTTTTTCCCCTCTTTTCTCTGTGTTATGCATACGCGTGTGCATGAGTTATTAACTCGAGTTTTGAACTAAATAAAGGTTTGTGGGGGTTGCTGAAGCTATAGGAATTTGGAATAATTTATGTGTGGTTTTAGCATTATCCTAACTCTCAAGGTCTGAGTTTTAAAGCAATTAGAAAAAAAATGCTTTTTTCTTGTTTGGATGGTCTTGAATACATTGGCGAGATAACATAAGACTGCTTTCAGTTCAGAATCATAATTTTGCAACGTGCTTTCGTTAAGAGCATAAGTTTATCAGCATTTGCACCTTATTATATGTATGTCGAATTTCGTATATCTATTTTCAAGTATCGACACTGTTATCAAATTGGCTGATTTTCTATCCACTTAAGTAGAAGTGTTATGTAATGAATATATAATTTGCAGGGGACTGCCGCTACAAAAGTGAAAATGGATCAGAAGGAGGCTCAAGGGGTTGCTGAGAAAATGAAAGGAAGGAGAGGGCCGGGAAGTGTGATTGGATCAAGTGCTGCCGGCTGTGTTTGTGCACTCCTCTCAATCTCCGGAATTGGTGGAGGGGCACTAACACGCCTATGGGAGCTTGGGTTTGTTGCGAGTTTCTGTACTAAACTCAGTGATACTGTCTCAAGTGAGATAGGGAAAGCATATGGCAGAACAACGTCAGTTCAACTCTTTCGCTGTAGTTATCTGAGTCTGTTTTGATTCTATTGCAGCTATTCGCCGAAATATTATAACCACTAAAGAGGATAAATAGATAAGTTCAAAATAAGAATGGGAATCGATAGTGAGAAGTTTAACTTCCTTATTGAAAGTGAACTTGTGACATTATGTTGATACTCTTTTCTTTGATTCTTGCAACTAATCGTACTCATTCACATCTACAGTCCAGGATTAGCTAGCATGTCGCCTACATTTTTTTCAAAATGAACTTAGATCTTTCAGAATATATATTCTCTTTGAATACATCTATTCTATCTGGTGAATGATTGTTGTATTTATACTTGTATATACTTGTTAATTTGTTGACTACTTTTCATTTTAGTTACCTAGTGACAACATTCAAGATAGTCCCAAGGGGTACCGAAGGGGCCGTTAGCCTTGAAGGAACTTTTGCTGGAATTCTCGCTTCAGTTCTTCTTGCTTCTGTTGCTTATGTTCTGGGTCAGGTAAATATTTAGATGCCGTCTCTACATCTTCCACGAATTAGATACATGTAATCCTCATCCCATAAAGTAATGGATTTTGGAATTGAAAAATTGAGGTGAGCCTACTATCAGATGTCACACTTCCAGGTGAACAACTGCTGATAATGCCATGTTAAGTGAACAACGACATAAATGTTTATCATAGTGACAGCTTCTGAAAAAATGATGTGCAAAAAAGAGCTAGATCTGGTCTCGCAAACTGTTGTTAAACAAGCCATTTCACATCTAATAAATGTTAGGGGTTCAAATCCCTCAATCCTTTCTTCCACAGAAGAGCTTTTAAACTTGTAAAACCAAAATTTGTCATTTCACACACTAATGATAGTATGTTATTTTTCTTCTCTGGCACCTGACAACTGATGAAGAATTATGTCTGAACAGATAAACATACCACAAGCCATCATATGTGTAATTGCTTCCCAGATTGCTAATCTTGGAGAGAGTATTATCGGTGCTGTATTCCAGGAGAAAGAAGGATTCCAATGGGTTAGTCATCGCCTTTAGCTTGTGACCTGCTCTCTTGCTTTCTTGTTGAATTATGTTTTCTATTTGATTTAAGAAATGGTTCATTGCAGAAGATATTTTTGTGTTCTTGGTTCATATAAGAGTAATATGTGCACCATCCGCTGCGGAAAAGTTCATTTTAGCCTGTGTGTAGTATATGCATATCTTGTAAAACCCTTTGCTCCAATGCATGTGTTGTTGTGGGCAGGCATACGGGGAAACTCGTGAATATTGAGGAAAATAGGCATTCTCTGTTCATATATTTGTGTGTTGGGAGTATCCCTATTCTTCCGTGCAAGTGTAATCGTGTGGTGCATGCATATATACTCGTGAAGTATGCATATCTTGTTGTCTTGTTGGTGTTTAAACTGGTGCGGTGGTGTCTATTTTGTGTTGAGCGTTTTCTTTTCTTTGTTTCTCAGCTTAACAATGATGCCGTCAATGTCCTAAATATATCCATGGGCAGCATTTTAGCAATCCTTATGCAGCAACTAATCTTCCAAAACTGGCTTACATAGAAGCTGGTACTCGACAGCTGACTTGCATTACTCGCAAAATTAATCATCAACGGATCTGCTAGAAGCCTGCCCTTGAACTTGAGCTGGTTGACGCGATTTTTCTGTAAAAAATGTGTTGACACAACAAAGAAGAGATGCAACGGCCACGGTAATCAGGTTCTTCTCCCAGTTTACAATTTAATAACCTCACCTTACACCGAACTTTCTCCTCCCTTGAATGACTGCGTGACTCTTCTGAACTTACCTTTTGTCGCGTGTGATTCTCAGGAGGTCCGGATGCCTTCCACAGTCTCAAGATGTCGGGAAGTTTCTATTAAATTGTTTTCAACAACAGCAGCTTGGATTCTGGAATCAGAATCAGAATCAGTGTAGGATTTGAAGAAGAATTCTGTAAAAAGTCCCGTAGGATTAATACACAATTTTATCTCTTGTTTCTTTACTCATCGGAAGATAGACTTACGATTTCAGAACTTGTTGAGAGATCACAACACTTCCAAACTTCACAATACTCGACTAATTCGATCAGATCCCTATGAGCACCCGACTCTCATGTAGAAACAATAAAGACAGAAAAAACACCCACCACCAACATTACTCGTACTCCATGTCTATTTCTCTTGTATGAGTGGAAAGCATCAGAAGTTCTTCTACCAAAAGTTAAACAAACATGATTGAACGCCTTTTGGATCAAACACGGTGGAATAACAGTCAAAAGACTCACAGCTATACAGACAGTAAAAGTACCTATATATCAAGCCCTTATTCCTTAGCTATTACTGATTCTGTTATATGTCATGGGGAAACTTCCCTGAAAGAAGAGGTCTGGGAACACTACAACGGAAAAAAAAAAACAATTCTACTTGCATAGAAAAGCAACAAACCACAAATCAAGCACCAGTTGCCAAAATCACCCTGCAGAATGTGACCCTTCTTTATAACTCTTGGTAGAAGTGAAAAGTAGTCCAGAGGATTAATCAAAAACGCTTCCGTCGCTTGGAGCTGTCTCCATGTGAATGATGGTGGTGAAAGTTCTGCATGTGTGATGAGATTATATCAGGCACAAAGACAGTGGAATCACATAGGATCTGAGGAGCCTTGGGCCAGTAAAGCCCAGATGCTGTAGGGGGAGAAGGAATCTCCGGCACTGCCCAAAATGTATCTGGTGCCTGTCCCATGCACTCGTCACCCTCAAGCTCCGCATCAGCAACTCGTAGAATAGGGGAGCAATCAGGATCTCCAAATTTTTCACAATCAGCCTGGCAGAAGTTTTTCAAAGGTGATGTTAAGGTCATTTACAATGATTTTTTTTTTTTTAAAAGTATTTAGGGAAGAACCATGTTCCTCTTTATCACTGAGGGATGAGCAAAGGTCACATGTATCAGACAAAACTATGATTAGTCTGTATGGAGTACGTATTTTAAACATTATTTATCGCATATTCTTTGTCATCAGTGTGGTGGCATCAAATTAGTAAATGGAAGCACCATTTATCGCATATTCTTTGTCCTCTGACCACTGATGTTCAGGGAAATAATAATATGAAAATGAGTACACCAGAAAATAATCATGTAACAATGCTAGTCCCTTTCGGTTCAACAGCATATACAGTAGATATGAACAGATCGTACCTTAGATGAGATGCGATCCATAAAATCATAATTCTGATTGTAGTCACCAAGTTCGAGAAATTCTTCCAACTGCCATTGCGACATACTTCCAGTTGTGGAACCTCCAGTAAAAGGCAGCTTTGATGATGAAAAATCCCCACCTACACTAGCTTGGATGGGGAGACTTTTACTGGATTGATCAGTTGTTGATGCTTGGGTGGTCCTCTTTGGAGCAGGAGGAGAATCTGGTCCTGCGGTTCGTGTTTTCCCCGACGGTGATGATGGGCCAGGTGCGGTTGCTTCAAGGCCAACTTTAACTCCAGTAAGCAAGAACCTCTGATGAGCAGAGACCAAGGGATTCACAGTGTGCACGGCAACATCACATCTTCTGCAAAGTAGAGATCGGTCCTCCAGGCAAAAGAAATAGCCGACTGTTTCCTGCAGGCATGGAGTCCCATTGATAAAACCTACTGCTCGGGTGCAATAAAGAATGAGCATGTTATGTCTATATAGGTAATGTAGGCTAGTCATTGAACTCAAGTCACTAATGAAATTGAAGACAGAAGATTCCACATGAAATCCCCAAGAACAGAGAATCAAAGTCGGGATACAATTAGAGCAATGAATAACATAATATCAACATAACGTTTGATATTTCAGATGGTACAATTCAGATAAACCCCCCACCCCCAATCTCTAGGTAAGATCTCTCTCCTCCTCACTTGATAAGATACACTCTCAGGAACGAAGGACTTCGACTTCACATTACCCTTCTTTTGATGTACATGGAGAGGGGCAATACACGATACCACTAAATTATGGGTCTAAAAATATCTACTCAACTGTGCAAGTGGAGATACAATCCTGATGGACGAGATCACATGCAATGCATCCTTCCCTCCTCATCCACCTTCACTAAAGGCCAGTCTTCGACTTAACATCAAGACACTATTCCCACCCTCCTCACCTGAAAAGACTAGATTCATCATGATCCCATACAAAAAAATAGATCACTTGCCACACTTCCCATCGACAATGCAGACCTAAGTCCTAAGCAAACGCAAAACTCCAAAAAAAGTCATCAATGTGATAAGTCCTACTAAATAAGCATAAACTTGTCATAACCAAGTAAGCAACAGTCGACTCAGAGGCTCAAATCATACCATTGTCCCCGACCGAAATAATATACTAATTTAGTAAACGTGTGATGATCAAACCTAAACATATTAGTTAACAAATAAACATCTATTGCACACACATGCCGTTAACTAGCCAACCCGAGAGGGAAAATGAGTCTATCAATATGTTTTAAGTGTCACTGTCAATGAGCAATAGATGAAAATAAATGTGTGCACCGAGTGAAACATAACAGCTCGGACACAGCCACCACCAACCAACAAACATAAAAATAATATCACATAACACTGTATCCCCACAAACAAAATATCAGCTCCATCATCACATATAAACTATTGCAATTGTCACACGCCCCAGAAATATACTTATCGTTCACCAATACTTGCCCAACAAACAGATAATTCATTTTTACCCATGCAGTAAGCAAGTATTAACTCAATCCCCATCCAACCAAACTAAACTCTAAACAAGCTAAACTAAAAAAATGGATCTTGAAAAAATTAAGGAAGAAAAATTGAAATATTTTGAATATTCAGACCTGGCATATATCACACTTGGGCATGTGCAACGAAGATGTAGAGAGAGGAACCCTCTGGTGTTTACTGGCGAGCTTATTGGCGGCATGCACTTTCTGGTCGCAGTCGCCACAAAGCGCCGCCTCGTCGGCGCAGCAGAGCACTTTCGCCTCCGCCGCTTCACACACGTTGCACTGAATCTTCATCACCACCAGCACCAAACAAATTCCGACCTCAAGAAAAAAAAACTTACCAATACACGAGCAGAACTATCCTCCCTATGAAACCGGATTGTAAGAAGTAGGAAGATCGTTCCGGTGGGGATTATGGAGGTGAATCAAGTGAGAGAAAGAGAAAGTATTACTGTCCTAGACTCCTACAGTAGAGCCTAGAGGGTTTAAGAAGGCATGCTCATTCTTGAAGGGGTTATATTTTGATTTTTATGTTTCAAAAAAAAAATCTTGTGTTTTAAGTAGATACACTATAATTTTTCATTTCTCGCCGTTTTAAATTTTAATATATATATATATATATATATATATATATTATATATTATAGGCTGAGACATTGTGGTAAGGCGGTTGGACACGTGTCTCCTTGTGAGTCCATGTGGCAGGGGGTTCGGGCCCCTCAACTCAACTTGTATAGCAAGTCAGATATTGTCGGGGTCCAAAGATATCTTAATAGTTAAGAAACGTGACGATTTCCGAGTTATATCTATTTATATAAAAAATATTTGTAGTAAATAATATAGTATACTTGTATTATATAATTCTTTTTTCATGAACAAAGAATTACTAGGAGGAACACCGCTAAAGGTGAGTTTTGCTCATTTTTGCCAAAAATAGAATTTTGTTACTTGTTACTGTGTTTGATAAATTCAACTTTTGTGAAGTAATCTATTTTTATATAATTTGAGTCATAAATCAGAGATATATGAGATTTTTTATTACAAGTATTCTCATTTCATCAATAGATCACCCCGAATGAAACTATTATTTAATTTGCCGAAATTTTATCAAGAAAATTTGAAGTTGAATAAAGAAGAAAAATGAAATCATCTCTAATACATTAGAGTAGTAGATGTAGTTATAGAAATAGTTTTGAGTAAAACTAGAGGTAAAACTCAAAATCAAGCAGCTCATAACCTATTAACTCACTTTGTCCATATCACTAAATTAATTAAATAATATTATTTTTCAAATTATTAAACTTTGGATTGTTCCTCAAATTAGATTTCTCGTAGATTGAGGGTAAACTCGAAATATAAAATGAAAATTTTATTTTATTTTGGATGTGACGGCTGCAAGTGTGACAGGTTCACGTTTAACGTTGTTAGTAGGATTCAATTTAAAATTAAAAATTTAAAGTATTCTATATTTTTTAGATTCTCTTGTATCGAAAGTAAAGTCAAAATATAAAATAAAAGATTTATTTCATATTAAATGTGGCGGCTGCAGATGTGACAGGTTCACGTTTAATGGTGTTAATAAAATTTCAATTTAAAATTTAAAGTTTACATTATTCTACCTTTTGGCCGATTCAAAGGACATAAAAGTTTTTTTTTTTTTTTATTAAGCTGAGTCACTACAAACTTCACAAATCACACATGTTCCAAGCATATATAAGAGACCAAAAGATGAGTTGGAATGGAATAACAAATTAACATCACATGCAAAATAAATAATTATATAATTAATCACGAATTTTGATTAATTATATCATACATTGATGATTAAATTAATAAATTTATCTCAAAAATTTAATTATGATGACTGAAAATTGACTTAGCCCGCTCGCCATTGATGTGTAATATGGCATGAAAAATCATAATATGAATATTACACCATATATCACAAACTATTCAAATTTCCACAAAAATTTCATTAACTGTGACTAATTACACTACATATATATACATCCTAAATTATTGACAAATTAACGGATTTGTTACGATGGTCAATTCCGACAACTAAAAATCAATGTTGCTAAGTCGTTTGCTCAGGTGTAACTTAACGTGAAAAAAATGATCCAACTTATAATGAAACGATCTTGTTTTGATTAATAAAAAAGAAAGAAAGAAAAAAATATAATCACAATTAATTGCGACCCCCCATGTAGGGATACTTTAGGCTTAACAGTAAAATGTGATTAATAACTTGTATTTTTATGGAGTATGGGGAGTTCTTAACATATTTTTAATCTTTGATATAAACGGAGGAGACTAAAAAATCATGTTTTTACTCACACATTCGGTCTGATGGTATTGAGGAGATTTAAATTCGTAACATGTGATCTTTAAGCAACCTCATTCCACCATTAGGCCATCCCCATCGGGACCTAAAAATCATATTTTTTAATCCGTTGTGAATAGTATAATGTGTTTGTAATTATCACCTTAAGAACTACTACATATGTGTATAAACAAATTTTAAGTATGTTATAATTTGTTTTATATTTTCTTTATAAAATTATTAATTTTATGTTTTTTTCCGACAAAAAAGTATTTGATATATATACTTATTAAATTACTCATAATATTTCATGTATTAAAATTTGTATAAATGTCATATATTAATAACTACGAGATTCTATAGACTTTTCCGACTACACTTAATACCATCATGCATTAATATTATATTAGTATGTCTCCCGCGCGATACTCCATATTATTTTATTTTATAATAATTAAAAAATTAAAAGGAAAACTCAAATGATGATTATATATATTTGTAAATACACATATGTAAGTGTGTGAAACAAATGTATAAAAATGTTGTAATAGATTAAAAAACTAAACTTTATTTTCATAGATATATAATAATTATCATAATTATAATTGTGCTATGCACAATAGTTTATAATATTTTGATATCAATTTTATTGTATACCATTTTTTTCGGATATATTTTTATTTACAATTTCACCCTATGATTTTCCTTTAATATATACTAGTATTTCTCCTATGCGATGCACAAATAATTATTATTTTTTAAAATTTCTAATATTATAATTATTTTTGAATTTTATATGTTGTGTTTAATTTTTAAAATTAATAAAACAATGTGCACATTTGTTAATTAATTAGATAAGAAGACCAATTTTGTGTAGTTACAACAAACAAAAAGAAAATTAAATTTTAGGAACTAAATGAAAATTCATGTTAGAAAGATCGAATTGAAATATTTCAAATGACACAATTTTATAAAAAGCAATGTCTAATTGTCCAAGATTAAAGAATATTTGATTTATTTGAATATATGATAGGCATAAAAAATATAATTATTTAATTATTTTAAAGGATTAAATTGAAATAGAAAAATAATATATTATTATTATTATTATTATTATTATTAAATGAAATCTATTTTTTATTCGAAAAATGTAAGTACTATACAAATCATCCACCTATGCATAAAAAAATAAAATAAAAATATTATAAATCTCAAAATTTCAAGTATAAAAAATAAAAAATAAAATTGCAAAAATTTATTAAAATATAACGGTTATAATCTAAACCGTCATGGAAAATGCAAAAAAAAAACCAAGAAGAAGAAGAAGAAAAATTTACAACAATAAATATCACTATTGTTGTCTATTCACTCAAAACTGTTGTCTATTAATTCAGAATCGTTGTCTATATAAACAATGTTGTATAAAATATAATTATTAAATCATGTGATAGACAACTGTTTATAGCGGAATCTTGTCTATCACAAGATTTTGTCTTGATATATGTATAGATAGATACTAGTATTTCTCATATGCAATGCACAAATAATTATTATTTTTTAGATCTGCAATATTATGATTATTTTTTAATTATATATGTTGCGTTCAATTTTTAAAAATTAATAAAATGATATGCACATGCGTTAATTAATTAGATAATAAGATTAATTTTGTGTAGTTATGACAAACAAAAAGAAAATTAAATTTTAGGAACTAAATGAAAATCAATGTTAAAAATATTGAAATGAAATATTTCAAACGACACATTTTTATAAATAAAAATGTATAATTATCCACGATTAAAGAACATTTAATTTCGTTAATATATAACAGATATAAAAAATATTATTATACTGCAACATAAATTAAAAATATTTTTAGGCAATAAATGTAGACTACAAATCCCCTCTATGCATGAAAAAATAAAATAAAAAATGTTACAAATCTCAAATTACCAAGGAAAAAAAATAGTAAATAAGATTGCAAAAATTTGTTAAAATACAACGGTTGTAATCTACACCGTCATGAAAATTGCACAAAAAAAAGAAGAAGAAAATTTACAACCATAAATGTTACTACTGTTGTCTATTATACAAAAATTATTGTTTAAATATAATTGTTAAATCGTATTATAAACAACAGTTTGTACCAGAATTGTTGCAAAAAACAACCATAATGTTTACCTTGAGGGGTGGGATCACCCTTAATGTTTTTTCTTTTTTGGAGCAAATATCACCCTAACTTTTCCCAAAATATGTAAATTCTCTCCCCCCTACCCCAAAATATTATTTTTTGTACAAAATACATTTTTATTCATTTTTTTATCACTAAAAAATATAAACTCCCTTTAATTATAGACCTAAACTATTATTATTATTGTTGTTGTTGTTGCTGTTATTGTTGTTGAGTTTGTATTTTTGTGAATGAAATTTATTTAAAAATGTATGAAAAATACATGTAACAAAAAAGTAATGAGAAATAAAATTAAATATAAAATTTCATTTCCATGCACCATGCCTATAAATACATGTAACAAAAATAATATAGAATAATATAAATATATACAATAATAATTTACAGTATATATATAGATACATGTAATATAAATTAAATTGAAAATTTCATTTCCATGCCTATTTTAATAAGCATTACTTTTGGCATGGAAGTTTTCATGTATGCATGTAAAAATAAATTAATATATATATATATATATATATATATTTGCACAAAAGTACTATTTTGGGGGAGGGGAGAGAGAATTTGCACTTTTTTTATGTTCAGGGTAACCCGCAGCCCCTGTCTAGATGTGCATTGGGTAAATCATGTCTCTGTGTTGTGTAATAGCCTACAAATCACACAGGGGAGGTAAACCACGTTTGGCAGGCCAGATCACACAGGGGAGGTAAACCACGTTTGGCAGGCCAGATGTGACAGACTCACACCTAATAGTATTGGTGGTGGGATTCGAGCTTGAGACTATTGGCTTCAAAATAACACAACTCCACCAATTGACCATCCCAAGGGGACAATATTTGCACTTTTTGTTAAATATTGAGGTCGTATTTGCTTCAAAAAAAATATTAAGGATGAATATGTCCTTCAAGATAAATGTTTGGGATGTTTTTGCACCATTTTTCTACATAGATAGTTAGATTATAAAAAATCAAACTAATTTTATTTCCTCAAAAATATTGTAAATGTAATTATAGTTATGCTTATAGTATGTACCAATAATATGTTGTAAATGCAGTCGGAGTCGTATAGTTAAGTATTTAATTATTATTAAATATACTACAGTGTTAATTATTATTATTATTACAACTGCAAGACCTACCGAGTCATCTAATCCACAAAATAAATATGTCATCGTCTATTTTAGATTTTTAAATCTCCAACAGCTCGTCAAATTTCTTATCGTTTGAGTGTATATTTGCCGCCTTCTCTGCGAACTCGCAACAAAAAAATTCAACTCGATAACCCTACCTCTTTGGATTCATCGCTTCTGATTGCGTATTTTATCTGCATTTCCGAATTCACCGGCTGTTTTCGGAGTTCATGGCGATTTGAATTTGCACACGGCTTCACTATCCAATTTCTGCTGCAATCGGAATTTTATTCGGACAATTGCTGAGTTGTTTGGTACGGTGCTTTTTCTGCGATTTAACTTCTGGTATATAGGAATCGGACAATTGCTGAGTTGTTTGGTACCAGTGCTCGTAAGCTTTCTGAGTTTTTCTGTGATTTAACTTCTGGAATATAGGAATACCGAATAGTCGCTGGTTGATTGCTTGTTTTGCTAATGTATTCGACACCGGAGGTTTCAGTTGAGCACTGTGCACGATAAGTCTGAAATTGATGTTTTTTACATATTGAGCTTCAGTTTTTTGGGGCAAGAAGAACTACTGAGCTTATCGTTTGATTTCCTTTACTTACTCTGGAATGTGAGAGTTTTAACCTTCACGACTTTTTCTATGCATTACTTTGGTAGTCCAGCAACCTATGTGTTTCCATGGAAATTATGTGAATAAATTAAGTTGATGAATTGCATATGATCTTTTGCTTATCTTTGAGATTTTCATGAGGTTTTGTTCGTTGGAATCTGCGACTTTGTTGTGTTGTGTCAAAGAGGAATTTTGATCTAGTACATTGATTTATGGCAGACCTGTGTAAAGTAATTATTCTTTTACCCTTCCATTATTTGCTTGAACTAGAAAATGATAAACCTCTTGGCTTGAACAAAGTATAGGATTCATGTGCAGAGAGGTATACTAAGCTGTTACAAGATTGAAAACCCATTTATTACATCGTTGCACAGCTTTGTGTGGCCGGAACACTTTATTATAAGCTTAAGTCTTAAGTACGTTTTTGGTTTTTTTCATTACATCTTTCAGGTTTTCAATAGAATGCAAAAGTTGAATTCAAAAGAATGCATAGTTGATTATTAAGCCATTCTGAAACGCCAAAATGAGATGCAATGCATGCTGGCGGGAATTGGAAGGGCGAGCTGTCACCACCACCTGTGGTCACCTCTTGTGTATCCAATATCAATGAATTAATTCAACTCCTTTTTATACATATCAAATTCTTCATTTTGGAGTATTTTGTCAGATTTCCTTAATGACTTTTGAAGGCACTGAAGATGCCAGTAAGATCCTCAGTAATGATGGTTCATGTCCTATTTGTGATCAAGTGCTCTCTAGAAGGTATTGATTCAAAAGTTCAACTTGTTTGTTTTATCCCATGCCTGTAATTCCCAAAAGGATCAATTCTTTCTATAAAATTATAGACTGCCGCTGTTCTGTGATAAACCAAAACTCTTTACCCATCTGGTGATATGAAAGTAGATTTCTATCTTATATTAATTTTATTCGTACGTGTCTAATTTGTAGAACACACTATATGTTTATCTGTGGACTTATATGGTTTTGCTTGGTTTAATTGTCATCCTTTTGCTTGTCAGTCTTATGAAGCCGGTGGACATCAATCCAAATGATGAATGGGTCAATGTAAGGAAACTCTTCCAGAAAGACACTGTCTCTTGATTAGTTTCTTCTTAGTGTATTGTCAATTTAGCCTTTTTAAAGTTAAATATGATCTGCAATGCATTCCATTCTGTGACAATATGACATACTACATGATGTCTCCTGCAGATGGTCATGGCTGGAATATCACCTCAAATATGTATCCTTAACAAGTCAAACTGATGCACTATTTCTTGATATATTATTTGCATTTTATGTGGTCTAGCGTGTCAAGATCTAGTAAAAGGCTGCGAACATAATTCTTCAATTTGTAAATTTGGTATTCCTTGATAGATCCTAGCAATGAAATGTGTATATAGAAGTATAATGTTTTATATTGGGCAAAGAGATGTGGAGATGCAAGTTAAGATGAGTAAAGTAGTGGCTCAGTGTCGGCAGAAATATGAAGCAATGCAAGAGAAACTTTCAGAGAAATTGGAGGAGGCATTTACTGCATACCAGAAAATGACTAAGAGGTGCCAGATAGTGGAGCAAGAGAATGCAAATCTGTCCAAGGATAAACTGGAGCTGCAAGAAAAGTTTTCAGAAAAATGCAGGTTAATCTTTTTCTTTATAATACCCTGCAGTCCTCTTATGGTATCCATTATAATGATCACTAATGAAAATCTTATTATCACTGCCAGGCAAAAGAGGAAACTCGATGAGATGTACGATGAAGCAAGAAATGAAATTGAGTCATTGAAGCGTTCAGCAATTCAGCCAGCAAACAATTTCTTCTCTAGAACAGAACCTGATCTGTTCTCAGATCCAGCCAGAAGGTTGGATAACAGAGGTTCTATTAGGACAGGTAAGCCCGTTTCATGCCATTCAGTTAAAGAGATATTGAAATGCATTTACACTACTCTATAGTTGTTACCTACAGACATTTAGCTTATCGGCGTAACACAAGGTCCTAGTTCATCTCTTCAATATTATGCTAAAATATGGTCTCAAGGTTTAGTCATTGTTGTACTCTTCCAAAAGTGCTAGTCCAACTTATTTGTCGCAGATTGGCCAGTTCTCACTCCTGACACTCCAGGGCCAAAAGATGACATGTGGTCGGCAAGACACAACAACTCTAACTCCACATTTGACATGTCTGGTGGCTCACCTGCCAAACAACCGGCTGTTCCTGTTGAAACTGGTAATCGAATGCCAAGTGCTCACCCTTCTTTTGGCGTTGGGTCTCACCCGGCAAATCCTTCAATGACTCTGAGGAATCTTATCCTTTCACCAATAAAGCGGCCTCAGCTCTCCCGTAGTCGACCTCAACTGTTCATGTAAGCCAGTAACTGGAATCTGAGACTATGTCAATAAATAGTCTCAGATTCCACTTTTACCAAATGGAGGAGTTTGTACACCATAAGCTGGTTGTTAGTTGCCTTAGAGTTGTTGCATGTTCTTTTATTAGGCTTGAATCAATCATATATAGCCACAAGAAAATTGCACCTTTTGTAGGTAGATTTATTCTGATGTGAGATTTCTTTACTCTAGTTTTTCCTATCAATAGAGAATGATCAGCATTAAAATCCCACTCTTGTTTTGAAGTCCCAATTATCGTAATTGAAACAAGATTGTATGATTCAGCATTCAGCAAGTTGATTCTGTCACAATGTAGAACTCCCCAGCACTTATGTTCTGTTTATTTTTCTTGAATCCTGATATTCACCCTGTTCTGCTATGGCAGGTGATGCTGTATTCGAAAAATGAATTGGTCTTTACATTTCGATGGGATTGAAAGGGGGGGAATGCAGGTAGCATGACATCGACACTAATGTAGGTGTAACTCGTAAAACATTTGATTGTCCAGAGAAAAAAACTAGAGCAGAAATTAGGATATGCAACATTGCAATTTTCATCTGAAAGCTACATCAGAAAAAGCATAAATATATAGCTATATATTCATTCACTGCGTGATAACAAGTCTGGGGACAAATACACTTTCAACAGGGGAGCCCTGGATGATAGTTCTATTGTATCTCCAAGCTGAATAGAATGAAACACATGTGAACCATCAATAAACAGGCGCCCCTCTCTACAAAACCAGGAGATATCCATCGCCTCGTATGAATTCACGAACCCATGCATCAAGTGTGAAGAAGACCCTGGAGAAATGGGCTCTCTCACCAAGTATTGCAGCTCCTTGGATAAAATGGGCATTGTCAATCCACCTGCAGAGTGCATTGCAGCCGTTGATCCAGCCGCTGTCGAGACTCTGAGGCCACTTGACCTAAAGTGAAGTAAAGAGGAGGGTTCCGCATCTTTCTTGATCCTATTAATGCAAGAATGTCAATGAGAAGTAATGTAACCAGGTATCACAGTTTGTGTGGTTATAAAAACCAAAGTAGTCTCCCTACCTGAATGAGAATCGAGAAACGGTTGCAGGGCATGGATGTGCCAGTAGAATATCATTTAGGGCATAAGTTGGAATAAGCTTTGAGTTGACAGTAATGGCCATCCGTGATAATTCAGATGGTTCGGAGCGATTCTCAAGGATACTATCTAGTACCTAGAAAAAGAAAAGCACATACATTATTCCAATAAAGTTGAGATAAATTTTCAATATAAACTGCCAGACTAACTGCATAAATCATTGCCAAGCAAGGTAACATTGAGAATACCTGACTATTATATTAACTCTATAAAATTAACAAGATATTAAGGCAATTGGATAATTTATGAGTTCTTTTTTTACATGAATTACGAGTTAATGACAGAAGAATGCATGAATAGCACCTGGAATAACTCTTTACTGGAACAAAGCTACATTAAGTTAGTTACAAGAATGCTCAGGGTCACCACTTTGCAATCTTAGAATTGAGCAACGAAAACTCACAAGATTTAGTGGCTGGCTACATATTGAGAATAAAACTCACAATTTCATAGAACATACAAACATAGCATGTCGATGAAAAAGAAATTTAGGGTTCTCAGAAACCGATAGCTGATAGACTTAGAAAGTGCATTCTAGACCAGTAGAAAGGCAAATTTCATTCTCTAAATAGTTATTTTAATTTCCCTAAGTATCAGGAACTAATTCCTTGATCAGAGTCATACTGTTGAACCTCCAACCAATTAGAATACCAGCGAGCAGCCAAAAGTTTCAACGATACAAATGGTTAACATGGCACCTAACCTGTTCAAAGTTGCTGGAAGTGGCAGCACAAAGATGGCCAGTGCTCCTTGTCGCATCGAATTCTTCACTTAATTCTTCTACCTGAATAGATAATACATTTATTTTGTTACAAAAACAATTGAAGTTTATTTAAAAACAATAATAAGAAAAAAATGGCGTTAGTATTAGAAGTAGCTGTAGCAACAAATACATAATAAAGAAGACACGACAAATAAGGTATTCGAAGATAACAGAGTTCAAATTAAGACATCTAGCCAAGTAAGAAGACAATGAAGTTACTTCTTTTGGTTGAGTGGGATCAGAATTAACTCCAAGAACTGGGAGTGAATCATCAATCAAATGGCTTGCTTGTAATAGTGTGCCATCACCTCCAACTGTAATGACCAGATCTACATCATGGATAGGCTTAGAAAGATCACTCCGGAAAACAGCTTTCCATTCAACTGATTTTTTCTTCAAAATATTCTGGCAGAAGTTAATTGCATTTTTGTGAGCCAACGTCCGGTTGTATAAATATTTCAATACCTGCAATCTCGTCGGGGAAGAAAAAATGTAATGTCATCCAAAAATGCCAGATCAAGTAAACAAAAGCAAGTATTTGAGGAGGCATTAACTTTGCACTAGAAAGGTAATGCCATCAAGTAAGGAACTCATTTTTTTTTTTCAAAACACAACCAACTCAAATTAAACACCCAAATGGGCAGGCAGCTAATATATAAATGAGTCCGACCAACTTTGCAGAATTTATCAACCCCAAATGCTTTTTAAGTTCTCCATAATAGCTCTTAATGGAATATCAGACCAAAATGATACAGACTAATTTCATCATACATTACTTTCTTCATCTGTCAATGTAGTGAAATACCCATATCATGATAACTCGATCACGTATGCTTTATATATGAAACAAATCTACACCAGGACCCATGATTATTCAGGCTGCTAGCAACTTGGAAAAAAGTAGTGAGACAACTATTTTGTGTGATTCTAACAGATTACCAGCTAGAATCATCGAGCAAAACTGGTGATTTACATTCTATTTCATAGTTCATAGTGGAAGGATCATAGTGCCGCTGACTCTTGGCTCATGCAAATTCCTTCCAAAAAGTATTTTCTTCAATTTAGAGTGAACATCCCAATTCTTGAACAATAGGAAATCAGGCTACAATAATAAACCCTGCTCACAATCACCGGTTATCGAAAATCTTGTTCTCCTATCAGCTAATTGATATCAATAGAACACATCAAATAAGTTTTACGCTTATCACACACATGAGCTATCATCATTACCAATCTCTCAAATCCCATTTGCATCTAAAAAAACTAAATAAAAAGAACATCCATGATCCATGGGAATTGTTACATGGTTAGGTTCTACCAATTTTCCCAATTGACGCTCCACTACTTATACCAAGCCAATAGAAACTCATTCTCCCAAAATTGATACAAATATGTGCAATCCAGTGTAATTACTGGGGCAACTAAACAAATCACGAATCAAACACAAATAAATCTCAAAGCCAATAAATAATGCAATACCAACTCTGGGAAGTAGCGTTCAAACGGGCAAAATGCTTGAAGAAATAATTATTGAATAATTATCACTGTAACAGAATGAAACGTAACCAAGATCACGTTAACATCAGCTACAAATTGAACGGTAAACAAACAAAATTACAGGTTCATTTCCCCTTTTTCCGTCTAATCTGACGCTAAAAAATTGATACCTTATGGCGGTTAGAGGAGGAGGAGGTGGTGGAGGTGGTTGTGTGAAGCAGTGATTCAGAAGAAGGGTACACATCAAAGGGCTTCAAGAGCAGCAGCAGTCTCCTCCGCACCATTTTTCTCTCTCTTATGTTTCTCTCACTAGGTAGATTTGCAGGGTGGCTGGGGCGGGAAGGGAAAGGATTGTCCGAAAATTATTTGTCTCATGTCGCTTGTTAAGCATTAATAACTATTTCCTTTCCAAAACAAGTATGTATCAAATTTTCTTCTATATTTTAAAGGAATAAGGGTCAAATTGGCCACTGAACTTATTTGGGGCTCAATTGGCCCACTACAACTTTTTTGGGCTCAATTGGGTCACCGCGTTGTTAAAATCGGCTCAATTGAGCCATCGCGTGACGGAACCCGTTAGGGCTCCGTTAAATGGACATAAAACAACATCATTTTGCTCTTTTTTAACCCTAACCCATAACCCGACCCACCCCTAACCCGACCCACTCGTCCAATTGACCTTGAGCAACGTTAATGGCTGATTGGGCTTCAATTTCTTGTGGAGAAGATAAAGCCGACGGCGAGAAAGAAGGGGGATTACCCCGGCGACATTGAATTTAACAGGGGGAGAACACCTCTGATTTTTCCCCCACGATTTGAGGCGAGCTCGCTTTCGGAGCTATCTGGGCATTGTGGGCTTGTTGTTGGGGTTGAGTGGTCGGCAGCGTCGTTCCAAAAATGAGGCCAACCACCGCATCGAAGGTCGAGATCTTAAAGTCGGCAGAGGGCTCACTCCTTCGTGTCTCATCTGGGAATTTTTGAGCCATCGCAGAAGAACTTGAAGTCTTCCTCGTTTGTTGTTCATGAAGTTTGGAGGAGTCATTTTCTGGTATAGAAGAACTTGAAGAAGGGGCTGCATTGTTTGATTTTTTGTGATTTTTGATTGAAGATCTTGGATGAGAAACTAGATTATTTGGTGATTTTTTTGTAGATTTTGGGATGATAAATGATTTTGGGAACCAAAACATGTCTGGAATCAAATTTTGGGATGATGAACGAAAATTTGAAAAAAAAATAAAATAAAATAAAAAACTAGAAAAAACAGAAAATTAAAGAAAATGGATGACTAAAGAAGATCTAAGGGATAAAAACACATGAACAAGGATTAATTTCATAGGTGTGTGTGTGAAAAGTGTGAGGTAGTGTGTGTGAAAGACGAGTGGGTCGGGTTAGGGGTGGGTTGGGTTATGAGTTAGGGTAAAAAAAGAGCAAAACGACATCGTTTTATGTCGACTTAACGGAGGGCTCCGTCACACGGTGGCTCAATTGAGCCGATTTTAACAACGCAGTGGCCCAATTGAGCCCAAAAAAGTTGTAGTGGGCTAATTGAGCCCCCAAAATAAGTTCAGTGGCCAATTTGGCCCTTATCCCTATTTTAAATTCATATCAAACATTAATAATAAGAATTAATTAATTAGAATTTCAAATCTCATTTATTTATATTCAAACATTTTCTCATTTATCTATATTTTATTTTATAAAAATACATTTATTATTATAAATTTATGAAAAAATAAATAATAGAATATTTCAGACACTATTTTTCTAGTGACTTTATACGTTTTGTTTATCTTAAATTATTTTTAACAACATTATTACAATATTTAATAATTATATTTGAATATTAAATTGTGATTTAAACAACTCAGAATTCTATCTCAATTGTGGATTAAATTATTTAATCAAAATAAAATTATTTTTCAAGAATGCAATATGTAGCTATATCAAGATTATTTTCGCCTTCATTACCCAACGTAACATTATTTTCATGTGCAGCGCATTATCTCTCATAAAATACTCTCCATCATTCAACAAAAATACATTTGAAATTAATAAAAAGGAATATACACTTAATTGGCAGATGATTAAATCAAAATGCATAGTAATTAGTTTGATTGGAATATGCAATGACATGAAAACAAGATGATGAATATTGCGGAGAGAATGAAGTAGTTGCATTTTATTGTTGAAAAATAATTTTATTTCAATGAAATCATACATGTTGTAATAGTGATGCTAATAATTAAGATAAACAAAACGTATAAAATTACTATAGAAATAGTGTCCGAAATATTTTATTATTTATTTTTCATCAATCTATAATAATATATGTATGTTTATCAAATAAGATATAGATAAATTAGAAAATGCTTAAATATGAATAAATTTTATTAGAAATTATAATTAATTAATTTTTACTGTTAATGTTTTAAATGAATTTAAAATATAGAATAATTTTTGACACAAACTTGTTTTTGAGTGGAAATAGTAGAGAGGAGTCTGTATGTCAACAATACCCAACATTAAGTTATTTGTACTTAAAAATACTTGAATGGATTATTCGATCCTAAGAGTAAACATAAAGGATGTATTTGACCATTTTTCCTTAAATAATTAGCGGTTAAATTATACTTGAGTTAATGTGGACACCTTTATTATATCTACTATTTGATGAGAAAACATATTATTTTAAACCATTTCCATCACACACACACGTGTATATATATATATATATATATATATATATATATGAAAAATAGTGCAAAGAATAAATCAAATAAGTGAAATAAATTTAAATATTAAATCATGAAGAAATGTATATAATATTATATTAATTATTGTATGTATTTATGTGTGAATCATTCATCTCATGTTCATGATAGTTTCAAGTAAAGTATTGTTGCAAATAGTCAATCATGAAAGTTCATCTATAGAATACTATTTTTGACATAGGTTATGTACACTTTTTATATGTAAATATATAACTCAATTTTAGTTGAGAGTTTATAGTTAGCATTGATTATTTTATATCAAGATTTATAATTATTTTATTATTATTTAGTAATTTTTACGCGTGTGTGTCATGTGTGATATATGTGTCTAGTTTTAAACTTGTGCATAATTATTTATACCTTTAAGCCATTGGAACGTAGCTTAATGTGGGGCAGTTAGTGCCTGAGAGATTCATATTATGATACAAAACTCGAAAAAGTTAATTATCTGGAGATATACTGAAATAATGTATTTCGAACTACAATATTTAATTTTAAAGTCATGTCATTATTATAAATTATGATAAATATTATTTTATTCAAGCAATTAACCCTAATTAAAAACTGACTTAAGTTTGTGATTATTTTAACATTCAACCATTATTATAAAGGGTCCTCAAAATGTGCAAAATAAAAGTTTTAAGGCTTGATACAATTGAAATAAAAGTTCAAACACTCAACGTGAAACATAGAAAAGTTTGAGAGCTCAATACCGTTAATAATAATAATAATAATAATAATAATAAGGGGCACACTTGTGTGAGACCGTCTAACGGGTCTCTTACGTTAGACGGATCTCCACCCGACCCGGCCATATATATATTAAAAAATATATCGCAGTTGCCCTAATCAGATCACCTCTTCTCCAATCCCCGATTATTCTTCCTCAATACGATGCCGGATTTCGATGCCTTCCTCGAATCGTCCGCCAATCGAACGGTGTCGGATTCAGATCTCACCGCCATCCCTAGAGAAGCCGTGAGCAGAGCGCCGCCAACGAAGAAATTGAAACTCTCACCGACACGGCCTGTGCGTTGATGGAGAAAGTGGTTGAATTGGGGGGTTTATGTGGACAAGGCAATCAGCTTTCAATCTCTTTGCTGCTAACTACCAAGAAAAAAGATTTTAGATTTTCCCAGTGATTATGGAATAGTGGTTTTTTATTTAATTTTTTTTCTGAATTGACTTGAAAATGCAAGTTTAGACGATAGCCGAAAGCTGCCTTTGTTGTGGGTTACAAGGATGTCGTGGATGAGAGAAAGTAGCTCTGTTGATTTCACATGCCAATGAAGCCAAGAATACAAGATGTGATTGAATGCAAACATTTTCTGAATGGAGAATTCCGATTTCTTCTGGCCAGTGCTTTCTTGATCGATGATATATGCACGTTTAATTAATATATTAGTTTTAATTAATTTCTTTCAGATTTTATTAATTCTTAGATCTATTTTGGGTTTTAAGTTTGTAGTAGATCTGTTGTCACAGGTGCGTTAAGGATGTCATTATTGGTCTTACAGTGGAAGATCGAGATCGTGTGTTGGATGTCATTATTGGTCTTACAGTGGAAGATCGAGATCGTGTGTTGGAGATTTTTAGTGACACTTTTATTTATAAGTGTTACTTTCTTTTGTAATTAGTGATACTTTATTTTGTAATCAATAATATTTTTCTCTATGATAATGAAATACATTTTTTTTATTTGAGAATAAGTTTTTATTGTATTCATAGACCCCGATTCTCAACTTGAGATTATGTTTAAATTGATACTTTTCTTTTATAATTAGTGATATTTTCTTTTGTAATTAGTGATACTTTTTTCTATATTAATGAGACTCCACTCCATAGGTGATTCACTCCATCAATAATGATACTCACGTGTGAGTTAATGAAACTTCACCCATAAATAATGATACTTGAGTTAATGATACTCCACTCATAGTTAATGACATTTTTCTATTCTAAATTTGATAATTAATGTTTAATCATCAATAATATCATATTATACTCCACTTCCGAGCAGGGGCGGAACCAGAAATATTTTATGGGGGGGCCTCACTATTTTTATCACGTTTTTTTTTTCTTGCACGCAGTTAAAGAAATATAAGAAAGTTAATTAACGACAAAATTAAGATCTCAAAAATTACAATCATAATAGAGATAAAAATGTTTAAATATTTCTTACATTAAAACAACTCCAAATACAATAAAAATGATCTAAAAATTCGCATTCGATGAAGTAATGGTTGTGCTTGTTTATGAAAGTGGTGGCAATTGATATTTGCGAGTATCCATCGACTGAAACCGCTGCAAGATCCGCTCGCTATCAATCGTCGAAAAAATTTCTTTCTCAATGTACACAACTAAACTGTCATTCATCCACTCATCTCCCATTCGATTTCGCAAATCAGTCTTGATAGTCTTCATTGCAGAAAATGCTCTCTCAACAGAAGCAGTAGCAACAGGTAAAACTAATGATAACTCAATCATACGATAAACTAATGGAAAAACCAAGTACTTACCAGTTTTAACCATTTTCTCAGCAAGACTTCCCAAATTGTCAATCATAGAAAATTGTGGATCAAGCCGCACATTGACAATGTAATTGCCAAGTTGTTGGGGAAGATATAGACAATCATTTGCTGAGAAGTCCTCATGATATAAAGTAGCAAAACGCATAAGTTTATCAACATTAAATTGAGAGAATGAATCTGTTGGATCAAGACATGCTATGCAACTAAGCAACTCGGTACTAGCTTCTGAAAATCGACCATTCATCTCTTGTATAGTTAAATCAACCACCTGACATGGCAATAATATAATGATAAAATTAATTGGGAATAAAAGTTAGAAACAAAAAAGATAAAAATACTTAAAAGTTAGAAATCATACCTGATAAAAAATCTCAACTCGATAATAATGAAAATTAGTGATGATTTCTGCTCTATTCCTCTTATAACCACGTCGTGGTATACTAACTTCCATATCAACAAGAGGCATCTCATTTAATTCACAAAAAGCATTTGTTTGATCAAAAATTTGCTTCCATCCATCTTCCCTAAAGCTTTGTAATTGACATTTCACAGTGTGGAGCAATGAGATGGCTTGAACAATATTTTGGTCTTTTTTTTGCAAGGCTTGAGACAAATCGTGTGTGATTCCCAATAAATATCGCATCAAATGCAACAAAAACACAAACTCATAACTATCCATACGTGCAATCAAACCTTCAACAGTACTTCTATTTTCAGAACAAGTAGCATCATCACGTATGGTTTCAAGCACTTGCTCAACTGAAGGCCACATGGAGCATAGACGAAGCAAAGTAAAGTAATGTGAACCCCACCGAGTATCTCCAGGCCTTGCCAAACTAGTTTCTTGATTTTGACCTTTCCCACTTTCTCTTTCACCATCACTGAGTTCTCTTTCTATTCTCTCATCCTCACAATCTCTGAGCTGGTCTCTTCTCTTACAAGATGCTCCAACTACATTCACTATCATTGAGATGTAGTTAAAAAAATCTTTCACAACCGGAATACCCTTCACAACAGCAACAATGATTAACTGAAGTTGATGAGAGAAACAATGAACATACATGGCATATGGACTTTCTTGCAATATTAAAGATTTCAACCCATTGAATTGACCACGCATGTTTGAAGCCCCATCATATCCTTGACCTCTTAACTTGGATAACGATAAACCATGTTGTGCAAATAAAGCATCAATAGCATTTTTCAAGGAATGAGAACTAGTGTTAGCCACATGCACAATTGCAAGAAATCGTTCAATCACACATCCTTTTTTGTTCACATATCTTAAAACAACCCCCATTTGCTCTTTCATCGAAACATCTCGAGCCTCATCAACCAAGAGGGTAAAAAATCTATCTCCAATATCATTAACTATAGAAAGTGTGATCTCTGAAGCACAAGCATGAACTAATTCTTTTTGAATTTTTGGAGATGTCATTTGATTATTGCCAGGAGCATTTGAACCAAGTACTTTAGAAACTCCATCATCTAGTTGCCCGTACCATTCAAGCAATTCAAGAAAATTGCCTCTATTCAAAGAACTAGCTGACTCATCATGTCCACGAAAAGACAACCCTTGCTTTAAAAGAAAGCGAATCACATTCAACACTGCTGTTAGACGGGCGCGATAAGCAACATCCATCTCTCGGCTATTTGATCGAAACATATTTGCCACGCTATGCCTTTGATCTTGAAAAGACTCGAGTTCTATTCTAGCATAGTTGTGACAACTATTTACCACCCCGACATGACTTGTGAATTTTTTCAATGCCTTTTTCCAATTACTAATGCCTTTTGTTGTAAAGGCTTTTTCTCCATTTCGACCTCCTTTCTTTGAATCTTTGAAAAGATAACACCAAAAACAATAGACTGCATCCTTTGATATGCTGTACTCTAGCCATGTGAATTGTTCAAACCAACTCTCTTGAAAACTTCTTTCATGATCACAATACATCTTTTTCGGATAATTATGGCCAATTGGTTGACAAGGTCCCCTAGTCAAGTACATTCTTCGTACTTGATCTCGAATAGCAATATCAAACTCCTCAATTGGTTTTCGTAGTCCAGGATCACTAACAATATCATTAAGGTTTACTTCTATTTCTCGACGGGGACGATTTCCCACTGATTCATTGACATTAGGTGAATTTGAGAATGATGAAAAGTCGCCCTTACGTTTTTTTGGATAATATTTTTCCATAATCTACATAGAATCACAGACAAATTATATAAATTGATACCATTCATTTACAATTCATAATTAAAATAAATAAAAAATCAAGTTTCAATTCCTAATTAAGTTTTAATCCGTCTGAACTAGCTAACAATTAATAAAATAAAAGATAACATAATCAATAATGATAACATATATGGCTAATCAATAATGATAATTAACGAATATTAAATGCTTAATGCTTATTAAAAATAAATTATATTATATTACAAAATACAAACCTTATGTATAAGAGTAGCATACATTAGAGATGAATCCCTAATTTTGATTTCCGAAGCCAAATTCCAAATCAGGTTCCTAATTTCAATTTTAATCCTAATTAATTTTAATACCTATTTCCAAACCTCAATTCAAAAATCAAAATCAAATCTCTTTCATGATTCTAATATTATAACAATGGTCAATGTACTATGTATATTAATTCAAGTTATCAATTCAAACAAAAATTCCTAACTGAAATTTTAATTAGGCACAATACGTTATACGCACTAAACATAAATATATAAACGATAAACAATAAAACAACTAAATAACACAAAGCATAAGAGCATAACTATTAAATAAATATAATAATGTACAGAAAAAAAAAGAATGAAAGAAAAAAAAACCTCAATCGATCAGATTGGAATGGTGCTGTTTGTACGGCAGCTCTTGATCATCAAAGTGATATTGCAGTATTCGTTTAGATTGAATAAGAAAAACTTTTGTGTGACTTTAAAAATCAAGACTTTTATAGACTATAGAAAAGAACAAAAATTGTACAGTTCACTCCTCGACTGAATACGCTTATTTATTTGGATGAAAAGAAGACAAAGGGATGCAAATGGGTGTTGGTTAATTAATATTTAATTGAAGTAGGACCCACCACCTTACTTTTGACTTTACACATGCTTCCACATGTCAACCTCCAATTTATTACCTCTTCAACTTCATCTCGGCTTCACCCCAATTCACCATCATCATATTTTTGTAAAATAAAATTTTAATATTAGAAGTATAAATTTTTATTTTTTTTTGGTTGGGGGGGGCCAGGGCCCCCACTGGCCCCCCCCTCAGTTCCGCCCCTGCTTCCGAGTTAATGATACTTCATCCATAATTAATGATACTTCACAGACAGTTAATGATACTCACCAAATATATATATAATGATACTTCACTTAATAGTTAATGATATTTCGCCAAATTTATATCTAATGATACTTCGCTTCATAGTTAATGATACTTCACTTCACAGTTAGTGATACTTCACACATAGTGATACTTTACTTTATACCTAGTGATACTTCACTGATTGCGCGTGGGGGCACGTGTAAGACATGCGCCTGGGCGCGAAAATGAATTTTGGGGTGGGTTTGTGTTTTATTTGACCCGTCTAACGTAAGCGACCCTTTAGACGGTCTCATACAAGTTTTTGTCTAATAATAATATGAGAGCTCAATAACAACAACAACAACAACAACAACAGCAGCAGCAACAACAGCAATAGCAACAACAACAACAATAATAATAATAATAATAATAATAATATGTGCAAAATAAAAGTTTTAAGGCCTGATGCAATTGAAATAAAAGTTCGAACACTCAACGTGAAACATAGAAAAGTTTGAGAGCTCAATACCGTTAATAATAATAATAATAATAATAATAATAATAATAATAATAATAATAATAATAATAATATGAGAGCTCAATAATAATAATAATAATAATAATAATAATAATAATAATAATAATAATAATAATAATAATAATAATAATGGTTCGATAAATAAAACTTGGTAATTTAGTTTTTTTTGTGTGTGTGTGTAAATATATCCTTATAATCAAGATCGACTTGTAAAATTATTTTCTAACAAAAAAAAATGTAGAAAATTCTTTTCTAATCATGATTTTTTTATATTCTCAAAAATACCCTTAATGAAAGTGGGACCTGGTTAAAATTGACCAGTAAAAAAAAAGACACACTACATTCATTCACCTGTTGAATACACATACACACTACACACACAAGCTGAAAACACATGCGTGAGTGTTAGAGCATCATACTCATATTTAGAATACCAATATCACGTCATATTCTTATTATTAAAATAAATTTGCATTATGCTCTTCAATTTCACTATGAATAAAGGTAAACATTGAGATTAGTGAGTATATGTATAATTATGATTATAAAATAAAGAACAAAAGTAATAATTAATATGTGTAATTACAGATGGAAATAGACAAAGTTCAACAAAAATATATTAACAATATTAAAAAGTATTTAGATTTATTTAGGTTTCTTATTATTCAAAATGAAAAAATTTAAATATTGTTAGGATTTAAGTTTCTATTACCTGAAATTGGAACAATTTGAATGTTATTTAAATTTATTTAGGTTCCCTATTATTTGAAATGAAACCATTTGAATGTTATTAGGATTTAGGTTTCTATTATCCAAAATTGAAACAATTTCAATGCTATTAGGATTTAGTTTTTCTATTATGAAAATGGAACTATTTGAATGTCAATTATTTGGATTTATTTAGGTTTCCATTATTCAAAATGAAACAATTTGAATATTATTAGTAATTAAGCTTCCTATTAACCAAAATGAAATAATTTGAATATTATTAAGATTTAGATTTACTATTATGAAAAGGAAATCATTTGAATGTTATTTGGATTTATTTTTAGGTTTCTTATTATTCAAGTTGAAAAAAATCAACTACACGCCCACAATTCTTCTACACGCCCAACTCAACCAAAATATTTATTCTACATGCCCACAATTCTTCTACACGCCCACAATTCTTCTCCACCCTTCAATTAGAACGTGCAACACATTTTCGGATTACAAGTTCCATTCCTTAATTTTTTTTATTTTTAAAAATATTTCAAATTGTTTCATTTTAGATAATAGGAACATGTCACACACTTCGGTAATAGAAACACATATCATAATAACATTTAAATGGTTTACATTTCTGGATGATATGATACATAAATATATCCAATAACATTCAAATAGTTTCATTTTCCATAATAGAAACATAAATTATAATAATATTCAAATTGTTCAAGGAACATGTGGTTTTTCAAATTCTAAGTATAAATAATATGCAAATTGTTTCATTTTGAATAATAGAAAACATAAATAAATTCAAATGACTTTCAAATTATTTTAATTTTGAATAATTTGAATGTTTCTTAATCTTGTTTGCTTGATCGGTTGATTACCATCATATCATGATTTGTGTTGTGTTAATTTATAAATCGAGAGAGAAGTTTATCCATTGAACACAAGAACACAAATCACTTTAATCAATAAAGATCGATATATTTTTAATTTCCGTATCATTTTTTATTTTAAAAAATAAAAAAAAATGTTCAAATTGTACATGTTCATTTTGCGTAGTATGGAGTGTGCGTGTAGTGTAGTGTGTGTGTGCATATAGTATAGTGTAGTGTGTGCATGCGGTCCCCACATTTTCATTTGACTTTTTCAAATTTTGAGTAAGGGTATATAGACTTTTGCACCCTTCTGTGGTTAGAAAATAATATTGTATAATTTTTTGTTAGAAAAAAAGTTTGCAACTTGTTTTTGGTTATATAAGATGAAGTTCTAAAATTCTTTTCTAATCAAAGAATGAGAAAATTATTTTCTAACTAATGTATTTTTTGTTGTTCAATATACCCTTAATTAAATGTGGGACCTGGTCAAAATGAGATTAATTACGTAGTCAAAAGCAAAAAACACTATACGCTGTCGTGCAAAGTACACAGTCAAAAGAAATAAAAAACTTAATGCTGAAGCCACAATCTCATTACACGCTAAAGTAAAAAAACTTACTATATGCGTTGGAGACTCACTAGCCGCTCACCAAAAAAGACAACTTACTACACGTTTAAATCTATCTTTACCTTGTTTTCATTCATTTTTTTTTTTGTTTATTTAAACGTGTGCGTGTGATTGTGTATGTGTGCGTGTACATGTATTTGTGATTGTGTGCGTGTAAATGTTGTGTGTTTGTGTGCGTGTGCGTGTAAATGTAATTCTTTGTTGTGTGTTTGTGTGCATGTGTTTTTATTTCTTAATTCTATGCGGAAAAAAATTGGAACATGTGTGAAATATTTTAGATTTTTTTAATCCTAAATATAAAAAAATAATAATAACACAAATTGGATTCCTAATTTTTTAAAAATATTTAGAATTTCAAATAAAAAATGAAACATGTGACATGTTGATTGTGTGCAGGGGCGGAACTGAGGGGGGGCCAGTGGGGGCCCTGGCCCCCCCCAACCAAAAAAAAATAAAAATTTATACTTCTAATATTAAAATTTTATTTTACAAAAATATGATGATGGTGAATTGGGGTGAAGCCGAGATGAAGTTGAAGAGGTAATAAATTGGAGGTTGACATGTGGAAGCATGTGTAAAGTCAAAAGTAAGGTGGTGGGTCCTACTTCAATTAAATATTAATTAACCAACACCCATTTGCATCCCTTTGTCTTCTTTTCATCCAAATAAATAAGCGTATTCAGTCGAGGAGTGAACTGTACAATTTTTGTTCTTTTCTATAGTCTATAAAAGTCTTGATTTTTAAAGTCACACAAAAGTTTTTCTTATTCAATCTAAACGAATACTGCAATATCACTTTGATGATCAAGAGCTGCCGTACAAACAGCACCATTCCAATCTGATCGATTGAGGTTTTTTTTTCTTTCATTCTTTTTTTTTCTGTACATTATTATATTTATTTAATAGTTATGCTCTTATGCTTTGTGTTATTTAGTTGTTTTATTGTTTATCGTTTATATATTTATGTTTAGTGCGTATAACGTATTGTGCCTAATTAAAATTTCAGTTAGGAATTTTTGTTTGAATTGATAACTTGAATTAATATACATAGTACATTGACCATTGTTATAATATTAGAATCATGAAAGAGATTTGATTTTGATTTTTGAATTGAGGTTTGGAAATAGGTATTAAAATTAATTAGGATTAAAATTGAAATTAGGAACCTGATTTGGAATTTGGCTTCGGAAATCAAAATTAGGGATTCATCTCTAATGTATGCTACTCTTATACATAAGGTTTGTATTTTGTAATATAATATAATTTATTTTTAATAAGCATTAAGCATTTAATATTCGTTAATTATCATTATTGATTAGCCATATATGTTATCATTATTGATTATGTTATCTTTTATTTTATTAATTGTTAGCTAGTTCAGACGGATTAAAACTTAATTAGGAATTGAAACTTGATTTTTTATTTATTTTAATTATGAATTGTAAATGAATGGTATCAATTTATATAATTTGTCTGTGATTCTATGTAGATTATGGAAAAATATTATCCAAAAAAACGTAAGGGCGACTTTTCATCATTCTCAAATTCACCTAATGTCAATGAATCAGTGGGAAATCGTCCCCGTCGAGAAATAGAAGTAAACCTTAATGATATTGTTAGTGATCCTGGACTACGAAAACCAATTGAGGAGTTTGATATTGCTATTCGAGATCAAGTACGAAGAATGTACTTGACTAGGGGACCTTGTCAACCAATTGGCCATAATTATCCGAAAAAGATGTATTGTGATCATGAAAGAAGTTTTCAAGAGAGTTGGTTTGAACAATTCACATGGCTAGAGTACAGCATATCAAAGGATGCAGTCTATTGTTTTTGGTGTTATCTTTTCAAAGATTCAAAGAAAGGAGGTCGAAATGGAGAAAAAGCCTTTACAACAAAAGGCATTAGTAATTGGAAAAAGGCATTGAAAAAATTCACAAGTCATGTCGGGGTGGTAAATAGTTGTCACAACTATGCTAGAATAGAACTCGAGTCTTTTCAAGATCAAAGGCATAGCGTGGCAAATATGTTTCGATCAAATAGCCGAGAGATGGATGTTGCTTATCGCGCCCGTCTAACAGCAGTGTTGAATGTGATTCGCTTTCTTTTAAAGCAAGGGTTGTCTTTTCGTGGACATGATGAGTCAGCTAGTTCTTTGAATAGAGGCAATTTTCTTGAATTGCTTGAATGGTACGGGCAACTAGATGATGGAGTTTCTAAAGTACTTGGTTCAAATGCTCCTGGCAATAATCAAATGACATCTCCAAAAATTCAAAAAGAATTAGTTCATGCTTGTGCTTCAGAGATCACACTTTCTATAGTTAATGATATTGGAGATAGATTTTTTACCCTCTTGGTTGATGAGGCTCGAGATGTTTCGATGAAAGAGCAAATGGGGGTTGTTTTAAGATATGTGAACAAAAAAGGATGTGTGATTGAACGATTTCTTGCAATTGTGCATGTGGCTAACACTAGTTCTCATTCCTTGAAAAATGCTATTGATGCTTTATTTGCACAACATGGTTTATCGTTATCCAAGTTAAGAGGTCAAGGATATGATGGGGCTTCAAACATGCGTGGTCAATTCAATGGGTTGAAATCTTTAATATTGCAAGAAAGTCCATATGCCATGTATGTTCATTGTTTCTCTCATCAACTTCAGTTAATCATTGTTGCTGTTGTGAAGGGTATTCCGGTTGTGAAAGATTTTTTTAACTACATCTCAATGATAGTGAATGTAGTTGGAGCATCTTGTAAGAGAAGAGACCAGCTCAGAGATTGTGAGGATGAGAGAATAGAAAGAGAACTCAGTGATGGTGAAAGAGAAAGTGGGAAAGGTCAAAATCAAGAAACTAGTTTGGCAAGGCCTGGAGATACTCGGTGGGGTTCACATTACTTTACTTTGCTTCGTCTATGCTCCATGTGGCCTTCAGTTGAGCAAGTGCTTGAAACCATACGTGATGATGCTACTTGTTCTGAAAATAGAAGTACTGTTGAAGGTTTGATTGCACGTATGGATAGTTATGAGTTTGTGTTTTTGTTGCATTTGATGCGATATTTATTGGGAATCACACACGATTTGTCTCAAGCCTTGCAAAAAAAAGACCAAAATATTGTTCAAGCCATCTCATTGCTCCACACTGTGAAATGTCAATTACAAAGCTTTAGGGAAGATGGATGGAAGCAAATTTTTGATCAAACAAATGCTTTTTGTGAATTAAATGAGATGCCTCTTGTTGATATGGAAGTTAGTATACCACGACGTGGTTATAAGAGGAATAGAGCAGAAATCATCACTAATTTTCATTATTATCGAGTTGAGATTTTTTATCAGGTATGATTTCTAACTTTTAAGTATTTTTATCTTTTTTGTTTCTAACTTTTATTCCCAATTAATTTTATCATTATATTATTGCCATGTCAGGTGGTTGATTTAACTATACAAGAGATGAATGGTCGATTTTCAGAAGCTAGTACCGAGTTGCTTAGTTGCATAGCATGTCTTGATCCAACAGATTCATTCTCTCAATTTAATGTTGATAAACTTATGCATTTTGCTACTTTATATCATGAGGACTTCTCAGCAAATGATTGTCTATATCTTCCCCAACAACTTGGCAATTACATTGTCAATGTGCGGCTTGATCCACAATTTTCTATGATTGACAATTTGGGAAGTCTTGCTAAGAAAATGGTTAAAACTGGTAAGTACTTGGTTTTTCCATTAGTTTATCGTATGATTGAGTTATCATTAGTTTTACCTGTTGCTACTGCTTCTGTTGAGAGAGCATTTTCTGCAATGAAGACTATCAAGACTGATTTGCGAAATCGAATGGGAGATGAGTGGATGAATGACAGTTTAGTTGTGTACATTGAGAAAGAAATTTTTTCGACGATTGATAGCGAGCGGATCTTGCAGCGGTTTCAGTCGATGGATACTCGCAAATATCAATTGCCACCACTTTCATAAACAAGCACAACCATTACTTCATCGAATGCGAATTTTTAGATCATTTTTATTGTATTTGGAGTTGTTTTAATGTAAGAAATATTTAAACATTTTTATCTCTATTATGATTGTAATTTTTGAGATCTTAATTTTGTCGTTAATTAACTTTCTTATATTTCTTTAACTGCGTGCAAGAAAAAAAAAACGTGATAAAAATAGTGAGGCCCCCCCCATAAAATATTTCTGGTTCCGCCCCTGATTGTGTGTGTCCGCATGTGACATGTTGTTTCTGTGTGTGTGTTTAACATGTTGTGTGTGTGAATATTTATTTATTTAAAAAATTAAATAATAATACTTTTATTTATTTAGGTCTCTCATTATTCATAAATTAGAACAATTTGAATGTTAATTGGATTTATTTAGGTTTCATGTTAATAATTAATAAATATACAAAATAAATTAATAATTAAAACAAAAAAAATGAAGGAATGAGACATTCTT
Source organism: Perilla frutescens (assembly GCA_026008535.1). Lineage (NCBI taxonomy): Eukaryota > Viridiplantae > Streptophyta > Magnoliopsida > Lamiales > Lamiaceae > Perilla > Perilla frutescens. The sequence continues at coordinate 23,400,607 of BRKX01000002.1, forward strand.
TCTACAATTTAAAATGAAATGATTTGCGTGTAATTGTGTGTGTGCGTGTAATTGTGTGTATGGACATGTAATTTGTGTAATTGTAATTGTGTGTGTGTAATTGTTGGAAAATTCTATGCTACTCTCCGGGTATTACCTTAAGTGTCACAATCGACCTATTGTGACACTTGAAAGTGTCACAGTCGACCTATTATGACACTATAAAACACCTATTGTGACACTTCGAGTAATGCCCGGGGGGTAGCATAGAATTTTCCGTAATTGTTTGTGTGCATGTAATGTGTTTGAATGAAACGTGTAACATATTTTCGGAAAATTCATTCCTTCAAAAAAATGAAAATTTAAATTATTAATTTATTGTGTTTGTGTGCATGTAATTATTAAATAAATTAATAAAAGAAATTTATGTGTTACACTTTGTAATTTTTTTTTGTGCTCTAAATTGTTCTAATTGTAAATCGTTAAATATATCATACCTTTTGTATTGTATCACATCTATTAGTTAAAAAGTTGGATTTATTTGGTATCTTGTTTGTTTATTTGGTTATCAATTAGAATTTAGTTTACTTTAATCATATATTTCAATTTATTTGAAGGGTTTTTGAATTTATTTGATTATAATTTGGATAAGAAAATAAACATAAAATTTTGATGATGATATTGATTTTTTTTATTTGTTTAATTTTAAATAGAAAATAGAAACAATATTATTTCAACGTTTGAAATTGTAATCATAAATAATTTTTTTTAATAAAAACTAATTAAATTATAGTGAAGGTCCGTATTGTGGGTGCGTGCAGTAAACCAACGTGTAGTGCGTGTGCGCGCGTATAATAGTGTAGTGTGTATGTATTAAATGTTTGACCTTTTCAAATATTCTACCATTTTTTGTTAGAAAATAAGTTTTCAATTTGATTTTTCTTACTTTCATTTTTCACCAAAAAACAAATGTGTGAGTATGTATACCTTCCTAACCATGTTGAAGTTCTAAAATTATTTTCTAATAAAATAATATAGAAAATTCTTTTCTATCCAAAGTATTTTTAGTTGTCCAATATACCCTTAATCAAATGTGGGACCGGATCAAAATAAGACTACACAATCAAAAGAAGAAGAAAAACCATAATGCTGAAGCTGCAATCCCACTACATGCTGAAGGCAAATACTCAACTCACTGCACGCTAAAAAAAAAGCACATGCCCAAAAAAATAACACTCACATCCAGACAATATGTGTAGCACGCCCAACTCAAAAAAAATCATGTAACACGGCCACCTCGCAACCAATATCTCGCTGTCGTTGAGCAGATCTGAAATCTGATACGACCCGGACTGTAATCTAGGACGATAAAAACAACGTAGCGGAAGATTTAAGAATCGAAACACGTCAACTTAAATGAAGAGAACAATCCGACTCGATAAATAATGAAAATACGACTAATCTAGACAACTAAAATACCTAGAACGATGACACAAATATATAACACAAAACCAAGGTAATGAGGGCTGTCTAGAACGAGAATAGGGGCTGGAATAAGGATGGATTTCGTGTGTGAAGCTTAGTGAAGAAGGGCTTGGAGAGGATATGATATGATAGTGATTAAACGAACTTACGGATAAAATGAACGGGCATATAACTCAGACTTGGGGGCTGCCGTGAGGATGGACATCGGTGGAGGGTGGATTGACGGCGATGATGAAGTTGGACGAGTGGTGAAAGTGTTGTGAATCACAAACCGATAGCCTCCTTGAATCTCGAACGTATCCAAGGCTGAAATCTCTAAGTTGCTCCTCGATAGTGAATACCGGTTAATCCCTCAAGTGGATTAAGCAATACCCTTGAATAAGACTTAGAATTGCTAGCTCCAAGAATGAATATTTCGTGCGAAAGTATTCAAAGACGTAAAATATTTGAGACACAATTGTATGCAAAAGTAATTTAATTCAACAATGTATAAAGTATCAATGTAACAATGATCCCCTATTTATAAGCTATGGGGGGACGAAAATAATAAGCTTAAAAGGCCTAAAAATTGATCCAAAAAGGATCTCTAACTATACTAGGAAGATACCTAAACTAGAATTCTATTCAAGGTAGGAAATTGCCTTAAATACAATTCTAGTCAAACCCTATCAACTAATGGACGAAAATTAACAAATAATTAATTAAAATCTGATCTAAATTATAGTCTAAATTAATTAAATAAATACTATAGTCTAAATAAAATTTAACAAGGTCGGAACTACTCGGTATGGGCATATCGACCGAAACTAGTCGGTTTGGGCATACCGACGGGTTCACGCACTTCAACTCTTCATGCACATGCACACATGCACTTATTCTCTTTATATCTTCCATGGTGTGATCTTGATCTTCATCTTCAATTGATAATGCTAAAATCCATTTGGGGCTGCGTCCAATTTCTTCTTCTCCAACTTCAATCGTTCTTCGCATTAACATGTGAACATAACCTTGAAATTGTTTGGCTCTCATACGCGCAATTGGACCTTTGAATGGTGACAGCTCCAGGTTTAGTTCTTCAAGGGCTTGCATGGCTTCATCATTCCTCCCCTGCTGAAAAGAATTCGTCCTCGAATTCAAGGCTTCATCTTGGTCGAACTCAACTGCAGAAAAGGGAAAGAAATTAGTGAGATTAAAAATTGTAGAACTCTTATACTCACCAAATAAATCCATGGGAGTTAAATCAGGTCCTCGTCCGTGCCATGCAACAAGCGTCCCTCGCAGATAAAATGGAACTGGTTGATCATTCTCGTTCATTTCTTTAGAACTCGTGTAAGAGGCTGGACATTTTTGCAAAGCTATCTCGGGATGGAATTTGATCACTCCCTCAAACTTATCTCGCATTGGATGTACAACACTAGGCAAAGAAAACACATTAGTGGCACTGTTCTTATATGTTATTGGCACAATAAACATACTTGTGTTAATTGCCTTGTCGACTCCTTTCACAGAAAATAAGAGGCTGCGAACTTTATCTACGTTTGCAGCTAATCCGGATGAATCTTCATGTGCTAAGGAATCTTCATGTGCTAATCTGGATGAATCTTCATGTGTTTAGAAGTGGTCTTGGTGATGGACAGAGGTGATGAAGGGAATGTATTAGCCATCGAAGGTGAAGAGGGCGGCGGTGATGAAATCGACACCGTGGAGGGGCTGTCCGCGGCGGCTGATCAGACGGCGGCTGCGGCGGTCTTCTTGCGCTCCTCTTTGAACCTTGCTCACATTATTTCTTGTTCCTCTTGAACGGCCTTGGGTGTTAACGGCTTTAAGATGGTGGTTCAGCCGTCCTTCTTGACCGTGTAGGTGTTCACGAGTCCGTCGTGTACAACTTTTCTATCGAATTGCCACGGTCTCCCTAAAAGTATATGTGCTACATCCATAGGAATAACATCGCATAATACAGTGTCAGGATAATGACCAATGGAAAAAGATACATGTACCTGACCGGTTACGCGAACTGTACCTCGATCTGTAAGCCATTGCAAACGGTATGGATTTGGATGCTTCACTGTGGTGAATCCAAGCTTTTCGACCGCGTACTGGCTCACTGCATTGATAACACTTCCACTGTCTATAATCAACGTGCAAGTCTTGTCTTGAATAGCAACTCTGGTGTAGAAGATATTCTCTCGCTGTGACTGTTGCTCAACTTCTCGATTTATGTTCAGACTGCGGATAGAAACCAAACTGACATGTGGAATCTCAAGCTCTTCTTCTTCGAACTCATCATGGACGTATTCTTCAGGTGTGGCGTCGGCCTTGACTGGTTCATCGTCTTCACTGGCTGATTCGAGCTCATTCTGCTCCGTGAGGAATAGAACTCGTTGGTTCGGGCACTGTGCTTGAAAGTGGCCCCAACCTTGGCATTTATGGCACTGAACATCTCTGGCTCGACTGGGGACTGAAGTTGGCGTCGAATGGGACTGATTGGGCCGTGTGAAATTCAGCCAGACGGGGGCAGCAGGTGTAGGATTGGTCCTACGGTTCGGCGGTGGTGTAGAACGGTCAAAACGCCGCTCGGGTGGTCCGGATTGACCTCGGGGTCGAGTGGAGTCCGTAGAAGGGGTAGAAGATGATGTGGACGGCGTATCTTTGTTCCAAGATGGTCGAATAGGGGCTGCATTGTGATGAGATCGACGTCGGCCTTCTCGGAGCTGCCTTTCCACAATAGATGCGCAGTGCACCATATCATCTACACTCGTGAAGTCTCTGAGCTCGACTTCACATGTAATGTCGGGATTCATTCCTTCAATGTACTTGATTTTGGTAGCATTTAAGGACTCTCTTTTTCCAATTCGATTCAAGACGGTCTCCAACTCCTTATGGTATTCTTCAATCGACCGGGTGCCTTGCTTGATCCGGTTGAGCTTCTTCTCAAGCTCTCTCTCATAATGAACTGGTATGAAATGGCCTCGCAGAAAGCCTTTCATCTCTTCCCATGTTTCAACAAGCAGATATCTCTCTCTGCGCCGCCTCTCTTGCTGCATTTCCTACCACGAGGCTGCATAGCCTCTAAACTCCAACGTTACTAACTGGACCTTCTTGATCTCTGAAAAGTCATAACAAGTAAAGATCTTGTCGACTTTACGCTCGCAATCCAGATAGAGGTCTGAATCGTGTAAGCCTTCAAATTCCGGAATACTCGTTTTGATGTTATTGAGCAAACCGTCTCCATCTCCATATATGGGCCTCTCATATCGAACAGCTTGTCTGGCAGGTGGCTTGGGACGATCACGGTGATCATCATGTCTCAGTGGTATGAATTCGGCTTCATAACCATCTACTGCTTCAAACTCGGTCTCAAATGCATCATGTCTGTGGTTTTTCTGAAAAACGGGCTGCCTCGGTGCGCCTCTCTGCTGTGGTTGCTGAACTGCTTGACTCGTAGTTGGTTGAACTGAGAGTTCTTTAATTTTCTCAGCCAATTTGGCTACTTGGTTTCCGAACTCATCCTTCATCTGTTGGTTTTGACGCAAGAAGAATTGTGCTAAGGCGTCAAACTGATACTTTAGATCCCACTGAGTTTTGGATGTGTAGGAAAGATCATCAGGTGATTTGGGTGAGAATGGCTCGACCAAAGGAGGGGTTGAGGCGGTGGCTTCATTCTTGCCTTTATCCATGGTACCTACAAAATGAACAAACGTAAAGGAAAACAAGGATGGATCCTCACAATCTCACGTTCACTCGTTTATTTTCACTCTTGATTTTACCACTCGTGTTTGCACTCAAAGTGTATGGTGAAGGTGTGTGTCGTATATATGGAATGTAAGAGATAGCACTTCTTGTCAAAAGTCGAGGGTACGGATTAATTGCACGAATGTGTAGACTAGTATTGCTAACTAGGATCAACGAATGAGGTGAAGTATGTTGGTGTAGGTGGCGTGTGGCTTATGTGGGGCCGTGGGTCTTAGGTGGCGTGGGGTAGGGTGGTGTCGAGTAGGGTAGGGTAGGTTAGGGTTAGATGGATCCCCAAGGGTGGAAGGAAAGAGGTAGGAAAGAAAAGGAAAGAAGAGTTAGGTAATTTGGAAAGTGTTACACAATTGTGACACAATTCTAAATATCCTAATTGAACTAGACTCTAGAAGGAAGTATCCAAAAAGAAACTATAACTCAAATAGAAACTACCAACTATGAAATAAACTAGAAGGAAAGATCCCAAAATAAAATAAGACTCTAATGGGAATTACCAAATAGAATTAAAACTTGAAAGGAAAATTCCTAAAATAAAATAAAGGGTTAATTGCTAAATAAATCACCACCTTTACACCATTTTGCAAATTAGACACAACGTTTAAACTTAGTCAATTACAACATCACGTTTCAATTAAACATCCCCAATTTTTTCCGACCAGTTATGGATGATGTGTCCGGCCTATTAGCCACGTCAACACACACAACATCATACACGTTGGCAGCCTTTTATTTTTTATTTTTTATTTTATCTATATAGTTTTTATTTTGTTTCTAGAAGATCAACTAGAAGATCAATATGCTCTTTCACCATTTCTCTATCTACAAAATTAGGGATTAGGTTTTTTAATCATGTATATTACATCTCTTTCTGTAAAATTCCTCTTCCGCCGCAAAAATTGACGAGAAAAGTTAGGGATTCGTGGGTGGATTTGTCTTTTGCTGCGATGTGTTTCTCTTATTTCTGAAATGGTAAAAATCGAGTGATAAAATATTGGTGGGCGTAGAGCTTGAATGTCCAGTTCTTCAAGAAGAATGGCAATCTCGAAAATGATAGGTTCATCAACCTCATTTGCAAGCTCCAACTGTCCAATTTTTTAGAGCACTCTATATCAGCTAGAATGGTGGAGTTTGTCGTAACTGGTGTTGGGCATCTAATGCAACTGAAGTAGTGTAGTTATTGTATTAATTTTTAGGGTGGTCCCGTGAATATTCGTGACTTAGGGTGGACCATCTTTACTGCATTTTGTTGCGTCAATAGCGAACAAGTAGACCAATTTTTCAATTTCTGTCGTGAGTTTGCTTTTTAAAATTGTGCTTTAGTTGTTTAAGAATAAATTAACAATTGCTAACTGACTTTCTTGGGAGCTATTAATTAAAAAATTAACAATTAAGTTATTGTCTCTACATGGCTATGTCTCTCGTCTACTGTAACAAAAATATAAATCTTGCTTTGAAATTTATTCACTTGATAAAAACCTATTTAATTGTGATTTCCTTTATTGCAGCAACTCATTTTCGTTATTCATTCATCATGGTGGTAAATTTATAATGGTGGAAGGTAGAAAAAAATATGAAGGGGGTGATATGAGTAGCAAACATTTGCTAGATGTTGATAGGTTTGGGTATTTAGATTTGGAGGATGAAGTTGAGAAGTTAGGTTATGATTCTTGGGATGGTTTGTGGTATAAAGTGCCCAATACATCTAACTACAAATTGATAAATGATGATGAAGAAGTGCTGGAAATGACTTCTTATGTGTTTAAGGGAAGTAATAGTTTTCGTATATTTGTGGAGAATGGGATGGTGAGAGGAGATAAGGATGAAAATATTAAAGAAAAACATGACGAAATATTCTCTGAAAATTCCAGTGAAGATGATGACTACAATCCAATAGATGAGAGTGAAACTGACGATGGGTTGAGCGATGATGAGTTGGTGTCTGATGATGAAGAGTACTTAGAGGCACGGCAAAATAAGAAAAAGAGCCCATTAGAGTTTCCGGATAGAAGAGTGGCAGAAATTATTTGCTTGCCTAGTTATGTTCAGGGAGATGAAGAAATCGGGGGATTTCAATCAGACTATGAAGATTCAAATGATGAAGTTAACTCAAATTCAAGTGGTAGTGAATTGAGTTTGGATAATACGACTGATGGGAGGCAAAAGAGAAGAAAAGTGACTTATGATCCTAAATGTGATCATAAGTCATTGAAGTTGGTTCTAGGTATGAGATTCTTGGATAGTCACCAGTGCAAGCATGCAATTCAGACTATATCTCTAGTGCATGGTTATCCGATCCACTTTACTAGATCTAATAAAAGGCAATGTGAAGCTAAGTGCATTCTTGAATGTGGATGGAAGTGTTATGGGTCTGTAGTGAAAAAGGATCAATCATTCGTTATTAAAACATTATCTTCTGATGGTCATAAATGCCCTAGAGCTATGGACAACAAACAAGCCACCGCTAGTTGGCTTGCAAGTGAATACTTAGAGACTATCAGAGATAATCCAAATATTAGGATTAAAGAATTGCAGGTTGATATGATGAGAAAGTATGCATGTCAAGTGAGCAAGTGGAGGTTGTACAGAGCCAACAAGCAAGCTCTGGAGATGATTAGGGGTTCACTTTCAGATCACTACGCATGGGTTAGGAGTTTTGTGGCTGAATTGATGAAAGTTGATAGTGAGGGACGGTATGAGATTCAAGTGAGTGATGGTGGTTTGTTCCAGACGATGTATATTGGCTATAGTGCACTGAAACAAGGATTCTTGCGAGGTTGTAGGCCTATTATAGGCCTAGATGGTTGTTTTTTAAAGACCGTTTTGGGGGGTGTGCTACTTTGTGCAGTCTCTAAAGATGGAAACAACCAAATGTTTCCAATTGCATGGGCTGTGGTAGAGGTTGAAAATCAATCTTGCTGGAGTTAGTTTTTAAAAATATTGATGGATGAGTTGAGAATAACAGATGGCTTAGGATTTACTTTTATAAGTGACCAGCAAAAGGTGATAACAAAACTTGTACAATTTTTTGATAAATGAATTTTTTAAAGATGTTTAATGTTTTTGTTATTATTGTGTAGGGCCTCATTAATGCCGTGGCTGAGCTTGCTCCTTATGCCGAACATAGGAATTGTGCACGACATGTTTACTGTAATTGGAAAAAGACATATAAAGGGCCTACATTGAAGAACATATTCTGGAAAGCTGTGCGTGCTACATATATTGAATCATTCAACAGTGCTCTAGAGGATATGAGGGCTGAAAATGAGGCAGCTTATCTGAATTTTTTGGAGAGAGAGCCTCAAAAATTCTGTAAAGCCTTTGTTTCCACCATTCCTGCGTGTGATATGATTGATAATAATGTTAGTGAAACCTTTAATGGGTTCATTATAGAAGTAAGAGGAAAACATCTTATAGATATGCTTCAAGATATCGGAAGACAACTTATGAAGAGACAATATGTTAAGTTCACTGCAATTGGAGGATTTACTGATAAAGTATGCCCAAATATCAGAGCTAAGATTGAGCAGTTAAAGTATGAAAGCAGGCTTTGTATTGTCACTCCAGCACTAAATGACAAATATGAGATCCAATCTGGAAATGACCAGTTCATTGTAAACATGGAAAATAAGAGTTGCACTTGCAGATCTTGGGACTTAACTAGAATCCCTTGTCTACATGCATGTGCCACAATGGCGTTTCTCAAGGTGGAGGCAGGAGATTATGTGGCAGATTATTTCACAGTCAACAGATATATTGAGGCTTACTGCAATGGGATTGAACCTTTGAATAGCAGAAAGATGTGGCCTAAGGTAAGTGGAAATCCAGTTCAACCACCAATGGTAAGAAGAATTCCAGGTAGGCCAAAAAAAAGAGAAGGAGGTTTGCAGAAGAGAAAGAAGAAAATACATTCAAACTTAAATGATTTGGATTCGTGGTTACATGTTGACGATGTTTTCAAGAAGGCCACAACAAACGCACTTGCAAAAATGAACCAGTCCAAAGACCAACAAAACCCACTGTAATATTGAACATTTTGTCAATCTAATTGCTTGGTTACTTTTATTCCATTTCATGAGCATTTTTTCTTTGTATTGTAGGCAAGAAGGGGCAGGCCAAGGAAAGAAAATTCTATTGAACATCAACCAAACTCGACAGTTAGAGGCAGAGGCAGACCAAGGAAAAATATTTCACAGCCATCTAGTTCTAACATTGCTGAAAGATCATTAGTAAGTTGTTGCTGTTGTTTTTTTTTTAAAATTAGTTCTAACCTGACTTGATGTGGTTAATACTATGTTGTCATTGCAGGCAAAAAACGGATTTGGTGTATTAGGGTTTGAGGGCATAGGACACATCTACATGAGGGTATTCAAGAAAAATTTAAATATATATCATGTGAAATAGTATCACACCTCACAAGTTAATTAATTTTTTTTTTATTATTTTTTTTGTAGATGCCTGGTAATAAAGAAGTGCATCTTGTTAACTCTGATGGTGGATCTAGAGGCTGTGGTGGACTACAAGGGGCAAGAGGATCAATAGTAGCAACTTCTACTTCAGGAGTTCAAGGCCGAGGGGACTTTGGGACACAAGAAAGCCGAACTTTGATCTGATCAGCTGCAGGCAAACTTATGTATTTTGATATGATCAAACTTGGTTTAGCAAGAAATATTTCATCTTTTGACGAACAATTTTTTGTGTATTTCTAATCTGATCTTTAGATATACATATTTCAACCGCTATTTTGTCTATTTCTAATATGATCTTTAGTTATGAATGTTTCTGATCTATTTTTAGTGAGACGTTTTATATAACATTTTCTAATTTATTTTTTGTTAATTGTGCAAGAAAGATTGGTTGGATTAGCCCATTTTTCTGTAGGTTATATATTCACCCATGCAGCTTTGTTGATTGCCTCTACGTTGGGAAAATTTGGCTAATTTTTTAATGTGTTATATTCGCAATAATCTCATTTTTTCGATGGAGAGAAGGCCTGCTTTTTTATATTTCGACATCTAGGATTCGACCTGTATCATGGATACTAATTGGACCTGAAACATTATGGTAAAGAAAAGTTTGATTCAGAGGGAAAAGAAGAGGCATCAGATAGGAACAGAAATATCATTTGATAGACTTTTTGTATACATTTGTCAGGGTGGTTGTTGAATGCCAAATTTTACACTTAGAGAAGCATGTTTTATATGTATATTTTGTTGTTCAGTTATCTAAACCATGCAAAAACTAATATAAATATGCACAAAACACTTCTCTCAACCTCAAACCATCAGCAAATGATATTCCATTGAAATATGCAGCAAAATATTATATTGAAAGGCAAAATTCAAGCTTTAATTGGTAGGGGCAAGTTCATTGAACAACAAAAAGAATAATACCCATTAAATCCAAGGTTTTTAACATTGCCACAATGATGTTATTAATGGAGTAGAAAAGAGACGATGATTAACAGTTGTAAATTCAGATAAATGAGTGATATCTCAACATAAATATACCAAAATATATGTAGGGTGAAGCTCGAATAACTATTCTGCTTCAGTTGCATTCAAGCTACATTACACTACTTCAATTGCATTCAAGCTAAACCAAAAATTAACCATAAATTTTAACCAAAAATTAACTACACTACTTCAATTGCATTGAATGCCCAACACCAGTACACGAACTCCACCATTCCAGTTGATATAGAGTGCTCTAAAAAATTGGATGGTTGGAGCTTGCAAATGAGGTCGATGAACATGTCGTTTTCGAGATCGTTGTTCTTCTTGAAGAACCTGACATTCAAGCTCTGTGCCCACCAAGATTTTGTTGTGATTTGAGGGAAGAGGAACTCACACTGCTGCTATCTCAGTGCGAGTAGGTTGAGGGCCTCGTCGTATCGTGGAGCGCCTTACGCGAGTTGTGCATCTCGTCGCGACTTGGGGGCAGAACGACCTCGCCCAGTAAGCCTGAGTCGAGGACCACCGTGAACGGAGAGATAATCCCAGGTCTGGTGGAGCTCCTGCGACCCATCTCCATGTTTACAGTCGTCGAAAAAGCTCTGGGGAGCTTCAGTACCTACGCTGCCAAGGTGGGTTTCAAAACCCTAACTTTTCTCGTCAATTTTTGCGGCGGAAGAGGAATTTTACAGAAAGAGATGTAATATACGTGATTAACAAATCTAATCCCTAATTTTGTAGTGCGAAAGAGCATGTTGATCTTCTAGTTGATCTTCTAGAAACAAAATAAAAACTATATAGATAAAATAAAAAATAAAAGGCTGCCAACGTGTGTGATGATGTGTGTGTTGACGTGGCTAATAGACTGGACACATCATTCATAACTGGTCGGAAAAAATTGGGGATGTTTAATCCCATTTAAATTGAAACGTGATGTTGTAATTGACTAAGTTTAAACGTCGTGTCTAATTTGCAAAAATGTGTAAAGGTGGTGATTTATTTAGCAATTAACCCTAAAATAAACCCTTAATGGAAAGTACCAACTATAGAACTTTACTAGAAGGAAAATACCAACTATAGAAAAGCACTAAAAGGAAGTACCAAAATTAAAACAAGACTCAAAAGGAAACAATGAATATACCTCTTTTTTTTTAGTTTTTGGATTTTCTTTTTCTTTTTATCCGATTTCATTTTTTTTCGGTTTTTTTTAACCGATTCTCTTTTTTTTTCAATGGATAGCTATGCTATTACAACTCGATGACACGTAATAAAATAAAAGACACGTAGGACGACACATAGGATAAATTGACACGTCGGATTGAACCACGACCAGCAGAGCTGACGTGGCTCTAATGCTAAAAATATGATACAACCCAGACTATAATCTAGGACGATAAAAACAACGTAGCGGAAGACTTAAGAATCGAAACACGTCAACTTAAATGAAGGGAACAATCCGACTCGATAAATAATGAAAATACGACTAATCTAGACAACTAAAATACCTAGAATGATGACACAAATATATAACACAAAACCAAGGTAATGAGGGCTATCTAGAACGAGAATAGAGGCTGGAATAAGGATGGATTTCATGTGTGAAGCTTAGTGAAGAAGGCTTGGAGAGGATAGGATATGATAGTGATTAAACGAACTTACGGATAAAACGAACGGGTGTAGAACTCGGACTTGGGGGCTGCCGTGAGGATGGACGTCGGTGGAGGGTGGATTGACGGCGATGATGAAGTTGGACGAGTGGTGAAAGTGTTGTGAATCACAAACCGATAGCCTCCTTGAATCTCGAACGTATCCAAGGTTGAAATATCTAAGTTGCTCCTCGATAGCGAATACCGGTTAATCCCTCAAGTGGATTAAGCAATACCCTTGAATAAGACTTAGAATTGCTAGCTCCAAGAATGAATATTTCGTGTGAAAGTATTCAAAGACGTAAAATATTTGAGACACAATTGTATGCAAAATCAATTTAATTCAACAATGTCTAAGGTATCAATATAACAATGATCCCCTATTTATAAGCTATGGGGGACGAAAATAATAAGCTTAAAAGGCCTAAAAATTGATCCAAAAAGGATCTCTAACTATACTAGGAAGATACCTAAACTAGAATTCTATTCAAGGTAGGAAATTGCCTTAAATACAATTCTAATCAAACCCTATCAACTAATGGACGAAAATTAACAAATAATTAATTAAAATCTGATCTAAACTATAGTCTAAATAAAATTTAACAAGGCCGGAACTACTCGGTATGGGCATACCGACCGAAACTAGTCGGTTTGGGCATACCGACGGGTTCACTCACTTCAACTCTTCATGCACATGCACACATGCACTTATTCTATTTATATCTTCCATGGTGTGATCTTGATCTTTATCTTCAATTGATAATGCTAAAATCCATTTGGGACTGCGTCCAATTTCTTCTTCTCCAACTTCAATCGTTCTTCACATTAACATGTGAACATAACCTTGAAATTGTTTGGCTCTCATACGTGCAATTGGACCTTTGAATGGTGGCAGCTCCGGGTTTAGTTCTTGCATGGCTTCATCAAGATCCTTTTGCCACCGATCGAGCGACACCAAGCCCGTAGTCAACCAGTCGTGGCTGACACAGACGAGACCGCCGTTGACCGCCGCTAAGCACAAAAATGAAGGAGGTTCAACATGTTTTTTTTGCTATGTTAATTATTCTAATTTTGTTCAATGAATTAGTTAATTAATGGATGTGTATTTGATCATTCGTTCAAAATCTTGTTCAAAATTATACTATCGTTGTTGATTTTTTTTAAAAGGGAACAACGTGTAACATGTTGGATGTCAATGTGTTACATGTTGGACAAACGTGTAACACGTTGATATCCAACATGTTACACGTTTATTAGCATTATCGAGATTGTTAGTAGTTTATTAAGTTTGTGAGTGTTCCGATTTATTTGGAATGTTATTTGGATTCATTTTAATATTATATGGATTAATTTGAATGTTATTTGGATTTATTAGAAATGTTATTTGAATTTATTTAGTTAATTTAAGATTCAAATAAAAAAAACTAAACAACAAAAAAAATCAAATTGAAAACGTTACATGGCTGTATTTAAAAAAATAAAAAAAAGTATCCAACGTGTGATACATCGGACCATCCTGTTACACGTTTCCATCCAACATGTTACACATTTTTATTTTTATTTGATGAATATTTTGATTTTTGTTTGTCTAATTTTTATTTTTATTTCTTTTAATATAATCGTGTAACACTTTGGATGGCATCCAAAGTGTGTTACACTTTGTTTTTCCAATTTTTTTAATTAGTTTTTTTATACAATTGTATAACACTTTGGATGACATCAAAGTATTGGCACTTTGTTTGTCCATTTTTTTTTATTTTTTTCAATACTACTGCATGTTATGGATGGCATCCAAAGTGTCACATTTTGTTTGTGCACGTTCATTTGAACGTGTCACACTTTGAACGCCTTTTTTTAAATGCTAAATTAAAAAAAATACAAAAGTACATTCAATTGAATCCAGATTATATTCAAATCACACTTTCAAATACATTTTTTAAATACCAAATAAAAAAATACAAACATACATGATTCAATTAAAACCAAATAAGATTCAAATAATCAAAATAATCACAAATTAAATCCAAGTAATGTTCAATAAATTAAATTCAAATCAATTTTCTAAAAAACTAAAACCTTAAACCCTAAAACGTAAACCTTAAATCCTAAACCCTAAACAATTTAAATTTTATTTGGATGTTATTTAAATATTACTAGGATTCACATTTTTCTGCTATGAAGATATTCTAGTGGACAATGAAACAATTTGAATATTATATTAGGATTTAGATTTTTCTATTATGAAAAATGAAAGTATTTAAATGTTGTTTGGAATTCTTAGTCGTAGTCTTGTTTGCTTGATTGATTAATCATTATGATATAATATTTTGCTGTGTTAATTTATAAATAGATAGCACTTGAACACAATAACATGAAGCACATTAATTAATAAGATCAAGAGATTTGAGATCGATTAATAGCAAGGTCAATAAATTATTAAAACTTTTATGAATTGAATGTTAGTAATTGGAACACTTTAATGTTATTTGGATTTATTTATGTTTCTTATTATTCAAAATTGGAAATATTTGAATGTTATTTAGAATTATTTAGGTTTTCCTATTATCCATAATAAAACAATTTGAATATTATAAGGATTTAGCCATTTAGGTATCCTAATATCCAAAATTTGAACAATTTGAATGTTATGCATGTGGATTTATTTAGGTTTCTTATTATTGAAAATGAAACAATTTAATTATTATTTAAATTTATTGAGCTTAGCTTCTCATTATCCAAAATGAAACCATTTGAATATTATTTGGATTTAGACTTTCTATAATTTAAGAAATTGAACAATTGGAATTTTACTTTGATTTATTTAGGTTTCCTATTAATAATTAATAATTAATAAATTAACAAAATAAAGTAGCAATTAATTTTATTTGAAGCAAATGTTTCATTTATTTATTTTTTTAATTATTACTAATTAATCAGTTTTTTTTATTTTTTTTATTTTTTATTTCAAAGCATGTCGCATGCATGTTTCATGTGGACGTGTGACATGTTTCAATGTTTTAATTTTTTTTTATAAATATTATATACAAATTAAAAAAATGGGAAGCATGGCACACGTTCAAATGAATGTGTAATATGTTTCAATGTTTTATTTTTATTTTTATAAATACTAAATACAAATTAAATTTTTTTTGGGAAACATGTCACCCGTTCAAATGAACGTGTGACATGTTTCAAGGTTTTAGCTTTTTTTTTTTATATATAAATACTATATAAAAATTAAAAAAATATATCTCAAACAATATGTTATATGTTCCCATGAATGTGTAGCATGTTGAGATTTTTAATTTTTTGGGTTTTTTTTTTAAATTGTAAATGAGAAATGAAAAAAAAATATCAAATATTAATTTTAGCTAATTTGAAAGTGTGACACGTTCATTTGAACATGTCACATGTTATAATTAATTTTTTTCAATTTTATTTTACATTTAGTATTTAGAAAAGCAAAAAATAAAATAAAAAATGACACATTCAAATAAACGTGTCACATGTTGTATGCAATTTTTCCATTTTTTTTTATCATTTTTTAATTTAAAAAATGAAAAAACATTTAAAGTGTGACACGTTCAAAAATAAACGTGTCACATGTGTAGTGTAGTGTTATACTGTATGTGTGGGTGTAACATGTTGTGCGTGTGCATGTAGTGTAGTGTGTGCATACAGTCTCCATATTTTCAATTGATTTTTTTCAAATTTTGAGTAAGAATGAATGAAATTTTTACACCCGTTTCTGATTAGAAAAAAATTATTCTACAATTCTTGATTAAAAATAACTAAAGAAGTTTACAAATTTCTTTTGATTGTATAAATTTTTCCTCTCAAAACAAATTGTGAAGTTCCCTCCAAATGATTTGGCCGCTGCACAGTTCAAGCAGGCTCCCGCCAAATGATTCGGCCAATACATACACACCATCTATAAATAAAGGAAAAACTCAATTTGGCCACACAATCTCTCTCTCTCTCTCTCTCTCTCTCTCTCTCTCTCTAGATACAACAAATAGATATATCAGATACACACACGCAACACCGCACCAGCACCATACTTTATACTAGTATACTCTCTCTCTCTCAATATTACGCATAATAAAGCGGTGCTCATGCTCCGTCCTTTTCAATTCCCTCTCGATAAAACGCTCGTCGTCTCCCCATCGCCAAAAGCCACTGCAAAGGAGCGCCAATATTCCGCAATGCGTTAATGGAGCCTGACGTCAACATTCCTCCGATTTTCAGGTCAGTTTCAGTTTCTAAATCTATCGCTTGATTTATTTTATTTTATTTTATTTTTTGTTGCATATATTTATATAGATAACATCTCTGTAAATTGAGTATCGGTAGAAAATTATGAGGTTTTATGGTTTGATTTGATTTGATGTGCTTGAAACTCTATTTTTTAGGATATTTCTGATTTATGTAGGCTCGTGATTATTCTGCACAAAATTATGGATTTTGACTTTGGAGATTGATAATGTATTCTAAATTGACAATTTGATACTGTGTTGGTAACTTTTTGAGTTTTGGTCACATGCTTTTAAATGTAGATGATGCTAACATCCTGTTAATAAGATCAATTCTAAGAGCTATATAGTTTTCTCAAACTTATGAGCTTAGGTATTGATAGATGTCAAAACTAGCATGCAATCGGCGATTAGTAGCAGCAGTGCGATGAAATCAATTGTTAAAGACTGAATGCGTATACATATGTTGTATGTATATGCACATCTAGGTCAGTTGAAATCTTCTATTGCACATTTTGTGTTGCATTCTGTGTTGCACACTCGATTTTCTTATTTTTTCCTTGATTTCAATTTCTTATGCTTTAGTTTAATTTTACACTTATTATTTAGATTTCATCAAACCCAATTATGATGCATTGTAATTTTTTATTATTTAATTTAAAATTTTGAATTATTAATTTATTATTTGAAAAATTAAAGACTAAAAATATATATAAAACCCTAATTGGGTAGGATGAACCCTAAATAATAAGTGTAAAATTAAACTAAAGTATAAGAAATTGAAATTTGAGAAAAAAATTGAAAAAAAACTAAGAAAATCGAGTGTGCAATACGGAATGCAACACAAAATGTGCAATAGACGATTTCAAATGCATCTAGGTACATTTTCTGGAGCGCATTTGTCAAGGAGAGGAAAGCTTAAATCTGAAACTATTTGACTTTGGATTGCCAACCTATTTTCCTTAACTGAGAGACAAAAAATGACAAATTTTATTTTATGATCTTTGAAGTGCTTGCAACTCAACTTACTGGTTTTCTTCAAAGTTGTTTCTCTGTTGTCATTAGAAATTGTTTTCCAACTCAGCCTAATTTAGAGCTCCAAGTCCGGGATGGATTGAACCAAAAAGAGACACTGAAATTGCATAATCACAGAGCTAACAGAGTCTTGTTTTACTGTGAATTTGTGATAGCTAGGTTAAGTGTCCCCAGTGTTACAAGCGCTGATAGTTTTTTGTTAAATAACTCTCTTGTAAAGATGTAGTTGTTGATCTGTTTATGTCTGATGTCTCAATATCAAATAATAAAATCAACTCTAAGGGGTTAATGAATTTCTTAAAACTTGGAGTTTAGGTATCGACAAATGCCAAAACTGGCATGTAATAGCAGTGCAATGAATCAATGGTGAGAAACCAAATTGTGAATATACATACACACGTATATGTGGTAATTGGTATCAATCTTCGGCTCGCATCAAAGTGCAAAACTAATTCACATGTATTTTCATGATCTTTGAGGTGCAGGGCAAATCTACTAAGTGGTTTAGTCAAAATTGTCTCAGGTGCCATGAATGTAACAAAGTCTAGCTAACCTATTAATTCCATTCCTGAAAAGGGATCTAGCTTTATGTTGATTTGGAAAATGATAGTAATATGCTGCATATAGTTCAACACATATATATCCTGTTGAGAAAAAGGCAGATATTTAGAAATTATTATATCACAGATATTTTTCACCTCGACAGTCATTCTGGATCCCCAACTAGCTAATACCACGATTCTATTTGACGGTGGACACACTCTACCTTCTGTCTTGTAATTGGCTTCAATAACTATGATGGTAATTGTTAGGACGTAGTCTTCTTGGGCTGTCGCGCCTGTTGCAAAAGCCACACATTTCTCCCACTTGCCTTAGCCACACTACAAAATAACAAGGCTAAACTGCCGGTCTTTTCTGTCCCCTGCAACTTTTCTTTTGGTCTACTTGCTGCTCCGTCATAACCACCATCAGGAAAATTCTAGGGCCTATACGGGCACTGCCCACACACATCCACTATACATGTAATTATATCCTATCACACCATAACTACATTGACGAGATCTTTTTTTTTGGTTTTCTTGCCCCGACGGTAGGTGTGTGGTAGATGGGGTGTCAGATTATATCTTTTAATCTGTTATCCTTTGAAACATTTCTTTCATATTTCCATCATAAAGCAAAAGTAGGTAGGATATTTAGGGTGGTTGTCCATATGTTGATATATAAAGCTATAAATCACAAAAATCTTGTAATTGTTCCAACTCTATATCCGAACATAATCATCACCATGATCCGACTTTAGTGCCTTAACGTACGGAAAAATAAATCACAATGGAATTCCTTTTGGTAACCAATTACTTCATAATTCTAATCATCAGCATACCATCATTTGAATCTTCTTCTGCCATAATAACTCCATTTTTAAGGAATTCCACGGGATCGCCCAAGGCAGGTGCATTAAATAATTGAATGTGATATGTGTACACGTTACGGTTGTACCTTTGTCGGTAGCATGGAACTTTCGCCCGATTCACTTTTAGTTTTATATATACACTCCTGATTTGGCGGTTTACCTAAGAATGAGAGTTGCGTAGTTTTCCGAGGATTTCAGCTCTTGCGTTTCGAACGGATTTTTTCACGTGTCTATTATATTCACTAGTGTATATAATTATAGATGAACCTGGCCATAATGTATAATTTTATATACTTTTTTTAATTGACTGATATTATATAGGAATAACACATGACATCATAATCAGCGGATCATAGTGGGACACATGATTTGGATTAAAAAAAATTGACGTTGGTTTGAGTAACTAATTAAAAGTCAAAAAGTGTTGGATAACTAAATGAGTGTTGATTAACTGGTCTCCATTCTACACCCGCACACGTGTTCATCCAAAAAAAAATACATAGACGTAGTGTGATTTGTGAATTGCATCGCTCAGCAGTTCCAAGTTAGGTTTCTTAGAATAAATATGATATACAAATGATCACAATATCTTGAAACTCTACTTAATCTAATAAATTAATTTGAGTTGTCATTGTAGTAGTATATTGTAGAACTAAACATATGAAAGAACGAAAAAATAATGTTGAATCTATGCATCACAGCACACTGTGAGCAGGATTAGTCCTGCTGGGCTGCAGGATGTACAGGGACATTTGGCCACTGACCATGTATATTGGCAAAATTATTGTCGCTGTTCGTCTATTTAGTGTTGGAGGAGTTAAAAATGCACCCTTTCTTTAATATTGCCAATAATGAAATAGCGAAGATAGTGGAAAAAAAAGGTTAAGATAGTGATATACTTTCTCATGTAGTGATTCATATCCTTTAATTGCCACTAGAAAGCTATTTGATTCAGATACATGCAATGGAAACAATGTTAAGATCACAGAGGATACGGGAATATCAATTTAAATTAAGTGTTTGGTATATAAATCATTAAGATATGCTCCCTCCGTTTCTGTTTAAGTGTCATTTTGGATGAATGCACACAAATTAATAAATTAATTAATTTACCTAATATACCCTTATGTGAATATATTAAATGAGTTAAATATATATGTTTGAATGCATTAAATGAGAGCAAATGTGAGAGAAATGTGAATTGTCTAGTCTCGAATTTGTGGAATGACACTTTTTGTGAAATAAAATTAAATGTTAGAATAACACTTATTCAGAAATGTAGGGAGTATATTTTTTGAGTAAAAAAATCATTAGTTGCCTTAATAATAACTTATTTACGCCATTTATATTTTCTACTCCACTTTTTAATTGTAACAATAATGACACAAACTATTGATTTTTTCACTGAAAACATTGAAAACCTTAAAACATGATCAATTCAACTTTAGAATCAACGACACAATTTGACATTAATAATAATTTATCCTTAAATGATGTCGACCAAATATATAATAATAATAATAATAATAATAATAATAAAAGAAAATCAAAATTCGTGATTTTTGAGGTTCTGGATTGAGAATTTTCATCTTTCGGATTCTGAATTAAAGGTTCTCATCTTTCAGGTCCTGAATCGATAGATTATCCATCTTTCAGGTCCTGAATCGATAATTCTCCTATAAAATATCATTTGTAATTTTATGTCCGATGTTATAAATGTCATTTCAGAACGATGTTGTTTCATGAGATTTTCCAATTATATTGTGAATCAATGGAAAGTCTTATATCATTCCAATAAGGACGAACTGTAGTTTCATTCCCTACATTAAAAATTCTACAATCTATTGGACGAAGATTCAATTTTTTTGCTAAAATCTCCAAAATTGACTTGCGCATCTTAACCTCTGAATATGATCTGAATATGAGTGAAATGGTAAGTAGACCTCCACCCTTGAGTATAGAGGTGGGAAAATGGGCGGCCCGACTTGTCCTATCAAGCCAACTGTGAAAAGGGGGATTAGGCTCGGTGAACTCTAGTTGGGCCGCTATTTTGAAAGTTCAATCCGGTCCAAAAAAAGTCGGGCGTTCATGGTTCCAAAGTTATTTTTTTATTTTTGAGATGGATGGCTCGACTCGTTCGAGCTATTCTCTTTTTTTAGATTGGGTTGACTTTATTTTGGGTCACTAAGGGGTTGTATCGGGCCAATTTTGGCATATCTACTTGTGAACCTAGAGCTATTGTGATGATGGAGAGTCATCTAATTCACGAGACACCGGAAATGTAGATAATGTAGTCTAGTTTGTTAGAATATGCAAGCCATAGTGATGGTTCGAAAATTGAAGGGGACAAAGTTGAGCTATAATTTACATATACTTTGTCTACATTGACGATTGTCCAAACTGACCCTCATTGCACTAACATTCCACTAACATCATTGCACCAAAGAATATAGACTAGGGAGTCAGATTATTTGGTCCATAATATGTGCCTCATCATGTGATAAAAAACTTCCTTTATAATTGGGGAAAAAATCTTATTTAAAACCACTTAAAATCTTCTAGTCCCAACTTGTGTGTGCCAACCTCAAAATTATTATTTTTTTTCATTTTTTTCTTTAATTTTAATTTCTTTTGATTCAATATAATTTTACATTATTATTTAGAGTTTATTCTACCTAATTAGAGTTTATAATTCTTTTTTAATATTTAATTTTTATTTTTTAGTTAATATAATTGATTTTTGGTGTTGATTATTTCAAACTTAGGGTATATAATTTTTAAATTTTTAGCAATAAATATTAATTATGATAATTTAAAATATAGTAAATTTTATTTTTATAAAAAATATTATTAATAATATATTGGCACACTGTTGATTGTTGATGCACACAAGTTAGGATTAGTGTGCCTCTAGGCTCTAGTCATTTAAAACCGGCTAAAACCTTCTATGTTATTATGTTCACGGGAGTCCCGTGAATGTAAACTGAAATCTCCTTTATGACATCCAGCGCTACATTTCCCGTTTTTCCAATTTCGATTTTTTTTTGCTTTTGTTTAAATATATATAATTCCCGAGACACCTAACTGTATTTTCATTAATTTTTTGACAATAAATAGATAAAAGGCAAGTAAAATAAATAGGACAGCTGAGCTTAGCATATTCTCGCTTGGGACCAATTCTCATTAAAATCAATATTCCCTGCCCCTTATATTTATTTGAAAAACAACCATCGGAAAAATATAATTAATCAAAACTAATGAAACGCCCATCGCCCATCGTTATCAAAATCTTAGACTCCGCAGACTAAATCCTGCTAATTCCATGGCGGATACTGTAAATCATCGACCGCAGCACACGTATATGGTATCTATGTTTTTTAGACTTTTTAAAAGCAAGAAAGTTCTAGTATGTTCTATATATATAGGTATATTTTCCGGCAGCTTAAAATCTTTGGTTTCATCTGCATGGCTGTGAGGCTCGACATACCTTGTAAAGCTCACACGAGGATTCGTCCTCGCTTTCTCGCTATTTCTCTGCCACCCGGAGATTTATCTCTCTCTCGCTTGGTTTTCACTTGAGAGAGTTTTGGAACGATTTGGTAAGGCTGAACTTTTTCCAGCGAGCAATGTGTTTGAACTTTTATGAATTCTGAATTTCAATAGAGACACTCGATTTTCTTCTCAATCTGTTTGTGTTTACGAGCTAGTATTACAGTTTTTTTTTTGTGTTATCTGGGGATATTTTTGATGAGAAAGTTGTTATCTTGAGATATTCTTACGATAAAATCACATTTACAAACGTGGGCGAATATATTCTTGCAGATTTGATGGGTAGACCGTAGACCCCATTTCCGCTTTCACACAATTCTGTGAATCCCATTTCTCTGTTATCTCTTTCTTTATGCGCCTCTTCTTTAACTTTTTTCTGGGCGAATTGCCTTATTCGCCAAATGCCCTTTGACGTCGACTTTCATATCAGAAGATCAAATGTAAACCGAGAGAAATTAGCGAATTTACCATTCCCACTACACTGCACTTAGTTATCCCTATTATAGCTCTCGAGCGAGTTTCTGGCGTGATTGTTTCTCAATTTGTGGTGAATCAAGATGCAGGGCAGTCTCTCCGTGGCTTACTTGAGCTGCACTAAAGCCCATTTTGGAGGTATCATTCCCGCCTGCCTATATGCCTGCGAGCCAGTACAACGACAACTCACAACTTCACAGCACTCGGGTAGAGAGGCTCTTGAGACAGAGAGAGCTGAGCAGAAGAAGCAGAAACCCCGATCTTGATTACGACCCTGATGATGGGCGGGAACGGCGGCCTATCCGGCAGAGATTGTTAGTCGTTGCGAATAGACTTCCTGTGTCTGCGGTGAGAAGGGGTCCAGATTCCTGGTCGCTTGAGATAAGTGCAGGCGGGCTTGTCAGCGCTCTTCTTGGTGAGTGTTGTGTTGCTTCTTGTTTGTTTGTTTCCATTTTTCTTGATTTGGGACGTTAACTGTAAGGTTGCTGTATGGCTATCTGTGTGTCTCTGTTGTTCGCCTCACATTTGATGTTAGTGCTTTTGTTTCCCACTTGTTATAGGTGTCAAGGAGTTTGAAGCAAGATGGATTGGTTGGCCGGGCATTAACGTGCCGGATGAGATTGGGCAAAGTGTGCTTACTAGAGCTCTGGCTGAGAAGGTAAGTCTTATAAGCCTTAAATTTGAAAGGAAGTGTGCATTTTGGACATTTCTGGTTCTGGAAGTAGAACGTTTTAATTTTCCAACAATTTATTAACGATGTTGCTCGCTGAATGTTCTCTTTTTGGCTCAATGCAGAGGTGCATCCCTGTTTTCCTGGATGAAAAGATTGTTCATCAGTATTACAATGGGTACTGTAACAACATTTTATGGCCTCTGTTCCACTATCTTGGACTTCCACAAGAAGACCGCCTTGCGACTACCAGGAGTTTTCAGTCACAGTTTGAGGCCTACAAGGAAGCAAATAAAATGTTTGCTGATGTTGTTAACAGACACTATGAAGAGGGTGATGTTGTTTGGTGTCATGACTATCATCTGATGTTTCTACCAAAATATCTGAAGGAATATAACTCTGAGATGAAAGTTGGGTGGTTTCTACATACTCCTTTTCCGTCTTCTGAAATCCACCGAACTCTGCCATCCCGATCGGAGCTTCTACGAGCTGTTCTAGCTGCTGATTTGGTGGGGTAATGTGTTTGTACTCTATCAGTTAGTCGCAGAATCTAACATTTTGGCGTTTCTTATTGTGGAAACTCAGTATTAACATGGCACTGTAAATCAAGCACTGTTCTTTCATATAGATTTCTCCTTTACATTTTCTCGGACCTACTTGCCATATATATTGTAAAATGTTCTGCCTGGAAAGTTAATACTTTAAACCATCAACACTCTGCTCAACCATTGGTTTTGCCTGTTGAGCAGCTTATATTTATACAGTCCAATAGCAAAACATGTAACCTTCTAATAATTGAATGTGTAATAACTTCTGTTTGACATGTTTAATAAATTAATTCTTATTGGATAAGGCTTTTTTCAAATTAATTAAATTACAGTATGTATACCAACTAAGCACTTAGTTTTCAACAATTCCTTTACTTTTCTTTATAAAAAATGAACAATTGTGTTACTCGTAATTGTTCTTTTTTCTGCAGCACTAATTTTATTATTAATTAAGCAATTATGTAATCAGCCAAGATGCATATCTGATAGCTTCCAACTGGTTCATAAAGAAAATATATTCATATGTGAATCATGTAGCTGAATAGGTTTCTCCAGTACTATTATCATATGTCCTGTGCCTAACTCTTTAGTAAAATATGGCATCAATTTCATGATGTGTTGCATCTGAGCGCCTTTTTTTTTCACCTTATCTGAAATTTTCTAACTCATTTGATCGAGGTTTTTTCCAGTTTCCATACCTATGATTATGCAAGACATTTTGTAAGTGCTTGCACTCGTATCCTCGGGCTTGAAGGCACTCCTGAAGGAGTAGAGGATCAAGGGAGGATAACTCGTGTAGCTGCGGTATGTTCAAATGAATTTATTTGGAATATTGCACGGTAATACGTCAACAGCTCATAAATTGGCTCATCATTTACTCATAAATGGACTTCACATTTTTCTCCTTTATATCTGGAATGCAGTTCCCAATAGGAATTGATTCAGAAAGGTTCATCCGTGCTCTTGAAGTTCCTAAAGTCCAGGACCACATCAAGGAGTTAAAAGAACGATTTTCTGGAAGAAAGGTTTCTTCTACATTCCTTCTTGTTTGCTTATTTGAGCCTGGCATTCAGCAGCATTTGTCTTTCCTATATAGCCAAATTTGAATACTATGTAGTAGATGACTTTGAGTCTAATTAGGATTCAGCGCTTGCACTTGCATATTCTACATAATGAATTTTGAGGATGACCAAGTGTCAGCTAACCAATATAATTAATGTTTTACGAGTCCTTCTTTGTCTGAGCTAGATTCAACTTTCTTACCCATCTCTCTATTTAGTAGTTTCCTAGACCTTCTCAGTTTTTTGGGTCATTGACTTTGGAGGCTAATTTTTTACAGGTAATGCTTGGTGTGGATCGCCTTGATATGATAAAAGGAATCCCACAGAAGATACTAGCATTTGAAAAGTTTCTAGAGGAAAATGAAGATTGGCGTGATAAGGTGGTTTTGCTCCAAATTGCTGTACCAACCAGAACAGACGTTCCTGAATGTACGCTCTTGTGGTGGTTTCTCCATATTATCTCCCCCCCCCCCTTCTAGTTTATGCTATTGTTTGTGTGCTTTTCTCATTCCAGGGTGACACTTCATACAGTTTCTCTTTTTTCTGTAGATCAAAAACTCACGAGCCAGGTTCATGAAATTGTTGGGCGTATCAATGGAAAATTTGGAACTTTGACTGCAGTTCCAATTCATCATCTGGTTAGAAACTTAGAATTATAGTTTTGTTGACACCAGTTATTTGGTTTGTGCTGTATGCATCTGTCTGCATGATGATATCCTTTCTGTCCAAAGTTTTGACAAAATCAGTGGAATATTATTCTGTTTCTCAGTATTTCTCATTTACCTGTTGATTGCTTGAATCTTCTGATGATTACTGTTAGCATTTTGCATTTATTTTGCACTCACATCAGCAGATTGCCATGGCTTCCATCTACTAATTCTTCATTCTAGGTAATTGAGTTCTTGATCTATTTGAGATTTATGCTTTTAAATATTTCACTGATCCAAAGTATTTAAAATTGCAATGTGGAAGAAGTTAAAAAATAATAAAATCATCATACTCAATGCCATGCACAGTATCTGCAGAAAATGATTACCACTCCCATGTTTGCTTTGATTTTTCTCATGGCACATCATTCAATATCCATAGCCACAGTTAATGCTGTAGTGTATTCTGGATATTAGAAATTATATGAGCAGATTTTAAGATATTTGAAGCAAAGTTTTACTTTTTGTGCAGGATCGCTCCCTTGATTTCCAGGCCTTGTGTGCACTTTATTCCATAACTGGTAAATACAGCCTTTGCTTAAATCTCAATACCTAGTCTGCCAGTTTGCTCTCTTTTTCTTGTCTGCTTTTATTCATAGATCAATTTTAGTTGCTATAATAATTGTGGCAAACAATCCTGCAAACATTATAAGTCGATAGAATATTATCTGGAATAGCAAACTCAACTAAAAAACCCTTAAAACCTCCGTTTTTGGAGATAGGAAAAGTTTTGTCTTCGGCTTAACCAGTGAGAGTTGGGATCCTGCACTGCCAGACCCAAGCCAAACACATGTATGGGTGTAACCAGACTGAGCTAAGGAGCTTGGACTCGTTATTATCGAGTTTAGCTTGAGCTTAATTTACTGAAGAGGCGAAGACATTCAAGGCTTGGGAGCTTGCTTGTTCAATCTTAATTGAGGTTAAACGAGTTTGTAAATAATATTTAAGTATTATCATTTCCATTGAAGAATAAATGTTTATTCTAAAAAATTAAAATATTTTTACTATAATCTATTGGTTTCTTATAACACATAAGGCAAATTTGATAATTGACATACTTAACCCCAATTAAAGTATAAAGCTATAAGTTAAATATCAAATTAATAGTTTTATATTTTCGAGCTAGCTCACAAGTATATTAATTGTGGTTAAACGAGCTTGCGAAATGTAGAACCTTCTGTTTCACACAGGCAAGGTTAGTAGTACCCTCATACTGTGCGTGATAGATGGAATTGTACTAAACCATTCCAGATTGTAAACAAAAAGAGGTCCAGTCAGACTGACTTTGTGTTATGAAATACAAATGATTGTCCCAGGTGCAGGCCCAAATTTGTTGCTATTTCTTACTCGAAACTCGCATCATTAATTACCCAAATGCTTTTTTCTTATTTTCTGCTCTTGAAACTTACTGTGTCACTTCTGCTGCCTGATTCAATTCATCAGATGTCGCACTTGTAACTTCCTTGCGGGATGGAATGAATCTTGTCAGCTATGAGTTTGTGGCATGTCAAGATTCCAAGAAAGGGGTTCTTGTCCTCAGTGAAGTAATTACCTTACTCTGCATATCTCATTTGTTACTCAGCATCATTGCATAGTAATTTCCTGTCTATTTCCCCCTAAAAATTAAAAATAAAATAAAATAAAATAAAATCTGTTAACTTGATTGTTGGCAGCAGATACTTGATTCTTTTTTATGCTGAAAAGCATTATTCTACTTTTTGAAGAAGGAAAACTTTTCAGACTTGTTTTGATGTGCACAAGTTCAGCTTCTCAAAATGACATATTTCTTTCCGTTAGTTATTTTCTGAAGTTGCAAACTGCACTTGGAACTTTATTTCAACCTCAATCTCTTTGCTGACTCTAATATTATTAGCTGGTGATTTTGTTATATGTGTAATATTCTATCGACTTATAATGTTTGCAGGATTGTTTTTCACAAAATTTATGTATTATCTGGTGTGCTTGTAGTTTGCTGGAGCAGCACAGTCTCTTGGTGCTGGAGCTATTCTTGTAAACCCTTGGAATATCACAGAAGTTGCTGCTGCAATAGACCAAGCTTTGAAAATGCCTCCTGAAGAAAGAGAGAAACGTCACCGACATAACTTTGAGCACGTGACAACTCATACTGCTCAACAGTGGGCTGAATTCTTTGTAAGGTGCGTAAGTAATAAGTTGGTTTTGAATATGCCTGATAAATCTTGGGATTGAACAATGTATGAGGAACTCAATGACTGGTAGAGGTCTTGAAGTTTCATCACATCCCTCAGCTGTAGCATCAAATCAAAATTACTCTGTCTAATGTTTATTATTAATCAATGAGCATAGGGCAAAAATGTTTAAAATCTACAAAAAATTTAACTGTCGTAGAACTTAGTAAACTGTTTGTTGCTCTCCCAGACTCCCCACATACATTTTTTTTCATAGGGGACTGCCATACCTGACCCCTCTAGGAGCACCATAAGGACATCTCTGTTCTGTTCTATTATAAACTTGGGTGGACCTTTGACCATTTTGAACTCGGAATGACTGAAGAATATAGAATAGAGTAGGAAATTATTCTTTCCTTTGAGTTGGACTTATTGTGCCGCATAAGGAGTTTAACATAGGCTAGAGTTCTTTTTTTTTTTTTTTTTTCATATCCAGTCAGAGGGCACAGGCTTGTAAATGAGGATATGTGGCTCTGTGCACTTGTGCTACTAGACTCGGAAGGCAACCTTAAAGTTATCCTCCAAGTCATTCTCTCTTCGTGCTATCAAAGTTTGGCTTCACACTCCCCCTTGCCGCCCCCTCCCCCAACCACTATGACATTGGTGGATCTTCGTTCAGATTGTTTTTTCTGGTAACTGTCCCTAATACATTCCTGGTTTAATGCTTGCAGTGAACTGAATGATACTGTTATTGAAGCTCAGCAGAGAATAAGAAAAGTTCCACCTCAACTTGTTGTTAGTGATGCTGTCAGGAGGTACTTGCAGTCTAACAATCGGTTACTTATACTGGTATGCTCCATTTTACTTATTGAGTTTTAATTTCAAACAGAAGCATCAGAAGAGCTGAAAATAGAATACAATTTTGTTATATATTCCTCTGAGTAACTAGGGTCATTGGGCGTATACTGGTATTTATAATGATTACCACTAAAATGTAAATAACACCTACTGAGTTTACTTCAAAGAGTCAAATATATTTGACTTTGATGTTTCTCATTTATTTAGCTTGGCCAGTTGAAATGTGCTCTCTTTCTCTCCATTTTATTTGATTTACTTTGAAAATCTTGTCTGAAAATTACTGGTAAAGGATTAAGAGCATCAAGGCCTTTCTTGATTTCTAAGTTATGGGTAATCAAAATTACGTAGTTCCAAATCAGCATTACATTCAAATAGTCTTACAGTTATGAATTGGTCTACATCAGCTTGATATTCTTTATTTACTACTGTACAGGGTTTTAATGCTGCATTAACTGAACCAATTGATACTCCTGAAAGACGGGGAGATCAGATAAAAGAGATGGAACTTAAATTGCATCCTGCTCTGAAAGAACCTCTGGCAATGCTTTGTCGTGACCCAAATACAACAATTGTGGTCCTCAGTGGAAGTGAAAGAAGTGTTCTTGATAAAGTGCGCCATCATTTATATTCTGCTCTTGCATTGTTTATGTGTTCTATGTAACTTATCAACTAGCTTCTCTTGTAGAACTTTAGTGGATATGACATGTGGTTGGCAGCTGAGAATGGGATGTTTTTACGATCTACTAAAGGGGAATGGATGACCACAATGCCAGAGCACTTAAATATGGATTGGGTTGACAGTGTAAAGGTATATATCTTAACGCATCATCAATTATATGCTCAGCCACAACTCCACATTGATTTTGGTGTTTTTGACAACTACTATAGCAAGTTATTGAATATTTCACCGAAAGAACCCCAAGATCGAACTTCGAGCGACGTGATACTTCACTCCTATGGAACTACAAATATGCAGGTGAAGAAATCAACTTAGCTGGTTTTTAAGACCTACTTTACTAACTGTTATTCTGTCTAAATCACTAGTTTTTTTCCATGATTTTCAGATGTTGAATTTGGGCGATTACAAGCTAGAGACATGCTTCAACATCTCTGGACTGGCCCAATATCCAACTCATCAGTCGATGTTGTCCAAGGAAGTCGCTCAGTGGAGGTGCGAGCGGTTGGTGTCACAAAGGTAGGTATCTTCAAGAACATTTTGGTATTTGAAATACTTGCTGGATGCTTGTTGACAAATGTAATCCTTTCACGGCTTTTACCTCTTACTGTCTACAGGGAGCAGCTATTGATCGTATACTAGGAGAGATTGTTCATAGTAAAGCCATCTGTTCGCCAATAGATTATGTCTTGTGCGTAGGGCATTTCTTAGGAAAGGTAAATTCTCCATCTTATTCCTAAATAGAAGGTCAATCTCGATCACATCATTTGTGATCTCCTATTTCTTACTGTTTATTGCTTTATAATAATTATTTAGTTGACTGTTGCCTTAGCCATGTTGCATTATAGAGGAGTGAAAACCTCACACGAGTTTTAGCTACTAATCTCAAATCAACCATAACCAGACCTATTAGAAAACAAGCTTTTCTTACTGTGAAAATCCTCTTTTCTCTTGAGGTCCTTTTGGGAGTGATTTTGATGAATTTGAAAACAATCGTTTAAAATCTTTTCATCAAATCCTCTTCTCAGATTAAATTCTTCAATCAAAATGTAACCTTAACGAACTCACTATCCCAAGTTGTCCTGTTCAACACCGTGTGGATATATTGCCTAAATTTGTCTTTCACTAGTGGGATAATATCAATATCCTCATTTCCTAGTTCTCTAAATAGTCTGTCCTATTATTTTCTGACCATGCTGTCTTTCCTTCAGGATGAAGATATATACACATTTTTTGAACCGGAGCTTCCCCCTGAAGGCATGGGTGTATCAAGAACCAAATCAATGGATGCAACTAAGTACATCAGTGAGAAAAGGCCAGTCCCGAAGCACGTGTCTGGGAGAAGCAGCACCAAGTCTCAAGGAAAGAGTCACCTGCACGGGTCGAGCACAGACAAGAGATCAACCGGCACCTCTGGGAGCAGCAAGCGGGCATCACCAGAAAATATTTCTTGGAATGTGCTTGATCTGAAGAAGGAGAACTATTTCTCTTGTGCTGTTGGCAGAACTCGTACGAGTGCTCGATATCTGCTCAACTCCTCTGATGATGTGGTTACCTTTCTGAAGGAGATGGCAACTGCATTAGTGTCCAACTCTTCCTATTGAGTTCGTGATGCTTCAGGCAGTGAAGTTTAATGTCGTGTAGGACATGAATGTATAGGAAGTGAATCTTTCTTCTTTCTATTCGTTCCTTCTCATTTTTTGGACTCTCTCTCTCTCTCTCTCTCTCTCTCTCTCTCTCTCTCTCGGTTGATCAGTTGGTCTGGTAGTGGATAAGAAAATAAAATTTGCTAGTTTGATTTATTGATTCTTGAAGTTCATTATGTATTTGAGGATTGTTATTTCAATATAGAGCATAAGATATGAAACTACTACCAACATAATGAGTAAAGAAAATAGTAGTCTCTTTTAAAAGAAAAATGAGTTGGGAACTTTTACGTTTCTTCGCTTCGCCACTCATGTTAGAGCTGTAAATTTGATTTTTAAGAAATAAATCAAATCAATATTCAAATATTATAATAAACATACTTTTTTACAATAAATAATGATAATTGACTTTATCTAATGTAAAATGAAAAACCTACTAGGATGAAACATATCAGGCTCAATGTGGTCAAAAATTTTGATAGATAGGATGGCTAGATGCAAGTATGGATATATAGGCATATAGTCTATGACTATATAAATTCGATGCACGTGCGTGACGCACATTATTCACTCGAAATTTTGTATTTTCTTAAATTATTATATTAAGTTTTTAAAGTTATTTGGCAGAGTGAATTTCACTTTTGGTCCCATTAAAATAGAGTCACAACACTTTTAGTCTTAAAAGTTACTTTTTTGGTCCCAAATGAATTTTTTCGATAATTTTAATCCCATAAGATATTTTTCTGACAGTTTTAGTCCCATAAGAAATTTTTCCAACAAAATTTTAACCCCAAACTAATTGAGATCTTTGGTGTGCTAGACAACACAAATTAATTTCAGATAAAATGGAAGGATGTCTTGGATTTCGGAACGCATATTGTTTGTTTTCATATGAATGAGACACATTTCAGATTCACCAAAATTGTTAATTTTGGGACTAAAATTGTCGAAAGAATATTTTATGGGACTAAAATTGTCGGAAAAATATCTTATGGGACCAAAATTGTCGAAAAAATATCATTTGGGACCAAAAGAGTAACATTTGGGACTAAAAGTGTTTTGATCATATTCTAATGGAACCAAAAATGAAATTTACCCTTATTTGGCACATAGCTATGTTATTATTTTTAAAGACTTTTGTAACAATCATATGCTATAATTGTAATTAATGCAAAACAAAAAGATATATATAGGGTTGGGTTCCAGAAGGAACCACACCCTATGTGAGAACTGAGAATAAATCTCAACTGTAGATCTCGTCTATTTGGATGGTCAAGATCTGTTCAAAAATTAAAAAAACGCGGTGGCATAATTGTAATAACTCCGAACTTCGCTGCCCCTGAAACTCGGCGAGGGTAAAATCGGAAATTTCAATGTATATGTGATTCACGCGTATATTTTTCAATTTAGGGTTTTAGCATTGTCATTTCCTATTTTAGCACTGTCATGACTTATTTTAGCACTAAAATGACCATTGTTTAGCATGACAAGAAACTCTCAAACTAGTTTCTTTTTGCGAAGAACAAGTTCAGATTCCGCAATTTAAATCAAAATTCCACACCTAATAAAAAAAATAGTTCCGTGTTTTTACCTAAATAGACTTGTTTACCGCAATTTCGTGTTTTTGGGCTCTCATCAGATTTTGTACCATGGTTGAATAGACTATTGTCAGTTTCTTCTCTTGATAATAAATATTATTCATTTTGTTCTGTGCAATTGTTTTGTGTGTAAAAAATAATGAATAATTAATGAGGAAAAACAACATAAGCTTGAGGAAGATCTAAAATAAAGGGAATAACATCTCAGTGATGCTAATTTTGAATTTGAAATAAAAATTATCCTTAGCAATGAATCTGCATATTAAACTATGAAGAAGTTAATGATTGTTCTGCACCAAGTGTTTGCAAGATGCTAATTTTATACAGATTACATCTAAAAACTAACAAACTATGTTAAAAAGGAGAAAACATACAAATCAAATTAAATAACATTAGATATCATTTCCAAAAATCTATTTTGAAAAATTCAAAACAATAACCTAAGTGCTAAAATAGTTCACAGTAGTGCTAAAATAGGTTACAACAGTGCTAAAATAGATCACATTAGTGCTAAAGTACATGACAGTGCTAAAACAATTCACAATAGTGCTAAAATAGGTTACAACAGTGCTAAAATAGATCACACGAGTGCTAAAGTACATGTTAACAAAATGTTTTTTTATAATCCTCATTTATTATTGCAAATGCTGCATTCATCGTGCAAAATACTCTATTACCGAGATATTCTTTATGATACTCAATCATTTTTACAATGCTAACAACAAATAAAAAACCACAAATCCAGTACCATCGATACGCACATATCAGATCGATACTAGCCAATGAATATGATAGAAACTATATATCCTTTAATTTCCTACAGATGAAAAATCTGAAAATATAACTACTTATATTCATTAATTGTTTCGATCCAAGATCGCAGCAGAACGCTCAACAAAACATCATCAGATTTCTCATCGACCGTATAAACTAAATATGTTGACATTCTATTTCTCATAGCAACAAACACACACAATATTCATATCGTAATCTCCCATATCCCAGAGGTCAAATAAGCAAAGCAAATACGATAATATATAAATGATTTAAGAATAAATGAGCCGCTGCCATTAGTGCTAAAGTATTGATAGTGAAAAATTCAAAATAACAGCTTAATTAGCTCCGTCAACCTAAGTGCTAAAATAGTTCACAGTAGTGCTAAAATAGGTTACAACAATGCTAAAATAGATCACATCAGTGCTAAAGTACATGGCAGTGCTAAAACAGTTCACAATAGTGCTAAAATAGCTTACAACAGTCCTAAAATAGATCATAGTAGTGCTAAAGTACACTATACACCAAACAAGTTTTCCTCCTCGATCATTAACCGTTGCGTCCACGTCTAGTAAAAAACACCCTTCCTCTCGCGCTATCCAATCTCTACTACACCTAGTGCCATGGTTGGTGCCTCCACCCCAACTTCAATTCCATTTTAGCCCATCATTTGCTAAAAAACCGCCAAATAATATACAAAGAGACCACCCAAACTTCATACTCACCTCTACTAAGAGTCTTCATTGAAAACTTTTGTTTGCCCTTCTATTACAATACTTACGATTCTTCAATCCCAAAAAAATTTAATTTTCTCACAAAAGATCATTAGCCCATGCACTCTATTTTTGAGAATTGACTCCCTCCCACAGTACTCATTCAGATTCAGAGAGAGAAACAACCACCCACCAGCAAATTAAGCTTTTTAGAGAGAGAGAGAGAGAATAAAAGAAGAAAACAATGGGGTATATGTATGTTGTACTTACTGCTGCTTCTTTTCTTGTATAATGAACAGAGAATCGAGATGCAGAAATGCAGAAAAATCTTTGCTTAATGCCCTCTATTGCGAAGAAGAAAAATGGGGGGAGTTGAGGAAGAAGACGAATTGCAGATGGAAAGAGATTCATTCCAAATATAACAGATTTTCTAAATTACAAAAATACCATTTCTTCATTAAAAAGTCGCTAATATTACAAATATGGCACCGTGTTTTTTCAATATTGAGACAGATCTTGGCTGTCCAAATCAGAGCAATCTGTGGCTGAGATTGGTTCTCGGTTCTCACAGGAAGGTGTGGTTCTCACATGATCCCATCTCTCTTTCTCTCTCTCTCTCTCTCTCTCTCTCTATATATATATATATATATATATATATATATATATATCGGATATGGATCAAATGAGACCATGTTCCTGGCATGAGAACTAATACCTCATCTTACACCATCCAATTTAATGATATAATGATTGGGATTTAATGTAGAGATGTTGGTAATTTCGTAAATAATATGGTAAAAAATAAAGTAAGGAGGGCTATTTTCGTCCAAATCCATTAAAAATGATGATGTCAGCAATTAAAAAAAATCTCAAAACCTTTAAACGACCATAACTTGTTCGTTTTTTATCCAATGCACACAAAAAATATATCAAATTAAAGCTCTCATCGTGCTCTTTCATTTAAAATGTCGAAATGCTATATTTAGATGAAAAATTATGGACGAAAAATACAAAAGATAATTTTTTACGCGTGCTCAGATTGTAAATGCTTTCGTTAGCATATAATAATTCTTCGTCAACATTATGATAATGTATGATAACGTATGCTAACGAAGCATTTGTTATATGCTAACACAATGTATTCACTGTGCTAGTAAAGAATTATCATAATGCTAAAGTAGTATTTATTAGGATTTATTCAAGTTCAATTATGATTTATTTCATCTCAATTATGATTTATTCCATCTAATTATGATTATTTTTTAAAATTTAATTTTTCATTTTTAGTTCCTAATTGATTATTATGGTTTATTCCATCCAATTATGTTTTATAATGTATGTTGACAGAGTATTGTCATAGGCTAACATAGTGTATTCACAGTACTGACGAAGCAAAACCATAATGCTAACACAGTACAAATATATTAGTATTATGATTTGTTTCGAACCATTTAAGATTTACCACGTCCAATCAATGTTTATTTCATCTAATTATGATTTCTTTCATTTAATTAGGGTTTATTAAATCAAATTAGATTTATAATTAATTTTTTGAATATATTTTTCACTAACAATATTTGAAAACATTTATTAGCATAACTATAATGATTCGTTAGCATGATGATAATACTTCATCAGCATGACGATCTGTTATCAAATCATCCGCGTTTTTTATAAGAATTGTCAAATTATGTTAATAACCCCACGCGAAAAACTTTTCAAATATTACAAAATTACCACCGCCTTTTTTATCAAATCTGGGCCTTTGATTTTTAAGGATTGTGTGGTGTGAGATGCGGTCCCAATTCTCACACTATGATTTATTTTCACCTAACCCCTCCCCAATATATATATATATATATATATATATATATATGGGTTGGATCAAAAATACATATTTATCTGGTGTAGGAACTAGGAACCCATATTATACCATCCACCTAGATGATCTAATGGTTGAGATTAAATGTCAAAGTCAAGGCAAAAAAGAAGGAGGTGGGGTACTGGGGTATAGTTCTCCAATCCCCATAAAAAAGCTGATGTCATCACTTTTTTAAAAAAATCTTTAAAATTTTGAACGATCATAACTCATTGATTTCAAATCAGATCAATGCAAATGATATACCAAATTAAAGATATTTTCATACTCTTTAATTCAAGATCAGTCATGGATATATTTGTTCAAATAAATATAGACGAAAAATACAAAATATACATTTTTTATTCGTGTCCAGCGTGAAAATGCTTTCGTTAGCTTTTAAATAATGGTTCGTCAATATTATGAGTTGATAACGTATGCTAACGAAGCATTTGTTATATGCTAACATATTGCATTCATTGTGCTAATGAATGATTATCATAATATTAACGTACTACATATACTTATATTATTATTATGATTTCTTACATTTCAATTAGGACTTATAATTACTGTTTATGATTTAGTTTTTATGTTTTAGTTACTAATTGATTATTATATATTGTTTATTTCATAAAATTAGAATACATTAATTAGGGTTTTCTTCACCCATTTATGGTTTATACCTTATGCTAACGATGAATTGTCATATGCTAACATAGTTTATTCGTAGTGCTGATAAAATAATATCAGTATGCTAATGTTGTATATTTATATCGCTATTATGGTTTATTCCATCCAATTAGAGTTTATAATTATTTTTTAGAATTTCATTCTATTTTTTAGATCATTGGAGTTTATTATATCTGAATTATGGTTTATTTCATCCCATTAGAATTTATAATTACTCTTTAAAATTTAATTTTTCATTAACAATATAAGAAAAACTTTCATTAGCATAACAATAACGCTTCGCTAGCATGATGATAATACTTTGTTAGTATGATGATATATTATCAAATCCTTCACGCTTTTTATAAGAATTACCAAATTACGTTAATACCCCCATATGATTTTTTTTCAAATATTACAGAATTGTCACCACCCTTTTTAAGCAAATCTAGTCCATATATCTTTATTGATTGTATGGTGTGAGATGTGTTCCTAGTTTTTACACTAGGATTGGTTTGCATTATAACCACCCCCGATATATATATATATATATATATATATATATATATATATATATATATATAATACACTAGGAGCTACGAATCCATCTTACACCATCCAATTAGATGATCTAATAATTGATATTTAATGTTAAAGTCAAGGCAAAAAAGGAGACGGGAGTATAGTTGTCCAATTCTTATAAAAAATCTAATGTCATCATTTTTAAAAAAAATCTTAAAATTTTTACAGCAAGTTCAATTTGGATCAACGACTGCCTCACCTGAAGAGGGAACCTCTACCAGACCAGTTCAAACCAAGGAAGGAATTGGTAAAGCAAAGAAGAAGTCAGCAACATCTCAACCGAAATGGAAGAAGAAGCAATCAGGACCTCCACCCCCTCCAAAACTGCCTCCCTTCAACATCAAAGCATTTGATATAACATCAGTTCAGGGAGATGACATTGTGCCCCTCAGGGGAGTTCCACCACGAGACACAGGGGCTGACTACTTCAGAACTGCGTGTCCCCCGATGGTAGAAAATGAAGAAAACATAAAAGCTCTCTCAAGAGCTGAGGTCATCAAAAGCTGGGCCAATGAACAAGTAACCAAGTTCCTTTCTGAGAATTTCGTTGAGGATATGATTGACACAGCTGCTCTATATAAAGCTCTCTCAAGGTACGTGTATTGGTACCTGTGGAGACATTGCTTCAATTCTGAAGCCCACTTTCTCCTAACCACCCTTCATGGGATGAGCTTCTGGAGAAGAGAAGAAAGATGGAGCATGTAATGGGCTGGACAAGCAACTCCTGAACATAATCCAATCATCACTCTAAAAAGGATGCTTGCCATACGAAGAAACCATCCTCACCCAGATCAACAAACACTATTAGAAGTCATGGACGATATGCTCAATTGGGCCAACATCTAACTGCCACCACTACAAACAGAGGCTGAACAACAACATTGGAGAAATCCCCAAGTACAACAACATTGGTTGCTTAGGGAACAGCTCATCCTCAGACAACAACAGTACCAACAGGGACATGACCAATTTCACAGAGAAGCCCAGAGTAGTCAACAAGGAGCTGAAACTGCAGAAGCATACAACTCAAGGAAAACTGCCTTAGCATCTGTTGCTAGGCAGTTAACTTTTGAAGAATCTCCTCGACCAGATGAAGTCATCATTAATCTCCTTGATGACTCTCTAGAAGTACAAGTAGCTGATGAGCGAACTGCTAGTGATCTGAAGTTTGAAGAATTGCTCAAATCTCCTACTCTACCAGTTCTGCCAAGTGAAGAGCAGTCAGAAGAGTCAACTGAGAAGGCTCGACAGTTTGAGGAACCAGCCGAACCCCAAACCGCTCCTCCCCAAGAGCAAACTGCTGATGAAGGAGCTTCCTCATCAATTCCTCCAATTGCTCCCATAGCAGAGCCAGCTGAGTCTTACGAGCCAGCTGAATAGACAGCTCAAGAGGATGATCAACCTATCTACCAAGGTACACTAGCATTAATTGTGTACTTTGATCCAGTTCAAAGGGCTCTTCAAGCTGCAGCCCAAGCTACTGCACTAGAGACTCCACGAGTTCCAAATTATGATGAATCAGTCAGCATGGAGAAGGATGAGCTAACCCACACAGTTCCATGTGAGGAACTGATAGGAACTGAAGCGGGAGAAGAGGTTAACTCGAGAGCAGTTCAGCTCGATACTCAACCAAGCAGCTCATCAGTCCAGCTGCCTGTTTACTATGTGGACTTGATCCACAGCCTGCAGCAACAGGTGAAACTGCACACGGAGCAAATTCAGAAGATGCAAGCTCACCCCAGACTCCAGTCAGCAGGAATTGAGCCCTCAAGAAGTGATGAGGATGATGAAGGTAACTTCATAGAACCACTTGCCAAGAGGAGGAAAACTGATCACAAGAAGGACTAGTGGCTGATCAAGTTCAACTAATTAGAAAGCCCTAAGTTTACTTCTTATAATTCAGTTTGTTATCATTTCTTTTTTATTTATAAAAAGATTATCTTTTAACTTTAAAATAAATGTCGATTTAGCATTTATTTTGAAAATTTTGACCGTTGCAAAAGGATGACACGTCTCAAAGTCATTAAATGCCAACGAGCAAAATAAAAGAGGCCAGGGCCAGTACCATTCCAACCATTAGATTTATGAGCCTGCCCAATCACTCATAAAAAGCCCTCTCTTATAAGCCTCTCAGAAAATACTCCTCCCAAGCTCTCAAAAGCTCTCTCTCTCTCTCTCTCTCAAAGCTCTTGAAATTCCTCAAATTTCAGCCAATCCCAAAGTTGGCCGAATTACCCAGATCTTTAAATTCCTTCAAAGAGCAACTTCTGAGAGACAAATTTCTAGATAGGAAGAAATTTCAATTGATTCTAAACGAATCAAACAACCCAACCCTTCTGTCAAATCTTCATGAGACAGAAATTCTTCACTACCTGGAAACACCGCCAAAGTTCTTCAGACAAAATTTGGTGAGTGAGTTTTTTGCTTCAAGAAAAATTGTCTGCAGATGGAAAGACAGTGTCATCAGTGATTCAAGGACGGCCACTTCAAATCACTGAAATAACAATTGCAGAAGTCTTCCAACTTCCACAAAAAGGTTCATCCGTTCAAGAACTGAAGGAATCTGCGATAATCATACTGGAGAGAATGGAAAGCTTCCACCTGCAACAAGCAATTCAGTTTTACGACAACTAAAACTGATCTGAAGCTCGAGTATGGCATTCTACTTGACATAACGAACAAGATGACGTTCGGGGCAATTGGAAGCCTGAGTCAACTCACCCAAGAGAGATACAAGGTTATGATTCACCTTGCTGAAGGACGACAAACAAACTGGGCAGAATTTGTCTTCCAACAATTCAAGCACCAAGTCGTCAAGGCCTCTGACTCAAAGAAATCTGGCAAATTTGAGTCCAAGGTAGGACTTGTTCTAAGGATGAGCAAAATGATTGAAGACCTGCTGAATCTTCCAAGTGATGAAGCACTACCAGTCCTCATCTCTGACTAGATTCCCAAGAAGGGAACTGCCCATCTTTAGTCACTAAGAAAGAAACGAAGAGCCAAGGTAAAAATGAGCAACATCACTTCGAGCAATTCAACTACCAATGCCGTTCATTCTCCAAAATCAAAGAACAGATCACCAGTTGATTTCCAGGTTTGCTCTGATCCAGATGAGCTTATTCCATTCGCTGGAATCCCTCATTCAAAATATGGAGCAGATTACTTCAGAAGCACATGCCCTCCTCTCCAGCTGACTGAAGAAAATATTCACACTTTCTATAATGGTGAATATGCACTCAAAAGTGCACAAAAGGAAGTGACCAATCTTCTTCTCATGCACTTCGTTTTTGTTGCACAACGTGACCAAGAGTTGTTCAAACAACTCCATCGGTATTTCTATTGGTATAACTGGAGACATTCTATGTCCATCCAGTCTCATTTTCTGCTAACTGCCTTTCATGGCATGAGCTACTGGCAGCGTGAAGAAACTTGGAGCATTAAATGGATAGGATCGTCCAATCCATTCCCTCCAACCATTATGCAAGTTCAGCACATTATGAATCACCGGCTCACCAACAGAATTCCAGCAGCTGCCTTGTTAACTGAATTCAAAACCAGCATCATGCCTCAAGGAGCTGTGGTTGCAAATCAATCAGTCTACTGCCCAACTGGCTCGTTCTACCGAAAATTGAACTTTGATAATTTATCAAGTGAGTTAACTGAACCATCACGACGAACTCCAACTGCCATAGAGAGGATAGAACCACATTTATCACATACTGAAGTCGTGGCTCCTCAGAAGAATCCAAGGCATGACGATGAAAGAGATAGTGATGATGAGGATACTGCCACATCACCAAGTCTCCTATCCAAGAGCTATGTCACTCCCCTACTCACATCCAACTCAAAATGTGTGCAACTGATTATGAACATTGATCAGTTCAGACAGTCGCCAAAGGGAATGTCACAATCCCTTAATCAAATGATGAAAAACTCATCAGTTGCCATTTAGCAACTTCACCAAGCCAGGAGGACAGCAAGGCCCAAACTGCCAAAGAACAAAACTAGATCTGCATCGCCGATAAAGTGATCAAACTGCTCGAAAGGAAGCAGTGCAGCTAGTCCAGTTCGGCCCTTCAAGAAGAAGAAACTGACTCAAGAAGGCCAAGCAACTGACCAAATGAACTGATCAATTTAGTTCAGTTAGAGCCTCAAAGTTAGCTAATCAGCGGTGAATGGAAACGAGATCAAACTGATCATCCAACCGCTGAATCTTCAAACCAATCAGTTGGACTGTATCCCAACTGACTTAGGATAAGTTTCTCTTAATTCTCAAGCTTATCTTAACTTAATTGTTTCCGTTGTGATTATAAAATTCCTTATATTACATCCAACGGCTACAATTTGAAAATGGGGCTCTCTCTCACAAGTTGCCATTAATATCTCTGCGTTGATATTAAATCAACTCCACAAAGGAGAAAAAGAAGGTATAATTATCTATGAGATATAAATAGCAAAATCTGCAGAAAATATTTTGCTATTTATGGCAACTACCCCATTTTCAAATTTATTCTCTCTCAGCCACATGATCATAAAGTTGCTTCACAATCGGACGGCTGGGATGCATGCATTATTTATTCAGCTAATCATCCATCAAATCGGATAGCTGATCAGCTAAGATAAACAATCGAGTGTCCTCGATCAATGCATGCAAAGATGAATATATATATGCAGGGAGATGAAGCCTCCGATCATCTGCAAATTCTCTCTCACCCTTGCATTGATCATCTACAAACTCTCTCTCAGCGCACTTGCAAATTTAACACAACCATTTCTTTGCAGCAATGACACCCTCATTTCAAATGGTCAATGTCAAGTCGCTCGTAAGTAAGCTGAAGAAAGATAAAACTCTTAATCTAGAGCTTCTTCATGCACGACTAGGCCCAGAGACATTTCAAAGAATCTTTCGGCCATTGGAGGAAACTGGGTTGTTTCCATTCTTGATGATCATGCCAGTCATGAATCTACCCACCCATCTTGGGGAGTTCTACCACAATGCAATCGTCTCCGGCAACAACATCATCTCCACCGTTCAGAACAAAGTAATAACGGTGACAAAAGAGACTATGATGTCTACACTCCTCCTCCCCGGTGAAGGCCAAGACGTGCTAGATCTGGAACTT
This sequence comes from Perilla frutescens, assembly GCA_026008535.1. Classification (NCBI taxonomy): domain Eukaryota; kingdom Viridiplantae; phylum Streptophyta; class Magnoliopsida; order Lamiales; family Lamiaceae; genus Perilla; species Perilla frutescens. The sequence continues at coordinate 23,443,272 of BRKX01000002.1, forward strand.
CTAAGTAAATACGCACTGTGGAGCCTTTGGAAATATCCACACGTGTATCACCACGACTGCTCACACAAATTGAAGGAAAGTCTGCCGAGTAAGATCATCCAACTCCTGGATATCGCAGGTCACATCCTGCACGGAAACTTTGAGACGGTCCAGTTCTCCGAACTCAAAGCTTATCTAACGGCCGCTCTATTTCTAGGATACAAAGCCGACTGGGCTTCCTTCATTCTAGCTCAACTGCGAGCAAATGTCAACCGAGCAGAATATGATCCGACAACTGGCTCTTTCCGAGAGAATGTTGGGTTTATGGGTCGCATAAGCCACATCATTCTAAGTTAATTTGATGAGGTGATTCCAACCGGAGAGCCAATCGGACGAAGGGATATACTTTCGACCATCTACTGTCATCCGACCCTGAAGAGATCGCACCAACCAGGAACTTCCGACTCAAGTCGTGGAAAGAGACCGTTGGTAGAAACTTCCAGCTCCTCAGATGAAAGACAGTTGCTGATTGAGAATGAGCCTCTCTCAAGACTGAGCGATCAGTCTACAATACCCGCCAACTCACAACCTCTTATCTCTGTCCATCACGACTTACTTGAGGTTGAGTTTGAGCAGGTTCTAGACCATCAACTACGGAGCTGCTTCGGTCTAATTGAGGGCAATAATCCCTCCTTATTCGAGCACTTGCGAAGGTACCTCCAGTATCATATCTAGAGATTTCAACTCGATGAGGCCACCATGTTCCACCTCATCTGCACTCGTGGATCCCTTTTCTGGATCAACGAAAGAAACTGGAGTAGAAATTGGATGAACCATCCACTCTGCTCACCGCCAACGCTCTCGGAAATAATGGATTCAATGATCAAATGAATCCAGTTCAGCGTACCAGCCGACGCTCCTCTTCCCGACCATGAGCCAGCCAACTCCTCCTGCACCCCATTTCTTGAAGATCTACCAATCGCATCAACCGATGAAATCTTCACCAACCTGGCTTCCATGGACTTCAGAGAGCAAGATCTCCCTCTCACCACTGATCATGGTCAGTTCATGATGACTGAAGAAGCTTATGCATGGTTCTCCTCGCCCATGCCTACTCCTTCAGTTCCCTTAGTCTGTGATGACAACTTGGCAACTGCATTCACCTTCTTGCCAAATCTATCAATACCATCATACAATCCCCACCAGTTTACCCTTTTGGATGATGCCAAAAAGGGGGAAGATGGAAGGTATGATGATGAAAATTTAACTCTTTGGGAGCAGATCTAAAGAGAAGTACACCTTGAGGGGGAAGCTCAGCTTCAGGGGAAAGCTTGGAGAACACATGGAGTTCAAGAAAAAGGAGAATCAAGCAGGAGAAGAAAAAGCAGCTAAGGAAGTGAAGTAGTAGTCCAATCTATTATCAAGAGCTGATATGATATGCTTTGATTTAATATATGATACATGCTTTAATCCTTCAATAATGGAAGGTATGATGATGAAAATTTAAATCTTTGGGAGTAGATCCAAAGAGAAGTACACCTTGAGGGGGAAGCTCAGCTTCAGGGGGAAGCTTGGAGAACACATGGAGTTCAAGAAAAAGGAGAATCAAGCAGGAGAAGAAAAAGCAACTAAGGAAGTGAAGTAGTAGTCCAATCTATTATCAAGAGCTGATATGATATGCTTCGATTTAATATATGATATATGCTTTAATCCTTCAAATATCATGCTTCAATATCATATCAAGCCTAGCTCATGTTTATACACATTCCATGATACCTTGATAATCATGCTCTAATAGCTCAAAATGAAAGCATGTCTAAAATGAGAGTATGCTCTGATACTTGAATTTCAGCTTTAACTTGCTCTGATATCAAGCTTTGCCTATAAGCGAACTACAGCACGTCTCTCAGACGAACATTTGCAGTTTTTTCATCATCATTGACAAGTTTTTGACATCATTAAAAAGGGAGAAATTGTTAGGAAAAACTATCAAAAAACCCCTAGATAAGGTTTTGATGAGATGTCAAAACTATTCCTGAAAAACTGACTAAGATCCAAGTTGTAGATCTGAGCTGACCAATCTAGAGCCTCAAGAAGGAACTCAACTAAAGCTAGAGTCAACCCAACTGGAGCATGGTCAACCATCTGGAAGGATACGAACCAGTCAAAACAAAATTGACAGCTAAGTCAGTTGAGCTGAGAAGGAAAATCGACAAGACTGAAGAAACTGATAAGAGATCAGTTTAAACTGAAGATTGGAAGTATCCAGCTGATGGCCAAACTTAAATTCAGCCAAACTGAAGTAAATAGACGAATCAATCAAAGGCCAGAACTGAAGCCAGCCAGCTTGTAGGAGAAAACAAGCAAACATCTGACAAGGAAGCTCAATAAAGAACAGTCAAACTGACAAGCTAGCCAACAGCTTGTGATCAGTCAAGCTTAGAAGAAAGCTCAAAAAAGAACAGTCAAATTGACAAGCTAGCCAACAGCTTGTGATCAGTCAAGCTGACAACAAAGCTCAAGAAAGAACAGTCAAACTGACAAGCTAGCCAACAGCTTGTGATCAGTCAAGCTGACAAGAAAGCTCAAGAAAGAACAGTCGAACTAACAAACCATTCAACAACTTGAGATCAGTCGAACTAGAGGAAGAAGCTCAGAACTGCCAACTGGAGTAATAGCCGAACAAAGCAGACAAGCTCAGAACTGCCAACTGGAACTCAAACTTGCTAAACTGGAGCTCAGAACTGCCAGCCAGAGAGTCCTGGAGTTAATGCTCAAATGAAGATCTTGGAATAAATGCTCCAACGGAGATCCTGGAATTAAATATCCAAAAGATATCGATTGGCAAAACAACGGCTACTTCAACCAAAAGCTCCAACGATCATAAAGACCATCTGCCATTGATGAACCAACAGAGCCACCAATCAGTGGAACTCAACGGTCACAAAACCACTCCTCTATAAAAGATGAGCGAATCAAAGTGTTCAAGAGACTTTTCGCAACTCTCATTCTTGAAGCCTTCATTCAAGTTATCTCAAACAAAGCTTTCTTTCTCCCTCCTACATAGCTCAAGTTCAGCATTTGCTAAAACTGTGAGGGTCCAACTGAGAAGAAGAATCCACAGAATCAAAGTATTCAACTAGCTGTTGATAATCCAGCCAGAGAAACCTTCTCAGTCCTAACAATACACCAATCAACTACCCAGCTCAATTGAAGGAGCACATCAGTTGATAACCCCTGTTCAAGACTAACCTCTTGAAGATCGAAAGAGATCTAAAACCTTGTAAAGACGTCAATAGCACCTACCTTCCTAGCGAGCAGTTAGGGACTGGAAGTGTGAGCCGTCGACCCGCTGAGGTAGCGAACAGTTACCAGGTTCAGCCAACTATCCTTCATTGTGTAATTTGTAAAGAAACTCAAGTTATATAGTGAAGTTGCCCTTCTGGGGAAGGAAGAGAGGACGTAGAAGTTTGAGACTTCGAACCTCTATAAATCATCTGTGTGTTGTACTGTTTTGCTTATTCGCATATCCTTGAACTGTACACAAGCTCACACAATCTGCACTCAAGCTATCTAAAAAGTGCTCAACCAAATTGTGCATAGATAAGTTACTAAGCGAGTCAAGGGCCCTTACCATTTCGCATTTAAAGTAAAGTTTTTAGTCAGTTTATTCACCCCCCCTCTAAACTAACATCGACTTACCCGGGACCAACAAATGTTGTCAGGAATAAAGCCAGACTTGTGGCACAAGGATATACCTAAGTAGAAGGGATTGACTATGATGAAACATTTGCCCCTGTTGCTAGAATTAAGTCTATTCGTCTTCTACTTGCGATTGCATGTCATGTTAGTTTTACTTTACATCAAATGGTTGTAAAAAGTTCCTTTTTGAATGGTGTGTTAAATGAGAAAACTTATGTGGAACAACCGAAGGGCTTTGAATGTCAAGGAAAACCGATGCATGTTTTGAAATTAAAAAAATGCTTTGTATGGTGTTAAGCAAGCTCCTAGAACTTGGTATGCGAGACTTACCGAGTTCTTAATTGAGTTTGGTTTTTCTAGAGGATGAGTTGATAAAACATTGTTCATCAAAAAGATACATAAGCACATCACTGTTTCATAGATCTATTTTGATAATATTGTGTTTGGTTCTACCTGCTCTAACCTTCTTAAAGAGTTTATTGATGCAATGAGCAACACATTTGAAATGAGAATGGTAGGGGAATTGGCTTACTTCCTTGAACTTCAAATCAAGCAAGATAAAGATGGGATCTTTATCTCACAAAGTAAGTACACCAAGAATCTGATCAACCGCTTTGGTCTTGAAGCTTCCAAACCAATAAGGACTCCAATAGGATCGTTCGAAAAGTTATGCCATGATGATGTTGGAGCCGATGTTGACCCAACAATGTACAGAGAAATGACAGGAATCCTGCTCTATTTAAATGCTAGTCGACCTGATATCATGTTCAGTGTGTTGGAGTGTGTGCGAGATACCAGTCTCAACCTAAAGAGTCACACTTGAAAGCAGTTAAAAGAATAATTCGATATGTTGTTGGGACCATCGATTTAAGAATCAGGTATAGCAAGGACACTAACACAAGTTTTGTTGGCTACAGTGATTCAGGTTGGGCTGGAGATGTTGATGATAGAAAGAATATGAGTGGAGGTTATTTCTACTTTGGAAGCAACATTGTCTCATGGTTAAGTAAGAAATAGAACTGCATCTCCTTGTCCATGGCCGAATCTGAATATGTTACAGCTGCAAGTTGTTGTGCACAATTAGTTTGTTTGAATCAAATGGTAAGCGACTATGGTATGTCAAGCTCTTCTCTAGCCTTGCTGTGTGACAATGCTAGTGCGATTGAAATTTCAAACAATCCTGTTCAACATTCTCGCACCAAGCACATTGACTACGCCATCACTTCATTTGAGACTTGGTTGTGAAGGAAATCATCAAAATTGAGTACATATCCACTGAAAATCAAACAGCTAATATCTTTACTAAGCAAAGACTTCGAGAGATTTTCCTCTTTGAGAAAGTCTCTCGGAATGTGTATTTTTTAAATCACTTACTTCATTGATGTTGAGCTCTGTGTGTGTCTTTATACTCACATCAGTTCCTTATGTTTGTTCTTTTTCTTTATTTATTTTTTCTTAATTTTATTCAAGGATTGCCTTAATGAAATTTTTGGTTTACTGTGCAGAAAAAGAAAAACGACTACTTAAAAGACCATATAAATTTCTTTTTGGGAATGAAATTGACCTGATATAAGACTGAAAGCACAAGTGTGAGGCTAAATGTCATTAGTCATGTTGTGGCCTTGAAATACATGATTACTACTTAGTAACTCGGAATATGATGTTCGCTACGACGTTGTTCTCAAGCCAAAACGTGGTATGGTAATATGTTTTAGACCACTTTATTTCACTAAGTAAGAAGGGACATGGTGCTCACTACGATAATGTGTTCTTCTAAAAAGGTGAAAAGAAATTGGTCGGTTTCATTCACTATTTTATTAATGTTGTAGCCAATGTTATTACTGAAGAGCCAGTAAGTCCATATATTTTAGAAAGGCATTACTTAAATATTAAGTCTCTTTATGTGTGTGGTTTATTTCCCTGCCTCATCTATGCCATCCTCATTGAACAAGGTGTGAAGCCCAGTAAAAAGAAGATAGTTACTGAAACTTCAACTATGTCCATCATCAAGGCAAAAGGCAATGAAGATCGTGTGATTGATTTTCCTTACACCTCTGTTCTGAGCTCAACTACTGCTTCAATGGATGTCATTCAGGATGTTACTGCAGAGATTGCTCTTTCCCCTCCGAGGTCGGAAAGTGATATAGCAAGTGCTTCCTCACATTTGGTGACTCTTCCTGTGCAGGTCCTCAATTCTCACATTGCCCAGATGGATTCCATGATTCATCAATGTACAGTCTTCACCAATGCAATGAACGAGCTTGGACAAGCTCTTTGAAAGGCTCTTTCTACACAAAAAAGAGCCGGTGGAGTCCAGAGCTGAAGCTTTAACCAAAAGCTGAGCTGTCAAAACCCAGAGCTGAACACCAAGGTAGATGAGGAAATGCTAAACTGGAACATTCCAGAACTGAAGCTTGAGGCAGCTAAGAAACTACCAATTGGACGATCTCAGAACTGAAAGTCGAGATAGCTGAGGACTTACCAGTTGAAGTGATAGTCGGAGCAACTGATACCTGCCAAGCAGTTATTGAAGATCCTGACAAAATATCTTGAAGCAGAAGTCATTAAATCAAGCAATGACTAGTTCATTTAAGTTTAAACGGCTACAAGAATTCAACTACCATCGATGGATCAACCGAACCACCGATCGGTAGAACCTAATGGTCATAGAGATCACTCATCTATATAAGAAGAGTGAATCTCATTTTGAAAAAGACTTTCACCAATCTAACTCTTGCTATATTTGCAGATATTGAGCTTTCTTTCTCCCTCCCCATAGCTCAAAGCTTAAACATTAAGTGCGAAAAGTCCTAACTGAGAAGAAGTGCTTCAAGTTCCAAACAAGCAGCTAGTTGCTGAAGAATCCAGCCAGAGCCAAGCTTCTCAGTTCAAGCTCTTCAAAGATCAACTACTCAGATCCGTTCAAGAAGCATTCAAAGTTGATAACAGATTCAAGACTGTAATCTTAAAGATCGAGATATATCTAAAATCTTGTAAAGATGGGCAATAGTACCTAAAGTTTCAGCGAGCAGTTGGGACCGATAAGTATGAGCTGTTGACCAGAACCGGTTGAGGAAGAGCGTACTGATGGGTCTATTCTTTCGGGACAACAACAGTTGAAAAGGGAGCCACACTCGTGTGAAGGGTGCCATTTTCAGGATCAACAGATTTCTTCACTGTGTAACTGTAATAAAGAAACTTTACATTTGCATAGTGGATTACCCTTCTGATGAAGGAAAATAGGACGTAGAAACTGAGCTTCAAACCTCTATAAATATCTTGTGTGCTGTATTTATTGTCAAAGCTTTTACATACATACAACTGCACACAAAGTCACACAAGCTGCTCTTATTAGCTAAGCTTTCTATCTCAACTGTGAAGTGCACAGATAAGCTTTTAAAACGAGTCAAGGGTCCCATATATTCCACACAAAAGTTCAAGTTTTTGTGTCAGTTTATTCACCCCCCTCTAAACTGACATCGACTCGTACCGGGACCAACAAATGGTATCAGAGTGGTTGATTCTAAGGATCAACCGTTTCTGCAGATCAACTGAATCAGATCTATTTTCTGTGTTAACGTTTCAAGCTATAGGAAACCATAAGCTACCTCTTTTTTCAGTTGAGAACTATGATAATTGGAGCAGGAGGATGAAGGCTCATCTATGCACGATTCATGAAAATATGTGGGAAGTTATTGAAGAAAGTCCAATCAACATAATGATGAACAATGAAGCTCACATTGCTGATGTTAATCAACCAGCAAGGATCCCGAAGCCAACTTATCTTCTCACCAGTGAAGAGAAGAAGTTGAAAAATCTAGAGTTTGTGGCTCCGGCTGCACTATTCCAAACTCTAGATGAGGATCGCATGAAAGACATGAAGAACTGCAGAACTGCCAAGGAGATATGAGACTTGCTTGCAGATCTATGCAAAGAGTCCGAGGCCATCAAAGGAAATAAGTTCCAACTAGTGGTTGACAGATATGAGTCCTTCAAAATGCAACCGGAAGAAACCATCTCAAGCCTTGAAATAAGGTTTCTAGGCATAATAAGTGAGATGAATAATCTGGGAAGAAGCTATCCCAACTGTGAGATGAACTCAAAAATTATTGACAATCTCATAGAGGAATGGGATATGAAGGTAATTGCTATCAAAGAGTCAAGGGACTTGAATAGCATTACACCCAGAGAAATGTTCGGATCTCTCAAGGCTCACAAGTATAGCTTGAACTGAAAGAGAGAAGCATCTACATCATCAGCTCAAAATGCATCCTTCTACGCAGAAAGGAATCGGTTCAGAGAAGTTCGAGGAAGAAATAGCTTCCAACCAAGAAATTCACCAACCAGGGAGAATCCAGGAGGATCACTGACTAATTGAAGAAGAGAAACAACCGAAAAGAAGGAGATCCTAACTGAAGATATAAATGAGCAAATTCAGACAATTACAAAATTCCTAGAAAGGCTAAAGAAAGTCAGAGATCAACAATCAGCTTTGCCTCAAGCTGATGAAGCTGCTAAAGGAAAAAGAAGCCAACAACCAGCTGAACAATTCAGAGTGGCCAATCGAAGCATAGAAGAATGCTTCCACTACCACAAATAAGGACACTACAAATACGAGTGTCCAGAACTATCTGAGGACAAGAAGGCCAAAGTGAGGAGAAACTTCTTCAAAAGGAAAGCTAGATCACAAATTCAGAGAATGCCGTGCTAGACGATTTAGACTATCCATCCGGAATTGACTCTGACGGCTACATCTCAGATGATAAAGCTCTACTTTGCCTCATAGTTGACAATGAAGAAGAGGTTAGTACAACTGATTCTATAACCTCATTCTATCACATACATGAAGCTTCTATTTCTAGAAATGAACTGGATGAACAGTTAAGAATTCTAAAAGATCAATTAGCTTATGTGTCAAGTATGCATGTTGAACTGAGAGATGAAAATAATGAGCTTAGAAGTAAAGTTAAAGAACAAAGCATTAATTATGAAAGAATGAAACTTCTTGCAGCTCAGTCAACTGAAATTGATCAGCTAAGGCTGAGAAATACTGAACTGGAAGCCAAGAATGAAAAGCTCAAGCTAGAACTCCTTGAAAAAGAGGAGATAACTCTCAAATTCAAGAAGGGATCCCAGAATCTGGATGAAATTTTGAGTCATCAGAGAGTTGAAGCTGGGAGTCCAGGGCTAGGGTATAGCAAGTTTTCTGCCGCATAAAAAGGAAAGGCAACTGCTCAAAGCTGTGACACAGGAATCCTAAAAGGATTCACAAGGCCATCTCAATCACCCCCAACTGAGGTATCAAAAGAGAAAGATATTCTGAAAACACCTCAAGCTCAACCCAAAAGTCATTCCATTCAGTTGAGGCCACCAGCTCACAGACAACCAGCCCATTAAAGGCCTCTAGCTAAGCCAAGATCATCAGTTCAACATAAACAAGCCTATCAGTCTAGACCATCAGATCAGCTCATCCAAGCCAACCTTTCAGCAAAGGCCATCAACTCAAACCAAGCCATCAGCTCAGCTGAGACCTGCTACTCACTCAAAGCAAGCCTACCAATAAAGGCCACCTGCACCTCAAACTGGGAGATCTTTTAACCCCAGAAGAAACACTCAACCCAGGCCATTTCACCCACAAAAGCCCAACCAAAGCCTCCATGGGAAAAAGGGCTGAAAGCTCATTTGTCAGCCAGTATGATGAATATCTGAGCTACAGAAATGATCCAAGATACTACCCCAGTCAAAGTAGTACTAGGGATGAGAAGAGCTCAAGAAATTGGCCAAAGTAAAGGTCACCAAGAGCTCAAGATGAAAAAATTATAGTAGAAGTGTTTTATCCTAACACTCGTCGCAGGTACCGATCAACAGACTCAACTCACAGCCGAAGAGTTACCAGAAGTCCAAGGTTGATCAAAAGATCAAATTCTGAAGGATCCCTGAATCATAACAAGCTAAAAGTTTAGCGAATGTGGATCCCCAAATATTTGATTAACCATCCAAGACCCGATATTATGCGGGTACCTAAAAACTGATTTTTGTTTTGCAGGGAAGAGCATCCTATCCAAGAAAAAGACCAAAGACACATGGTATCTGGATAGCGGGTGCTCCAAGCACATGACCGGAGATTAGAGCGATCTCAATGGTTATAAAGAGGTTAAAGGTCCTTTGGTCACATTTGGAGACAACTCAAAGAGCCGAACCATTGGAGAAGGGTTCGTAGTTAAAGGAAAAGTTGTCGTCAACGGAGTTTCACACGTTGAAGGACTGAAACACAAGCTGCTAAGCATCTGCCAGCTTCGTGACAACGGCTATTCAGTCGACTTCAGCAACAACTCATGTGACATCAGAGACAAGTCAACTGGAGCTATACTCCTAACTGGAGTACGAAAAGACAACATGTACATTGTTGACTGGTCGATCGGCTACTTAGAAGCTTGCTTTCTTTCAAAAAGATCAACTGAAGCAAGCTGGCTATGGCATCGACGGCTGAATCACCTCAACTTCAAAAAGATCAATTATCTGGCTAAGAAAGATCTTGTTGAGGGGTTTCCCAAGGAGATCTATAAGAAAGCTGGAGTCTGCGGACCATGCCAAAAAGGGAAGCAAGTAAAGTCGTCATTCAAAAACAAGAGTCACCCTCCAGGAACAACTGACATTTTACAGTTGATACACATGGACCTATTTGGAGCAGTGAAGCCACCAACCCCTAGGGGTAAAAAGTTTACTCTTGTAGTAGGGGATAAGTACTCAAGATACACCTGGGTGGAGTTCCTGAGAAGCAAAGATGAGACTTTTGCCAAGCTATCTACATTGATCAGAAGGTTGCAAACTGATAAGGAAAAATCAGTTCAAAGGATAAGACCCGATAATGGAATTGAATTCGTCAATCAGCAACTAATCAATTTTTTGAGATTCTAGCACAAGTCTATCATAGCTAGTTTAACATCATCTCAAAATATATCTCATAAAACTTAGCAAACTAGATCATAGCTTAACCATGAGTATACAACTATCCCACGAGTATGCTCATATCCTAGTCACAGTATCCCAACAATATTTCAATAATATTCTAACAATATTTCAATAGTATCTCAATACTATCATATTCTATAGCATAACAATATTCTATAATTCTTTCTATGATAGTGACATTAAATAGGTAGAGCATAAAATATTTATTTGGATATTTCTAAGTTATCTATCATGCTTCTAAAGAGTTATTACTCTTAAACTTTATTTATTCTTTGAAAATAAACCCACCTTGCTGACGAGCAGGTGTCGGCACAATAGCTTTCGGGATAGCTTCCTTCCTTCTGGTAGGTTCCACGGGTCCGACAATGTTGGTGCATGCCTTATAAGAACAACTATTATAATTTTCGGGATTTATCTACTATATTTAGAGCATTTATCTATATTTATTTATTTATTATTATTTCGTTCAAAAATAAATTACGCAACTCTAACGACCTCAAATAAATTCGACATACAAGGAAATAAATTCCAAAATAATATTCTAGATTTATCGGAACAAAAAGGTTTGACAGAGGACTTTTTCCAAAATTTATCATTTTATTCGATTAATATCGAATTTGCACCATGACACTTTTTAACTGATAAAAAATTACGAAAATAATCCGAGATGATCCTACACATACCAAGAATATATTTTGAAAGTTTTAGAATTTTTCGATAACACATGTTCCCAGTATAAAAATAACTGTCTATTTTAAATAATCGAGATTTATCAAAACTCGTCTAAAAATTACGAAATTCGGCACTCATATAGGAAATATTATTTGGAACAACTTTCTAGGTTAAACTATTTTGATTCGATGAGCCGAAATAGGTGAAAATGATGAAAAATCGAAACTGATCTGCGCATGACACTATTTACGTTTTCCGTCGATTTCGCCGGTTTCCAGCCAGCGTATGGAAAAGTATTCAACATACGAAACGTAGATTACATTTTAATATATGACATATTAAAATTTCAGCTTAAAAATATGAGAAATAGACCGAGACGAGTCCCCAGAAGGCGGCAGTCGGTGGCGGCGGTGACTGGTGGCTGCCTCCTGCCAGCAATTGCTCCTCCCTGACTCGATTCGTACCTCAAAACTCGACTCGAACCTCCACTCTGCTCAAGAACGCTCAAGAACACTCGAAGATCGCTCAAAGAACTCTCGACCCGTCTCTATTTGAGTTGTTAACACAACTTGGGACGAAAATTATGAATGAGAGGCTGCCCCTTTTATAGGAAAAGCTTGGGGGGGGGTCGGGTATTGATTTTTTGGATATAAAATATTGATAAAGTTAGTTCGAACGCGATTATTTTTTCAAAAACACTATTCACAAGTTGCTTTATTGTAAGGAAAATTCATTTGACCTCGTACACAAAAAGTAAGAACACCGGGAAATTTCTTGATTTATTTCCAATCAAGTCAACCAAAAATGATCGGCTGATAAAGTCGTCTGATATACGAACGAGGAAAGATTTTATTTTCCGACTATCTGGAAATCACTATTCACGACACTCCGGACACTACCATTTGCTCATTTGACCTCAGATTGAAAATTTGGGAGCACCGGTGGATTTGTTGGCTCGATTCCTATTGAGGGATTTTGCCAAACAATTTCTCGGGATATCGTGACGATCGAGATTTCGTAAAAGATCGAAATTAAAAAGAGTCAAAAATCGTTATTCACCCTTTTTACTTTTTACCTTTTTAATCGTCGGGAACTCGATTTACCTTGGATTGCAATTCCGAGAGTACTGGTGAATTCCTCTAGTCATCCTCTTTCAATGGAGTCTAATATCGATCATATCCCGAATTTTATTTAAATATCTTTTTAAGAAAACGACACCTAGAGTTGCGTCTTATATCGATTTTACTTTAATTAGCTCCAATATAATTCTTTAGTCTTCTAAACATAATTAGAAAACTTCTTTAATTGAAATTTGAAAATACAGGGTGTTACAGATTGAATTATCAAACTACTATGATACTCATATCTAATTAAAAAAATTATAATTAAAAAGAAATATTAAATCTCAATCTAAATCTGCACCGTTAAATTTGATAGATCTAACAACTGTAAATAGTTTCTATTTCTCACCTAAAAATGCGTTTTCATTTGAACCAAATCCTATATATATATATATGTATATATATACACTAATTGTGCAATCTCGTGCATATTTAGAATAATAAATGATGGAATACAACAAATTTGGATCTATTGATTTATTAAGTTGATTATGTATTTGGAGATTGTTATTCCAATATATCGAAAATAAGAATATATCTGGTATCTTGATAATTTGCTTTCTCTTAAATTGATGTGAATGGTATGAATTGGAAAGTGGATAGGTTAATAGGGCTAGATATGCTTATTACCTTCAATCTGCAGCTCTTAGCGTATCATATAATTTCCCCAGATTTTGATTGATCAGTATATATATTGATGATGTTACTTTATTATCGATTCTTTTCTTTAACTGATAAATGCTACGAGTAAATAAATGTGTGAATGTATGTTTATAGCCAATTTTATGTTACAAAATTCTTTTCTAACCAAACATTGTAGAAGATTCTATTCTAACCAAAATAAAATTTTATGACCATTATGTCCTTAGTTGACTTTGAAGACTTTGAAGCTAATAGGGCACTTGTGAAAGTGTCCTATTTGCCTTGATTGATTTTGAATTTAATAGGGTATTTGTAAAAGTGTCCTATTTGTCTTATTCTTTGATTTATTCTAAGTTTGCCACTTGTGTATGAAAAATGGTATCAGAGCCTAGGTAATTTTATTTAGGAATAATAATTTATTTATTATTAAAAGTAATATCCTAATGGAGGAGACACCCAGAAAATATGGATCCGAACAATTGTTCGAGATGTTTTTATTTCAGAAGGTACCTTCAAATTTTGAAGGAACTGGAGGAGAGTCACCAGGAGAGGCTAACCTACTGGAAAGCCCAATACGAAGAGAAATTCCTATCGGAGTCAAGACTGGAGGAAATAGAGCAGTGTATTTCCCAAAGACAAGCTCAAATGAACTTGTTAATGGTGAACAATCTGCTACAATGCGACTTAATGAATCATCAACAAAGGGCACACCAAAACCACGGTTGATGGAACAAAGAAACTACGAGATAACTCCCAGATTTAAAGAGATCGTGGCAGACACATCTAAAATCTCGGAGGATTTACGAGAGATCCAAAAGACGGTACAAAATTACGGAAATCACACGTATGGAGTACCACAAGAAGTAAGGCAAATTTCTATAAAACAAGATGAAATTCTAACCATCTTGTTAGAACTTCAAAAGAAGATCCAGACACTAGAATTAAATCAGACGTGTTCTAGTAGAAGGAAACCCATCAACTTTGGCAAAGTGAATTTCACACCAAAGGCCAAAGAAGAACCCAAGAAATCGAAGGACGAAAGGATTTGCCAATTGTTAAGACAAATCAAAGAATGACGTCCTCCGAAAGGATAGGATTGGAAGATCTACAAGAATTGGCAGAGTCATTTGCCAATATGAAGATGATAGATCTGAAGATGAATACAGGAGATGGGGTTTTAATTCCCCGAGGATACCATCAGGTACCCCCGGAACAACAAGTACCGCAGGTACCACCAGCCCAACAGCAACATGAAGGAGGCCCAGCACAAGACGTTCTCATGAGAATCCGCGAGGACTTTCATGTTGGAGATCAACACAGGAGAGAGAGGCCCAATATGAACAATCTTACAGGAACTAGGGTGAGGAAACAGATCCCTAAGTTCCGAGATACGCCTCTCGGGAAAACAAGCCTTGATCCCATACATCCGTATGGACTCATGCTCAATATCGATGATATTGACTTCAAGGACATTGATATGATTATTGATGATTGGTCATCATCGATGAGAATAGCAGCAGGAACGTTGGATCTAGAAAAGGAGGGATTCATCAAGCTGCTAGAGATGAGTTTGTTGGGTGTAGCCAAAACGTTATGGTCAAGAGTTGCACCAGCAGTCAAAGAAGAAACCTTGGAGCCAGCCTCATACACGAAGATCGTGGATAGAATGGCTTTCTGGTTTAAGCTCACCTTTTTGGGAGCAGACAATTTCGGAAGTGCAGATTCCGAAAAGAGAAAGAATTATTCTCAGGCTATTTTAAACCTGAGACTGAACAACATGGAGAAGGAGTCAATTGACCAATTCTTCAAGTTATACCACATCTACCAATGGAATTCAGATGTGGATGAAAGGGTCTGTGTAGAGATTTTCTTCACGAAGTTCCCGAGTCCCTGGAAGGAAATGTTCATCAAAGAATACATTCCAGGAGATCCTGACAATGTTGGGAGGATAATGTCTTTTGTCAAACAAAAGCTAGCTGAATGGTGCGGACAGGCCATTCTACAAAAGAATTACAAGAGATTAAAGAGGATGAATAAATATTCCCCTCTTGACTGCACAGCCAATGATCTGCCGACCATTATTGGAGGAGAATCTCAAAGGCCACGGAAGAACAAGAAACACCGAGTTCATCCTTATGCCAAAGAAGAATTCTCAAGAAAAAGGAGTTGGAAACCGAGGAGCAGATGGACTAGGCAAAAGGCCAGATTTTACAAATCTGGACAAAGAAGGGGTCCTTCCAGAGACAGGACATCACAAAGTTCATCAAGTCGAACTCCCGCGAGGAAAACTTTCAGAAGAGCCCATACGAGGGCAAATGAAAGTTTTAAAGATTGCAACTGCTGGACTTGTGGTGCAAGAGGACATATTTCGATAGATTGTCCAGAAAAGAGAGGAGTCAAAAGCTTCGAAGGTGCACCAGACATCGAGGAAGCGGTTTACTACCAAGACTAGGTACAAGTCTACCAATTCAAGGATATACCCTCAGATGAGAGTATATACGAAGAAGAAGAAGTATTTAGCAACGAAAGTATTGATGGGAGATCAGACTCTGAATCAGACTGGAGCTGAGGTTTTTCATCAAGAGCAAGTGGACGAAACTGGATATTCCAGTCAAACCACTATCTCACAAAGCATGATTGACAAAATCATGAACAAGAGCCTTAATATCCAAAGATATCAAGGCTTTTCAGCCGGACAGATTGATCAATTGCTCCGCAATTTTAGTCTGAAAAGCAGGAAGCACAATGTAATCTATAAGATTACCAGAAGAGAGATGTCGCTTCCTATAGAGCTTACAGGGAATCAAGTTGAGTTACAACTGATTCCATATAGTGACGTTCAAGAAGAGTTGGGAAGGATGAGGCCAGAGATAAGAGATACCATATCCTGGATCCACATCAGAGCTGTCCAGATAGTGCTCAAATCCGCACTACCCGCAGGTGTTGATACGCCCATTGATATTGCAATATGCGATAAGCGTATCAAAAATCACAAAGATTCCTTGTTAGGAACTATATCAGGAAATCTCTGTGCCAAGCAGATTATAGGGGTAATCTATCCAAAAATATCCTATAATCTGAAGGATAGAGATTTCAGTCGAGCCCTGACGCTGTACCAAGACTTCAAAAGAAAGGATATCAGCTACGAGGGAAATCGACCGTTTTCTTTAACATATCAGGTGTCTTATGCGCTCTCCAATTCACACCACACAGATTTATTTCTGGGAAAGCAGTTCATCGAGATACCGGATGTATTCTCAAAAGTGGCACAGGCAATCCACCCAGACAGATCAGAAATGCCGCCACCAAGAGAGATAAATATTCGAGTAGGAGACAAACCATTGTTGAAATACAATGAGAGTCTCAAGTTGGAAGGCAAAAGACTGTCATTCCAAGGAGATAGGATTGTGACAGGGCCATGGACTCAGTCCTCAAGAGGAAGCTTCCAAGGAGATCTCAGGCGACCAAGCCAAGTTAAAATAAAAATTAAATGCCCAGAAGGTTGGAGAGAGATCGACACAAGGTTCGACAGTACAAGATGGGAAAATAATTTTCCTTGCGACGTCCTGTACTGTTTACAGCAACCAGAAGTTGGCCACTATAAGGGAACTCTTGATATAGAGGCTATGACAATGGAAGTACGAGGAAGAGCCGGAAGAGAATCAGGAATCCTAATCTTAGGACTTGACTTCTTAGAGAGGTTCAAGCCATGGGAGCTGAAGGAAGATGGGATGATGATCACCTTTAATGGAAAACAACTGGTGATTATATGACCAGCCCGTTCTCCATATACATCTCAGTAGGGATGTTATACGAGAAATATAAGGCTGAATACTTTGCAGCCTATATCGACTCAGGAGCAGGAATTTGTACTGCAAAAAGAGGAATCTTTCCAGAAGAATTAGAAGAAGATTTAAATCCAATTGCAGGAAGAGATTTCTCAAAAAGAGTCTTGCTCCTATCTAAGGGAGTGAAGCAGTCGGAAATCTTGATTGGCGGAGCAGGAGATACACCATGGTATAAGGTGAAAACTCCACCAATCTATTTTCATGATACAGGGGCAGACATCTTGTTAGGAAACAATTTCCTACAAATGTTCAGAAAGTATACGCAGGACAATACCAACTGGAGACTGATCTTTACGACGATCTGTGATCATAAGATCATTGTCCCGAGGCTAAAAGGGGCATTCAATCGACAAATGCCACTACAATTTCGCAGCAAGCGTGGTGATGAAGGATATCTTCGACACCCAAAAATGCAGGATAAAAGAAAATTCGGAGAAGTAGTTCTGAGTTTTCGTAGGCAAAAGGATCTTGAAGAACAGGAGATCCAAATTCTCAAGGCTTCTTTAATATCACATCAAGATATTAAGGAAGAAGCAAAGATATCCCTCGAAGATATCAAGCGGAAAATAGCTAGAAACTATAATGAAAATCCGCTGGCTTGGTGGGGAAAGAACCAACTCAAAGCAACCTTGAAGGTTAAGGCTGGAAAAGAGTTTTAGTTTGTTAGATACAAGCCTATCCTGATGAACATCAAAGATCAAAAGGATATGCGAGCAATAATCAAAGAACACCTTGATCTCAAGCTGATTGAACCAGGGAATTCGCCATACAGCAGCCCCGGATTCTTAGTAAGGAATCATGGTGAGATTAAAAGAGGTAAACCAAGGCTAGTCATTAATTACAAAGGGATTAATGACATTCTTGAGTTCGACGGATATTTTATCCCAAGTAGAGAACATCTTATTAACTGCATACGGAATGCTAGGATATTCTCTAAGTTTGATTGCAAGTCAGGTTTCTACCAGATTCGCATGGAAGAGGAAAGCAAAAGGTTTACAACCTTTTCAACACCACAAGGGCATTATGTTTGGAATGCAATGCCGATGGGGTTAGCTAACGCACCCCAAATATTTCAGAGAAAGATGGATAATATTTTTAAAGATTATTTCTCTTTTATGTTTGTCTATATTGATGACATTCTAATCGCATCAAAAAGTATAGATGAACATCTCAAACATCTGGAGATCTTTGCAGATGTTTGTCATAAAGAGGGCCTTGTGCTGTCAGAAAAGACGGCAGTAATAGCTACCCGGAAGATGGAATTTCTGGGAATTGAGGTGGATGAATCAGGAATCATTCTGCAAAATCATATTGTAGAAAAGGTGCAGAAGTTCCCTGATGTCCTTAAAGAAAAGAAGCAACTGCAGAGTTTTCTAGGAGTTGTCAATTTTGCAGGAATCTTTATAAAAAATCTTGCAAAACACAGGAAGGTGTTCAGTAACCTTCTAAAGAAGGATACCCTGTTTGTATGGACAAACGAACATCAACAAGGAATCAGGAAGCTAAAGGAGATATGCAAAAATCTCCCAAAACTGGCGATACCACAAGATGAGGATGAATTGATCCTCTATACAGATGCAAGTGATCATTGGTGGGCAGCCGTGCTTACAAAGATCACACCCAACGGAGAGGAGCCCTGTAGATATTGCAGTGGTCTCTTTTCAGATAGTGAGGCCATTCGATGGCATATCAACGAAAAGGAGTTCTTTGCAGTTCGGAAGGCATTTAAAAAATGGCCTCTGTTTCTCTTAGCAAAGAAGTTTACTCTAAAAGTTGATAACACACAAGTTAAAGCTTTCTTGAAAAATAAAATTGAATCTAAACCTGAGAAAGCTAGACTAATAAGATGGCAAGTTGAATGTCAATATTATTTATTTGACATTATTGTGATAAAATCTCATGAAAATATTCTTGCAGATTTCCTAACAAGAGATGGAAGCGATTGAGGTCGATGCCATCATGATTGCGCAGAGGCACTTCACTGAAAACATGGAGTTGCTTCAGCGTGAATGGAACGAGCTGGTTCTTCATGCTGAACAAGCAGGAAGAATGCAACAAGCAGACCAGAACAAGGTCAACGAGAGAATACGAGCATGTGTAAAGACTCAGGGGCAACTCTGGTCAGCTATGCATGAACCCCTCATCCGGGCCATCAACTTGCCATTGATGAAAGGAGATTTAGCAGTACCGACCTGTAAAACGGAAGTAGGGGATTCAAATACTCCTAACACGAGCTCTAAGCCGGTGATTTCTAAAGAAACACAGGTCCAAGAGAAAATTGAGGGTTAGGGATCACACTCTGAACCATCAAGTCAACCCAGCACCTCTGGGGTTAAGAGGGAGAGATTAATCTTAGACCCATGACGGGTACCTTTAAGATTAATACTAACAAGTCTGAAGCTTCGTCTTGGCAGGTTTATCAAGCTAACTGGGAAAAACTCTATACTAGACAGGGAATCAATCCGTCTAAAACAAAGGTTGATATCTCTGGAAAGTACCCAAGGGTGTGGATGTTACCAGGAACCAATCCACACGAAGTCAAGCAATGGTATGATTTTGGGGCATTAGCTTCAATTCAGACCATGTCTCCAGGCTTCCCAGAAATCAAGTGTCTACCAAAGTGGATACAGGAAGCCGTGCAAGAGTCCTGGGCTAACAATGATTTGCTTAGCCGAAGAGATGTTCTTGAGCTATACTTCATCAGTGCTGCTCCGGAACCAGCAGGGAAAGGGAATCATGAGGCCTTTCACTACATAAGGCTTCAAAGGCCAGATTCCAGAAAATGGGGTGATATCAGAACCTCATCTGAAGAAATCCCACTAATCGCCTCCATTACAGAAGATCAGATATCGACTAGGCGAGCATGGGGATTATGGGTCTGTCTCACTGAGATGGACAAAGTCAAGTTCCCATTCAAGTTTTTCCACAATTCTGTGAATGGGTCATTTCTGTTAAATACCATGACAGGGAGAACAATGAGATTTGCTGAGGATCTGTTCGAGAAGAAAAGGTCCTTGATATGGGAGAACAAGCTTGCTATGGGCAAAGAAACCCATCGCAAGTACTGCAACATGGCTCATTTTGGGCAATGGGACAATCGGGTATGCTCGGATTGCCAGAACCAAAAGGAGCCAGAGTTCGGAAAAGGGTTCCGTCCAAGGATGGAACGAAAGCGAGCTGGGGAGGATAAACATCCAATGCCGAAAGCAAGAATGCCAAGAGCCCCACCAAAAAAGTAGTTTCCCGACAAGGGAAGGTGGAGACATGTGATTACAGATCATGTGACCCAAAAGAAGAGGCCACTAGTACCAAACGACAAAAACTAAGTGGTCCAACACAAGAGGCACATGGTACCATTATTTGTAGGTTCCTCCACCCACAACCACTTTCACTGAAGGATAAAGGAACCGGGCCCGACCACTAATTCAAAAGAAAGTGTCGGCAGAAAGGGCCACTCACGTGAATTGTGGAGCTAAACAATGGAGTTGGTGAAATAGAAGGATTCCCCTTCTATAAAACGAGAAACTGAAGGAAGTAGAGATCATCGATCATTTTCTCTTAGCTTTCTTTCAAAAAATTGTAATAGTGATAATAGTTTAAGTGTTGTATGAAAGTTGCGAGCCCAGCTACTATGAGTAGCTAAACGAGTTTGTCTCCTCCCAAAAGGAGATTTACTTATTATAATAAATGTTTTATTATTCCTAAATAAAATCCAGGCTTTTGCTCATCCCTTGTGTTCATCATATATACTATATACTATATACCAGAAAATTACTCTACACCCCGTGTAGGAAACGAACGTGGGTTGCGTTGTGTGTTGCTGAAGGAGTTCGTCGCTGGAAACCATAGGTTGCGATCGTGTGGTTGGCAAGGCCGTAAAATCCCGGCGAAAATACCCGGCAGCATTCCGGTCAAAAAGGTATGAATCCGGTTTATAGTATTATGTATTTGATTTACGGAAGCATGATGGGCCTGATATGGTCGTAATGGACTAATTCCGTTTGATTATGAAAGTGGCATATTAAGATAAATAGAAAAGAAAATCATTTAAGGGCATACTAGTCATTTAGCCTTATGTTTGGTTAGAAAAGAAGATTTTAGAATTCTTGGTTAGAAAAGAAGTTGGTATTCTAAGATTGGCTATTTTTGAATTTCACCCTAAATAAATCTATACTAATTTAAAAAATGGTTTATCTTATAATTTTAATTTTACATATTATAGTCCCGTTTTATATTTTATTTAAGGGTAATAATGTAATCATCTAATATATTATTATATTAATATTACATGTCTAACCAATCTATGCTAACAATATATTATTATAATATTATTATAATTCTAAGTATTTACATCAATTTTTTTACGCTAAATGCATACATAATTTTTATTGTAAATAAGAAATACAATTAAATTGAAATCTATAAGAATGACCAAATTTCTCACATGTGCGCCTATGTCATGAGTCAAAATAGCCAATCATAGTTCTCTTGGGGATGACCTAGCGGTGGAGTGGTGTTTCTTGAGATCAAAGGTCTCAAGTTCGACCCACCACCAACACCACTAGGTGTAAGTCTGTCACACCTGGCCAGGTGTGGTTTATCTCCCCTGTAGGTTTACAGGCTATTACACAGGGGCGAGATTTATCCAATGCGCACCACGGTAGCGGCTGCGGATTATCCTCGACATCCAAAAAAAAAAATAGCCAATCATAATTAGTAACATCTTTGCGTCGTGAATATTAGTCGATTGACTAAATAAAAAAAGAACATGGTGATCGAATATTGAATAAAATAATAGAATAAAAAAATTACTAGCTTAGAGAATACTTGTAGACTTATAGTAAAATTATATGATACATACATGAATACTTAATTAATATATTATATCTAACTAAGTAGGTTTATAAATACCTCCACAATTGTTAAATCAAACTACTTATTAAACTATAATTTGAATAAATTTAATTTTGTGCTTCAATTAATTACTAATTATAATAATAATAATAATAATAATACTAATAATAATAGTAGTAATAATAATTTTATTATTATTATTATTATTATTATTATTATTAAAACTAACTAATTTATTTCTAACTTTTAGGTTGGATGCAAAAAGAATTTTGATTATAAATAGCAAATATAATTAAATTGAAATCTCTTGGAAAGAACAAAATTTTCACGTGTCTATGTCATGAGTCAAAATGGCTATTCATAATTAGTATCATCTATAGCTCGTGAATATTAGTCAGTTGATTGGATAAAAAAGATTAGATTAATATTGTATAAAATAATAGAATAAAAAATTGATAGCTTGGAGAATGATTGTAGACTTATGGTAGATCACTATATGATAGATACATGAATACTTAATTATTATACCTAACTGAGTATAGATATATAAATACTTATTCGAGTACACAATTGTTAAACCAAATTACGTTTTGAACTACAATTTGGATTAATTTAATTTTGTGTTTCGATTCATTATTGTACATCATCTATGTAATTAATTACGTATTTACAAGCTTGAATGTAAAATTTATGAGAGTTATTTAGCCTTATAATTATTTTGTGTGGTTGA
This sequence comes from Perilla frutescens, assembly GCA_026008535.1. Lineage (NCBI taxonomy): Eukaryota > Viridiplantae > Streptophyta > Magnoliopsida > Lamiales > Lamiaceae > Perilla > Perilla frutescens. The sequence continues at coordinate 23,465,792 of BRKX01000002.1, forward strand.
AGAATTCCTATACTAATATTCTAACATCAAATATGTGAATTCATTATATCATTTCATACTTTCTAACGTGAACTTAAAAATCATGTAATATATAATTATGTTCTATTATTGTAATTCGGGGGGAAAATGTAATGATATATATATATATATAGATATATATGACGTGCATACCTTTTAAAATGTGAATATATATATGAGTCTTAGATAAGAACAAATTAAGTGTCGGTACAAATTAAGTTTTTCTTAAAGTTTTTCAACATAAATATCACAAGTATGTATAGAATAATTCATATTAGAAACTAACCAATTTTTCAGTTATTATTTCAATTATATATGATGGGAAATTGAGTTTATAATATATTATGTTAGAGTCTAATAATAATTTTACAATACTATGTACAAAAGTATAGAATTAGAATGTAGATTTAAGTAACCAAATTTGAACATGTAATAGTTTATTTTTTATTTAATTTATTGTACTGTTTAAAGATAAATACTATTATGGCCAAAATAGTTTGACCCATTAAGGCTATTTTATTTTGACCCAATGAAAATCATCTATCCTCGACTCACCACGAATCCCGAAATATTACTAGGTTTGTAGTAAAACACTAGGCCCTACTAAGAGAAGGTCAAAAATATGGATATTAAATAAGATCCTAAGAAAAAATGGATGGACTCAATCCCAAATAAATAACTTGGATCGAGTCACAGAGGGTGATGGAGTATAGGTTGAGTCACCTACAAAGCAAATAAAAAAGTGGACAGTTCGAGGGAGACTCTGATTTTTACAAAAAAAAAAGGGTAGATTTCTTCACCCTTGCTTCTATTGTTCTTACTATTCATATTTTATTTTCAATTTTCCCTCTTCATCCCAAGATCTGGCTTGATCATTAAAGTTCGATTGATCACAAACACCCCAGATGATCTTCAGTTTGACGTTTCTTTGTTTGTTTATGCAAATCGCTAGTGTCCGGAATTCGAGACGAAATTGATTGTGGATTTTGCATCCACAAATACAAAACAACCTAAGAGTGCTCTAATATTTTTTTCCACTCTTTAATATGTATACTGAATAATTATAACATGTAGAATTTTCTAGAGATCGATTCCTTGACAATTGATTAAAATAAACTTACTAATCCACTTAAAAATAGCCATATATATAATGGGCGTACCTTTTATAACGTGAATTTAGGAGTCCTGGATATAAAAAATGAATATATCTCCAAACTTTATTATTTTCAATAATTAACATTAGAAAATATACATCAAGTTTCCGTATAAATTAATTTTTTTTATTGGCATAAATTAAGTTTTCCTTAAAGTTTTTCAACATATATATCACAAGGATGTATAATAATTCACATGAAATCGTCTATTGCATATTTGATGTTGCATTCCCTATTGCACATTCGGTTTTTTAATTTTTTTTAATTTTTGTTCTTTGATTTCAATTCATTATGCTTTGATTTAATTTTACAAGTGTTATTTAGGGTTCATCCTACCCAATTAGGATTTAATATAATTTCTTAATATTTAACTTTTTAAATAATCAATTAATGACTAAAAATTAAAAATTAAATACAAAAAAATTATAATGCATTCTAATTGTGTATGATGAATTATAAATAATAAGTGTAAAATGAAAATAAAGCATAACAAATTGAAATTGAAGAAAAAAATTGAAAAAAAAACTAAAATAATTGAGTGTGCAATAGGGAATGCAACATCGAATATGAAATAAAGGATTTAATCTGCTAATACTTTAGTTACTACTTTAACTACGTATTATGAAGGATAAATATAAAACAAGTACACAATGATCTTTTTTCTTTTCCACAAACAAAAAGAGTGATCTATTTTTTTCATTCTTTATTTTCTATGCTTATTAATAATCACATGTAAAATTTTCTAGAGATTCCGCAATAAATGATTAAAAAAAAACTTACTAATCCACATAAAAATTATTCATCATATCATCTTTTTTTCTTTTTAATTTATCCATTATGATGGATTTTTTTGCCCAATTTTGAATCTGAAAACTATCAAATAAGGTAAAATTTCTATTTATTCATGAAAAGATGTTATAACTTTGTTTGATAACATCGCAGTCAATATTACACTCGATGTGTATCATAATTCCCGTAACATCAGAAGATTAACCTTATTATTTCCTAGATTTTAGGATTAATTTATTCGAAACCGATCTGAGTATTTTGTTTATATTTATCAATCCACTCAATTATGCTTAATTTAGTGGATACAAAAACACTTTTAATTTAGAGGATACAAATCACTGAAAGATTAACCTTATCATTTTCTAGATTTTATAGTTAATTTATCACTGCTCATTTTTGCAATAATTCAAGCAACGAATTCTAACATTCTTTGATACCTAATATAATGCAAGGAAAACTCCTCGACCTACCATAAGTTTACCCGAAAATCTTTAATAAAGACGGGCAACACACGTAATCTTTGCTAGTAAAATAAAAAAAGGACAATAATTAACATTGTATGTATCGAAAGGGTATGACGTGACGTCCATTTATTCACTAAGACGGTTCAAGAATATTACAACCAGAAAAACACATGAGCAACTTAAGCAAAGGTATTGATCAAACTGCAAATTAACACCAACCTCAGGGTTTTAGACTCAAAAAAATAAATAAAAACAGTAGCAAAGTAGCTTAGGCTAGTAAACTAACATATAAAACTAACAAGTCCAGTAGCAGTAGTAATAACTAATACAAAATGTAATGTAGCATAGTAGCCCACAGGTATACATACAGCTTCAAACGCTCAAACAGCAGAGGTTTTTTGGTTTGGTTCAAAAACATATTTGATCAACGACTCCTTGATGGATAGCAACTCCGGGAACTCTTTCTTCAGCTTCGAGGCATCCAATTCGTTGTTACTTCTCGGAGCAACAATCACCTTCGCTTGCTCTTCAAGGCTGAAGTTGGTCCATTTGAAATCTGGATTGATGTATTTCTTGTACATTTCCAAGATCTCGTTGTGGCTGACGACGCCCGGGTTCGTGTAATTCCATATGCCTCTAAGGTTTCTCTTTGCCATCTCGATTGAGATGGGAAGAAGCTCATCCAAGACTGTCATGCTGTTGGGAATGTTAACCACCTTATTATACCTTGAAATCTTTGTGATGAAATTGCGTGGATTCTCCAGGTCAGAAGATATCGGCATCCTCACTCGTAGTGAGCATACATTGTCGAACTCCTTCAAGAGCTCTTCTACCTGATACACAATGCACTACAAAATCATTATTCAAAAGAAGCACAGATTGCAGTATTCAGACAACTTTTGAGATTTTTACCATGGCCTTGGTCTTAGAATAGAATGAACCAATAAAATTGGGCGTGTCTTCTTCCTTAAAACCAATTCCAGAACCCTCAGGGTGTGCGGCATCATACTCGAATATACAACCAGTTGCATAGTTGATCACCAGGAGATCGTACTCTCTGCAAACATCGACAAGGGTCAATGTACCAATAACATTGGTACGGATTGTCTCAACCTTGTGAGATTCACACCAATCAACATTGGGTCTGCCAGTTACACCAGCAGCATTGAACACATGTGTTGGCTTAACAGTGGCAATATCTGCAAAGAGCGAGGCGCGATCCTGCAGACGCCCCTTTCCATATTCATAAGGGATCCCCTGTTTCTCACACAACTTTCCAAGCAAACCACCAATCCACCCTGTCTTACCATAGATCAAGAACTTGAAGGCTGGTTTGTGAGGCGAGGAGCTGTTTTTGGCAGCCGGAACCAACATCTTGGTCTGGTTAGAATTTCCGGATAATCCAGCCTTATCAGATTCAGACTGCTCGGGCACTCTTTCAGCTCCACCAGGCATCATCAACATTCTAGGATGAGGAATAAGAGCACCAGAGACATCACCCCACCAATCAGGATTGCAGGTATACCAATCTATCGTCTTTCTCAATCCGTCTTCCCATGTGGTCCTTTCAGACCAACCCAATTGCTTCAGCTTCTGGTCGTCAAGGAAATATCTCTGATCATTAAATGGCCTGTTCTCCACAAACTCAATGCTCTTGTCAGGATCCATGTTAAAAAGCTTGCATATGTCTTGAGCAACATCAATGACCCTTCTCTCCTTCTTTGTCCCCACATTGTAGACATGACCAACTTCTCCCTTGTGAAGAACTACCTCAAATGCCTCTGCAACATCCTCACAGTAAAGGTAACTTCTCACGTTACAACCATCACCATGAATAGGAAGAGTTTTCCCTCTCATGGCCAGAAGGATAAACTTGGGAATCAGCTTCTCCGGAAACTGATTCGGACCATAAACATTGTTTCCTCGAGTGGTGATCACAGGCAATCCATAAGATCTACCATAAGCCATGACGAGCATTTCAGCTCCTGCTTTAGTGGCTGAGTACGGATTTGTGGGAAGGAGCTGTGACGCCTCATGGTTTCCAACAAGAGCATCCTCATCAGTCTCCCCATAGACCTCATCAGTGCTGACATGAATAAACCTTCTGATCTGACCAGTAACCTTGCAGGCCTCCAAAAGAACATGAGTGCCATAAATGTTGTTCTTAGTGAACTCAAAACTGTTTCCGAACGAATTATCAACATGAGTCTGGGCAGCAAAGTGCATTATAGTATCAATGTTCTCAGTAATGAGAAGGTAGTTCACGAGATCAGCACTGCCAATATCACCCTTAACAAACTTGAAGTTGGGAGAAATGTTTGATGGAAGGAGGTTTTTGAGATTGGAACAATAATCAAGTTTGTCAAGAACAATGATCTTGTATTCAGGGTAGTTCCGAACAAGCCTATTCGCAACATGTGATGCAATGAAACCAGCAGCCCCAGTAATGAGGATATTCTTGGGCGTGAACGTCGACATTTTAGCCTTATTTCTGCAAAAAAAATTAGCAACAAGTGCATAAATCAAGTCTTGGATCGCGAAAATATTATGCACGCAACTTCAGTGAAATCAAGTTGAAACCTAAATAACGTCGTGGATAAATGTGAAACCCCAGTCTATCCATCATATCAAAATCAAGTTTTTTTTATTGATAATTCTAACAAGAACAAATAATTTTCGCAAAGATCATGATAAATCAACGGCATTCTACAATGTTGGAAAATCCAAGTCTATATTGTTTAAAACATTAATCATATTAAAAGACTAGCCCTAGTAGGAAACAATTAAGCATGATTAACTTCACTATCCCCCCCCCCCCCCGGCAACAAAAAAAAAACATTACCACATATCAACTCAACTGGTCAGGGTCCAAATTCCAATCAAATACGCAAGAAATCAAGCATTTTCCATTACTGATCAGCAAACATAAACTTAAAACAACACATACACTTACACAATGTATAGATACAGAAAAGTTACATAATTTAGATCCGAATTAAACACAACGGCATTCAATTCGCCACAAAAGGCAGCAACCTGAAACAGATCTAACAAAAATAAGGCAATGGGATCGCAAGAAAACTCACATCTTGTTCTTATCCGGATCAGATGCAGCAGAGATAAGGAAAATTATCAGAAAAGAATTAAAAAAAAAAAAAGATAAAAATATTCCCTCTCCAAAACAAGAGGAAACTGTAATGAATGAGAGAGAAAGAGAGAGGAAATAATTTAGACCAAGAAATGTGGCGCAGTAGCGAGAAGCAAGGAGTGTCAATCAACTTCCCGCCCCTATAAATACACACGCCCAGGATCTCGGCGGATCATGCAAATTTCATTTTTTACTTTTCTCTTTTCTTTTTAATAATAATAATGATAATTAAAATTAATGAGAATCCAATTAAGTGTGAAAATTAAATAGGAAACTGGCGTGATCGTGGGTGGGGGGTGGCGGTGGGGGAGCAAGGCAGCAGCGGCGGGAGATAAATATGAAATGACCAAATTCACCTTTGATCGGAATAAAGAATAATGTTATTTTTATTTTCTAAATTTTCCAAACTGGATTATTTGGTGCTTCATTTCATATTTTTATTTTTATTGATTAATTTGATTCACAACGCCATATATCATGATATTCTCACTATGGACACCTAATAATAACTAGTCAAAATATAAAGCTTTTGACAATTTTACGACAACGAGAAGATATATACAATCGTTCAACTTTTTTGTGTGATCATTTATCCAAATCTAATTATATATAAAAGTGGCGATTTTTCATAATTATTTGGTTCCGAAAAATTACCATTTCTAGTACTGGAATATAGAGGTATTTTTATCCGCACAAAAAAAAAATTGTAATTATTTGAATCAGCAAAAGGCCATGACATTTTGATAATTATTAATATAAAAAAAATATCATTTATAATAGTGAAAAATATCATTTTGTGTAAAAAATCGAATGAGATACCATTCTCATGGATTAAGTTTGTCTACCCGCCCGTCTCACATAAGTGTAGTATAACCTTATTTTTTGGAGGCACATGCAATATAATTATGAGTAATAGGATTTCTCATGTGTTGCGTTTGCAGAAAATATAACTAGATCCCACAAGAGGGATAGGTGGAGTATTTATGGATGAAGAAAAAATCCAAATTTATTTTAGAAAATTAAATTATTAATTCAGGACCTCAAAAATAGGTTAACTATCGAAATAGATCCCAAAAGATGGATTTTATCAATTTAAAATTTGATAGATCTAAAACTATCGATGTAAGATTTGTGGATTTAAAAGTGTTAAAATCTTCATCCAATGGAAGGTGACCACATCATCTTGGTTCATTTTTATCCTATTTTTTTTTATAAAAGAAATTTACAGTAGTTAGTTAAATTTTATTTTGCTCTTTCTTATTTCAAGTCTTAAATTGATAGATACCATTTTTCAGGATCATATCTATATCGATTGATATACATCTTTTTCGGGTCTTGGATTGATAATTCTCTATTTTATTATAGTATATAAAAATATTACTTCACTCGATTATGATGGTTTTTTTTTTTGTTAAATTAAATAGTGGGTTAGTAGGATATAAAACATATTTCTTTACTTTTGCATTCGTTATTCAATTTATTAAAATTTATATTTGTACAAAATTTTGGTTGTTAGAAAATCAGATATATAATTTGTATAGATATGCAATAGTCAATATGCAAAGTTAACATACAGGATGGATGTCAAAAATTTTCTCGCAAAACCAATTAATTAAATTATCGTACGTATTCGTATTTAATTATTTTATTAACATTAAGTTACAAGTAAAATTGTGAGGATCGTGAAAAGAAAAAAGCAATAAATCGATCGACTACCTTCACATTTAACAAATGAATTAGTAATTTAAGATGTAAAAAACCCATAAAAGTTTCGGTGACTCACATTTATTCAAAATCTGAAATGTAGATTTCATGGACCACTATCGTGCAAATCGTGCTATATATCTTTTCATTTTTTTTATATGTTAGGAGATATACATGTTTCATTTAATTCATCACGTTAAAGTTTAAGATTGCTAATTGAAACAACAAAGGATTGGGAAAAAAAACAACAAAAAATCATTAAAAAATGGAGTGTGCATTTTCATGTGTAAATTTAAATACAACGTACGTAAGACTCTGTGTTATATATTTTTTATGTTTTCATGAGTGTAAGGAGTTAAATTGGGGATCGAATTTTAAGACGGCTCTAAACAATTATGAGTTCATGAATATTCTCGTAAGCACTTATTTTATTATTGATGAAGTTCCTTTAGGAAATTTGGAAAGTATATTTTACTTTCAAGTCAACGTGAACAAAATGTATTGCTAAATTATGACTTCAATAATATTTATTCAAAATGACTAAATTCTTTTATAAGAATATAATGCACAAAGATTAAATTTACCTGAACAACGAATAGGGAAAATACTATCAATCGGCAATATTCACCTCCTAAGATGAACCTAGTTGAGCGAGTAGAGTTCTTCTAGTCTCAATTTGTGTGTTTTAATCATGTGCCAATATTAAAATTGTATATTGTTAATAATATTTTTTATAAAAATAAAATTTATTATATTATAACTAATCATAATTAGTATTTATTGCTAAAAATTGAAATTTTTTTTTAAATTATATATCTTAATTTGGAATAATCAACCACAAAAATCAATCATATTAACTAAAAAATGAAAATAAGATATTAAAAATTAATTATAAACCATACTTAGGTGGAATAAACCCTAAATAATAATGTAAAATTATACTAAATAAAAAAATTAAAATTGAAGGAAAAAATTAAAGAAAAAATAATAATTTTGAGATTTGGTACACGGTGGCACATATAAATTGGGACCAGAGAATCTCAAGTGGAGTTAAGCTCAAACAAGTAAATCAAGAATTCAACGGTGAGTTTTATGCAAATATTAATTGCTATACTTTATTTGTGTGTGTCATGATGTAAAATAAAAATATTTTCTAGATTGATCGCAATGTCCCCTTGAGGATGACCTACTAGTACAGTGGAATAATTTGGAGTCAAATGTCTCAAGTTCAAATTTTATAAAAATCTTTAATTAAGTCAAGTTTGTCACATGCACACATTTTTCTAATGTGATTTACCTCTCATTTGTAATTTTGACAGGTTACTGCACGGACATCAGTTTATCTAGTATGGTTAATTTACCTCTAATGTGTAATTTGTAGTAGCACATACATTGAGTTTACCTAGTTCTAGTGTTGTTTATATTCATTGCGTGGCTTGCAAACTATTGGACAATCATTAAATTTATCCATTGCACACTATCAATAATAGTCACGAGTTATCCTTGTCACCAAATTAAAATGAGGAGAACAAGTCATTAGGTTTTTTGTAGTATGAACTCTGTATTCTATGTTTTAAATCTTATTTTATTAAAATGTTTTATTTATATAAAGATGTGAATAGTATTCATCAAAATGAAAAATTATCTTAGATCTGACCTATTTTGGTACAGTAAGTCCCAATAGTATTCAACAACGATAATTAAATATTTACAGAAAGTCGAAATGTTTTGTACCTAACTGCAAACCATGTCATTTAATAGTCACTTAAATTTAGTGGTTCAATAGTTACCAATAAGTCCAAGAAAATTGGGCAGTTTTTAAATTTTTTTTGACAATTGATAGTTGATTATCACACAATCCTTCATTTATTATTCAATAATGCAATATAATCCCATCTGCACAAAGTTAAGTAATTGCCAACGGTTAAAATTCGTAAAATAGGTCGAGATCCGAATTAAAATTCATATATAATGATAAATTTATAATTTTACTGATTTTTTATAATATCTGAATTCAAAATTCGATCCATCTTATAAATTTTAACCCATAAAAAAATGTTAAATAAGATTCCTTCCTTTTCATTCCATGCATCAATCCTTTAAGGGTCATACGGTATCTTATTGATCACCTTTCAGTAGTAGGCACACAAAATATATATAGTAATATTCCGAATCCATTACACATAAAAAATAATAAGAAATAAATAAATAGGAATTTTGAAGCGATGACAATTGACAAAGAAATATAATTATTAAAGCAAGACAAACGAAAGACATGCACAACTTTTTCCTAAAAGTAAAAGCTCCTAGATTCTTTTGGGAAAATTCTACACTCTCAAGTAATACCCGAGACTAGGGATAGAACAGTAAGGTATATTTTATATTTTTTTACTATTTCTTTACTTTAACTTGTATGCTATGGAAAAAATCCATACTGTCACCTTATCTTAATATTCTGTACACCTTCCTACAGTATACTTTAATTTCATTATGAAATAAATGACATATCTTTACCGTATCTTTATTTCAGTATACCTTACCGACATCGGTATACCTTACATGTCGGTATACCTTATCATACCATCTTACGATATATCTCATATATTTACTAAATATATGAAACACTCCTAATAACGATCAAAATTCAACAAAATAAAATAAATATTTTCATACCACAATAATTAAACTCCAATAAAATAAAATAGATATAATAATTCAAATCTAACACTCCAATGCCACAATTAAAATAAAAACAACCCACGTGATATCCCAACAAATATTAGAAATAAAAACAAGTCAAGTCTAGAATGTTTTCAAAAACATACAATCTTCAAATTTGAATCTTAAGAAACCTGCAAAATTAACAATTATATTAGTACTTTAGTTACAAGTTACAACATATACAAAATGAAAAAGTAAAGTACATAAGTAAGAATTTTAAATTGTTTACTTAGAAATTGTAAAAATTATGTACTAAGTATTAATTAAGAGCATATTTACTATTACTATGCATTAAGTATAACATAAGATTAATTATAAGTGTTAGATATTGTAATTTACTAGATATTTATATATGTATATCATATTTACTAAGTATTAAATTTTAAAAAACACACTTTTAGGAGCAAAAATAGAGAATTAATTTGATGAAGTCAATCATTCAATTTAGAAAAAAAAAAAACTATAGAGCATATAAGGCAGAGTTACTCAAGATTTTTGGTCATTTTCTTTGATATTATTTGATGTTAGTTATTTTAAATAGTTAAGTGTTATGTTTATATAGTTATATTTATTGTTAAGTGATTACATATTTTATACCTCAAATTATAGATCGTGCCTAGTGGAAGTGTACACGGATGTAGCAAGCAATGATACGAGTCGAACCATAAGGAATATGAGTTATGATCTTAACAATGCAAGTAATGTTGGCTCAAGTTACATTCACTATTTAAACAAACATCATTTTTTTTAGAAAATGTTTTGTTTCAAACCATCAACACATCACAAGTTGCACTCTTGAATGTAGAATATCAAACACTTCAAATGAAAGATTTAAATGGGTAATTAAAAGAAGGGATTCTAGGGTGCTAGATCCTTGGTCAAGGTATTCTCAAAACCATATGAATCACATATCTCTCCTCTCTTCAATCATGATTTGGGCAAAAGATCATCTAGGCATTTTCTTAAACACATAGCGTACAAGCAAGTGCAAAACTCACTATCTCTAGTAAATATTTCACTCAAGCCTTCCAAGGTCCCAAATTACCATTGACAAGCCTAATACTCATACCTATCTCAAAATACAAGTAAAAGGTCTCATGGATCAAATACACATACATAATGAGCAAACCTAATCACACATTAAGTAACACATGAATCTAAATGGAGGCCACCCACATACATTCACCAATCAACACATTGATCCATAAGATTTAAAAAGGGAAAGGTACATTCATCATACATTCATCTCAAACACCCATCATCAAAGGATCCAACACCCCAAACCTAAATAGATTAGCTACTCATGCTTTTGAGATCAAAATCACGAAACTTGTAAATAAACATAGGTAGAGATTAGATTGAACTAATAGGATTGTACAAAAAGAATCCACAATGACCCTTCCACTTCAACTTCAACTTCAAGAACAATATCCTTCCAAGCTCAAGCCCTCTCTTCCTCTCTTCTATATTTTCTACTCTTTTTTACATTTGGGAAGAAAAAGTACAAGGGGATGGAATAGTGTGTTGTTTCTTCTAAGTTAGGTGGTTGAATCCCCCTTCCTTTCCTTCCAAAGTTGTCCCCCAAATAATAGAGGGAAGAAGAGAGGATAAGGCCCTCAAAACAGAGCACCAGGGTGCGACACGGGCTCGGTCGCGCCCTTGCTCGCGCTGTAGCTCGCGCCGAGCCAACGTGTGAAACAGGCGCGGGTGTGATCAGGTCGGTCGCGCCACCAGTCGTGTTGTGGCTCGCGCCAATTGAGAGGTGAAAAGGGCCGCGGGCGTAAGCGGGCTTGCTCGCGCCTCAATTCGTGCTGTGGGTCGCGCCATACGACTCGCGCCAGAGCTCGTGTTGTGGGTCACGTCTGCGGGTCTGAACACACGGCTTTGGGCTCGGGTCGCGCCCTTGCTCGGGCTGTAGCTCGCGCCTGCACCTCGATTTCTTGGTTTTCTGCTATATCACACCTGGAATTTGTACTTGGATTAAATATGTGTTTGGACATCAAAAATATACAAATGGTTTATAAAATAGTATTGAAATAGCCCTAAGTTGCAGTCAAAAGAAGCACAAAAATCCCGATTATCATTAAGTGTGGGTGTTTAAATTCAATATATATTTATTTTCTTAATTTGGAATTAAGGGTTTGAGCTTTGGATTTGAATCTTGGAAAGTGGAGTAGTTGAAATTGGTCGTTATTCATAATTTAAATCATGAAATTTAAATTGTGAAGTATTATTGAATTTTATAATTTGAATTAATTTGTTAAATTTTCATTTGTGTAGAATATGGTCTATCTCGGTGGTCTATCTTCCTCCTTTTTCAATGAACCTAATATTAATGGTTTTGTTGAAAATCAGTCTTGAATAGAAATATTTATACATTTTTTTCTATTAAAATTATATTTTTTATGCCATAATATTTTGTATTTAAATATATTTATATGATTGCGTGAATATATATATATATATACATACATACATACTACACAAATGTAGCCCCCTAGATAAAAGAATCCCACTTCCACCAATTTTAGCAAGCATGTAAGCAAATATTGTTGTTCTACTAGCAAGTGTTAATCTAATTAACATGCCATCTTAAGGTTATTAGTAATTTATGCATTAATACTAGCAAACATATTAGCACGGCTAACATGATATTGGAGCTTTAACCCGATTATTATGTCATCATAGAGTTATTAGCAATTTAATACATTAATATTAGCAAGTATATGAGCATTATAATTATGCTACTGAAGTTTTAAACAAGACTAGTGGCCAAGACTGTTCAGATGTGCCCACGTGTCACGGGATGCTTGTAGTGCTTTGATTAAGAGCGCACCGTGCGGCTAGTAGTCTGTCTTAGACTACATCCGCCTCATTATCGTAAGCTTTGCTCGCAAAGCTTGATGCATGATGATGACGTAATTCACACCCTTCGATGCTTTTAGTGGTCTCGGCAGAGCAAGCAACACACGATCACGATTGATTTCAAAGAGCTCTTTGTTGGTCCCGGTGTGAGCCTTTGTCAGTTTAGAGGGGGGTGAATAAACTGACATCAAAAAACTTTCAAGGCAGATTGCAGAATAGATAGGGCTCTGACTCACTTTTGTGATTTATCTGTGCTGACTAATCAATTGAGAGAGATTGACGGAAGCTTAGCTGCTGAGCTGATCAGTTTGGAACTGATAGCTTGAAGACGTGGCTGAAGCTTGTCAGTTCAGTCTGTGTGTGTGAATGTGTGCAGTTGAGTAACTTGCAAAACTGTAAGACAGTAAGAACAGCACACACAGAGCTTTACAGAGGTTCGAAGCTCCTCGCTACTACGTCCTCTCTTCCTTCCGCAGAAGGGCAATCCACTATGCAAGTGTAAAATTTCGTTATTATAATTACACAGTGAAGAAATCATGTTGGACCTAAAAACGGCACCCTTCAAACCGAGTGCGGCCTTCTTTCCAACTGTTGTTGTCCCGGAACAATAGACCCATCATTACACGCTCCTCTTCAGTCAGTTTCTGGGTCGACAGCTCACACTTACCGGTCCCAACTGCTCGCTGAGACTTTAGGTGCTATTACCCGTCTTTACACGATTTTAGATCTCGCTCGATCTTCAAGAAGGAAGTCTTGAAACTGTTATCAACCCGGAATGCTCCTTTCTCTTGAGTTAGGTGGTTTATCTTTAAGGGACAGAACTGAGAAGTTTTGCTCTTGCTGGAATTCAGTGTCAGCTTAGCAGCTTGCTTTGAACTTGAAGCACGCCTTCTCAGTTTAAGACTTTTCGCACTTTGAGAATCTTGAGCTTTGAGCTGTAGAGAAAGAGAAAGAAATAGCTCGTTTTCTGCACAAATAGCAAAGTTAGATTAGCGAAAGTCTTCTTTTTGGCCAATTGATTTCACCCTCTATATATAGATGAGTGAATTTTGACCGTTATGATTGGTGATGTTTAGAGACCACCGGTGGCATTTTTAATGCCTATAGTCGTTTGAAGCTTCTTTTAATGAACTAGCCATTTTGACTTTTAAATTTCTCTACTCTAAGATCATCAAGATCTTTCAAAGATTTCCTGTTGAGATCTTCATTAACTACTTGTCAGTAGGAGCAGACGATTCAGCTATCAGTTCTTGGACATTCAGCCGATGGGCTCTCAACTGTCTCGGCTTTCAGCTCTGAGATAGTCCAGTTGGCAGATCTTCAACTGCCTAGAGCTTCTGTCATGATATAGTCTAGTTCGGCTGACTCATCAGCTGAGCTTAAGAGCTTTCATTTCTAGACTTATCAGTTGGCTACTTGCTTGAGCTTTTTCTCTCTAACTGAACTAATGGTCAGTTGAATAAAGACTCAAAGCGTTTAGAGCTATTTTACCAGTAAACTGATCTTTGATCAGTTTAGGGCCAGCTCTGACTGATCTTCTGATTGGATCAGTTTTAGCTTTCAAGCTGACTCTGTTCATCAGTCTATCCTGGCTTTTTGCTCAGACTATTGACTAACTCATCCGAGGATACCTACCAGTCTCCAAAGTTCTCTTCCCCCTTTACAGCCTATCTCAAGCTTTGAAGAGTTTACTCTGACTGGTCTGATCAGGTAACCTATAAGCTGGTTGACCATGCTTCTGAATAGCTGTCTCTCATCTCAACTCGAAGTCTTACTTGGTCATTGTCATTGATTTCCAGTTTATCATAACCTGCAGTTTTTCATTAAATCATCAAACATATTTTGACATCTCATCAAAACCATCAATTGGGATTTTCCCAATAATTTTCCTAACACTCTTCATTAATGTAATTTGAATGTACATTATAGCTTGAAAGCAATTACAACACACGTTGGTTGGTTAGAGAGGGGGTCACTCCTTTAACGCTCACTAGTCAGACAAAAGTTCACTCTTATTCCTTATAATAGACTTAAGAAAAAAAAGGCTAGCGACAACACTACATACTAAAAAGCTAGAAAAAGATAAAAACAGTCGTGCAAAGCCGTACTTACAAATATGTACATTACAAAGAAATGGCTAGCACTTGTGGTACCAATGGAGCTTCGGGCGGGGCGTTTGGCGGAGGTCTGCCTTGACGGTAAGGTTGTGCTAGTGCTAGCGGTCCAGGCGGGTGCGGATGGCTCGGGGTGCTGGGACGCCAGTTACGGGAGCCCGACAAGCCTCAGCAGCAAATGGCCCATCGTTGCCTATCCCAAGGATCGGGATAAGGGAATGGATTTGTCCCGATGAATTCTGAGAGAGGGGATAGGATGAGGGCAGCATCCCGTGACACCACGTGTCTCTTGGCTTCAATATACGGCGAATTAAAATAAGTCACTAAAAATGACAAAATTATGGCATATTTTTGCAGAAATACACACCTTTTAGCTATTGTGACACTTCTTTTTCATCATTACTTGTATAGCTTTCAATTTCACTTTTTCCTTTACTGCATTGAATAATGATCTCTACTAATTTTTTGTGTACATTTTATTTTCTAGTAATGGTACATTTTATTTTATTTATTCACATTTTGAACTGTATAGTATACTTATTTTAGGATTATAAGTTTATTTTTAATATCTAAATGATGTGTAGGTAATATTTTAATTGTTGGTATTAAATTATTTAATCGGGAACATGACATCGTGAAAAAAATATTTGTTTTGTAAAATGTAAATAATTTGCTCTGTAATATTTTTTTGTGAGAATATTAATTAAATGGATTTCTTGTTTTATTTTGTTAAGTAAAAATAGGCGTGTTTTTCTTAAATATAAGTATGTTTAAATATTATTTAATAAGTTAAAATGTGCATAATCATGAACTTTTAAATTAGGCGCTTCAAAAATAATTTTTACATATCCGCACATACGTCAACAAGTTTTTTTAGGTATTTTTATGAAATATTTTGTAGGTGAAATTGACATCGGTAATGAAATATTTTAGTTTGAAAATATGAAGATATATAATTTTGAACAATTTCGTATTAATTGACATTAAATTAAATGAAATAATACTTTGAAAAATAAAATGGTTGCGTAAAAGTTAAACCACTTTCATTGGCTCTTGCACGAGAATTAGTCAATCTATTTCTAAATTAGAAAAATGAACGGACACCACCATTCTTCCAATATTCTTCACCGAGCTCTAGCACCGAACCGACGTCTGAAATTTTGGTACTCAAAAGCATTGCACCCAGTTGAAAGTGCTGGGATTTCATCTCATTCGACCATTTTACATTTTAGCTAGAGAAAGTAAAATAAAAATTTGCTTTGATCATTCTTCAATGTGCCAAGAAACTAGCGTGTGAATATGTCTTCCAAGAGATCGAGTCGCTCGAACGCGCCTTCGGAGGGTGAACTGTCGTTGCTGGAGTGAAAAAGGGGCTAAAGATGCGTTATTAAATGTTATTCCGTTTATGTAATTTTTTTTTGAAGTTGAAATTTGAACCATGCATAAATTGTGAAGTTCGGATCAATTTTTCAATTTATTTTTGTTGAGAATGATGGTATATATATTTTTGAGTTGGAGAAGGGTTTTATTCATATGTTTAGGTATAGACGAACACTTTTATGAAATTGGTTGAAAATATGCACTATTTGTGAAGTTGTAGTAAAGCTGGAATTCATCGATCTCCATGATAGCATTGTCTCTCTGATTTTGTGTTAATTCACTCATCATAATTTCTTATTGATACGTTCTTACTTCCATAGGAGCATGCTATAAAGTTTATGTATAATTGATTTAGGGTATGCTAGTTTAGCAAAAAATGCGGCGTTAAAAGTTATTATGTTTATATAATTTTTTGAGAAGTTTGAAATTTGAAGCATGAGCATATTGTGATTTTTCGACAACTTTTCAATTTAATGTGTTGATAGTGACGGTGTATATAATTTTGAGTTGAGGAAAGGGTTTAAGTATATTGATTACAAGTTTGGCACTTGAAGCATGATTAAATTTGAAATTTCCGACAAGTTTTTCAAATTTAATATGTTGATAATATTTCAAGTTCGGCACTTAAAGCATGATTACATTTGAAATTTTCGGAAAGTTTTTCAAATTTAATGTGCTCATAGGATTTATATAATTTTGTATGGGGAAAGGGCTTTGTCCATATGTTTAGGTATGGACGAACATTTTCATTATTCATGTGCTCAATATATTGTTATGGTTCATTTGTTTGATGTTATGAACTTGGTTGAAATATGTTGTATTTATCAAATTGTAGTATAACTGGAATTCATCAATCTTCATATTATGTCGTCTATTTGATTTTATTTTAATTGATTAATCAGAATTGCTTATTGATATGTTCTTGCTCGCATTGAGCATGCTGTTAAGCTTTAATTTTGTGTAATTGATTTAGGGATTGCTAGTTTAATATGCTACACTTACAAGTTTGAATTTAATTGATAATATGTAGTTGTACTTGTAGGTGGCTAAATATATGCTCGGAAGCAGTTTAATGTGATTATTAACCAAGTTCGTGGCTGGTTAAGTAGGAAAAATCTCAATGAATTATGTCGTACATGTTTTGATCATCTCATCAATGTTCTCGTCATCCAATATTAAGGACAATTCATTTTTCTATTATTAAATGCACTTGAACCTAAATCAGAAATAAGGAATCGATTGTGCTTTTCTATTAATGGCATTCGAATGGAATTAGGGCCCTAAGAATTCTTTTGCATGATCGGTTTGAAATTTAATGAAGTTGGGGATCCACCAATGTCCTCATTTATGCACACTGACATTTTTTGAGGTAATCAAAACCTGAAGGCCCAACATATTGAGGAAGCTTTTGTAATACCCCGAAATATTTTAGAAGGTTTTATTCGACATATGTTACTTGAGGGTAATCTAAGAAATAAGTTGGGTCCTTAACGGATTCAAATAAAGGAAAATCGCAGCCAGGGACATCTATTAAAATTTAATTTGGTCAAAAATTGCTTTAAAAATATGTTCTGATATTTTTCTCGAGCTTGATAGAAAAATTTTCAAGCATCGTGCCAAACTTTGAATTTTCCAATTTCGAGTTCAAATGAACACTTAGCACAATTTTAGGGTGAAAGGTAATAGATTTGGATAACTAAGGCACATCCGTCATTATCCAATTTCTTTTTCGAAATATTATCCTATTCGTAATTATCCTATTCTTTTTCCATCATTATCCTATCCCATCATTATCCTCTTTCTTTTATTCGTTATTATCCTATTTATTTTTCTTCTATAAATAGGAGGTTAAGGTTTCATTTTTCATTCATTTTCAAAATCAAAACGCCGAGTAGCTTCTAGAGAAGGTACGACTCTAGTTTCCTATTTCATTTCCGAAATAGTCATTTTGAAGGTGTCAACGCGTAGATCACGAATACGTGATTGAAATGATGACACGACGGACGATCACGATGGAAAATCATCGTGACCGCCGCCAAAAGTCGCCACCACCTTTCAAATCGGTGACTCTTTCGGGTCATCGAATCAAAAAGTGTCTTTAGGGTTTTATGTTCTATGTATATTTATATACATTTTCTATGTTGTCACTTTTTAATTTCGGGTATATTTTGGGTATCCGATTATTAAATTGTAGTCTTTTTCAGATCTATCCTTCGTGGATAGCCCTATCGTATTTTTTAAGCTCAAAAGTTGTTCCGTGTTAAAATATAGTATTTTTATTTAAAGTTTCATATTTTTCCAATGGGCCGATCTTGCGGTATGAATTTATTTGTACCGAATCAATTTTAGGATACGGGTTTGACCACCCCGTATGCCAAAACTTCCAAAATGGTTTTTCTTTATAAAAATGCCCTGAGTAAAGTTCCCTTAAGAGTCAAAATATTTTGATGACCCGGGTGCTGCGTATTAAGATAGTAGATATTATAATATTTACTTCATAGCTAAGAAATGTTAGATTTTGACCTAATGGTAGTCTTTCATCGAAACTAAGTTGCCGGATAATCTTGTAGGCACAGAAGAAGGAGATTTCTAGTTGAGACCAGAATCAGAATCTAGATCTAGCTATCCAGATCAGATTATCAGGTGGGTTTTTATTATATAAAAATGTATTTTCGGGTTATTAAGCCCTGATATTTATAAAATGAATGTGATTGAATATCCAACTCATGACTGTATTTGATGTGCTCTCCTGACTCATGTAAGTCTTACTACTGTTTTTGGTGATGAAACTACAATGGTTCACGATATCGAGCCCCAAGCAAACAGGGCAGTGTCCAACCTTAAGCAGCCGGGTTGTGTACACGGACCGACTCACCGTAAGCGTTCTAGGGGAGAGTGGCGCGCAATGATGGAACTAAAATGATTTAGTATACATGGAATTCACAAATTTTCTGTTTTGAAAGCTTTCCATGATATGCTTAAAATATGATTGGATATTCTGTTTTATAAAATGATTGTGAAGGTTTTTCTCAAAAGTACCCACTGAGTGCATTAGTACTCACGCCCAAAATCATTTCAAATATTTTCAGGATGAGCTGCGGGATGGTGGACGGCTGTGCTAAGGTTGAAGGGCTATCATTTGATGTATATGTTTCCTTTTCCGCTATGGAGTCTAACTGAGAACATGCTTCCTTTTGAGTCTGAATAAATGCGCTACGTTCTTTCCGCTTACTCTGATTATTGTTACGGAGTGTTCGGTTCTCTGAATCCCGTTTTCTTTACAGTTATGGAGTGTTCGGTTCTCCGAATCCCATTTTCTTTATTGTTACGGAGTGTTCGGTTCTCCGAATCCCGTTTACTTTTTGTCCCTGACAGGCGAAAGCCTGGCATTTATTTACTTTCCTTATTCAGACAGGCGCGAGCCTGGCTTTACATTGTTTTCCATGTCAAGGCAAAAGCCTGGCTTTATATTGCTTTCACGACAGGCGGGAGCCTGGCATCTCTTTACTTCAAGTATTTGGACAGTCATCAGTCTGGCCTTTTTCATGCCTAACCTATTAACAGTTAACCTTTGAACTGTTATTATTTACATTGAAGTTTGCCTTTGTTATTCTTTCTTGGGTTCATCCTAAGAGTCATGGTATCTGGTTTGAGTCATTTCATACGCTTTAAAAGCGTGGATTGATCCAATTATAGAGGTTATGCTGCCCAAATTTTTAGGGCACTAACCCTATTTCTATGATTGCTTCTGTTCAACAACCCCTTCCCCCTTCCCCCAAGTAGCGCACCGGTCCCCTGCCCTTCTCCCGGGACCGGGGCGTTACAGAGTGGTATCAGAGCAGGCTGCAACTCTGCGGGCCTGTCATATTGTTGATTGAGTCTAGTTCTCAGTATAGTCTCTTAATTGATTGTCGGATAGCCCTAGCACGTCGTCTGCACCGCACTCATCTGCTTCAAAAAGAAAGGTACATGAGTTAAAATATTTTTGAGATTCAATGATGTTTACTGATTTCAAAAAAGGAAATGTGGATAAGGACCATTCTCCACTTTGATGGTATTTATGAAAAGTCGCGCCAATGATGGTTTCAAAAGGATAATGGTATCATTTTGGGACTATGTGTCCATATGATGATGGTTATGAATGGAAGGGACTCTTGTCCATGATGGTAAAATTGTGGGACTTTATGCCTAGATGGTATTGAATGATTATTTTGAATGTGACTATATATCCATTATGTTTGAAATGAAAAGTGATGTTTTGAATGGGAATATATGTCTAAGATATATTCCGAAAGAAAGTGTGATGATAATAATCAATGCCCTATGATGAGAAATGTTATAACGTGTAAGTGATTGGAATGTGAGAATGTTAAAATGTTAGGAAACCCAGAATGCTTATGCAGATGGAATGTGAACATAGAATGATTTGATTGAGAATGTAGATGAACATAGCTAGCTGTGGCTTATGCACAAGATTGGATTTTAAGTTGATGATTGTTAAGATTCTTGTGGAACATAGATTGATTAAGGTTTTTTTTTCCACGTTCAGGATTATGAGCCCACATGGATTGGTTCCACTGAAATGTGCCAATTTGTTATGATGTGAAATTTCAAAAGAATGTATTATGTCATGTTTGGATTTAATCCTACATGAAAGAGGGTTCACGGCAAGGCCGTGGTTCGCCTATGGTTTTAATGGGATGTCTGGGACATCTGGATTCCGGTTCAACCGAGAATCTAATGAATGATTATAAAGAACAAATTGACTAAAAATGTGGGAACGATTATGTAGTGCCTTGTAGTCTTGAACGTAGAAAGAACTTAGAATGGATAAGTATATTCTTTTAGATGGCTTGAGTTATATGGATTTTTAGGAAATTCCATTCGCGTGTATATGCGCATTTGAGGAGCATGTTGGGAGAATTTTGAATGTCTATGAAGAATCGCGATAGATAGATCCGTTCTCGCTACATCTACTTTTATACGTTTTTTATCAAGGAGCAAGGACAAGTGCGAGACTGGATGTCTCAAGTTCAGCGTGACGTATACGATGATCGAGCTAGATAATATGCTTTGATTCACGTAGATCGATATCTATTCTCTCTCTCTCTCTCTCTCTCTCTCTCTCTCTTTTCTCGACTCAAAGGATGATGCTAAAGAATATTCGAAGAAAGATGCAGAGAAGAACGTATGAAGAGTTATGTGCATCAATTTAAACTGAACCAAGGCAGAGTATACGTCTCAGTAAGATTTACAACTCGAGATAAAAGAAGTTTTAGCTAGGAATGATGAGATAGCTTTTAAACAAGTTATATTGTTGGTTCTAGCTAAGGTTCATAATGTGATTGATGTCTCAATGTTGAGAAAGTATGTGTTTGATCCTAAACACGTTATAAAGAATTAGGAGATAGTCCTGAACCAGGATTTTTCTTATGAAGAAAGACCAGAGGCTATTCTTGACCGAAGGGTCCAAGAATTATGGAACAAACAGATGTCACTCGTGAAAGTCCTATGGAATAACCATGGGAAAGAGAAAGCTACCTGGGAGCTTGAAAGTAGAATCAAGGAGTTGTGCCCTGATTTACCCTATAGAGGTACGCAAATTTCGGGACGAAATTTTTATTAAGGAGGGTAGAATGTAATACCCCGAAATATTTTAGAAGGTTTTATTCGACATATGTTACCTGAGGGTAATCTAAGAAATAAGTTGGGTCCTTAACGGATTCAAATAAAGGAAAATCGCAGCCAGGGACATCTATTAAAATTTAATTTGGTCAAAAATTGCTTTAAAAATATGTTCTGATATTTTTCTCGAGCTTGATAGAAAAATTTTCAAGCATCGTGCCAAACTTTGAATTTTCCAATTTCGAGTTCAAATGAACACTTAGCACAATTTTAGGGTGAAAGGTAATAGATTTGGATAACTAAGGCACATCCGTCATTATCCAATTTCTTTTTCGAAATATTATCCTATTCGTAATTATCCTATTCTTTTTCCATCATTATCCTATCCCATCATTATCCTCTTTCTTTTATTCGTTATTATCCTATTTATTTTTCTTCTATAAATAGGAGGTTAAGGTTTCATTTTTCATTCATTTTCAAAATCAAAACGCCGAGCAGCTTCTAGAGAAGGTACGACTCTAGTTTCCTATTTCATTTCCGAAATAGTCATTTTGAAGGTGTCAACGCGTAGATCACGAATACGTGATTGAAATGATGACACGACGGACGATCACGATGGAAAATCATCGTGACCGCCGCCAAAAGTCGCCACCACCTTTCAAATCGGTGACTCTTTCGGGTCATCGAATCAAAAAGTGTCTTTAGGGTTTTATGTTCTATGTATATTTATATACATTTTCTATGTTGTCACTTTTTAATTTCGGGTATATTTTGGGTATCCGATTATTAAATTGTAGTCTTTTTCAGATCTATCCTTCGTGGATAGCCCTATCGTATTTTTTAAGCTCAAAAGTTGTTCCGTGTTAAAATATAGTATTTTTATTTAAAGTTTCATATTTTTCCAATGGGCCGATCTTGCGGTATGAATTTATTTGTACCGAATCAATTTTAGGATACGGGTTTGACCACCCCGTATGCCAAAACTTCCAAAATGGTTTTTCTTTATAAAAATGCCCTGAGTAAAGTTCCCTTAAGAGTCAAAATATTTTGATGATCCGGGTGCTGCGTATTAAGATAGTAGATATTATAATATTTACTTCATAGCTAAGAAATGTTAGATTTTGACCTAATGGTAGTCTTTCATCGAAACTAAGTTGCCGGATAATCTTGTAGGCACAGAAGAAGGAGATTTCTAGTTGAGACCAGAATCAGAATCTAGATCTAGCTATCCAGATCAGATTATCAGGTGGGTTTTTATTATATAAAAATGTATTTTCGGGTTATTAAGCCCTGATATTTATAAAATGAATGTGATTGAATATCCAACTCATGACTGTATTTGATGTGCTCTCCTGACTCATGTAAGTCTTACTACTGTTTTTGGTGATGAAACTACAATGGTTCACGATATCGAGCCCCAAGCAAACAGGGCAGTGTCCAACCTTAAGCAGCCGGGTTGTGTACACGGACCGACTCACCGTAAGCGTTCTAGGGGAGAGTGGCGCGCAATGATGGAACTAAAATGATTTAGTATACATGGAATTCACAAATTTTCTGTTTTGAAAGCTTTCCATGATATGCTTAAAATATGATTGGATATTCTGTTTTATAAAATGATTGTGAAGGTTTTTCTCAAAAGTACCCACTGAGTGCATTAGTACTCACGCCCAAAATCATTTCAAATATTTTCAGGATGAGCTGCGGGATGGTGGACGGCTGTGCTAAGGTTGAAGGGCTATCATTTGATGTATATGTTTCCTTTTCCGCTATGGAGTCTAACTGAGAACATGCTTCCTTTTGAGTCTGAATAAATGCGCTACGTTCTTTCCGCTTACTCTGATTATTGTTACGGAGTGTTCGGTTCTCCGAATCCCGTTTTCTTTACAGTTATGGAGTGTTCGGTTCTCCGAATCCCATTTTCTTTATTGTTACGGAGTGTTCGGTTCTCCGAATCCCGTTTACTTTTTGTCCCTGACAGGCGAAAGCCTGGCATTTATTTACTTTCCTTATTCAGACAGGCGCGAGCCTGGCTTTACATTGTTTTCCATGTCAAGGCAAAAGCCTGGCTTTATATTGCTTTCACGACAGGCGGGAGCCTGGCATCTCTTTACTTCAAGTATTTGGACAGTCATCAGTCTGGCCTTTTTCATGCCTAACCTATTAACAGTTAACCTTTGAACTGTTATTATTTACATTGAAGTTTGCCTTTGTTATTCTTTCTTGGGTTCATCCTAAGAGTCATGGTATCTGGTTTGAGTCATTTCATACGCTTTAAAAGCGTGGATTGATCCAATTATAGAGGTTATGCTGCCCAAATTTTTAGGGCACTAACCCTATTTCTATGATTGCTTCTGTTCAACAACCCCTTCCCCCTTCCCCCAAGTAGCGCACCGGTCCCCTGCCCTTCTCCTGGGATCGGGGCGTTACAGCTTTTGACAACTACAATGCCTTACACAAGGGTAATGGTAGCTTGGTTTTGAAATATGTGTTGCTCCTTGTCGTGTACGGTTGGTCTACTGTTAAATAGAGACCAACTATGGAAGAAGATAGATGTGGAGTACATGCATCTTGTTGATGACTATGATAGATTCAATAATTATCCTTAGGGAAAGGTTGCATACCAGTTCCTAGTACGTTAGACGCATACTGCCCGCGGTAATATCGTTCGATTGAGGCATTCCTCACCGAGGCCTTCTACGAATATATGTGGATTTTCACTGATTTACAAGTATTTACCTTTGAGGTGATGCCAAGACTAACATTGTGTTGCACGAAGAGACTTCCTGAGACGTTGTTCCCTAGATTCAGACATTGGTCTATGAATGCCTTCTTCAAATATTCTCTTCTAGAACCTTTTTTTCGTTTAATAAAGTCAGATTCGACGGTACATTCTTTACCTAATTAATTGTCCTTTATGTTAGTTAGGTAGTTAAAATTTTAGTGCACTGAATGTGATGTTGATACATTCTTCAAGACGCTGTTTGTCTTAACGATTGATGAAAAAGAGAGACTAGAACGTGCTGGATTAACACTGGATGTCGAGCCCCTAACTATGAATAAGGAGATGTAGCGCGAAATTCGATCTCCATAACTGGTTGACTTAATCATGTAGGAAGATCGGTGTGCCCATGATCGAGTGAATATAGTCTAAACCGGATTGTAGTTCAAATTTCAGAAACTTTTATTATTTGATATTACTTGTAGTTACTTTTGCATATTTAAATTCCCATAAAGTGATGACACAATCCAAGCCCTTTTTTGTGATTGGTGACCTGAAAGTGAAATCACATAGGCTCTCCACAGATGGACCCTTACTCATAGCTAGTTACGCTCGATGTAGGCATAGGAGAATAAATTTATTTTGAACGCAAAACAAACACATGCCAAAATTATCACCGTTGTCGGGGAGCTAATTTTCAGTGATTTTACTTTCCAAGCTTGTGTGCTGGGAAATTGATGCCCCGAACTTCTTTATGAGAAAATCTATTGTGCGATCCAGAGATAGAGAAAACTTCGAGGAAGAATAGAGCAATAGTGAAGAGAGAACGATGAGTTGCAAACATATCTTGTGAGCCCACATCGCCATAAGAAAATCAAGAAGATGTAGGGCACAAGGAGGAAGAATAGTTCGAGAACAGCTGAATTTGGCCATAATAAATGAGGATAATCGAACTTTGGTTGACTAACATGAATTTACCCCTGATGGGCATTACACTCCCAACACTGACTCAAGCTTGGGACATTCATGCAAACTTCATTCAGATCTTGCCAAAATTCCATAGAATGCCAGGAGAAGATCCTCATAGACATTTGCAAGATTCTGAGATGGTTTGCCAAGCTCAACCCATGACTGAGTCTATTGGTTTATTCTAAATCTTATTCATTTTGGATATTGTTATCTATTAATATTATTTTTAGTTTTGTCGTTTCTTTTTTAGTTCACAGCATGACCAAAACAAATCTCCCTCGTTTTACTACTGGTGACTTTAAAGAAAAGGTGCACAGTTCCCCGTGGGATCCACCCTCACTCACTTATGGCTACGCCCATCGTGGACATAAGGAAAATTATAAATGTATTTTGGAGCACAAAAAGGCCACGCATCAAAGTTCACAAAGGCAATTCAGTTCTAGTTTGGAGAGGTCGAAGTTCACAAACCGCCGATTAGAAATCAACGGTTAGCCGATTTAACCGGCGGACTGTATTTTTTTATCAACGGTCGAGATCGCAATCTGCGTGATCTCGATGTACGGTTGGAAATGATCAGAGGTGGATTGGTGATGTAGAACTGGCGGTGTGTGCTTCCAAACCGCGCCGGTTCAGGCGGTTTTTTTTTTCAAAAATTTTCAAATTCAAATTTGAAAATTCCCCCCAACTCTCCGATTTTCACCTATAAATACCTCATATCCTCCACCATTTTCACTCACACCACTCTCTCAATCTCTTTCTCTAATCTCTAATACTCAATTTCTCGTTCTTACTCTCTATATTCTATATTCTATAATACTCTCTTTCTCTCTTATTCTCAATCTCTTACTATCTCAACTCTCAATCCATCTCTCTTAAATCTCAATTCTCAAGGTCTCTCTCAATTCTCAAGCTATCTTACCAATCCCTCTCAAGTTTCTATTATCATGTCTAGCCGAGGTAGCCGAGCCGATAAGGGCAAATGCAAAGTTGTTGCTGATAGTGTCATACTTTTTAATGTCATCATATAATAATATCAAATAAACTTGTGTTTGTCATATTTTTTAGTTTTTAACTTGTAAATTTGTAATCTAGTTAATTTATGCAAATTATAATGTGATAATATTTAATAGTTCATAAGTTCGAATTTAAACAAAAAAAGGAACTGACGGTTAACTAGGTAACTACCGGTTAATCGGAGAAAACTGCCAATTATGGTTTGAAAATTGTAAACGGCGATCAGGAGGGACGGTGCGGTTCCGGTTTGTGCGGTCCAAAACCACCTAACCGGCGGTTTGTAATTAGAACCGGCACAAACCGGAACTGTGGGCATGTCTAGTAGAGTATCACTAACTATTTAACTTGGACGTGAATTGTCATATGATATTATCAATGATTAAGTAGTAATTATTGAACCAAGAACATAGAAGTAACAAAGTATTATTAATTTTGAGATCAAGTATCACTAGTTATTTGGTAAAGCATGATTAACTTCGCGATAAAATATCATTATCTCTAAGATGAAATATCATATAATATTATCGATGATTATACATTAATTATTAAAAAGAGCGAAAAATATCATTAGATATGAAGTAAAATATCATGATTAAATATTAATTATTGCACCAATAACATACAATCGATACAAGTATCATTAATTATGAGGATAAGTATCATTAAACACTTTCTCTCAATACCATACAATTTTAATTTATACGTTTTCTATCATTACTATTAAATTAATATTAATTTAACATGTAGAAGAAACACAAATTTCAGACTATCTTCCCAAAATGAATATCAATTCTACCTTCCACCAAATTGAGTTACGAACACTAGAACACAAAAGTGTGATTAGCTATGAAGTTAAATATTATTAACTCTGAAGTGAAATATTATTAGCTCTAAAGTGAAGTATAATTATCTTTAAGATGCAGTATCACTAACTGGTATATATGTGAAGTATCATTAGCTCTAAAGTGAAATATCATTAGTTATAAGATTATCATTAATTCTAACTATAATGTGAAGTATCATTAGCTCTGAAGTGAAGTATCATTAGTTATAAGATTAATTATCAGTAATTCTAACTATGATGTCATTAGTTATAAAATCAAATATCAATAACTCCGATGTAAAGTATAATTAGTTATAAGATCAAGTATCATTAACTCTGATGTGAAATATAATAGTTATTAGATGAAGGATCATTTAGTTTTGAAATTAAGTATCATTAACAATGAGAGGAAGTATCATAATCATTAGGTTTAGAAGTTAAGTATTATTAGCTATGAAGTTAAGTATCACCAATTTTGAGGTGAAACATCATTAGCTACTAGGTGAATTACCAATAGCTATGAAGTCAAGTATCATTAAATATGAGGTTAAATATAATTAACTATTAGATAAAGTATCATTAGTTGTTAGGTGAAGTATCATTACCTATGTCATTAAGTATCACTAAATGTGAAGTAAAGTATCATTAAATTTGAAGTCAAGTATCATTAACTTAACAACATCAAAAAAATAATGGGAATTGCTGAAGAAGTTTAAGAACATAATGTGTAGAGACGTAAATATATTACCATTTTTTTAACTTCATGTTTCATCCAAGTTATGAGCCCTTGATCAAAGGAACAATCCACGAATGAGGAAAAAAAATTGGACAGAAAAATTATTCAAATTCTTAACAACAGAGAGTTAACAACATAGAGCAATCAATTCAAGGGAAAAAATTGTAACAAGATTGCAACAAATTCAAAGACTTCTAATCCCCAATCAGACAATAAATAAAAAATCATGAATCCAAAAAACTACCAATTACAAATACATCAAACTCAAAAAAAAGGCTACAATTGGAATCCAGAAAAATTGATAAATATAAAAATTACATTAAATCAGATTTATCATTTTTTTTCATTGAATGATCTGATGGTTGGCCATTGCACTCAATTGATGGTGAAGAGGGGTTTGATGAAGATAACTCTGGTTGCACTAAATCTAAATTCTTTGACGTAGATTTCCATTCGAATTTAGAAACAAGCAAACTATTAGAAATAGAAATTTAAGGGAAAAATGAGGAAGATTGGAAAATTGCTTTAACCTACATTTATTGGGCTCGAAAATTGACTGTTATACGACCAGAGAACATTGTTGTGATTCGGCGAAAGATAGCAGATCGACAAAAATCATATGAGAGAGAGGGCAGATCGTAGTGCAGATTGAGAGACCGAGAAAGACAACAAATCGTAGAAAATCGCTTTTTTTAATTTATATTTAGTGAACCGGGTCAACGGATTGGATCGAATTGAGATCCATCTAATGCAAGAGACCCGTTAGACGGTCTCACAAGAGTGTGCCTCTGTTTATTATTTTAGGGGAGTTGTTTATTTATTTAGAATGCTTTAATTAACTTTTACGTTCTAAAAAATGTAAATTATCATTTATATCACTTTTTTTTTCAAATCTATCTCAAACAAATACTTTTATCAATAAAATACTATACTATTTAAAGATAATAAAATCCCATCACATTATATTCATTTTGCAGCCAAAAATAAGTCTGAAAGAAAAATGTGGTAAAAAAATTAGAGTAAAAATGTCATGTTTTGATTTGACCATGACACAAAAACTTGTAAGAAAGAAGACCCAAGTAATGAGTCGAAGCATAAGGTAATTTTGGGCTGAAAAATGTATCAGATATTAGATTTGATTAGTTTTTTTTAAATAGTTTAGATATTTTATTGATAAAAATGTTTATTTAAGGTACGTAGATTTGAAAAGTTTGAAATAATTTGTACTAATGTGATTAAAGTAGGCTAATTTTGACCCAAAAATAGTAGAAGATAAAGTGTTCCAGCTGTGCAATACGGACCCAGTAAGAGTCTGGGGCCGGCCCTAACATTTCGGAGTTGAGGAAATGAAAAAAAAAGAGCTTATAAGATTTTTTTTCATGAGTATTTTGAAGTTTCTTACGCCTCATCTTAATCATCTAAGTTTTGAAAAAGTTCAATCAACATTTAGAAAATCTCATTCAGAAATTTTGTAACAAACTCTCTCATTAATTAAATAATCCTGAAAGAAATATATTGATGAAATTAAAAAAAAGATTCAAAATGACAACAACTCACTTTTTTATTGTGATATTTTATGTTGGGATTTTGGTGAACTCAAAATTGGAGAATAAAAGCCCTAAATACAAATTATTTCTTTTTTGTTTATACAATTTTGATAAAAAAAAAAGTCTTTAATGGTGTATTTCTCGTATTTGATCTTTGTTTAGAGCATAGATAGTTGATTAATTGTCCAATTGCAAAATTGAGATTAATACAACACAAAATCTCAATAAATTTTCACATTAAACTTAAACATGAAAAAAAAATGCAGCTAGCAAACTAATCACTAAATTAATTTTACCTTGAAGTAGCCCGTATGGAAGTTCAGAGTCGAGAAGAATCTAAACGAGATTACCGTTTCAACTTTGTATATCCTATTTTTTTAAGAGTTCCCTAATTAGATATTTTTTATTTATTTTTGGGATCCCAAATAAATGGGAGCCTACCCCGTGGGCCGGATGGACATAGAAAGTGTACTAAAATGTTTCAACATGCACGCTTTCAATTTCCTCGAAAAATTAACATCCTGAGCGACAAATTAATATTTCGTTAACGTTTATACATATTTCAATCCATTTTTCGGCTCACAATGGAAAAAAAAAAAAAAAAGAATTTAACAATAAGCTGATTTTTGGAGTTTTGGATAATAATTAAGCTGATCAGATAGTAATGATATGGATATTTGAGGATCAACTCAATCATAATATGATGAAATATACTATGCATCTAGTATTATTTATTAACCACACGCTTTCAAGTGTCAACATAGGTTTTACATGATCACTAAATTAATTAATTAGGACAAAAACTCTATCCAAACTAGCTAGAATAAAACATGCCAAATTAATTTAACCCCGAGCAAGTGCATACATATAGTTCATCATAGTAGGTCCCTCAACGTAGTTCTTACAACGGGAGCCACCATCATCTCCTAGATATCCCAAACACGAGCGTGTTAGTGAAACAACATCGACACTAAATAAATTAATTATCACATCTATATCGTTTATAAATTATATAATTCAAAGATATACAATACCTAACACTGAGATTCCCCAAAAAACTAAGTCTAGATATTAATTGATTTCACATCATCAATTGGCGCGATATATTCATATCATAGATATTAAAGAAAATCAATTTTAAGGGATGGATCGAATGAAATATACACGGGGCTGGTGCCCCCAACCAATTTTATTTTTTTTATTATTTTTTTATATATATAGTTTTTATGGAAAAAATTCGAAAACCTTTTTTTAGTATGTTGGGTAATTGGTGACGTTCCATATCCCAATGAAAAATTTATGGTTCCGCCCCTGAATATACACAAAATACTTGATTATCGAAAAAAATTAATATAGTACCTGTGATTAATATAATGTGGAATACTCAGAAAATTAGAATTACCTGCGTATATATGATTCCTTCTTCACATTGATGATGAAGGGGAATGCCTCTCTGATCATAGAGAATGAGGCCACTAAATCTTGGTAGCTCACACTTTTCACCCATCAGAATCGGCCGCTGCCACACCGCCGACGTCGAATTATGGCTCTGCCACCCGACGTCGCCGCCGAGAAACTCCCTCTTCACCAGCAGCGGCGTCGGCGCTTCTCTCTGACTCCCTCTCAAACTCTCTTCCGGCCACTTGCTCCGCCGCCTGCTCCACCGCACCGAGCCTAATAACACTTTCACCGGCGCCATGCACAGCCGCGGGTACACCGCCGGCGGCTCGGCCGTCGTGACCTTGCATGGTTCTTGGTGCACGCTCTCTCTCCTCCTCCGCCGCCACGCTCCGGCCGCGACGCATATTCCGATCAGTAAGAAGGAGGTGCATGCAAATATAGCTATGGCCTTTTGTGTTGATAGCTTCCATTTGTCTTCCAATTTCCACAATGCTTCCATTTTCTTGAACAAGTGATGCTACTTTCTTTTCTTAATTTCTACTTTTTTTTTTATGGTTTTGGAATAATCAAGATCTTTATTTAGACGTTGGAATATGAAAAAGATTGGCCATGTGAGACCACCGACGGGGTAGGGGCGTTACGTTATTTTGTGAAATGTGGGCCTATTTTTTGGTATTAATTATTTGGTTATAATTAGCCGTTGGGAAATTTAATGACTCACCGCTTGAGCTTTCTTTAATTTCTTTCACGGACTATACAAGAATGATATATGTGTAAGAAATTAAACTTCAATATTATTGTTTTAATCTATGCATATGGATCTAATTAGTATAATTAATTTTATGTCTCGAGATTATCTTGCTAATGCTATTATAGTGGGCAACTTCACCAAGTACGTACAGTCAGCCAATCACATTAATTGGCAAATTAATCCCTCTAATTAAATGAAATTTTATGAAAAAATAAAGAAAAAGGAACAAAACCTAAAACCTCCGAGAAATTACAAGAAGACGACTTAGACAGTCGTCGGATCTCATTAAAAGTTAAAACCTATCGAGATCGATAAACTATATGCACATTTGCAATAGCGATGGAGCTAGCTAGCTAGCTACTGCTTGATATTTTAGAGTTGATCAATTAAAGCAATTTTCATATGTTTGTCTAGGTCGCGCGACTTTATTTTTATGTGGAAAAGGAGTTAAAGCAAATTAAAGTCACATCAAATATATCCCTAGAAAATTGCACATTAAATTTCCTGTTACACTCAGTGTTACATTTTCAAATTACGAGTTTTTCTTGTACTTTTTTTCCTTCAATTTTATTTTTATGTGATTTAGTTTAATTTTGTGATTATTTTTAGGGTTCACCCCACCCAATTAGGGTTTATAATTATTTTTTAATATTTAATTTTCGATTTTCAATTAATAATTCATTATTATGGTTGATTTTTTCAAAATTATGTTTTATAATTTTTTAATTCATTTTTTTTGTTGATAAATGTTGATTATGGTTATTTATGTTATAATTAATTTTTATTTTATAATAAATATTATTAAAATCATAAATTTAATGATGAAACACGAAATAGTGTAACAGGAAATTTCAACCAGAAAATTGAGCTAAAGCTACCCCATTTCACTATTTATGTGGCGATCTATATATATATATATATATATATATATATATATATACCTTACAATTGGCCCACACCATCACTCTATCTTGAAAAGCTAGGCGGCCCCCATCTCTCTTGGGCGTTCGTACATGGAGTTCTACCCGCAAGGGTACTATCCAAATACTCTTAACAGATCTATTACGACATTATCTATTGTGACATTTATAAATATTATAATAGATCTATTACAGTACTTAATGTAGTACTCTTATGAGTAGGGTAGAATTTTGGGGTTGGAATATATGGATGGTATCCTAGAAATACGAAATGTCACCTAATTAATATCAACCAAATGCTATTTAATCATCTTTATGAATAAAATTATCTCATATAACTAACTGTACGTAAGCCTAACATTAAGAATAAAATAGAAGATCTCGACTAGTGATTCTAATTTCATGATGCATTTCTTTGTGTTTCAATATTAAATTTATAATTTTAATAATATTTATTATAAAATAGAATTTAGTTAATCATAGTCAACATGTGTCAATAAAAAATTAATATAAATTCTAAGTAATGAAACAATCAACCATACTAATGAGTTATTAATTAAAAACTAAAAATTAAATGCTAAAACATAATTATATACTCTAATTAACAATTGTAAAACTAAACTAAAGTATACAAAATTAAAATTGAAGAAAAAATACAAAATGGTTATACTCATAAATTTTAAATTGAAATGCAAATGCCTTGTTTGTTTTCATTTCCAAATTAAATGGAAAATTCCAACTTTTTACGATTCAAAATACCGAAAACACGTTTGTTTTACGAATTTGAAAATTCAGTTTTCACTTTTTCAATCTTATATAACCTATGCAATCATATATATATATATATATATATATATATATATATATATATGTCATTATAGTGGGAACCATTAATTAAATATTCATCAATTCATCATAACCACATAAATATATCTTTTCATCTCAATTACACATTTCAAATTGAAAATATAATCAAACAAATATATTTCAATTTTCAAATTACCTATAACTCTAAACATTAAATTAAATCATTATCATAATAAAATTATTACATTTTTTTTCAAAAATCAATCATAAATTTAAACTGAAAATTAGAAATTGATGTTGAAAATAAAAATAAATTAGGCAAAAAGTATGCAACCGAAATTCATTTCCATGACTGGTAACAGAAGTTATCCTAAAATTTGATACTAGGTGCCTAGAGTTGAGGCGCGCTATAACATATATAGCTCCGCACTAGCTACCTGGGGTTGCTAATTGTCGTTCCATCGTCTCGTGTGATATATGCAAAGCCCCTTAGAGCTCTGCTCAAACTATTCCTTCTGTAGTCGTCATGGATCTAAAGTTATATATGCAATTTTAAATAAATCTAAGAGCAATTTTAAATACATCCATCCTTTTTATTCTTTATAATTCTCAATAAATTAAGAATATTACTTCGTAGCCGCTATTTATTTTCAACTTAATATCTTATATTTTTACGAAAATCATGAAGTGGCTGATTCTCAATCAGAACTCGATCAGCGTTTGATTTCTCAATTCTCCCATCAATCTCTCATCTTTATTATTATTATTATTATTATTATTATTATTATTATTATTATTATTAAATTAAAATAATATGTTGCATTCAAATAGTTTATAAATCTATAAATCTAGACAAACGTAAATAGGAATTGGAAAAAAAAAAACTTTTAAGAATGAGAAGTTTGTGGGTAATTTAATGTAAATGTCTCAAATACTTCTATGAACAGTGGTGGACTTACATGAGGGCCAAGGGGGCACTCCCCCCCCCCCCCCCCCAAATTAAAAAAAAAAGTATATATATAATTTCACATGCCTAAACTTATATATATATATATATATATATATATATAGCGAAATTAAAAAAAAGTATATATATAATTTCACATGCCTAGTGATCAAATGAGAACCCTTCCCCCAGGTGGGAACTAGGAACCAATCCTAACCCTTGTTTGACTCAATCTGGACGATGGAGATTCAAGGCATGGGACGGTGGCATTTTTGTAATTTTTGACAAGTTTAAGTGAAGGTAGGGTAATATAGTAATTTGATAATTCAAGTTTCTTTCTTCATATTTTTTCGTATTCATCCTTCCCCTTTTTTTCTCTCTTTGTCGCTGATTTTTTTTATTTCTCATTATCTTCCAGCATCCGCTTTCATCTTTTTATCGTGAATATTCGACCTTGTGATTTGTAGAGTTCATCGGCGGCGCTGTCTTTGTATGGTGACTCTATGTAGTTTTTTTTCTTTTTAATTTATTTTTGCGGTTAGGTGTGTTGATTTATTTCTCATCATATTTTAGTTTCTGACTTCAACATTTTGTTACGAAGATTCAATGTTTTTGATTGATTTGATTTGTTTCGTTTAGATCTGTGTTGTATCAGTTATTTTCCAATTGTTATGAATCCTAGAGTTTAGTATGAGAATATACAGAATATACATTAACATGCTAGATGTTTTAGCATGTTAATGTATTCGTTTTAGCATGTCGTGACATATGTTTTAGCATGATAACATGCTGGTTTTATATTATTTCTACTGCACGCACTCTCTGAAACATGTCATATAAACCATGCTTTGCTTTTTCTTTTCTTTTTTTCTCTTTGTGTATGTGTGTTTTTATGATTCGGCTACACAATGTTACACACAACATGCAAACATTAGAATATTGTGGTGCTAAAATGTATGTTGCATGATGCTAGAATGGTACTTATCTAATGCTAAAAATCAATTTGTGTTGATTTTATGTCTGAACATCTCTTGATGCGATTGTATTATTATTTTACCTTGTTCAGTTTATAATTTTTTTATTTTAATGTGTCAGCTTCTTCTATTTCAAGTGATCGTAGTAAGATTACTCACACGGTGATATGGAGGGTTCTACTTCACATAGCAAGACGATGATGTTTGAGCAATTCTACGGTTTACGTGCCCCTTTGAAGTTGTTATTCATCCACTTATTGCAGTTAAACAAAAGGTAGCGACAGTCGTTTGAGCAATTCTACGGTTTACGTGCCCCTTTGAACTTTCTAGCTTGATGTTATTGTAGCGATTAGGCATAGTTTAATATCATGTTTTACCATGCTTGTGAATTTGTTTTCAACACATTCATTTTTACGAATATATATGATTTTTAATAAAAGTGTTTATGACATTTCCTTTGCGGTAATTATATTACTATTAAGTTTTATTAACCATAACTACCATTTAGAATATAATGCTAAAATAACAGAAGCATGAGGTTATATACGTTGTCAGATTCTCATTGCATATTTTGTTTATCAGAACATACTAAAATGAGAAATGAATGAGGCTAAAATGAGCGAAGTAGAAGGCTAAATTTGATGTGACATTTTTCACTAAGGTTCACCATTTCTAATTAGGATTTATTACGTTCCCATTAGTAATTATTAGATTCTCATTAGGGTTCACTATCCCCAAATAGGGTGTATTGTGTTTCATTCCAATGAAATCACCGACAATATATGTTTACCAGAACATGTTAAAATGAGAAATGAATGAGGCTAAAATGAGCAAAGTAGGAGGCTAAATTTGATAAGATATTTTCCACTAGGATTCACCGTTCCTAATTAGGGTTTATTACGTTCCAATTAGGACTCATCTGATCCCAATTAGTAATTATCAGATTCCCATTATGGTTCACTGTCCCCAAATAGGGTGTATTGCGTTTCATTCTAATGAAATCACCGTTCCATATTTTGTTTATCAGAACATGCTAAAATGAGAAATGAATGAGGCTAAAATGAGCGAAGTAGGAGGCTAAATTTGATGTGACATTTTCCACTAGGGTTCATCTTTCCCAATTATGGTTTATTACGTTCCAATTAGGGCTCATTTGATCCCAATTAGTAATTATGAGATTCTCATTAGGGTTCACTGTCCCCAAATTGGGTGTATTGTATTTCATTCCAACTAAATCACCGTTCAATATTTTGTTGATCAACACATGCTAAAACGAGAAATTAAGGAGGCTAAAATGAGCGAAGTAGGAGGCTAAATTTGTATGTTACTGTCTGTACTTAGAATTGCAGCACATATTTTGCTCTCATAAACTTTATCTCATTTCGGAAAATATTTACGCATTTTCTTTTTTAGTTGTCAGTCATCTCCTCGTTGCTTCACTTTCTCATTCTTTTTTCTTTTTTTATCATCAACTCGTATTGTTCATTTTGTAGTATCTATATAGGTGTAGGTGTTTATATAAAACTGTTAGAAATATATTCATAATATCACCCGCTAAAATATATTACACAATATGCTAAAATGTTATATAGATCATGCTAAAATGTTGTATACATCATGCTAATATAAATTTGGGGTTGCTCTATGTGAAAATTATGCCTAAAAATGATTTTTTGTATTTTTCATCTTTTTTTTTTCAAATAAACATATGCAATATGGATCTTAAATGAAAGAGTATGAAAAGAGTTTTAATTTCATATAACATTTGCGTAAATCCGATTAAAAATGAATAAATTATGATCATTTAAAGTTTTTAAGAATTTTTTCAAAACATGATGATGTCACTTTTTTTAAAGTCAATCATGTTTCGTGAGAGGCTGTATTGTATTTTTTATATTTTGTTCCAATTTTACCCTTAATGAAATGCGTGAATTGAAAATTTTCATTTTAATTACAAAATTACCACCGAAAATTTGCTTTGATCTGGAGCGTTCATAGTTCAGAATGGACGGATGGGATCGGTTCCCGATTCCCACCTGGTGACCGGTTCTCACCAGATCCCATCCCTATATATATACACATGGCACTAGAGGACAGATTTGAGTTTTGGAATACAAATTACAACAATTCACCTCTCAAACAAAGCAAAATCAGCCATCCCTCTCCCTCTCATTCTCCCAATTTTGCAAATGTAAAAAATTGGCACACTTATAATTTTAATTTTATTTTTATTTTTATTTTTTTCTTCTCAATCTTTATCCATATCAAGTTCAATCCCTGTTATTCTCACTTCTTGATACAATTTGTCTTTCTTTTTTTGCCCTACAATTGATTTTGAATCAAGGGTTCATTGTGAGAGTGAAATTTGTATTCCAATAAGGTAAAATTTATTATATTTGCACTTACATTTTATTTTTTATCTTGAATAATTCCAATTTTATTTACTTTTATGGATTATTTGTTCTAATTTATTTTTTAATTTCATTTTTCACTATCACTTGGTTATTAATGGATGGAATAAATATTTATAATTCTTGATCATTGTTAGTTTAAACTACTATTTGCAGTGACTATTTATTTGTGAATCTAAGTTTTAAGGTAAATTTTGTTAGTTTCTAATTTTGTTTTTTTTCTCTTAGATAATGGAATGATTTTATAGTAAAATATCATCTATTGTGGAGGCATCATCTTCATCAGTTACTAAAC
Organism: Perilla frutescens; assembly: GCA_026008535.1. NCBI lineage: Eukaryota > Viridiplantae > Streptophyta > Magnoliopsida > Lamiales > Lamiaceae > Perilla > Perilla frutescens. Next base: position 23,504,087 of record BRKX01000002.1, read on the forward strand.
CTACACTTGTTGAACCTCAAGAATCATCAAAGCAAGAAGACATCCAAGTTGATTTAGAGAGCCTTCCTAGTGATCCCAGACTACGATCAAATATCACGAGCTATCCACCAAACTTAATAGAGCAGGTTCGTAGAGCTTACTTATTAAAAGATCCATGTCAACCACGTAAACATGATTTTCCTCAAATGATAGATGAAGATCGATATCGTAAATTTGTTGTATCTTGGTTTAATGAATTCAAGAGTTGGTTAGAATATAGCATTGCAAAAGATGCAATATTTTACTTATATTACTATCTTTTTTCAACGGGTCGTAATGAAAGAGGGCATGATGCATTTGTTTCTGAGGATTTTAATACTTGGCGCAAGAAAAAAAGAGTGAGAGATCATGTCGGTGACATAATAGTGATCATAATAAGTGTAGATTGGCATGTCAAGATTTGAGGAATCAAGCTCAACATATTGAAGTGGTTTTTTCTAATGTCTCAAACCAATCCAAGCTTGATTATCATTGTCGATTAAATATGCATCAATTATGTCTTTACGCTACCTCATTATGCAAGGATTACCTTTTTGAGGGCGTGACGAGTCAAAAGATTCATTAAATCAAGGAAACTTCATTGAGCTTTTGAAAGTTCTTAGTTCATGTAATGAAGAAATCAATAATGTTTCAATGAAAAATGCTACTGAAAATGTTAAACTTACATCTCCTAAGATTCAGAAAGATATTATAAATGCAACTGCGGTTGAGACAATAAATGCTATTGATAAGTCACAAATATTGCATATTTATTATCTGTATTTTTATATATTTGGGACTTAACATATTGTTTTTGTGGTTATGGCAGGAAAGATATGAAAAAGGAAAGTGCAATACACATTGATGGAAAGAATCATAAGAATATGGAAAGAAATTAATAAAAAGATGATGAATGATGAAGGATCGATTTGGAGCAAGGAATCGGCGATTATGTAGCCAATATCACGATATGCCCTTAATGAGATTTAATGGCTCTTAATAATTGATGAAGAAGTTCGCCTATATAAAGTTGTGATGTCATTTGGAAGAGGATTCCGGTTTTGATAGATAATTCTCTGTTTAGTTTTATCGTTGTTTATTTCTATTCAAGTTTATCGTATTTTATAATGATCGCTTGTATTGGATTAAATATGAGTGGCTAAGTTATTTTCCGGAATGAGATTATAATAATTCTGGTATGCCCATATCGTGAGGTTTAATTGCTTTCACAATTCACACACTGATACCTTTTTATGCTCCGATATAGCAAGTTCATATTCTGAATTGATTAATTGTGTAGTGGCCAATATACAACTAGTTGATTGGGGATTAAAACCTATCGAATTCGATGGATCTGTAATTGTCTAATCGGTTTGATAAGTGGTAAGGCTGACTTTCTTTGTCAGTGGGCATATGGGGATATTATGGGCATACGGGTCCGTATGGCTGTAATATAACTAGGTTTCTCTAATTCATAATGCTATTGATTAATTAAATCTGTTAAGGGTTCTTGCGGGTTGTTAATTAATAAGAGTTTGGATAATAAGGGTTCTTTTGTTCAACGATTCTTAAGGAGAAATGAGGAATGCGTCAGTGGGTTCCGGTATTCCATAACTAGTTTGTTTAATGTTTGATTTGATATTTTTGCACCGATGAACGAAATGAGGCATATCACTATTCATTGTAATCTCAATCCGGTTTTTATATATTGACTACTCGTTTTATCTTAGTTGATTAGTTACATAATTATTCTCTTAAAACCCCAAAAGTTACATTTGAAAGAAAGAATACACCGTTCCTTGTGGATTCGACCTGTATTTTCCACCTACTACACCCTTACTGGGCATTTGGAAGAGCAGTTAATTTGGGCGCGTGACGACCGCGTATCAGCTATCATTGAGGATATTGGAAACAACTTTTTCTCTATTTTAGTTGATGAATGTCGGGATGTATTGATAAAAGACCAAATGAGAGTTGTTATACGTTATGTGATAAGATTGGATGTGTCATTGAACGGTTTTTGGTCTCATTCATGTTAGTGACACAACTACAACATCGCTTGAGAAAGCTATTGATTACATATTCCCCAGTTATGGCTTAAGCTTTTCTAGTTTCAGAGGTCAGGGATATGATAGAGCAAGCAACATGAGAGGTGAATTCAGAGGGTTGAAAAGTTTGATACTTAACAGGAACTATAGTGCTTATTATGTTCATTGTTTTGCTCATCAACCTCAACTCACAATTGTTGTTGTCGCTAAAAAACACACTATTATTAGGTCTTGTTGTAACAATGTCACACGTGTATGTAATGTTAAATTGTAGATTAAACATTGTGAAGGAAACTGGAGATGAAATCTGAGATTTTGAGGGATGGAAATTGTATTTCAGAATTGTATTGCTCTTGTATTGTGATTCTTATTTTTACACCGATTACAAAGAAGAATACATATAGAGTACAAAATATCTTATCTAAGAAAACTAATCTAAACTAGGAACTAATCTCTTGGGATCTGAATCTGCAGGATTCAAGGAGCTATTCTCGGATGAGGATTTAGATTGAGATTGTTGACACTCCCCCTCAAGTTGAGTAGTAGGGTCTCCAATACTTAACTTGTCGAGTACATTTGCAAAACTTTTTGAACTCGCCGCTTTGGTTAGAATATCTGCTAGTTGATCCTTAGATCGGACAAATGGTAGTTCAACAATCTCAGTCTCTATCTTCTCTTTAATAAAATGTCGGTCCACCTCAACGTGTTTTGTTCAGTCATGCTGGATTGGATTTTAAGATATGCTGTTAGCCACTTTATTATCACAAAACAGCTGACATGTTTGATCTGAGAGAAAACCAATCTCTGTTAACAATTTTCGCAGCCATAGAACTTCTGTCAATCCGCTCTTAATCCCTCTAAACTCCGCTTCGGCATTAGAGAGAGCTACCACCTTCTGTTTTTTGCTTCTCCAAGTAACCAGATTACCCTCAACGAAGGTGAAGTACCCTGTAGTAGATCTTCTATCCATATGATTGTCTGCTCAGTCGACATCGGTGTAACCATGTATCCTTGAATGCCGATGCTTCTCAAATAATAATCTACATGGATACCAAATTACCTTAAAATACACAAACTTTGGACTGTTTTTATTTTTTCACACGAATTAAAAAAATCATTTTTTTTTTTGCTTTTTTGTGTAATACAGAAAATTTATCAATTATTACTATAGGGTTGTTGTGGTAGACATTGTGAAATGGTATAAATAATTGAATTTCGAATACAACAATCATCAAGTCATGAATAATGGTCTATGATGTATCGTATATATTGATGAATAATATTCCACAATCAATCAATTAAGTTAACAAATAAATTGATCACGTAGAAACTACATATTAATTTTTCATATGTGTTTAATAACATCTTTTGATATAAATTTATATGTTAGATATTCTCAAATAATTTTATAATTGAACATTTCCATTTATATTAATTGTTGAACAAATTCTTAATTCATCTATTTTATTATTTTGTAAACCTATTAATAATATAAATATGTAACGGCTCCAATTTTTCCAAACGTCATAATGATAAATGTACACATCATACACACCCTAAAGTCACGGTATTATTTTTGTGCATATGAAATGAATTACATAAGATCGAAAAGATCATAACTGTCAAAGGATGTTGATTAAAATTTATATCTTGTTCGATAATTAATTTTGGAAAATGTAAAAGTGAAGTATTCATATTACGTTTGACACATTACAAGAAAAAAAGTAAAAAAAAAATCTAAAATTGATCTTTTCTTAATTCATGTGAAAAAATAAAATCAGCCCAAAGTTCATGTATTTTAAGGCAAGTTAGTGTCCATGTAGATGTACACGTGGCAGTTTCTGACTGCCACGTCAAATTCAACTTGTCGGAATTTGAAAATCATGTGAAAAACCAAACAAGGGCTAAGTTCATGTTACTAAAACTATGTTTTTTAAAACGTGTGAAAAACCAAAAACACCCCAAAGTTTGTGTATTTTAAGGCAATTTACCCTTTATTTAATTTATTTCTTTTCCTATTTTGTTTAATTTTAGAATTTAATTCAAAATTAAGTATATGATAAGTGACATTTTATTGGGATATTATTATCTTTTAAGCCATTCATATAATCATACGATTTTAATCTATGTGATTAAAATATATTTTTTCTTGATCAAGTACTCGGGTATAGCTTAAAGTTAGGATTACTCGTTTGACCTTCAAGCGTCGTCTTTTCGCGACTTTATTTTATAGACTTACATTTATACCCTTATACCGGTATTTACGTTATAGAATAAGTTAATGACCTCAATGAGCTTCTAAGTCTTAGTCTTTATGTGTAGGACAAAACTCGAAACATCGGACTTAGGGGACTTCTAGAAAAATTGATAAAGTTTCAGCTATTAATAGCTATCCAAGTGGGCTATATTATCTTTGCAAATTGTATGTTTCGAGTTATTAAGCTCTGCTTTGTTAAAATTGCATATGTGACTATTTGTGTTAAATATTTATGTGCTATTGTATGTTGTCGGAGTCTCATAAACCAACATTATGTCAATGTGAGTAGCTACAGTATTGCATGCATTATTCATCATGCCCTATTCTTTGTCGAAAGACTAAAATGAATGGTTACACTCATTGGTTATACTCATAAACTTTACGCGTTGGTGATGTAGTAGGGGTTACGGCAGTGACTGGTTATACTCTTAAGCACTTTATGATAAAATGTTTTGGTGAACTTTAGTTGCTTCCAACTTTAAAACCTTTTGAGCTTCACTATCTGCATGGATACAGATAGATCACTTTTAGAAAATGATTTGCATAACTTAAATTATGAAAACTTGCCCACTCAGTCCATTAGTACTCAGCCTCAAATCTTTTCAAACATTTTCAGATCAGTAGACTGGCGCGTGGAGGTGACGATGCTGAGAAATAGGCTATTGTAATTTATCTATTTTCCTGTTGTCTCTTTTTGTTAAGTATTCTATTAAGAATTTGAGTTTCCACACATATGATATTCTTTTGCTAAATGTTAAGAACTATAATCTTGGTATTATGGACAAGTATATATTATTATAAAGCATGTTTGGTTGTTCTGAGTCTTCTGTTAAGGTTTTGTTAATCAAATTACCCCATTTCTTCTCTGATTCTTAATTCTAACCCCCGTGGCGCCCATTTCCAACATCTTTCGGGATCAGAGCGCTACAATTTTCTTCTATGGTTGATGTTCTTGAATTTGTTGGGGATAGTGGTAATGATGATGCACAGAGGACCGAAGCCATTGATTTGTTAGAAATTGTGAATCACTTTGAGTTTGTCTTTATGTTACATCTTATGAGACAAATTTTGGGGATCACTCATGAACTATCTCAAGTGTTACAAAGGAAATATTAAGATATTGTTAATGTAATGAATCTTGTTAAGGTGTCAAAAATTCTCTTGCAAGCAATGAGAGATGATGGGTGGGAGACTTTGTTAAATGAAGTTTTCAAATTTTGTAGCAAACATGAGATATTTGTGATAAATATGGATGATGAATATGTTGCTCGGGGAAGAAAAAAAACTTAGAATTGAAAAGATGACAAATCTTCACCATTATCGAGTATAGTTGTTTTATTCTGTGATTGATATGCAAATTCAAGAGTTAAATCAACGCTTTGATGAAGCAAACATTGAATTATTTTTATGCATGGCATGCTTTGATCCTAGAGATTCATTTTCTGCATTTGACAAGAAGAAGATATTTCAAGTTGCAAAGTTCTACCTGTGTGAATTTTCTACTATTACATTGTATGAACTTGAAACACAACTTGAGAACTTTATTTTAGATATGCGTTTGGATGAAAACTTCTCAGATGTATTAAGGATTGGAAGTCTTGCTCAAAAGATGGTTTCTACAAGGAAAACCTATGATTGTGATATTGATCATGGTTATTTATCTGAGGCCTAATCAAGGCATACGATTGTGATATTGATGGCTATTTATTCAGGGCCTACTCAAGGCATACGATTGATCAAGATATGATTAATTTTATAATTTTGAGCCGTAATTCAGTGTACGGACTATGTAGTACACACATTCAATTTAATGCATTTATTTCTTGTGTAAGAGAAATAAAAGGTAGATGAGAATTTTGACCAAAATTAAATTTCATCTAATGCATTTATTGTTGTGTAAGAAAGGTAAAAAAAACAATTGCTAATAAATACACATCAACACGTGATAGAATTATCACACTGCAGAAATTAGATCAAAAAATCTAGAGTAAATATTCGAGCATAAAAAATTGAGCAAGATTAGAGGGAAAGGTGAGCAAGGCAAGAGGAAATCAAAGAAACTTTAATCTTTAAAGGTACGATATTCTATTCTTACGGTTAAATTTAGAAACTTACGTTTCAATTAAAAACATAAGGTTACATTTAGTAGAAATAAATTAGATTAAAGAAGATATTATTAGGATTGTTTCAGAGTTGATGTGTGCCCAGACAGGAGAGTGGGATGTGCGAAAAATTTATTCTTTACTGCCTCAAGATATTGCAAAACTCATTTTGGCTATCGCTATTCCTAGACATAAAGGAAATGATCGAATTGTGTGGAAATACAATCGCAATGGCATTTACTCAGTGGAATCTGCTTATGTAACTGCCTGCAAACTTCAAGACCATCATTAGAACATACCTTCAATGTCGAATGGGGAACTGCATGTCTGGAGATGAATTAATAGTTTAGTTGTGGTTCCAAAGATTAATTTTTTTCTATGGAGATGTGCAAAAGGCATTCTTCTGGTGGCCTCTGAACTTATCAAGAAACGGGTCAAGTGTGATAGCTTGTGCAGAAGATGTGAGGTGGAGGAAGAAACATTGGAACACTGCTTGAGGGACTGTCCATGGAGCGCCTTTTTGTGGCAGGTCTCACCACTTCGACTCAATGTGGACGCAGATCAGAGAAGGATCCCAATAAAGGCATGGCTGGAAAAGATCATTAGTTTGGACGACTCTCGTGCTCATAGTCTTTTTGCTTATCTCATTTGGAGTATCTGGAAGGGTCAAAATCAATTGGTATTTAACCAATAACATACCACTCATGAAATGAGTTTGAAGATGGCGATGACATTGTGCAATGAATTCTAATATTGTTTAGTTGCAGATGTGTGCAAGAGCAGGGAAATGATTCAAGAAGAGTGGCAACCACCTCCGGAAGGTTTCTGGAAAATCAATGTTGATGCTTCAGTGTCTCCGCAAAAAGGCATTGGGTTAGGGGTGATTATTCATGACTGTCGGTGACAAGCCATTGTGGTCAGATGCAAAAAGCTAACTACATGTTTTGATGTTGATATTGTCGAAGGGCTTGCTTGCCAGGAGGGCCTTATGCTTGCTAAGGAAGTTAGCGAAAGAAAGATCATTATCGAGACGGACTGTCAAGTACTTAAACACTCCCTAAGTACTGCGGAGGAGGATTTATCGTACAGAGGAATGATATGCCAATCAGTTCACAAAGATGCTCTCCATTTCGACCAAGTGATTTATAGTTGGGCTCGTCGAACGGCTAATGTCGTCGCTCATTTGTTAGCTAATTTAGCAGCCAGTAATCCTATTTTTTCCAATTATACCGGTGACATCCCGGATATTATTAGTTCTATTGTTTCGTCCTCTGAACGGTTTTTGCATTAATTTAATTCCTTTTTCCCTAAAAAAAAGAAGCTATTCTATTTTTTGAATGATTAAATAAGACCGACGTATATTTAAATAATAAAGCTTATAGTTAATATTAATCCATAATAAATATTCTGAAATTAAGTGTAGGCACACTAGACTTAATCGTAAGTAGACCTAAATAAATTGCAGGTATACTTATATTAATGTTAATAGTAGAACTAACATAAATAAATGTTAATCGTAAGCATTAAGTAAATGTTAATCGTAGGCCTAACATAGATAAAAATTAATCGTAGACATTAATTGTAGGCATAATTAATATTAATTGTTGGAAAAATTAATCTTAGATTTTTTTTTAATATAATTGTACCTTTGTTGAATTAGTCGTAGGCAAAAATCACTTAATCGTACGTTGCTTGAATTAATCATGTGCCTTTAAAAATTAATCAATCGTAAGCTAATTTTTTTAAAAAAAAATAGCCGTACTTGCTTTAAATTAATTGTATGCCTGTATAATTTTTTTATAAATCAATCATATGCTTATGTATAAAAAAATAATTATACTTGCTTTAAATCAATCGTATGCTATATCAAATTAATCGTATGCCTACATATTTTTATAAACTAATCGTAGTTGTTTTAAATCAATTGTATGATATGTCAAATTAATCGTATGCCTACATAATTTTTTATAAATCAATCATAGGCTACGTAATCTTTTATAAATCAATCGTATTTATTATTAAATTAATTGTATGCTTGTTTCAAGCAACCGTATGCATTAATAAATTAATTTTATATTTGTTTAAATAAATCTTATGGTTACGTTTAATTTTATAAAGATTTATCACATATTGCTTGATATTAATGGCAGGCTTCTTTAAAATAATCGTATGCTTATGTTTAAAATACAGATGGCTAGACGATGTATTATTATACAACACAGTGGTCGGTAGAAGAGATCAGAATACATAGACAGCGACAAGCAATTTGTGGTGATGTCAGTCGATAAGCTGTGTTTAGTTCACTGGTGAGAGAGGTCCACAAGTTGTTACAAACTCAATGGCTACATCAAACAACGAGGCAGAGTAATCTGGCCACTGCTGATGCCAATCTCACATGCCAACTGGGGTATAACCTCACAACCCCACATCTATAATATAAGTTAATAGATCGGCTAGGATTCAGATTGATTTTAAATATACATCAACAGTAATTTATAATGATAAAATGAAAATTAATTACTTGGAGTGTCCAAATCGACCCGTAAAAATAATATGTCCCGTCGCCTGGGCCGCCCATAGCTTCTCGAGCCTGGGGAAAAGACCTATGAAGTGCATCAACATTTGGTATGAATACGCCCCCATGGAAAAGAATTCCATCTATCGACATCCTCAACCAAAGTCCACATACAACTGTCAATTGCTCGGTCCGGATCGAGGCAAAAAACCATCCGGTATACGAACAATATATTCGCAACCTTCACATAATCCTGAGGTCATTCGTCATCCTCCTATTTTCGACCTTTCCTGCATATCTTTTATGGTTGTGCTCTTCCCTTGAAATATCCTATGAAATATTCCTCGGGCCGGAGTCGTGTGCGCTGCATTCGGATCGAATGTAGAGGTGCCGAATCGTAACCCCGACACGATATTAAACTCAGAGGGACGAAAGCGGAGCATGGAATGATGAATGTGGAACCAACACTCTCGTTCCTCCAATATAAGATCCGACACGCGCACCTCCTGACTCATCAGAGCTAGAATGACCTTCTTCTGGACATCACCGCCCTTGAAGTGTAAAAAATGTCCGAAATACCTAGATCTAAACATCTAGATCCCATCATCACTAACTATCGCAAATAATGTAGATCTAATCTTCTCAAGTATATTTGGCCTAACATAGACCAACATCGTCAGACTAAGTCTCTGCAGCGTCTCTTTAATCCATTCAATCTAACAGTAATATAATTACAAAAAAAAATAAAAAAATAATTAGTCCCGCTTAATTATACTTTTAAAGAAATAATTTTTAAAATTAAATTCTAACAATAAATATAAGAATAATATGCTAAAATTTAAAATAAATAATTATGACAATTGAATGGCTTACGATTTATTTTTAAATCTACGATTAATTTCCTATTAAATTCTAAATTTACTCATAAGCATACTATTAACATTTACAATTAATCGTACTAGGCCTACGAATAAATTTTCTAGTTTAATCGTAGACCAAAATTAATTTTCTAACTTAATCTCGCTTAATTATAAATTAAAATAAATAATTAAGACAATTAGATGCCTACGATTAAATATCTTATGATTAGCTTTAAAAATAGCCTACGATTAATTATAACCATAACAACTAATCTTAAAAAGGGCCCACGCTTAATTATAATTATAACAATTAATTTTAAAATGACCTACGATTAATTTTGAAAATTAATCGTAAGCCTATAATTAATAGTTAAACTTAATCATATGCTTGTGATTAATGTTTAAAATCAATCGTAAGCATATGATTAAGTTTAACTATTAATCATAAGCCTACGGTTAAGTTTAAATCCTAATCATATGCTAAACAATTCAAAAACATATTAATCGTATACATATGATTAATACTTAAATTTAATCGTAATCATATGATTAATTATGAATATTAAGGCAATGTTTGGTATACTGGTACGGATATACCCATATTAATAAAATCTAGATTGCTTTGAAAGATAATTGCGTATTAACTATTTTAATTGTGTGTTTGGTTATTAAGATAAATATACTAAGATTGTTTCACACATGTGTTTGGTACATTGTTTTATTTAGTAGACTAAGTTATGGAATGAGTAAATTAGTTAAGGCAATGTTTGGTAGCCTAGATAAAGACATATATACTAAGATTGCTATGCCAGAAACTGTATCCGAGGGGGGGCGTCGGATACATTATCCAGCCGAATCAGTAAATTACACCCCGGGCCTCGCGTTAAGACCGGGCCTCGCGTGAACGAATAATGGCTACCAAACACATGGTTCTTGCTAGATACCTATACTAATATGTCTTTATCCAGGCTACCAAACATTGCCTAATTGTAGGTTAATTGTATGCCTATGAATACATTTAAATATTAATTGTATACTCAAATCAATTGGCTTACAACTAACCTATGTCAATCTAGACGATTCCGACACCGATTTTGATCGAGATTCCATCATCGATAACTAAACAACGAGAACAGAGTAGTGATATATATATATATATATATAATGGTAGAGAGAGAGAGAGAGAGAGAGAGAGAGAGACAGAAATTTCACCTTAGTTGCAGCGGCTATTGTAAGTTCCGGCAAATGGCGAGTCCGACAGGCGACTGTTCTTCTTCCTATTCAAATGCTTTATGTCCGCCAATGGAGAGAGAGAGAGAGCCTTTTTTTTTTAAATAAAACTCACGGAAGATTTTGAAAAAAAGAATACCAACCCTAAGACCATGATTATCGGTTGTTTTTTAGCAACCGTTCGATCGCCAAGTGGAAAATCAAAAAAAAAAAAAAGAATGTTTGATTTTCAACGTTGACCGAGGGAGGCCAGCCGAACGCTGGTCTCCCTCTCTCCTCTCCCATTATTTTATTAGTTTTCTTATATTTTGTATTTTTTTATGTTTTATTAAAATAAATATATTCATTATATTTAAATTTTATTGAATATGTAAATTTTATTTGGACACTTATCTCTATTTTATTTGGATATGTAGATTTTATTTGGATATGTAGATATAATGATTATTAATAATAAATATATCCATTATATCTAAATTTTATTTGGCCACTTGTTTCTATTTTATTGGATATGTAAATTTTATTTCGAGCTATATGAAAACTAGGTCACAACTTCGCAATCTAGAAACCCACGCCATTCTTCGTGACGACTTGATAGAGCACATATGATAAAAATTCGGCCATCAGCACTAAATTTATATTTTTTCATCTATTTTAATCGTCGTTTGTTTATTTCAATTCATGTTCGGTTTATTGTTATTTATGTTCTTGTTTTATTTATTTTGTATTTTATCATATTGTCTATTTTATAAAAATTTGTTATTTTATGTTATTACAATTTTCAATAATAATAATTATTTATTTTAATTATTATTAATTATATTATATTTATTAATAAAAGAAAAGAAAAAATATTATATAATATTGTGGTTGGGTGTTTGGGGTGGTTGCTGATAAACTATCAAATTGTATGTGGTTGGGTTGGATAAAATAATGGTGATGTGGAAGAGAGAGAAATTAATTAAATATTGAGGGTGGTTGCCCGGTTGCTGATAATGGTAGTCTAATAATGATATTCATTTTTAGTAGTTGAAATTGTAGTCAAAATTTATTTTAATCCTTGTGTAAGGTGTCATAACTTTTCAGAAGAAAAAAAATTCAGATTTAATGAGCCATTATAAGGGATTTGAGGTAAAACAAGTACACATTATCCAAATAAATCCCTACTTTTAAATCTTGATGAACCACCATAATTTTTATTTAAAACTAGTGTAGTCGATGTGCATTGCACGTGTTGTCTATTATTTGGTACTATCAAATCCATAAAAAAATTAATTTTATTAAATATATAATTTATACATATACTAATTATAAAATAATTAAAAAAGAAAGCAAAATCGACCGAGAAAAGACCTAGCAGAAGAACAAAAATTGAGATCGTAATAAGCTACCTGCTACGTTTAATTTACCTTTACAAAATATATGCAATGATGCAAAGATAGTAATTGTGGTTTTTTTTTTAAATAATACTAATTATTTGGACATTCACTTTGAGAGTTGCATTTTATTTATAGTTATATTACTTTAAGAACTAAAGATATAGTAAAAATTAAGGTATACCGGCATATACCGAAAGTTCAGTATATTAATAAATTAATAAATATCGTACCATAGTCTATACCAAAATGGAGGTATATACCGTCATACCGATACATATCGAAGTGGAGGTATATGTTGTACTTCAATATATACTGAATTTCAATGTATTTTGTTTTTTAATTATTATTTTTTTGCACATTCATAATACAATGTAATAATATAATATTTAGTAAGTATATCATAAAACCTTAGCAGTAATTTTATATTTTATTTAATGCGTAAATTATGACTAAAAATGAAAATTTTGAAATTAAATGTAAGAAATAATAATCTTCTATTTTTCTTTAATGAATAAAATTAAAAGTTAAAATGAATAATCAATAAAAATTAAAATAAAATTATATATACGTAAATTATAAGATATTAAATTATTTCAATACAGTAAAAGATAAATTGAATTATATAATACATAATGATCTTATATTCGTCTTCAATTTTTAAAACTAAAAATTAAGAAGAATTATAGAAAATATTAAAAAAGAAATAGATATATTATACAATAATATAACTAAAATCAAATTAAAACTAAAAATATTGGGAATCAAATGTAATAAATAATAACTATATTTTTCTTCAATCATTAAATTAAAAGTTATGATGAATGATCTAGGAATTTAAAAAAAAAAAATGAATGAGATATACTATACAATAATATAATGTTTAGATCTTAGTATGTTTTATTATAAAAGTCTTGAAAATTATTAAATTTCATATAATTTAATACTTAAATTATAACTACAAATTGATCAAATTGAAATCAAATGTTATTAACAAACTTCTATTCCTTCTTTATTCTTTAGAATAAAGTTATGATGAATGGTACAAAAAATTTTATTAAAATGAGATATGATATACAATACTACAATACTTAGTATGTTCATCATAAAAGTTTAAGAAAATATTATATTTCATATAATTTAAACTAAAACTCATGACCAAAAATTGAACAATTAGAAATCAAATGTAATAAATAATAATCTTATATTCTTCTTTAATCTTTAAACTAAAAGTTATGATAAATAATCAAGAAAATTAAAATAAAATGAGATATGGTATACAATAATATAATACTTAGTATGCTCATTATAAATAATTATTAAATATTATATTTCATACAATACTATATATAAGATTTAGTATGCTCATCATAAACGTCTGTTGAGATATTGGAAACTTAGAGTTTCAAGAATTGTATTATTTTAAAATATTGGAATTATATATCTATGTTTTTAATATTTGTTGGGACTTGAGATTGTGCTTTTAATAGTCGTGTATTTAACATTTGTTAGAATTTTAAAATAAATGCATTGTTTTTTTTTCTTAAATTTTTATTGCGTTTGAGTTTCATTGTTGTTTTGTTGTGTTGTTATTTGATTGTTATTAGAGATATTTGATGTTGTTACTATTATTATTTATGCATGAGTCTTTTTTACTAAATAATTTTTAGTATATCGAAAATTTCAGCATACCGTGACTGTCGGTACGGTACATTATACCGAAATATCGGTACGATAATGCATACCGTAAAAAGGTATTATAACGATATGCATTATGTGTCACACTGAACTTAAAGTATACCGGAAGGTAAGGTACGACAATATATGAATTTTTTTCATATTGTAAATTAAGGTAAGATATAAAAGTATGATAAAAAAAAAGTAAGGTATAACGTACCTTGACATCCTTAGATTAGACAATGATTTATCATCATCACTTGGAATCTCAATCATTAATTTTCTTTATTGTGATTCTCCTTTTTTTTGGTTCCTCACTTCAGTAGAGTACAACTCTATGGCCGATTTTTTTTTTCTTTTCTCCCACCTTAGTTCGATTAGGCTTTTGAGTGTTTCTGTTTATTTGACTTTGACTTTGACTTTTCAACTGAATCACAAATAATCTTTATTTTTTTGGGAATTTATTTGGCCTAGAGGTTGTGTCCTTCAGATTGCATTGACTACAAGATTTAGATTTCTCCTCTTATTTACTATTAGTTTCTTGATTGTTAATTCAAACCTCTATAATATGTAGATTCATTTTCACCAAGTGAAAATGATTTAATTAGAATTGTAAACCGTTAATTGAAATTTTAAATTTTCGTGTAGTTGGTGTTATCGAAACAATTACAACATTTGTTATTATAAGTTACCTTACTAATTGATGAAAGATGCTCTTGTAAATGTAATAAAGAGATCATGTCATCATCAATACTAATTGTGGAAGGTGTACTAGTATTACTATTTTACCATGCAAGCCCATGAATAATTAAATTATTTTCTGAAAATTAATATAGTATAATATAATTAAATTTAATTAGTATCAAAAAGTTCAAACAGTTTGAAAGTCTTGCATAATTATTCGGAATATTTTAAATAATTTTTATCCATGTATGAGAATCACATTTAGTTTGTTGAGTTCTAGTGTCCTTGTGATAATTGAAGAATTGAAACATTTTTTTTAGAAAAGAATTGAAACTTTTTTAACTTCCTTTTTTATGGATAAATTTGATTCCTACTTTATAAAACTCATATACATCTCTCCTAAGTAAGGAGGAAAAAATCATTCAATTGGTTTTGTTTTAAAATATTCTTGGCTTTTTTTTTTAGTTTTTGAATTCACAGAGAACAAATTTGTTAATTATTGTATGCATTTTGTAATTTATGCAGTTATATTAGGAGAAAAAAATGTAATAAGGAAATTTCCCACACATAAATAATTGTGTTGTCATCATGCTAATAAGTGTGTTACCAATACCATGCATGGTCATGGATACTTAAATCCTTTTTTAAAAATATAATATAATATAATATAATATAATTCATTAATTGTTTCATATGGAAGACCCAGTATTATCTTATTTGACATTAATATGGAAACTATTAAATTATATTTAAAAAATTCATTGGTTTGATTTTGTTGTTTAATATTATAGGATTTTCTTAGTTTTCAAATTTAATTTTAGTATTTTCATCTTTTCTAGTTAGAATTTTTAGAGTTCATTTTTAATTTCTAAGATCTATTTAAAGTTTTAAAGTTGTTTTTTTAATTGTATGTGTTACCATGTAAGGTCACAAATACTTAGATTCTTTTTTGAAAATTAATGTAATAAAATATAATTCATTAATTGTTTCATATGGAAGACCCGGCTAGAGTTCTCTTTATTTAATATTAATATGGAAACTAATATAGTATGATAAAAAAATAGTCATTGGTGTGGTTTTTTTTTAATATTCTAGGCATTTTTCACTTTTTAAATTTAATTTAATTTTAAACTTTTCAATTTTTCTTGTTAGAATTTTAAGAGTAATTTACTTTAAATTTCTAGGATTTATTCTGATTTTAGAGTTTTTTTTTAATTTTATCTTTTTAAATTTAGACATTACTTTAATTTTTAGGATTTATTTTTAATTTTAGTGAGTATTTTAAATTTATTGTGTTTGTTTTTAATTTCTAGTATTTTATTTTAATTTTCTTTAATTTAGTTTATTTATAAGTTTTACTGCTAACTAATAATGTGCTCGAATAAGGGGTAAACACACGAGAAAAAATAAATCAAACTCATTAGGTAAATGCAAAATTTATATATTTTAAACCCTTAATGATTATTTTAGAATATCTTTGTTTTATGAAGTGAAATAAAAAAATTAAACAATGTTTAAAATTTGTATATAATTCTATCGTAGATTTCTCTTATATGTGGGAACTAATATTAGCATATTATATAATAATATAGTATATTATTACATTTAAATAAATATTATATATATGGAAACTAATATAGTATATTTTTATATTAAAATAAATCTTTATATTACACTATTACCCTTATATTTAAGTTATAATATGGACATAATAGGTAGTTCAAATTTTGTAAAACAAGGCTCTGTTTATATAGTAGTAGATTACATATATATATATATATATATATATATATATATATATATATATATATATAGGGTATGGTTCACATGAGAACCAATCCCCATGTGAGAACTAGGAACTAATCTCAACCACACAATATTTTATTCTTATTTAAACTTTAAACATACATAACTTGCTCATTTTTCATTAGATTAATGCAAATTATATATCAAATTAAAGCTCTTTTCGTGCTCTTTCATTTAAGATCCATTGTTCATATGTTTATTCGAGAATATATTTTTCGTCCATAATAGCGTGATGTTAAACTCATAATAGCATGACAAAATATTCACGATAACATAGAAGTATACACATAATAGCATGAAAAAATATTCATAAAACACATAAATTTTACTCATAATAGCAGTAGTAGTGTCGTTAATAGTAAGACATTATATGTTCATACTAGCATGTATATATGTTCATACTAGCATGTATATATGTTCATAATAGCATGATAGTACTCTTATTTTAGCATACGAAATTTATAAGAATAGACAACGGTTTTAAAGTGTTGTCTATATGATTTCCGAAAATTGTGCTCAAATATTACAAGTTTGCCACTCCGCCTTTGACCAAAAGTTGACCAAATCTTAACCATCTAAATCAAAATAATGGATGGATGAGATGAGTTCCTAGTTCCCACATGGGGTTATGGTTCTCATTTGATCCATCCTCTATATATATATATATAATATAAATATTAAAAAAAAAAGCTCGGCCGTCCCACATCTTCGAATCCTGCCATGAAATAATGTAATGCCAAGCAATAGATTTCAATCACATGATTTGAGGGATAATGCAAGTACATTCGGATGTGGTGGTGGTTTCATTTCTATCATCTCCAAACCCAGTACATACATACATACATACATATATTAAGAAATATTTTTGTAAAAAATGCTACATCAATCTTCACATAAATTTCTTGTCGATAAAATAATTATCATTTTTTTTAGAAATCGGAATTGGCTAAAAAACTATCAATATGAAATATTGAGTACACATAAAGTCAAGATTATAACAAAAGGATCTCAATCTCTTATACCTAGGGCTGTAAATGAACCGAATCGAGCCGAACACTCTGATGTTCGAGCTTGGTTCATTAAGTAATATTTAAGCTCGAACTCGATTCGAGTTTTTTTCTCTTGTTCAAGCTCGGATCGACAAATATTTATCATATTCAAATTGGACTTGAGCTCGACTCGTGAAATGCTCGAAAAAAAGGCTTGTTTAATTTACATATTCATGCTCGAACTCGAAAAAAAAAAAGGATTATTTAATTTATCCGTTTGAAATATTTATAATATTCATGAACATAGTTGTGAACATATTCAATTAAGCTCTAGCTCGAACGTGTTCGCGAGCTGGCGGAGCCTAATAGTACTATGTTTGAGCTTGGCTCATTTAAAAAACGAACGAACTTAGAATGAGTTTTTTTCAGTTTCGAGCGGCTCCGTTCATTTTCAGCCCTGCTACGTGTATGGTCAATTAATATTAGTGGCACTCTAATACGTGAACTTTCCTTGATTGGTGTGTATGTGAATGTCCATTACTCCAATCACTTGAAAGCAACCCTCTTTCCCCAACTTTCATCGGTTCAAATGCATAAAAACTTAGCTCCAAGCCTCCAAAAAAGATCGGATTGGACGCTATTTCAATGACTTGAAGATCATGAATATAACTCTCTATTAATACGTTCTATGTTATAGTGCACCCACGTAATATGTATATATATATACACACACACTCATTACTTGAAGAAGCTGTTAAACTGATCACAATTTGTAGCCAAAACATGCAACAGATCGAATAAATTATTACTTTATTATTATTATAATTATTATAATTTTTTTCCTTTTGAGACGAGGCATGAGCTAAGTTGACTAAAATGTGGGAGCGAAGTGTCACTGTAGACTGTACCACCTGAGCTATCTGACCAACGGCAACGAAGTTGATTCCGCTATTATTGCTGCCGCCGCCACCACCGGAGAAAGATAATAATGGAGTCGGTCGCTGCCAAAGCTAGTCATTTCCACGCACCCTATGCTCTCTGCTGCAGAGCACCAGCGCCGCCACCCAAATTACAGCTCTCACCAATCTCATTCCCGAGGAGTAAGCTCACAAATCTTCGACTCCAATCTCATTTTCAGAAGCCCATTTTCGTGGTTCCGCCGCCGACCCATCTCAGCTGTAGACGCGGATTGAAACCCATTCTGTGCGGCAATTCGTCGAGCACGTTGGGTGCAGACAAGAAGAGGTGGATCGAAGCTGTTGGAGAGGCGATCTCCACTGCTTTTCCGGTGTGGGTGGCGGTGGGGTGCTTGGTGGGGCTGCTGCGGCCGAGCTCGTTCAATTGGGTGCAGCCCAAATGGACGGTGATGGGCATCACCATCACCATGCTTGGAATGGGCATGACTTTGACCTTCGATGATCTCCGCGGCGCCTTCGCTATGCCCAAGGAATTGTTGGCTGGTTTCTTCTTGCAGTATTCGGTACTCTCTACATTCATCTTAATTACTTGTCTTTTTCATGCTCTTGTTGCAAAAATGGGTTAATTGAATGACTTTCACTTATTTTTACAATTTCCTCGCCACTTTTGTAGTGTTAAAAATAATATCACTATCTTTTGATTTGTTGTTCGTCATATGAACGACCTAATTTCACTAACACTAAAAGAATTTAGACTGTTGAATTAGCTACAAATATAAAGATGTTGATATTATTGAAACGTTTTGAAAATTGTGTCGCAAAATCGATTAAATGTGGTGTTTTACTTTAGAATTAACCCTTTCCAAATGAGGCTTTAATGTGTTCTAGAGTTCCTTTTTGACTATGGAGGTGGCAATTCGGGTTATTAGATTTAGGTCATGTTGAAAATGTAAGAATAATTTCAGACAACTTTGGTGGGATTGTACTTGTGTTCGTGTGGTGTTGGGTTTTTTTCCTAATAAATGCATGTCGGGTCAGAATTTGTCACCCCTTTAGAAAAAAAAAAAAACTTCATTTAAGTAAACTTTTGGGGATTTATAATTTCGTGGATAGATGGTAGAATGTGATAAAATTAATTAATCTATCGTTTTTTTAAGAAGAAAGAGATAGATAACTTATATATATATATATACATACATATATATCTTTCATTAATTACTCAAAACTACAACAAACAGCCTTGAGATATCCATCCAATTGAAATCAAGAAAAGTATACATTGGACAGAGTTGGATAATTTTTAATAACAATAGGTTAATTATTCTTTAGTTCCCAATATTTGAGTTTAGTAATTCTTTTGTCCCAACTTTTCAAACCTTGTTTTGTTAAGACATTCAAAGGTCAAGTATCAATATGTAACTTTTGAAAGGTTGGGTACTAAAGTGTAATTAACACTTAAATGATCCATCTTTATCCACGAAAGTAAACTAGGTGTAGGAGTATTGGCTCCGACCGATTTCAGTTTTTCTTAAAAATTGTAAAAGAATGTGCTAAATTGCTATCATAGTTATGGTCCCCTCTCAAGCTCTCTGAACTGAAACAAACATTTTTCAGGTGGCATGCTTGTTTGGCCCTTTTTCAATGGAACATTAATCTGGAAATTGTGATGATACTTTTTAGCAACATTATTGAGTATTCTATTTCTTGGTCTCTACCAATACAATTTTCCATAAGGCAAAAACATTTTAGCCATATTCTTAAGCACATAGAGACTAGTTCCTGGCTTCAAAGAGATCTCTCCATCACAAATAAAGGGTGCCAGTTAACTATGATTAGATAAGTTCATTTTTTATTTCAACTTAGAGAAATGCATGGTGAAGAAAAAGCTTTTATCTGGACAGTTTCATTGAACAATATGGTACCAATAAAGCTTGTTTAGTGCATTCAGTGTATTTGGAAAACTGCTGTATAATGATTTCAAATAGATATGTTCCTTTAATTCCTAATACATGCTTAAAGGGGATATTTTGGTGGCAGATAATGCCATTATCTGGATATTTTGTGAGCAAGCTCTTGAAGTTGCCATCCTATTATGCAGCTGGCTTAATACTGGTGGGATGCTGCCCCGGAGGTATGTGCTAGTGTGAATATCTTCTCGTACGTGCCTGCTGTTCCGTGACTATATCCACCTTCATTTTCTTACAGGGACAGCCAGCAACATCGTTACATACATTGCACGGTATGTGAATCTTTGCAGTAGCTGTCTTTTATTGATTGAATACAATGAAAAGTGCTGACTACTTGTGCTCCACAGTGGAAATGTGGCACTTTCTGTGTTGATGACAGCTGCAAGTACCCTCTCTGCAGTGGTTTGTAGCTCAAATTTTATTTGAAGAAGTTTCTTTTTTTCTTATATATTTTTCCTAGAATTGCTTGAATTTTCAGCTCAAAACCAAATTGCTCCTCATCTTAGCCTAGTGTTGTCACCTGCCTTGACAGGTTATGACCCCTTTTCTCACAGCTAAACTCGCAGGCCAATATGTTGCCGTAGATGCAGCAGGTCTATTCATGTCAACTCTGCAGGTCATATTTCGGCATATTATTCGAACTCTGTGTGTGTGTGTGTGTACGCGCTCACCATGTTAGACATTGTGTTTTCAGGTTGTGCTTCTCCCGGTTTTGGCTGGTGCGTTTCTCAATCAGTATTTCCAGAGCCTTGTTAAGATTGTTTCTCCCGTGATGCCACCTATCGCTGTAGCAACTGTTGCAGTCCTTTGTGGAAATGCAATTGCTCAGAGTTCTGCTGCAATCCTCATGTCTGGTCAGCAAGCAGTTCTTGCTGTTGCTCTTCTTCACGCATCAGGGTTTTTCTTCGGTTATGTACTCTCGAGAATGCTGGGGATCGGTGTATCCTCTTCAAGAACAATCTCCATCGAGGTTGGAATGCAGGTAAGCTTGTTCATTTCAGGAAGACTCAAATCCTACAAAGTTCTGATGTGATTTGTATGAGATTTGTTACAATGTTAAATTCATTTTGCTTCAGAACTCAGTACTTGGAGTTGTCCTTGCTACTCAACACTTCGGGGATCCATTGACTGCAGTGCCCTGCGCGGTTTCTAGTGTGTGTCACTCCATCTTTGGTAGCGCATTGGCTGGAATCTGGAGACGAGACATCCCCAAAAAATCTGAAGATGTGCTTCTGGAGGCGACCAAGGTGGAGAAAGAAGATGCCTAGCCCAAGATGAGCTTAGAGAGTTTTAATGCAATCTCATCTCTTCTCGTCGCTGTTATATCAACTGTATATCTGTTAGCTTTGTAAGTTATGAATCATGATCCATGAAGCAGTTACCTTTTCAATTTCTATTTAGTATACTTCCAAATTTAGTATGGTTAGAATTATTATTATTCAA
Source organism: Perilla frutescens (assembly GCA_026008535.1). Classification (NCBI taxonomy): domain Eukaryota; kingdom Viridiplantae; phylum Streptophyta; class Magnoliopsida; order Lamiales; family Lamiaceae; genus Perilla; species Perilla frutescens. Next base: position 23,525,976 of record BRKX01000002.1, read on the forward strand.
GAACTTAGTAACTCGATGCTGTTTTGCATTATATTTTATAATCTCTCTCTCTCTCTCTCTCTCTCTCTCTCTCTCTCTCAGTTGTGAGTTGTGACCAACCACTAAATCACACAAGATTATGCCTAGCAAATCATGAACGTAAGCTAGAAGGCAGCACCAGCAATCTGGAAGATTTTGAAATACTAACTTATATTAATAAATCAACGATGAAGTAATTGTTGCTATACAAGGAACTAAAACTAGAAGGCAAATAATCTAAGACTACCCGCTCTTCTCACAAAGAAAGCAGCCAATCAAGCTGTATGAATGACTTGAGATTCAGGACCACCAGAATCTCCTTCACTTGCAAACTTAAGCTTGTTCAGCATCTTTTTTCTCGTCGAGTCATTACAGAGGAAACCCATCTTCACTAGATTACAACGTAACAAATTCCATCTTAAGTTAGTCCGAGCTGAACGGCACCAACCTCCCGATGAGCAGCAGCAGCTCCTGCTGCAACCAACTGAGTTTGCGCTTGCAACAATTTTGCATCAATAGCAATTCGACCATTCAACATTCCTGCTTTCACTTGGGACTGGTAGTACGGATTACTGTTGATGTCAAAACTCATGCAGGAGTTCAATTTAGACGGCATGTATTGAGGTTGTGCTTTAGAATCAATCTCAAGATGCGTGCCATTTATTGACCTAACTGGCACGTATGGCATAGATTGTTGTTTAACTTGAGATGCTTCCATCTCAGATTCTATCCTGTACTTCTCAGGATTCTTCCCTGAGTTAGTTCTATGGAAACAATGTGGAGAGATCGACTGATGAAGGATAGCATTCTGGACGTATATCCTACCATCATGAGTATCATTTGCATATCTGGCATTATCATATGGTAGAACTGGCCCGGATAGTCGTCCTGGCTTGGCTGCAAAGGGTAAAGAGCTCATTAGCAGAGAAAAGCCAATGTACTTGCATACGTACTTAAGTAATGGTGCACAAGTATTTGGGTGAATGACGTATATAAATATATCTAAGTTTCTACAACCTTCCATGATAGCGCAATTGGCAGCCCACTCTACCACTTCAACACTGCAGAGTCCTATGAAGAATGTATATAGGGATACTAAGTTCAAGATTACATAATTACAAGCCCTGAAGTTTTAAGCAACTAAAAAACATTAACATAATATTAGGACACCAGGTGGCTTGATAAGTTCCACCTCTTGTTCAATGATCGCACCTAGATAATCCTATAGCATGCATCCCCTCCTCTCAACTCGTCACGATTATTGTCTTTTTCAAATTTTCAGAAATATAAGGAAAACACAACATAATGCTGTAGACTTTTTTTTAGTGAAGCTTAGTTGCAAGGGTATTCATTTTCATAAACTGGCCTACTAAGAAAAACAATTAGATAGTTCAATACCATTAGGCACCCTTGGTGGTGGCCGTGAAACCTTTGATATATCCCCTGAAATTGCAGCAGTTGACATTTCTCCTGTAATTTGACGGGTATCAAATGCAGAACTATTTCCTGGTGTTTTGGGAGGAATTGTACAGGAGTTTACAGTAGACCTGCACATAGAGTAAAAACAAAAAACCAAGGTTTTGTTCTGTTATTTACACAAATAGCAAACATATGGCATCATTTAACTCAAGTTTTTCACATGGTTTTCATAGAATAAAGAACTAAGACTTCAGAAATTTCATCTTAGCGCCTAAAGTACGTACTAGGCAAAATAGAAGATTAATATTTTACAAATATTTGTTCTTATAGCTTAGGCCTCAGCAGTAGGTAATTTCCCCCATCATTTAGTGTTTCAATGAGACATGAGCAAGGAATATAGACAAACATGGTAACACCATGCCCCATCAAGCATTCAGTTTTTTTTTCTCATTTATCTTCTATTAGCATATAGACCAAAGTCAGTGAATGATCTGAAGTCAAAAGCAGCCAAGAGATAAGACACCCCTCCAACAAGTCAAATATGACTTCACACCAGAAATTAAAGGTCAACCTTGGAAGAGATACATGCTTTCTCTCAGGAGGAATCACAGGCCCACTTTTCCCAATATTTTCCTCAAGATAAGCAAATTGCTTCTTGAAATGACCAATGGCACTGAATAACAAAAAGAATGTCATTACAAAGTAAGATTATATAAAATGTTGAGAAGCGTGGATAAGGTAGAATGATTCGCCACCTAGGATAGAGAAAACTTGTGCCACCATTTCCTGACATGTAATCCCTCAATAATTGAGGATGGTACTCCAATATTTCCCGGAATATTAATTCCCTGATATCTTCCTTTGTCACTCTTCGTCTTTCAAACTCAAATTCCAACTTTGAGATTGGCTGACAAGATGGCTCCCTCTCAAGTTTAGACAACCCCTTGAAGTAAGGATCTGCTAATGCCTAATGGCCAAATAAACCAAAATAAGCACCAAAAGAGAATACATATGCAGTTCTTTGTTCAAAAGAAACAAACATCGAATGGTATATAGAGAGTTAGTGGAATATCATCATTTATTCAGGCACCTATTACCTCTTCGGCACTTGGGCGATCCTTAGGATCAAATGCCAACATCCTTTGCATTAATTTGAGAGCCAGAGGATCTGTATTTGGAAATTTCTCAGAAAAAGGCACTGGGCGCTTCTTCCTCATATCCAACAAATATTTCCTTGCTTTCTCGTTACGCACCTACATCCAGGACATAACATTATGCTCCATAGTTTGGAGAGTATTATGCACAAAGGTAGTCTACAAAAGAGGTTGTTTTCAGTACCCCAGAAATTGTATCTGATGAAGGTGTCCCAAGAAGATCAGTAATCAAATCTAGCTGCTGCACAACACTTTTACCAGGAAACAATGGCTTGCCCGTCAAGATTTCGGCAAAGATACAGCCGATGCTCCAAATATCAATAGCAGGTGTATACTACAAGAAAGTATGTAAAATAAATCAGACATTCAGAAGAATAAATCAAGACACCCTCTACGAAAATGATGTCACCTAACACAATTACCTCTGAAGAATACAAATATCAACTTCCAGGGATTCAATAGTCCTCCCTGAACAAAAATTATTTTTAATCTACAAACACTACTAATTGATCCACATTCCACGGGGAATTACATAAATATATTTAAGCGACCCAGTGAGAATAATTGCCAAAACTGATCAAATGCTAAGTAAGAAATAGTACTTATCTACCTGTCTTGCACTAATTTCATTGGACAAGGTCAGAAACTAAATCCTTTTAAGCTTCTATGACCACCTTAAAAATAAAATCACTATGAAGTTAGCAATAATAATAACCCAACATGTGCAGTGAGGTCATTAATGATTTGCAGGGATAAGATGCTAAGCATTTGCATAATCTAGCCTCATTATATCAACAATATGAAATGACAGGCCAAAATACTAACTCAGCAGCTTTAAGGAGGCCAATAAGCTACTTCTAAGTGTATGAATGTTGAAGTGCACCACAGTTAATGATACTGCACTGGTGACATAGCATGAAGATAATTGATTTATAATCATAAACCATGGCACTGGCACCTTGCAGTCAAATCTTAATTCATAAAGGAATAAAGGGGATAACATGGCTACATTTTATTACCTTAGAGAAGAAAGAACCACACAGCTCCGGAGCCCTATACCATCTTGTAGCAACATAATCCTGCAGGCAGAACAGATCATTCAGAAAAGCTTACCCCTTTTTGACTCACTTTCAAAAGTACCAGAAAATACAAAATAGCAAGATCTGGTAACAATTCATAATGAGATACTAAACAAAATGATAAATGGTGTAGAATGTACCGTCCAAAAATTTGTTGTTGGTGTGTCACTGAATGCCACTCTTGCTAGTCCAAAATCGCATATTTTAAGCTTGCAGTTGGCATTTGCCAATATATTCTTTGGTTTGAGATCCCGATGAAACACATTAGCTGGAAAGGAATATTAGTTAATAAAAGCAAGACGAGTGACAAACTATTTAAACAACTGATTCCAAGATAAAATCAATAAATGCAGACAAAGGTTTGTCTTGATATTCAGCTTTACCTATATAATTTACATAAATCAAGCCAGTGCTGTTGATCCTAGTTACCTGTATGCATGTATTTTAGAGCTCTTAGCATCTGGTAGAGAAAAAACCGGTGATGCTCGTGTGTCAAGTCATCATTAGCTTTAATGACTTGATGGAGATCAGACTCCATAAGCTCAAAAACAACATAAATGTCTCTAAAGTCCCTCCTAGAGGGTGGCAAAATGATTCGTTTAATCTCCACAATATCAGGATGGCGCAACAGGCGAAGCAACTTAATTTCACGCAAAATCCGCATTGCATCAGACATATGCTCGAAAATGTCTGTTATTTTCTTTATAGCTACTTTTCCTCCAGTATGTGTATCAATAGCAGCACAAACAACTCCATAGCTACCCTTTCCAATAATTTCTATAATTTTGTATCTGTTGGCATCTCCATAGTCAGTAAAGAATTCTGCCTCCTTCAGGATCTGACAAAACAATATAGCAGTGTGACCATGCTAAATATTGGCATTATTATTATTAGAAAGTACAAACTGTTCAAAATCAGAATATCCAGATGGAGTATTGTAACACTTTTCCTTCACAAATTTACATAATTACCTAACTCAAATTAACAAAGATTCAAGAATTTGCACGTGCAGAAATTCAAGAAAAATATACTAGATATCTGAGAAACAAGAAAATAAGCAAGTACAATTTTCACAAAATAAAAAATATAGCCACACACTAAGCAAGTACAGATTTTAAAAGAACTGTAAACAGTGTCATCAATATATCATATTAGCGAGACAAAAATCGGCAGGTCATTATAATCCCCCCCCCCCTCCGCTGTTTATTCTAATGTATGTATTATTCAAAGACTAATCCGAAATTCACCGCATAAACTTCCATGAGCAATCAGACGAAACTATGGCTGAGTGAAACTTATCAAATGCAAAGATTGCCGACTGAAATTTCGATTATGAAACCACAAAACAAATAGAAAATAGGAATTCAGCATTAGCATGATTGACAAACGAAACATTGAATTTACTTCACAATTCCTTCCAAAAAGTACGGTTTTTCAGGCGAATATTTTCATCCCCGATCAAGAATAGTGACGATTATCGAGAGAAATTACAAAATTCCACAGCGTAAATTGATCTATAAATCAAAAGAAAGCTTCGAAATACAAAGAAAGTTATATCTACTTCCCCAGAAGCAGGAGGAGATATGATGAAGAAACACGTAAAATAACAAACAACATAAAATCAAAAGAACAACGATTTACGCACGCGCAGAGAAAACTAACAAACCTTCTTTCCTTGATCTTGCTGCGGCATACTTAGTTTTTCTTTTTGTCAAAAAAAAATAAAAAAACCGCGTCGTCCCAACTCCTCGATCCGATCGGATCAAAACTACAATCCTTCTCGCAACAAAACACTAATCACAAAGAAACAACTCCGAACTATTAAGTGACGAGAAATCAACTACAGAAACTGCATTTGCATCAGCCAGCAGCTACAACTGCACCACCACTACACCGCCACGAAATTCCCCTCGATTATCCCCCGGAGTGAAAAAATTATACGCCAAAACCGTGAAAATACGTACAAAGTCGGAGAAAAAAGAGTAATATTAGGGTTTGGAAATGTGAGGAGAGAGAAAGGGGAGCGGAGATTGAGAGAGAGAGAGAGCGAAAAAGAGAAATAAAGAAGGAGAAGCTCAAGTGATTATATAGAAATGGAAGAAAAAGTAGAATTATGTGGCTTTGCGTGTTTTCGGAATTTGCATTTTCTTTTTAAATGTTAATTTATTGAAAATGAAATAGGGATTTAGTTTTTTAGTTTACGATAACCGTTAGGTGGGCAGTGAAGTAATTTATGGTAACCGTTAGGTGGGCAGTGAAGTGTACGTACCAACATAATATATTTAAATGGTAAATAGGATTTAATGTTATTTTATATTATTTGGAGTAATATTTTAATTCACCAACTATTTCAAAATTCATCAAAGAATATGTACGCCTTAAATCTTGATTCATGAGACAATCGCGCACAATATCTGCTACTAATAAAATAGAGTTTTTAGGGCATCCACTATAGTGCTACCCCGTAGTGATGTCATATGTGTGTCACATTATCAATCACTTTTTTTTTTAATTACTCAATATTTTTTCTATTGGTGCTATCTCACTTTTAACTATTCATGGACCCCACTATTTAGAAAATTTTTGGACCCACTATTTAATTCAAGAACCAGCTCGTTGCACAAGGAATTCATTCCTTATTTTGCTACCTTGACTTGTCCTTTCCACTATGGTGAACCTGATGCTTATTTTGCCACATAGATATAAGCATCCCCATAGTGAATGCTCTTATATATATTTAGGGTTACGATTCAAGTTCGGAAATAAAAATACTTTTAGATGATAAAATTTATTATTTCAAATCTTAAAAAATATATACTTCGATTTTGTTTTCCTTTTCATAGTTTATTATTATTATTATTATTATTATTATTATTATTATGATCATCATCATCGAGAGAAGAAAATGTTAGTAGCATCACGATTAAAATGGCGCCACACTTTACTTGCACTATTTTTGTATGAATATATATTTTATAATGAGTTCCTAGAAGCACATATGCATCTGATATTTTTCAAAATATAATAAATATGATAGATTTATTTCGATTAAAAAAAAACACTTGGTGCCTATGGAGATGGGGCAATTTAGTTGAATCGATTTCGATAATCTTCTTAACAATAAAAAAATTATCATATTTCACAAAATACGTATTTTCTTTAAATGGCTTACAAATATAAAAAAAATGAGCAGCACTTATGTGGACCAGATCTTAGGTGCGCCTATATTCAGCGGGCGCGTACGCCACACGCCCCTGTCATTTTTTTTTTTTTCTGGCAGTCAATTTTTTGTTTTTTCTTTTTGCTTCGTTCCCAAAAATTTTATAGCTAAAAATAAAATTTGTGAACCTTAAAATTAAAGTGAATTGATTTAATTTGTTTGAAATAAATATAAATTTATATCCTAAAATGGAATAAATAGACATAAAAAAATACAAAATAAACTCCTAAAAAACACTAAAAACACAAGACAAACCCATAAAAAACCCTAAAAAACACAAAAAAAAAAAACCCTAAAATATACAAAATAAATCATGAACCCTAAAAAATCATGAATTACTGAACTCTAAATATTAATTGGAATGGAAAAAATCACAATTTGAACTAAATAAAACTAGTAAAAGATAGCTAATAGACGTCTTACTTTTTAATGATACAGATAATATTTTTCAAATTTTGAGAGATACTTTTTAGTGTTACTGTTGATACTGATTTTACCGGAATTTTTTTTTTTGTGAATTAACTCTCGAATTCGACTCGTCCATTTAAAATAAGAGTTATATACATCTTATGCATTCAAGTATCTGCCCAAAAAAAACAGATTTGAGAATGAACTCAAATAATGACAATTACTAATTCTGAATTTCGACCATAAAAGACTGACTCTGAATTTCAAAGAACATTTAGGAACATTTGTAATTAATAATTATTATGTACCCTAACAAACAAAAAAGCATAAAATTATAACTACGTACATTTATGTATAACATATATTTATTAAAAAAATGAAAAATAAATAAATAATAGGGACTCCCGCAAGGATGGAGACGGTGACGGTTGATAAATTAGGCACGTGTTGCTTCGCACGGACGAGGACAAGAATTCTCTGACATGATGGGGATGGGAATTGTCCTATTTGCCCCGCCTCGGTTACTAAATTTTTTATTCAATTAGTTCATTTATTTTGGGGAGGAATAGTCAATTAGTTAATAATAATTCGTGAAAAATTAGATTCTCATCCCACCTATTAATTAAATAATCAGTACTCTTAGATATTTACAATTAATTCAAAAATGAACAAGTCCAATTTAACTACCCATAAATTCAAGTTCTGAAATTTTAATTATTTTATTTCATTACAATTAGATCCTATATTTATTGTAGTCAACTTTAAAATCCCACATGTTAAGAAAAAATATGTAATCTCTCCTACACTCATTGACAGATTAAAAATATTAAATATGTGATAGTATTTGTCCATTATAGCACTTTTCATTTTCTAATATTAAATATTTTAACTTATGTACTTTTATTCATTTTCGAAGAAAAACAAAGAAAAGGGGGATTTTTTTTCTCAATATTATATAATATTTGCCATAAATAATCTGAGCTGTTTATTGAGCGTCGAAGCCCATCGAAACAGATAGCTCCTATTTATTCATTTAGGCAATTGCAAAACTCGTATGTGGAAATATTATTCATCTTTTGCACTCTGTTTTTTTTTTTTAACCAGTGTGATAAATAATTTACAGTAATTCTGATAACTAGCACTATATATTTGTTTGTATTTACAATTCGTTATTAATTAATGGGAGTATACTATTTGGATGGGAAATTAAAATTAAGTGCTCCATTTAATTTTGGTAAGACTTTGTGTGCTGAACAGACGAGGCATAATTATAACTATTGAATTTGCTTTCTCCAATTTAAAGTGTTTCTGAATTGTTTATTGGAAAATATAAGAAGCTAATATCCTCGTGTTCATATTTTGTATTTGTTGCCTGTCTTTTTCCCATTCAGTAATAATTATAGCTTCCAATTCAACAATGATTAGGTCTCAAGTCATTTCAGGCAAATTTAATAACAATAATAATATTAAGTCAATAGTTTTTACTTTATGGATAATTATAGGAAATACCTCCATTTTATTTATTTATTTGTTTATTATAATTATAGTTTCCAACTTCTGTCGGCCCGTCGGTGCGGCAGACACGCGTTTGTTAATCAATTTAGAAAACTTAATAATTAATGGTAAATAATTAATTTTCAATTAATACCTTGACTTCAATTTTGGTTAATTAATCTTTACACGAAAGCGACTAGTTCTTTGTTGTTGTTTTAATTTTTTTTGGCCAAGCAATAGGATCTATTTTGCCAATTAATAGTGCGGTTTAAATTTTAGTAAAATCAATAATGATAAAGAAAGACTATTGGATGGCTCTCCTACTCCACGTCAATTTAAGGGAAATCAATTATTGATTTTGGATTATTATTTAAATACCATATATAATGTGAATGTAACATCAAGTGGGCCGTGTGCATAGCCTCGTTTATTCACACATTAATTGAGATTATATATCGATTTTTTTTCGTGTTACGTACGTGATAGCAACCAATAAGCTAAATTATAAGTCTTTGAAGATAATTGCATGATAAAAACATTATATATATATATATATATTGTTAATTGCCTTAAAATACACAAACTTTATAGTGTTTTTGTTTTTTAACACGTTTTAAAAAATGTATTTTTAATAACACCAACTTAGCCTTTGTTTGATTTTTCACATATTTTTAAATTCCAGCTAATTGAATTGACGTGGCCGTCAGAGACTGCGACGTGTACATATATGTAGGCACAAAATTGCCTTTTGGTCGGAACTTTAAAATCGCATGAAAAATCAAACAAATGTTAAGTTTATGTTATTAAAATTACCTTTTTAAAAACGTGTGAAGAAATCAAAAACCATCACACTTTTTCTTGACAAGTGTGATTCACACATAGTTACATTTGACAAAATTACCCTTTTAATGAATTTTACCACAATAGGAAATTATTGATTATTTATTAAAACATGTTTTTTTGAGAAAAACACATGGGGTTATATATGAATTTTACATTAAAAACATATTGAGAATTTCAGGTAATTAAATCTAAATTTGTTTGTAATATTAGTGTTGGTTGACTGACTCTTAAAATTTTATAAATGCATGCATGTCACTAGAGTTTATTTTAGTAGAAATTTATTAATCTGGCACTGTTATATAAAAATTAACAATGACATTCATAATTAATATTGTTTACTACTCCTCATCATAACCACTAGTTTAATTAATCACATTGCCACCAAATCCAACTCCAATCACTCCTCTTTTCATCACTAATTTTCAAGAATTCTAATCTCTAAGTCAAATGTGATCATAAACCGTCTAATTAATTAAAATCACTAACTATATTATATTATCGTAATAAAAATGTAGTTGGGATTACTTTGAGGTTGATTATAGACGGTGGTGTTTGGATTCGTATGCTCACAAATGGGCATAAATAATGGTGCGAAATGTGATGGTGGTGAACAATTTAAATTTGGATTTGTGAATATTAAAATTTTAATTGCTTCGAGGTTGATAGAAGACGGTGGAATTTGGATTTGGTTGCAAGGGAGATGACATTAATTTGACGATATTAAAATTTTATTCGGCAGAATTTTTATTTATTCTTATATATTCATATTATAGTCTTGTTTTTATCAATTTTGAACAATTTTAAATCGATTTCCAATAAACTTTTTTTATTTCATCATTTTAAGATTTATAAATAAAATAAAATGAATAAAAATGACTGCATGCACGCTCGTCATACACACATGCAGTGAATTGCTGAATTTCAATGCCTTCATCAAAATTTAAGTGAAAAAATGTCGACTAAATAATTATCATCGGAATTATGTACAATTGATAGTACATACACGGCCAAAAATTACCGATTGATTGAACGATTTGATCAATTTTATGGACCGCTAAAATTACATGACAAGTTTCGTATTTTTCCTATATATTATGAAGTACCGTTTGAAATTGCAGTATTTTGTTTGATTGTTTTGTAGACTTATAAATTCAAATTTTACATTTAAAACGATTTACATGATACTTCAAAATGAAAACGACAAATATGAGATAAAAGTTTCGGCTGCAATATTATTCCTTTAATAGGCCAACATATTGTGGGAAACGACACCGCAAATATCTTCTTTCTCCCAAAAAAAAATCAAAACAAAACAAAAAAATGAAGAATAAGAAGCTACAAATATATGTCCGTTGCACGGCCGCAAACAAAAAAGACAAGAATTTATATCACACTGTTTAACGGATTACGATCTGTTAGAAGGTTAAATCAGTCTAAAAACTCGTTGAAAGTCCAAGTCCGCACACAAGCGCCTGGCACTTTTTTTTTTTTTTCTGATTTTTTAATTTTTTTTTAAACCTTAAGACTAGAGTTTGGGAGTGCACTCTGTGAAAAACTAAAATTAAAAAGAAATGAAAAAAAGGGAGATCGTGTTTTAGGTTAAATAATGTTCGTCTAATGATTTTGAATCCGTTAGACGGTGCCTCCAAAAAGTATATTTCCGTATATGTATAGAAGGGAAAATCTCGAATTTAAATTTCACTACTCTCTTTCTTTCAATTAAAAAAAAAAACACTCTATTTTTATAGTACTTTTGCCATTGTTTAGTCTAGAATAATTGATTTTATTAAATTTTTGACGAATGTAGGGTGTATTGGATTGAGATTTCGTTGGACTTTTACAATCTGGGTGTATTCAATCCAGACTTTTAAAAGTCCAACGAAATTCTGGTGTATTCAATCCAGACTTTTAAAAGTCCAACGAAATCTTGGTGTATTCAATTAAGACTTTTAAAAGTCCTTTAAAATTCTGCGGTACTCAACAATCCACGGACTTTAAAAAGTCATTGACTTCGTTGGATTTCAGCTGGATTTCACGTGAAAATTACAAAGGATGAATTCCGACCTCCAGACACGAGATTTCGATGGATTTGAAAAACCCAACGAGCACGGTGTCCCAGCGGCCGGTGAGGAGTTAAAATCGGGCACCCCAGCGGCCGTTGGCCTTACCGATGATGGCACTCCAGCGGCCGCTGGGATCAAGGCCGCTCGATTCCAGCGGCCGCTGGGTTCAATTTTTCTTACCAGATACACTGATCGTTGTGTTCCAACGTGCGCTGGCGAGATGGATTTGAAATCCATTGAAATCGTTCAAAATCGATCTGAAATCCATACGAAATCCCCCAGACTCGGCGTGAAGTTGGAAGACTCCATGTGGAGTTTTAGGAGACTCCACGTGGAGTCTATGGATTTATAAAATCCATGAATATTTTAAAGTCCAACAAAATCCATTAAAATCACAATCCAATACACCCCCTAAGTTGGCGTTACATGTGTGACATGGCATAGCACGTTTCAAAATTAATCCATGCCTGGCCTTTTAAATAATAATCCAAAAATAAGTTTCTTGTTCCTTGACGTTGGAACTTGGAATGTTTGTTTTATTATGGTACGACTTAACCCCACCTATTTTAATTTTATTGATTGAAAATGGAGTCGCAATCATCAATCAACCACAAAAAGGAATGATTTAAAATTAAAGGTGGCCTATGTTGTTTGGTTAGTGTCCAATGATATTATATATACTATTTATATGTGTGTGTATGTTTCTTTGAGGGATGTGAATGGACCAACTTCTTGTCTTTATTAACTAGCAACTTGCTACCAACTTGATTCATTTTCAATTTCATTATTTGCATGTTGCATTGTTAGAACATAAAGCAAAAAAAGACACAAATTTACTTGGTCAAGTCCACGCACCACAAAATGAGCATGTATTACACAATTATTATGTGTAGAACACAACATTTATAAGACAAACAAATCTAATATTAAAGTTTCAAGACTGCAGCAAATCTCCTCTTGAGATGATTCATTGACAAAAAATAAATAAATGAGTTAGCAGTTTCAAATTAGTTCTCTAAGTTTTGAGAGGGGCAAACTTTTTCTTGAAGGTGATGAATGATGATTGAGAGGTGCCACAAATAAAAAAGTCTTTTCATTTAGTCCTTTCGGAGACACCCAAACGGTGCTAATCCATGCGTAAAAAGTGACGTCTCCCTGTTCCCCTTTCTCCCAACTCAAAAAAAAAAAAACCTACTCTTGTGTACACAATCACACACACTTCATATGGATATTGCACTTATCAAACCACCTCATATATTTCAATAAACACATTTATATAAGACACACCTAAAATTAAAGTTTCAAGACCGCAGCATATCTCCTCTTGGGATGATTCATTGGCAAAGAAGTGTTCAGTTAGCAACTTCAAATTAGTTCTCTAAGTTTTGAGAGGGGCAAATTTTTTCTGAAAATGATGAATGATGATCGTCTTAGAGAATCATCTCAAGAATTTGTAAGTCTTCAAGCCACGCAAAATGCGTCTTGCTCGACTCACTGCCGGAAGCTTCTGACTACCATTGTCCTTGCCTAAGTTCCCTGAACCTGGAGCAAATATATATGAGTTTGAGTACTGTCTGATTCCTTTATAGTTGAAGTAATATGCACCAAATTTTACTTCAATGGTTTGATGATGGGGGAAAAGTAGCAAAACCAAGAACTTATAGCCTAAAAAGAAATTGTCTAATCTATATTATATCTAAAAGTAAGATAGTTCATATAAATAGAAACTATCAAATTTTCCCGCCTAAACTATATCTCCAAAAAAGTAAATATATAGTAATTATTTAATATCACATCTAAGATATGATATATATCTTAATATATATAATATGATATATACGATACAATATATATTAAGATATAGAATATAATTATATAAACCACCAAATATAATATATAAAGATATATAAGATATGTATATATATAAAGATAATAAATAATATAAGATATGAACTAATTAGATACATATTATATATTTATATCTTAATATATATAAAGATATATAAGACAAAGATATAACATGACCTTATTAAACATCAATAATTAAGATATGTTTAATTAGTCAAATTTACCATATTAACATAAAACGTAAACATGCTCAATTCATTTATAAGATTTTAATTTATTATATATTATAATTTATTGGCCCACCATAATTAGCCAAGTAAATCATATGTCATAATAATTATTACAATTTACCTCGTATAATATAATATTCATTAGTAAACCATGATTATCCCACCCAAATGAATATTGATGGATACAGAAATCTATACTAATTATCAATCATAATAAATATAAATATCGTGTTACGTCAAATTTTGAATTTCAATTTTTTACTCACAGTTCCAATGTCCGCTATTATAAATTGATGGAGGTTTTCAATTTTTTAATTTATATGTTATTTTTGTGACGTTAATCAAAAAATTAATTTATTAAGCTTGGCAAAAAATATAGTCTATGAAGGATTTTTAAGAGCTCGGATATATCACTCTATATATATCTTGCAAAAGTACAGTAATATTATAATTAACACTTAAATATGTGAATATGTTAAGTTTGACAAATATTTAGTTTATAAGGATGATTGATTTAGTTTATTAAGTTTGGCAAAGATTTAGTCTATTAAGAATTTAATTTATAAAATGATATTTATTGACCATATATTGTCGGCATTGTTAAATTAACTTATTGAAAATAATCAATAATTACCTTAATTAATAGGTTGATTGTTCAAGGCTAATTTTATCCTCAAATCATGTGATATTTATACTTTAAAAAAGTATTTAATATAATGGTAATTGAATTAATAAATTAATTTATACCATAACAAAAATATGTTATAAATAGTGTATGTATATGTAACTTCTAATAGTGAATGGAGGTTTTTACATATATAGTTTATGTATTATGAGAAATGTTGATGATCTTAAACGCGTGGATTCCAAATCTCCACCTAATTATCCAAAGAAAATGAGTATCTCAATTAAAAAAATTAATTAAGGGGATATGAATAAACTTTTTTATTATTAATGATTAGATAATTATTATTTTCAGTTATAAAATGAAGAATTAGCTCAATTCATATTGACCATAGTTCCATAATTTTTATTTTAGTTTGTTTGAGTTAGATTTATTCAATTTTATCAACAAAATCCTAAGATTGAAAATATATTTTATCAATCAAGAAAGTCCAAATATGAAAAATCAAATTTTAGTAATTATTGAAGTATCTGTTTTTTATAATTTGTGCTATTTTAATGGCATCAAGATGATCGATAGTCCATTTTGAATGGTAGTTTTTAGATGTTACTTTGTGATAAAAAAAATTAATCATGTTTTGTTTTAAACTATCAAATTATGTTTAGTGAAAATGATAAATGTCAATTATTTCCTAACTTTACACAAAATATAGAATTTATAAGCAATTAAAATCGTACATATTTATATACACACATACTACAATCATGATATTAACGTAAAACTAAATAAAATTATATGAAGTAATTATGAATTTACTAGGGTAACGTATCAACTGTACGTATTATTTGGATTGTTAAAATTGTTCATGAAATTGACTCACCAATTTGGGTACAAAATCACGCATTTTCTTCTAATCGTTCTTCAATTATGTGGTGGTAAGATTTGTCATTTTATTGTTTCTACTAATGTAATTTAATTATTTTATTTGTATACAGTATTTATTATAAATTATTTATATATTTTTCACCGTGCATCGCACGGGTGTAATACTAGTGACTTAATAAAACCAATAATAGATACAATGATACACCATTCAAGCAGCAGATGCTGGGTTTTTTATGAGATATTAAAGCCTATTTAGTATTTACCCACATTTAAATATAAATGTTTCACTAATTACCTTAGTATAGAAATTTGATACAATTCCACGGTACAGCAAAACCACGGTTCATCGACAATACAACAAATTTTTATTTCCTAACAACTCGTCTAAACTCCCAAATATATTATCCCAAAATATTTCACACGAAAACCAAAAATAACACCAAATGTAGCAACAGTTTAAAGAATATCATTTATACGTTGACCAGTTAGATGATTTATGGAAGGAGCACTACCTGCTATGACATAAAAACAAAAGATCTCCAAACTTCTTTTTTCCGCAAGTTTAAGGATGAACAAAAAAAGAAAACAAGAAAGAAATTTGGTTGCTCGTAAAGAATTTGATGAGCCGTATGTAGAAAAGCAAAAGCCCGGCTACGAAGTATGCATTAACTGTTCTAAAACTAGGTGCAGTGTTAATTCTTTAGGTGTTATGCCAACAACCGCGGCCATAAGAACAGGCACGTGCAGGGACAAGTATGTTTCTGAAAAAGGAACTAATTTCCAACGAATAGGTGCAGGTAAAAGAGAAAAACAGATAACAGTGTCGTACCTCTTATCACATGCCAGATGAGCTAATGGACATCCTCAATGCATCTGAAGAAGATTTGAAACTGATTCTCTATCGGGCATGCTTGGTATGGCACCCTTTACTTGAACACAAAGTGAAGCCGCAGCAGCTGAAAAATTATCAAGTACTTTGTGAGACAGAGCTTTTACTAAAAAGGGTAGAAAGGGATAACCAAACATACCGGCAAATTTCAGGCATTCTTTCTTTGGTTTTCCCTCCACAAGAGCGACTGCGAAAGCTGCAGTGAAAGTATCACCAGCTCCTGTGGTATCAACCACTTTCGTAGCTGATATGATAGATTGTCTAATTGGTTCCTCTCCTTCTATGAAAAGAACGGAACCTTTGGCTCCCAGTTTTACAAGCACTTGCTTAACACCCTGGAAATGGGAGGCGTCTGTAATTGACCCAATGAATGAAATGCACACAAAAAAGATATATTCAGCTGGATATCAGTCCGTAGTTTAGATGCTGCCAGTAACTTGAATTTGGTGGACTAATCTCTTATTTTTATAAAAGGGAAGTTTGCTAATGACTACATTAATATTTAGAATTAAACAGAATCAGATGTTTTTGACAGTTACACATGCTTATTTCCCAATTACCAACAGTAAAGAATTTGGTTCAACAAACAGAAAATGCATCAGTCATGATCTTAAATGTAACTAATTTTTGACAGAAAGGCAATAAACAAAATTCAAGTGATCAGAGAGGAGGAAGACGTGCAATAATGCCGGTTAGAAAATTGAAGGACTGTTGGGAAAGATCTTAAATGAAATAGGCCGATCAACTAAGAAACCATCAAAAAGATAATATAAGCATTTTTGTTTAACATATTTTCACAGTGGAGATGTTAATACAAAGAAGACACAGCAGAGACTTATGCAATCAAATGTTAGCCCTAGATAAACTAACCATTTCATGGCATTTTTCTGCAGCTTGGCTAATCTGTTCAAAACTTTCTGTGGGCACATGTGTTAGACGAGCAAGCTCAGTTTCATTTGGGCTCAAAATATCAATAAACTTAAGTAGTTCTGGAGGGATTGGAGCATCAACTCCCCCAGCATCCAAGATGACTGGAACACCAGAACTCCGCGCAGCCTGAATGTAATGAAGATTACATAAGCATACTTTGTTAAAAAGATTAGAAACTAATCCACATATAAAGTTCCATTCAACTAATCAAATTCAGCATTCAATAAACTGAAAATGAGTATACGTAAGCGGATAAGTTTATATACATCATCACTCAGGCTCAGCTTTAAAGTAGCTGCACCGATAAATTTGATGATGACAAATACCCTTAATATTTGTCTTGAGCTGAGCCAAAGACATTTACTTGTGTAAAGCTTCAAAATTGCACATATTCAGTTTACATTTACAGAAATTACAGCTAAAAGACTAGGGAAATCCTATTTTCAACTTGGTGGAATATTCAAGTTATGCTTTGAAACCAAGGTATATCACATTTTGCCTTGTCAGAAACTGTCACCTAAAACACAAAGTAGTTCTTTCTGTTTTTCACTTTTCTTGAGTAGTCATATAGCATTAAAAGCTTAGGTTATAAAATAGAAAACAAACATCAAGAAAAGAAAAAAAAAATCTGAAACAACCATCCTGATGTAAATTATGGGTCAACATGAAAGTTATAAATAATACCACTCTTACTATTTTCAGTTACTACAGGAGACCAGCTCCAACATATAATATGAGAATTATTGCCTTCAAGAAACAAGCACATCTTTTTTCCTTTTTTATTTCAGCAGTCTTGAAGATTATATTCGTCTGAATAACATTCCCCAAGATATTTTTGTTAATGTATACAACTAGTTATTGAATGACATCCCAATACATACAATCATTCTTGAGCTTGTTGCTCATCCTGATTAAAGTCTTTGATCATGTTAAATCAAAATTAAGTAACAGCATGCAAAATATAGGCAGCTAAGCTGCCTGATGCATGGAATTACTCAGGTTGGGGATACTTATACAGCTTGCCTACGGAAAATCTTATAGAAGGAAATGGGCCTACTTTTGGAAAATCATCAGTAATGGATAAACAATTGCGTGCAAGCTAGAACACACTCCAGACAGAAACATTGTGATAGACACCATTGAAGAAAATGCTCAAGATAATTATTGAGCAATAAGCCATAACAGCATACAAAAAAACCACTTTCAACATTCCACCATCCGATTCAAACTTAACAAAACCAAACAGAGCCATTTGACAGTAACAACACCAAGTTCTAACCTTGCAAATCTCCACAAACAAACACATGTATAAACATATCATCATTCAAGAAAATGGTTCGTGATAATTACAGAACAATAAAGCTAAATACAACCCCTCAGCTAAATACAAAAACATAACTTACCAATATCAAACTGAATCAACACATAAAAGGGAGGCAGGAGCAGTCCAAAACCAATAAAGAAACCCAAGTTCTCACCTTTGCAACCTGAATGTTAATAGAATCAGGAATCTCTCTCTGAAGCAAAACAATCCCAGCATTCTTCACCACCTCCAAATCCTCCGGCGTCAAACTCTCCGGCCAACCAGCCATATTAGCACCACCAACAATAATAATAGAATTCTGGCCATCAGACTGCAGCATCACCACCGCATGGCCCGTCGGAGCACCAGCCACCGTAGTCAGCCGATCAAGAAACACTCCGCCGCCCTCCAGCGCCTCCGTGATCAGCTTCCCGTGAGCATCCTCCCCTACCTGCCCCACGAAGTAAGTCGGGTAAGCCAATTTGCCTCCGCACACGGCCTGATTGGCCCCCTTGCCGCCGGCCAGCGTTTGCCCCGTTTTGGCAGAAACGGTCTCGCCCTCTTTCGGCAACCGGTCGATCTCCACGTAGATGTCGGCATTGGCCGACCCCACCACCACCAGCGGCGGCGCGTTGTCCCTGGAGGAGTCCAGGGCGAAGCACGAAAAGGGTCTCGCCTTTCTTGGAAGAGAGGGGAGGAAATGGGCGGACGGGAAGGATTGGTTTTGGATTGTGGGGTTGTTGCCGCCGCTATGGTGGTGGTGGTGGTGGTGCCATGGTTTTGGTGATGAGAGTGCTGAAAAAGCTACCATTTTTGGCGAGGCGAAGTGTGATTTGAGTGTGTTTCTTAGTGGGTTTAGTTCTTGATCTTGTTCTTCTTCCTCTGCGTTGGACTGGAGTTGAGACTTAGTTATGGTTCATGTTTGGATTTTGTTTGATATCGATAAAATAAAAGTAAATGACTTAAGATAAACACAATCTAAATGACTTAAAAAAATTGAGAGAAAATCTTAATGACTCGATTAATTATTCTTCATTAGATTAATTATATTGTAGTACAATTCGTTTGAAGTTTGCTAATATTTTGATGGGAGTTTATATTTGCACTACTACTTTTACTCTTTGCACTACATTTATTTTCTTTATTATATTTTTTATTCTTTACACCACTAATATTAACAATAATACTCTCCCATTTAAAATATATTTAAAAAAAAAAAAAAATCTTCTTCTTCCCAATACTAACTAACACACAAACATTATCTTTCCCAAATTAAAATCATCCCTTAAAATTCGGTGATATCATGGAGTTCTTCAATAATGCGAAAGCTGTGAGGCTCAAAAGCCACCTCGATAAGTACCTAGTGGCTGATGACGACCAAGAAACCGTCCGGCAAAGCCACGACGGCGCGTTGAGGAAGGCGAGATGGTCCGTCGAGCTCGTTGCCAGCAATCCACACGAATAATGAACAGGATTCTACAACTCTGCAATCCTCAACATACAAAGAGTAAAAGGAGCTGAAAAAATGTGGGATTTAGTCAAGAAATGCTAACACAGACTTCGCCGACTACAAGAAATGCAACAAACAATTTTCGGACATGGTCGATCTCAACTTTCTAATGTTAAAAGCGATTGAGAACCCCAGCCTCACCGCTTCGGCGTCGCTTCAGACGTCTCTGGTCACGGTGTTCGAGGACACCGTGATCGACAACTCTGATCATATGCAACAGACGATCGGCGCCGAGGACTACATGGGTTGCGCGCCTCCGTCCACGGCGTTGGCCCCCATCGCCATCTTCGACACCGTCCGCGGCGGTACAAAGTGAAATTAAGGACGAAAGGTGGGAAGTTTTTGAGGGGGAACGGCGTGATGCCGCCGTGGAGGAACTCAGAGGGGAGGAAACACAGAAGACAGGGGGAGAGATGCTTTTTTTTTCCTTTTAATATTTTTTTTATTTACTGGTTTTATTTTATTTTTATTTAGTAAGGATATTTATATAATTTTATAATTATTTATTTTTGACTTATGTAATTTAATGGTGCAAAGAGTAAATTAAGTGGTGCAAATAGAAACTCCCTATGTGTATTCATGCACAATGTTTGTAGTTTGTACTATAATCTAACAAGCATGACATTTATACTTTGTATTGTAAATGTATAATTTAGCAAATATTGCATGGGAGTAAATTTTATAGCATTTCAAATTTGACATGACTTGCTAGAGATTAATATATAACAAATTAAATAGTACATCAATCTCTTTAAATTTTGACAAATCATATCAGATTTGAGATGTCGAAAATTTACTCAAATTTGTTAGATTATTGATATCAATATGTAATTTTTCAAATAACTGAACAAAAGTATTAACAGCCTTAAACGTGAGATTCTAAAGTGTGATTAATTACTTTTTTTTTCTCTTTTATAGAAGAAGAAATAATGGGTTATTCAGAAAAATTATCCATGTTGGCCTGTTGGGATTCCCCCTACAATTCATCACCACCTCTAAATGCACTGAAAAATTCATATTACTCTTTCCGTCCCAATTATATAGTCCACAATTTCTATTTGGAGGTATCTCGATTATATAGTCTCATTACTATAAGTAGTGTTATTATTAATATGAATTTATAATTATACCCTTATTAGATTTTGGAAATTAAAAAATTAAATATTTAAGTTTGTGAAAATTATAAATCTTAAATGTTATTTTTTCAAAAAAAGAGAAACAATAATTAAAATTGACCAACTTAATTAATTTGCATGTACTTGAATTTGATCTATTCTTTTGATAGTCATTGTATTTGCACTTCATTAATTGTATGTTTTCTTTGTTTCAAAAAATTAATACATTAAAGTTGAGCTAAAATTTAAGTTTATTAATTTTTATTAAATAAGGTTAAAGTTTGAAGTTTAGCTTTTGTTTCTTGTTTTTGTAAATATTTTTAATCTACATACAAGTAGAAAAAAGATTATATAATCGGGATTGAGGGAGTATAAATTCTTATTCTTATTACCTTAAACTACCAAGAAACTCGTAACCTTGTTTCTGAATTTTGATGATTTTTGCATCAGAAAGATATTAGATGATCTTAAAACGACAAATTGATTTTGTTTTCGACAAACCACTCCCAATTGCCACATCATCCAATCTAAGTCTTTAAACATTATCCCGAATCCATCCACAAATTGGTAACTCAAGTTTCATAATAACTATTAGTGTATATACATATACATATATTATCATTCTCATTCTCTTTAAATTACTAGGAAATTCTCAATTTAAGATTCTCTATTTTGCTACATGTTAATTTGCTCATGAAACCCATTGTGATCTTCAAAAGATAAATTGATACTGTTTTGGACAAAATCACATCCAATTGCCACATCATCAAATCTAAATCTTTAAACATTATCCTAAATCCATTTATTAGTCCATCACAACTATCTAAGGAGTGTAATCGAGCCAAGTTGGGTTGAGTATTAGTCTTATCAAGCTTGATAAGAAAAATTTGATGCCCGACTCAACTTGAGCTCGGCCGAACTTTGATTTTTTGAACCCGAGCTCGACAAGTTCGAGCTCAATTCGATTATGTATAAATAGTAAATAAAGAATTATATTTATTTAATTTTAAATAAAATTAATTTAATTATTAATAATATGTATGTAAATAATGGTAAAATTGTAATTACCTTAAAGCCCAATAATTCTCGCGAGCTCAGATTTTAATAATATATTTATTATAAAATAAAAATTAATTAGAGCATGAATAATTATAGTTTACATTTATGAAAAATGATAAAAATTTAATTTTGAAATAAGAACCATACTAATATTATTAATTGAAAATTGAAAATTAAATACTAAAAAATAATTATAAATTCTAATTGGGTGGGTTGAATCCTAATAAACAATTATAAAACTTAAATCAAATTATGTCCCGATGAGGATGATCTAGTGGTGGGTGAAATTGCTTGGAGATGAAAAGTCTTCGAATCTCTTCAATACCACAAGTCGGGTGTGTGAGTGTAAAAAAAAAATCTTAAATCAAATTATAAGAAACAAATTTTTCCAAAAAAACTCATAATTGAAAGTTTAACAAGTAATGTAACCTAGAGAGTGTACGTCAAATTTAACGCACTAAAACACGCTAAAATTACCTGAACATGATTAGTTTCTTTGCAGAATCAGTTGCCTGAGGAATTTAACGCCGTCTATAGTTCTAGAAATGGGGTCCTGCGCCATAGCCAAAGGCAGTTTCAGCTGTTTGATTAAATTCTCCCCATTCTACACCGAAATCCCATTTGGGTTTAAGCCAGATTTCTTTACCTTTTGGTGGGAAATCGATCAACAGAACTAGAAGCAGGCCGCCCTTCTCTGTTTTTATGCGATGGGCTCTTCCTCTTCTTCTCAGAAACAAGACACCTCTCTCTCTCTCTCTATTATTTATATCTGATTGCATATTTTCTTAATCTTTGACTATTTGGTGTTCATTCTGCTGTGGTTTTCAGTCTGCCCATTTCACATAAAGATAGAAGAGAAAAAGGATTGAATTTTGGAGTGGTTTTGTTCATGGGGAATAGTGGATTCTTGTAATGTGTGATTATGCTTGTTTAGTTGTGTACATTTAATTAACGAGCGAAATCGGGTCCCCCATTCCTTTTTTTCGATTAGTAATATGTGAAACTTGTTGCACATGGATATGCTACTAGACATTGGATTGACTGTCATAAATAATTTGGGATTCTTGATGGGAAATATATGTCGTTGATTGATAACTTGATAACTTAGATTCTGCAAATAAGAAATTCCACCTTCAATTTCATAATGTTTTCTGAAAATGCCAAATGTATGAATCTCATGTTTTTCTATAGCTTTGATCTCGTGTTGAATGTGGTTCAGGTGCAGGAAGCGTGAATTACAGTAAAATGAGTGAACAAATGTGGAGGAAGAAGCTAACTGACCAACAGTTCTATGTTACTAGACAGAAGGGTGATGAGAGGGCATTCACAGGGTAAACTAAGGCTAAAACCTCTTCTAAATAGTTCTTCTTAGATATATACTCGTGTTTCTTATGCATTTTATTTCTTATAATGAACCTACTAGGAGAGCTAGTTTATGAATGTGAGTTATTAGCTTCATCTGCAGTTAGTGATCTCCCTAAGATGGGTTTGTCACACACCAGACTATGCTCACATTGATCACATATGAACTTTTTTTTTACTTCTTTTTAAACTCTATTCATTACTGCATTTGAGGGACAGCCGAATCATTGGATTTCTCTCGTTTGCTGCATACTTATCATGATTGTATCAAGCAAAATTTCATGAGATAGAAAAATTTCAGATGTGCTGGTGCCTGGTGCTTATGCACCATATGGAATGAGAGGAAAATTGAACGAGTTATTCTGTTGGTGGTTGCTAGTGCACCATAGATTATTCGACAACATCCCAACTCTTAAGACTAATGATCATTACTGAGAACATTTCTAACAGCTTCATCTTTAAGCCATCAGTTAGTGAGTAGGAATGCTGATAGATAGTTTGCTAAACAGCAACACCATGAGTAAAACTAGTCCCTTTTACAATTTGTTCTAACATTTCTTAAAACTCACCACTTGAGACCTATGGAGTTATGGTTTTCGAGAACGAAAATAGCAGTTGCCTTGCCTGTTAGCAGAAAACTAATTTGTCTTCAATTTTTTTAAATGTATAGAGGCACCCAACTGAACCAATGGATTATATGTCCACTTGCTTGAGATTGTTGAGTGCATATAATTTAAATGAGACTTGAGTAGACTTTTAGTTGAAGGACAAGATGCCATCACGGCTTGGGCTTATACTCTACGAACTTGTGTTCCATTCTTTTTGTTCGTCTTGATCTAAATAACATCCCCTAAAGTCCAATCATATATATATATATATATATCCAGAGAATATTGGAACACCAAAACCACTGGGACTTACCATTGCATCTGCTGCGACACTCCTTTGTTTGAGTGAGTAATGTTAATGTAGACACTTCCTAGTTGAAATAACAATGCATGCCACTAGGTTTCCAACTACTTGAATGAATCTCGTTTTTTTGTCTGAGCTTGGTACACGATGTTTTAGGTCATCCACCGAATTTAAATTTGACAGCGGAACTGGATGGCCGTCGTATTATCAGCCTATAGGCATCAATGTGAAATCAAAGCTCGATTCCTCTGTTATTTTCATGCCTCGTCAAGAAGTTCTGTGTGCAGTTTGTGATGCCTATCTTGGCCACGTATTCGATGATGGACCTCCGCCTACAGGAAAGCGCTATTGTACCAACAGGTTTGTATAGAAATTCATATGATCTGTGGCACTGTCTTCACCTTTCTCCCACCATTTTTGTAACAGATTAATACTTTTCATATTGAATTTGTGCAGTGCTTCCCTTAAACTGAAGCCCAAGTAGATGGTGGCCTTCATAGCATACCAAGTTGCCGGGGCATGATTGCTACTAAGTCAGCAGAGTTTGAGAATTATTTGATATTCATACAAAATTAATAGTCTGTCTCAGAGTTGAGAGTTGTATGTGTAGCATTGTATGAGTTGAGTACGTAGTTGTATGTGTAGCAGTATCATACAAGTTACTTAACATGTTAATATGCATCGTGTGTATACAATTATCTCCAAAAAATTTCCCCAAAAAAATAAAATAAAAAATCATTTTGTGGTAAACCCATTCACCACGTCTGTTATTGCTGACGTGGAACCAAAATAATTCATTTCCATACGGATGGATTCTCAAACGCCACGTGTCTAAGAGAAATCCAGTATTCACTAGGCCATGCCGCCAAAATTTTCACACTTAATCACAATTCAACAGCTGGACATTTTGGGGTTAATCAAGTGGTGGAGAAAGAAGGGAGCAGCATTGTAGATGAAAACTACCAACACACTAAAATAACCTCAATATCATTATTTTCCTTGAATCAGTTGCTTGAGGAATTTAACGTCGTTTGTAGTTCTAGAAATGGGGTCCTGCGCCATAGCCAAAGGTAGTTTCAGCTGTTTGATTAATTCCCCCAATTCTACAACAAAATTCCATTTGGGTTTAAGCCAGATTTCGTTGCCTTTTCGTGGGAAATCGATCAACAGAATTAGAAGCAGGCCGCCCTTCTCTGTTTCTGCGATGGGCGCTTCATCTTCTTCTCAGAAACAAGACACGTCTCCAGGTCTCTCTCTCGCTCTCTCTCTCTCTCTCTCTCTCTAAGGGGACTATGGAAGATAAAAGAGATTGATTTTTTTTTGGAGTGGTTTTTTTCATGGGGAATAGTGGATCCTTGTAATGTGTGATTGTGCTTGTTTAGTTGCATACACTCAACACCGGAATTGGTTTCTTTTTCTTTTCTTTTTTCTTTTTATTAGTAATCTGTGAAAGTTGCTGATTTGCTGCATATGGTTATGCTACTGGACATTGGATTGATTACTATCAATAATTTGGGATTCTTGATGGAAAATATATGTCATTGATTGATAACTTCGATGCTGCAAATAAGAGATTCCACTTTCAATTTCATAATGTTTTCTAAAAGTGCTAAATGTATAATCTCATGTTTTTCTATAGCTGGGGTGTAACTTTGTTCTGGCGGTGCAGATGCAGGAAACGTGAATTACAGTTCAATAAGTGAACAAGAGTGGAGGAAGAAACTAACTGACCAACAGTTCTATGTTACAAGACAGAAGGGTACCGAGAGGGCATTCACAGGGTAAACTAAGGCTAAAAAACCCTTCTAAATATATCATTTCACCACGTCTTCTTACATATATACTCGTGTTTCTTGTTCGATTTATTCCTTATAATGAACCTACTAGGAGAGCTTGTTTATGAATATGTGAGTTACTAGCTTCATATGCAGTTAGTGATCTCCTTTCGATGGATTGTTCACACGCCGGACTATGCTCACATTAAGCACATATGAACATTTTTTTAATGTACTTCTATTCATTACTGCATTTAGGGACGCAATCATTGGATTTCTCTCATTTGCTGCATACTTGTCATGGTTGTATGAAGCTAAATGGCATGAGATAGAAAAATTTCAGATTTGCTGGTGCCTGGTGCTTGCTTGTGCACCATAGATTACTTGTGAGGAAAATTGAACGAGATATTATGTTGGTGGTTGCTTGTGCACCATAGATTACTTGGCAACATCCCAACTCTTAAAGACTAATGATCATTACTGAGAACATTTCTAACAGCTTGATCTTTAACCCATCAGTTAGTGAGTAAGAATTCTGATAGCCGGTTTGCCAAACAGCAACACCATGAGGAAAACTAGTCCTTTTTACAATTTGTTCTCTTACATTTCTTATAACTCACCACTTGAGACCTGTGGAGTTTATGGATTTCGAGAACTAAAATAGCAGTTGCCTGTTAGCAGAATACTAATTTGTCCACTTGCTTGAGATTGTTCAGTGCATTTAATCTAAATGAGACTGAGTAAACTTTTAGTTGAAGGACAAGGTGCCATCACTGCTTGTGCTTATACTCTACGAACTTGTGTTCCATTCTTTTTGTTCGTCTTGATCTATATAACATCCTCTGAAGTCTAACCATATATCTGTGCAGAGAATATTGGAACACCAAAACCACCGGGACTTACCATTGCATCTGCTGCGACACTCCTTTGTTTGAGTGAGTAATATAAACGTATCCTAGTTGAGTAACAAATAAAAATGCATGCCGCTAGTTTTCGAACTACTTGAATGAATCTCGTATTTGTGTCTGAGCTTGGTGCATGATGTTATAGGTCATCCACCAAATTTGACAGCGGAACTGGATGGCCCTCATATTATCAGCCTATAGGCAACAATGTGAAATCAAAGCTCGATTTGTCTGTTATCTTCATGCCCCGTCAAGAAGTTCTCTGTGCAGTTTGTGATGCTCATCTTGGCCATGTATTCAATGATGGTCCTCCGCCTACAGGACAGCGCTACTGTATCAACAGGTCTGCATAGAAATTCATATGATCTGTGGCATTGCCTTCACCTTTCTCCCATCATTTTTGTAACAGATTAATACTTTTCGTATTGAATTTGTGCAGTGCTTCCCTTAAACTGAAGCCCGAGTAGATGGCGGCCTTCATAGCACATCAAGTTCACAAGTTGGCCAGAGTTTGATTACTACTAACTACTAAGTCAGCAGAATTTGAAAATTATTTGATATTCATACAAAATAGACTCAGAGAGAGAGTTGCATGTGTAGTATCGTACGAGTTGAGTACTTAGCATGTGTTAATATACGCAGCGTGTATATTATTTTCGGTTTGATTTGACCAATATAGTATACTAGTGAGTCAATTGCTGATTTCACTCACTATTTGCTTAGATCATATATATTCGCAATGCAGCATCATCCTCATCATTATTCCCACGAAATATTATTATTGTTATGGTTCCGACGAGTTTTTTAATTTTATATTTTTTTTATAATGAATTCATATTACAGTATTTATATGCCATTTTCAGATTTATTATTTACAAATGTGAACCCTAATAGATACACTGAATTGAAATTATACCGTAAACATAGAATCCTAAATATTAAATCATAAAAAAAGTAATTGACACATAATAATAATAATAATAATAATAATAATAATAATAATAATAATAATAATAATAATCATTTGGCATTGTAACGACACCACATTCTCGATGAACAAAATTAATACAGGGGTGAGCAAGGAATTGAAAAACTGAAAATCTATTCTATTTATTAAAGACTTCACTCACCTATCCAGTGTGAACACTAATTAATGTGTCCATCATTGATGTGGCAATGACACGTGGGCAAGTGAGTCAACCCATCCAACTATCACATTTGATAATTATTTTACAATATTTATTTTTAATCACATTTCCTTACATGAAACAATTACCTTAATTGATTGAATTGAATACGAAAAAGTTTAAAAAAATGAACTTTTTTTTTTTTTTGCATATTTCCCCATGTGAATGAAAGTGTGAGGTTTAGGTATGAATTAGGATTCACGTAAAACTATTGTAAAACTCATTGTTGCCTTGTGTATTGATTCAGATGGTTTCTGCTTCAATTTTCTAGATTTTTTTCTTCTTTCCTTCTCAATTAACAACCAGAATAAAAAATCTCTCACCCAACAGCATGCGTTTTGAACTAAAGTAAATGACAAATCTTTCTTTTTTTGGGTACCAATGTAATACTTACTTTTGAAATTAATCTTTGAGACGCAATCAAGATTGAAATTTTTGATGATCTTAAAAAAAGTGTCCAACATGAATTATTGTGAATTGCAATATTAGTTTTGGACCAATTAACAAAGTGATTAATGAAGATGATGAGTGTCAAGTTTAATTCTATATACTTGATTTCATAATGATTTTAATATTAATTAAGGTAATTGTATTTATGTAAGGAAGTGTGACTAAAAATAAATATTGTAAAATAATTACCAAATACGGTGGTTGGAGGGGTTGACTCACCTGCCCACGTGGCATTGCCACATCAACAGTATCCACAGTGGGTAGGTGAATGGAACTCATGTATTAAAACAGAATAGTTGCCTACAAAATTGCAGCCCATTTTGCCCACCTAAATGACAACATTTTCATGCACATGCAATTGTGTGCGTTAAAAAAAACCATGTGGCCTAGAATTAACATTTTTTTTATTATTGCGACTTTTTAGGAGGCTAAAAAATACTGAAAACACATCAATTGTTCTGCTTATTAGAATTGGCCCGCCTAGACTCGTCAAATTGCAATTTCAAATTTCGAATTCTACTTTCAAAATATATTTTCAGTCACAAGCATTATATAGATGTTGCAAGCAGCTTTCCTAGCTCTTCACAATTACTTTCACAAGTTGCCAGGCAACCTCTATACCTCTCTGATTATTTTCCTTTCAAATTAGACTATTTTTTTTTTTTTTTTTGTGTTCTTTGTTCTACTTCTTCATATTTTATTTTATGTTTGAAAAATACTTCTTCTGATTTTAAGCGCTCTCTATTTGTATTATATTATTTGTATTATATTTGTAGGTACAAGATTGAAGAAAAAGATACACGTGAAGATGCAATGCGGGATTTATTCGCAATCATTAATGAAAAATCTGGAAATGGAAGTTGTGATTGTTCATCTAACGTTGCTTCAGAGATAGCAGTGCCATCTGCCATGAGGTCTGCATTACAAGTTTACAACACCAAAATAAAAATAAGAACAATAGAATAGTTAAACAATAGAAACATAAATAATGCAAAAAAGTTTGTTAATTTATTTTGAATGAATATTTATTGATTATTACTTTGTGATTTTTTTTTTGCAGTGATATATAGAGTGGCATATTCATACCAAAGTTACCCTATATTGAAAACCTCACTACACTGCAAGGTAATCATTTTTTATGATGGCACAAACAAAATACTTTTAATTGTTATTATCAGAAGGTTTTGGAAGAATAACATGCCACATGTAAAAACCATTAAATATTTTATGGTTTTTATGTTTTATCCCACATGCTACATATATATTAAATTGTAATAATTTCCCGTAGTAATGCGCGTTAGATATTGGGTTGTATTTTTTTGTTTAACCAATGAAATAAATATTCTATTGTGATGTTTCTATACTCTAAATATTTTGCACCAATTATGTAAAATTTATAATTATAATAGGATATATCTTTTATGGTATTATTATTTTTTAAAAAGTAAAAATATTTCATAGTATAGACATGTAATTTTTTAACAATTATGATCATTATTATTTCAAAAATATTTATTATTATTCTGAAATATTCGATTTGCATTTTTTAAATAAATACATAATTCTTATTTTCAAATCATGTACATAATTGTCAGATTTTAATGTAAAAATATTAAACATACACATTGATTGTATATAAAAATGACATTTCAATATTATATACATAGAGTTATATAAGAATAAGCTTTATTCCGAAATGTTATTTTATATTTTTTAATCAAGTACTTAACTTATAATATTATTTGTATTAAAATAATAATTTATGAAATTTATTCAATATATATACTTTAAAATATAAAATTATTCCGTACATCGTACGAGTAACAAACTAGTTTAATCAAGTGGAACACATTTTGGTATTTTCGATGTGGTTCTATTGATTTTCTGTTCGGTACGTTCTGTTTATGTCAAAAATTTAGTTTTTGATTTTCAGTCGTCAGTTCTACAGAAAAACAACCGAACCAACTGAATAAACTAAGCTCCTTAATTAGTTATTTAATATATATATATATATATATATATATATATATATATAGGGTTGGGTTTCAGAAGGAACCATACCCCATGTGAAAACTGAGAACTAATCTCAGCCACAATTTTGCCTATTTGGACGGCCAAGATCTGTTCCAAAATAAAAATTAAAAAAAAAAACGCGGTGGCATAATTGTAATAACGTCCAACTTCGCTGCCCCTGAATCTTAGTAAGAGTAAAATCGGAAATTTCTATGTATATGTGATTCACGCGTGTATTTTTCAATTTAGGGTTTTAGCATTGTCATTCCCTATTTTAGCACTGTCATGACTTATTTTAGCACTAACATGACCCTTGTTTAGCATGACAAGAAACTCTCAAACCAACTTTCTTTTTGCGAAGTATAATTTCGCCGTCAACTCCCCTTTGTGTCTAGCCACCCTATGTCGTCATTATACATATATCATCATCATGAAGACATGCAACCAATCATATATCCTACAGATTTTGACCCACGAAACCATGTTACAAAATTTATCTTAAATTTTAATATTTCATCACAACATATTGTAACTATAGATACAAGAGTATATTTGGTTTCATATTTGGACATCTCATAGACATTTTGAGCAATTCTTCATACAATTAAAACTAATAAATTGAAAATCTTCTTTAAAGATGACAAAATTAAGTGGAAAGTACCATCATGGATATGTAATGCATCGATATTATTATTTTCTATATATCAATACAAATGGAATATTTTAAAGTTGGACGTGATTTCACCCATGCCAACCTTATTTAATTAGGTATTTGTTGGTATATATAGGAATTAAAAAGATTAAATGAAAAGTAGTAGTGAAAGACACAATATACAGTATAGTTAATTATCACAAAAGTGAAATATATTTCTCCGCAAAAACATAACTAATAAGATATAAACACGCATTCGACATTTAGTACAATACACAAGCGCATATCAAATGGAAAACATGACAGGAATATAAAATGCAATGTTTGGATTCCTATTTTAGCACAGTCATGGTCTTTTTTAGCACTGCCATGGCCTATTTTAGTATTGACATTACTTGTTTTAGCACTGTTATGACTTATTTTAGCACTAATATGAACCTTATTTAGCGTTTTTTTAGCACTGTCATGGCCTTTTAACATTGTCATCAAACAAATTAATTATATTTGGATTCATATTTTAGCGTTGTCATAGCCTTTTTAGCACTGTCATGACTTATTTTAGCACTAACATTGTCATGACTTATTTAGCACTGTCATGACTTATTTTAGTTCACAGTAGTGCTAAAGTACTGATAGTGAAAAATTGAAAAATAACAGCTAGCTTAATAAGCTTCGTCAACCTAAGTGCTAAAATAGGTTACAACAGTGCTAAAATATATCACAGTAGTGCTAAAATATATCACAGTAGTGCTAAAGTACATAACAGTGCTAAAATAGGTTACAACAGTGCTAAAATAGATTCTGATATGATTTCCATCCTTTTAACTTATAAAGGATTTCGATAATCAGTGTAACCAGTTGCCTAACTGGAAAATGTGTTCAGAGCATATCATGTTCTTTGGTTTTTTCTTTCCAAATTTTCATTTTCCTTGTTTAATGAAATATGTTAAATCTTTTATGCTTGCATATTTATAAAGTAAGCTTTACCAGAAAAGAAATGTAGATATCCTTATATTTCTACTAAGGTTGATGATCCGACCACAAAGTGTGGAAAATGTCCATGTGTTAATCCATGCAGCCAACAGCCACCACCTCCACCATCATCCCCGGTGCAGTACTACTGCAGTCCTTCACCACCACCACCTCCGCCTCCATCGATGTTCATTTATGTGACGGGGACTCGTGCAGGAAACTTATATCCAACTACTGATGATCTATTCAATTTGCAAATAATTTACTCATCTCATCATTCTCCCATGACTGCACCATGCCACGTTTGTTTTGCTTATTAGCTCTGCACTTGCTACTATTTTCTTGACCCAAATTTAGATTCAGATGAGCAAATCCAAATCCCTTGCAATGCTTGTAATGAATATTTATTTAAAATATATCACAGTAGTGCTAAAGTACGTGACAATGCTAAAATAGTTCACAGTAGTGCTAAAATAGGTTACAATGGTGCTAAAATAGATCACATCTAGAATCGCAATCGTGTTTGGGTGCAAATAATTTGGATCTCATGCCTATCAACAATTGCTACAATAATGGCCTTGGTTTTGAATTAATGTAGTCTAGCTTGATTACATTGCACGTAGTCAATATTCATTGCATTGATTTGTGGATGATTGAAGGAGTCGGTAAATTTACTTAGTTTCTAAATATTGAAACAAAAGAAATAAATCAATCACAATCGCATTAGTGCTAAAGTACTGATAGTGAAAAATTCAAAATAACAGTTTAATCAACTTCGTCAATCTAAGTGCTAAAATAGTTCACAGTAGTGCTAAAATAGGTTATAACAGTGCTAAAATAGATCATAGTAGTGCTAAAGTACATGGCAGTGCTAAAACTGTTGACAGTAGTGCTAAAATAGGTTACAACAGTGCTAAAATAAATCACAGTAGTGCTAAAGTACACTCTACACCAAACAAGTTTTCCTCCTCGATCATTAACCATTGCGTCCACGTCTAGTCAAAAATACCCTTCCTAGTAATTACATCAGAGAGATATCCAATCAACATTCAAAAAAAAATTTATTCAAAAATGTTTCATTAGCATATTGCAAATGCTTCGTTAGCATATGCCAAATATTTCATTAGCATCGACTATATTACTGTAAATATTTATTACATTTCAATTAATATATGCTTCACTGACATCAATTATGTTGTTATAAATGTTTATTTAATATGTGTTTCATTAGCATATAACAAATATTTCATTAGTATCAATTATATTCACAATGAACAATACATTAATGAATTAAGAGATTTTTTATATGAGAATGCTAATGCACTGCTAATGTTAGCATTGACATATGCAAACTAAAATATTATAATAATGCTAATGTAGTATAATTATATCTGGTAATAGCATTGACATATGCAAACTAAAATATTATAATAATGCTAATGTAGTATAATTATATCTGGTAATAGCATTGACATATGCAAACTAAAATATTATAATAATGCTAATGTAGTATAATTATATTTGGTAATAGAATCATCCGTGTTTAATATTGCATGTGTATTATTAATGTATAACATCCATCTCAATTAAGTATGATTCGTTAGCATATGACATATGATTCGCTAGCATCATGATTAATTATATTGCTATCATATCAATTTTAGAGTTTAACAATTTAATTTTATTGAATTTTATCATTTGTTGTTGTTAGCACTGTCGTATGCTAAAAAAAGTATTATATAATGCTAAAGAAAAGTTATACGCAATGCTAACAAAAGTAATAATGTTGTGGATTGAAGCCAAATAATGCAACTAACAACCTTCAATCAAACAACTATAACTTTGTCCATGATTCATATTCTTTTGAAATTATTTTTTGTTGAAAATTAGGCTTGGCTAGCTTTCTAGCCATATAAAAGTCGACATTTAATAATTTCATAACAAAATCAGTTTTGTGTTTAAAGTTAGGTGTTGTGCATGAAATAATTCTACTTTGTTAGCATATGATTATGTATTCGTCAGCATATGATTCTGTTTCCATTAGCCTGCGTCCTAGAAGTCTGATTTTTTCCTTTTTTTTAAATTTTAACTAGATGAAAAAATTACCAAAATGCCACTGCGTTTTTTGAAGTTTCCTTTATTTACAGGAATGCCACCGCCCCTTTAACCAAATCTTGATCATTGACTTTTAATGGACGTGTGATTGGAGATTAGTTTACAGTTTACAGGCCAGGAATGGTTTACACCAGAACCATCCCATATATATATATATATAAAATTCTGATTTTTATCAACCTAAACTAAATTAGAAGGCAGTAACGCAAAAACCAATAAAATAGGCATTAACGACTAGCAATTGGAAACCGCAATTTTCTGTTAAAAGTTGATTGGCTAGCTTGCCCTTGTAAATGTAGGAGCGAAGCATGAAAACATAACCCAAAATATAGAAGCGGGGGAAAAGACCAGAGCCGAACTGCCGAAGACTCTACCAACCGTTAATTAACAGCCGTCACACTCAACTTCCCCACAAAATGAAAAACCAAAAACCTTAAATTAACGCAAATATTCTTCAAATTCTGCAGAGAAACACAAATACCTCACTAGCACTAGCAGTGGTGAAAATCTGCAAAAACCGCCGGTTCTTGAAAAGGGTTATGTTGTTTTGATCAAAGGAAATTTTAGGGAGGATGAGTGATTTCAGTGGGGTGGAGGAGAAAGATTATGTTCCCTTGAAGAATCTCAAAGTGGAATTCAGAAGAGATGACGATGCGGAGGAGGCCGATGGATGTTTTGCGCTCTGCTTCTGGATTTACATTGATGATTGTGTTTCTTTCCCCTCAGCAATTCTGGTTCAGGTTTTGCAACTGTTTCATTTTCTGTGAGAAATGGTTTCTAATGCGTCTGTTTGTCTTTATCTTTTCTGATGATTTCAAGGATGGAGTAGGGTTGGTCACTTAGTCGAGAAAGTTTGGATCTTTCAGGCGGTTGTGTTCTTTTTATGCTGTTTTTCTTAAGCATTTGGGATTTTTTTTCCTGGCTTGTTCCTTTTTGCTGATTTCTGTGTCTAAGTAAATGTGGGTATTTGGCTACTTCGGTTTTCATTTTTTTTGGGAGAAAATTTCAGTTTTCATTGTCAATTTCCTCTTAAATTGATGAAGGAGGCTGTTGTCGGATGAACAGATGTCGTTGTTCATTGGGTGTCGCATTGTATTCTGGAACTGAGAGTAACAGATCCTAGATCATATATACCAGGGTGACCTGGTGTTGACTAGTGCAACCACTGGGCCGGTGAAAGTGATATTTTCTTATTGTATTTGCACCACGAATAGCTTGTCAATTTATTTATTTATCCATTAAATATAGAAAAATGTTGGAAGTATGGTCCATCATCTCATTGTCCTTCAAGTTTAACTTCTATTGGATAATGTGATTATGAAGCATCCAAATTATTTATCTTTTCATTCATGGAGTTTTGGAGAATGTGTAATGCTGGTTATGATTTTATGAGTTTAACTTCTCTGTTGGCAGCCATGCTCGATGTGGTTTTAATTATCATCTGTACATTATGCAGAAGCACCCAGATGTCACTAGTAGTAGTGTGCCTTTCTTGTACTTGGATGACAAGAGAAATATGAAGCTCTTTCCGTTGCTGTTTATGCTCGAAGAGGCTCCACATTCTGACAACCCTATTATGTGGGCTGAAGTTCCATGTGCATCCACTGAGATTGAGTTCCCTATGAAGAAATGGGTTCATGTTGGATGTGAGGTATTTGGTTTGCAATAGGCGTTATGTTTTCATACTTTACCAGGTGTCCTATATTACATTTCCTTTGCTATAGTGGTTATTACTGATTGATCTTATAACTCTGTTATGTTTTTTAGATTGTAGATTTACTTTGCTGACTCTTTTGTTGCTAGGTGGATAGAAGTGGTGTTTTTTTTCACAATGAAGTATATTTTTATCAAATCCTCATCAATCTTGGTTGTCTAATATTAACTAACTCCATTCTCCATTTTACATGTGGTGATTGATTCTATGTCAGACCTGAATACAATCCAATTTCTAGATAATAAAAGAATCTGTAACTTAGAGATTGTAGTAATAAATATGTCACCAGAAGCTATGGCTTTTTCCGTCAACTTATTGAACTGATATAAAACATCACAGTTTTGTATTACATCCATTTCATAAAAAGTTTTTGAGTGGAAAAGATGAAAAGTTTTATTTTCTGAAAATATCCTCAATGGAAGAATTCCATCAGATGGCTATACTGAACCACATTTGAATTGATTGAGTTTGAAATAGTCAAAGTGCTCACTAGCCTGATAATTCGAAAACAAACTTTAAAGCACATTGTTCACTCAGGAAAAATTATGATTTAGAAATATGGTGCATAACTGGGGTTATCCATTTAAAAGATTATTTTCTTAGGAGGACACATATTATCTGGTGTGGTGTGCTTCATTCCTTTTCCCTTTTTTGGTTTACTTCATAATTTAACAATTTTTCTGTTCAAATCCACAGAGTTTGTGAGTGTGCTATCTTTTCTTATGCCTATTGAGGTAAACCTGATAGCTTGAAAATTCAATTTCAGGTATTGAGGGATCTCATGAGGCTTCATGTAGATGGAGAAATTGTGGGAGAAAGGCCTTTGACTTGCTCATTTAACAAGGACTTGCATGCAGAGGGTTTGAAAAGAATATGCTTGGCATGCCCCTATGAAAGTAAAGGTGTTTTACATGGTTATGTTCATGGGCTTGATATCCTGTTCCGAGAAGCAGCTATCAAAAACCATTATGTCAAGGTTGGTTTTGTCCATTGTTTATTTAATTATTTTTCTTGGTATGAGTAATTCCTTTGTTTCTGAAGACTTCCCCCCTAATTCCAGGATCCTCCGATTCAACTGTCTATTGACCATTCAAGTGCATCCGAGATTGATGAAGACAGTGATGGTGTATGGAGCATTGTTGGGGGAAAGGTTAACGTCAATTATATTACTCTTTTTTTTTGTTCATTCATATATGAATCACTGATGCAGATTTGGTTTCTCTTGGTCTCCACTCTCCTCCTACAAAATCAAAATGTCGTATATATTGTTTAGTGTAACAGGATAACCGATAACGACACAATGACCTAGTTTCTTGTTTTATTATTTTTGTTTAAATAAAATCTTGTTGCTTACTCATATTTAATTATTTAATGTTTTACAATACATGGAAAAATTCTATAAATAGTGTGTTAGGGTTTACTAATAACCTCTGTATTTTCATTTCCTTCGTTTCTTAGTGCAGCCTCTTGTATCAAAATTCTTCATTCTAAAACTAAAACAATAAAATCAAAGTCCTGTAGAAATAGGTTGTAATCTTCATTCAGAGTTCAAGTAAATGAAGCACAAAGAGATAGACACTCATTCTTGCACGAAGGACTGAAGGTTTTTATTTTTCAAATTTTGGAAGAAGTAAATGGTGCTTCCTTCAACATCGAGCTATTTTATGTTGTTTGTGAGGACAGTTGACTATTGAACCTTGGGAGACTTTTGGTGCATGTACTTTGTTCATAGTCTTTCACATTGCGCCAATGTATGAGAAGAAATACTATCGCATGGCAACAATTTTTCTCACTATTTTGTAACCCAGTGAGCAGCTGTTAAAATTCATACTAGATTGAAAATCCTGTAAATTTCGGCAATGAAATAAATGTCATATACATGAAATACATTCCAAAGTTAGATTCGAATTAGCAAGAAATATCTGTCTTCCTGCCATATATTAGGGTACCACTTATGAATCCGTGAATTGATATGTCCTTACATCTTGTTTCTATCTAACTCCTATAATCTGTTCTCTTTTGTAAAAAAAAAGCAGGCATCTTGTCGCAGGATATTTTCTTTGGATGTTGTATTATCCGATGCATTTGGTGCTCCTGTGAACAAAGAATTAGAGGTTTTCCGTTTGTGTTACGCCATTACCTGATATTTGGTAATCTTACAAATTTAATTTTGTATTAATGCACATGCTGCTTTTCCTCTTAGGTCGTTGCTTCTCTCTTGTTTGCTGACAATGGGGTCCTCGTTGAGAACACTGCTGATGCAGAACCTCCCCTTCTTATGAATTGTGATGGGATTGAATATGCTTCTCATGATAGACCATGCAAACTGATCAATGGGCGTGCTTCTTTTAAGCTCAAGATATCTCAGGTATTGTTACGATATCCCACATCGATTCCACATGAAAGTGTGGAAGGGTATATAAGTGGGGGTCAACCCTTCACCTTTGACCATGGTTTTGGGTTAAGTTAGGGCTCCCTATCTTATATGCCTAACAATTTGGTCCGACCTGCCGGATCTGGGCGGGCTGCGGAAAGGGGCTAACCGATGGTGGGCCCAGGGGCTGCCACCCGGATGTGGGCCCAAAGGGGGTTGCCACCCGGAAGTGGGCCTTGGTGTGGGTTGCCACCCGGAGTGTGCCGTCCGTGGACGTCCGGTTTAAAAGGGGGATGGATTGTTACGATATCCCACATCGATTCCACATGAAAGTGTGGAAGGGTATATAAGTGGGGGTCAACCCTTCACCTTTGACCATGGTTTTGGGTTAAGTTAGGGCTCCCTATCTTATATGCCTAACAGGTATGCATGGAGTTGACACCTTTACCTCTTTCAGTATAGTGTTAGGTGTTAGCTCATGAGGAGGTGGCCTTAGAAATTTGACGAGACCTTGTAAGTATCATCTGTCATACCGTCACTATGTTACTGAAGGAGATGTTTCTTTTTAAAATATATAAACCTTCATCAGTCGCGGTGGATCTCAGTTCCCCAATCCTTTCGAAGTTGAATTACCATAACCTCATGTAGTTTCCAAATTATATAAGCTAGGAAACTGATAGAAATCAGGGTATCGTTCTGCAATAAACAAATGGTGGCAAGCAGAAAGAAAAGAAAATTTTGCCTTCGAAATTAATTTAATGGAAACGGAAACGAAGAAAACTCAGGAGATGCTCCTGCTCTGCCTTGAGGCCTAGTT
The DNA here is from genome assembly GCA_026008535.1 of Perilla frutescens. Taxonomy (NCBI): domain Eukaryota; kingdom Viridiplantae; phylum Streptophyta; class Magnoliopsida; order Lamiales; family Lamiaceae; genus Perilla; species Perilla frutescens. The sequence goes on from BRKX01000002.1 coordinate 23,565,316, forward strand.
CCTAACTCTTATTTTTCCTACTTCTGTCTGAGGTATACCCTCTTATTTATATGGCACAAGTATCAACTGAAAAGAGTTCTATTTGACTTGGCAACTGACTGACTAAATGAGAATAGTTCTAAATCCCCTTCTTCCTGCCACTGTAAAAACACAAAGTGTATCAGAAATAGCCAATTTACAATATTTAGGTTGTGTTGCGTTTAGTGGCCAAAACATGAAAAGCCATGATTCTAGATATAACATTGGAAACCATTGCCCTTCTTTTCCATTTATGTTTTTTAATAATAATGAAATATATGTTATTACTTACATCTGTAGATGCTGAGTTCTTTAATTTTTGCATTTCAGCTTTCTTCGAAGTGTGACAACAGGTTGTTCCGTATAATGTTTGGTGTTTTAAAGCCGCAGAAGTACCCTTTTCTCGAGGCCGTCTCTCTTCATATTCGGTGTGTTTCACGCAGTAGGAATACACGAACAGCTTCTATTACATTGAGAAAGTCCTCCAATAGATCTTATTATGGGAATGGATGTGAATCTCCTAGTCCTGATGATGGATCAATGCAACTTATCACTAATATTGTTCGTGAAGCCAAACCAAGTCCATCATCAAAGCGAATCAAATTAGGACAAGATGTACCATTTGTGATGTTCAAAGAAGAAGTGAGGCAAGCCAACAAACTGCACCATTCTCATGCTTGGGCTGTTAATCAGGTAGCCTTTTGGGGACTGTGTACTCTGTGTGTGTATGTGACAAAAATCAGATTGCAGCTCCGGTGACTTTTCCTACCTACAAGTTAACTACTCTGTCCAAGATTGAGATCTCTTTCTGTATCTTTAGATAATTCATGATTGAGAATCTGCTTAATTATGATATAAACTGTGATCAACATATGCTTCTTTTGATTGGTTATACTCAATTCCTAGTGGCTTTCTACACTAACAGTCAATGATTTGTTGGAATCAGGATAATGCAAATGCAATGAGTATGAAGAGGAGACCAGAAGATCATTGTGGAACAGAGAACAATTCATGTTCTTCCGATAATAGCGAAGCAACAACTTCTGACCCAAAAAGCGTACTAAGTGTTTCAAGTCCAATTTCAGATTTGATAATCTTTAAATACTGCCTGGGAGGTCCAGCAGAGAGATGCCACCTTCTCAAGGAAATTGCTATTTCAGCTACTGAAGAGCAACTAGCACATTTTGCAAAGCAGGTTTCCCTGTTTTCTGGATGCTTACATCACAGGTAATAGTCTTTCTCTCTCACACATACATTCATTCAATTGGTTGGATTTATTCATCAAAGTATGCATTTTCTTATGGCATCTTACTTGGTGCAGAAAATGTAGATCTTGAGAAAATGAAAAGTTGTCACATGTTCACATTCTTAGATATTCACTATTCATTTTCCATTTGGTAAAATAATATTTAGTAAAGATTGGAGATTCATACAAGATAAGACATGCTTTGTTTCCTAGAAATATCAGAAATTTATGAGACCTAAAATTCTTACTGCAGAAATCTGTATTAATGTTACTCAAGATTCGGATTATAAGCCTGTTGGTAGATCTAGAACAATGCTTTGAAATGTGATTTAATGTTTCACGGGATTTCATACAGTCTGGATATAATGCCCCTGTATGTGTGCACTGGTGAACTGCACGTGCACTTAACTCTTACAGTCTGGATATAATGCTTTGCTTGCTTCATTGCACTGAAACTCAAGCACATAAATAGCTAATAGTACTATTAATTTCTTTCCAGTAAAGATGCTTAAATATTTGTGGCACTTTTTCAATTTTTTTTCCTGGAAAGGCAAGGTTTATTTTACAATTAGTGGCAATGAAATGATCCTTTGGTACCTGACCTTGGGATGTAATTGATATGAGTCTTGCGGAATATTAGAAAGTTCTATTTTGGCTAGTTATTGAGGTAAGCTCTAGCTTAATTTACCAAACATATTCAAGGCTCACGAGCTTAATAAGCCTAAACGAGCCTTGTAAATATATATTTAAATTCAAATATTAGTCATTTCCTTCAAAAAAATTAAATTATTTCATTCCCAAAAAGTATAATATATTTGCTAAAATTTTATATACTTATACTAATAAAACAATAAATATATAAGTTATGTATCAAAATAATAGTTTTAGCTAGCTCATGAGCTAGTAACCTGAGTATTTTCAAGCTCAAGGTTGATTCGATTATGTTGACAAGCCTCATTGAATGAGCTTTTAAAGAATCGAGTTCCGAATAGCTCTTGAGTAGCTTAAATCAAATACAACCCTACTTGACCTATTTAAATATCTGACTAATCTACAGCATGCTGATTACTACAAGCTTAGTCAGCTTTGTTGAAATCCCTAGTGGTACATTTAAAAAATGCTCAAGAGTTCATGCCCCATCATATAGAGTAAAACCTTTTACCTTCTAATTTATGCTGAACATTATTAAATATTCGCCTCTTCTTTCCAATGTATGCCTAAAAGATGTTTGTGGTGTGTCCCTCTGTTATGTATTCATGGAGTAGCATCAGCCACCTGAACATGTTCTTAGTTCTTACAGAGTTAAAACCGTGCTGCTTTTGTTACCTTGATATTAGTATTTGGTCGATGGGAGTATAGTTTTTCTTGATGATGCTTTTTTTGTTTTCACTGTTTACGGTTGAACCTGCTTCCATCTTTTCCTCATTGGTTTATTCAATTAATTTCATTGTTTATGTTTCAGGCATCAAATAAAAATCACAAAGAGATTGGTGGAGGAGGGGATTCAAGCTTGGACTTCAGTATCAGGGAACAACCACCACATTCTGTGGGAAAATCTGGTTTTCAGCATTAATGAACACTTCATGAAGATAGCCCGCTCTACTCGTCCTTTGATGGATCAAGTCTGTCTCCTCTCTCTCTCTTTCTCTCTCTCTCTCTCTCCCCCCCCCCTAAGGTTGATATAAACATCTGTGCATCTGCAGGCATTTTTCCCATGCCCATGTGCTAACTTTACTGACACTTCGACTAAACTTATCATGGGCATGGCTCATACCTAACTTTTTTTCTGTGTGTCTCACTTTTAGATTTATAATAATAGTTGACAAAGTACCGGGTAACTGCCATATATGAACTCCTTTTAGATGATGTTCAGGTGCCCGAACTCTGAGTATTAACTAAAAACCAATCTCGGTTCATTTTGAGAACCTCTAGAAATTTCTCCCCTAAAAAGGATCCACAAACTCTTTTCAAATTCTTTGGACCTTGAGAAATCAGCGTATCAAATATTTTTTGAGTACAAAGTAATAAAATAAACCAATATATTGATATAAACAGTGCATATAATAATTGGATACTTTATTTCTTATTTATTGCCAAACATGTGATTCAAATTAAACCAATTCTTGAGCTCTAATTGGATTTGACATGATTTTACACAGAATGCCATATTTTTTAATCGAGTAAGAAATCACTGCTATGTTTATTTCATGACATGTTCATTCACTTCGCCCCTTCTGCTCACTCCTTTTAAGGTTCTGATTCTTCATGGTAGCATGAAATCTTTTGTAAAAACTTGTAGGACCTATACTTCACAAATTACATTGGTGCGAATGGAGAATGGTGGGTGATAATCAAGTTGTTGCAAAAGTTGTGCATTTATGTTTTGTTCATTGTTCTCTCATATCAATACCCATACTTTCTTCTCTTTTATGTAGACACAACTTAGTATAATTATTTGAGCCTTTTCAATTCACAGGACCTTGAGCGTTTGAGGAGAATAGCTGGCTGTCGGGACGTAGTTTTGCAAGAAGATTTTGAGAGAATGTGGTCATGGTTATACCCAGTAGCTTTTACTTTGTCACAAAGTGCAGTTAACACAATGTGGGATTCGATGTCACCTATATGGATCGAAGGGTTTATCACCAAAGAAGAAGCGGAATCTACACTTCAAGGCCCAGGAGGTCTTCAAGATCCTGGAACATTTGTACTGCGATTCCCTACGTCAAGGAGCTGGCCTCACCCAGATGCTGGTAACCTGGTTGTGACTTATGTTGATAATGACTACTCCATTCGCCACAGGCTTCTTTCTTTTGATTTCATCCACAGGTTTGTTTCTTTTCCTGATTTCATTTCCTTTCTAGTCCGCTGGATAGAAACAACAACTTGCATGGTAATATTTGTTTTATTAACCCAGTCAGATAAACCAAGGTGAAAGCTCTTATGTCTGCACTTGCCATGTTTTTTCACTAGTAAATCGTGTATCTTGACGAACACGGAATATGTTTTTAAATGAGCTTCTCGTCAATTTTTTGGAGTCCTAGGAATATCGAGTATAAATGGCTCCAAATGCTTAAAGTTCTACCATTGCTGTGTTGGGTTCTTCATTAAAAGGAAACTATACCCGGTTGAAGAAAATTATTGGAGAGAAAATAGGAAACCTTTGCTTTCTTATATTTGCACTTATCCATGGATAACACAACTTCCCATTAGAACAGCTTGTTTATTGTATCAAGCAAGGGGAAGTATTAAAAATGATATTCCCTCTTTGTCACACCAAACTACTTGGAGGGATAATACTAGAAGTACGTTCGGGTCTCCCTTTCACTTGCGTTTCTCCTTTCCTTTCGTTGAACTAAATAAAAGCTAGTACACATACTAAGAATCCTAGCAGGGTGAGTCACTGGAGTTTCGAGGTTTTTGAATGCCCTTTTAAACTGCTACTACTAAGACCCAAGCGTTCTCTGATGAGACATAACACTTCTATTATCCTAGGACCAAAAACGTGTTTCATTATTTTGATGCATATTTCTGCTTATTCATGAAACAGTTTCAGACGACTAATTAGAGAGGCATTTGTTTTCTTGTCTTTTGTAGTTCTCCTTCCAAGGAAATGACTGTAAAACCGCTACAAGATTTGCTGCTTCAAGAGCCTAAGCTCTCACGGTTGGTAAGGTACGGTGTCTGACTTTTTTTATTTACATCATCACGCCTCTGCCTCAGTGATTCACTATGTAGACTCGCCTTAATCATCCTTTGCTAGGTGGCATCCTAGGCAGCCATTTTCTTATTGCATAGATTGCTTGGATGAGTTCATAGTTGCTACTTGCTACTTGAGCGGGCATCACGATATGTTTATATTATATGTTGCAGAGTTATGAGAAGTCAGTAGAGGATGCATTACCATCCTCCTCCTCGTTGTGATGGACTGTCGAAGAAAGTATCTCGTTTCGTTGCCGTACTCCATCAGCTTTTTTGTAGTTGCTGATAGAGCGTCAAGAACACAAGCAGCATTGCTGGCCTCGTCTAACGTATGCCTGTAACAAGAGTTGTATGTGTGTATACTGCAGTATTTGTACACAGTATCTCATCAGTGGTAGGCTTTAGTGATTCACTATTTTTATTTCTTACTAACTAGATAGAACTAAGGATTGTTGTTCTCGAGTTCTTACATGAAAATCAGGCTTTATTTATGCTTGTACCCTTAAATTAAAGTTTATGTGCAAATATTTACCTATTTTGTGGGGGTTTAATGAAATGATGAATAGTTTTATTCACAATATTATGGGTTAATTACATATTAATACCTGACTTTTAACACGTTTGTCCTAAAATTTCAAAAATTCAAAAATTACGTGTTAAAGTTCAACATTGAATAAATTAACGTAATGTTTGTAGTGAGGTTTACGCTATATCATTATATGTACTGATGGGTGTGTTCTTTGTTATGTTCTAGCAGCTTGTAGTTTTGCTTAGTCGTCGAACACTTTAGTGAATTCAGTTTTTTTATTTTAAAAAATAAATCATGAGTGAGTATAAGTTATAACACAACTTGAGTATTAATGGATCTCACGCAGAGTCGTATGTGTATGCATCCAAAGGTCGAATTTCAAATGACTCGCAATTAATTACGTTAATTAAGGCAATTAGTCTATTTTTTTGTTTAATTTAAGATAAAAAGAATGTGGATATGCAGTGGCGGAACCAGGAAAAAAAATTTGGAGGGACGGGGGTTGTACTATTTTTGTAGTATAATTTTTTTTTATCACTCAATCACAAATCAAAATTATAGTAGTGATAAAAAAATCAATACATTTAAATTGGTCTAATACATTGAAAAACTGGTCCAAAAATTCTAAAATTGTCACTTTAAAGAGACGCTTACAAAAACAAAAGAGATACTCTTACAGAGTGTTTTATAATATCGCTTCATAATCTATACAATACAAAATTCAATATAAATTAATATGCAAAACTATAGCAGCAATGTCAGAATTTTTAATTTTTCAATTCTAATTATATTCTATAAAATCTCCAATTTAGGGGGGTGTATTGGATGTGGATTTCATTGGATTTTGATGGATTTTTAAATGTCTATGGATTTTATAAATCCATAGATTCCATATGGAGTCTCCCAACTCCACGCAGAGTCTGGTGGATTTCGTGTATGGATTTCGGACCGATTTCAATGGATTTCATTGGATTTCAAATCCATCTACCCAGCGCTCGTTGAAATACAACGATCATTAGGTTTCAAAAAAAGTTGAACCCAGCGACCGCTGGATGGCGAGCCGAAAGACCCCAGCGATCGCTGGCCTCAACGACCGCTGGGTAACGAGACCAAAAAATCCAACGACCGCTGGAACCCAGCGGCCGTTGGGAATAAATCGTATAAATGGGCAGAAAGCCCCAAATCGGGCAGGACAGCCCTAAAATTCATTTCACACGCGAAAATTTCTTCCTCACACCGCTGCACTCCAGCCACCGCTCCACCGACCGTTGGAAGCCCACGACATACCACACTCAATTATGGTTCGCACGAAGAATCCCAACCTCGGGGCACACGAAGAAGCCGAAGAGGAGGACCTCACGATGAGGTACGAATGTCCATTTCCTTTAAAAACTGAATGGGAGGGACAAGTCTTTAAAAAATTTAATGAATCTATGGTTATCATGCCTCGTTACCTTGATTGGGATTTGTTGAAAGATTTGAAAATTGTTGCAAAAGTGACGAAGTATTTGAAGGTTTTGGGGTTAGAACATTATGCTAAGCATGTTGATTATTCTGGCTATGGAGATTTGTGCTATGAATTTTTGTCTACTATGTATGTGATTGATGAACATAAGAAGATTGGGGTTAGGATGAACGGGAGAGACTACCAAATTAGTTTGCCTAGAATGAAAACTGTGTTTGGATTTCCTACTGGTGGGGAACGGGGGAGACCCAATTCGTTTAGTGTGGAAGCGGGTTGGCGTGAGTTGACTGGGTTTGATAATTGGGATAATACGGGTAAGTCGAATGGGTACATTCAAGACTCGGCATTGGCAATTGTGCACAAATTCCTTGCTTACAATGTGTCTGGGAAAGAGCAGGCGAATAAAGTGAACGCGAATGAGGTGTATTTGTTGTGTTGTGCGTTGAGGGGCACAAAAGTTTGCATTTCAAACTTCATTTGGTCGGCTATGAGGCAGATGCAGACTCGTGCACGCACGCATCCTTCGTTTGCTCCTATTGTGACAGGATTGGCACATAATTTCGGCGTTCTCAGTGCCACGACGGGTTATCAGGAGGGACATGATGAAATCAAGCTGTATTCAATCGATTTCAGTGAGCTAAAAGGTGCTCAAATTATTAAAGATCGATTCACGTTATTACCTCCTGCTAAGAGGCCATGTGTGAGCAAGCACACAAATGATTTGCTTGTCAAGAGTTAAGGTGATTCTGGTGCCGGCCCGTCTACTGGTGGTGATGGAGGTGGTAATGAAGATGAGGAGATGGAGGAAGGGGAGGAGGAAGAGGAAGAGCAACCTGAGCAGCCACCTCATACAATGTCTGGAGATTATTATGGGCGATTCCAGAATGATTTGATGTCATTTCAGGAGCATATCGACGCATCTTTTGGATCACTGAGGCAGCAGATCCACGATGGGTATGAGGCGCATACCCAACAGATGAACGCCCGATTTGATGCGCATACCCAGCAAATGAACGCTCGATTTGACGCGCATGATGCACAAATTGCATCCTTACAGGCTCAGTGGGATGCTTGGACTGCCTTCTATCCGCCACCACATCCACCACCTGACAATTAATGGTTTGTTTTTTGCATTTTATGGATTATATTTTGATTGTTTGAATAAATGTTTATGTTTACCGTTGGTTTTTGGTTGATCTTTGGTGTTTGTGAATCGTGTAGGTGTGATCGCTCGAGAAAGGCAAATGCCGGAGGCGGAGGACCCAGCTGCTATTGTTTGGGTGTTGTTTTTTTTTAATTCTGTCGTTGAACTGTAGTGTTTTTTTTTTACTTTGTTAAATTGTGTGTTTTCTATTTTGTTGAACAATATGTTTGTGAACAATGTTTATCTCGATCATGTTTAATTTTCATTTCATTTTACTTATTTAGTACGATTGAATGGTGCATAAAGTGTTAAAGAAGAATACAAATATCAACCTAGTAGACATAAACATCGTACAATAGTTTCAATAAAATAGAACACATTGCCGAAAAAAAAAACCACAATTCAAGCCCAGCGGTCGCTGGGAATGTTTCTGCCCAACTTTCCCAGCGCACGCTGGATCCCAGCGGCCGCTGGGCTTGAATTATGGCCGTCCGAACGGCCGCTCACAACCAGCGGCCGTTGGACTTTATGTTTTTTACATAAAACGTGTTTGACAAATATTTTTATATGTCTACTTTCATCGGATACACAAGTTGTGGAAGAAAAACACAACAATTATAAAAAATTGTGTTATTCAAATTCGTTATAAAAATTTAACAATATAAGCACAAATTGTTTATAAAATACCAATTATAGTCAATGTTTCATAGTCAATTAAAAAAAATATTACTCAGCAGTTTCATCTTCGGTTTCATCATCATTTCCATTGCCGTTATACGTGGGCCTCGCTTCCCACATAGCATTGGCAATGCTCATTCTCCATGCATTAGCTTCCGTTCTTTGTTGTAGTTGGCTTTGAGATAGCCATTCCATATTTTCTTCTTCTGGAGGAGGAGGTGGTAAATCTTCATCTCCTTCATATTCCACTGGAAATTCATCAGAGCGGCACTCTTTTCGGAGAAAATTGTGCAAACTAGCACAAGCCAAAACTAATTCAGCTTGGATTTGAAATGAGAAGTGAGGTGCGGTTTTGAAAATTGTGAATCTAGATTTGAATACACCAAAAATCCTCTCAATCACATTCCTTAACGATGCATGACGGAGATTGAATAATTCACTTGCATTTCTGGGGTGACGACCTTGACCACCAAAATCTTTCAAATGATATCGAACACCACGTAAAGGAGCTAAAAACTGACGTCTATTAGCAAATCCACAATCCACCAGAAAATATTTACCTACAACAAAATAATTTTATTATTCTTTCTCAAATAAATGCCTTTACACTATTTAAAAAAAACACACAATTATAAATATGGTACATACCATGCGGCAACTGAAGGCCATTTGTTCTAGATAATGCATCACTTAAAAGCTTGGAGTCATGTGCTGAACCTTCCCATCCACTTAGCACATACATGAACTGCAAATCAAAGTTGCAAGCTGCCAAAACATTCTGTGATTGCATACCATGACGATTACGAAAACTGCTTACTTCTCGGCCTGTTATCGTTGCCGGAATATGCGTTCCATCTATAGCTCCGATGCAATCCTAAAATAAAGTCAAAATAAGATATAAATAAATAAAACATTTAAAATACATTACATAATAAATGATACATACCTTAAAAAAAGGCATAAATCTTGTGCAATCCTGAATTTTTGCTGGGGTCTGTATAGACGGCTTAACCATCATGTCCGGTGCTATCATGTTCAATGCCTTTAATACTTTATTGAAATTTTGACTTGTGGCAAAATAAGAACGCTTGAATCTTTGACGAACATTACAATATCTGTCGTTGTGCCCGACAATGATCAAGAATGTTGCCACCATTTCTTCAACACATATGTGTCTTGTATCTTGTAGAGGCGTTTTATCTCTTATGATAGAGCATAACTTCAGAAACGCATCAGGATACATTCTATACAACTGTCGAAAACTTTTTGGATCTCCTTCAATCATATCTTTAACAAAATGATATCCATTTCTTGTAATTGGTCGTCGCTGCAAAGAACGTTCAATATGCTGACGCATCATATCAATTTCCCCTAATAGTGTTAACACTGTCTTGGCTGTCAATAGCAAGAGCTTAACATTTTCATAGAATTCTGTCTCCTCTTCCTCATCAATTTCTTCTTCCATCTCTTCATTTTCTATTTCTTCTTCCAATATTTCATGATTTTCCATGCTGCATTTAAACAAATAAAATTTATTGATTACAGCGATTGTGTTACATAAAAAATATATCCAAATGCATACAACTTAATAAATCAACAAAAAAAAGAATCACCCAAAAAAACATAATGTTAATTTCGAATAAACCAAACATGTTATATAATCAAAAAACATAATTCATAACATCAAATAATTAATTAACATAAATTATAACAAGACATCCAAAAAAATACTAATAAATCAAAAAAATACTAATAAATCAAATTTGAAGCAAAATATCCCTATTTCTTAATCTTGTAAGCTATCCACTGAGCTCGTTCCTCAACACTCATCTTCAAAAAACCATCTTTTTGGGACTTCGTGACAAGCAAGTCAAATGCCTTAATCCGAGTGTCTGCATCCAAATTTGGGATCTCTTTGATTGCATCCCATGTAGTGTATGATCTTTCTTTTTCTCTTTTCTCCAATTCGCTGTCTCTTTTCAGTAAGAGACCGTGAACTTCACCAAACAGTGTTTTCACCTCTTCCATGATCTTTTCACTAGATCCAGAAGTTGCTTCATACTGAGTTCTACTTCTTTTGGCTTGCTTCGGTCTTTCAGTGGAGCTCTTAGTCACTTCAGGCTGCCCAGAAGGTGGTGTGAAACTAGACGGGGGTTGCTCATCTTCTGATAGTGCGACAAACGCATCATTATCAGGATCAAACGTTAAATCTTCTATGCGCGCATTTCTATTTTCATCTCCTCCTAATGTATTTGCATCAGTAGCAATGCCCAACCCAATTGAATTTCTTCCGACGGCAACACCATTACCCACCGCAATCCTCAAATCCTCATAATCAGTGGTATCTCCATATCGCAAGTGTGTGTCTTTCGGGTGAGACTACAAAAAAAAAAATCACTTTATTCACTGTATTAATTAAATAAAAATATTGCATAATAATTAATTTCCAATATGATACATACCGATAAGTACGCATCCCACACTTCATCTGTAGCCGTGAATTTTTTCGTATTGTCGTCATATCCAAAACCAGAACTATACTTCAACAGGTTCGAATAACCGATCCAACGACTCTTAAACCATTTGAGTCGGCTTTGATAATTACTGTAGGTCCTATTACACCCGAGTCTTTCATTAAACACAGTAAGTATTCTTTCTTCCACAGTGGCTTTGCTAAATATGCCACTATTATCACGCCATCCGCGACGCGCACCATCAACCATAAGTTCTAGCAGAAGGTTAGTCTTTTCCTTACTCCAAGGTTCATAAGATGTCCTCTTTTTCGAATCTGGTTGTGAGTCCCCCATGATAATACTAATATAATATGTTGTATACACTATTAATCATCTTATTATTAATAATAACAACATATATACTAGTTTTCTATGAATACACGAGTTAAAAATAATAATCATAATCGAATCAATAATGATTACACGAGTTAAAAATAATAATCATAATCGAATCAATAATGAATACACGAGTTAAAAATAATAATCATAATCGAATAGTATGGAGAGTACCTGATGAAGATTGTAGGCGCCGCCTTGCCGCCGCTGCCGTTCGTGGAGAAAAATTGTGGAGGAAAAAAACACCGTGAACGAATATTTATAAGCGGATTATGCCAGGCCCAGCGGTCGCTCGACCCAACGGCCGCTGAGTTGCCATCCTCAGTGACTCCAGCGGCCGTTGGATCGAGCGACCGCTGGGAGTCCCAAATCCGCTTACCCACCGGCCGCTGGGTCACAACGCTCGCGGGATTTTCCAAATCCATCGAAATCTCGTGTCTGGAGGTCGGATTTCATCCTTCATAATTTTCACGTGAAATCCATCCGAATTCCAACGAAATCAATGACTTTTTAAAGTCTGTGGATTGTTGAATACCTCAAAATTTTGATGGACTTTTAAAAGTCGTGATTCAATACACCAGGATTTCATTGGACTTTTAAAAGTCTGAATTGAATACACCAAAATTTCGTTGGACTTTTAAAAGTCTGGATTGAATACACCTGGATTTTAAAAGTCCAATGAAATCCAATGAAATCCACAACCAATACACCCCCCTTAAAATCTAACCCATAATTGAAGCTCAAATTTAAAGAGTATAAATTAAACTCAAACAACCAAAATAAATTAAATAATATTATATATTTAACAAACTATACACATTAAAATAGTAGACTAACCTTCATAAAGAAAATAATATTAGTGGGAAAACAAAAATACCTTTAGAAATTTAGAAGAGCAGCTTTGGCGGGACGGCAACAAGTAACAGATGAAAATTTTACTTCTTTTAGTTTAATTTTTCAAAAAGTAAAATTGCTTCTTTCTGTAAAGAAACGACTCACTTTTAACTTTCAGGCCTTACATATAATATTAAATATTAATTTAAATTATATTATTATTATTATTATTATTATTATTATTATTATACAATAGATACAATATATCTTCTTCTTCCCGTGATTGGAAATGGACAGAATTTCTGACTCAATTATCAAGATCTCAATATTCTCCTCTCTTTCTCCTTATTCCTTCTCACGGTCCGGCGTCACTGGAGGGCTATGAAAAATAAAATTCCGACTACCCATATTATAAATGAGGTAAATTTTCAGCTAGGGGATCCGCCTCTGGATATGTAACGTTACTTCCTGTTGGATGAAATTTTAATACGGTTAAAATTTTTAAACATTAAATTGATAGTTTCAGATCTTTTAAACTTTGAATCAATAGAATTCATATTTCGAGATCTATATTGACAAATAAATCATCTTATCTCTGGACCTTGAATTAATAATTTTTCATGTTTTTATAATGAATGACAATATTATCCGCAGCCCCTACGTTCGCCATATCCATAGCTACATATATTTTAAGGTACAAAAAGTTAGACTAGAGAAGATAATAGGATATAAAATAAAACGTAAAAATTCATGTCAGATCATCTGGCATATCGAAATTCATTAGACAAGTTAAGAATTCAATGATATACTTGTAATTAATTTTTATAGTATTTTTGGTAGTGACTGAATCCAGATTTTAACTTGTCTAAATAATTTTAACCTATCAGATTGTTTGCATTTGATACAAGACTTCCCCAAAATTGAAATGATTGACTGAGGAACTTAACACAAAAGCTTGCATGAAAATGTCTTACGGTTCCAAATCCAAACCTATATCCAGAGATATAGTTGTAGTTTTTATTAGTATTTGATTGTGTTTGGCTTTTAATTTTAACCCGTCTTACAAATTTTGACACGTAAAACTGTTTCACACGAGACTCCCTCAGAACTTAAAATTAACGAGCGCACATTTTTTTCTATATTTTCCAGATCAAAAGCCAATTGCATCAATTAACCTTGCATTAAAATAAAAACAACGAGATAACTAAATCAATTATCAACTAAATCAATCAATGCATTTAGCAGAAGCAAATTTGAAAACGAAAAAAAGAAGAAGAAGAGAAGAACAAGAAGCAGCTAATATCAAATTAAAGCCTTTTTCAAATTCATAAATGACAATCACAATGAATATTGTTGAAGAGTCAATCACAATGAAAATAATAATTGCATTGTTGTCGTTTGGTTCAAATTATGGAATGAATGTTATTATGATAGATATGGCTAGGTTCCTTTCAATTTCATCAATGGTAATTAATATCGTTGTTGTTGTTGTTGTTGTTATTGTTGTGGTTGTTGTAAATAATAATAATAGTAACAACAACAATGATGACAGCAACAACAACGATAATAATGGTAATGATGGTGATAATGATTGAGAAGTGTGGTAGTGATTGAGGTGAATGATTGGAGAGGGTGTGTGATAGTTAATCAATCTAAGAGAACGATTAACTTAAAAAACGAGAATGAATCATATTCCCTTTCATTCTCATTACCCATCTCTGTTAACAGTTCGTTACCAAACTCTCACCAATAATCGAGACAAGGGTAACAAGAACGAAGAAGGATGTAGTGTGACCCTCCATCTAGATCTAGAACTAGATGGGTATAAAATATATATTTATTTCCATATGATCCTTTTCCCCCTCTTTATATAGCACGTAGTTGGAGTTGCATGTTTATTATATTTGACCAATATATAATTAGAACCAAAATCGTGTAAATTATCTTATACTTTATATTGCAAAAATATTTGCGTGATTACAATTTGGGTAAATTGTATTTATAGGCATATTCCAGGTTTTTTTTTGTTCCCATACCACATTATTTAATTAATAAATATTTTTCTTTAAAACTCCAGCCGAGTAAAATAAAGTCTAGAAATGTTGTGTTTCATGCTGTCTGTTTTTACGGTGTCTAATTCTAATATAGCAACCAATTAAAATATTGTGGATCGCGTCACTATTAGGTACTCTCTTTATTTCTCACATTCTGACACTATTTTATTTAAAGATTATCACTTTACATAATTGATTTTATCATATTTGCACTTATTTAATATATCCAAACACTTCTATTTCACTCATTTAATGTGATCATATTAGGCTGTATAGGTAATTTTACATTTAAGTATTAAAAAAAATGCTTTTGCCTCGTATTGAATTTGAATCTGGCAGGAGGCTGCCGGGAGACTGGAAACTCTCTTCTTTCATTCTTTTATTTGTAATTTTTTGTGTTGTTATGAATCCATGCCTTCCTTATAAAGTTGAGTTAATTTTGTTTCATCTTTATTGAATTTAGAGGTTATTGTAAGCTTTGTAGTAACTTTATTTATTAAAAAAAATATCAATATTCGAGTCTTCTAAGGTAATTTCTATTCATCCACACTGACTTATAATAATTTAATTTTGTATGTTGATTTTTTTAATAATTATAGATGACTTGTTTTAATTAGTTTCTTTCTTAATCATGTTATTCCAATATCAATTGGTTTTTATTATGTGAATTATTAGAAAATAGTCGCTAATAATTTGATTAAACATTTGTAATGTATTTTATAATTGGTAGCTTAAACTAACTATTTATTTGTGAATACAATATATTTATTTTCATTGATAAATATTTTAATTTATTTGTCATTGTATGAAGTTCTAAATGAGCTTTTGTTTTTTTTGGTATGTGATGTTAGGATGTAGTAGGGAAATAAAAGAATATCACTATTGTGGAGGCATAATTAAGAATAATGTTGGGGTATGATTAACTAATATAATATACGATTTTATTAAATATATAATTAATATCTGATTTTTGTTATAATTTTTTATATATTGTTCTAATATTAATTAATCGAACTCCGTTGTTGTATATTGAGAAATTTAATTAATTTATTAATATGTATATATATTTATCTAGAATAACACTTATTTATTAACGAAAGAGGAGTGAGTATATGTTACTATGTTAGGTTATTGTTGTGAAAAATGATTTAAATTAAAAATCGTAAAAAAACTAATTCGAATGAAGACGTTTTTTCCCCAGAAGAAGTAATAATAATAATAATAATAATAATAATAATAATAATAATAATAATAATAATAATAATAATAATAATAATAATAATAATAATAAAATTTATTGCGTTCCCCCATTATCACCATCCGTCGTCTTTCTTTTTCTTTACTCCATAGTCCATCCACACATATATATCTGAATATCTGAACATCGGAGCCATCAATGGCGGAGACATTGAGACGATGAGAGCTCCAAAATTGATGCTTCAATATGCTCTACGATGGAAATCCACTGCTAAAGAAGTAATCAGCCACTCCATTGTCTTCGCTCAGTTCTTTTCCCTTATGCACCTCACCAATGCCTACATCTGCTCTCCAACCCTAGTACGCTTCTTCCCCCCCTTTTTTTTTATTATCATCTGTAATCTTATTCTCATCCAATTTGCGATGTTTATTGCTCGAATTTCGTGAAGGTTTATGGTCCGAGCATGCTACCGACGTTGAATTTCACTGGTGATGTTGTACTGGTTGAGAAGCTGTCCCCGTTGCTAGGGAAGGTCGGCCCCGGAGACGTCGTTTTGGTTCGGTCGCCAGAAAATCCTAGGAAGACCATAACCAAGCGCATTGTAGGCGTCGAGGGCGATACAGTCACCTTCTTGGTGGATCCCGGTCGCAGTGACAGATCTGATTCGATGCTGGTACGTATGCGACTATGGCACATAATTTGTTTTTTTTTTTTTAAATCACGGGTGTGGATAGCTTTAGTTAATTTTGTTTGATTTTATACGAGTGTCCGACCTTTGTTGCTAGCTGTTCACTGTTTGGGGAGGGGAAGGAGAAGTTGTTATGCTCAAGTAGAAATGACTTTCTTTTCTGACTTGCTATGTCTTGCCCATGAAAAGTTGCAGAATTTTGCTGGATATGTTTTAGTGAACAAGCTTTGTTCTTGAACTTTTTTGGATGCCTGTGGAGACTCACCTTGCTCTCTTTAGGCTATATTTGGAAATGAAATTTGGTTACTAGTGAAATCTTTGAAATGCTTGTGAGATTGTTGTAAGTGTATTAGTTGCTCTAACTTCTAAGGTTTATTGGATCCACCAAATGTTTGTTCTTCAATGTTATGCATAAGGCAATACATGTTATATGCAACTTATAAATAGCATCATCTTACTCGAGTTTCTTGTCTTCATGATTCTAGAATGTCTTCTTGTTACTGCTGCATACTTGTAACTTGTAAACGAGGATGAAAATATTGGTGTTTATGGAAGTACTGGTATTTTTCTTTTAGGAAAATATTGGGAGATCCATAGGTATTGGTAAAATTTTGAAAAAATAAAGACATGGAATGCTGCAGTATCATGGAATATTAAATATTGTTGACTTTCGGGAATGACAGGTACCAAAGGGTCATGTATGGATTCAGGGAGATAATATCTATGCATCAAACGATTCACGACAGCTTGGTCCAATTCCTTATGGGCTGATTCTCGGAAAAGCCTTTTGTAGAGTAAGCTTGTGCTGCCTTGTTCTTGGTTAAATAACTTTATAACTTTTAACTGTTTTAGAAGTACTATTTTAGTGTACTTGTTGGAAGATTCATACATGCATACATCATGACTTCAATCTATACCAAGTACCTGAGACTAAATAAGTTTGGTGTTGGGGGGTATAGCAAGCCAAACTTGGGCATTAGCTAAACCTATTAATTACATTTTAATTCTTAACTTTGAATGTATAAATTTTATATATTGTCCTAAGAAAGCAAATTTATTTTTATATACTGATGTGAAGTGGTAACTGGTAAGTTCATAATATTGTGACCTTTAAGTATAGCTTATCCTTATTTTATTGGTGTCGTTTCTCTTTATTTTATTGTACTAAGTGCTTTTCTTTTATTTTCTTTCCTTTTTTTGTAAGTTTTTATTAGGAATCTGTTGCTTATCAGTGACGTTTTTGATAAAGAAGATTAGTACCTTTAAAAAATATCTTAAGCAGAAACAATTTTAATCATAGTTCATTAGTTCTTTTCTTCTGCTTCGGTTAATTCATTAATCATAATAAACAAGATTAGTAGCCTAATCCTGAACAAGTGTGTATAATTTATCTTCAATTGATTTGATAGAATTTTAGAACAGGCATCATCCATCTTGGTTTTGATGGATTTGGTTGCTAATGCTGCTGATGCTTAATAAATTGGGTTGGTTTTTTCCCTAAAAAAAATACAAATAAATTTAGAACGGACATCTTTAACAGTTTAACTGTATATGCTCATGATTTTAGAATTGTCATCTATTTTCGTTATACATAATTTTTTTATATAAATTTAAAATTTGTAAGATCATATCATGAAAATTAAATTAATTAATTCAAAGAATTTAGCTTATTTTAACTGATCTGATGAACAGGGATTTGGATCCAACTACGATACTTCAATTTATAGTTTACTAAGAGGGTGTGAGGTTATGATTCTTATAAGGTCTTTTGTTTATTAGATGTTTTTAGAGCTTATTAAGGTATTGGACTATATTTTTAAAACTAAAATTTGAAGCTTATAAAAAAGAGCTTCTAAGCTCAACCAAGTATATTGGTGCTCTGAGTGTGAAGAATTGATACGAATTCAGGACTTCATATATATTAACGGTTCGCAGTGAAGGATAGAGGGAGTGTGATTTATGTGTATTTAAGTCGTAGATCATGAGTCGTAATATTGTCTTTTGGAAGTTTGTTGAGTCGGCACATTGCTGGATCAGGCTATTCCTGTGATCATTTTTCCCTTTTGATTCAGTTCATTCCGTTCAGTTCAAGTTGATCTGTTGGTATTGACACTTAAAGTCGGTTTCTCTACCTTCAACAACAATCCTTGTTTCAAACAGTATCAGGTCATCGTGTCATTGTTTATGCCTATCACTTTCTAATTTACAGCACATTCCAGCTCTTTCTTTCTAAAGTTCTTATCTAATTGATCCTTCCATAAAATCAGAAACTTTATGAATTGAGCTTAGTTGTATTCTCTTATCGGTATTAGTTATTGTAATTGCACTAAGAGCACTTCTACTGAAGACTCTTGAGAGGTGCTTGATTATGTGCAGTTAGTTGATGCTCTCGTAATATGTTCTGAATCGCTCCTAAATTTCTATGTATTGTTTAACATCTGCCAACTGGAGCACAAACATGTAAAATATGCCAACCTACATGAAAAACACTCAAAAAAATTGTTCCATGAAAATAAATGCGCAGTTGCTCTTAAAGAATTTTCCTTTAGTAATAACTTTTTTGATTATCAGTTAACTAATCTATCCAAGAATATGGTTACTGGGTCATCAGTCGCTAAGGTCATCATGACTTAAGAAGCTGCAGCATTGCAGTGGTTCCGTGCAATACAAACTTATTTATCCTGTTCTTTTTTGGTTTGCAGGTATGGCCACCTGAAGACTTTGGACCTCTGAGACAATGAGAGTGTCAGCAATTGTAATGTAGTTTCAGTTATATTACCAGTGGCTTACGTTTGAATAATCATATTATTTGATCTGATCTGCTTTCAAATATATTTTGGTACTAACTTTGTAGTTAAACTGACGAGATAACCATTGCTCCTTGCTAGAAACCTGGATTATACAAACCTGCACCCTATCATCACTGACTCTGGATGATCAATTGCTCAAGTGAAATATGAAATGGAGGAAGACATTACAGTAGAATTTTCATCTACTGGAAAATGTGATGTTGTCTTAACTTTCCAGAATTTAGTTTTCACTTTTCAAAATTTATCAATACATGCTTGCATTTTGTAGCTTAACCATGTCTCCATTTGTTGCCGGATGCTATCTACATGTACTGATTGATAGATTGTTTTGATAGGTTTAATTCAACCAAGTATATGTTGGGAAAAATGGGTGTTCAGTTTCGTAGTCCAACTACAGATTTTGCAGTTTACGTTTGATATGTTTGTAAAACGAGTTTAATGGATTTGTATTGTATGCTTTCGAAATGTTTGTATTTATTTGAAAATTGCCCCTGGAGTGGTTGTATATATAAAATAAAAACAAATTGCAAGTACTATATTTGTTCTTTTTTTTTTAACTAATGTACAATATAAGAATTATATATTATAAAATAAATTGTAACTGGTGGGTTGTTATATGTTTTTTTGGGGGGTGGGCCGTGGGGGATATGGTTTGCGTAGGTAGTTGGTATTAAGAGTAGAAGAAATGAATTTGGGTGGTAAAATTACGAACTATGTCCGACGTAAATAAGACCAAATGAGATCTTCTGTGTATCATTTAGTGTCCTGCAACAAATTTTATTAATCTTGTTTTTTTCATTTTTTTTTCTTCAATTCCAATTTATTGTGGTTCAATTTAATTTTATAATATATAATTATGGTTTATTTCATCCAAGTAGTATTTATAATTATTTTATAGAATTTAATTTTTATTTTTACTTAATGATTGATTATTCCCTAATTAAGATATATATATATATATATATATATATATATATTTAAAAATTTCAATTCTTTTGCAATCAATGTTAATGAAGATCGATTAAATACATAATAAATTTTATTTTTCAATAGTTAATGATTTTGATTTGGAAAGATATAAAGATGAACGTTCGAAGCCAATAATAATTTAAGTGTTAATTTAAAACTAAGGAAATAGGTTAGGATTCTATTTGGATTTTGAATCTTTTATTACTTATAATATACATGATGATGATACATTGATTGGAGGTGAGTCCAAGCAAATAAAATGAATAAAGCAAGAAAAAAGTATATATACTTTCCCCTGGGAAGAGACAGACATGCAGACAAGGCAAAAAAGTTAATGAATTACATGTCAACCAATTAATCAAAGGTGTTCTCCATTAATGGCCCTTGCACAACCAGAGGGGCAAAACTGCCAAATTCATGACGTCTTGTTTTGTTGTAGTAATATTTTAGGCTGTTGGATGCAAATTCATTTCTTTTGTTCCACCGATGATGACCGCAGGATGTGCAATTAAAATTACCCTATTTTTTGTGGTAAATCACAAACTTTATCCCATTTTGCAATTACAACATAACCTTATTATTGTTGCAAATAAAACATAATTTTTAGTTCCTTTTGCAATTATAGCACGCCCAATTTTTTTAAAGACCATTTCAGTTTAATGTTTCTAATCAAATTTACATGTTTACACTACACATGTGCAACCATGGTATATATTAAAAAAATAATATATATAGATCACGACATACATATGGGTTTAAATTTGGGAATTGAATTGGTGAAGAAATGTGCATGTTGTAATTATAAAAATTATTAAAAATAATATTTTATTTACAACAATTAGGTCATATTTTAATAATTACAAAATGACCCAAATAATGTGATTTTTAATGCAAATAATCACCCCACATATACCACCTGGGACACTTTGTAGCCTGCCATCTAGAGTTTCAAGCCTCTATTTTATTTCAACATTCAACATTGTATTGATGGAGTTGGGTTTGAAATTTAAGCCAATATTCAATTCATTTGAATTCATGTGTTTGAGATCGAATATTCAAATTAAAATAAATTTCCAATCAATTCAATAGTAAAAAACAAAATGTAATGGATCCCATATATATTCACGTCAATTCAAACAAGTATTTATATATCTCTATTAATAAATGATATAATGCTCTATCTATTAGGAATCAAAATGCTATGCTATGCGTATGCTATGAAGTTTTAAGTTTCTTTGACATTATTCCATACAAAAGCTACCAAGGCATATATCTTCTGATTATTTCATGAGAGAGAGAGAGAGAGTATAGGTGGTTATAGCTTACGCAAAAGCAGGGGAGCACCATGCTGCGGTTGGAGAGTGATAATCAAGAAGGGAGCATGCAAATAAGAAGGCGACAACTCGAATGAGAAGCGTTGCAGTATCATAGCTATAGCTATTTTGGCCTCAATCATGCCCAAGTTTTGCCCGATGCAGACGCGTGGGCCGGAGCTGAACGGTATGTAGGAGGACGAGGATTGGGCTCTCGAATTCGAAATCCCATCGGAAAACCTCTCCGGTTTGAACTCACCGGCATCATCACCCCATATCTTGGGATCATGATGCATCAGCCCTATTAGCAGCATCAAGTCCACCCCCACCGGCACCGTCATCTCTCCTAGCTTCACCGTTTTCGTGGGGCCCCGCGCTATCAGCGGTGCCGGTGGATACAGCCTCAGAACTTCGTTCAGAATCATGCTTACCTGCAAAACCAATTTAATCCATTCATTAATGATGATTAATGATTGATTTCAACAATATATATATTTACAATTTTAAGGCGACTTAGGCCGTCGTAGGATGGTTGTTTGTCTCCGAAAACTTGTTGGACTTCGTCTCTGGCTCGTGATTGCCATTGGTGATGCTTGCTGAGCATGACCATCGTCCAAAGGAGCAGAAGCGAGGTTGTTTCAGATCCTGCAAAGTAGAAAAGCTTGCATTCTTTAACCACATCGTCGATGCTCATCCCCCCCTGCGGCGTTTCTTTCTGATTCCACTCCATCAATGTGCCTAACAAGTCTCCATCCGTGCCTTCTCCTCTCTCCATCGCTTTCTCTCTCTTCTTTATCACGCCCTTCAACACTGATCTTATTTCTTCCGACATTGCTTTGCTCTTTCTGTTGGCCCGAGTTGGAACAAACCTGCAATATATATATACACAATACTACAGATTACTATAATTTGGATATATATTATAACTAATTAAACATATAATTTCAAACAAGCTAAGTTTGATCGAACAAGTACATACCTCCAGCCCGGGATAAACATGAACTGCATGAGCTCAAGAACGAGCTTGACCTGCTCCTTCTGGAGCTCGAATATTCTCCTCCCTTCCTCATGGCTGCTCCCAAACGCCACCCGCGAAATCACATCGCCGGAAAAATCCTCAATGAAAGGCCACACATCGATCTCCACACAATCTGCATTGCCATTATTGATTGAAGGAAACAAAGCTTCCCACTTTGCAATCATGTTTGAACAGCTCAAATGAAAGGCGGGCACCATATTCTGCACAAGCACAACATATTATATATATATATACACACACACACACACACACACATTCATGCATCTCATCATATATAATTAAAACAGAAGAAATTAAAGCATATGTATATATATATATACCTTCAACTTGTCGATATGAAAAGCGGGGTTGATGATTTTTCTGTGTTTGGCCCATTTCTCACCCTCAAGAAAGAGAAGCCCTCCCGCAACAGTTTCCCCAATAGGATCAGGCTTTGGCTTGTTGAAAACATCAGGTCTTGCAAGAATCTCTTTCATCAGCTGTGGATCACTGATCATCAATCTCGGCGTCGCTCCAAACCATATGAAACAATTCTCACCTATATATATATATATATTAAGTTGAGTTAGACTACTGAAGAATTGAATTCATGAAGAAGTCAAGTGAAGTTACGTACCGTATTTGGCAATGATTTGGTAAAAATAAGGAAAAATATGGGGCGGAAGATTGTCTGAAAGTTGAATAGGCTTGAACTGCTCATGCTTCACTGCTGAGATTAAGTCCTTCATGTCACCGAGAAGAAGTCTGTATGAATTACCGTTGAGCCCCTGCCGCCTCAACAATCTCTCCAGCCTTTTCGGCCTCAACCACACCCAATTCAGTAATTTCACTCCCCATGCTATCAATCCAGCAACCAGGATGGACACCAGGATAGAGCTCATCATTATCATTAATTCAATTAATTAATTTTCAGCAGTAGTGATATATCATATATGTATGATGAGTTTGGATTCAATATAATGGAGAAGAAATGAATTGAAGAGCTATAGCGATCTATCGAGCCCTTGTTCAATTTTTGAATATTTTAGTTAATGGACGTTGTAAATTAAATTATTTGATTTGAGATGAGATTGAAATAATTAATTAATAATAAGGTAGATAAAAAAATATATACATGCATGTGGGCACTACACAACATTTGAGACGACAGAAGGGTCATGGACAGCGCGACAAAATATTTCGACATCTGCGAAGAAAATGGAACGTTGTTTCGTGTTTCGGATTATTATAAATTAATAATCTTTTTGCTTATTATTGGGTTTCCCGTTTTCAATTTTCTAATATCAAAACAAACAAGCGATATAATAATGATTGGTATTATTACATGAAAAAAATAAGTCCAAATACCTTTATATATATAGTATATATAATTGCAATTTACATAGTTATCATAGATGGTATATTAAGTATTACGTACGCGATATATAGTTGTCTTTCATTAATTATAGCTTCTCACCCGAAAATCCAAAAAAATTGTTGCTAGGAATATACCAATAGATTGTGAAGAAAAATAACAGTTGTAGATGGAATTGTGACCGCTCGTTGAGGTTAACTTTTCAAAATTCTGAAATTTTCACCGTAATATATATCTGGATTTTATATAATTTGACAATTTTACCCCTACCTTTCGGTATCTTTAATGTAAACTGATCATTTGTACAATAAGCTAGAAAATTATTTTGAATGATAGATACATGATATATAAACTTAAATTATTGCGTTTGGTTTGGGCTGATCTTTTGGTCGGTCCGGGCTAGCCATTTGGGTCTTGGGCTTGTGACCTGTGATCTATCTTGGTCCAAAAAATCACAAATCAAATTAAATTTTTGATTCAAGGCCTAAACGAACTCCAGTTCGGATAATCTTGGTGTCATAACGTTCATTTCGATATCTATATATTTTCATGATATGGTTCTAATTTTTTCCTATTAGAACTCCAATTAAAGTCGATAGCTTTCATCTTTTCTCTTTCTTTTTTGATTGTTTTACAGTCCAATTAAAATGCTGCATACTTTTTCAAAATAATTACAGATATAACATTTGATCAATTTTCAAGCCCAAAAATCATATGTAATTAATTATATTTTATTCTTTTTATTTTTCCAACCGCGTAAAAAATCCTCCAATTAATTGCATACAAATTTCGGGCCGTAAAATTGATTGAATGTTAGATTTGTAATTTTTTTGAAAAAGTGGATATTGTTTTCTTAATTTTAAAAAAGTAGGCTTTTTTTTTTTTATAAAAAGTCTAAAATTTAGGTATTAAAATATAATTTACCAAAAAAATAGTTCAGGGGGTCGATCCCTCTACAGCCCGTCTCCTCAGGTGTGAGCTTGTTATATCCTCATCATTTATATATGTCCCTAATTTTTTTTAATTTTTTTTGCTAGAACATTTTAAAAAAAAAATAAAAACTAAACTCGGGTACGCCGCCCTTATGTGCAACAGCAAATTTTCGCCATCCCGATTACATGCACTAGCCCAATTGGCCTAACCAGGCTGACCGAATTATTATTCATGTGGAAAATTCTAAACATAGCCTTTATTTTTCTCTTTATAGTTTTCATTATTTTATAAAATATAAATATTAATGAGAAAACACCCTTTTAACCCTAAACTTCATTAATTAAAACCTAACTAAAATCATAGCCCCTGCCCCCCAGCCACCACGCATGTTTCATAACTCAAAAGGAAGAAGAATCAATTTTACATTAGGAACATGATCGATAGCCGCAACCAGCTAGGCAGAAACACATGTTTGAAATTAAATTGAAAGCGCCATATTTTAGTTTTCTTATGCAACATAAGGTTTTCAAATCAGTCACCAAGGGCTATTTATTAGTTCAGTATTCATCGAATTAGGTTGGTTCTTTATCTACCATTCAATTTTTTCAGGAATAATTAACAGATAGTTGAAGAACAAATACACAAACTATCATGGAATTTTCTAACATCATATCGCGCACAATATATACTTGACTTAAGTGATTATGGAAATAATAACCCATGCAAACTTCTAAACCAGTGAAAAAAATCATTCTATTTTTTTCCAACCCCATTTCATACATTTAGAAAATTCAAAATTAAAACACAAACATAATTATATGTTGTTAATCGTATATTGCTACCGTTTTAGATTTTATCATCACTTTGTTGCTGCTCACGCAATCAATTTTGTTTCTTGAACTTCTTTTTTAAATCAATACTTTTGTTTGTTTAATTTCTGTTTCTCTGGTTAGGAAACATGACGGAGGCTATGATTTTTAGATTTCATGAGTGATGGGTCAAGGGCAAAAAGTTTTATTTGATTAATATACATATACATATACATACACACACACATATATAATAATAATAATAATAATAATAATAATAATAATAATAATAATAATAATAATAATAATAATAATAACGGGGGCTGTGAAGAGAAAGATGAGGGTTGTGTTTAGAATTTCAATTCCCTTTTCATGCAGGTTCGATGGGCCAACTTGCTTAGCCAGGTTTTAAGTTGGGTCTAGTGACCACTATTTTATTAGCAGTAAAAACAAACGCAAGTGTACGGTGCAATTGCAATACGTACTGAGCAAAAGTATCATATCCACATGGATTGTAAGACAAATAACAATGTGAGTACTAAAACATAAACACTTCATTAATATCTAGATACTCAAATAATAGAAAGAGAGAACATATGTAAATAAATACTTAAAAGCAAAAGGATAATTAACTTAAATAAAACAATTAATGAAAATAATTGATTCTAGAGGAGAGTTCATACAATGGCTTTTAGGACAAACATATTAATTACTTACCCTTATTTAATTTATCAATGGTGCAAAAACACTAATTCATTATCAGACTGTTCACACGAACACATATCATAACTTAAAAATAATGAACATGTATTTTACTACGGTCGGTTCTTCACATACGTCATTACTCACAATCAAGTACATTGGACTTAAATTCCTATGCAACACTTGTTCACTTGATCGGTCCTTCCAAGCATTACATAAAATGATTTACCTATTTTATCCCACTAATTAATCAGTCACGACTAGAGTCTTCCAATTAATTAACTTGCATACATATACTGATGCGGTCAACATACATGAAAAATCAAAACTAGAAAACCAAATACCCAAAAATAACCGAAAAATATATATCAATATCAAATCATGAAATTCAAAGTACTTACAAACCCAAGAATCCAATAAAATAATTACCTAAATATAATTAAATAAAATAAATAAAACATAAACATAGTAAACAACATAATGTTCAACACAATAAAAAATCCAGAGCCTTCAATCTTGATGTAGCTTCCAAAGCCTCTGTTGTACCCTTATAATTATGTTCACCTTAATACATCTTATATTACATCTTTCTAATAAGTATAGGGGGTATTTATAGTGTTGGAGAGAACCCTAGGGTTAAAATGAAGCCCAAAGTGGAGAAATGTCTCAAAAATTTCAAACTGGATCCATCCGGGTCGACTGGTGGATCGAGAGTGGCTGGGCCGACCCACTGGTTGACCCGACCATGTGTATTTTGTGAAGGACTGGGTTGACTGGTGGGTCGAGGCGACCCAGCATGCGCAGACTTCACAAAATTTTGTTGAAAGAAGTTTTTCAAAATTAAAGATATTGAAATCTTATTTACGATCTACCATGTCACAAGAAAAATTGAATAGACTTGTTTAGGTATCCGTTAACCACGAATTGCTAGAAAATATTGATTATAAAAAATTTATAAAAGATTTTGCTTTAAAAAATGCTACAAAAAGTATCTTTAAATAATATTGTCTAAATAAATTTGATTATTTTATTTTAGATGGTTTGAAAATGATAGTGAACTCGTGAATGATTTTGAAGCTTTCAAAAATTGAGCATATTTCATGCATTATTATCTATCGATTATATGTATTAGAAATTTATAGCCAAAATGATTGTGCTATTTATTATGCAATAATTTTATATATCAACAAATAGGGGTACCATTTTTAAGGTTCGAACAGAACACTACAAATCTCAGGATCGGCCCTGCGTATTTTATTATCCAAGTAAAATATTATTCTTTTCATTAGAGTTCTTCACGCTCGAATTGAATGTGTATTTAAAGTCTCACTTGCTCAAAAGATGAAATTGGAGTCTGTACTCATTCGAAGAGTACCATATCCGATACAATCACAAATCAGGGTCGTATCAAGGTAAAGATACAGTGAAAGTTCGTTAAAATTCGCGTATAAAAAAAACAGATCTAAAACTGTAATACCCCGAAATATTTTAGAAGGTTTTATTCAAATTATGTTATCCTCTGGTAAGTTAGAAAATAAGTTGGGTCCTTAAATGACTCAAATAAAGGAAAATAACAGCCAGGGAAATCTGTTAAAATTTATTTTGGTCAAAAATTGCTTTAAAAATATGTTCTGATATTTTTCTCGGGTTGATAGAAAACGTTTCAAAGATCGTGCCAAACTTTGAATTTTTCAATTTCGAGTTCAAATGAAGTCTGGGCACAACTTTAAATAAAAATGGCACATCCGTCATTATCCAATTTCTTTTTCGAAAGATTATCCTATTCGTAATTATTCTATTCTTTTTCCATCATTATCCTATTCCATCATTATCCTCTTTCTTTTATTCGTTATTATCCTATTTATTTTTCCTCTATAAATAGGAGGTAAAGGTTTCATTTTCATTCATTTTCAAAATCGAAACGCCGAGCAGCTTCTAGAGAAGGTACGTCTCTAGTTTCCTATTTCAATTCTGAAATAGTCATTTTGAAGGTGTCAACGCGTAGATCACGAATACGTGATTGAAATGATGACACGACGGATGATCACGATGGAAAACTGTCGTGACCGCCGCCAAAAGTCGACACCACCTCTCAAATCGGTGACTCTTTCGGGTCGCTGAATCAAAAAGTGTCTTTAGGGTTTTATGTTCTATGTATATTTATATACATTTTCCATGTTGTCACTTTTTAATTTCGGGTATATTTTGGGTATTCGAATATTAAATTGTGGTGTTTTTCAGATCTATCCTTCATGGATAGCCCTATCGTATTTTTAATCTCAAAAGTTGTTCCGTCTTAAAATATAGTATTTTTATTTAAAGTTTCATATTTTTCCAATGGGCAGATCTTGCGGTATGAATTTATTTGTACCGAATTAATTTTAAGATACGGGTTTGACCGCCCCGTATGCCAAAACTCCCTAAAGGGTTTTTCTTTATAAAAATGCCCTGAGTAAAGTGCCCTTAAGAGTCAAAATATTTTAATGACCTGGGTGCTGCGTATTAAGATTGTAGATATTATAATATTTACTTCATAGCTAAGAAAGGTTAGATTTTGACCTAATGGTAGTCTTTCATCAAAACTAAGTTGTCGGATAATCTTGTAGGCTCAGAAGAAGGAGACTTCTAGTTGAGACCAGAATCTGAATCTAGATCTAGCTGTTCCAGATCTGATTTCCAGGTGGGTTATATTTTTCTCAAATTATGTTCAGCTATTAAGCTCAACTATTTATCAACTGTGAAGCATGAATATCTGTATCAAAATAATTTGTCTCACTGTTCGCGTTCGCCAGTATCCTACGAAAACATTGAGTGCTTAACTAGACTCGAGTTCGGATCCTTAAAGCTTTGGGACCATATACACTATCCTTTATTAGACAGCTGGGCTGGAGGACGTGTATATAAGTTAAGACACTGTAGGAAGGGACAGTTGAGTTAGAGAGTGCAAGTAAGGTTAAAAGAAGCTTTGTATACATGGAATGCTTTTTAGTTTTGAAACCTTTCCATTGTTATACTTGTGTGGATACAATATTCATATTTATAAAATGATTATGAACTGTTTATCAAAATTTGCCACTGGGTACACTAGTACTCAGCCCAAATCTTTTCTAAAATATTTTCAGGTTGAGAGGCAGGCTGGAAGATGATCGAGCTGAGGCAAGGGCTATCTTCTTGTTATATACTTGCTCTTTTTGTGTTGTTCAGAAATCTTAGATACTCTAAATCAGTTAAGTGCTTGCAAATAATTTTACTTGAATTGTGCTCCGCGCTTTGTTCCGTTCACTCTGATACAGCTTGTCTTCAATTGCTTGAAGCATGTTATGATTTCAGCATATTCATATGATGTTCCTTTACATTTATTTGGTGGGATAAGTTCCCTTTGATGATCGTTTATTGATTTAAGTTCCTTCTAAGACGCCTTAGAGCGTGCTTTAATTCCAGTTACAGAGGTTATGCTGCCCAAATGTTTGGGGCACTAACCTCATTCCTTCTGAACACTCTCGTGGGTGGTTCTATTTCAGAATACAAAGGTTATGTTGCCCAAATGTTTGGGGCACTAACCCTATTTCTATAATTATCTTTATGCAACAACCCCTTCCCCCTTTCCCCTAGTAGCGCACCGGTCCCTTGTCACTATTCTTCCGGGACCGGGGCGTTACAGAGTGGTATCAGAGCCAGGTTTGCAACTCTGTAGACCTGCAGCATTATTCTTTGAATTCGAAATTATATCTATTCTCTTCCACTTTTTGTTCAGCAGCCCTCAGCACGTCATCTACGCCGCCCTCAACAAAAGGTATACAGGTATTTTAAAATTAACGCACATGAGAGTGCAGTTTGTTACGCTAAATATTTTTCCAGATTTCACGGTCAGATATCGAGATTCATTTATGAAAGCTATTTTTAGGTTTCATGATAAAAAAATCATGATTTGTTCTATTTAGGTTTCATGACCAGAATTCACGATTCAAAAGCTATTCTCAGGTTTCATGATGAGAGATCATGATTCTATTACCAGGTTTCATGATAAGAGGTCATGATTCTTATATTATCAGGTTTCATGATGAAAGGTCATGATTCGTATATTTTAAGGTTTCACGATTTGATATCATGATTCGTTTATTGAAAAATATTTTCAGATTTCATTATCCGTTATCGTGAACAATTTTGAAAATATTTTATAAGTTTCATGATTATATTTCATGATTCATCATTTGGTTAAGAATTATTTCCAGGTTTCACGACAAGAGGTTGTGATTCATTTACAAGAGAGTTATCTCCAGGTTTCACTATAAAGTATTGTAATTCGAACTTATATTAAGGTTTCACGATGAGGGTTCGTGATTCGTCTAAAGTTATTCAAAGATGCCAAGGCATCTGGATTTTGGTTTTGACCAAATGATGGAAATAATTGAAAGAGGTTAGAATTACTTTAAGTGATGAGAATGAGTTGTGAATGGATTCTAGATTGATCATAGCAAAGAAACTAGACTATAGTAGCTTGAACTTTGGATTGAATGTTAAGTTATCATGTTGTTTTGAAAAATTTAGACTAACTAAGTGGTTTTTTTTTTAGTAGATTGGATTTTAAGTTGATGATTGTTAAGATTCTTGTGGAACATATGTTGATTAAGTATTTTTCCACGTTCAAGATTATGAGCCCACATGGATTGGTTCCACTGAAAGGTGTTGATTTGTTATGATGTAAAATTTCAAAAGAATGTGTTATGTCATGTTTGGATTGAATCCTACATGAAAGAGGGTTCACGGCAAGGCCGTGGTTCGCCTATGATTTAATGGGATGTCTAGGACATCAGGATTCCGGTTCAACCAAGAATATGATAGAGGATTATAAGGAGAAGATTGACTCGGAAAGATGGGAATTTTACCCTGATTTACCCTATAGAGGTACGCAAATTTCGGGACGAAATTTTTATTAAGGAGGGTAGAATGTAATATCCCGAAATATTTTAGAAGGTTTTATTCAACTTATGTTACCCTCTGGTAAGTTAAAAAATAAGTTGGGTCCTTAAATGACTCAAATAAAGGAAAATAGCAGCCAGGGAAATCTGTTAAAATTTATTTTGGTCAAAAATTGCTTTAAAAATATGTTCTGATATTTTTCTCGGGTTGATAGAAAACGTTTCAAGGATCGTGCCAAACTTTGAATTTTTCAATTTCGAGTTCAAATGAAGTCTGGGCACAACTTTAAATAAAAATGGCACATCCGTCATTATCCAATTTCTTTTTCGAAAGATTATCCTATTCGTAATTATTCTATTCTTTTTTCCATCATTATCCTATTCCATCATTATCCTCTTTCTTTTATTCATTATTATCCTATTTATTTTTCCTCTATAAATAGGAGGTAAAGGTTTCATTTTCATTCATTTTCAAAATCGAAACGCCGAGCAGCTTCTAGAGAAGGTACGTCTCTAGTTTCCTATTTCAATTCTGAAATAGTCATTTTGAAGGTGTCAACGCGTAGATCACGAATACGTGATTGAAATGATGACACGACGGATGATCACGATGGAAAACTGTCGTGACCGCCGCCAAAAGTCGACACCACCTCTCAAATCGGTGACTCTTTCGGGTCGCTGAATCAAAAAGTGTCTTTAGGGTTTTATGTTCTATGTATATTTATATACATTTTCCATGTTGTCACTTTTTAATTTCGGGTATATTTTGGGTATCCGAATATTAAATTGTGGTGTTTTTCAGATCTATCCTTCATGGATAGCCCTATCGTATTTTTAATCTCAAAAGTTGTTCCGTCTTAAAATATAGTATTTTTATTTAAAGTTTCATATTTTTTCAATGGGCAGATCTTGCGGTATGAATTTATTTGTACCGAATTAATTTTAAGATACGGGTTTGACCGCCCCGTATGCCAAAACTCCCTAAAGGGTTTTTCTTTATAAAAATGCCCTGAGTAAAGTGCCCTTAAGAGTCAAAATATTTTGATGACCTGGGTGCTGCGTATTAAGATTGTAGATATTATAATATTTACTTCATAGCTAAGAAAGGTTAGATTTTGACCTAATGGTAGTCTTTCATCAAAACTAAGTTGTCGGATAATCTTGTAGGCTCAGAAGAAGGAGACTTCTAGTTGAGACCAGAATCTGAATCTAGATCTAGCTGTTCCAGATCTGATTTCCAGGTGGGTTATATTTTTCTCAAATTATGTTCAGCTATTAAGCTCAACTATTTATCAACTGTGAAGCATGAATATCTGTATCAAAATAATTTGTCTCACTGTTCGCGTTCGCCAGTATCCTACGAAAACATTGAGTGCTTAACTAGACTCGAGTTCGGATCCTTAAAGCTTTGGGACCATATACACTATCCTTTATTAGACAGCTGGGCTGGAGGACGTGTATATAAGTTAAGACACTGTAGGAAGGGACAGTTGAGTTAGAGAGTGCAAGTAAGGTTAAAAGAAGCTTTGTATACATGGAATGCTTTTTAGTTTTGAAACCTTTCCATTGTTATACTTGTGTGGATACAATATTCATATTTATAAAATGATTATGAACTGTTTATCAAAATTTGCCACTGGGTACACTAGTACTCAGCCCAAATCTTTTCTAAAATATTTTCAGGTTGAGAGGCAGGCTGGAAGATGATCGAGCTGAGGCAAGGGCTATCTTCTTGTTATATACTTGCTCTTTTTGTGTTGTTCAGAAATCTTAGATACTCTAAATCAGTTAAGTGCTTGCAAATAATTTTACTTGAATTGTGCTCCGCGCTTTGTTCCGTTCACTCTGATACAGCTTGTCTTCAATTGCTTGAAGCATGTTATGATTTCAGCATATTCATATGATGTTCCTTTACATTTATTTGGTGGGATAAGTTCCCTTTGATGATCGTTTATTGATTTAAGTTCCTTCTAAGACGCCTTAGAGCGTGCTTTAATTCCAGTTACAGAGGTTATGCTGCCCAAATGTTTCGGGCACTAACCTCATTCCTTCTGAACACTCTCGTGGGTGGTTCTATTTCAGAATACAAAGGTTATGTTGCCCAAATGTTTGGGGCACTAACCCTATTTCTATAATTATATTTATGCAACAACCCCTTCCCCCTTTCCCCTAGTAGCGCACCGGTCCCTTGTCACTATTCTTCCGGGACCGGGGCGTTACAGAGTGGTATCAGAGCCAGGTTTGCAACTCTGTAGACCTGCAGCATTATTCTTTGAATTCGAAATTATATCTATTCTCTTCCACTTTTTGTTCAGCAGCCCTCAGCACGTCATCTACGCCGTCCTCAACAAAAGGTATACAGGTATTTTAAAATTAACGCACATGAGAGTGCAGTTTGTTACGCTAAATATTTTTCCAGATTTCACGGTCAGATATCGAGATTCATTTATGAAAGCTATTTTTAGGTTTCATGATAAAAAAAATCATGATTCGTTCTATTTAGGTTTCATGACCAGAATTCATGATTCAAAAGCTATTCTCAGGTTTCATGATGAGAGATCATGATTCTATTACCAAGTTTCATGATAAGAGGTCATGATTCTTATATTATCAGGTTTCATGATGAAAGGTCATGATTCGTATATTTTAAGGTTTCACGATTTGATATCATGATTCGTTTATTGAAAAATATTTTCAGATTTCATTATCCGTTATCGTGAACAATTTTGAAAATATTTTATAAGTTTCATGATTATATTTCATGATTCATCATTTGGTTAAGAATTATTTCCAGGTTTCACGACAAGAGGTTGTGATTCATTTACAAGAGAGTTATTTCCAGGTTTCACTATAAAGTATTGTGATTCGAATTTATATTAAGGTTTCACGATGAGGGTTCGTGATTCGTCTAAAGTTATTCAAAGATGCCAAGGCATCTGGATTTTGGTTTTGACCAAATGATGGAAATAATTGAAAGAGGTTAGAATTACTTTAAGTGATGAGAATGAGTTGTGAATGGATTCTAGATTGATCATAGCAAAGAAACTAGACTATAGTAGCTTGAACTTTGGATTGAATGTTAAGTTATCATGTTGTTTTGAAAAATTTAGACTAACTAAGTGGTTTTTTTTTTAGTAGATTGGATTTTAAGTTGATGATTGTTAAGATTCTTGTGGAACATATGTTGATTAAGTATTTTTCCACGTTCAAGATTATGAGCCCACATGGATTGGTTCCACTGAAAGGTGTTGATTTGTTATGATGTAAAATTTCAAAAGAATGTGTTATGTCATGTTTGGATTGAATCCTACATGAAAGAGGGTTCACGGCAAGGCCGTGGTTCGCCTATGATTTAATGGGATGTCTAGGACATCAGGATTCCGGTTCAACCAAGAATATGATAGAGGATTATAAGGAGAAGATTGACTCGGAAAGATGGGAATTTTACCCTGATTTACCCTATAGAGGTACGCAAATTTCGGGACGAAATTTTTATTAAGGAGGGTAGAATGTAATATCCCGAAATATTTTAGAAGGTTTTATTCAACTTATGTTACCCTCTGGTAAGTTAGAAAATAAGTTGGGTCCTTAAATGACTCAAATAAAGGAAAATAGCAGCCAGGGAAATCTGTTAAAATTTATTTTGGTCAAAAATTGCTTTAAAAATATGTTCTGATATTTTTCTCGGGTTGATAGAAAACATTTCAAGGATCGTGCCAAACTTTGAATTTTTCAATTTCGAGTTCAAATGAAGTCTGGGCACAACTTTAAATAAAAATGGCACATCCGTCATTATCCAATTTCTTTTTCGAAAGATTATCCTATTCGTAATTATTCTATTCTTTTTTCCATCATTATCCTATTCCATCATTATCCTCTTTCTTTTATTCGTTATTATCCTATTTATTTTTCCTCTATAAATAGGAGGTAAAGGTTTCATTTTCATTCATTTTCAAAATCGAAACGCCGAGCAGCTTCTAGAGAAGGTACGTCTCTAGTTTCCTATTTCAATTCTGAAATAGTCATTTTGAAGGTGTCAACGCGTAGATCACGAATACGTGATTGAAATGATGACACGACGGATGATCACGATGGAAAACTGTCGTGACCGCCGCCAAAAGTCGACACCACCTCTCAAATCGGTGACTCTTTCGGGTCGCTGAATCAAAAAGTGTCTTTAGGGTTTTATGTTCTATGTATATTTATATACATTTTCCATGTTGTCACTTTTTAATTTCGGGTATATTTTGGGTATCCGAATATTAAATTGTGGTGTTTTTCAGATCTATCCTTCATGGATAGCCCTATCGTATTTTTAATCTCAAAAGTTGTTCCGTCTTAAAATATAGTATTTTTATTTAAAGTTTCATATTTTTCCAATGGGCAGATCTTGCGGTATGAATTTATTTGTACCGAATTAATTTTAAGATACGGGTTTGACCGCCCCGTATGCCAAAACTCCCTAAAGGGTTTTTCTTTATAAAAATGCCCTGAGTAAAGTGCCCTTAAGAGTCAAAATATTTTGATGACCTGGGTGCTGCGTATTAAGATTGTAGATATTATAATATTTACTTCATAGCTAAGAAAGGTTAGATTTTGACCTAATGG
Organism: Perilla frutescens; assembly: GCA_026008535.1. Taxonomy (NCBI): domain Eukaryota; kingdom Viridiplantae; phylum Streptophyta; class Magnoliopsida; order Lamiales; family Lamiaceae; genus Perilla; species Perilla frutescens. The sequence goes on from BRKX01000002.1 coordinate 23,601,174, forward strand.
TAGTCTTTCATCAAAACTAAGTTGTCGGATAATCTTGTAGGCTCAGAGGAAGGAGACTTCTAGTTGAGACCAGAATCTGAATCTAGATCTAGCTGTTCCAGATCTGATTTCCAGGTAGGTTATATTTTTCTCAAATTATGTTCAGCTATTAAGCTCAACTTTTTATCAACTGTGAAGCATGAATATCTGTATCAAAATAATTTGTCTCACTGTTCGCCTTCGCCAGTATCCTACGAAAACATTGAGTGCTTAACTAGACTCGAGTTCGGATCCTTAAAGCTTTGGGACCATATACACTATCCTTTATTAGACAGCTGGGCTGGAGGACGTGTATATAAGTTAAGACACTGTAGGAAGGGACAGTTGAGTTAGAGAGTGCAAGTAAGGTTAAAAGAAGCTTTGTATACATGGAATGCTTTTTAGTTTTGAAACCTTTCCATTGTTATACTTGTGTGGATACAATATTCATATTTATAAAATGATTATGAACTGTTTATCAAAATTTGCCACTGGGTACACTAGTACTCAGCCCAAATCTTTTCTAAAATATTTTCAGGTTGAGAGGCAGGCTGGAAGATGATCGAGCTGAGGCAAGGGCTATCTTTTTGTTATATACTTGCTCTTTTTGTGTTGTTCAGAAATCTTAGATACTCTAAATCAGTTAAGTGCTTGCAAATAATTTTACTTGAATTGTGCTCCGCGCTTTGTTCCGTTCACTCTGATACAGCTTGTCTTCAATTGCTTGAAGCATGTTATGATTTCAGCATATTCATATGATGTTCCTTTACAGTTATTTGGTGGGATAAGTTCCCTTTGATGATCGTTTATTGATTTAAGTTCCTTCTAAGACGCCTTAGAGCGTGCTTTAATTCCAGTTACAGAGGTTATGCTGCCCAAATGTTTGGGGCACTAACCTCATTCCTTCTGAACACTCTCGTGGGTGGTTCTATTTCAGAATACAAAGGTTATGTTGCCCAAATGTTTGGGGCACTAACTCTATTTCTATAATTATCTTTATGCAACAACCCCTTCCCCCTTTCCCCTAGTAGCGCACCGGTCCCTTGTCACTATTCTTCCGGGACCGGGGCGTTACAAAAACACACACGTTATGTTTAATATTAATTAATAATTAGGGTAACACATACAAATTGTAAAATGTAATATCAATTAAATAGAATGTGGTGCAAAAAAAAACAGTAGTTTGAAGTGTACAAACTTGTAACCAACAACAACAACAACAACAACAATAATAATAATAATAATAATAATAATAATAATAATAATAATAATAATAATAATAATAATTTATTCTTTTAGTTATGATGTTAGCTAGGATCTATGTTTTATACTCATGATATTTTTCAGAAAATAACACGCCCAACTTTTTATTTGTTACCACAACGCCCCAACTATTTCATTTTCATTATAACTAGTATTGCACCCGTGCATCGCACGGAGAGTGGGGTACACATTTAAAATTTTATTAAAATATGATCATAATAAAAAAAATATTGCTTCAATTATCGTACTGAAACAAAACCCATGCATAGTGTAAAATATAAATCATGAATTGAAGTATAATTTACATCTTCAATATAAATCATGAATTGGTAGGACGTCCATTACATTGTATTTCTCAGGGTTCAGAGTGTTTTTCAACTTTTCCAATAATGTATGTTATAATAAAAAATTATATATATTAGTAAAGCTAAAAAATATAAACAATATAAATTGAAATTTTAATATTAAGTGTAGTTAATACCAAAAAGTAAACCCTCATCAAATGGACAACTCTTGTAAAGATGTGAAATCTCAAAATTGGAGCATGTAGTGTGGAAAATCTTCATCCACGATGTGGATAACTTTCGTATAGGAAGAAGAAATGAATTTGAACAAATGTTGGGTTGTTCTATATTTCATCCTATTATATTGAAAAGCGTATAAACCTCCTTCCACAAATTCGATATTAAACCGCTCGAGATCTGACTTCCTCATGGTACCGTATATATGGTCACCGACACGATCATGGAGAATTATCTCGAGAGTTGGTTTAGCATGCGATCTTCCATATGGTGGTTGTTCGTACACACGAACAACTTAAGTTTCAATATCAATTTATATATGGAATAGCCGGTTTCCCTAACCCTCTCAACTAAACTGAAAAATGGAGACACGAAGTTATGATTTGGAATGAATTAATTTCTTGTAAAATGCAATAGAGCGTTTGATTTGTATGCATACCATACGGATCTATTTATAAAATTGTACGAAGAAAAATATTTATGATATGAATTGAATTTTTTAATGAATTGGATTTGTTCCATTTTATATGGTTTATATATGCACACAAATCTTAAAAATATATGTGATAATATATCTTTAACGTGTGAAAATTAATGATGATATATTCATATATATTATATTATACATTATACATATCATTAGTAGATTAATAGATATCATTAGATAATATTTCGGGGAATATCTTATTAATGTGGAGATGATTATACAGCATTTACATTGAGATATTGCAGATTTTATAAATGAATTAAAAAATTCATTTCATGAAGTGCGTGTATTATCAGTAGAATTTTTAAGGGGAATATTTAATTAGATTAGGTTCATTATATGTGATTTATATATCCTCAACCCAATATTAGGTCCTAGATACCATTCTCATTTAATATTTCATATATTAATTCCTAATATAAATAGATATGGTGTGTGTATATATAATCAAATTTATCCATATATAATATAAATATATACACAAATTCTTAATATTAATATTAATATTTCACGGCTGAGAGTTGTTCATCCCTAATATTAATATTCATATATTAATTCTTAATATAAATAGATATGGTGTCTATGTATATATATAATGAAATTTATCTATCCTAATATCTATCACTAATATTATATATACGTAATCTATATATTAAGAGAAAATATTAGCTTCTCAATTAGTATAAATAGATATGGTGTCTATGTATATATATAATGAAAGTTATCTATCCTGATATCTATCACTAAATTATACATATGTAATCTATATATTAATAGAATATATTAGCTGCTCAATTAGAAATAGTGATTTGGGCGGGAAAAATTGTTATTTCTATTTCCGATAACTATCTTACTTTTAGATAATATATAGATTTATTATCAATAAGAGATTAAGTAATTCCTCGCTTACGTCCGACATAACTAATTAATTGTTGTCCTAAGTTTATTGATATATAGGACCAAGGAATGAATATTATATTATAACATTTATTTTATTTTATTTTCTTCCTGGTTAATGTTAGGTAAAGGTACAAGTAGGAATGGTTGGATCGACGTGGTTAATAAAGGTACTCGATATTTGGATTAAATAATATATGGTCCCAAAAGTCGCAGCTGTAAACTAGCTAAATGTGATGATTAAATTAATTTAAATGATGAGTTATTAGGAAAAAAAAAATAGTCCCAAAAGGTTAATTCATATAAGAGGATAAATGAACTTGATGGCCGGGTCTTAATGGCAATGAATAATATATGTTAATTAAATAAGAGGATAATGTGAATACATTTAAAAACTTACCGAAAAATTTGTGAACTATAGACGCCCTAAGTAAAAGATCGGTTATATATTTACTTATTATATATATAGACTTTAAGATAGATATGTCCCATAGACATTTACTAATAAACACTTATATTAATTCAAATTAATACAATATAACCCAATCAGTTATTAATTAAAATTAATACAATATAACCCAATCAGTTATTAATTAAAATTTCTAACAACTATGCAAATATTCATTGATGCTACATGAATCGAAGTAATAGACTTTAAATGCAAAAGTACGTGATCCAAATCCAATGTAGCATGAGAGTTGGGACCGATAATTTTCAACTTGAAAAAAATATAGGAATCAAATATATCTAATATGTTTCACTTGATAAATTATCGATCCATAAGTGTATGTTTATGATGTTATTCAATATATGTATATAAAGTATGAATGAACGATTGTAAAATATGATATATAATAATCCGAAAATGTAAAGGACAGAGAATAAAATAGCTAGCCAACATGGATAACAAAAAATATTTTTATCCACTTTTGATTATCATGTCTAAAATACCATTTATTTCTTTCTTCATTTTTACCAATATTCCTTCCAGAAACTTAAAATAAAAATATAAAAAATACTCCCTCCGTCCCATTTTGATAGGCTGATTGGAGTTTTTCACGGGAGTAAGAAAAGTACTGGGAAAGACAATTAATAAAAAAACTTCCTAATATGCCCTTATTTATTTTTTTGATATTGAATTAATGCCTAATGTGAACATATTAAATAGGGGTATATATTAGTAAATTAATTAAATATATATAGAAACATACCTATATATTGGGACATACTAAAAAGGAAAACAAGTCTATCAAAATGGAACGGAGGGAGTAATTAAATTTAAAAACTTTATATATGTTGTCGTCGGCGATGGATGAAGGCAGGCGGCCGACGATGAGGAAGGGAGAAAGCAGCCACCTAGATGGAAGGATGGGTCGCAAGAGAGAATAATGAACGTCAAAGTCACCTCATATCCTATGACATTCTTCAGGCAAAATATGCATATTTAGATTTATGTACTTTCATATTTTGTTTTAATATGTTCTTGTACAATTTTTTTTTATTTAGTAGGTCATTCTACTTGGGTACTACAATCTCTCAAATCCTTGTACTTTTTTATTTGGCAAAAACTTGCATGCATTAGATGTATATAAGCTTATATCAGACGGTCAACGCATTGGACTGGGTCAAACGCGAGTCAACGCGCGTTGACCCGTTTAACCTGCAAAACAGAAAAATGATAAAATAGGTGATATTTTTTAAAGATACAGATTATACTTTTTGAATTTTGAGTGATAATTTTTAGTGTTATGGTTGGTACTGATTTTGACAGTTTTCTTTTATTTATTTATTTTGACTGATACTTTTTAAGGATTCAAGTGATACTTTTGGGCTTTTGATTGATATTTTTTAGTGTTACAATTGATACTGATTTTGAAGCTTTTTTTTTTGGAGTTGACCAAGTCAATGCGCCTGATGGTCCACCTAGTGCACACAAGTGCTTCTCGTTTTATTTTGTTTCGAAAAATTCCTATACAAATGTAGTGTTTTAATTAATATAGCCTTCTACTTATATCTCATCAAATCCTTATTTAATTGAACTAACAAATTTGTTATTGTTTTTGTAATTTAACCCTGCAACCTATTTATTAAAAATTTATAGTGAAACTCTGATTAAATAATTAAAAAAAAAACTTAAAAGAAAACACATGATCAACTGAGAAATAATAAAATATATTATTACAGAAAAAAAGAGGTTGGTCATCTTAAAAAATCATGATAAAATACATTTAGTTTTCACTCTTTTTTTTTCCATCATAAAATATTTTGATCATGTGTAACTCTCTTTGATCAAAGTGTAACTCTCTTTTAAGTTTTAATTTTCAAAAAATAGTTGATCAAAGTTTCAATAATAAATGTTAATTAATTTGTTAGCTTAAATGAAAAGGATTTAATAAATATTCATTAGTTCAATTAAATAAGAATTTAATGAAATCAAATATAAAATTAGAAGGGCCTATTAAAACAATAAATTTGTATAGAGACCTTTTGAAACAAAACAAAAAGTTTAAGAACTTGAGAAAATGCATTATCAAAGTAGAAGGATCTACGAAATCTAAAAAAAATGTTCAAGGACCTTATGAAATAAAAAAATAAAAATACAAAGATCTAAGTATGTATTTTGTCTATTTTTTATAACATCCATTGTGTCAAATCTATTTTTTTAATTATATATATATATATTAATTTTATTTATTATGATTTAGTTTAATTTAAAAAATTTATTTAGGGTCGGTCCATTCCATCCTTCCCAATATTAAGAAAATTAAAAAAATAATTATGCCACATGAAATGTAACATGGGAGGGTATATGAGATCTGATCCGTATCAAAGTCGACAAAAAATATAATTGTAAAATTTGAAAAAAAAAAAGTTGGCTTTAGACAATGGTTTATGGCCAAAACCCGTTGTTTATTAATAGTTAATACATAAATTGTTGTCTATTATTATAAACTTCGGTATCTAATCTATATATCCATTAATCGTGATAGCGATCTATATATGTTTCATGCTAAAATCATTATTGAAGAATTGTCAATTCAGAACCTGAAAGATGAAAATTCTCGATTTAGGACCCGGAAAATGAAAATTCTCAATCAAGGACCTAAAAAATCAAGACTTTTTTTTATTTTTTAATTAATTTTAATTTTCAATGAAAAATTATCTTTTAAATCTGATAAAGAAATTGTTAAAATAATTATAAAATTTTATAATATTAATGTTGCTTTCACGGCTTCAAATTATGACATTTTCTAATGTTTTATATATGTCCAAAGTATGCATCAAAGCATAATTAATAAATAAAAATGTTATTTTTTTAAATAAAATATTATAAAATTTTGTGAATCATTAATAAATTATTAATGAGCTTTTATCGTCAAATAATTTTTGAAGTTTTTCATAATTTCTTTTCATATTAATTTTTAAAAATGATTGATGATTTTTGAGATTTTAAATTTTTCTTTAGTTTATTTTACAATTTAATTTATTTAAAATTTTCTAGAAAGAATATTTAATTTATTTTTTCAATAAAATATTTTATAAAGATATTAGATTTCAGTTGTGAATATAAAAAAAAAAACAAGTATAGATTTGTAAAATAAAAAATAAAATTTGTTTCGATGATCAAGAATGCATAATAATCTCATGTTCATGTGAATGAGGATTCATTCGATAATGACCATTTTCAACTGAAAAAAAAAAATCATTGATAATGAACGTGGAATGATTCAATTCACATTTCATCCCATCATACCAGTGATGCGTGTGAGACTATTGGGCAGATGCTCATCAATATTTTTTTTATATAAAAAAATACATATAGATAAGTAAGTACGAAAAAAATTGGGTAGAATTAATAGTAGTGGACATCTCTCGTTCACGCACGGCACCATTATTTCGGTGTCCATAAAGGGCCTTTAACTTTTTATAATTATATTAAATAATTTATTTATGTTGGTTCAATTCCCTTCGTCACGGTTGCTGTATATAAATATGTATATTTCTTCGATACTACAATCTCTATCTATCTAGTTGAAAGAAAATGTTGCAAATTCCGTTAACTCACATCAGCACACAAACGTCAATTAGCTTCCCCGTCGTCTCCCGGCGGCATGCAGAACGGCCGCCGCCGCTGGTTGGGAGCTGCTTTCGAATTTTACGGCGGCTGCCGCTGGCGCTACCAGTGATGAACTCTGCTGTTAATAATACTAGTGTTACACCCGTGCGATGCACGGGGAACGCGTTGTGTTCTACAAATTGAATGAGTATTATATCACCTAATTACCTCGATCAAATAGTAGTACACAATGTGTTTATATATATATATATATATAATATTCATGATTTATTGCCAAAATATTTATCATAATATATGAGAGATGAATTAAAGTTATAAAATGCAATATATGTAGGAACTATTAAACATTTTCTTGTGTAATAGTACATTTTTAACAATTTCTATTTATTAATATTTTTAAACAATGTTTCTCGCTAAAAAAAAGGTAATATTTTGAACCAATGTTTCACGCTAAGAAAATAGTATTATTATATGAAAAAATAACGTTTCTTTAATAGAATATTATTATAAATACTAAAGTCATAATTTGAGAACATATAATTTACATGGAAAAAAATATAAAATATTAGGGTGTGCGATTTTTCTTAACGCATGGCTAACCATATAAAATAATAATTGGGCCAATTTTTTTCAAAACTTATGTTAACAATTATGTCATTAAAAACATGTGTATATAAATTTGAATATGTATTTTATTAATCTATAAATCTCTAAATATATTCAATCAAATCATCAGCTTTACATACAATGTTCATGTAAATCAACTGATGTCTATTACTTGAATGACAACGATTTATATATTTATAGACATCAGTTCATGTTTTTATTTATAATAAAATAATGGGCAATGACTCATGTAATAATTGTTAGGAATAAAAGATGTCCATAAAAAAACTATACTATAAAAAACAAAACAAAAAAAACTTTATATTATAAATTTTGAAAGACTTCTTTGTACACTACATTTGAAGTAGAGGTCTTATCAACACCATCATTGTTGGAAATTAAAATTTTCAGACCACTACGACTTGTGACTCGTGAAACGGCTACATACAACTGACCATGACTAAAAACTGGTTTTTTCAAAAATAAACCTACACGATTTAATGATTGGCCTTGGCTTTTATTTATGGTCATTGCATAGGAAACTATGACAGGAAATTGCCTTCTTTGAAACTTGAATGGCAACCTTGGATCTGCCGGTGTGAGTGACATTCTTGGAATCAAAACCTTGTTCCCTGCATTTTGTCCGGTGAGAACTTTTGCTTCCAATACATGATTGCCAAGCCGTGTAATAACCAATCTAGTGCCATTGCACAGACCATTTGCATGATCTATATTCCTCAAAAGCATGACTGGAGTTCCTACCTTCAAATATAGCTCATGATTTGGTACACCAGAACATTTAAGGCTATTTAAGAACTCAGGCGTGTGTACATCTTGCAAAATGGACTCATTTGAATCTGCTCTGCATGTACTGTCTGAACTTAGATAAGCTCGACCTTCACATTGATTCAAAGAAACCATGTATTGGTTTATTGACTCAACTACATCCAAAGTTGGAGCAAGAATTGCTCGTTCTTGTAAGTAGCATGTGGTATCTGCAAATCTGCTATCAATAGAATAGATATAATCGACAATTGCTGCAATAGGGTCCCCTGAATATTTAAGCAAAATATCATTTGGAAGATCAATATTTGCTTCTCCATCATTAGGACCTCCTTGTGTCCCATCTCCTATGCTTGCAATCCACTTGGAAAACTGCTCTAATTGAATCAGTTCATCATTCGTGTTTGCATTCTGAAGTCTCATATTTTTGGTTAATCTCAGCACAGTGCAAGTTTTCCAAAGGTATGACGAATTGATTGTTGCATGTACAATATCCTGTCTGCTACCTTTCGGAATAACCGGTAAAATTTGACGGAAGTCTCCACCAAACACAATAGTTTTACCTCCGAATGGCAATTCAAAGCTTCGTGGATTGCAACAACGCATAATGTCACGCAAGCTCCTATCCAAGGCTTCAAAACAGTATTTGTGCATCATTGGAGCCTCATCCCAAATTATTAGTTTGGCTTCTATAATTAGCTCAGCAAGTGGACTTCTTTGATTTATATTGCAAGTAGATTCTTCATTAGGGTTGATTGGAATTTTGAACCGTGAATGTGCAGTTCTTCCTCCAGGCAGCAAAAGTGATGCAATTCCACTTGAAGCCACATTTATGACAATTTCTCCTTTTGATCGTAATGCAGCTGACAACCCTTTCCAAACAAAAGTTTTTCCAGTGCCTCCATATCCATATACAAAAAACATACCACCTCTATTCGACTCGACTGCATGTAAGACTTTATCATGGACACATAGTTGTTCTTCTGTACACCTACTTAAGAAATCTTTGTACTCTTCTTGTAGACCTTCACGATCATATCGTAACTCATCATTGATCAATCTATTTTGATTATTTTGAAAGAAGTCTGCACTTGGAAATGGCATTGAGTGAAATTCTTTCAAACTCTTACCAAGGCTCCTCAACAATTTCTCTATCTCAACCAAAGCATAACCTTTGATTTCATCCTCATTTAGTGTCAACTCTGCCATTTTGATAGTAAAATACATATAATCAAGATAAAGTATAATATGTATTATTTGAAGTATATATGAAATAAAACTATTGTATTTAATCAATATTGTATACCTGGATGTTGTAACAATGCTCTTTGATTGTATAGAATATCATCTGATAGGCATGACCAACAACTATTCCAAACATCTTCTGGTCTCGCAAGTGTATTGGATGACAATAAGGTAGCGAAAAGATTTCTCAAAGAGTTTGTTGAAGCCCAATGACTGGCCTCAATGATTCCATCAATGTATTCTTTGTCATCATCTATCAGTCCCAAGGCATAGCAAGCATCTCGAAAAGTAGCATACTGAACTCCATTAATGCATCTTATTTCCTCGTAACATGTTGGTCCACGAACAACATTCAGTAGACATCTGAGGTAATACATCTCTCCAGAACCAGGAGGCACATAGAAGATCCTTCCAATTGCGTATCTCATCTTTCTTGGCATCCATTCTCGAGTAGCTTGCTTCCAAACAAATTTTGTTGGAAATTCAGCATAAGTAAGTTCTCTTGCTTCGGGATATTTTTTATTTGCTTCCATCCAAGCCAAAAACATGCTTTGGTTTACAGTAGGCCGATCAAGGACAACATCTATTGGATCTGAATCAGAAAATATTATACTTTGTTCACCGGGAAGATGAAAGCTCAAGCGTTCAACTGCAGGATCCCTATAATGAATTTCAAAACCGAAAACTCTCCAAGCTACTTCACATGGTGAAATGTATCTACAATCATAATACATCTTGACTTCATCACAATCTCTTTGCCCTTCTTCATTTCCTGCACTTTGATAAAAAGATGCAGTAACACGATCATGTCATTTGTTTATATATTTGAACAGATACTTGATTGATCGTGACTGATTACACCATTCAACATTAATATGTGCACCATACTTCTCAAGCAAATGTTGATTATGTGGTACAACATATCTGTTATCCAAAGTGATGCCATTTTTAACAACAAATCTACCATCGTTGCGACGTCTGTATACTGGATATCCATCTTCATCAACTGATGTAAACTCAACAAATTTCTTTGGAAAATGCTTTGTACAACGACCATTAGACATGCACGGGGAACTTTTTTGGGCAGTACCACAAGGACCATGCATCATAAAGTCTTGTACTAACTGATAGTAATTTGGATCCTTTTCTTTATCTGGTATTTCTGCTGAAATTATTCTATCAATGTCTTCAGCTGCAGGATGTTTTTCTTCTTTACTTAAGAAGAGTAGGATATGAGCATGTGGTAATCCACGCTTTTGAAACTCAACAGTATAAACCACTGTAAAATGTGAACAAAATTAATTCAGATTTTTATTATATAAAATGATTTATATATATATATATAATGATAAATATAGAATGTATAAAAAATGTTCAAAGAAGTACCTGCTTTTACTGTTCCAAATATTTTATTACTCCGCAAATCTTTAATTAAACTGTCCAATTTCATCTTGAATACACGAGCAATGATATCAGGACGATCTTCTGCTTTCAAACCCCGTCTTTCAACATATCTTACAATTTCTGGCCATTTAGGGTTACATGTGAACGTGATGAACAAATCTGGATATCCTGCCCATCTGCAAATGGCCATTGCATCTTGATAATTCTGAATCATATATCGAGCACCACCAGTGAATGATGAAGGCAATATAACACGTTTCCCATGTTTAGTTGGATCCGTTTCACCCCTTGTAAGTGCATCTTCTAAGCCTTTATACATGCTTGCACGCAATTGTTTTTGATGTGTGCGCACATATGTCAGCCTATTTGACTCAATCATTGTATATGCATCAACAACAAACTGTTGAAACAATCTCTTAGACAACATAATGTTTGATGGCTCATTTTGTCTCTCATGCAACCGATAAGCGAAGAACTCTCTGCAACTTACTCTTTTCCGTCCCCCCCTTGAGGAACCTAACGATTCCGAATATGGAATGTCTTCTCTATACCCATCTTCACCATAGGGAAACAATAGTGGATACTGCAAACCAAGATAAGAAGCATGTAGCTCATTTATGCGCTTTAATTGTCCTGATTGTTTTTCAATAATTATATCTCTATCTCCAATAGATTCATCTAAATCTCCAACAATCAATGCTGAAACCTCTGAAACAGATGGAAGATTATATCTTCTTGCATCATTTCCTCTTCTTCCGATAAGTCTTAGCTTCATATCCGATGTGTCAATTTCCAAATATTTATCTCTTGCCATCCTAAATGACTTGACCAATACATTATTCTCATCCAACATTCCCTTAATTTCTGCTACAATCTCGGCGTGCAATTTATTTATGTCATTCCGTTGACTACAAAATAGAATCAGCATAAAAAATATAATTAGTAAATTATAATTAAAAATAAATGTATGTCAATTTAATTACTAAAAACTAACCTTATAGACTGTATCCTATTTGAAACTTCATTCTCTGTGTCATAGATATACAACTGTGCAAATTTCGGAATGGATCCTTCTGGAGGTAGCAAACTTCCAATCAAATGATAATTTTGGCCATGCAATCGGAAGACAGGTGGAGATTTTCCCTTATTTAGACTTGAATCTATTTTTCCTCCCATTGATGTAAAACAGAACATGCTATTATAGGAACGAATGTTCTCTAAAAAGTGTTTGCTCTTCGCATCATTAGCAAAAATCAAATTATCCAAAACTTTGGGAGGCTCTTTCATTCGTGGAAGTTGGACTTTCCCACTCATGCAACAAAGCGAGTACTTAGGATTTTGGGCCTTGTAACTTTTGTTTAACCGTTCTTCATACCAAAAGAATGCTCCACAAAATAGACATAGATGTATTGGATCACCGAAATCCCAATATTCTACAAAAATATATATTTCAGTAAATAAAATATCTACAATAGTATTTTTTTAATACAAAAGTATATTAAAACAATCAATTTTTACATGTTAACAAATTCTAAACACAAAATTAAATATTTCCTATAGAATTATTTCATATTAATCATAACATATCAAGTTAGTAGAGAAATTTTTTTTACTTGGGCAAAATTTAATAGAAATTAAAAGTAACATGTTAATCTTTTACTCGGGATAAGTTTAATAGAAATTGCGAATTGTTTTAGCGTTTGTTGTCAAAAAAATTAACCACCTTTAAACATATTTGCAATATAAATATGATTTTTAAAATTTTGCAATAAAATTCAACTTTTTTATTTGTAGTAAATTCGACATTCTCCAAAAAAAAAAAATTGTCGCTCATAATTATAATATGACAATATTTTTTCCAGAGACATATTATTAATTTAATTTCAGAATGTCGAATATGTGAGATTTTTATGGTGCATTGATCAGTTTTTCTATTGCCAAAAAGTTTAAAGCGTGGCTATTTTGCTAAAAAGCAAAATGATAGATTATTATTAATTACAACAATTTAAAAATCGTGTTAAAATTGAAAATTCATTCGCATATGGTCAATTTTTAGCAATTAACCCTTGTTTTTAAATTAATCATAATTACCATCATCCAAATTCATAATTTATGCTTCAACCATATTTGAACAATTAATTAGAAACCTAACCATTGAAATCTTGTAAACTTGTAGAGTTCGACCCATCAACACTAATTGGCTCGTCACTTGTCAAATCAATAATTGTTGACTGAGCAATGCTTGAAATGTGACCTCTTTGTGATTGCAAATCATTTGCGACTCCAGTTTGAAAATTATTGTGAAGAATAGATGCACCTGCATCAATGATTGCAAAAATAAATGTGTTTATTCATAAAATTTTAATTAACAAATTAGAGTATTGTAAGAAACAATGTAAATTGAAAGATGAATAAAATTACCGTTTGTTATATCACTTAAGGGTGATGGAGAGTGTAGAATAGATGGTCTTTGGAACGAAAATTGACTCGATGATTGAGAATGGCATGCTCGCAAATTAAAACGTCGTATTTTAGATGGTGGGAGATTCAAATTATCTGTTTGGAAAAGATAGAAATAATTAACTAATACAATATATATATATATATATATATAATTTTTGTAAATTTTTATTTCGTCAACACTATTTTAACATTGAGGGTGTAGAATCTCAAATTAATGCAAAAAATATACATGCATGTATAAATATTTTAACATACACACACAAAATTATGATACTCATTTTGCTATATAGATGACACATTTAAATATTTATATATACAAAATTTAATATAGCATACAAACAATAATAAAGTGAGTGGGATTTATGATGTTAATGACTAATCATTAAAATGATAAAATCAAATGTGTAATATTAAATATTTAATTGCATATTTAATCTCATAAATTTTTCTACGTACATTTCATTTAATTGAAAAAGTATAACACTAACTACAATTGAGACTATATTTTAAAATAAAAAATAAAAAAAAAATGAATTGGGCTTGGACTTATTAAATTCATTGGGAATATGTTTAACTTGACCCAATCTAACACATGAAAATTAAGCTCAATAATCAACTTTTAATGTTTCAATTTTTTTAAGTTTTTCAACGAAAATCTGAAAATCATTTTTCTCTTTTCTTTCATTGACTACTCAATTGGCGAGTTTACATTGCATCCTTGATGTAAGTAAAATTTAGACTATATTAGAATAAAAAATAAACAAAAAAATGAATTGGGCTTGAGCTTATTCAATATATTGGGAATATGTTTAGCTTGGCCCAAAATAATCATTCAAATTAAATAAAATAAACTTGGCCCAAATGCCCAATCCATTCAACCCATTATAGAATTAGGGTAGAGAGTTGGTAGCCAAAGAGCCGCAACTCATCTCCTCTCCTCTCCTCTCGACTGAGTGCGTCGACGATCCATCTGTAGCTCGATTTCTCAATTTTTTTTTAATCTAGATGGTGGATTTGTCATTTCCACCGTTAAAGCCGTCTGAAACTTTGTGAGATCGTCAATGATACAACCAAATTTTTTTCCACCGTATAGTTTTCTCATACTATCTATGGATCAATGCTTCTGCAGAGTTTTGTGTTGACGAAGACAACAAAGATGAGTATCCCTAAACCCTAATATCAACTTTCTCAATATATTTTTTCTACTTTAAATTCATATTAGTCGAGATAATTTCTTTTCTATTAGTTTCTTACAAAAATACTATTTAGTATATCACTATTAATGTTTTTTATCTATACAGATCTTCAGTACGGTTTTAAAGGAGTAGATCTGGACAATTGCATAACAGATATTGGTGTAGCTGAAGATGGCAAAGATAAGTACCCTTGTTCAGTATTTAAATATCAATTTTGTTATCTGTTTCTACATTAAACTCATAGTGTTTGCTTGCAAATAAGAGACGTATGTCAGTAAAAAAAAACTAATTTTTATACCTTACCGTCTATCATCATAAGCATAAATTTCAAAATCTAGGTTTTCTGCTAAAAAAATAAAAATGGCCATATATATCTTTCAAAAACAGGTCAGATATTATTTTCAATTAAGCTTTAAATTTACAGACTATTTTTGTTGTTATTGTCATCTCTGTGTCATATAATTTTTAGTAAAAATTAAATAAGAGCTTATATAGCTGCTAAAAAATGTAGTTTTCCCGAAAAATGAAAAAAAGGTAAGATATTGTTTTTCTGCTGAAAATTAAAATTTTATGAGTATTTTGGTTATTTTTATTACCTCTATGTAATTTATACTAAAATTCAATGAAGGGTTATATAGCTTGGTATAATTTTTTTTTCCATAAAAATAATTAAATTGCCCTTTTATAGCTTTTAAAACAGTCCACATATTGTTTTTAATAAAAATTAAAATTTATGGATTATTTTTGTTAGTTTTGTATATCTATGTCATTTATACTAAAAACTGAATTGGGTTTATATAGCTTTTAAAAATCTAAATTTTCGTGAAAAAAATGAAAATAGTTATATATAGCTTTTAAAGGAGGCCAGATATTATTTATAATTAAAATTTATATTTCAGAAGTATTTTTATTATATCTATGTCAACTATGCCTTTTATAAATTTGAAATACTATTTTTCTTGAAAAAATTGAAAATAGCTATATATAACTTTTAAAAGAGGTAAGATATTGTTTTTAATGAGAATTAAAATTTTGGAAGTATTTTTGTTATTTTTATTATCTCCATGTAATTTATACTAAATTTCAATGAATAGTTATATAGCTTGGTATAATCTTTTTTTTCCCTGAAACAAATAAAAATGACCTTGTATAGCTTTTAAAACAGTCCACATATTGCTTTTCTTATATTACTGATAAGCCAGTTTGAATCGAAAAGGCTAAATGGGTGTAATGTATGCAACTCTTGCAACTTTAGAGAATTTATATGCATTGGTGATGCATTGAGGTGGTGATTCTTGCCATTGTTTAATTTTGGACATGGCAGAGAACTCAAGATGTTTCACAGGAGATCAAAAGGGTGAGAGCTCAGATGGAAGAAAATGAGCAGGTGGCCATTCTCATGAGAGGGCTTCGAGGTCAGAATTTGAATGATACTCAGTCTCTTGATGATAATGTCAAGCTCCGTCTAGTTGAGGTTTGTTGTATGAATTTGAAGTTTATTTTAAATGAAAATTAAAATTTTGAATGTATTTTTGTGATTTTTATTATCTCTATGTAATTTATACTAAAATTCAATGAAGGGTATATAGCTTGGTATAATCTTTTTTTCCCTAAAAAAAATTAAAATTCCCTTTTATAGCTTTTAAAACAGTCCACATATTGTTTTTAATAAAAATTATCCATGTCATTTATACTAAAAACTGAATTGGGCATATATAGCTTTAAAAAATCTAAAATTTCCTGAAAAAAATGAAAATAGATATATATAGCTTTTAAAAGAGACCAAATATTATTTGTAATTAAAATTTATATTTATGTAGTATTTTTATTATATCTATGTCAATTATGGTTTTTATAAATTTTAAATATCTATTTTTCCTGAAAAATTTGAAAATGGCCATATATAACTGTTAAAAGAGGCTGGATATTGTTTTTAATTAAGTATTATCAATTTATGGAGAATTTTTTATTTTTGCTATCTTCTGTAGTATTAGCAGATTAAATCCCAAATCTAATCTTTGATGTTAAATATATTAATTTATTCATTTTTTATCACAGATTGAGAACTAAATGACAGAAAAATGCTTTAAAGCAACTAACAATGCTAAGAGGTGCAAGGTAAAAGGTATGTTATCAAACACAAAAAGTTTTTCAAGTTGTAGTACACACCTGTATTTGAAAGTTGATTTCTGCACTTATTGATAGTAGAACTACTATTTGTTAATCTGTTCATATTGGTGTTCCTGGAATATTTGAAATAAGCATGTGTAAGCATATGTTCCCAATGATGATATATAAATAAATGAAATAATATACAAATAAGACTTTAATAAAAGTATGTGAAATCTGAATGATACTCTTGTTGTGGATTGTTTTCTTTTCTGCAGTTCTTCCCAATAGAAGTACTTTCAATGATTTTCCTCATCTCTTTGCTGAAATATTTGAATTCTCTGCAATTGTTGATGATGATGCTATATGGATTTGAAACTTGAATGATGAACTTGATGGTGGAATGTTTGACCTTGAATGATTGCTTTTGATGAATGCTAAGATTGTTTTAGTTTTTCTGAGGACTATGAAATTTGATTATGATAGTTTTATGCTTGATATCTTATAGACCAACTTGCAGCAAAAAAAATGGAGGGAAAATATAGTTTTAGCTCAATATGGTTCTCCATACTTTTCTTCACCTACTCCATCAGTAGTAGTCCACTAACTATGTACATATATGGATGATTGTTGATATGCCTTGTAAACATGGACAACAATTAATGCTGCACAGTCCTTTTATTTCTTCTCCATGTGTTGACTCATTGACTATAGTTTAATTTATAGTTGTGTTTTTTTAATGTAACTATATCTTCTACTATCTGTGATATAATTTTATATTAATTATGAATTCTTGAAAGTATTTAATTATATCACTTATCTATTTATTTTAAAAATATATTATTTATTTAATTCAAAAAATATTTATAATACTTTATAATACTCAAACATTCCACCATCAATATCTTATACGGTGTGTATCAATTAGACTTTTATACAGAAAAGAGGTCATAATTACATGGATTCCTTTTTTTTGTGATTATAGTAAAATCTTTATTGGTTTTAACTTTTAATATTTGTTGTTGGTTTTGTGTACATACGTTTGAGTTAATTACTTTTTACCAACTTACTAATGTAGTTGATGGGGAAAACATAAGTTAACTTCTTTTTTTTGTAGTGTTAATAATTATACCTAGAAAAAATGCAAATGCTTGGAGTTAAACAAAAAAGGTAAAAATAGCATTAGGATGTCCATAGACTGAATTACAATATTAATCCTCAAATCTTTCCACTTACATAAGCAAAATACTACATAATCAGATTTGAGGGAATAAGTTATAGAAGTTCGGACACTTCACTTGTACAAAAACATAAAGCCCAGTCAAGCTATAATTTGACAAAAACAAAAACACTTAAAAGACTTAAAAATCTTTCGTCTAATCTTTCTCCTTCTTGATCGAAACCTTGGTTGGCTTTGCTGCAGAATTGAGAACCTTAGTTGTCTTTCCTGCTTTAGCTGCAGAATTGAGAACCTTGGGTTTCTTTGGTGGTTTAGTTGCAGAAAATTCATCAAACAAACTCCTCTTTAGTGACCCATCATCAATCCACTCAATTCCAACGTCCACCATTGATTGAGAATCAATAGGAGTATTTTCAGTTGCCTTGGTTTGACTTTGATTAGCTATATCTTCACCCTCCTTAGGTGCACCTTCATCCAACTTATCTTCATCCAGCATATCCATCACAATGTTACTCTCCAGAATGCTAATGGAATCAGATTCTTGGTTGTCAAAGTTGTTGGTAGCATATGCAGAAACAATATTAGGATCAGCTGTTAGTTTTGATACACTGTAAGAAACTTTGTACATCCTGTTGTCTGCAACTGGAACATTAATTTTGAACAAAAATTTCTTTCCTTTGAGGGCTTGGAGGATCTCTTTTGGCATATAATGACTATCAACCACCTGTAGAGGAAATTTATGAAATCCATCAATATCATATAAGGCAATATCATATGAGTTGTACTTATTAATCAAAATATACCTCCGAGTTATCCATGTTGAGTTCTGCAGCAGTTTTTCCAACTACTTGCATACACTCTCTATCCCATAATATAAATGGTGAACTTCCTGTGTCATCTCCAACATGTATTATCAACTTATACTTGATATTTCCAGCTTGATCGTATCTGTTACACTTCTTACAGTAGAACCGATGGTCTGCTATCATCATTTTCTTATGACACTTCTTGCACGATATGTAGAACCACCCCTCAGCCTCATCAATTTGAACTACATATCCACAGACCCAAAAGCAGCCACTCTATCCAAACAACACATTAAATCAATACTTTAGTAATAAAAATGTAAACTTAACTACTGAAGTTTAGATTATAAGATTCAATGATGTAATAACCTGAACTTCATCAGTTAGTTCTTGTATAGTTTTTAGAGAACTAACTCCAGTTGAAAGCTCTTCATTGATATTAGAGTTCGTTCCTTGTGAAGTGCTACTTATAATAGAAGTACTTAAGCTGGAATCAATAAGAAGTCTTTACAGCAAAAAAGTCCATTAGTTGTGATATTACATTTAAAATATATATATCTAAACATTTTACTCATATACCTTTGCTTGAATTCAGTAACTTCAGGTGCATCACTATTCAAAACAATTTTGGTCACATGGTAAGCATTAGAGACCTTAATCATTCCTGTTAAAAATTAAAATTAGAATAAACTTGGCAACTGAATGTGTGATTGATATATACAGAAACTTATTTCAGCCTATATGCATTATGTCCTACCATTTGTTGGATACTTACCTTGGAACACACTTGGCCTACACATCTGTAGGATAATGATATTAAGTTCTTCCTTTTGTTCATTAAGTTGGTTGATGCATTCATCGATATATTCCTCCCATAGTGAGCAGCAAAGTCTCTTCCCCCTTCATATCATGTGATACAATTTAATGGTCAGCTAAAATAATTGGAAAATATATAGAACAAAAAAGAGTGTACGCAAGTCTTTTTTTACTCAGTGTCTTCTAGAATCATATCCATAACACGTTTTTTAGATCCAGTAGTCACTTCCCTTGGCTCACTTCTTTGCTTGAGTATTCCAATAACATCTGTGATACATTTATAACATGAGTTGTTAGCTATTACATTATAATATAAAGAACCAAAAGAAAATAAAAAAAACTATAACTTACCAAAGGGTACAGCATCTGCAATGTTCTCCATGGATAGAACCTCATCAAATGTTTTGAAAGAGTAAATGGACTTTGGAAAGTTTTCATTTTCATCTTCAAATTCCTTACGTACATGTGTTCCACCCATGATTGTGGCTTTATACTTGTGTGTTGTTGTTCTGTACTTCGAGGTATTGTGTGCAACAGCGAAGTTCTTTAAAGCATACAACAAACCTTCTTCAAACTTATCCTTGAATAAGTGTATTGATGAACGTGGAACTGTTGCTTGAAACCTTACACCCTGCAGGGATAAAAAAAGGCTTACACATGCACTTTTGTTCCTGTTTTTTACATATATATAATTATTTAGTACATGTATATCATGAAAAATGCACTCGAATGTAGCTAATTCATTTCTATTGTTTGATGAAGGGACACCATAGCAGCGAATTAGTCTGGCTTTAATAGCTGTTGAGGTATGTGTTGGTCGCAAATCGTTGAATACGGACCACATTGCCATTGTCGTGAGAGCAGCAACCTTGAAGCAGCCTTCAATCTGCAGATTCAAAGAATTCCGAAATGCTAAGTTAGTAAATGCTCCAAATTCATATTTAAAGTAAATGCAGATTTGTAATCATTGTATATATATGGATGAGAAAGCAGAACATGAAGTATTCTATATATAAATGCTCAAAACAGTATTGTTGTGGAATGTAAATGTGTAAGCAGGAAAATTGAATTACCAATCTAGAGTTGTGAAATGTTGATTTTTTGTGAGAGATGAGTAGGAATGGGAGAGTAGTAAATGTAAATTGAATCTTGGTTATATAGATTATACTATACTTAAATGGCTCCAAAATGAAATATTTGAATTTGAAATGGTTTAGTGAGGATTGGCTCTGAAATTTAGGTGTAGTTGGTGAAAGAAGAATGGCTATGCTTACTTGTTTGACATACCATCATGTTCTAATTGGGCAGTCATTTTGAATTTTTTTATTTTTTATTTTTTCATGCATGCATGCATTGGAAACACATTTGGGCGGGACATTTGGGAGGGAATGATAGCTAGACAACTTTGTTTTAGTATATAAGTATAGATTGCTGAAGGGGGCAAAGGGTACTTTATATTATATCTATTTGAATCTTTTTTCTTTCTTTTGTTGCATTTTGAATTTAACAAATGTATATATTAATTAATTATATATATACTCGAATAGAATTTGTCACACTTAATACATAGTGACATTTTTTGGTTGGGTGACGAATTTGACAGGATGAATTGGTTTTATGAATTTGAACAAGAAGTCCGGGAGTACGAGTTGGATCAGTTTGGAGTTGTGAATAATGCTGTTTATTCCAACTATGGTGAATATGGTAATTTTTTTAATTATTATTATTATTATTAGACAAAAAACGACACATCTATAATAAGTCTTATATCACACGTACACACACACTCATATATATATATATATATAGTTTATTATATATGCATGTGAAAACATATGTTTGATTAAGTTATCTTGAATATTATACACCCACTTGTCTCTCCTATAATAAATGTGATATTTATATAAATTATAATCGAACAATTTTGGATACAAAAATTATTCGTATTAGTGTAATTATTATTCATGATTTTATTTGTGTATAAATAAGTGTATATCTATCACACGCACACAATAGTGACAACAAGAAAACACAATTAAATATTGAATGATTTTATTACTCGTGATTGAACAGGTACGTACAAACTCCTTGATGAGATCGGTTTTGATGCCGATACAAAGTTAGCTATATCAGAATTGTCAATCAAATATTTTTTACCTTTAAAGGTATCAAATTAATTTTTTTAGTTCATTCCATATACGTATATTATATATATACATATATAAATATAGAATTTGATTTAAATGAGGAGTATGCTTCACGTGTATACGTAAAAATTGATTTGCATATTTACTGTATTTTTAGTACTTTTTTTACTATATTTTGGTGTTGCTTTTTAAAAATATTTTTTAATGATTTTTTTTTTATTATATTTCAATGCTAGTTATTTTAATATCAAAATATAATAAGAAAAGTATTAAAATTGCAATAAATGAGCTGATTTTTTACGTTTGCAGACGAAGGCATGGTCCGCATTATAACTAACCCCAATACACACACTATATATGGGGGTGCATGGGAGGAGTACTTAATTACATTTTAATAACAAATTAAACGTTTGAGATTGTTGACACTTTTGTTCCAACTTTTTTTCTTTTTATAAAAAGTTACATATTGATACCCAATATTTACTTTATCTAACAAATCTAGTAAGAGAGAAAAATTTCAAATTCAGTACAAATCTGACGTGACTTGCCCAAATCGAGGAGATTAATATATATCTAACTAAAATATACATAAATCCATTGATTTCGTTAAAACCATATTAGATTTTGGAATAGCCAGAAATTTGAACTCTTACTATATTTGTTAGCTAGATTATATCAACATTGTGTATGATCAATATGTAATTTTTAAGACTTTTTTTTTTCACTCACACACCCGATTTATGGTATTATGTAGATTCAAATTCATGGCCTTTGATCTCCAAACAACATTACTCCACTATTAGGTCATCCCCACCTGGACTATGTAATTTTTGAGACTTAAAAACAAAAATATTAGCGATAGCGACTCTAAACATTTGGTATTAGATTGTGATTAACCTTATATATAATTATTGCTTCTAATTTCATGTATAAAATTTACAAACGCAACTTTTTGTGTACATATAATAAAATGGGTAGTTTCATGTTAGACCACCTGAAATATCAAATTCATCAAATGGTTATCATTCCTGGCTTTAGATCTGGACTCAATTCATACATTACTATAATTATGTATGAAATACAAATCGAATCCGAATATGAATAGTGTCACGACAGATTTGAATTGTTAAACAGTCTAACACAATTTTTATATGATAATAAAATACGCAACAAGGTAGGCTCTGTATGTATCTGACGTTTTTTTTTTTTTTTTATTGTGAATAGAGGAAGGATAGATTTTTGCTAAAAGTGAGGATATATGACTATTCTGCCACTCGATTGTTTACTGAGGACCATTTTGTGAAGCTACCAAATCATGAGGTTCGTATTCTTTCTCTCTCATAATGTTTGTGAACTCGAATTGGACTTTTAACATTTTTGAGAAGATTAAATTCGATTATTTTCCTAGTTTAATTTAAATAATAGGATTGCTAGCTCTTAATTATAGGATTAAGGTAAAATTATTTTGTTGTCCCTTTCCACTCCCAAAACATGAATCCTTCAATATATTCAGAACTACTATCAATTAAATTACTAATAAATTAAATATTGTCTACAAAAAGATGAAAACGATGCAAAATGATAAATCAGCAATAGGTCGAAAAAAGCATTTACTGGTTATTGCAATCACATGTATTGTCCTGATCAATGACCTTAATTTTGCTTACTTATTATTTAAAACAATATGTATTAATGAAGATAAATAATCCTTAACCTACAGACTTACAGTGTCCAGGTGGACTTAAAATTTTCTTCTTCTTTTTAAGTCCAAATTTTAGAAACTAATCTTTTATTCAATATTTTTACTTTTTACATAATTATATACACATACATATTAATCTACATCAACCACACCATTCAAAAGCATACCATACCACTTGTGACCCATAACAATAAAAGAGGCACATTTGTGTGAGATCGTTTAACGGATCTCTCTTACGTTAGACGAATCTCTATTTAACCCATGAGGTGATCCCCTCCTCTTTTTCTTTTCTTTTTGATTTTTCTTTTTTTAGTGGCCCCCCTCCCCCTCCCCCTCCCCCTCCCCGGCCACCTCTTTTTCTTTTCTTTTTAGTTTTTTCTTCCGACTTTCTAATTTCTTTGATCATTTTTTTGTTTTTTTTACAAATATATATTTAATTTTTGAATTAATGTAATTTTTTAATCCAACGTCTCGCTCAATGCACTTGCCCGACGCTAATGCGTGGGCTCGTGCACTGCGCTCGATAACTAAATTTGTTGAAAAAATATACTCTAAAATGGAATTAGTGAACCATAAAATTAAATTGAATTAATTTAATTTTTTATCCAATGTTTCACGCAATGCATTCACCCGAACGCTAACATGTGGGCTCGTGCATTGTGCTCATATAAAATAGTAATTTTTAAAAAAATACAGAACAAAACGTAAAGAAATGAAAAGAAACGAAAAAATGAAGAAAAAAGAAAAAAGAGAGAAGCTGCCAGAAATAGAAAAAAATTAGTAGTCATCGGCTCATCGCCTTGGCGACTGAAGCTGGACGTGGATTTTAGGCGATTTAAATTTTATTTAACCCGTCTAATATAAGATACCCATTAAACAGTTTAACATAAGTTTTTGTCACAATAAAATTAGGCCGTATCACTCCACTCAAGTCCTCAACATGTAGATCTTAATTGATTAATTAATTAATTAGTGAATAAATAAAACTGGTTATTAGCAAAAAGAAAAAAAAAAGTTTGACTTATTCAATATAAAAACCGAAATTATGTAATTAATTAATCGTTTTGCTCTCTCTCTCTCTCTCTCTCTCTACATGCAGACTATTATAAGGGCTACGGCTACTTTGGTGCTACTAGATGAGAGGCTACGTCCATCTCGTATCACACCATCCATGATATCCAAATTCAACAAATTTCTTCTCTCACACAAAAACAACTGATGATCGATCAACACACACACACTGTGTGTGTGCGCATGTGCGTTTACTTTGGGCGAGCTAGCTCAAATATATAAATATATATAAATAAATCTGATGATGGATGGGTTGAATGAGTTTGAACAGCTTGTTGGATCGTGTAATCCTTCAAGTAATTAAATACTGAATTTATACGTGTATTCATAACTTTTTCTTCATCTTCTTTCATTCAGTTAGATTCTCATTGTCGTGACCGTGCTCGAAATCTTAGGAGTCGCTTAGTTCAAATTAAGTAATGACAATCACAATGGATATCATTGAAGGGTCAATCACAATGGGAATGTTGATTGCATTGTTGTAGCTTAGTTCAATTATGGAAGGGAAAATGGTCAAATACACCCTTTATGTTTACTCTTAGGATCAAGCTCTTTAAGTATTTTTAAGTACAAATAAGCCCTTAATGTTATGTATTTTTAACATACAAACCCCTCTTTACTATTTTCACTCCACAACAAGTTTGTGCCAAAGTTTCTTCTATATTTTAAATTCATTCAAAACATTAACACTAAGAATTAATTCATTAGAATTTATAATATCATCTATTTATATTTAAACATTTTCTCATTTATCTATATCTTGTTTTATAAAAATATATACATTTATTATTATGGATTACAAAAAAATAAATAATAGAATATTTCGGACACTATTTTTTAATAATTTTATACATTTTGTTTATCTTAAATTATTTAACATTACTATTGCCACATGTAATTTCTATATTTAAATTAAATTGTGATTTCATTGAAATAAATTTTTTTATCAGCAATAAAATGCAACTACATCATTCTTTCTACAATATTCATCACGCCACTTTCATTTC
The DNA here is from genome assembly GCA_026008535.1 of Perilla frutescens. Taxonomy (NCBI): domain Eukaryota; kingdom Viridiplantae; phylum Streptophyta; class Magnoliopsida; order Lamiales; family Lamiaceae; genus Perilla; species Perilla frutescens. The sequence goes on from BRKX01000002.1 coordinate 23,626,973, forward strand.
GTTGCACGTTTCAATTAAACTAATTACTATGCCTTTTGGTTTGATCATCTGCCAATTATGTGTATATCTCTTTTCATTAATTTTAAAGATATTTTTGTTGAATGATGGAGAGTATTTTATGAGAAATAGTACGTTGCATATATATAAAAAAATGTTACGCATTTTCAAATTAGAACAAGATATGCATTCAAAATATAAATTGGTCCATATTGAAAATAATGTTATATGGTAATGAATACATGCAAAAATAATATTAATGCAGCTACCGATTTTATTCTTGAAAAATAATTTTATTTTGATTAAATCATTTAATCCACAATCGAGGTAGAATTTTGAGTTGTTTAAACTACAATTTAATTTAAATACAAAAATTAAATATTGTAATAGTGTTGCAAAAAAAAAATGAACAAAATGTATAAAGTTACTATAAAACGAGTGTCCTGAATATTCTATTATTTATTTTTTTCACGATTATAATAAATGTATTTTTATAAAATATAATATAAATAAATGAGATTTGAAATTCTAATTAATTAATTCTTGTTGTTAATGCTTTATCTGAATTTAAAATATAGAAGAAAAATTGATACAAACTTGTCTTGGAGTGGAAATAGTAAGGGGGCATCTATGTCAATAATACCCAACATTAAGGATTTATATGTACCTAAAAATACTTGAAGGGCTTATTTGATCCTAGGGTTAAACATCAAGGGTGTATTTGACCCTTTTTCCCATTATGGAATGATTGTTATTGTGATAGATGATGATTGGTTCGTTTCAAATTCATTAATGGTTATTATTATTATTATTATTATTATTATTATTATTATTATTATTATTATTATTATTATTATTATTAACAACAACAATAATAAATAAATAAATAATTTAAATAATAATATAATAATAACATTAATAAATAAATAAATTAATTATTAATAATAATAAATAAATAAATAACAACAACAACAATAAATAATAGAAAAATAAAAAATATATAAATAATAATAATAACATTAATAAAGAAGTATCAAAATTAATTAATATCAATAATTAATAATAACAATAACAATAAATAAATAAATAACAACAAAACCAATAAATAAAAAATAATATTAATAATATTAATAACTAATTTTTTATTTAATAATAATAATAAATAACAAAATTAATAATAATAATAATAATAATAATAAATAACAACAAAAAAACAATAAATAATAAAAATAAATAAAAAATAATATAAATAATATTAATAACATTAATAAATAAATATCAAAATTAATTAATAAAAATAAATATATTATTATTATTATAAACAATGATAATAATAAATAACAAAGTAATTATTAATATTAATATTTACAATAAATAAATAATATAATAATAATAATATTAAATATTAATAATATTATTATTATAATAAATAACATCGACAACAACAACAACAACAACAACAACAACAACAACAACAACAACAACAACAATAACAACAACCATGATGGTGATGATTGAGGAGTGTGATTAAAGGGGGTGGAGTAGTTAATCAATCTAAAGGAATGATTAACTTATTTTGATTCCCATTACCTTATACCAAGCATAAAGAATGAGAATGGATCCCCTTCTATTCCCATTACCTACCCTGATTACCCCCTTACCAAGCGCCCCCTCAATATATATAATCTTCAAATTAACTTAAAACTTCTTTTCGGTTGATTCTCTTTTTCTTTCCTTGTCTACTTCAGTAGGCTGCAACTCTTTGATTGATTGATCTCGCATTAGCTCCCAATATTTCTCTTCGCTTCTTAATTTATTGAATATATGTTCTTTCCTCCCGTCTGGCTTTTATAAATATTTGACTCTTTAGACAATGTTTGGTATACTGGTACGGATATACCCACATTAATAAAATCTGGATTGCTTTGAAAATAATTGCGTATTAACTATTTTAATTATGTGTTTGGTTATTAAGATAAATATACTAAGATTATTTCACACATCTGTTTGGTACATTGTTTTATTTGGTAGACTAACTTCTGGAATGAGTAAATTAGTTTAGGTAATGTTTGGTAGCCTAGATAAAGGCATATATACTAAGATTGCTATGCCAGAAACTGTAACCGAGGGGGGGTGTCGGATACATTGTCCAGCCGAATCAGTAAATTACACCCCGGGCCTCGCGTTAGGACCGGGCCTCGCGTGAACGAGCAATGGCTACCAAACACACGGTTCTTGCTGGATACCTTTACTAATATGTCTTTATCCAGGCTACCAAACATTGTCTTAGTTGATATGCACATGTTAATTTAATTTGGTAATGATGAAAACGATTGTACGTATATGTTAGACGTTGTTTGAGATTACAAGCATTAACTAAAGTATGCATGCCTAAGTAATTTACGATTGCGCTCAAATCTAGCTATAAAAATATATAGATGTCAAATGAAAAGCTAACTATTGTAGCTAGTGCAATCTAAAAAGTACAACTCATGACTAGAGCATCCTCAATGGTGTACCCAAATTTGGATACATAACTTCGTTATGTCACCACCACGTCAAAAGAGTTATGTACCAATTTTTTTAAATACATATTTGTTGAAATTGGCCCACTTGCCTTTTCTGTCCCAAATTTGCTTCCCATCTCATTTATTCTTTTTCTGGCCCAAGCCCAAAGACCCTAAACCCTAGCCCATAACCCGGATCCCCCTTAATTAACACTAACCCTAATTTGCTTTTCCAAAGCAGATCCACCTCCTATAACAATCTCGATCCTTTTTCTTCATCAGAAAGACTCACATCTGATCCCTAACCCTAATCCTAAAATCAGCTGCTCTCCCTGCAAAGCTGCATGACTTCTCTGTTTCTCCGGCCGGATTCCTGATTGGCCCATGAGTTGAGAAGGTTGTGTAGTTCTGATTTGAGCTAGCTTGTGAGAGCTTCGTGGGCAATCGTTTCACCGTCCCCTTCCTGGTCTGGGTTTGTTTTAATCGTCGGAGCCATCATTGCCGCCGCCAGTGGGAAAATCTGAGCCTCTTGTGCCTTAGAGCAAATTTTCCCACCTCTGATTCTTTGCCTTCTCTCAGATCTTTTGTTTTCTTTAAGTTGCTCTGTTCAGAGTGGCAGATCATAGATCTTTATCTCTATATGCTTGATTTAACTTGTGTTTGTCTTCGTGTGTGCAGATCTACTTCTGTCTGGCCTAGCCTGTGAAGAAGCATCATAGATTCTCCAGATCTACTAGTCTGAGGCTTCTCCTGTTTGAAGAACTATTTGATTTGAAGACTTAAAAGTTTTCTAGCTGCTTGAGCAGCAGTGAGAGGAACCGCAAGGGGTAGGAAAGCAAGAAGTGAACCCCAAGCCAGGCCGATACCACAACAGTGGTATCAGAGTCACGGTGACCTGGCCAGGGGCACTCTCCTGCCTCCATCCATCTCACCCCGCCGCCGGTAAGGGCCGTGCCTATTCGCCTCCGTCGGGCTCCGAAAAGGTAAGACTGGCCTCTTCCCTATTTGGGAGAGTCGGCTCTGGTATATCTCTCAAACCCTAATCTCTGTGTGGTATCTTGCGATCCTGCTACATTTCTTTGCTTCCGCTTTACTTCTGTCTGGGATCACCTTGGTATTCAAAACCACTCTCAATTCCTGCTTACGGTCCGGATCGTCTGGTCTCCTCTGTGGGTTTTCTCGTGCGAGTTGCCCGGATAGCAAAATTGAGTAAGGTGCTCCAGAAGGGGTTTTGAGGGGTTATCTATCTGTTGTTGTGATCTCTGTGTAATTTTATGTCTTTGGCTAATTATCTGCCTGGTTTTTTGTGGATTTTGCCTGCCTGATTCCTCGTTTTTTGTTGGAATCTGTGTGGAACTCTAAGAAGTTAGAGTTTTCTGTGACTGACTCATTTTAGAGTCAGTAGCTCAACTGAAAATAAGTTTTGGGGTTGTCCTGAGTGATCCCCTGCTCCACAGAGTCAGTAGCACTATATCCCCCGGGTGCATTTGTTTCAGTGCCTGTGGAGGTCTCCTCCTGTGTTTGAGTGGTAATTTGGCTGTTTAAAGTGCTGCTGCTGTGTTGTTTGAGGTGGATTTAGTGTTTTCTGCTACCTCTGTGTCTGGTGTAATCATGAATACTTTGAATGCTGCTTTTTTTAATGGAAAAGATGATTTTGGTGACTGGCAAACTAGAGTTGAATGTATTTTAACTAAAGAAAAAATCTAAGAAGCCATTTTTTGAAAGGATTGATGAATCTGAAATAGATAAAAGCTTACTAGAAATGAATGCTAGTGCTAGGGCCACTATCCTGTTAAATTTGAGTAGTGTTGTGGTCAGAAAAGTGTCACATCACCGTTGTGCTAAAGATTTGTGGGACAATTTGACTTCTCTGTATGTTACAACATCTGAAGAGTCTGCTTATTCTCTTCAAAATCAAATCATGACTTTTCAAATGGATTATGCAAAAGATATTGACTCTAATATGGAAGATTTTAATAAACTTCTTAAGGACCTAAAACTTGCTGGTGATCATACACTTGAAAAATATGCTCCCAAAATTTTACTTGGTGCCATCCCTGAGTTCTTTTCTGAAGTAAAATCTGCTTTGAAATATGGAGGTTCAAAAGTAACTTGTGAAATGATTGTGTCTGGGCTAAAAGCAAAAGAAAATGAGATTAAAAAATGAGTTCTAAGCCCATGCAGAATGAAATCCTGTATGTCAACAGGAACACTAATAGAAGACCCTTTATTGGGTATAATCCTGAAAATCATAGTGTTCTAGCTGCTGAAAGACATAAGAGGGAAATGAACTTAGAGAAAGCCCAAAATTTTGCTCATAATCATCCCCCATGCTGCTAGAAACCAAAACCTTGCTCAGAATTTTGCTCAAAGTTCATCTCATCATGCTGCCAGAAACCAAAGCTTTGCCCAAAACTTTGCCCAACATCATCAAAACCAGAATTCTGATTTGAAACCTAGGAAAACTTGTTGGAACTGTGGGAAACCTGGCCATTTTTCAAACAGGTGCAATAACCTAAAAAGAACAAAGGGTTTGTGAATAATCATGCTAATAATGTGATGCATTATGATCATCAAGCTAATAATGTATATAAAGATGAGGATTATGAGTATCATGATGGTGATGGTGTCTATATGGTTCACAATGCATATGATTTTCAATTCATAAACTTCACCAATGTTGTTTCCAAAAATGTGCATGAAACTGAGTGGTTAATAGATTCTGGTTGCACCTTTCATGTCACACCATACAAACACATGTTTCACAGCTTGCATTTACTAAATTCTGGGCATGTTGCACTGGATGATGGCCAACATTGTGATATTGTTGGCAAAGGAGATGTTTGTTTAAAATTTGAAAATGGAAGTATGCTCACTTTGAATGATGTGAGATATGTGCCCAAACTGAAGTTTAACCTGCTTTCTGTATCAAAATTGGCTGACAAGATGCTTTATGGACCTGCAAACAACATGGGCTTTCAAATTTGAAAAAGATTCCATGCTTTACTTTCATGCTCCCAGAAAGGGTGATCTCTACGCTGTGCAAGTTGTCTCTGTGCCTATCCAAGTTGCTAATGTTGTGCATAATGATAAAACTGCTCTTTGGCATGCTAGATTAGGTCACATGAGTAATAAAGGGCTTGACATATTAAACAAAGTTGGTGCTTTTAAGCATGATAAAGTGTCAAGTATGCCATTTTGTGAACCTTGTCTGATGGGAAAACAACACAAGCTGCCCTTCCCTGTCTCTGTGCCTTACCCTAAAATCCATGTTAGCTCTGAGATTCTTAAGTACTTGCATGCTGATGTGTAGGGCCCTGCCAAGGTTCCTACACATGGAGGAAATGTTTTCTTCTTATCTGTAATTGATGATTTTTCAAAAAAAACTTGGGTTTTCCTCATGAAAAATAAATCTGAAGTTTTTGAAAAATTCTTAATATGGTCTGTTGAAATTCAAAATCGAACAAAAAAAAACATTAAATGTTTAAGAACTGACAATGATTTAGAATTCTGCAACCTTGCTATGGACAATTTGTGCTCTGAAATGGACATAGAAAGACACAAATTTGTGCCTTATAACCCTCAACAAAATGAGGTTGGAGAAAGAATGAATATGACCCTCTTTGAAAGGGTCAGAAGTTTGTTAACTGGTTCAGGTCTTGATAAACAGTTTTGGGGGAAGCTTTGATGACTACATGCTACTTGATTAATAGATATCCCTCTGTTCCCTTATTGGGAAAACTCCCTGAATCTGCCTTCTGGAATAAACCTATTTGTCTGTCTAACTTCAGAATTTTTGGATGCAGTGCTTATGTTCATCAAAGATTAAGCAAAATTGAACCTAGGGCTAGGAAATACATCTTCCTAGGGTATCCTGAAGGGGTAAAAGGATATAGACTGTGGGATAAAACTGTGCCTGGTTTTAAAACCTGCATAAGTAGGGATGTCATTTTTAATGAGTTTGATTTCCCTTGTCTGAATAAATCCTCACTTTCTGCTGCTCCCAGTGAGGTGGAGAATGTACATGAATTCATGTTTACCCCTGTTGCTTCTAAGGTGGATTCTCCCTCCCCTACATTGTCTGAGTTTGATGTGCCTATTATTTTTATTCACCCACAATCATTTAGGTACATACATTAATCTTGAGAGTCCCACCATCATCACCCATTTATTCTTAATTCATCTTTAATTTTAGTGCATGTTTCACTTATATATTTTCATTTATATATATATTTTTATATAATTAATTAAATCCAAAATGAATTGTATAAAAAATAAAGAAAAACAAAGTGACCCAAACCTAGAAGTCCCGGAAATCACAGAATAAAAACTCGAGGGACCGGCGGCCTCATTAAAATCCATATGGAAAACCCATTGTGGAAAAAACCATATGCGAAAAAGAATACCCCTCTAGTGAAATCGAAAATAACCAGATTCACAAAAATCCTGTCTAACAACATCCACAATACAAGGAATAACGCTAAACCAAAATCCAGAATGAACAGATCGAAGGAGATGCTAACAAGTTTGCAACACTATTTCCTTCTCTATAAATATGAGAAATACAAAAAGTAATAGAATTAATAAAATCAATCATGCTGCGCCAACGAGCTTTCAACACCCACGGGACCTGAAGACCTCTGGAAGCCAACAAAGAAACAACATACACCGAGTCCGCCTCTAGCCAAATAAAGTCTAGAGACAAAGAACGAGCCCACTCCAACGCAACAATGATTGCAAAAAGCTCGGCAAGGAAATCAAAAGCAACTCCTTCAGAAGTATGAAAATAGCAGAAAACCGAGCCATCTGGCCGTCTGAAGACGCCACCCATAGACATGTGTCCAGGAGCTCCCTGAGAAGAGTCATCTGTATTAATCTTAATCCAACCTAAAGGAGGCGACCTCCATCTGACTGAAATAGGCGAGCGAAAATGAACAGGTCTCAGGACCACTTTTAACTTCTTGAGAATAACCAGATCAACCACATCATTGCACATAAACCCACTCCCTGCATATAAGACAATTCTCGTATAGCAATACGAATTGAGGAAATTATAAGCGAATGAGTCGGGTGAACCCCTTCATTTATAGCCTTAATAAACTTTATGTTTTATTTGTATTTTTTAATTTTATATATAATTTAATCTTTTGCTTTTCTATATAATTAACTTAAATTATATTTTAATATTTTTTATTTATTAAAATTTTTAATACTAATTTATTTAAAAATAAATCTATAACCAAATCATCAAAACAAAACAACGATATTTTTATTGATACAAAACTATACTATGACAAAGATAAAAAATGAGAAGAAAAAACGTCGGTAAATTAATTTATCATGTTACACAAACGTCGGTAGATATTTAATTTTTTATCGGTAAATATTCAATTTTGTATATATAGGCAAATATTTAATTTTTTATCGACAAATACTCAATTTTTTATTGGAATATATTCAAATTTTTAATGGAAAATTATACTATATATTTTATTTTTCATTTTCTAATCTTATTCTAAATTTTGGTAATTTTAAAAAATTAAAATAATTGTGAAATGTAATTAAAAATTATAATATAGTATTAAAAAGTTGGTATAAATAATATACAATATATTATTAATAAAAAAATTAGAAAAGAATGAAAAAAGAAAATCGAATGAAAAATAAATACAAGATATCATAGATAAAAAATAAAAGAATAAAAGAAAATGAACAAAAAAAATAATACAAAATTAGATAGAAGCACATGCGAGACCCATTTAAAATTTGGTACATACATATACCAAGTTTTCATTTAACTCTTTTTAGTGGACACCCCCAACGGTGATGTACCAAAAAAAACCATTGTTGGTGTCCTGGGCAAAAAGGGTACTGCCAAGTGCATCAATCAAAAACTAGTCCAACTCAAATAAAGTGGAATATTGAAATGATTATTATATTACAGAAATTATATATATATATATATGTATATATATAGAGAGAGGGGTGGGGTTATATAAAAATAACCCGTTGTGTGAGAAATGAGAACACATCTCACACCACACATCCATCAAAAATCAAAGGTCCAGATTTGCTGAAAAGGGCGGTGACAATTCTGTAATATCTGAAAAAAAATTCGCACAGTAACGTAATTTGGTAATTCTTATAAAAATCGCGGAGGATTTGATAACAGATCGTTATGCTAACGAAGTATTATCATCATGCTAACGAAGCATTATAGTTATGCTAATTAAAGTTTTCAAATATTATTAGCGAAAAAATATTCTAAATATTAATTATAAACCTAATTTGATTTAATAAACCCTAATTAAATGGAAAAATCATAATTGGATGAAATAAACCTAATTAGATGAAATAAACATTGATTGGATGTGGTAAACCCTAAATGAGTTGGAACAAATCATAATAATAATATATTTGTACTACATTAGCATTATGGTTTCGCTTCGTCAGCATTGCGAATACACTATGTTAGCATATCACAATACTCCGTCAACATACTTTATAAACCATAATTGGATGGGATAAACCATAATAATCAATTAAGAACTATAAACAAAAAATTAAATTTTAAAAAAATAATGATAATTAGATAGAATAAACCATAATCGAGATTAAATAAATCATAATTGAGATTTAATAAACCCTAATAAATTTATACTATGCTAGCATTATGATAATTATTTGTTAGCACAATGAATACATTATGTTAGCATATGACAAATGCTTCATTAGCATACGTTATCATATGTTATCATAATGTTGACGAAGAATTATTATATGCTAACGAAAGCATTTACAACCTGGGTACGCGTAAATAATTTTCTTTTTTATTTTTCGTTCATATTGTTTCATTTAAACATAGCCTTTCGAAATCTTAAATGAAAGAGTATGAAGAGAGTTTTAATTTGATATATTTTGTGTACATTGGATTAAAAACGAGCAAGTTATGGTCGGTTAAAGTTTTTAAGATTTTTTTTTAATTGCTGACATCATTATTTTTAATGGGTTTGGACGAAAATAGTCCTCCTTCCTTTATTTTTTACCCTATTATTTACGAAATTGCCACCTTAAATGTCAACCATTGGATCATTAAATTGGATGGTGTAAGATGGGTTCTCATTTCTCATACCAACAAAGCGTTCTCATATGATCCATATCCTATATATATATATATATATATATATATATATATGGGATCATGTGAGAACCACGCCTCCCTGTGAGAACTGAGAACCAATTTTAACCACAGATCTCGCCTATTTAGACGGCCAAGATCTGTTCCAAACTTAAAAAAAATGTGGTGGCATTACTGTAATATTATTGACTTTTTAATGAAGTAAGGGTATTTTCGTAATTTAGGAATTCTATTATTTTTTTGCATCAAATCTCTTCCCGTCTCTTGATCCCTCATCTCCACCCCCCCCCCCTCTCTCTCTCTCTCTCATTCCCACCGCCACACAACCCATTCGCAGCCGTCGTGTGGACGCCATGCTGAAGCACTACTATCCCGCCGTAAGTTCAAATTTATCATCATTCGCTGAAAGTTCTCTTTGATTTCTCTTCAATTTTGTTGTGTTTATGTAATCCAGATTCTAGTCGATTCATCTTAATCGATCGTTGTTCATGCGAGTTCCCCTAGAGTTTTGGTTGTTCGTTGTACTTTTTCTGCGATTTTTTCACGCGATTCTTTTCGGTTCTCTACGATTTTGTTATATTTTAGATTTGTTCGATAATGTTGATTAAGCTGATTAAGTTGAACTTTTGATTTTTGAGGATCAACATGTATTTTTAGCTCTGCAAATCGTGATTTCATATTTCTATGTACTTATCTCTCTCCAAATTTGTAATTACTATGTTCGTGAATCTTTGCATATTTGTTAGAATTACAAATTGTAAAAACAATTGAGATTTAGAAAAACATATTGCCAGCAAATAGTTTAGCACTAGTATTAAAATGTTTATCACTTCTGTAACCTATTTTAGCACTACTATGAATAATTTTAGCATTATTAAGCACTAACGTGATTAGTTATGTATTGATTAATGTGTAGATTGTGTTTCTTCCACTTTGGAGATTTCACTTGTGTTTTTTGTAATTATCTACATTCAGTTGCAAACCAGATATATTCTTCAGAAATTACCGTCTTCCTCTGCGCGGCGAGCGTCCAAATCGAGGCCGCGCGATCGGCTTTTGTACTGCTGCAGAACATCCTCCACCACTGACGCCACCGAAAACAGCAATGCGCCTCCCCCTCTCTCTCTCTCTCTACAACTTAGCAAACCTCCAATTTCAATTCCCCGGTTCGGAACAAAATCATTTAATGAAATTTCAGATAGAATTTACTCCTATGGAAAATCAGTACTGATTATTAGAGCTTCAACGTCAAGGTAGATAGATACATACACGCGATCATATATATAGAGAGAATAGTTAGCTTTTAGCACTGATAGTTTATATTTTAGCACTGGTAGTTTATATTTTAGCACCGGTAGTTTATATTTTAGCATTTCCATTTCCTTTTTTAACACTGTTAGTTTAATGTTTGAATATTTTGGTAGGTGATAGTGTTAGCATTTGTAGTCTGTTATTTACGATGAGAAAGACATAATAATAGACAATATCATCATCACTCTTCCGAGCAAGTTCAGCAGCTCGAAGCGTACGCATTCTACTTATTAATTTGCATCTAATTTATATCTTTATTAATTTGTGCATGTATTTTGCTTTCGCATGAAGCTTTGGAAATTAAACACTACACTTGGTTGTTTTACTGATTTATGAGATGAGATTATTTTTGGATTTATTTTGTATGTTGATGAGTTGTATTAATGTTGTGGGATTTTATTTGAATGGATGAAGATTTTTTAAGGAACATCCACATCCTGATGAGGATCAGAGACTGCAACTGAGAAATGAATTAGGAGGCTTGACCCTAAAGATGCTGATGATATTTTTTTTATTGTAATGTTAAACAATTGTCATGTTAGTGCTAAAATAAATGATGACAGTGCTAAAATAGGGAATGACAATGCTAAAACCCTAAATTGAAAAATATACGCGTGAATCACATATACAATGCTAAACTTTTAAAATCATGTTCCATGTATCATCCAAATATTGATGTGACATAATTACTATCGAATAAGTCGGACTCTGTGATTCCAACTTCAATTTTAGATCAACTTAATCGTCATTGTTATCTTATTTTAATGTTGGTGTGTTTTTTTTCATTACGTAATTTAGTTCTTTGTATTCATTTCCAAACAAGATGTGAAGTTTTGCAATATTTATATCTTTTTTAATTGATTTACTCAAGTTCTTAGAAAGTTCTCAACTTCTATTTGAAAAAAAAAGAACACAAGGAAATTGAAGTGATGGCTTATGGCTTAAGCCATAATTTATTTATTAAAGAAAAAGAAAAAAAAACAAGAAGTTACATTAGAGAGATATAGCTAGAGACGTACAAAATGTCTATCTAGCCAGTTTAACTCTTTTTGCAGTGTAAAGCTCTGTAAAACAACCGTATTTTTTATTGTAATGCTAAATAATTGTCATGCTAAACAAGGGTCATGTTAATGCTAAAATAAGTCATGACAGTGCTAAAATAGGGAATGACAATGCTAAAACCCTAAATTGAAAAATATACGCGTGAATCACATATTCATTGAAATTTCCGATTTTACCCTTACTAAGATTCAGGGGCAGCGAAGTTGGTTGTTATTACAATTATGCCACCGCATTTTTTTTAATTTTGGAACAGATCTTGTTTGTCCAAATAGGCGAGATCTGTGGCTGAGATTAGTTCTCAGTTCTCACATCTGGAACCCAACCTTATATATATATATATATATATATAAGGAAAGACAAAGGAATTGAAGTTAAAATTCGAATATTACATTCAGATCGATTTCGAGCACGACAATCAGACATTGAAATTCTATATTCAGATGCAACGCAAAGAGAGATGATCGAAGAAGAAAAATTATTAACTCATCATGAACATCAAATTAACAAGAAAAGATTTAATATGAATATAGATCCACAACATATATATAAATCATTTACATGCATGCAGTTTACACATATATATGTTGAGAGAGCCTTACCTTATTTCAAATTTTCATAAATTCATTATAGGTACTTGTAGAAATTTAATTTATTAATTATATGAAATAATGCTCTTTGCAGTAAATTAAACATTGATATATCGTGACATGCATGCAGTAGTACTGGAGCGATTAAGTTAACATTTCAAAATTCGTGTGTAAATTAATTAGAAATTCCGGTGGAAGGTGAAATAATAAAACATTAATGATCGAAACAACCCTAGGTAGGTAGCCTAAAAAAACATGAAATCACGAACTGATGGATCATCAAAATAGTGTAGATGAAGGAATAAAATTAGTGATGGATGGATGAAGTGAGTTTAGTTAAGGAGAGATGAATCCCGTGCTGGGGTTGAAGAGAGACGACGAAGGTGGGGGCGTGAGCGTAAGACGGGGAAAGCTCGAAAGAGAAGCAGCGGAGGATGACAGCAAGAACAACCTTGGCCTCCATGAGAGCAAAGTTGTTGCCTATGCAAATTCTTGGACCCCAGCTGAAGGGGAAGAAGGAGAGCTGATTCTTGGTTGCGTGGGCGACTCCTCCACCAAATCTCTCTGGTTTGAACTCCTTCGCGTCGTCTCCCCACAGCTGTTGGTCGTGGTGCATCAGAATAATGGGCAGCAGAAGATGAACGCCGGAAGGGAGCCTCACTTCTCCTAGTTTTGTTTCTTTGTGGATGATTCGGTTGAATATTATTGCTGGTGGATACAGTCGTAGAACCTCGTAAAGAATCATTGTCACCTGCAATGTATATATATGTGAATTAACTAGCTAGCTAGTGCATGATGAATTTGTATACATATGAATTGATGGGTTAATTACAATTTTGAGACGATTGAGTCCATCAAAATGGGGTGGTGCATCATGATCTCCAAAAACTTGGAAAATCTCTTGCCTAGCAAGTTGCTGCCAATTTTGATGAACGCTCAACATGAGCAATGTCCAACACAGCAGATTGGAGGTGCTCTCTTGTCCGGAGAGGTAAAAAGTTTTGCATTCGTCGATGACTTCCTCCATCTTCATCCCTCCATCGCTTCCATTTTCTTCCACCTCTCTCTGGTTGGATTTGAGTAAAATCCCTAATAAGTCCTGGTGGTCGTCTCCGCTCAATTCTTGTGATCGTTTGTTGATGATGGAGCTGAGCAGGCAGCCCAGTTGGTTGTTGATCTCCTTCATTCTCCGGTTTCTCTTGGTCGGAATAAACCTCCAACCGGGGATGTAGACGGACTGCAGAACTTGGCGGGTGAGCTCAGATTGCTCTTTCAGGAGCTCAAAAATGGCCCTTCCCTCTTCATGGCTGCTGCCGAAAGCCGTTCGAGATATAACTTGGCTTGTTAATTCCTCCAAAAATGGCACAACATCTATCTCTAATCTCTTCTCCTTCACTCCCAACTTTTCCCACTTCTCTATCATTTCAGTACTACTCCTTTGCATCGCACCCAACATGTGCTGCATCATCACTCACCATTTACATATATATATATATATATATATATATAATTCATTCAAAGGATGAACTTAATTAGATCAGGAGATGTATATATATATATGAACCATGTGATGGATTTTAACCTGTCAAACATTCTAAAACAAATTTTTGTGGGGTAATTGTCAAATCCCCTTCATGTTTTCCAATTTTTGTGCCAAACTCCCATTGTTTTTAAAAAATATTTACCACTTCTTTTTTTTTTTTTTCTTTTTGCCGAAATACCCTTGTATTGAAGACCTAGTAAATGAGGGTATTTTGGTCCAAAATCTCTTGGAAAAAAGGTACTCATTGTGCATACTAGCTTCTTAAGAACATGAACAAAGTGTTGATGCAATTTTAAACGAGTAGGTCTTGTGTTCACACTAGGTGTACATCAGATGGTCAATGCGTTGACCAAAAAAATTCATCAAAATCAGTATCAATTGTAACACTAAAAAATATCACTCAAAAGTCCAAAAGTATCATCACTTGTATTATTAAAAGGTATAGGTCAGAAAAAAAAAAAAGAGTAAAGAAAAAATCTGTTAAAATCAGTATCAATCGTAACACTAAAAAGTATCCCTCAAAATTCAAAAATTATCACGTGTATCCATAAAAAGTCTCACTTGTTTTGATGATTTTTTGGGTCAACGTACGTTGACCGTGTGATATATATCTTATGTAACATTTCGATATCAAATACGAAGAGGCTCGACATATATTTTTTTTTACGGGTTGACTGGGTCAACGCGTGTTAACTTCATTGGCTGTCTAATATAGCACTATATATAACTAGTGTAGGGAAATTTTTTGCTATATTTATATATAACAGTACGTATAGCAGTCGTGAGGTTGTGTGTATAATTAAGTAAGGTTAAGGGATATATATATATATATATGATTGGATTAGTTTTGTTACCTTGAGCTTTTGAAGGTGGAAAGCTGGATTGATGATTTTTCTATGCTTAGCCCATTTGTGATCCTCGTAGCCGGATAATCCACAAACGAGAAATTGGGCAAGTGGGTTGTGTGTTGGCTTCTTGAAAATGTGGTTGTTCATCAATATTTCTTTTATCAGCTCAGGTTCCATTATCACAATTCTTGCAACCGGACCGATCCATATGAATGAACCTTTTCCTACACCAATTTTCAATTTCATCTACACATTAACTATATTGGAGAGAGAAAGCAATATTAATTTTTCATTAGTAATTAATGTTACTTAAATTTGTAAAGTTTTTAACTATAACCTAATTCTGACTTGTTCCCGTGATAGTATCATGCAATGTGAATATGATTGGAAAGCTCTCATGATCAATAGCTTCCATGGTACTCTCGATCGATTCATCAATTGAATGTCGACCGATAGAAAACTCAGAGGAAAGAGTTTGTAATTAAACTAAAAATTCGATATCAATTCGCGTCGAACGTCAAATCTGAATAATGAGGGGTTTAAAATTCTAAACCATGAAATATATAACCATAGTCTTAATTTATTCAATTGATAACTATAGACAATAAAATTGTTCCTCAAATTGCACGTCAATGTTTGCATATTTAAGTAACCTTAATGACTTACGGAAATAATAATAAACTTGACGGGGGGCAGTGTTTAATTATTTGCACCTTTTACCTCTTTGATGGGGGCCTATTGAGCCGCCCTAAACTTTAAGTGTCTGAGTGGGCATTGATCAATATTTCGAATGTCTATTTATACTTTTTCCTAAAAAAAATTACAAGTCCTAGTATAACGACATATACATTCAACCGTTCCATAATAATCATTTATTAAAAGTAGAATGTTAAATACTAAAAAAATTAATAAATCCTAATGCGATATAATTACTTCTAATCAACAATTGTAAATTAAATTAAAACATAAATAATTGACCATTGAAATTTTCTGTTGCACTTTTTAGTGTTTCACTGTCAAATTTATGATTTCAATAATATTTATTATAAAATAAGAATTAAATTATAACATAAATAATCATAGTCAATATTTATCAACAAAAAAAAGTGAATTAAAACTAGTAACACATAATTTAGAAAAAATCAACCATAATAATGAATTATTAATTGAAAAGTGAAAATTAAATATTAAAAAATAATTATAAACGCTAATTGGGTGGGGTGAACCCTAAAAAAACAGTCATAAAAAATTAAACTAAATCAAAAAAAAAAATTGAAGAAAAATATATAAAAACTTGAGATTTGAAAGTGCAATAATACGGAGTGTAACACAAATTATAATGCAACATGAAATTTCATATGAATAATTTAAATTAATGAAAATATGGGAATTAAAACCATAAATTTAATTGTAGGAACAAGGGAATAAAATATGGGAACAGACGATCTAATGTGATATAAATTTTGAGATCATATGTTATTGCGCCCGGTTGTTCGTTAGCTTTTAATTTGTATTCGGAATTGTAGTTAATTAATGATTAAACGGCACGAAAAAGAAGAATTTAATTTAGAGTTTGGCAACAGCCTCGAATTGAAGCACGAAATAGCACAGGGCTCCAGACATTTCTGAGTGTCTACTTAGCTAGTTTAATTTTAATTTAGTTGAATATTAATTGATCTAATCCTAGAGCACAGTAGACCTGCTACCTACCTACATAGCTAGCTATTCTATGAGGACTCAAAATTCAATTCATGGGGTGTATGTATGCGTATGCGCACCCAAGGTAGGAAAGAAATCAATTTTAAATTGACAAAATTATTTTACACCTTATATCCTAAATTATGAATGTTATAACAAACAATGCCTTACAATATAACTAATTACACCGCATGCCCCAAACTAACTATGAAAAAATATCCTGAAATATGACTAATTACATCATAGTCATGAATTATTGACAAATTAATAAATTTGTTCCGATGTTGTCAAATTTCAGTAGCTGAAAATCTATGAAAATCGATATGACTGCAACAAATTTGTTAATTTATCATTAGTTTGGGATATATGGTGTGATTAATCATAATTCAGGACATTTTTGTGAAAGCCTCAGTAGTTTTGGGACATGGATTATAATTAGTTATAGTTAAGGACATTTTTATTACAGCATTAACAGTTTATGACATAATGCGTAATTTTTCCATTAAAATATATAATTCCGTTATAAAGATATCAAAATCTTAAATCCTAATTAATCTCAAATTGTTAGACATACACCATCTATAAATCGAAAAATTATATATGTAATTGTTGTATGTAGTGTGTCAATTATCACATGCACTAGACATTATGTGAGACTCTCATCCATCAGACTGTCACAATAAATCTATTATAACAGTATACACAATGCATGTGGATGTAGCATATAATTTCCTCTATAAATCCTAACTAATATATAATTTTAATACTTGCATATACAAGTGGAATAAGAAAATGTGGGACACGTGATCCCAATGAGTACGTACAAGATTTTCTTATAAGAATTTAAACATTTTTTTTTATCAAATGAAGTCTTTAAAAACTTCTCGTAACTCGGAATTAGCCAATTAGAAAGAAACAAAACGAGATGAATATTACAAATAAAGTGGGAAAACGAAAATCTTTTTTTTTTTTTTATATCCATTTATATGTATCAAATTATCAATTATATCTATCAAACTAGACAAACACTTCCATACAACGGATGTAAATAGCACTATTTCAGACGGATCGGGTCAAACCCGCGCTTTGACCCAGTCAACGCGGGTCAACCCGCAAAAAAGTAGAAAAAAACGGTTAAATGAGTATCAACAGTCTCGCTAAAAAGTATCATCAAAAATTCGAAAAGTATCATCTGTATCATTAAAAAGTAAGGGGTCTGTTAGTTATTTCATACTTGTTTATTTAGTTCAAATTGTGATTTTTTCCATTCGAATTAATCTTTAGAGCTTAGTAGTTTAGAGTTTTATTAGTGTTCATGATTTTTTAAAGGGTTCATGTTTTTTAAGGGTTTTTTTAGGGTTCATAGTTTTTTAGGGGGTTTTTTTTAGTTTTTTTGAGGGGTTTTTTTAGGGTATATTTTGTGTTTTTTAGATTTTTTTTTGGGGTGTTTTTAGGGGTTTATTTTGTGTTTATTAGAATTTTTTGGGGGGTGTTTTTACGGGTTTATTTTGTGTTTTTTAGGGGTTTATTTTGTGTTTTTTAGGGTTTTTTGGGGTGTTTTTAGGGGTTTATTTTGTATTTTTTAGGGTTTCTTAATTCTATTTAATACTCATTTTAAACAAATTAAATCAATTTATTTTAATTTTAGGGTTCACTAATATTTTTTTGGGTATATATTTTTGGGGAACAAATAAAATTGCTAAAAAAAGACAAAAACAAGTACAAAAAATTGCTAAAAAAAACTGGGAAAAACCGACAGAAAAAAAAAAATAAAAAAATAGACGGGCGCGTGGGCCCCACGCGCCGTGCGTGGCACGCGTGCGTGGACCCACGCGTCGTCTGAAATAGCGCCTGAAATAGGGGGAAATAGAAGGTGTTGCATGGAATACCTTCTCATCAAATTAAATCAGCTCATATGTAGCATATAGGCGTATGCATGACATGGTCACCTCAATAAGGGTACTATATGTCCCCTTGGGGATGGCCTAGTGGTGGAGTGGTGTTTCTTAAGGCCAAAGGTCTCAAGTTCGACCCACCACCAACACCACTAGGTGTGAGCCTGTCACACCTGGTTTGCCAAGTGTGGTTTACTCAGTGCGCACCACGGTAGAGGCTGCGGGTTACCCTCGACATAAAAAAAAAAAATAAGGGTACTATATATAGTACAAAATTAAAAATATATATGATATAAAATAATACTTTCGATTAACCAATAGAATGAAAATGGATGCTTCATTTTAAAATTGGGTATATTTTAATTTGGATCCTATTTGGATTGGATAAATTAGTACCTCATAATTAATTAGCTGTCATATTAGTACGGACGATCAAGCTCTTCCTTTAACCAAGTTGCAAGACTGAAAATATTCTAAAATAGTAGTTTACTTAAACAACTAGCTTAATTAGTACCATGATCGCTGTATCACCTCATTAAACTCTGTGATTAGTCAAGCTACATATATATGTAACTTAATTAAACAAGTTGAAAGAAAGAAAAGAAAAAAGGTACTGTACTTAAACGACAAGTAGCATATATGATGCATGCAGACATATATTATTAACGATTAATGCTAGTAGCAAATAATAAAAAAAAAAATAGTTCATTGTAAGTAGATTCAGCTCACGTAGTAAGTAAAAGAAACAAGTAATAATAATATTATCCAACTATTGTTGAATATCGATCGTATTGGTCATGTACCGTATTTTTTGATGATGTGGTGGTGAAGTGGCAAGACTCGTGGAACGATGTCGTCAGAAAGTTTGATCGGAGTGGATTTAGCCTCCTTGATCATGGCGGCCATGTCGTTGGTGTCCCCATAAAGCAGCCTGTAAGGGTTTCCGGTGAGCCCTTGTGCCCTAAGCTGTTTTTCGATCTTTTTAGGCCTAATCCACACCCAATTTAATATCTTCCAACCCCATATTATTGATGCAATCAAGAAAGATGAGATTGCAAACAAGCTTAAAGTTGGAGAAGCCATGGTCATCTTTTTTTTTTTCTTTTTTCTCTTTTTTTTTGGGGGGCGGGGGGGGGGGGGGTGTTGGGAGCTAGGGGGTTGTTTGGGTAGGGTTAGAGGGGTTGAGTTTCTTGTTGCCCTCCATGAGTTTATATAGATATAGAAATATATGGTAGTTATTGGCTTATTGGTACTCTCCATTCACCAATCAATGTTTTAAATCTTGAGATAACTGGGAATCTCATTCGCTTATATATGGACCACTTGAGCTGTAATTTGGATTGTCTCTTGCTTAATATATCAAATATAAAGTATATATAAGTTGTAATTAGGTGATAATGTAAGCAAGGATATAAGATGGGTATAATGTATGATGTGTTTGTGTGTGCATCAGTGCATTTGTAATTAAGGGGTTAATTTCAATTCTAGTATATATATACGGTACGTATAGTATGTTGTAGATACGAATTAGATGGGATTTATATATGTAGACGTTGGAAATTTTGAGAATAGTTTATTCTTGACATGACACTCTTCGTAATTGTTGCAAGATTCAGATGCCAAATTGTTTTACTGATTGCGCGCAGATGAAAACTGAAAATAGCACAAATTTGGTTGTAATATAATTAAGTAGAGTGGGGATCATTTCTATATATATTATGGAACTTGCCATGTTGTGTGTGTGTGTGTGTGTATTATGGAACTTGCCATGTTTTGTGTGTGTGTGTGTGTGTATTGTTTTATGTATAAACTTGATGGAAACTAGGGTCAATGTAATGACTAATGAAAGATATGAAAGTTATCGGTGAAATATCAATTCAAGGTCCGAAAGATGATTTATCTATTAATGTAGAGCCTAAAAGATAGATTCTATCGATTCAAGGTTTGGAATATCTAAAACTATCGATTTAAGGTTTGAAGATTTAACGGTGTTAAAACTCCATCCAACAGAAGGGGATGCGGCCGTTAAATATTCACATTATTTGTATCCTAAATTAAATTAAAAAAAAATAACTTTACATTAATTAAATTAAATGGAGGATTTTATTATATTCTGTAAATTCAATCTCTACTCAATTCAATCAGAGATCCTTGTAAGTTTAAATTAAATTCAATATTTAATTAAATTCAGTATGTAATTGTAATACATTTTTTCGATCACAATAATAAATTGATATAGTTTTTTATTTTTATTTTTATTTTCAATTTTGATGAAGAAATTGCTATTTTAAAAAGAGATCTGGAGAGAGAATACAATTAACATTAATTAATTTATTAAATATTTTAATAACATTTTGCGATGTAATTAAAATCATAATAATTAATTATAAATATAATAAAATTTAATTAATCAAACAATAAAGATGAATTTCAAACTAAAAAATAATGAGACCCGAACGACAGAAAGTGGTAGTTTTTATTTGACGAAATTTAATAAAACTCCATATTTAATTTAATTAAAATAATTAATGTAAATTTGTATTTTTTGTTTAATTTAATATATGAAAAATGATGTGGATATTTAACGGCCACATCACCTTTCATTGGATGGATTTTTAACACCGTTAAATTTACGAGCCTTAAATTGATAGTTTTAGATCTTTCAAGCCTTGAATCGATAGAATTAATCTATCTTTCGAGCTCTATATTGATAGATAAACTATCTTTTGGGCTTTGAATTGATAATTCTCCGAAAGTTATCCCATATATATTGTTTTCATCTATCATTACAATACACACACACACACACACACACACATGACCTCAATGAGTTCATGGTCAGTTCAGATCGTAAGAAAGAGAGAGTTAATTAATGACACTACATGTATATAAGTGCTAGTTAATAGTTAAAATAATCATTTTTTTCATAATCAAAAAGGCAAAATGCCTACAGATTTTAATTAATTACTAGTTATTCATTATAAAGAATATTAAGTGATTATTCATAAAGGGCCGAATATTGGATAACGGATAAAATCATCTGCTATATTATGTGTAACATTTTATGTTACATATAAAAATATTAATTTTTATTTTATTTTCTTCTTCGATTTCAATTGATCGTGCTTTAAGTAATTTTACACTTATTAATTATGGTTCACTTTTCTCAATTAGGGTTTTTTTATAAAAAATAATCAATTATTAATTAAAAAATGAAATTAAATATTGAAAAATAATTATATACCCTAATTGGGAAAGTGAACCATAGTCAACAAGTGTAAAATTAAACTAAAACACAATCAATTGAAATCTTAGAAGAAAAAAAACAGAATAAAAATTAATATTTTTATAAGTGTTGCACAGAATATAACATATAATTTTATCTGATTTAGTAATAGTAAATACATCCCAAAAATGATATTTATAAGAAAGAGTAGAGAGCCAAAATTAATGAACTACCTAGCTATTTATGCCATGACAAAAATCTAGTAATCTATTTTAATGAAAAGAGGCGACGTCAACTAATTTCGAAATGCAATGTGGCCCATATTTTTTATATAAGTCGCGTTCTTAAAATATTAAACAAATAGTAATAGAAAAATCACTTAATTGCGAGTTGCTAGTATCAAAGTGTCAAATCTAGCTACCCTAGTCGAACCTCTAGTTAACTAAAAAATTAATTAAGCAGTACGTTTAATTAAGCTAATGAAAATCATGTGTTAGTGCTGGTATGGCTACAGCCTAATGCAGTGGACCACAATTGCACCAAAATTCTAAAAAACTATGGGCACAATCCCTGGGGTTTAATTATACGTACAAAGGGATATCATATAAATAATAATTTTCCGAAAAGAAGATCAAATTAAGGTCTCAATATAATTTTACCATCCTACTCATAAATATACTTAATTTAGGGTTAATTGTAAAATAAATCATAACTTTTACATCAAATTATAAATTTGATACGACTTTTGAATTTTGTAAATAAATCATTACCATTTGATCGATTTTAGTGCAACTTAAACACAGTCGATCAATTTGTTTCCAACGATCGGATTGTAACTTGGCCGACTTTCTTTTCCATGTAGACAAATATTTTGACATGGTATATATGCATGTGTACAAATAATTAAAAAAAAATACTCTAAGCACGTCAAAATCTGATCGCCACAAAAAAAAAAAAAAAAAAGCATATTAAAGTGGTGTTAAGTTTGCTAATTAAATTTAAAAGTAGAGTGGAATTTTGAAATTATGTATATATTATATAAAGGTTAAGTGAATCTTGATGTAAGCATTAATTGTACACAGTTTATGGTAAAATAATAAAATTATTAAAACATCCATAGGTGAGTATAGACGATACTAAAAGGCGGGATGGGGATAGAGGATCTCAAGCAGTAGGAAGCATTGCAGAGTAGATCTGCTGGTTGTTATGAGGCATATTGATGCATCATTTATCAACCACGCAATATTGTAATCAGTTGACTTTTAATTAATTTGGACGGACAGATCTTAATTTATAGAGGGAGCGAGGCACATCATGGTACAGCTAGACTGTTCATTAACATCACTAATTTTCAATGCATGTGTCATATGCTCCAAGTTAAAACAAAATTGCATAATATTATAATTTGACACACCCGTTGTAGTCACAAATTATATAACAGTTTGTAAGTCTACTGTTTTCTTGCTCACTAACTTGATCAAGCATATAAAATCTTTTATTTCCTATGTGCACCATCATATCAACGGTCAATGCCGGTATCAACCAAAACACAGGGCCGGCTGGAGTGCGGTGATAAATGAGGCGGCCGCCTCAGGTCTCCGAAAAAAATTAAGGCCTCGAAAAATTCTTATATATATGTATATATAAAATGTACGTCATTAGTAAATGAAATAACTATTGAGCTTAATGGCAATGCTTTGTTTTAACTTTTTAGTTTCCCTAGTGGCTTGGGTTCGGTCCCTGGTGGTCTCTTTTTTCACCTTTTCTTTTGGGCCCCTCTTTTTGCCATTTTCTTTTGTTTCTAAATTAAAATCATAATCTAGATGTACTCTTCTCACTTTTTTTTTAGTTTCTTTTGTTACATATACCACGTAGAAAATCATAATTCTAAAACAAATCTAAACAAATATCCTAATTCAATTATCCTAAAATCATAATCATAATCATAATCTAGCCGAGACAAATTTAATTATCTTAAAATTATGATCCTAATCTAGCCGCACACCTAAAAAAACCCTATATATAATATAATTAAGGCAAAATCTCATAGGCTCATCTACTTATATAAGCACATAATTATAAAAATACAATATTGCAATTTAATTTCCAACACACCAGAAACATCATCTCTCCTCTTTATTCTGAAAAAAAATCCGAAATTAATTTTTTGCATGAAGACTTTAATTTATTTTATTAGTTAGCAAAAGTTTTTTTTTCTATTTCAGTGTGTATTCTTAGATTATTATAAATGGTTATTTGTGATCAATATGTGTGTTATGAGTTAGTTACCTTAGTACTTGAGATTATTTGTTAAATATTTAATTATGAATTTTATTGATTATAATGAAAGTGAAAAATTAGGAGTTTTCAATTTATTAAATGATTTATGATTGTTGAAATTTTAAAAGTTAATAGTTTATAAATGTTAATTTATATTCTTAAAAAAGATAAAGATCAAAGTATAAGAAGAAATAAATTAAGTGGTGTCATTAACTCCAGGAAATAAAAAAAAAAAAAATTAGTTTGTTAGTAGAACAACGCGGTTTTGTTTACACAGTAGAACTTAATTCAATACAAATAATTAAGTTGACAATCGTTCTTCTCACTATTCTTGCTATGTCATACAAACAAACTCAAAATTAAATACAAAGCATTAGTCACTCAAATATATATATACGCCTTTGTGTAAAGACGGTATCCGGATTGAGATCATGCCCAAATATTAGCTCAAAACACACAGATATATAGAAGAAATCAATTGAGGATCTCTTCGTCATCACGTGGTGTGATTATATAGATATATAGATATACATATACAACTCAAAATCATTCAAAAGTATGATCTAACAGATGAAATTGATTAGATGGGACGGTGATAATTTTATGAATATCTTATATAAATGGTCAATTTATATTATGGACACCAAAAGGTAGGGGAAAATAAATCAAGCACAAAAAATTCGGTTAAATTGAAAATCGAACCAATCAAACCAAAGAATTATGGTTCTGTTTGGTTTGGTTCAATTACATCAATTATTTTGATTAGTTCATTTTTCATTTTTTTTTTCTTTTAGGAAGTTTGGTATTCAGTTTTATTGGTTCGATTTGCTTTAATACGAACCAACTATTTGAACACTCCTACTCATTCCTATATATTTATCCTTGCCATGAGATATGCTTACAATGCCCTAACTGTAACACAAGAATCCGACAGGATAGTTTTACGAGAAAAATAGAAAGAAATTGATAGTTGCCATAAATAAATAGATGAAAACTGAATAAGGGGACAAATTAAAGTTTCACCGCTCATGACAATATTCGTTTTTAATTTAAAGAATATCATTGGAACAATCAACACATAAAATATATAATTGCATACAACCTTAATATCAATCACAAGTTATTGATTTTCACAATCGATCGATTGTCTTATTAATTATAAGTTTAATATAAATATATATAGGGGTCATAAACTTTAGATTATTTGTTGAGTCAATGCATTCATGTTAGGGCTATAAACTGTAGAACGGGGACCATTCTATGCGTTTGGTAAAATATGATGAATTTTACTATAAATACACGAAATGCTAGCTTGTATCTATCTTAGATATATTTTATGACATATATTGCTTGAAATTATTAAATAAATATGAACAGATTTACGTTCACAAGTTTGTGTATGAAAAGGATAATAATTTTGACTCCCATGTCATAAATGAGCCAGCTATATATAACTAAACGAATAAAGAATCAAGATATTAAAAATTAAGTGTCTCGTGTAACACAGCTATAGAAACATATATAGAATATTTAAGATGATGGAAGAATTCTTTAAGTTTAATTTCTTCTGCAAAATCTAAAATCTTAATTAGACTTAATTGCATCCTAACTCATTAATATTTTTTTTATCGAATTACAATTTTAAGATTAGGTATAAAATTAGGAATAAAATCCTCTAGTCCATTTTCCATGTCCCACTATGAAATTTAATATTTTAAAAATGTTTATTACAAAAATAAATTTTATTATAGTATTACAAATCATAATCAACATTTATTGCTAAAAATTAAATTTTTAAAAAATTATATACCCTACTTTTGGAATAATCAACCATATTAATCAATTATATTAACTAAAAAATAAGAAATAAATATTAAAAAATAAATACAAACTCTAATCGGGTGGAATGAACCCTAAATAATAATTATAAAATTAAACTAAGTCATAACAAATTGAAATTGAAGAAGAAAAATGACGAAAATCGAATAAAAATCAGGATGGGACATCGAATGGGATAGAGGATTTCATTTGCCCAAAACACACACACTCACACAATGTTATTTCTCTCTCTCTTTTTCACTAAGTGACTAGACTCAACGTTGGTGATCAAATTTTGACATTGCTACGTACTCACTAACACCATGATTCAAATTGCGGAGGAAAAAAAAAAAGCAAACTAAAAGCTGGTTCGTTGTTAGCAATATAATTTTTTAAGCATTTTTTTAAACTGTAAATTTGATTAGAGGTCGTCGTGATTCAACGGTAAAGTATGGACTAGACGAGAGAGACAGAGAGAGAGGGACTAGAGAGAGAGAGATTTTTAATTTGTAGGAAAAACACATTTTTTATTACAAGATTATCATTATTGAGCCGGATCACTTTGATCATATTGTTTGGGGATCATGTACAAAGAAGTCCGGTGTTTTGTGTTTTGCAATCTTTTTTTATTTCGTGGAAATGGAAGAAACAACATACAATTTCCGCGTAAGAAGGTCTCTTTGTACATAAGGTGTACGTGTTTGGGTCGGTAAAAAAAAAGTCAATTGTCGGGCGCATGCACCTCACGCACACCCATGCATGGTGCATGTAGTGCACACGCCTATAAAAAAGTTTTATTTTTATTTTTATTTTTGCAATTTTCTATTTTTTTTAGTTTTTTCTTAAAATTATATATCCTAAAATAAAATTAGTGAACCCTAAAAGTAAAATGAATTGAATTAATTTGTTTGAAATAAATATAAATATATATTCTAAAATGGAATTAGTGAACCCTAAAATTAAAGAGAATTAATTTAAATTTTTTTAAATTGGTTACTCGCACAATGCACTCGTCTGACGCTAACATGTAGGCTCATGTATTGCGCATTTGCGCTCGACAGTTAATTTTTTCAAAATAAATATAAATTGTAATTAAAAATAAAAAATCTAATTTTGAAATAAATATATACCCTAATATGGAATGAGTGAACTTTAAAATTAAAGTGATTTTTTTTTTAAATCCGACATTGCGCTCAACAATTAATTTTTCAACTTAAATATAACCATTAATTGAGCTTAATAATCCTTAAAAAATATAAACTCTAATAAACACAAAATAAACCCCTAAAAATATTTAAAATTCTAAAAATACTAAAAAAAACCCTAAATTCCTAAACTCTAAATATTAATTGGAATAAAAAAATCACAATTTGAACTAAATAAATTCGTATAAGATAACTAGCAAATCCAATACTTTTTACAGATACAGGTGATACTTTTAAAATTTTGAGCGATACTTTTTAGTATTACAGTTGATACTAATTTTGATAAAAAAAAAATATGGGTCATTGCCGGTCAACACATTAACCGTTTGATGTGAATTGTTGTTTCCACATATAAATGGATTCCATGTATGTTGCATGATTTACATCAAGCTCCTCTCATGTCTATCTCGCACATGACATACTTGGGCAGTTCTTTACAAAATTGTCAATCTTCTTTTAGATGAATGTACCAACATAAAAAAAATAAAAATAAAAATTGTGTCACACCATTTAACAGATTAAAATTCATTAGATGAGCCAAAACTTATATCCAAACTCAAATTTAGTTATATACTCGTGATTGTAATTTGCTTGCATTTTGATAGTGTTTCTTGAACCGTTTACCGAATTTTAATATGTCAAATGGTTTCACACAAAATTTGCCCGTGTACTAAACATTTGGAGGTACATATTTGTCATCTTGTTGAATATGTTCCTTTACATGGTCCCCATTTTTTGTATTTTTTTTTATTTGTCATTTTGTTGAACATATTCCTTAACATGGTTCACATTTTTTGTTTTTTTTTTTTTATTATTTTTTTTGGATGACGAGGATAACCTCAGCTACTACTAAGATGTACATTGGATAAACCCACTCCTGTGTCGTACTTTACAAACCACACAAAAAAATCATATTTGAAAAACCAAGTGTGGCAGGCGAATACATGGCAGTGTTGGTTGAATTCGACATATTTAATCTTTACAGTCACAAGTAATTTGGGATATAATAGGCGACCATCATTGCTTAAGTTGAGCCGAATAACTCGTGTTTGACCATCAAATTTAATATTATAATAATATTTATAATAAAAATTTATTATAACAAAATCCATTCTAATTAACAATTAAATTAAACCACAAGAACTTAGAATTGCAGGGGAAAAAAAAAAAGAAAAGAAAAAAAGAGACACACAATGAGACACATAAAATGAACTAGTGTATCCCCAAGCAATCTCGTAAATAATTTGGTCCATTCACAATCCTAAATAAGAATATTGAGTCACGTTAAATAAGCCAAAAATGAATTGCAAGTATTGGTAATAATTTCATTCACTTTATTATAGAAAGTGACTCCCTGTATATTGTACTAGACGTAACATCTATATAACGTTAAAATCCATTAACACTGAAAGCAAACATATTCGGTTTCAATAATAAACGGATGAAATATCAAGTTACACGATTTCACAAATTACAAGATTTCAAGTTCGTCACAGTATAGTAAAAAACACAGTAATTACAACAAATATGATTATATAATCCCAAAACAACATCATACATATAAAAGTATACAGAGACGACAATACTTCACCTCATACACCAGGCCAGTTTTTCAGATGTTTTTTCTTCCCTGTACCCCCTAACCTGTGATTCTTTTGGTGTCGAGCCATCAGTTGTCGATATTCGTCACTCCAAAGATGATCGCAATCGTAGCCAGAACAGCCTACACAAAAGAGGAAAGGAAAAAAAAATGCCAGGTTCTTACAAGGGTATAACATGTTAAGCTACTTTAAAGCTGCGCGACATGAATGCATAGTTTTGTGCCCACAAAAAGAGAGAAAAGCAACTGGTTGTAGAGGGTTTTGCAACTTTTCTATTGACTAATAATAAGCAAGTCAAATTATGAGACAAGGGATTCAAAATGGGCATTCATATATATGTTAAAAGTCTTCATCTTGGCAACTCATGAGAAAAATCATTATCTACATCAAGCTTCCATGTCTTAACTTAGTCTTTTTCCCTAGGGACCCATTTGCTATCCATGATTTGCCTCGATTTCTAGCTCTCCAATCCTCCCCTATCAAGTGTTCACTTTTTGTTGAATAGAGTTTCCCCCTATTTCATTTATTAGCTCAACGGCCAGCCATGGGGTCAATGCCACTATATTAATGTTAAAGACACTCTTCCAAACATGATTCGATAAAGATCTCAGTGAAGCATTCTACCAAACATGGCGAAACATAATGATCTTTTTGACAGATTATTCATTACGCCTTGTGGGGGCAGAAAGAGGGTTTTTGGCTCAAGGACTGTCATATGGAAATATTATTGTAAGAAAGTCTCAGCCTCTTTAGAAATAGAAATTAAAAAAAAAAAAAAAAGAAGATTATTCAAATATTAAATTATATTCTGAATGTGACAAAGAAGAGAGGGTAGACGTTTATTTAGGCGTATCTAAGTTTGACGACAAAGAAAGGGTGAAAGTTTCTTTCGACGTATCCGGAAACAAATAGAGATTGCACAATCACTTTGAAATTTGTCTCTTTGTTAAGAATGAAATACAACATGCAAGCAGAGAAAGATTAAGATCAAATCCTAAACTTGTCAAAGCAACGAAAGGTAAAAGTATCCTAACTTTTGACATATGTTGAGAAGCGAAACTTAAGAATACTTACAGCGATTGTGCAAGCAACATATCCTGGTTTCTCACGAGGGTCAATTCTGGAACAAAGTAGAAGCAATACTGCAAAATACCATGGAATTGCAGCAAGGAAGAATCCAATAATGAACCTTCACCAAAAGAGTAAATATTTCACCAATAATTCAAAACAGTAACTAGTTATCTCATTTAGGAGTAATAGCTACGAGTGTCCAAGCAACTTCCAAAAAAAAAAAATAGGAAAGATATTAAGCTAGACTAAGCAAGAAATAAGTTCCTCCTACAAACATACCAAGATCAGAATTAAATTGAAATATGTAAACTCACCTCTCTAAAATAAACTTATTCCCCCACATACAAGATTGAAGAATAGACTTTTCACATGAGAGAACACCACAAATTTTTTACTTTAAGAGAAAAAAGTAAGACATTTAAGCCATTTTATAGGAGATCTAAACTCTATTTGTAGCAGCAACCAGTTGAAATATACTTCCCTAACTGAGACTTATGCAACTCTCCTGTTAGTAAAAAATAGGCAAAGCCACCAAATTTTCAAAGAATTAAAATAATTAATTCCTGATACAGTGTTAGCTTTATAAGATTCTTATTCTCAAGATTCTGCATCTGAGCAGGAAAAGATCAATTGGAGAAGATCTCATTTAAGATTCACCCCAAATATCAGCTACTTTAATCATGAACCATGGATTTCTCTCTATACAGAGTATTACATCAAACATGTTTGCTTTTAGAAGAAAAAAAAGGTGTAGCTGGATTTGGAACTCGCAAGCACTTTCAAACGCAATCGATTGATCAATAAGAAAATGTTCTCTCTTACAGGAACCAGCCCATGCCAATGCCACAGCAAGGAAGACGGCGCTCCCTCACCGGTCTTCCAGTAGCAACAGCATAACCTGCATTCATACAGCAAAACACAAGATTATTAACTTCAATAACTGAGTAGAAGAAGAATTAGTATACGAAATTGTTGCACACAATCAGAACATCAGATCATATTGATCAAGAAAAAAATAAATTACAGCCAAACCCCAGATCTCAAAATCAAATCTTTAGGCTCTCTATGGACCCTAAACATACTTCCTTGCAATATTTGGGCTAAATAAATCTGACCCTTTTCTTTCCATTCAAACATCAACAACCCCCGCCAAAGAATTATAACATCAAAAATCTAAAAGCAAAAAAAGTCATTTTCAAAAAAATCCCAAATCAGACACAAAAAATAAGATCCATACACCGCTGCCGATCAACAATACAATTACAGCCATCTACTGATCTCAACAAGTTACACAGAAAGACAACATATTTCTTGAATGAAAAAATCAAAATCTGAATGAGAAATAGACAGATATGCACTTATGCAGATAATATACCTGGGACAGCTTGATAACCGTGAGCATAATATTGAGATGGTGGGGGAGGAGCGCCGGAAACGCCAGGCGGCGGAACGGGCTGAGGGAATCCCATGGCCGCCTGGGGAGGGTGGTTGGCCACGCCCTGGAATGTCCCATATGGCGGCGGCGGCGGCGGTGGATACTCCTGGTGCTGATGGTGGATATCCTTTTTTTCTTCACTCATAACTGATCTTTCTATTTCACTTTTTCTACCCTTTCTTTCAGCAAATTCTCTCTGGGCTACTGAAAATATTTCGTGTTTGAGTTTCAGAAAAATTAAGGTTTTTTTTTCTTCTTTTTTTTTGTGCACAAAGAAAACCTTGGGGTGGACTAATAGCGAGATAAAGACAATAATAACGCTATCGCTCAACAGTGATGCAGATGATCACGTCCTTTTTAAATATTTTGTATAATTTATTTGTGAAGTTTTACTGAGCAGAGCAGGTTGAAAATAAATTACACTACTACATATTCAAGATGGCTTCATTTTATTTTATGATAGAGCCATAGAGACAGGGTTATCTGGAGTCCCTATTCCAGAATCGAAGATGTACAATGAGTAAACTCTATGATGTAATTTGTATGAGGTAAATTCCGTTCATATACAGTGATAAATATGATATAAATCATACCCGAAAAGTAAATCAATTTTGAAATTGCTTTATTTTTTTCTCGTATTCAATATTGAAAATTATAAATTTGTGGGGACTCTTTTGACAATATAACCCATTATTTTTTATAAAATTAAAAGTTTGTTCAAGTGCTCATCTGTAAATAAATTTGTTCAATTTTTTTATTTTTTTCTACGATGAGAATAGTCCCAGTGTCTACTTGAAGATACGCAATGAGTAAATTTATTCTTATACAATAGTCTGTAAATCGCACTCATTAGGTAAACGTGCCACAGATCCACATCTTCGAATGTAGGTTATCTCATCTCATTTTGTCATTTTACAGCGATCAAGCTAGACAGTGCATTTAACACACATTAAAACATCTTTATTATTATTATTACATAAAAATAAAATTATGTAATAATTACATTTTAAATGTTCAGGATTAAGTTACTAACTAGTATTTCTACGAATCTAATGTGATCACATTACTATTTAATGAGAAAATATTGTCGGCTTTTTTAATCTAAATTAAAAATAGTGAGGGTCTTTAAAATTTATCAATTAAATAATATATAAATAAAGTGTGTCTTTAAATTAATTAAAAGGTCTTAGATACTTTTTTCCCTTTTTCTCTTTCTAAAAATAACCAAATAAATAGATACGTAGAAGAAAAAAAAGGTAATGGTAGATAGGAAGGATGAAATTAGAATTTGCGGCATGATTTAATGTTAATTTATTGTTGTTGATTTGCGATCACTTTATCAAGTGAATTACATATAACTTCTTTAATCTGAAAATCATTGAACAATAATTTTTCATATTTAAAAAAAATCATTATATTAATGAAATACAAAGTAAGAATAGATCTCTTAAAAAATAATACTCCCTCCGTCCCATTTATATAGTCTCTATTACTATTTTGAGGTGTCTCAATTATATAGTCCCATAAATATATATAGTATTAATTATCATGGTAATATACAAATATATCCTTACTATGTATTGGAAATTAAAACTTAAGCACTTAAATTTTTTAGAGTCATTAATTTTAAGTAAGGGTAATAATGGAAGTTAAGCTTTAATATCTTATTTTCATAAATATTTTTAATTTACGTACGAGGATAAAATGGACTATATAAATGAAACGGAGGAAATAAAAATAAATGAAGAATATATGTTCGAGACTCCTGTCTCGCACAACCATCCATCTCTATCCTTGTCTTCTCCCGTGTCACAGGTCGCACCTTGCATTATCACGCACAATCCGTCCTCAGCCGAGATTGGCGGGGATTGCCGAGGATGTGCGACTGTGGCGCACGGGAGCGCATGCGAGTGTACTCTGATATGGTATTGACGGACAATATACTGGGCGCCTACATGAGATTCAAGGAGGGCATTGAGCACAAGGTGGGAACACACTGGTTGGGTGCTGATGCCGCTCCCCTGATGAGCCCGATGGCAGGGCGAAACCAGTAGTTGTCCGGAAAGCCCCAAGGTGGGGAAAAGTGGGCATGCGCCGGAGAATGAGAAACTCCCGTTCTGTGACATTTGGTATCAGAGCAGGTCGGCTCGTAGGCCCGTCTTGTATGGGCATTGCGGGTGCTACTTGCCGGTCGGTTCCTGGACGGTGATCCTCCTAAGGTCCCCCCGTGGTTGGTGATCCAAGCACTCAGGAGGAGAACTTGCGTAACCGCCGCGGGTGCCCCGCAAGCGGAGATCCGAGCACACAGGAGGTGGACTCGCGTATCCTTGCGGAGAATGGACAAGTAAACAGGTGCCACGGTCTGTAAGGCAATGAGTGTGAGTCCTTAGGCGGGTGCACGTTGTGTCCGAGGACGGCCACAAATCAGGTGGGGGAGGATGTCACAGGTCGCACCTTGCATTATCACGCACAATCCGTCCTCAGCCGAGATTGGCGGGGATTGCCGAGGATGTGCGACTGTGGTGCACGGGAGCGCATGCGAGCGTACTCTGATATGTTATTGACGGACAATATACTGGGCACCTACATGAGATTCAACGAGGGCATTGAGCACAAGGTGGGAACACACTGGTTGGGTACTGATGCCGCTCCCCTGATGAGCCCGATGGCAGGGCGAAACCAGTAGTTGTCCGGAAAGCCCCAGGTGGGGAAAAGTGGACATGCGCCGGAGAATGAGAAACTCCCGTCCCGTGACATCCCAGCACGCCAAAACTTTGAACAACACCGCCAATAACGGTGGGTCCCTAACAAAGGCACTGCTTATGAACCACGACGGATGTGCATATGTTGAGCCCTTAAAATAAAATTCCATCCGAGGAAGTTTGATAAAAAAAAATTGGAATAAATTTTTATTCTTATCTGATGAAAGGGGGTTATTTCTCGAAAAATATGTAGATAATAAGGATTTTAGTTAAATTTGAAATTAAAAAGTAATAAAATAACAACAATAATAATGAATGAATTGTTATTATTTAAGATAACCAGTCTCAATTCCAATATATTTTCCTCCATTGATTTTTTATCTGATTATAATTAGAACTTTTTTTAGAAATTGGATAGCAGAAGAATGGATCAGACAAGAAGAAGGGGAGTGATGGAGGCAGGCAAATTCATCATCGTGCTCGAGGTAGACTTACAGTATAAAGGCTCCGACTCCAAAATATTGACGTATATTTGCTGGTGTGATGATGAATTTAAAACTAATTTTCTTAAAAATCTTCTCTTAGTACTATTTGCTTCTATTTTTTTTAAATGATTCATGAATAGGTGAGGATGCAAATATCGGCAATAGGCATATGACGGTGGTACTCCGACAAAGCTCCGAGAAAAGACGGAGAAGAAAACTCTCAATAAGCTTGACTCTCTCTCTTTCTCCATTTATATTTCCTCAAATACTTCAAAAATATATAAAAACTTTTAGAGGGAGATGCATCGATGGTGAAATTTTGTTTGCTCTGTTTGTTTGACATAGTTCAAATTCTGATTTGAAAGTGAAGTATATACAACCTTATCAGGTCTGTGTAACTGTTCGAATGCAGTGCGTCTGGTTTGAGTGATTTAAAATTCAAAACCATCCAAAATTTATCTCTCTCATTCCTCTTATAGTTGTCTCGTGTTAACCGTTGTGGCAGAATTACTTGACGATTCCATTGATGAGGTAATCTCTTACAAATCATTATCTATTTTTCTTCTTTACCTTTTCATCTTGTAACTAATAACCCATTAGTAGATGATCGTTGAATGGAGCATGAAGCAATGCCACATTGCCTTAGTTTTGAGTTACAATATAAGCATTCAAAAACTGCTATTGGACCATGTGGGTATGAAGATGTCTTTTTGTTTTCTTCTTTCAGTATGACAGTAAGATATTGACTTAAAAGGCCTTTCAAATGAAAATGGATTTAAGACATGTTCGTCTATGAGAGTCCGGCTGATGTTGTCTTTGCTTTCTTTGTTAGACACTTACCATCATCTCTACGTGGTCACCCTTGATGTGTTTGTTTATTTGTCTAAAATTTTTTAGGTACACGTATGGTTTGTGATGATTGGTGTAACGACTGATTAAATTTCTTCATTCTAATGCTACTTATTTTAACTTGGCATTTGCTTGTATGTACTTTGATATAGTTCTCTATATCAGCTTAGTTATATCGTATTGGACATCTCATATTTTCTCATACCTCTTATAATTGTCCTATGTTAACAGATGTGCAATAATTGCTTAATAATTCAATTGATAAGGTAGTATTCTTTTACACATAATAAATTATTTTTCTTTTTTACATTATCGTATTTTGTTTAAGATGGTGACTTCTAGCCTAGAAGCTAAATTATTTATTGGTTGTCATGTTTCATGAAGTTGGCAAGAACGCATGGGTGTTTGCGTAAGTGATTCCATTGTCTTGATCTCTCATCACCTGAAAAGGAATATCTACATATTTTAAAATGATTTGTTAGATTAGGTTACTGAATTTAAGACAATTGAACAGAATTTGGATGTGGAATGTTTATTGCTAGAATATTTTCATCGATGAATGTGTGTTTTGTAGAGAAGAGCCCGTTGTTGCAGAGACACCTACTCGTGCTGCGAGTTCCATCCTTTGGGAGCCTATAGATATCATGACTGCTTTGCAACTTGTGGTCTTTAGCACATGTAGAGTGCAAAGGGAATTCAGAAGCATGTTGCCGTGTTGTGTGTATTGGCAGAGGACTGCAACTAACTACAATGTGAACCTAATCTCTGTAATTGCATCATGATAATTTGCAATATTACTTTTCTTCTGTTATATTTATTTGTTCCTAGATCCTTGGTTAAAGAACCCTTTCATTTTCAAATTAGAAAGAAGATAGTCTTTGGCAACTGTGGTGATGACATGAGATCATATTGAGCCCGGTTGTCATTTTTGTTGCCAAGGACTTTGAGATAGAATTTAAGGTCAATTTTCAATTATTGTCTCTTTTGCAATTAGGCAATGTTTGAGATACTGGTACGGATATACCCATATTAATAAAATATGGATTGCTTTGAAAGATAATTGTGTATTAGCTATTTTAATTGTGTGTTTGGTTATTAAGATAAATATACTAGATTGCTTCACACATCTATCTGGTACATTGTTTTATTTGGTAGACTGAGGGGGGCATGGGATACCTTGTCTAGAAATTGTAACCGGGGGGTGTCGGATACATTGTTCAGCCGAATCAGTAAATTACACCCCGGGCCTCGCGTTAGGACCGGGCCTCGCGTGAACAAGCAATGACTACCAAACACATGGTTCTTATTTGATACCTTTACTAATATGTCTTTATCCAGGCTACCAAACATTGCCTTAAAATCAACAAAACTCGAGGACAATCTTTCTAGCTCTCATGTTGATTTTGTTTTGCAAAATTATTTTTTTAAATGACCAATTATTTGTTGCTATTTCGAGAACATGAGTTGTAGTATATTGAGAAACTTAATTTTGAAACCACCGCTACAAGGTTTTGTTTAGAGAGAATTATTTTAAAATTTATAATATTCTAAGTTTTTTAGTTCACTTATATAATATGTATTTTTCTTAATTCAAGTAATCGTGCAATGCACGGATACAAAACTAGTAATAAGTAAAATAAATGAATTGTAGTGGGCGGTGGGATTTGAAGTTTGAACCTCATCAATGCCCTCTAGTCCAATTGACTTTTCATTGTGCCAACAACCACTGCACCACGTAAGTGTCTATAAGACGGAAATGCTTTTAACGAATGCGTTTGCTGACTTTTTAAAATTATAATTTTACTTACGTGATTTTGCTTTAATATATACGTAGAAATTTATAAAACAAAAGATGTTTAAACTAATTCGTAATACTTCTATAAGTGTTTAAACTCGATTTTATTATTATAATGTAATAAGTATACCATCTATCC
Source organism: Perilla frutescens (assembly GCA_026008535.1). Classification (NCBI taxonomy): domain Eukaryota; kingdom Viridiplantae; phylum Streptophyta; class Magnoliopsida; order Lamiales; family Lamiaceae; genus Perilla; species Perilla frutescens. The sequence continues at coordinate 23,664,165 of BRKX01000002.1, forward strand.
TAAATATTCCAATAGTGTTAATAATAAAAGTGCAATAGGACTTGGGTCTGGCACAAAATAGAAAATCAAATTCCTACATATCTGGAATCCAAAATCTCAACTTCTAAATAAAAATATTTTAAAGCAATAAATCTCCTAAATATATTTCCACAGGTCCACAATATATATTAGACTTAATAATTCTAGTACATACAATTAAATTATCAATATTTATATTAATATATATATATATATATTACATAGAGAGTACATATACATATAAATACTGTCTTACACATTCAGTGTGGACACCTCCATAAACACCTATTATTGTAGATGTCACGTGAATCATAATTTCTACATTGAAATCATTGTTAAAACATTTATTCTTTGGTGCACTATTATGCTCATTAATCATTATGTTGACATTGATAAGGAATGCATTGTTGACTGATTCTACTTCACTACTTTTGGCTTCGAGATTGTACTGTTTTAGACATTTTCATTGGAGTAATTACTTTTTTTTTTATCCCATTAGAACGATCAACTAGTTGATTGGAGAGATGTCAAAGACTTAAGGTTCGAATTTCACTAATGCATCATAAGTTTAATTAGGATGTTGTACGAGAGTTTTTTAAGTACAATTTGTCTTTTCTGTGTAATTTTCAAATTATTACATATGATTATATGAGCGAGATTTATCTAAAGCGCACCATCTAGTAATATGATTGATGATTCTCTTGTCATAAAAATAATATATATATATATATATATATATCTAAAAATATTGAAATATAGAAATGAATCTTTCAATGTTGAAATGATAACTCTCCCTTATATATCTACAACATTAACACTAGATGTATGGAGGTGCATTTGTAAACTGTGTAAGATGACATTTCTCTCCCCCCTTCCCCCTCTCTCTTATCTCACATATCTACAAAATTAAGTTCATGGGAGCTCTTGAAAAAGTGTCATATATTTTACCCAAGTACAATATGTTTGAATATAATATTAAGTTTTATGTTCAAATAATAAGAGTAATACAAAAATGACGTCAATATGTCAATGAATCTATCTATAATTTCAAAATTTGGGTTCATAGTTGAAGTGGATGGTTGAACTCTGACGTGTAAATTCTTCTCATAATACAAAAATGACGTCAGTTTTTGTTTACAACTTTTACTTGATTCATTATCCTAATCCAGCATGCAATGAGTAGAATGTGTATGTTCGATTGGACATGAGAAATGTCGTACTACTTGAGATTACAACGTAGATATAGATACATACTCTCACAATTTATTTTCCGATTCAAAATGACATCATTTTTAGCTCATGGGAAAAAGAAAAAAAAATCCCCATCATTTTTTTTTGTATCGTGTGAGAGTCTGGTTCGATCAATCACATCAGTTTTCAAGCACTGGAATTTGAAAGTTGTGATTATATATATATATATATTTGACAAAATCTAAAGTCATGTATCAACTTGTAATTAACTCGAGGCCATGTATTTACCCAAACAATATCAACATAGCATAACTTAAACCCAATCAATATCCGACACAATTCGTTCATGTACTTATGTACTATATATTTATAATACCATCCAATGTAGTGAGATGAGATTCAATACACGCACATATAATTTTATTACATTGATAAAAAATGTGAGACATAACAAAAAAGCGAGCTTTAAGGCTCGTTTGTGCATTGAAAGAAATTAAAGTTTTCTTCAACATATACCTATTTATGTTTAATATAAAATAAAAATAAAATTAAAAGGTTATCATTTCAACCCATACAATCAGAATTATAACCATCTATTTCATCTATATGAATCTGATCTACAAATCTATTCAAGATTAGGGTTCTGAGGATACTGCATTGTGTTAATTCTAAGGTCCCATTCATAACTCTATGTTTGCAGTTCTGTAAAATAAAAAAATACAAATCTCTATTCTCTACTTGAAAAAATCTCCAAACATATACTTTGTATAGAATTTTAAATAGTGATATTTTATCGACTATTTCCGTTCAAAACTCTATACTCCAACTGCAAAATAGAGTACCGTTGGAAAGATTATTGTACTTTAAATATAGTGTTATCTCTATTTTAAAGTATGAAGGAGGATGCCCTGAGTAAATAAGAGTAGATCACCAAACACCACAACATTTTCATGATTCCAATATGGACTAATGTGAAAATAGAGGCGCATAACAGATTCTTCTCCCAACATAGAGCTCATGGGAAAATAGAAGCAAGTAGATAAATGATAACATAACTCCTTTTTTCATGGGTATATAATGGCCGGATAAACAATCCCAACATAGACTAGTGTTAAATCAAGGAGGTCAAGATATCATAACATTTTTTTAGTAAAATTGCTAAACAAAATATCCCAACATAAAACAAGTGATATCAGAACTCTGAATGCTGAAAGAGTAGTCCTCGGCAACATGTAGAATATCAGATACTGAGTTTTACTTATCTTACAGGGAGAGAGCTGCTTTCTGTCGCTATGAGGAGCTTGGAAGTGGCTTCAACGAGCTTCATATTGGACAGCTGCAGGGGACAAGTCAAATGAAGTAAATAGTTGTTATCAATTAGATTATCAAGAACAAATCATCAATAGTGAATACCCAAAATAAAGTAAAGCATTACCAACCTAATATAGTGCTTTAAATGGAAAACTCAAATATGCTAAAGCCTAAGTGGTAACTCTGCTATCATTATGGTGAGTAGAGGCAAGTATAAAAGGATTCCAAATTTTCCTTAAAATGCTCTATATGTCCTCACCATCAAGGTAGTAGACCTTCAATTTATTTAAACTCTAATAAACTTAGAAGGAAAGCAGACACAAAATTTTCGACCACATTTCGTTCTTATGTCATACAGAGTCATTCATTGAAGTTGAGATGATTCAGTCTTCCACACATTCAATTCAATCCTTGATAATATTAGTACATAACAACCTACGCATGCAACTTTTATGTCATGTAAATTGTCAACTGGGACAATCACACAGTGACCCACAACATTCTTCACTAAAGGCGGATAATAGAGCAAATTATGCTCTCCTAAGCCTAGTAAAGCAGCGTATTTCCTCAAAAGTGACAACCAATTCTCAGCATGTGTCCTATAACGATCATTTTCCACATTAACATGCGTGCACATGATTCATATATATAGACTTAAAAACCATCTTACCTGGTATGCCAAGAGAGGTAGGTAGGATCATTTTATTTTTTGAACTAACAGAAGATACATTATACTAACATGGCTATAAACAAGTAATAATAAGGGCGCATTTATCCCATAAACATTGATGCGATTCCACACAAAGCAATGTAAATTTTCGGGAAAAAAAAACAAATACGATGACTAACCTTAAAATAAGGGGATGGGGAATGTAATTAAAGACAGAATCATTTGCTGAGTATAAGAGCAACTCCAATGCTCTATTTGGTGCAGATTCTGCACCAAATAGGTGCAGTTACAGCACCAAATTTTTTTACAGCTCCAATGCTCAGCACCAAATTTTATACCAAATAAGAATATTCTCTTAAAGATTACATTTTATTTTATAATTGAAATATGAATATGCTTAATGATTTATTATTTTTTTTAAATGATTGATTATCCAAAACTAATAACTTTTAATTATATACTTTCAAAAAAAAATATGCTATTAAAAAATTATGTACTATTAAAAAAATTATAACATATAATGTGCTTGGAATATTAAAAGTACTTTAAGTCATGTTTATCTTGATATTTCTCAAAATCCAATCATAAGAAATAACCAATCAAGAGATCAATTTTGGTTTAGAATCATACAAAAAAGAAACCAAGCTCGTGAATCTCGATCGTCTCCTCATCAAGGAGAATTTTCACAATTCAATCAATCTGGAGGTGAAGGACATGGGTTTGAAGATTCTTCAAACGATTTCAGTCAATATTATAATTATCTTAGGGATCTAGAAATGATTTGTAATGTATTTTTTCAAATAGTTTTAGTTAATTACAGTGTGTTTTTAAGTTAATTTTTAGTAATTTGTAATATGTGGGACTTCATTCTATCCATTATGTTTAATTAATTGTGTTTTTATTGAAATTATTTATTTATTTAGATGATTTATAATTTAATTTAAATGAATATATAATTTATAAATTAAATTTATTAAATAATCTATTTAATAATGAATATTAAATAATCTATTTAAGTGAATATATAATTTATAAATTAAATTTATTAAATAATCTATTTAATAATTATTTTAAATAATAAAATAATGCATTAAATGCCGTGGGCTCATTAGCACCAATTTGGTGCAGGATTTGGTGCAACATTGGAGTGGATTTCAGCAACAAATTGGTGATTTGGTGTTAGCATTGGAGTTGCTCTAAGGGCTCTGGAATCCATGCAAGTTGATGATTCCATCATTTTCATTAACTACTCCTCCATTAATTGAAATATCTCCTATTCTAGTTGCCCAAAACAATCATTCCCATTGTTGTTCAAGAATTTGAACTAAGGAAAATAAAAATAACGTCTCGTCTCAAAATTTTACCAGAAACAGTCATCTAATGTAGTGTATGAAAAAGTTAACCGGAAATGATTTACAATGAATCCTCAAAATAGCTAAAATCACAGAAACATATACCCTAAAAAAGAAATCAACGAGTTTTTAGAAGAAAATAGAGGGAATTACTTCGACGGGTACGTTTCTTGTAGAGTATACGGTATCCACATTTGCGGCACTGAATCACATCCCCTGGCTTCAGTGTGTTCTCTTGCCCACAATCTGAAACGCCACACTTCAATTTACTCAGCCATGTGTAAAAGTTGAGCAACAAAATTTAAACAAACGCTCCCAATTACAGCACACGCAACGGAAAATTTGTGATTATAAACAGATAAATTATAAGAGAAAGGGAATTTGTGGTCGCACCCCCGCAAACGTAGCTGACTGGCTCAGGCTGAGAATCCATTGGTGATCGACGACGGATTATCAGAGAATCTGAAATTCAGGATTTGGGGTTTTTCTTTGATCGTGAGGGTTCTTATGCCAATTAAAGAAGTTCCAATTTCGGCTTTTTACAAAACTTCATATTCACATTAAATTAATTAAATTTTAATGAAGATAAAAATAAATCTATAGAGAAGTAGTAAAGTCATCTTTTCTCTTATTACTAGTCGCACAAAATATAAATATTTGGCCTAATAGCAAACACAAATAAATTAAACAATTACAAGTTTTTTGGATTTTAGATTTTTTATTTCAAAATTAACCATTTAGTTTATATATTTGTCAATTGAGTAAAAATTATGACTAAATTATTATTTTATTCAAAATTAGTTTTTTTTCTCTTACTATCGTATATTTTAATTCTTATATTTTCACTTAACGTACTTCGATTCTTGCAAAACATTAAAATAAAGACAAAAACTTATTACACGTGTAAAATAGAATCCAAATCCGCTCAAAAATCCATCAAAACCCAACCCGCAAAAACAGTCATGTCCACACGCGCTCCCACATACATATCATTATGTATAAAATAAAAAAAATACATAATACCATGGGGGCGGATGAAACAACTAATCCATGCGCTCCCACATACATATCATTATGTATAAAATAAAAAAATACATAATACCATGGGGGCGGATGAAACAACTAATCCAAATCATGAGAAATATAAATTACCACAAGAATGATGATTCCCGATAACAAAATATATCAGCCATGGGATTAGCAATTGAGGTAGGAATGATGATTTCAATCCTACCCTATGGATGCATGTGGCCTAAAAATTTTGTGAAAAAGAATTTTGCAAGAGATAATTCATAGAGAATGAGATATCCCCAATTTTTGTATATGTGTCGTCTTAATTTGCCATATAGTTGCACACGTGTTACTACATCAATTTTAATTTGGGCAAAAATATTAGGGATGTTTAATATACAAAATAGTTTCAATTTATGTTAAAATTGTAAAAACTGAAATGTGATGTTTAAAACCAAAAAGTGAGTAAAAGTGATGATTTTAGAGGCAATTAACCCAATATTTTCTACATAAATCATAATATGAGGTTTTAATTTAGTTGGTTCATTTTATTTTTTAGAATATGTTTATTGATTCTCCAGACATCACGTATCACTATGCATGAAAGTAAAGTATCACTAATTATACAGTATGTTGAAATATCACTTAATATGAATTGAAGTATGATCAAGTATGCAATTTTTTTTTTTGCTATTTAATTATTTGATCATGACAAATATGCTTTCATTGATATTTCTATCAAATTTTGCTCTTTAAAAGATTTTTTAAACAAAAAAGCATGAGCTCTTAGTTTTATTTGAAATTAAAGATCGATTACCAACTAACAATATATAACTCTCATTACATATGAAATGAAGTTTCACTAGTAAAGAAGCGAACTATTACTGCATCTGAAGAGCCTGACAGTCCCCATTTTTTTTTTCGATTTTCGTGTTTTTTTTTGTATTTTTTAGTGTTTTTTTAATATTTTTGTATCGGGCTTAATGCATGAGCCCACGTGTTAGCGCCAGACAAATGTTATAAGTAAGACATTGGATAAAAAAAAATTAAATTAATTCAATTCAATTTTAGGGTTCATTAATTCCATTATAGAGTTCATTAATTCCATTTCAGAGTATATATTTATTTTAAGAAAATAAATTAATTCAAAAAATAAAAAAGGAGAGGGAGAGAAAAAGAAGGACCACTAAAAAAACCAACCTAATGAGTCAAATATAGATTCCTCATCCGCTAGAACGATCTTATACAAGTGCGCCTCAAAAATAAAATAAACACCTCTTCAAATAAATAACATGATTAGATAAGCATTTTTCTAACTTATTGTCTCATTGTCTAAGTACTTTTAATACGTAACAGTTAGAACCTACTATACATATACATATACATATACATATACATATATATATATTATAAAAAAAATACAAGCCAAACTCAAATACATTACAAATTAAATGATAAAATCCAAGTGCCCTAATTTTTATTAAATTTTTAAAACTAAAATAGATTTAGAGCGGTGAAATGAGGAGGCCTAATCAATTTACCAAGGCAAATTGTAACACTTGACAGAGAAATACCCCCACCATACCATACCACCACATTTCTCTCTCCTCTCTCTCCGACTCTACTCACTATTGTACCGCCTCAAACAAGCGACTCTCTTACCTTACCTCGTTCAATTTTCACCTTTCCTATTTAACTGTTGCCGGAAAATTTACGGACTTCAGCTATATTAAGTGGGTTTTTTTACAGGTACATAATCTTTGCCCATATTATACACTGGGGTTGTTGTCAGCAGCCAGAACTATTTCTTGATTTTGGTAACTCAAATTAGTATACTGATGAATTGTTAAGAAACTAGAGTTGAATTTTGAATTTTGGTGTACTGGAAGGGCTTATTGATTGAATTTTGATTTCGGTGCGGATTACAGAAAATAGAGGTTGTGCTTCTGGGCGAGTTTTTGATGGTGGGATATATATAAAGTTAAGCAATGAGTTCTTTAGCTTCACTGCTGAATTTAGGAAGTGTGAATACGCTATCTTTTTGCAATTTTGAGAGTTCTGTGTGTTTAGTTGGGAGGGCTCCTTTTCGGAGAAATGGGAGTAGTTTTAGGAAGTGTTGGAGTGGGAAGAGGTGGAAGTCTGCTGGCGTTTGTAAGCTCGTGACAACTAATTACATTGCGGAACAAGGGACTTCGATATCTCTTGATTCTACATATAGAGGTAGTAAAGACGGTGATGCTGATCCATTTATTGTAGCAGCTCCCAAACCAATTTTGAAATCGGGTTCGAAGGTAGAACCCCTTCTAAGTATGGCCTGGGATGAGAAGAGACGTGTTGGGAATTTGGATGATGAGACGATGAGTGATAGAGAGAAGGAGAGATGTAGGGTGCTTGAGTCGCTAGGGGAGGTGTTGGAGAAGGCAGAGAAACTAGAGACTAGTAAGAAGGTTAATTTATCTGTTAACAAACCTCCAGCAGATGAGAGAGCTGACCAAAACATTGGTAAACCAATTAAATCTCTGCAAAGCTCGAATCACAGGTCTAAGACAATGAAGAGTGTTTGGAGGAAGGGTAATCCAGTGGCTTCCGTTGTCAAGGAACCTCCAAATCAGGGACCTTGGACAGATGGAGGAGGAGTGGCTGCTTCTAGAACTGCTGCTCTGCCTAGACTACCTCAGCCACCTCAGAAAGTTCAACCAAAGTCACAAACAAAACCTTCTGTTGCTCCTCCTCCAGTCAGGAAACCTGTAATCATGAAGAATGAAAATGCAGCTGCAAAGTCACCTGTTGGCAGTGAAACTGATTTGGGATCCAAATCTAATCAGCGGGGTCCAATTTTAATCGACAAATATGCATCTAAGAAGCCAGTGGTTGATCCTCTTATTGCTAAAGCGGTCATAGCCCCTCCTAAACCAGGGAAGAAACCTGCAACTGCCAAGTTTAAAGATGAATTTAGAAAGAAGAATGGTCCATCAGGAGGAACTCGCAGACGCATGGTTGATCGCACGGATGATATTCATGGTGAGGATACATCTGAACTTGATGTTTCCATTCCTGGTGCTGCTACTACCCGAAAAGGTAGAAAATGGAGTAAAGCAAGCCGGAAGGCTGCTAGACTCCAGGCAGCCAGAGAGGCTGCACCCGTCCGGGTGGAAATAATGGAAGTTGGTGAAGATGGAATGCTAACTGAAGAGCTGTCATACAACTTGGCCATCAGTGAAGGTGAAATTCTTGGGTATTTTTACGCAAAGGGGATAAGGCCTGATGGTGTGCAAAAGCTGAGCAAAGACATGGTGAAGATGATATGTAAAGAATACGAGGTAGAAGTCATTGATGCTATCCCTGTTAGGGTTGAGGACATGGCAAAAAAGAAGGAAAGTCTTCAAGAAGATGATTTAGATAAACTAGAATATAGACCTCCCGTAGTAACCATAATGGGGCATGTTGATCATGGCAAGGTTAGGCTGTATGTTAACCAATTTGTTTAATATTTTAATAGACTGTGATTCCTTGCAAGCTCCAACTAACAGATTTGTTTCCTTGTGCAGACAACACTTTTGGATCATATACGGAAAAGCAAGGTTTGCATAAAAACTTCAGCTTTAGATTTTGATGTTAACAGGTTGCTGTGTATTGATTGTTTTGCTACAGTATGGTTGCTAATGTAGATTCTCACTCATAATATGTAGTTGGAAGGAATTGAATTATAATTTTATATTATATGTTTTAGGTTGCGGCAGCTGAAGCTGGTGGGATCACACAAGCAATTGGAGCTTATAAGGTTCAAGTACCTATTGATGGGAAAGCTCAAACATGCGTGTTTCTGGATACTCCTGGACATGAAGTAAAGTTTCGTTAGCTTATTATTACACTTTTTGGTGGTTTGGCTTGCACTCTCTTTATGTACACTGAGAAGAGTGAGGCAATACCAGACATTGGTGTTCACTGATGAAAATTATGCATTGATTATTGAATTCTTGTAAAAGCTACATGTTAATTTTGATTATCTTCCATAGGCATTTGGAGCAATGAGAGCACGTGGAGCTAGAGTGACGGACATTGCTATCATTGTAGTTGCAGCTGATGATGGACTCCAACCTCAAACCAATGAGGCTATTGCTCATGCCAAGGCAGCAAGGGTGCCGATTATTGTAGCTATAAATAAGGTATCATCAAATTGGTGTTATTGTTCAGTTCTGATTTTACCTTTTTTTGGGTGGGCTACTGTAATTTCTTTTATCCATCAATGTAGATAGATAAGGATGGAGCTAATCCAGATCGAGTTGTTCAAGATCTTTCTTCAGTCGGCCTGATGCCTGAAGAATGGGGTGGTGACGTACCAATGGTTAAGGTGACAAAACTATAACCTTGGAATCAGTTTGCATTTTGAAGAGAAAAGAATACTTGGTTCTATGGTGATAGGATTCTCATGAAGTATTCTGTAACAGATAAGTGCTCTTAAAGGGGAGAATGTCGATGAGTTGCTTGAAACAATCATGCTTGTTGCTGAGGTAGCTTGTTCTCAGTTTTGTTCTTGTTACTTGCTTCTCAGGATCTATAGCCACTCTGAGTTTTATGTGTTTTGCTTCTGTTACCCAACTCTATAGATTATAAATATAACTACTGTATATGCATAGTTGGCATATTACACACTTGCAATACCACTCTGCATTCTCATCCTCATTTGCCTTTCACTTTAATTTTTGGGGGTCTAAAGATGTGAGGTTCTAATTGGTGAAAATATTTTATCTATTTTTAATTTAGTTGTTTACGACACTTGTTATGTCTGGGTTGGTTCTGAGTTTGTGATTCTATTTTCTTTTTTAAGTTGCAAGAATTGAAGGCAAATCCACATAGAAATGCTAAAGGAACAGTCATTGAAGCCGGTCTTGATAAATCCAAGGGGCCTGTAGCTACTTTCATTGTGCAATATGGAACCCTCAGAAGAGGGGACATAATAGTTTGTGGTGAAGCTTTTGGAAAGGTTTGTGTATGAGACCAAACATCTTGTGTGTTCTCTTCATTTGCAGCTTATGTTGAAAGATTCCTTGTTTGCGAATGTCAGGCGCGAGCTCTATTTGATGATAACGGAAAGCGGGTTGATGAAGCAGGGCCCTCTATTCCAGTACAGGTATATTTCTTATAACCCAATATTATAAATTGTAATAATATACCTTGCATACAGTCACCTATGCAGCATGTGATTGCAGATTGCACTAGAATAGAGCATCACATTTAGTGGACTCGGGAACTCATTGCTCGAGTTTTCATTTCATAAACACTCCTCTTTCGTTCTCAACCTATATACTACGTGCGAGTCTTTCTGTTTGATTATTGGATCTTAATTGCATTTTTTGATTATGGTGCTTCACACAACAGTTAATAGGATTGAATAATGTCCCTTTAGCCGGTGATGAGTTGGAGGTTGTTGGCTCCCTTGATCTTGCTCGAGAAAAGGCAGAGTCACGAGCGGAGCATTTGAGAAATGAGCGTATAACAGCAAAAGCAGGCGATGGAAAAGTTACACTTTCTTCTTTTGCTTCTGCTGTTTCATCAGGAAAGAATGCTGGACTAGATTTGCACCAACTCAATATCATACTGAAGGTTGATGTTCAGGTATGTATATGCTTTAAGACCGTGCATGTGCTAAAAAAACTCCATGCAAAGTAAGTATGTAAAGAAGATAATGAAGATGTCTATAGCGTGAGTTAATAGTCCCTGCCATCTCAATTCAAGTTATATGAAGGGACTCGATGATCTGAATATCTACTTTTAATGCTTAATCTTTTAATCCTATGATGCTCTTGTATCTAGAAAATGCTAGTTATTTATATAGTCATTGGAGCTGTTTTTGACATGTCATGTCAGCTACTGGGTCTCTCCTAGCTATAGGAATTTCTTAGGCTTATACTACTTATTTGTGGCCATTGACTTGAACAGTCTGGTCTTATTTGTATTCTGTTAAATCATCTGCATAACTTTGGTTCCAGTATCAGAGCCCCCGGCTCAAGCAAGAACAACTTTATCGAAATAAAAAGGAGAGGAAAAAAAAAAAAAATGCATCTGCACTTTCATTTATTTGGTAATCCTCTGTTGCACCAATTTAATGTTTGCAATCATAAGCAAGTGACGATTGTAAATTGTAACATTGTTTATCGATGCTGTCATTTGAGGTTAACTTGATCTGAAATTAAGGCAATCTTAAATGATGACCAGGGATCCATAGAGGCTGTCAGACAAGCTCTGCAGGTGCTTCCTCAAGACAACATCACTCTCAAGTTCCTACTGCAAGCAACTGGGGATGTGACCACCAGTGATGTTGACCTTGCTGTGGCAAGCAAAGCTATTATTTTTGGATTTAATGCCAGAGCACCTGGCTCAGTTAAGAACTATGCAGATAACAATAATGTTGAAGTTCGGCTTTACAAAGTTATCTATGAACTTATTGATGATGTTCGGAATGCAATGGAGGGGCTCTTGGACCCAGTTGAGGTGAATCATGTTCCTAGTTTATCTTGCTGTTATGTAGATTTCAACTGAACAGTTCGATATTTTACGTGTCTGGCTTTTATGGGGTTCCAAGCACTTTTGGTGGTTGACTGCTTTTAGGTGCGGAATGCACTTACTCCAGGAATCTTGTGGGATGAAAATGTGTGTCTTCATTGTTCTTTCTTTATATGATTCCTACTGTTCTGAAACCTAAATGGTGGAACTGGAGTTCTTGTGGTGGTGGGGGGATGGAGAGAGATTTTATCAGCTTAGAAATTTAGAATGGCCTACTGTATTTTGTTTGAGCCATGCCTTTTGTTTTCTGAAAGTTTGCATTGAGAATCTCGTTTACTACTGAAGTTCAATTTCTGCATATAATGTGCAAGTCGGGAATGTTATGTTGATGGTACCTGGTACATGTCCATTATGGTTATCAAATATTAAGGCTTCAAGATTCGTGGTGCATTATCTTTTATTTATGTTTTTGCAGGAACGGCTGCCAATAGGTTTGGCAGAAGTAAGAGCTGTATTCAGTAGTGGCAGTGGTCGTGTTGCTGGATGCATGGTAACTGAAGGTAAAGTTGTGAAAGACTGTGGAATCCGTGTACTAAGAAAAGGAAAAGAAGTTCATGTTGGTGTTCTTGGTTCCTTGAAACGGGTAAAGGAGATGGTGAAAGAGGTAATTTTTAAGATGTTACCTTGCTTGTTATTACTTCTTCTACTAACCTTTTGCCACTGATTGAAGTTTGCGTATCATCAATGATCAATACATATTTCTCAATACATTAATAGAATTATCCAAGTACTTTTCTTGAGGTTAGTACTTATTATCATTTCACACATTTTACTATATCTAGATTCCGGATCAACTGGATGAAACCCAACAGGACGTGACAAACAATATGTACCCGGGAAAACCTCTTCATATTTTTTTCTTAATAAATAAACAAAAAAAAAAACCTTGAAAAATAGAAGAGACGTGCTTTTGTGAATCAGAAAATGAGAGCTATCCTGCTGGAACTTTTCTCTTCCAATCCCCCTTTCACCCTTTAATATAGCAGATTTCTAGAAATGGAATGGATCAGGTTTTGGAACCTTTTTTTTTTGTTTTTTTTTTTCGTGGAAGAAATTTGGAACAATTATGGATGTTTCTGTTTGGTTGCGAAAATGGGACAGCGAGAAAGCGGGACGAGCTTGCTTCAGTTTTGTTATTCATGAGTGATTTTTGTTAAAGTGTTCCTTTAGTATTTTGTAAAATAATTTGTTATCTCACAGGTTAATGCTGGACTAGAGTGTGGAGTTGGAAGTGAGGACTTTACTGATTGGGAGGCAGGGGATACCATCGAGGCCTTCCATTCGGTACAAAAGAAACGAACGCTCGAAGAGGCATCGGCCTCAATGTCAGCTGCCTTAGAAGATGTGAGGATACAACTTTAGGAAGGAAATCAATACAAAATTGTGTGCTCTCAAGCTGAATATGCATCCCCTGGCAATGGTTCGACAAAATTCGAGAAATTTGAGTTGTCCATGGTGCAGATCAGTCTGTTTGTGCCTCCATCTCATCAAAGTAGAACTGCATCATCACTGCCTTAATGCCGTTCCTCTGTAAATAACTAGGTATGTTAGAATCGTGCTCTTTTTGTTTTTGGTAAGAGTGATAGGTTGGGTATGCATTTAAGTTTACGAAACTACAGAAATTACATACATGTATGATCACATATGTAATAGGTGCATTTGGAGATGAAAAAAGAGAAGGCAATCCAATTATTCCAACATGAATATATCTCCCAGCAATCACCTTTTTAAATGCACTGATACTGGCATTTTCCAGTAATATTTACATCTCCCTAATATTTTTGAAGTTCTACTTGGAATTCTTATCTGTGACAACATTATAAATTAATTGGGGGGCTCATGTCGCATTTCCATTTTCACTCAAGAAAGTGCTAGCTAGGAGGTAAAACTTCAGGGTTATTCCGAAACTGAACCAGTTTAAGATACGTTTAAACACTTATTATTTAAAAAGATAAAATTTAACAAGACTCACTCTCACATGCCATAAAAACACAGGCTATGAGATGATGAGGCTCAGCTATATCACCATTTGAGAAGATGGAAAACAAAAAAAAAAAGATGAATGAACATCATGCAAAAGGGAATATGGGTCGTTGGAGCCATTCCTCGAAAGATGATGGAAGAAGGGCAGATGCATACGCCTTATCTTCAAAGATGGTGTCCAAAACCTCGACTCCTCGTGGCCGTCGCTTCGACTTCGAGATGAACTTGGATGGAGCTACCTCTGTTATGAACATTAGTTTTGGAATCTTGGCCATTGTTGCCTGCACCAAAGTGTCGATGAAATGAAGATTTAACAAGTGTGGTGGTGTCTCAAGGATTGATGAGCTTTGCTTATTTATATATACACACACACACAAAGTGATGACCTGATTTGTACGTCGTTGCCTTGAATAGAGAGCTATATATCCAAAATCCTCATCTAGCTAGTATTGAATGCTTAAAGTTAATATTTTCCAGAAAAATGTGTGATCACAAACACCACACCTGTCCCTCCCCTCTGCATTATTTCCTGGGGAAGGAACCAAAATCTGGATAAGATTTTCTTCCAACTTTTTTTTATATGCATCGTTGGCATGATGAAGTTTGATTATCTGTTATGAAAACGTGTCATCAACTTAAGCTATGTAATTCGAAATTGATAAATTATTCTCTCTCTCTCTCTCTCTCTCTCTCGGCTTTACAGTTTTCCCTGGCGGTTCTTTCCATTTATCTATTTGGGTATCTTCTTCTTGATATTTGTTTAGTCTCTCTATCTAGATTTATTTTTTTATTACATTGTTACTTATTACGTAATAAATATAGCCCTTCTCATCTTTGTTACCTGCCAAGTATTTTTGATTTTGGAAATGTTTTTTTTCATTAGGATGTTGAATTTGGTCCAAAAGCCTAGGAATCGATAATAGCAAATTCATTTAAAATTCAACAACTATTTAGTGTATTCATACTCATATGTCGTGATCAAATATAAATCACAGACGATTTTCTTGTCATATTCTTTATTAATCATTTATTAACATGATATGTGTAGATGTTATTTTTCACTAAGGTCCATGAAAGTCAAAGAGGTCGAACCTAATAGGGGGTCTCGAGAGTTCAATGCCCCGACCTCCATTCAACATTCCAAATAATTCCTTCATAATTGTCACGTAATCAAGGAATGTGCCAAAACAAAGATGAATTCAAACAAAGTTACTGTGATGCCTTTCGAATTCGGTACTACTAAAGATTTGTACGAAGTAATTTATATTTTTTTAGTGGAAACGAGAAATAATTTGAAGTCATTACTCATACTCATGAGTGTACTTTGATAAATACCGCTCCACGCATAGTAATCTACAAATTACTAGATATATCATGTTGAGCTCCTTAAAACGTTATTGGTGGATTTGAATTTATTACTTTTACCATGAGCCCAAAAAAATCACACCCGAGGTGACGGTAATTATGATTTTTTATCTTTTGAAAAAAGAGCATGTGGTAGTAAGGATTGCTTAATATGTGCCAAATGATACTTTCTTTACTCAATAGATTTTTCAATACGACAAGAATGTTAAGTAAAAATTAATATTTCATTTTAATTTATTTTTTAAAATTAGGGAATTTAAAATTTAAGAAAAGTCCCGTATTCAAGTGCAAAGGTTACGATCTACTTACAAATAAAATACAATTATAAATAGTTTTCCATATAAAATTAATATATATAGATACCATTTTGCCCGGTTCAAAAATTCAAATTTGAAAATGAGGGCTTCCTCCATCACAACGGCACAACGAAATTAACGGCTTCCCGATGGAAACTTTCTCTCTCTCTCTCTCTCTCCGATTCCTGTAGACTGTAAGTAGTGATTTTTTTTACCAAAAGCAATATAATCCCCACTTTTTCATCTTTTTCCCCTCGAAACCGAACCAGTGTAATAAGTGCCCTTTTAATTTTTGTTTTCAATTTTCTTTTTGGCATTCAAATCTTAAAAAGAAATCTGTTCCTTTATCAATGGCAGAATTTGAATGGAATGACCCACTTCTTATAACTGATGTTTCTTCCCTGCAAAATCAAGATCAAAGTCAAACTCATTGTGAGTTATACGCAGCTCGTTTTAGTTCATAGAAATGATAAAGATTCAATTTTCTACTTATTCATAAATGGCCCTTTCCGCTTTGTATATTTTCAGGCAAATCGCCAATTTTTTGTAGATTGGGAAGTTCGATAATGGAAACCCTAGATGATTCTAGTCCAGCCAATTTTGATGGTAAGTCGTCGAAATTCATTCGTTTTAGTGTCACATTTGTCGGAATTTGTTCCTTGAAGTTTAAGTTAAGTTCTGTTCATGGCTCATTTCATGTTTGAATTTCGAGAAAGTATGATCTTGAATTAATTATACATGATTGTGCTATTTTAGGCCGTTTAGCGTTGGGGTTTTCATTGACATCACCTGATTTAGTATGCGTTGGTTCGCCTGTTATGACTAATCAAAGATATGAAGAATCGCCTGAATGTGTGGTGGTCGTGGGTGAAAGAGTTGATGTCTCTTTAGAAAATGGAATTGAGGGGTCTGAAATAAGGGACTCCTTTGAGGCCCCAGCTGCAAAGATGGAAGATTTGTGTGCTGAAGCTTCATTTGAGCTTGTTACAACGCCATTAGTCCAAGAGAGTTTGACGAAACCTTCCACTACTGCAATTGGCATTAATGTGGGATCTACAAGGAGTGTCGAGTTTGATGGCGGGATGCATTTTTCTGAGGATAGTACTTTCAATGGAGGTGATACTGTAAGGACTGAAGATCCCATAATTGGGAATGTAGAAGGCCTTAGTCTTTATCAGACTGCGCGTTTTGGGGAATTCTCTTATCATTTTCAGAATTTAGAGGCTGGGAATTATGTGGTTGATCTTCATTTCGCAGAGATAGTGTTTACTGCTGGCCCTCCAGGAATGAGAGTCTTTGATGTTTTTTTACAAGGGCAGAAGGTAATAAGTTCAGAGATAAGCAATGTTGTCCATGTTTGGAACTTACTCTGATGTGGTAACTGATAGGAGCAAACATGCTTAATTGGTTTTAAAATTTGCAGGTCGTTTCTTGTTTGGATATTTATGCAAAGGTTGGCTCACATGTGCCACTGGTGATATCTGATCTTAAAACTTGTATCGACGGGGATGATGGATTGTCCATTAGATTTGAAGGAGTAATTGGAAGCCCTATCGTCAGTGGCATTTTTATTAGGAAATATTCTTCTGGAAGTAAGTTCAATGACATTCTATAGCAGCTTTGCATTTTACTGCCCAGGATGTTTTTAAATTGATGGTGTATACATTTTCTTTGTTGGTTTCAGGTTTTGACGAGGTGGAATTATCTGGAGGAGTCGAATTTCAGTGCTTGCCTCCTCGCAAATCGCTTAATGTATCTTAAATTCCTGAATCTAGTTAAATATGTTTTAAGTTAAGACCAGATTCAGCAACAGACTTGACTCACTAACTATTCTATGCTTGATAGGAAAAGGAGACTTGTTCCACTGAGGGAGATCTTCTTTCTCTTCAAGCTGAACATGAATTACAGAAGAAGGAACTCTCAGAGACAAATAAGTTTTTGGAGGAGCTGAAGATGGAATATGAGCTCAAGAGTAGAGAATGCCAAGAAGCATGGAAATCTTTGAAGGAGCTTCAAAATGAGCTTATGCGAAAATCAATGCATGTTGGATCATTGGGTGAGGAAATCATTTTAGTGATTGCCTTGTTTACATAGTGTATACATTATTGCACTTTTTGCTGATTTTCATTCTGTAGCTTTTGCAATTGAGGGCCAAGTCAAAGAAAAAGGAAAATGGTTTTCATCACTACAAGATTTGACAAGAAAATTGAAGGTAAATTTAAGTTTGTAATTTCTTTTCAGTTTAACTGGTGCACATTTTTACTGAGTTTGGGTTTCTTGGTGACAGATTCTGAAGATGGAACATATTGCGCTTCAAGAAGATGCTTCTCTCTTTAAGCAGTATGTTGTAGAGATGGAGGGTGTCAATTCCATTCTGCAGTCTACAAGTACCCTTATACACTCTTCGATTATTAACCTTCATATCTTCTAGTTCAGTTTTGATTTATATGTGCTTATATTGACAGTGAATAAGCATGTCCAACTACATGAAGATATGAAAATTAAGTTCCTCCAAGAGGTCAAGGAAAAGAAAGAACTCTACAATAGAGTTCTGGAACTTAAAGGCAAGGGATTGAATTACTCATGAATTTTGAATCAAATAAGGCTCTATATTAACAGTTTCAGAAATTTCAATAAATAACTTTCCACAGGAAACATTAGAGTATTTTGCCGCTGTCGGCCTATGAACTCTGAAGAGATTGATGGAGGAGCTTCAATGGCAGTTGACTTCGAGGCTGCAAAGGATGGGGAAATAACTATTAAATCAAACGGGATATCTAGAAAGACCTTTAAGTTTGATGCTGTCTTCAGTCCCGAAGCTGACCAAAGTAATTGAACTAAGACTAATGATATTCAATTGATAACAATATAGTTATTCTCTTACATTATTTTCCTCTACACTTCTGAGTGCAGGTAATGTTTTTGAGGAAACAGCCCCACTTGCAACTTCAGTTCTTGATGGATACAATGTTTGTATATTTGCTTACGGGCAAACTGGAACTGGGAAGACTTTTACAATGGAGGGAACAAATGAATCCCGCGGAGTTAACTACAGAACTCTTGAGAAGCTATTTCACATAATTGAGGAACGAAAGAGCACATTCCAGTATGAAGTATCAGTGAGTGTATTGGAAGTTTATAATGAGCAGATAAGGGATTTATTAGTTTTAGATTCACAGCCATGCGTGAATTCAAAGAGGTGAGTCATTTGCAAAGCCTTGGGACACTATGATACGCTTTATTACTTTCTTTATTTGTTTCTTGCAATGCAGTGTCTATGATACGCTTTATTAGAAACCATAAATTGTTGGCTGAAACCTTGCCAGTAATATCTCTTCTGTATGACCATTGCTAAGAACAATATGTTCATCATCCTAAGAGAATAAATTATCTACCCTCTAGCTATCAAGAGTCATATATATGTATGTATGCATGTATAATCTATTCTGAATATTCCAATTGAATTGAGCAGGACTTTGTTTCTAGTTGACCATCTTTCATTCATATCTTTTACTCTTTAAAGATAATGAAGTTTTGTATAGTTGTTAGCCATAAATGAGAACTGTAGTTGATACATTACATTATGCTAGAGAGCTCCTCAAATTCTACTATTCAATCTGTCTATAATTGGCATAAATACAGGCTTGAGATAAAACAAGTTGGCGATGGAGGACATCATGTTCCAGGATTAGTTGAAGCTCACGTTAAAAATGTAAGTGAGGTCTGGGAAGTCCTTCGGACTGGCAGTAATGGAAGGGCAGTTGGATCAACCAATGCCAATGAGCACAGCAGCCGGTCACACTGGTTCGTATTTTTCTGCACTGTATTTTTCTATCAAGAAGGTAGATCAATGCTGAAACTTATGTGCTTCTTCAATATAGCATGCACTGTGTAATGGTGAAGGGAGAGAATCTACTTAGTGGAGAATGCACGAGAAGCAAGCTTTGGCTGGTGGACCTAGCAGGAAGTGAGAGAATAGCTAAGACAGAAGTGCAGGGCGAAAGATTGAAAGAAACTCAGAATATTAATAGATCGCTTTCTGCTCTTGGAGACGTGATATCCGCTCTTGCAACTAGAAGCCCTCACATCCCTTTCAGGTGTAGAACGTGTACTGACTTTGTTATTACAGTGTAAGTTTCCATCCTGATTATGTTGCTAAGTTTTTTTTGGCTTCCATTTTGGTTTAGGAATTCCAAACTCACCCACTTGCTTCAGGACTCATTAGGTATCTACTCGTATTCATAGCTTTTATGTTTCTTCAGCTTTTCAGTTCCTCGTTTCATATAAGAAATAATTGCATAGATCCAGAAATAAGTACTATAGTATTTTAACTACTTGATTGCAGGAGGAGATTCCAAAACATTGATGTTTGTGCAGATCAGTCCCAACGAAAATGATCTGACTGAGAGCCTTTGCTCATTAAATTTTGCTAGTAGAGTTCGTGGAATAGAGTTAGGTCCTGCAAAGAAGCAAATGGACAAGACTGAACTATTCAAGTACAAACAAATGGTAATAATTGCAAGTGCAATTTGAAATTCTCATTTTGAACCTCATAGCTTCTATTTTCGTATTTCTCTACTCATATTCTGGTAGCAGGTCGAAGTTTGTTTATGCATTATAAGTTTCGCATTTGAAGGTTGAGAAACTCAAACAAGACATGAAGGCAAAAGATTTTCAAGTTAGAAAATTGGAGGACACCAACTATGGTCTTGAGGTGAAGGTGAAAGAGAGAGATGTGAAAGCCAGAAACCTTCAAGAAAAGGTATGTTATGATTCTTGAAACACCAACTAGTAAAATTTATATGATTTATTACACATGCATATTTCAATATTGAAACCGAACTATATTCAGATCAAAGAATTGGAATCACAACTATTGGTGGAGAGAAAGCTAGCAAGGCAACATGTGGACTCGAAGATTGCAGAACAGTTGCAGCAGCACAGGTCCGAACTTGTGAAAACGCCCATTACAGCTAAAATGCAGGGAGCCAGTAAATCTCAACTAGAAAGCAAAGACCAAACAGATGTTCCTCGTCTGTCTGCTGAAGAAGACGACGAAGACTTCTCATTCTGTCCAATTCCCGTGGATGGATTTGCCAGGAATGACTTAATAGAAAAAGAAAATATCCCTGAGATGGCTCAACAACTACGGCCTCCAAAGCAGACGGGCAGAGCGTCTGCCTGTCCAACTGTTCCAAAGATTTATGCCACACCAAGTCTACGACGACACTCTCTCATTCCACAGCCAACTTTACCAGGATCAGCTAAGTTACCTACCTCCTTTCTGCCACTGACTCCCATTCAAGCCAATAAGGCTGAAGATTGTGGAGTTGAAGTTACATGCTTGCCAGAACAGATAACTTGTGATAGCCCGAAAGATCAAAGAAACAGAAGCAAGAAACTTAGTAGTGCACTGAGAAGAAGCCTTCATAAGAAAATGAACATGAAGTCTCCAATGCAGCCACCACTTCGTAGAATAGGTGTCAACGTTGGAATGGAGAAGGTGAGAGTCTCGATTGGGGGCCGAGGGAAATTGGGGCAACGAGTGCTTCTTGGTAATGCTAGAAGAACAGTGAAGGATGCTCAGCAGAAGCAAAGCCACAGAGAGAAAGAAAGAGGATGGAACATTGGAACAACATCAGCAAGAACTCTTCTGTAGGGATAGTGGTTTGATGAGTTCCTCATATTTCTTGTATTTATTATTAAGTTTGTCCATGCATAGTAGGGAGTCTCATTATTTTTCTTTTGTTTAGATTTTTGGATTGGTGGGAATTTGTTATTTGTTGATTGATGAGATGATGCTTATCATCTCTTCGAAATGTTTATTTGTTTGATGAAAGTAGATTTGATTGATTGCTGGTGTACATAAACAAATGAAACATGATTTAATTTTGATTTTCTTGATCAGCTGTCACAAGCAGTGAGTGTTGTTTCCAAAAGCAGTTTTCTGGATGCCCTTACCCTTCGAACTAGGGGCGTAAATGAGTCGGGTCGAGCCCGAACATACGTATGTTCAACCTTGTTTGAAATGATGTCGAGCTTTAAATTTTATGTTTGAGCTTGTTTGATTATCTATTGAGTCGAGCTCAAACGAGCTTTAATCATGCCGAATACGAGTCGAGCTCGAATGATTTGATATTTTTATACATGTTTGCTGTTTGCTCATTTTTTACTTATCAAGCTCAAGTTCGAGCCAAACTTTAAATTTTACCGAACATAAAATTATGTTCAAACTTGTTTGATATACTTATCAAATCGAGTTCGAACAAGCTTTTAACGAATGAATACGAGCCATCGAGCTATTTTTTCAGCCTTATAGTTCGAACCAGGCAAGGATGCATGGTGTGTTTTTTCTTCTGAAAATTTGGCAGATCGCCACATCACACTAATCAATATAATCAGAAATGACAAAATAAAAAATAAATTAATTAATTAGGATTTACATATATTTATAATAAACGTGGTTACAATAGTAAATTTGATAGTGAGACGTTACAAACAAACGTGAAAGAAATATGGGCCGAGACACTTTGCAAATTAAGTTATACTACCAATCGAAGTGCATTTGAAAGGTTACCTAGAAAATGTATATTTTAATAGAATGGGTATATTTCCAAATTTAAGATAAATTATTAAATTATGGCCAATAAAAAATAATTATAATTAGGAACGATACAATGTATCTCGCAAAAAGAGCAGAAAAAGAGTGGGAAGGTGGATGTATCTTTCCCACCAAATTAAAAGTAGTTCCCTTTCCCATCATAAATGTGCAGCTATTTTTTTTTCATTTAATAGCCTTCTCATTTCTCAAGTTGGAACCTAACATTCTCAATTTTGTATTCCATTTATTTTAAAAATAGGAGTATATTATTTTCACGAATTACAAATCATCACTTCTATATGTATATATATGAAATTGATAATCTATCATCTATTCAAAGCTTGCGATTCAAAGGGGATTCACATTATACAAACTTAAATAGACACATGTAACAAATAATAAAAACAATGACAAATACGAATCAGAAATCACTCTAATTAAACTGTTTCAAAATTCATCCACTAATTTTAGCTTATACACTTTGTGGATATGAAACCTGCAGATTGATCAAGAGAATAGATAAATAACCCCTCTTAATATAATACTCCATCCGTCTCAATTATATAGTTTACTTTATAGTTGTATGCAGATTAAAAATATTTATGAAATTAAAACTAAATTTCCAATAACACACATATTGAATATTTATGACTTTCAAATTTTAAGTGGTTAGTTTTTTAATTCTCAAGATTTAACAAGGGTATATTTGTACATTACTATAAAAATTAATACTATTTATAATAATGAGACTATATAATTGAGACACCTCAAAATAGTAATAGGAACTATATAATCGGGCTGGAGCCAGTAATACATACCTCGTAGTCTCAAATTTTATTGTAATGATACTCCATGTAGTCAATAATATCTGACTTCAATGCGTAATAATGTAGAGCAATATAATATATATAATTAAGTAATAAAAAAATCTGAATGATTCACATTATAAAAAACATGAGTTGAGCATTGCAATAATTAAGCTAAAGATTAAAGGCGGGAAGTGAAGGTTGAGAGCATGATCACGTGCCAACTGCGTGCAGTGTAATTATTATTTCTATTATTTAGGTTAATTTAATGGATGAATTATGAAGCATTAACTACACCAAACTATTGATGAATTATTTGTGAAACCAAAACCCTACACCATATTTTATTTTAAATTTTCTCTACTTAACTTATAATTATATCTCCATATTTTTCTGAATAAATGTTATTCTAACACTCTATTTTATTTCATAAAAAATGTTATTTTCACAAAATTAAAGTAAAAAATTTACATTTTTCTCATATTATTTTTTAATATATTCACATAACAGTTTATAAGATAATTTGATTATTGTAGTAACTAAATTGACCAACCGTGCGATGCACGGATAAGATATATACACTTATTTTTTTTATTATTATAAGTTATAAATGTGAAAGAAATATAATGAAAACATTTAAATAAAGTAATGGAGATCTTAAAGATAATTTTTATTGATCCTCTAGACAACACCCAAACTGTATAGACCTCTATGTAAAATGGAGATGTTTCATATCTAAAACCTATTGCTCCCTTTTTGCTGTCGCCCCTCATTTCCTAAGTGTGATTTACTTTTTTCTGCGTGGTTTATGAGATATTACACAGAAGTGAGACTCACCTAGTGCACACCCTGCATAAAATTCAAGATTCTTTTTATTGTAGATGTAATTTGTTGTTTTCATATCTATTCAATATATTGGTAAAATAGCAAATAAAAAAATGAATACAAAACATAATACTTAAATTTTGTGTTTGTACACTTTTAAAAAGTTATTTGTTTAGCAAAATAGTATATTACACCTTTTGAATATATTCATTAAAATGTTTGAAATGCAAAATCATTACAAAATTTTCATCTATTATTGATCGATCATATCGTGTAAATTTATCATAATTTGTAAATGTTTAAGCTTCACATTTCGATAAATAGTTATGCGAGTTATGATACAAATGTAATATATAAATGAAATGGTTATACGAACGTTTATTATAAATTTTATGATAAATATTTTAAATACAATATAATGATGCACCCCTGATCTTATTTAAAAAAATGAAAATTTTATTAGCATGTTGACCATCCATATGCTATTTGAAATATGAATGGAAATGTTACTAAAAAATATTATAGTAGATCTCAAATCTAAAATAGATACAATTAATTATACATTGATTGCTATCATCAAGCAATGTAAAAATACATAAACCATGAAAACCAAAATATAAAATTAAGCGGAATATTGATAATAGTAAAGATTTGTGTAGATACAGATGTGTTACTACAGAAAATTGAACACAATAAATGAATTCATTACAAAAAAATAATAATAAAAATAAAGCACAATGATACAAATAATAAAATTACACTTGGTTGAAAGACCATTTTCCTATAAATAACACACGATGATGTTGATAAATAAAATCAACAGTCAATATATATATTTTTTATTATAAGAATTTTTTTAAATAAAAAAATACATCAAATCCTAAAACTACAACACATCTCGTATTCTTTTTTTTCAATAATCAGCGTCCATTGATTTCTCCCTAACCCATTTTTTTAGGATGATAACTATATATAGTTAACTTTAATCCTTTAACATATATCGCCGATCTTGCTTTTTTCTTTGAGATCTTCTTTTCATCCTAACATTGCAAGATTGTACTAAACAAAACAACTTCAAGATCGTTGACTCCATGTCACGATGGAGTACATTTTATACAAAACTCTGGACCCAAATATTAGTTTCAACTTTACTTTTTCCTAGTTGAAGTGCTTACTGATGTTTTCTGTATATTTGTGTGGATATTGAGAACGTGAAAATTGATAGACATAATGCAACTATTTATAATATTATATATTTCTTTTTAATCATCAGAAGATAGAAAATGTGCTCGTAAAATTACTTAAATTTAAATTTCAATACCATTATTATTAATGTTATTATATATTATATAATTAACATAATTTCACTTATGTAATTATATCCTTTTATAATTAACCTAATTAACGTAATCATTGTACGTTGATAGTTGTGTAATTAAATTAATTTGTACATATTAATCTAATCTAAATTAAGCAATGTATTCTCAATAATTACATAATTATCGGATAAATTTAGTTGTTATTATTTTGAGAAGTACGTAGTAGAATTAACGATTTTTATGGACTTATAATATTTGTGTATATTGATTTGCACTCACAATATACTAGTATAAATAATTTATATTATTATATTGAAGTATTTTGAAAATATAATCTATATAATTATGGATAGTTTCTAAGTTCTGATAATGATTCTCAATCAATAAATTAGTTTTAGTATCTAAATATTTATTAATAAAAATTATTATTTCTAAATCTAGATATTTCATTTTGGCGGGAAAACAAAAATTTTATAATTGTGGCCATGGTGTTGTTATTACATACATAGATATAATACATTTATACACAATAAGGCTTATTCATAAACGATGAAATGAAAGTGAATATATTATTTCTAAATTAGTGGTGTTGTGGGGCCGTTTCTGACCACGTGGCAGGCAGCATCCTCCAACAGCATGACGGTTATGTGGGGCCAGTAAACTATTGGGCCCACACCTCCTTAATTATATATATATATATATATATATATATATATTTATTTATTTGTTTGCGTCAATTAAATTTGGATTATTAATTTAATTTAAAAGAAAAACAAATATTTTAAAAAATGAATTCTACTCATTTATTTCAAAATTATCAATTTAGCCGCATTTTCTTATTGTTAATTAATCACCCGCAAAAACTCCTGTGCATAAGATGTATATGAGACGGTCAACATGTTGACCGGGTCAACGCGCGTTGATTCGGTCAAAGCGTTGACCAAAAAAATTGTAAAAATTGGTGATACTTTTTAGGGATACAATTGATACTTTTTTTAATTTTGAATGATACTTTTTAGTGTATCAATTGATACTAATCTTAACAGTTTTTTTCTTTATTTATTTTTTATTCTGCCCAATACTTTTTATTGATACAAATGATACTTTTTAGCCTTTGAAATGATACTTTTTAATATTATGAATGGTACTAATTTTGATGAATTTTTTGATCAAAGCATTGACCGGGTCAACACGTTGATCGTCTCATGTACATCTTATGCACAAGAGACTTGCCCTTAATCACCACATATATAGCTCATATTGTTATAGCAAAACACGGTTCATATTACTTTTATTTTTATTTTATTGACTACCGTACAATATATATACTTTAATTTATGTAACATGAAAAAAATTGGTCGTAATATTTGATTTGAGTTATTATTAAATTATTTCAAAAATCATGTGAAATTTATAAATTCATTTAAAGATCGTATTTTTTTTTTACAATTAACACTATAATTTATATATTTCATTCGTGAGTAATTTCCATTCCAAAATTATAATTCACCCACTTTATCAAACATGTACTCCATCCGTTTCTGAATAAGTGTCATTCTGGATGAATGCACAAATATTAATAAAAATATTAATTAGATAATCAAATTACTTTAAACACTCTTATGTGAATACATTAAATGAGTTAAATATGATTATAGGAACGCATTAAATGAGGGCAAATACGAGACAAATGTGAATTTTTTACCTCGATTGTGTAGAGTGATATTTTTTGTGAAACAAAATTAAAGTGCTAGAATGACATTTATTGTGAAACGGAGGGAATATTAATAAATTTTACATTTTTCCCTTTTGCACCACCAACAACTAGACAATCGGTTAAATTGATATATATATATATATATATATATATAGAGAGAGAGAGAGAGAGAGAGATGGGATCATGTGAGAACCACACACTCCTGTGAGAACCAATTTCAGCCACAGATCTCGTTTATTTTAACGGCCAAGATCTGTTCCCAGATTGAAAAAATGCGGTGGCAATCTCGTAATATTATCAATTTTTTAATGAACTAGGGTTATTTCTGTAATTAGCTACGTTCAATTGCAAACCAGACGTGTTTTGAGTTTTGGGGAAGAATGAAGTAAAGCGGATGATTCTCTGCTGCATTTAGATCGCACGATCTGATCTGAATTTGAGTTGATAGAATCAACAGGATGATTGAGATTCAACCGGTAAAGACTGTCGATTCAATTAATACCGAAATATATTGGATAAAAAATAAATTTATTAGTAAAGAAAATCCCGAGGAATCGCCATGGAAGAATTACCCATATCTCCGGCCGATCTAATGGGAAGCCCGACGAAAGAGCGGCAGGCCGCCGGCGTCAGAATTCTTCTTCAGATTTTAATGTGAGATGCATGTTTGATTGTTGGTGGACTGGCAAATGTTTCCAATACAAAGAATAGCATCAGGTCTCATGCTTACAGTTATTCATCATTGGACTTGTTCTCGCTTCAATGCTATTTTAATTCACGATGATTGTGTAATACTGTGATTCACTAAGCAAAGTAATCATATTAGTTTTAGCATTTGCATTCTGCTATTTTAGCACTGGCAATTTATATTTTAGCACTACCATTTCCTTTTATAGCATTGTTAGTTAATGATGTCATTGATCTCTTCCAACGTCACTAACTCATTCAATCCATCCAATCTTAGTTTATGTCAGGACACAGCTGCCTCAAGCTGCAGGTGTTGTTTACTCCCTTAAAATAGACGGAAAGGAAGCATGTGTTGTTGCTTTCACAGAAGATGGTGGCACCAGTTAGGTACACACACACACACACACACACATATATATATAATAACTATTTTAATTATATTGTATAGCTAGCTAGTATCAGTATCTTCTGAAATTATATATATATATATAAGGTATATATTCTGACATGTTGAAATGAAATTGTTTGTTTTTGGTAGGGAGATTTTCATGTTGCATTGAATTTTGCAGCAGTATTGGAAGCTCCGGTTATGTTCATATGCCGCAACAATGGATGGGCTATAAGCACCCCAATATCGCAACAGTTTTGAAGTAGCTAGACACTCTCACATTTCATTATTCACAAACACACTTTTCCTTCAATCTCATCATTTAATTTGATTCAATTCATGGTTGCAGGTGATGGTGTTGTTGTTAAGGGCAGGCATATACTGTAATTCACTAAGCAAAGTAATCATATTAGTTTTAGCATTTGCATTCTGCTATTTTAGCACTTGTAGTTTATATTTTAGCACTTCCATTTTCTTTTTTAACACTGTTAGTTAATGATGCCATTGATCTCTTCCAACGTCACTAACTCATTCAATCCATCTTGTCTTAGTTTATGCCCTCCAATCACAAATGTCATCTTCCAAATCAGATTGAGAGATTTCACCCACAAATTAAATCTAAGAAGTGCAAGTATGGTAGGTCGCATACATATGGTAGCTCTTCCACTTCGCAATCACGCAAGCTCAAGTATCGCAGATGGATTTCTAGCTTCCCGCCTTCAAATTCTAATCTATCCAACACATGTACCCTCAAGTGTTAATTTGGAATTTTCCAAATTCACTATATTTTCAAAATAGTATATGAGTTTTTGCAGAACACCAAAAAAGATTTGAGATCTTTAAGCTCCACGACACACAACTTTTGCATAGTGAAATAGCATCATCAAGATTGATGGCTAAAATAAGTCATGTCAATGCTAAAAAGGGACATGACAGTGCTAAAAAAGGTCATGACAGTGCTAAAACTAAGCATATAGCCAAGTTGCCAACTCTATCCGATGTTTCAAAGGGGAAACCGTAGTGTCAACATCTAGTACCAAGGTGTTTTGCTAAATATAATTGCATTTTCTTTTATCTACTTCCTTAATTCTATATAATATATACACAGTGCACTAATTGAACGTAATTTTATTTTAAGTTTCATACTTATATATGTGTGTGTGTGTGTGTTTGTGTGTGCGCGTGCGTAACTGCGAACGAATTAACATGGGGTCACGATTCACTAATTATAAAGTCGACCTCACCGATTTACCTCCAAAGTTTAGGGGACCTTTTAATTTATCTAATGATAATATTGCTAATTTTATCAAATAGTTTCACACATCCATATAATTGAAGTAGTAAGCATAAAAAGATGTCGATGATATTTTTTTATTATAATGCTAAAGAATTGTCATGCTAAACAAGGGTCATGTTAGTGTTAAAATAAGTCATGACAGTGCTAAAATAAGTTATGACAGTGCTAAAATAGGGAATGACAATGCTAAAACCCTAAATTTAAAAATATACGCGTGAATCACATATACAATGCGAAACTCTAAACTATAGTGCTAAAAACGGAATATCATGAAGCATAAAAAGATGCCGATGATATTTTTTTATTATAATGCTAAACAATTGTCATGCTAAACAAGGGTCATGTTAGTGCTAAAATAAGTCATGACAGTACTAAAATAAGTCATGACAGTGCTAAAATAGGGAATGACAATGCTAACACCCTAAATTGAAAACTATACGCGTGAATCACATATACATTGAAATTTCCGATTTTACCCTTACTAAGATTCAGGGACAGCAAAGTTGGATATTATTACAATTATGCCACCGCATTTTTTTAATTTTAGAACAGATATTGGCCGTCCAAATAGGCGAGATATGTGGTTGAGATTGGTTCTCGATTCTCACATGGGATATGGTTCCTTCTGAAACCCAACCCTATATATATATGGGTAAATTATACTTAATATATACCCCAACCTTTGTAATTTATATCAATAATACTCCCAATTTACTTTTACGAGTAATTCAACTCCCAATATTTTCATTTTATATGCCGAATTTTTCGGCGACTGAAAAGTCATTCAGCCGTCGGAATCCGACATGGAATTTTTTTTTAAAATAAAAAATTCCACATCATGTCAATTTTTTTATTATCCCATTCATCGTTTTCTCCGATTCTCTCTACTCTAAGCCCGTTTGTCACAAAATGTGGATCCCAGCCACCACCGAAATGTCGCTGTGATAGCTCACGTCGACCACGCTCATGGATTGGTTCCTCTGCTAGTGTCATTGCCGATGTTCTACACGGCTGGGTCAACTTTCAATCACCTAAAAATTATACGAATGGTAAAACTGATATAAAATCGAAACGTTAGGAGTTAAAATGTTGTTTAAAATAGATTTAAGTATTATTGGTATAAATTGCAAATATTGGGACATTAAGTATATTTTATCTTATATATATGTGTATGTTTTGATTCATGTGAACTTTATTACTTGGTGTGAATTAGTTAGAGGAGTAAATAAACTGACGAGATCCCCCATTTTAGTTTGGTATTTCATCTTGGGGATAATTGCTAAAAAATTCATCACCTTTGAATGAATTTGTAATTTAAAAATGACTTTTGAAACGTTGCAATAATAACTCGACCTTTTAATTTGTAGCAAAATAGATATCTCAATAAATTTTGACTATTAGAAAACTGATGTTGCACAATAAAAATCATTCATATACGACACTCTAAAATTGAATTAGTGTGTACACATGAAAAAAATATTGCTACCTCATAATTTCAATGATCGAAAAAAAATTGGGGGTGTCGAATTTATTACAAATTAAAAGGTTGAGTTTTTATTGCAACGTTTTAAAAGTCATGTTTAAATTATAAATTCGTTCAAAGGCGGTGAATTTTTTAGCAATTAACCCTTTCATCTTGTATGTCAATCATTGGATGCATGACATCTCTATTTGAAAAATTAAACTATTGTTAACTAAAAAAAATTAAATACACATGTTATGCATCCAATGATTCAAGTATAAGATGAAACATCATATTAGAATAGAGGTGGTCCTGGTAAATAAATGTATATATGGTAGTGATCTTCGATGTCAATTTACTTCTGTATCATTTTCTTAAATTATATAAAAAATGTATTTATGAGACAAATAGAATTGTTTATGACATGGAAAATAGAAACATTTATTGCTATGAATCCATGTGGGTATCTAAGTATAGTAAGTACATCAATAATAATAAATGACATTAATCGAATAGATAACACCATGTTATACCCACCTGATAGCATAAGGTCGACTACACCTGGGTGGTTTAATTAATTACTGCAAATGATTATTTTTTCTTCATCAACAATATTATAGTAATAACTTATATCTTAATATATAATAATTAATGGCTTCTCTAACACATTACAATTTTTTATGAGCAAGTTGAAGGCATTTTAATGCTCAATCATAGTGATTAGCAGTTGATAATATGCCATTCGATGTTCTTGCAATATTCTCGGCAATAATCACCCAAACATCCGGTTGGATTTTATTTTCACTAAATTGCATATTTTTATAGGCGTTACTACGTGACATGTGTAAAATTATATTTATGACTTTGTATTAGACGTGACATGATGCGATACAAGAAGAAACCATCTACATCTTCAATTTAGCGACGGATTAATTAAAGACGAATATTTTTCAATATGATTTAGCGATGGATATTTCTATCTCTAAATTAAAGATGAAAAAATTATTATTATTTTGAGATGGATTTTTCATAAATTAAATACGAAAAATGCTTAACTTAATTTTTTTATTAGTATTTACAAACGAAATTAAATTTTCATCACTAATCGATCATTAGATAAGTAATTACAATCCGTTGGATGTGTTATTCCTGCATAGTTTATAGACTTTAATTTCTCATTATTTGAGATCTACAATATACGACATATCAAATAAAAAAAAAATGAAAGTATAACCAAGTATGCCCTTGTAAATTTGCAAATTACAATTAATACCCAATCAGTACTTGTGAAATTTTATTTGAGCGGCTTGCTTTTATCTTAACTTGTGCAATTTTAAATATTTTGAAACTCTGCGTTCAAGAAATTAACAAGATAAAATTTACGGGACAAAAACTTTTGTGAAACTATTTTACTAGTTAAAATTCGTAAGGGAAGTTAAGATCCGGATTAAAATAAGTCTTCAGTGACACATGATTTGTAATTGTATATTGGTGTTAATTGATTATGTTAACATTGGATTTAATCAGATCATGAACCATCTTACAAATTTACACGTAAGATGATTTCACAAAAAACTCATTCAATATACTTGAGGTTTATAATATGATCGAGCTCTTTTTAGTCGAGAGATGAAGATTTTAGAATTGTCTGTCACTCATATATATAAAAGTGATAATATATACAACTACGTTACACGCTCGTGCTAATACGTGCGGATTTTCTGAACAGTTACATATATATATAGAACAAGTCAACAAGGTTAACACACATGTTGATTGCGGGCACTTCCATGTCGTGCAGTATATTTCATGATATCACATGAATTATCATTTCAAAATTAAAATACACTAGTTACATGCTCACACGGAAGGTGCCCGTACAGTAAATTTGTATGCTAACACGCTACTATATATAGTTTAATTTATCTTTTTTTTACCGAATGTTGAAAGATTATATGCAAGGAGACAAAGTATGGAGAAGCAATAGATGATAATTGATATTTGATAGGTTGAATTCAATTGTTGCCGACCAAGAATACATGAAGCCCATTACTGCATGAAATTGAATTTAACTCATCTTCTTTTACATACATAGTATGTTAGATAACTTAGATCATATCAATTAATTCAATGGCGTTTGTGTCACTTTATTGAATGAATGGTCAGGTACAGAACATTGTATATGGTCTCTGCAGTAGATATATATTTATGTCAGATTGTATGATTTTATTTTGGGTACGTTATTTGTCGGATTTTTTTTATATATCGAGGGTTTGTACGTAATTGTTGGACTCATCAAGATTTTCCATGACTTAATTTATTACTAGGATTTGTCATTTACTATTAAAATGCAGACACGTATCTCATAGTGGAAAGACAAGTCAATTTGCCTTTTCATATAAAATCTAACTTTTAGAGGAGGTGGGATATGTGTAGATATATAACTAAAAATATTTAATTTAAACTATAAGGTACAATTAAATGCATTTTTTTTTTATTTTCTTAACTATATACACAAACTTGAATCGATTGAGTATAAGAGGAATTGCATAATATAATTATTAAATTTATCGAAATATGAGGTGGATGTACTATATATTTTTATTTTTATATATCCAAACTCTCTATTACTAAAAACCTTGATTTTGGTCAATAAGAACAAAGTATCAGATTTCAATCTCTCATCATTGTGATTGTAATTTGAACTATCTTTTTAATTACCTTAAAAAATATACACAAAACTGGCTAATATCGGGTAAAATGCTTTTTTTATTTAAACCCACCAGTTGATTTTTATTTCTGAATATAATTATATATTCTAATAATTTTTTCTCTTTAACAATTTAAATAGTTTTTGTTTTCAAAAATTATCTTTATGTATATAAAAAAATCACATATTTTCCTAATTATTCACACTCGCTTGTAAATTTTCTAAACTTTTCTTATGTTTTTCTTATAAAAAAAATCTATAAGATAATTAACTATGTTTAAATTTCGATTTAAATTAATAATCTCTATATGGGTACGTGTAAGTCAATAGTCATACACAAAATCTAATCAGATTAATTAAGAGGTAAATTTTAAAGCAACGACCATTTTAACTTAATTAATAAAAAATTATTTCTAGTCACTATTTAAAAAATATGTTTTAGCCACTTGAACAAAATAATCTTTTGCCGTGCATCCTAGTCATGCAATAATGTAAAATTATAATACTGCACGAATACACTTAGTGATGTAACTCCAATCATATAGTAATTGTAGATCCGCAAATCTGCAATTAATCGTATCAGTTCGGAAGCAGCGGCCAATCTGTGAAACAAAAACAGAAAATACCGTAAGAGCCAAAGACCGTCGGGGGGTGATGATCGTTGAGCCTCCGACGCTCAAGTCAGGAAAAGAAGAAGAGTGGAAAGAGATAAAATACGAAAAGACAGAATAACTAAAGAGATTAATAACAATAATCTCTAGCCAGAATATGACTAGAAATCAAGGGGAACGTCGTTTAATCCAAGAGAAACGTAAGATAGATGCCCGGACGTTGAATCGCTAGAGTAGAATGAATTCAGAAAACGATAAACTCAATATTCTTAGGATATGGTATGAAGCTTGTGGGTATTTCCGCGTAGTCGTCAAATGAGGAGGGAGGTCTCCTTTTATAGACATAGGTAGCGGCTAGGTTTCACGTAAATTACGGGAGCGGTTGAGGCATGATCTCATTCGTTTGATCACGTCAATCCTTCCAAGTAACGCAGATGGCTAATTCAAAATAATTCAAATTATCCGATCTTTATGAGGTTGCTCGGTTAAACGACAATGTTTAACCTTCATGGATGGACCAGCGTAGTGGGCTGAGGAAAAATGACCACTACAGTAATATAAATTTGAATTATTGCACGACTACGCTCAGTCATGTATCCTCAATTTGTTCAATAGTATATAAATTATAAGGTTGAATGAATTGACTTAGTCATGCAACCCACTCGTGTAACAATATTAATTTGTACTGTTACATGATCATATCTCATTCATGCACCCAAATAGTGCACATTAGTCGTGTATCTCACAATTTTAGTGAAAGGTAATTAAGTATTTTCATTAAAAAGGTGACTATAAACAAATTTTTTTTTTTTAAAAAAAGTGACTAATTAAAGACATAATTTACTAAATAAAAACGACTATTTTTATATATTACCACTTAACTAGAGTATCTCCCATGTGATGTACCAATAAAAGATATGTAAAGTTTTATTTATTAGAATTTATAATTATAAAAAAAAGAAAATTATAATAATAAAACAAAGTTAATTTACAAATGTTGTGAATTATATAAATTTTTACATTTGTTATTAATGTTCATTGAGATTATCATTTAAACGTAATTTTGAAATTTACATTAGGTTCGAATTACGAAGAAAATCTATGAATTTCTACACTGTGCAATATTATTTTTTGTTTCTCAAGTGTACATGTGAAGCTTATGCTAAAGTGATTTGTATTTTATAATAAAATATTAGAGAAATATCAATTCAAGGCTCCAAAGATTGTTTATCTATTGATATAGAGCCTAAAAGATAAATTCTATCAATTCAAGGTTTGAAAGGTCTAAAACTATCGATTTAAGGCTTGAAGATTTAACGGTGTTAAAACTCCATCCAACAGGAGGCGATGCGACCGTTAAATATTCACATCATTTTTATCCTAAATTAAATTAAATAAAAAAATATAAGTTTACATTAATTAAATTAACAAAATGTTTTATTATATTCTGTAAATTCAATCGTTGCTTAATTTAATCAGAGATTCTTAGAAGTTTAAATTAAATTCAACATTTAACTAAATTTCGTATGTAATTGTAATACTTTTTTTTTGTTTCAATCACAATAATAAATTGATATAGTTATTTTTATTTTATTTTCAATTTTGATGGGAAAATGATTATTTTAAAAAGAAATCTAGA
The DNA here is from genome assembly GCA_026008535.1 of Perilla frutescens. Lineage (NCBI taxonomy): Eukaryota > Viridiplantae > Streptophyta > Magnoliopsida > Lamiales > Lamiaceae > Perilla > Perilla frutescens. The sequence goes on from BRKX01000002.1 coordinate 23,699,988, forward strand.
AAGAGAATAAAATTCACATTAATTAATTTATTAAATATTTCAATAACATTTAATAGTTTGCGATGAAATTAAAATCATAATAATTAATTATAAATATAATAAAATTTAATTAATCAAACAAACAAAGATAAATTTCAAATTAAAAAATAATGAGACCCAAACGACATAAAGTGGTGATTTTTATTTGACGAAATTTAATTAAACCCAATGTTTAATTTAATTAAAATAATTAATGTAAATTTATTGTTTAATTTAATATATGAAATGATTTGGATATTTAATGGCCACATTGCCTTTTGTTAGATAGAATTTTAATACCGTTAAATCTAGAGGCCTTAAATCGATAGATTCTATCTTTTGTGCTCTATATTGATAAATAAATCATCTTTCGGACTTTAAATTGATAATTCTCCTAAAATATTATTCAGTGAATTGATAATATAGTAATAAAAAATTAGTTTTCAAAATTAAAAATGATTGTTGACAGGAAACTATTTTTAACAATAATTTTATTATTAAATAAATAAAGATTCAACTTGAACACTTGAAAAAGGTAACAAGTGCGAAGTCGTAAGCATTTTTTTTAAGAAAAATATTATTATCATTATATCTAGACTTTCATCAATTCTCCGAACCCGCCTCGGCTAACCACTTTTTTGTTTAACTAGAAATTAACTAGATAATTAATCTTTTTATTATTTTAGTCAACCTCTCTGAACACACACATATAATTAACTTTAAAAAATAATGGTATTTAATTTGTGATATATGCATTCGCTCTGGATAATTTGATACTCCCTCCGTTTCGTTTTGTTTATTGTTTTAGAATTTTAATTTAGAATTAACAATTAATTTTTTAAATTAATATATCCCTCCCTTTTATATTATATAAAATCATATTCACTTATATATTTTCCTAAAAATTTGAAAAAAAAAATCATTTCTCTATATATTTATAAGGTTAAATTTAAGAGAGAAGGTGTCAAAATATTTAAAATAACAAACATTTTGATACAAAAGAAAAATCTAAAACAACAAATAAAACGAAGCAGAAACATCAATATAATTGGAACACATGTATAATGTAACTGTGGAATCATCTACTCTTGGATCATTTCTACATGTCTCTCTAGACTAATAACTTACCATGCACCCCACTTCTTGAATTTCAACAGTAATTTAATATTAATATATGATATATAGCACAACATATATATCAAATTAACTAGATCATTCAACTATGCTTGTCCAGTATAGTACTCCCTAGCTCTCATCTTTGAGTTCGATGGGATCATACATTTATCATTGTGTTTAAATTTATACTTTAATTTGTTTGACTAAATATTAGTATTATTATATTTATAACATGGTGGTGTTATCATATATAAATTGAAACATGAAGATTAAAACATATAATGTAACTAAACATGTAGTTGCGTCAACCTAACACGTTATGAACATTAATTATATGTTCCCCACCACACCACCACCCAGCTCTGTATGCATGCCTTTCTCTCTCTCCCTCAAACTCTCTCTCTCTCTCTAGAATCTGTATATAAATGATCCATACTCATATATACAATGCAGGCAGCCTAGCTAGCTATTACCAAAGCCAACAGCAATGGATCAAGAAGACTCAGTCTATTGTTTAGCAGATTCAGACCTAGACCTAAGCTTCACCTCCATCACCACCGCCACCACTGCCACAACTCTCTCCGCCCGCAGTAGCTTAGCACGCAGCAGCCTCACCCTCAGCTTCAACGAGTCCCGCCTCTCCACCACCTCCACCACCCACTCCACTACCGTCCCCAATGCCCACCCCCGCCCCCACTGCACTCACCACAACCCCAACTGGGCCGCCGTCAAAGCAGCCACTACCCTATCTTCCGACGGAGCCCTCCACCTCCGCCACCTCAAGCTCCTCCGCCTCGTCGGCTCCGGCAATCTCGGACGCGTCTTCCACTGCCGCCTCCGCGACTACGACCACGCCAACTTCGCCCTCAAAGTGGTCGACCGCGACGCCTTGACGGCCAAGAAACTATCCGACGTTCAGACGGAAGCGGAGATCCTCGCCGCCCTCGACCACCCGTTTCTGCCGACGCTCTACGCCCATTTAGAGGTGTCGCACTACACTTGCCTTCTCATGGATTTCTGCCCTAACGGCGACCTCCATTCCCTGCTCCGCAAGCAACCTTCCAACCGGCTACCGGTTCAAGCGGTCAGATTCTTCGTCGCAGAAGTTCTCTTGGCTCTTGAATACCTACACGCGCAGGGAATTGTTTACCGTGATTTGAAACCGGAAAACATTCTAATCCGTGAAGACGGCCACATTATGTTATCCGATTTTGATTTATGTTTTTATTCCGATATTTCGCCGAAATTAGATTATAGAACTCAGATTAATGAGAGTTCCACCAAGTATTCTTGCTTCGGCAACAGCCGGCAACGGGAAGCGCGGGTGGCGGAATTCGTTGCAGAGCCAACGACGGCGTTTTCGAGATCATGCGTCGGCACACATGAATACCTGGCGCCGGAGCTCGTCAGCGGCGACGGCCACGGTAACGGAGTGGACTGGTGGGCGTTCGGCATCTTGATTTATGAGCTTCTGTACGGAACGACGCCGTTCAAAGGAGAGAGTAAAGAGTGCACCCTGAGCAATATAGCGTCGAGCAAGGGGGTGAGGTTTCCGACGGCGGAAGGGGGGCGAGAGGAGGCCGGGTTGGCGGAAGCGCGTGACTTGATCGAGAAATTGTTGGTGAAGGATTCCGAGAGGAGGCTAGGGTGCGCGAGGGGTGCAACGGATATAAAGCGTCACCCGTTCTTTAACGGGATAAAGTGGCCGTTGATCCGGACTTACCGGGCGCCGGAGGTCCGTGGGCTGGCCGTGAAGCGGAGTAAGAGCAAGGCGCTTGTGGGCGGCTCTGCGTCGCCCAGGCGGCGGCGTTGCTTTTGGAAGAGGCTAAGCCATTTGATGAGGATTAAGGGGGTGTCTAAGTATAGCTTGAATTCCAATTATAATTATTATTTGTATGTTAATCACCAAAATTGAGGTTTGGTGCTTTTGTTAAGACTATGCTATGAAAATCGTTAAAGTTAATTAGGTAATCCATGGATCCATGACACGCCCGAAATTCTATGACATATATATATATATATATATATATATATATATGATTTTGTCCATTACAATGAAAACTATGCACATTTAAATCAAACCAAAAAGAGTGAATTGTAAGATAGTGAGATACATGCGACGTGTATGATTAAATAATAATAAGTTTGAATGAAAAATGGTATGCTAGAACAGCTCTAGTGTGCATGCAATGTCCGCCTCATGCAAAGTTAAATTTCATAATTTAGTAATCTCAAATAAAAATAGCTAAGTGGATGGTAATCTTCAATTCCAAATAAACTTAATGTTTTTGGCTCATAGATCATGCAATTGGAAGTTTTAATTAGTGGACTTTAAAGATGAAATAAATTAAAGACTCGTATACTTTAAATTGGATATACCTATATATAAAACTTAATTATTTGAACTTGATAATTCAAGAATGCACGTACAAATTTTGAGCGCTTTCCCCAGTGATTTTTATTTAATCGTATTTTTGCTCTAAAAAAAAGAACGTACGTACAAAAACATAGATAAATTAGAATTTCTCTTAGTGTGTTTTGTGAATTAATTGGAATCTCGAGAATAACATTTAACCATTTAAGCCCCAAAGAAAGTGGGCAAAATTCTTTATTCTCAGTTTAGCCTCCAAACTTTATCGAATTATCATTCTTGACCCAAAGGCCTTACTTTACGAACCCCTCCGTCCCAAGTTCGTAATTACCAAAAAATTTACCTTCATGTCACTTTCCCAAAATCACCACTCACCACCCCCACGCTCCACCGCAACTCTCCACCGGCGTCCCGCTCGCCGCTAGCTCATCACCACTCTAGCCGCCGGCGATCGCTTATTCCCGGCGAGGAATCGCAGAATGCCTTCCACCCTCAGTGGCGACGAGCGGCTTCAAGATGAGGTGACCGCCGCTGCCAGGTTGTGACTCCCCTCCCCTTCTCGTCTCACCGTCGCTATTTAGTACGGCTGAAACCTTATATTTTCCTTCTTTTCTTTATTTCTGCTATTCTCCGCGGTGGCTGTTTTGTTAATCAGTAAAGTCAACCGAAAATGGACCCTGTAAAATATGTTAACTTTACAAATTATGCTTTAGTATGTCTGTTAGCAATCGATCGTGTTCCTTCACTATCACCTCAGCGACAGCTCTCTATCTCTCTCTATATATGTGTATATATATGTATGCATAGCAGTCATGGAGGATTTCTGGTGAAAATCAAGAAGTTGCGTGGTACGTGAAAATGAATTCAATCACGCTGGGCGCATCGAAGATGCTATTCTTAAGTAATAGATTCCTACTACTAAGGCGTAAGCCAAGTTTTGAAATAAAGATTTCAACGGTTGGAAATAGGAAAAAGATTTAACTAAGGAGAGTGAATCTTATCATCACTTCATTCTCATGCGGAGAAAAGTATTCATGGATACATGGTAAAGACATGCTGATTTAAGAGCAGTTTCCATAAAGCCATAAAGGGTTATGTCAGTTTTTGGGTTTTATTCCTTATTTTATACGTATAATATAATGTTATTATGAGAAAATTTACTAACCATGTTATGCTCTTTATTATATGTAAATGCATGTATAGAAATACAACCCAATGCATATGCTATCTAGCATCGTTATTTGTGCTTACTTATGATGCCAGCTTCCATTCTTATAAGATCACTCCAAGAATTTCCTTAACAGCTTCGTGCGGTTAAAATGGTATTGCCTTGTCATCTGATAATAATTTACTTTCTGTGAGAAAATATTTCAGGTGAATTAATGTCCAAGGAAGACCAACTATTACAGTTTTCTTGAACAAGCACGATTGTCATTGGATTGGCCTTTTGATTTCATAAAACAGAATTATCTCCATAGCACATCTAATGATGGACCAAGGAAGGTCACATTCAAGAGCCAGAGGCTCAGGCTCTACACCATCGGAGGAATCATCTTTGGATCTTGAAAAGTATTGCAATCATTCCTTCAGGACTTCTCTAAGCCCGTCATCGCTTCAACCCCATGCAGCAGCGGGGCAACATTGTGAAAGTAGTGCTGCGTACTTTTCATGGCCCTGTCGAATAAAAGATGATGCTGAAGAGAGGGCAAACTATTTTGCTAACCTACAGAAAACTGTCTTACCCGAAAGTATTGGCCCATTGCCAGAAGGTCAGCGAGCAAATACCCTGCTGGAGCTCATGACGATTAGGGCTTTTCATAGCAAAATCCTGCGTTGTTATAGTCTTGGCACAGCAATTGGTTTCCGGATTCGACGTGGTGTTTTGACAAACATACCTGCAATATTGGTCTTTGTATCAAGGAAAGTTCACAAGCAATGGCTTACACCACTCCAGTGTCTACCGACTGCTTTGGAGGTAAACAAAATGCATGTGGTTTTTCGCTCTGAACCTTCAGTTTATTGAAAACTCTTACTCCAACCTTTTTTCTTTTTCTAGAAATAAAAAAGTTTGAGGAGTTTGCTGCTGCTCATGAAAAATTTGTAATTCCTTGCCATATGAATTTTCTTTAGCAATGTTGTTTTTAGTAAGGATCAGCATGCCTGACAATAGTTATGGTAGATGCCTCTATCATTTAGGGAGAAAAGGATAAGAGTTACTTCCCGAGTGTTGACTTAAATGCTTGAAATTTAAATGGCTTTGTTCCCCCTTCAGGGACCAGGGGGCATCTGGTGTGATGTGGATGTGGTGGAGTTTTCTTATTTTGGAGCGCCAGAGCCTACACCCAAGGAACAATTATATACTGAGATTGTTGATGATCTGCGTGGGAGTGATCCATGTATTGGTTCTGGCTCTCAGGTACACAGAAAGTCTCTTCCTTCTTACATTACCTCACCGGGAAGATGCTATTCTGGCTTTATAAAAACAAGTCTCTATCTATTTGTCTTCCCCTCTATCCTTTCTCCTTTTTTTTTTAATTTTTTTTTTTTTAAAAACTCTAAAATAAGTATGTCAAATTTCGTTACTGATACCCTTTGGATACGAAATGAGTGTGGTTACAAGATACATATGGGATAAGGCTGCTGGAATTCCTGATATGGCTTGTTTCAGAAAGACAAATAAAAGTATCAGGAATCCATGGGTAACGGCGGACAGCGGTCTGGCTGTGAGTTCCAAGAATGAATAGACCATGGTTAACTGATCTATAGAATACTCTTCATTGCCATGGTTTGCAGATTAGGTTTTATGAATGGCAAAGAGGAAAAAAGAGAAGATGAAGAATCATCATTTTTCAAATTAGGTTTTGCACACATACTTGAAAGCACTCAGACATAAAACTTTCATATTGGAAACTTGTGGCTGCACAATTATGGTTGGTTGTGAATGTTATTTGTGCACCTAATGTTAATAAATCTTAATGGGGGTTGGAGACCTTCCGTGTTCAGCCATCCATTGCTTTGTCATCTCATATAACTGTACCTTTTGGCCTAATCTTTGATATTTTCTGAGTCAACTTTCGGACACTGGGTTAAATTGATCTTCCATATAAATTCGTTGTACTAATGCTGCATTACCGCAATGTCCATTTTAGGTTGCAAACCAGGAGACGTACGGAACCTTGGGTGCCATTGTGAGGAGTCAAACAGGCAGTAGACAAGTTGGTTTCCTCACAAACCGTCATGTTGCAGTTGATCTAGATTACCCAAATCAGAAGATGTTTCATCCTTTACCACCAACGCTTGGACCTGGGGTTTATCTTGGTGCAGTTGAAAGAGCAACTTCATTCATCAGAGATGATTTGTGGTTTGGGATATTTGCTGGCATTAATCCAGGTTAATTGCTTTTAGTTTCTTTACTAGATTAGATTCCATCCGGTGTCTGGTAGTCTCTAAATTAATTACTTTAAGAGAATAAATAAAAATAAAAATATAAGGAAGATTAATTAGAAAAAAAATGGTTAACATTGTACAAAGTAAACTGTAAGTTATTAATTAATCAAATTATAGTCTGAAATAAATAAATAATTAATTTAATTGAAACTAAAAAGTTAAATCCATAAATATAATTAAAAAAATAAAAAATAGACTTTTATCACATATCTATTTTGAAGTACTAATTCTATAGTATCTATTTTGAAGTACTAAATATATAGTATCTAATGTTAAAATTTATTTAATATAGTTTAGGTGGAAAAAAGTATAATGGACCAGAAGATGATATGTTGCAAAATAAACTAGAAGATGACATTTGGCAAGATGATTTTACTATGGAAATTTATGAATCATAATTCCATTTGTTGCTTCTATTTGATGGGATTATTCTGCTGCCATGTTGGTCTTTCCTTCTCATGTCTTCCATTTACTGTCTGACCTTAACCGCCTTATTTAATTTGGTTCCTTATTTTATATGTTCTAAGTGGACTGACTGATGCAATTTGAGTACATGCAGAGACATTTGTAAGAGCAGATGGTGCCTTTATACCGTTCACTGATGATTTTGACATGACCGCTGTAACTACATTTGTGAAAGGGATAGGAGAGATTGGAAATGTCAAAACTATTGACTTACAATCTCCAATTGATAGTCTTGTTGGAAAGCAAGTGATGAAGGTTGGAAGAAGTTCTGGTTTGACTACTGGAACTGTATTGGCATACGCTCTTGAGTACAATGATGAAAAGGGGATATGCTTTTTGACTGATTTTCTAGTTGTTGGTGAGAACCAACAAACATTTGATCTTGAAGGGGACAGTGGAAGTCTCATCATAATGAAGGGTGTCGATGGGGAGAAGGCACGGCCAATTGGGATAATCTGGGGTGGAACTGCCAATAGGGGCCGTCTTAAGCTAAAAGTTGGTCAACCCCCAGAAAACTGGACTAGTGGTGTTGATCTTGGGCGCCTTCTCAATTTCCTCGAACTTGACTTGATCACTACAGATGAAACACTAAGAGGTTAGTATATTTTTGTTTTGAGCTTTTTTTATGAAACTCTTGTATCACTTGCAAAAACTCAAAAAAGATCATCTCCATTTCAACCCATCTGAGTTGTAAAATTTACCACTTTATGAATATTTTCAATCTTCTCATGACAATGTAGGGTTTAGTTTTGCTATTTCTTATTTTCTCTATAGTAGTTGGGGCTATTAATGAGTGGTCAAAATTTTCAGCCTTGATGCTCGAGCTCACTTTAAAAAAATTGAGATTCAGCTCATTAAGCCTGTGTAGTTGTGGTCAAACTTGACCTCAGGTGAAACATATTTTCCTCAAGCTTGGTTTCTTTATGGTTGAACAGATTTTAGTTTGAACTTGAATTTGAGGTAAACTGCGTTGAGAAATTACATTAACAGTTATATTAATATGAATAACTTACCATTAATATTTTCTCATTATGGCATTTCCATATAATATTTATATATATGATATAACATAATTAATATGGTCGTCAGAAATGTACACTTATATTTGTTATTATCATGATATATCATATATGTAAATATGCTCCAGCTTGCATACTTCATTGCTCATTTTAAGAAGTAATAAATTTTTTGATCCCATGGAAATGAGTATACTTGTGCCGACTGTTCTAGGGGTCTAAGAACCATTATTTCTATAATCATATATAACTATGCATAATATATACTATGTGAAGTTGCTCTTGCTGAAAGATCTGGTGAATGGTGATTATGGAATTTTTTTGAGTGAGTGTTTAAAATTTCATTATAATCTTTTATTGTCTTTGCATCTCTATAGTTGCAGTTCAAGAACAAAGAGCTGCTTCCATGACAGTTGTGGGATCAACTGCTGGGGACTCATCACCTCCTGATGTAATGCTTCCCAAGGACAAATCTGAGCCTTTGGGTCTTCACATCCAACACATCCCCTTGGAGGATGGTGCAGTCGGACCAGATATAAATTCGTCTCCTGTAGAAGGTAGTGTATTTGATTTGGAAGATGGCACCAACACAGGTCCAAGTTTTGAGCATCAATTCATACCCAGCTATAATGGGAAGCCCGTTATGCATCACGATGATCAACAGGATAGAGTGGAATCCGAGAATCTGTCTGGCTTGAGAAACGCTTGTGATGAAGACCTCAATTTTTCGTTGCAACTTGTTGAGAACGAGCCCAAGAGAAGGAAATCCGAACCTGCACCAGGGACGGGATAACTGGATGCATGTTGGTTTCTTGTATGGTGCTGGTGCCAATTGTAGTTCTACGAGAATTTGTTGCTGGTTGGCATGTTTTGGTAGTTACTGCGTGATGTTTGCCTGTCAAGCTGAGGGGGAGGCTAACTAAAGTCTTAAACCTATTTATTATCTTTCCAACTTTTCAAAGGACACTTTTTGGTTGAAATCTTTCAGCCCTTGCTAACAAGGCTGAATTTTATTTAAAAATGAAAACAATGAGATTGAATTTTGATACCAGGTTTTCACAATAAAAATGCTGGCAAATTTGAGTTATAGGGACTGAAAGAAGGCCTTGGTTAACAATTTAAGTTACAATGGTTAATTTTCTCCGGGTGAATATCCTAAAATAACCCATCATTCATGGGTTTAGCCAAAATAACTCATCATATTCATAATTACTGTAAAATATCTTTTGTTTTTCTTTTTTGGCAAATTTATCTTATGTCTCAAAATCTGGCAATTAAAGTATTATTGGACGTGTTGGAATCCTATGTAGATATTTGAAAAGAAAAAGAAAAAAGAATAAAAAACTTTTATTTAGGAAAAAGTATTATTGGACGTGTTGGAATCCCTAATGACATCATTTTTCTACTTTGATTTAGAAAAAAAAAAAAACTTTTATTTAGGAAAAAAAAAATCTCACGGCCAATCATACCCAAATTCAATATTCTCTCTTTACCTCGCGATTCAAGAAAATTCAAGACAAATCAAAGATCACGCGTTGAAAATTATTGTGTGGAACACTAATCTTAACTCTAATTTGAGCAAATCTCAAACCTATTTTTTTTACTCATTAACATGCATGCTTTGTTTATAAGTTCACAAGCTTAAGCTTGATTCAAATATATGATGTTTATCAAGTCCACTCATGAGTATCTTTTTTTTTTCTCCCTATTTTATTTATTTAATAAATTTGTTTATATTTAACTTAAGATTAGCAACATGCTATAAATACAGTTATTCAAAAAAAAAAAAAAACATTTGCCAGCAACTACAATGGAAAGAAATTTGTTATCCTCATTCTTGCATTAGGGAATGGCTCGTTGTCATTTTGTCATGAAGACAACTAATCTATCATCTTACAACTATCTATCAATCGAAATTTGATCTTAACATAATATAATTAGAGACATCAAAATAAAACAATTGATAAACCTATGCTGTTGTTAATATTATCAAATGGGAAACTAATTATCCAAATTATTAGTAGCAATGAATAAGAGAGCAATGCTAGCTAGTAATCCATCTTTACAATTCAATATCAGAGCTGCACCCTCCTTCAATAGAGCTTTTGCCCAAGAAAAGTAGGAAACAAACTGTAATCTTCTGTAATTCTCTCCCTTGTCTGAAATCTGATCGCTCCATACATACTGCGGATTTCAATATCAAGATAATACACTCGAATGAATAACAAATATCAAGAATCAGGCCAACTAAGTGAGCATTCATGGTTATGGTTTTGGTGATAAGATGATAAGAGTTATTATGTAGTTTCAATCACAAAAAACTAGTTTAAACATACATATATGAATGATCAGTTAAATAGTCGAAACACTGGATGAATGCAGCCTAAAATGCATGCAAATAGGTAAAGAGAGGCACAATAAGGTATACACACATACCTTAACAAAAATGATCTCCATCTAAGGGTGTTTCTGATGTTGGAGATGGGAGTGAATCTGTGACTCCTTCTCTGGCATCAATGAGCATGGCGATGACCTGTCTCATAGTCGGCCTGTTGAGAGGGGACGTGCTGGTACAGAACAACGCGATTTTAAGAACCAAAGACATCTCCTCAACAGTCCTCTTGGCACTAAGATCTATACGTTGATCAAATATCTCAGACATCATCTCCATCTTCTGCATTGATCTCCTCACACAGCTTACCAGATCGCCACCTTGCTCTAGGGGTTGAACTGGAGACTTTCCTGTTACTAATTCTAATAGAACTACACCAAAACTATAGATGTCACACTTCTCTGTCACCTTCATTGTGTAAGCATATTCTGAAACAAATCAAGTCAAAATCAAACAACTTAGATTAGATTAGATTAGATTATGACATTAGTCTACTACACATATATATATAATATTTGAATACTCTTGTATATAATATATATATATATATATATATATATATATATAATTCTTACCAGGAGCAATGTATCCATATGATCCCGCGACAGCAGACATGGATTTGGAGCTGGGGAAGTCCATCAACTTTGCCAACCCGAAATCTCCTACATGTGCCTCAAAATATTCATCCAGCAAGATATTGTTTGATTTTATGTCGCGGTGTATAATTTGAGGCTTACAATCATAGTGTAGATAGCACAGCCCCTCTGCAGCTCCAAGAGCAATTCTGTACCTTGCATTCCACTCCAGCATACCTGCAGTCCCGTCTCCGTGGAGTACTTCTCCGAGGCTCCCGTTGGCCATGTACTGATACAAGATAAGATTGCTGTCCTGCTGGTAACAGAAGCCATACAGTTTCACAATATTCTTGTGCCTAATGTTCCCTAGAGTCAGTATCTCAGCTCGGAAACTGTTGTCAGCGCTGGCCCCATCTCCACGGGGCTTCAGCTTCTTAACTGCAATCACCTCACCATCAGCCATTACTGCCTTGTAGACAACCCCACATGCTCCTTTTCCAATAACTGCTGTTTCTGAAAAATTCCCAGTAGCTTCCACAAGGTCCTGATAGTTGAACCCTTCTTTAGGGAAGTAATAGCTGTCCAACTCATCAACTCTCAGTTGGTCTTCAAGCGAAGCAAATGAAGGCAACGGGCGTCTCATGATCCAGCACACTGCCACAATGAAACTCAAGGAGATCATCCCTACACAGAGTGAAACAATGCTCACAATTTTTTCTTTTTTTGAGCCTTCCTCTAACCAGCCTCGATTTGGAGATGAGGAGGGGCTTGAATCATCTGAATGGCAATGACTTGAACCTACTATGCACAATCCATTGTTTCCACCAAAATTAGTAGCATCCATCTTCTGGAATGTCGCGGTGTTAGGCACCACTCCCACTAGATTGTTGTTGGAAAGATTGCATTCGATGAGGCTGCTCAATCCCCCTATGGATCTAGGAATTTCACCACTAAGCTCATTGTCATTCAAGTAAAGAAACTCAAGCATCTGCAGGCTCCCCAAACTGCTCGGGATCAAGCCGGTGAGGTTGTTGTGACTGATGTTGAGGGCAATCTGAAGGGCAGTCAGTTGACTTAGCTCCACAGGAATGCTCCCTGAAAATAAGTTTCCTCCCATTTGCAGTTCAGTCAATCTGACAAGATTACCTAAGGTTCCCGGAATCGGGCCTGTGAATCTGTTATCAGATAACTTCAGCAATTCCAGTTTCACCAACATGCCAAGTTTGTCTGGAACAGAACCAGTAAACCAATTGCTGCTAAGATCAAGCCTCTCTAGCTTTATGCAGTTTCCCAACTCTTGAGGAATACTACCAAATAACCGGTTGAAAGAGACGTTGAATGCAGCGAGCTTGACAAGATTCCCTATCTCAGGAGGAATGTGGCCAATGAAATGGTTGTGTGACAGCAGGAGTCTCTCTATGTTCCTAAAGTTTCCAACTTCTTGAGGTATAAGCCCAGAGAATCGGTTTTGGTAGAGCTCGAGTGCTGAAAGGTTTTGAAGCTTGGTATACTCAACAGAGAGGCTTCCAGTAAGTAAGTTGTCTCCCAACATTAGCTGCTCAAGTGATTTGCAGGTTTTTAGGCCATGGGGAATGTTTCCAGACAACTGGTTCGATCCGAGACTAAGAAATGTCAATGTCTGAAATCTACATATATGTGCAGGTATGCTGCCTACAAGATTATTCTTGGAAAGGTTAATGATTGAGATGTTGCTTTTGTATCCAAGAAATGGAGGAATGGCACCGGTGAGATGATTGTTGAAAAGCTGAATGTCCTTCAAGAAAGGGAGGTTTTGAAACTCTAAAGGAATCGAACCGGTTAAGTTATTTATGGACAAATCTAGTTTCCTCAATTGCTTCAACTGGCCAAGCTCATTAGGAATGCTTCCTTGAAGGTGGTTTTCAAATAGATAAAGCAACTGAAGGCCAGAAACTAGAGCCAACTCTCTCGGGATGAACCCCGTGAGACGATTTTCAGAGAGATCAATCTCAACAGCATTGGAACAGCTTGCTAGCTCAACAGGAATGGTTCCATTTAACTGATTTGTATAGAGGTAGAGTTTCTTTAACTCAGACAGCCTCCCGACTTCTTTTGGGAGGGCTCCTGTTAATAGATTCCCATTCATGGCTAGTAACTCCAAACTAGTGAAGTTACCTATCTCAGGAGGAATCTCACCAGAAAACAGATTATTCCAAAGAATCACTGTGGTGAGAAACTTAAGGCTTTGCAGCTGAGAAGGGAAAGGGCCCTCTAGCTTATTTTCTGCCAAGCCTAACATAGCTAAACTCTCACATTCACTAATCTCAAATGGAAGAGGGCCAGACAAGTAATTCCTACCAGCCCTTATAATCCTGAGGCTCTTCAACTTTCCAATGGACGATGGGATCTCCCCCGTTAGATTGTTACTGTATATCACAAGCTCCTCAAGTGAAACCAGATTGCCAATCTCATCAGGGATTTCACCAAACAGATAATTCTCACACAAATACAGCTCTCTGAGGGATGTGATATTGCAGAGCTGAGTTGGGAATTCACAATGGAGCCTATTTGTGCAGAGGTCTAAGACTTCAAGATTTTGGAAGCAGTTGAAATCATAAGGAATTGGACCAGAAATGAAATTTTTGGACACATTGAACATAGTCAGGTATGGAAGTCTACAAATGGCTGAAGATAGATTGCCAGTCAAGTTGAGGCCACTAAGATTCACAGAGACAACCTTAAATTCGGAGCTACAATGTATGCCGGTCCAGTTGCAAGGATTAGAATCCATAGAATTCCAGTTTTGGAGATTAAGGTAAGGATCATTTGTGAGAGAGTTCTTGAATTCCAAGAGAATAGTTCCCTCTTCATTCAATGATCGAACCGAAACAGTTACGCAGTAAAGCATTATTATCAAATGCAAAATCTTGTGGCCTCCCATTAGTGACAAAAAAGGGGGGAATAAAACAAAAAAGGAACTCAAATAACCAAGAAAATTAGGCACTAAAGAAATATATCAATATCGAAAGTCGAAAAGAAAGTACTTTTATGAAAGAGAGAAAATGAGCTTATGTTAAGATTACTTACAGGTAGAGACTACTAATGAACAAAAAGCTGCAGCAGCTAAATAATCTCACAAGAATTCAAGAAGAGATGGCACCCTACATTTCTTCATGATCAGAGAAAAAAGGAAATAATTCATGATCTTGTGAGTCATAAAGCAAGCAGAAAGGTCAAGAAACTGGAAAAAAGAAATGGGCTTGAGCCAATTACAATTCAAGAAAATGTGGAAATTAAATATGCATATAAATAAGTGGTACAAGAGATAAGTCCAGACAGACAGACAGACAGAGCAAATCGCTCTCTCTCTCTCTCTCTCTTCCAAGATGGAAAAAAAAGAAAAAAGAGTGATTGATTGACAAGGCAAGAAGCAGGAGATGAACCATGAAAGTCACAATCTAAAGCAGGAGAGAATTAAAAAGGGTCAACTACAAAAAATGAGAGAGAGAGAGAGAGAGAGAGAGAGAGAGAGGAAAAGTAGTGATCAGAGAGAAATGTGGTGCATGTGACTCCCTTTGAGTGGTGAGTTCTGAAGCTCCACAATCACCCTCTTTCTGAACCTCCTCTTCCAAGAATCATCATTTCATTTATCTCTATTATTGGTTGAAATTACTGAAATGAAATATCTGTTGCTTTATACTATTACGCATCAAATGGTTAGTGGTGGAGGCAAAGATAGAGATGGGACGTGGGAATACTAGGATTACAATCTTTTCTGTGCCGATGACATTTTTGACAAATATATATGAAATAATTCCTTCGTGTGTTGTATTTTGTAGGTTTGTGATGAGTGATGGAATTGAATTTGGTGTAAAAAAGCCATGATTTGCATGAAGACTATGGCGTTGAAGGTGGGTGAGGAGGGAGATTAGTGGATGACTGAATTGGATTTGGATTTGGAGCTTATCTTTCATGTCATATGCCCTCTTGCCTACTTTTTATGACTTTCACTCTTTCTTCCCATCCTTCACCAAAATTCTATATATTTTCTCCTATTTCAACATTTTAATTATTTGTATTCAAAACTCATTTTTACAATTACAATATAATATTCTAAATAAAACACCACCCTTGATGATTTTTGCAATTATAAAATATCCATTTTTTTTTCCTCAATTCAATACCCGAATTCGAATATGTATGAGTTTTTTCAACACAGTTGAGTTGAGTTGAGTATAAATGTGTGAATTTGATCAAACACATTCAACCGAATTTCTGGGGAGAAAAATTGGGTGGATTGTGATTGCAAAAATAAATAAAGATGATATTTTATTTGTAACAAGTATAAAGTCATGTTGTCATTGCAAAATGAGTTAGAGGTTGTGATTTCTGAATCCAATAAATCATGTGTAAAATAATTTATTTTGGAGTTACATCAATTTAGGTTCGAAATATATGTTAGTCATTAAAGATGAAAACTATCGACTTAGAATTTTGAACGATTGAAGTAATGGATCTAGACTTGAAAAATCTTGCACTTTGATTGTTTTTACTTATTTATTTATTTTATTAAATTTAATAGATAATTATTGAAGAGATTTTTATTGAAATTTATTATTATTATTATTATTATTATTATTATGAAGGTCTTAAATTGATAAAAAATTTTAAGTCTGGAATTGATCGATAAGGCCTGAATCATTAATAAAACTTTGAATAATAATAATAATAATAATAATAATAATAATAATAATAATAATAATAATAATAATAATGTATTAAGTGCAGTTTTATTAGAGCACGCTCACGTACAATATTAATATTAATGAATTTGAATTTGGAAATTACTCGTGCTCAAACTCTATTTCTCTTTGAATTAAAACTTGAGTATTGTGCCGACAACATCAAGGTAGGTAAGATCAATTTCATAGAATCAATAATTTTGAAATAATTTGTTGCCAGAATTTTGTTAAATATGCATGTATATATAAAAATAACAAAATAAGCAATGGAAACTTCCAATTCAAAAAAAATAAAAAATAAAATATAAGTGGAGTCTGTCACGTAGAATATGTTATATTAATTACTTTAAATTCTTCTCAAATATTGTGTTATATATCTACTGGAGATATGAAATCAAATGATAAACACTCCATCCTTTTACAACAAGTGTCATTCTATCACTTTAATTTTATTTTATAAAAAATGTCATTCTGCACAATCGAGGTAAAAATTTCAAATTTTTCTCATATTTGTCCTCATTTAATGTATTCAAACAACCATATTTAACTCATTTAATGTATTCACGTAAGGGTGTATAAAGTAATTTGATTAGCTAATTAATATCTTTATTAATATGTATGCATTCATCCAAAATGACACTAATTTTATTAGCTAATTAATATGTTTATTAATATATTATTATGTGCACACTAATTTGATTAGCTTATTAATATCTTTATTAATATGTGTACACTCATGGCACTTATACAGAAACGGAGGGAGTAATATTCATCTCTACCTACAAGCTTAAATTCTCTCTCTAGTGGGCATGCTTAAATTCTCACTTCGCCCATTTATCATTAATTTTATTTTTTTGTCTAATGCTTTGATAAGGAATCGAAACTTTTATAAAATCGAAATTACGAGTTTTTTAATTTATACATGAAATCTATACGTTGGTACTATTCTAAGCCGACCAAAAATACGAGCCTTTTTTTTTTTTTTTTTTTTATGGGAGCAACTATTGCAATACTAACTTTACCCTCTACACCAAAAAAGAAAAAAATAAATAATTTTAAAATTACTTAAATACCCTTATTTACTTATATATATAACTAAAATTATTCAATGCATCATAAATTCAACACTAAAAAAATAAAAAATAAAACAAAATAAAAATTGTTTATTAAAATTTATCCCTCATGATTCTTCGCCATCCACTCATTATTATACAGTTACAAAATTTAACTCACCAAATCTAAGTTAAACTTGGGCAATTTAGGTCAGTTTTGAACAATGTTGAATGAAAATCAAGAAGAACCGAATATTATAAGTAATATTCATTAATTTGTATCGATTAAGTTTTGAAATTTCACATTTTTATCTGAGTTATTGTCACATTTCGTTCAAAAGACTTAGTCTGAACATATCCAGACGTGTTTGAAAAACGAAATTCGAACACAGTGAGGATATTCAAACATTAATTTTCGAACCAACTCTATGTTTTTCAAAGTATAGGAGTCGTTAAAATTAATATTCTTGAACGTATTCAAAATTGCGTTTTCAAACAGATTTATTTTATTTTTTTAAGTAAATTAAATATTTTTGGAGTGAAGGATATTAATGTAAATGTGTGTGATAGAAAGAGTAAAATATGTAGTGAATAATTGAAGTATAAAGAGTAAAATATGTAATGCAAATATCAATTAATTGTTTTTTAATACTTAAACATATTGTAGAACTCATTTGTGATTAAAAAAAATCATATTCACACTGCACATGTGCGTTACCAAATATATAAATACTAGAATACAATTTTTAATAGAAAAAAACCTCCGAACGGATAAATGAAAGCAGCAAAATAAGTATTATTAGTAGTCTAATATTGACCTTCCAGTCAAATGCTTTAGTAATAAAATAGTTATAATATAATAAAATAGTAATTAAGAATTAATTATAGGAATGTAGGATTTATAAAATATTTTATAGCCAGATGGACTAAAACGGGTCAATTTGGAAATTCTAAGACCCCACCTCACCCTAGTGGTCTCCAAAATGTCAATTCTTGCCAAATTTTTTTTTTTTTTTATTTCCATTCCTCTAGAAACATGGTAAATCTTTCTCTCCTTTTTTTTTTCTTTTTTTTTTTAGTTGGTGGTTGAAATTATTGTAAATATAGTAAAATAATAAAATATTTACGTTAAAATTAGAAAATAAATGTTTAATTAAGTCGATGATGTCGATCAAGTCCAGGCCCTTTGAAAGGTAGCAACGTTTTATGCTTTGAAAGTTAGGAAAACGTTACGTACTAAGACAATTAATTAAAATATAATGATGCATAGTTTTATGTCTTCTTTCCATCACAGCTACAACGAATGAGATGTCTGTACTTGTATTTTAATTAATTTACTTTCTTATGTAATTAAATATAGAGTAAATTATATTTTGATATTTATTTTGGGTATTTTTTTCGAAAATGATCAACTTTTTCAAAATTAATAAAATAGTACACAAATTTTCAAAAAATTTACAAATCTAACATTTAATCAATTTTATAGCCCAAAAATAATATGTAATTGATTCTAATTTAATATTTTTTTTTTTGAATGGTTAATTTAATATTTCTTAATTGGATAAATTTTTTCCACGCGATTGAGAAAATATGAATATTATAATGCAATCAAGCATGCGATTTTCTGGCTGTAAAATTGATTAAATGTAGATTTGCAATTTTTTTAAAAAAGTAAGTATTTTTTTTTGTTAATTTTGAAAAAGTGAGTCATTTTTTAAAAAGTATCCAAAATATAGGTATCAAAATGTAATTTACTCTTAATATAATTATGCTTCAAATTTTTTTTCTTCAGTTTCATTTACAGAATTTGGAATAGAGATGGAGAATCCTCTATCTCAAATTTGTTGTACTTCTTCTATTTATAATCTCTTTGTATTTTATGTAATGCAATCAAGAATTATAGCATTCTTCAAAATTCTCTCTCTCTCTCTCTCTCTTTTTTGGAGGGAGAAAGCTTTCTACAAATTCTATATTCTCTTCGTGTTTCTCTTAAATATCAAGATGTTCACAGCTTTTGAAAAATAAAATTGTAAAAGCAAAGGCAAATGGGGAAATTGCAACAAAAAAATAAATAAACAAATAAATAATGAATGATACAAGTAACAAGTGAAGTCAGTGACGGCAGAAGCTTTTTAAAAGAAATATGTATTCTTGAATCTTGCAGTCCCCAAATTTAAGTCAATATTTTTTTATAAGTAGAATATAAAAATATTAGAATCCATTTTACAACATTATAAAAATTTAAAAGAAAATAAACAAACATTAATCTCGCTAGAGGAAGGGCTTGAACCTTCGACCTTGTGGTTAACAGCCACACGCTCTAACCAACTGAGCTACTCCAGCAATGCGTTTATAATTTCTAACTTCGTCAAATTATTTATTATAGAAGAAACCTAGATATGTAGATCTTCTTTGCTTTTATTTCTAAATGAAATTTTCCATCCGACGTTTTACTATGCTGTACACTGAGGGTTTATTTTCTATGTAGTATAAGGTTATAATAAATACTTATGACATCTAATACCATGTTTGCTAGTAATGATAAAGCCCATGATTATGCAATTGCTTGACATGTGTTAACCAACTATATGGTATAACGTATCACACCCTACAGATGAGATATATAATACCATACATAATTATTAAAAATTACAGATTAAAATAACATTTCAGATATTAATTAAAAATCTTATTATAGAATATTTACATAATTTATGATAACTAATTAAAGGATATTTTAGGAATTGAAATTTTATATAAAATCTAATACATCTAAGCAAACTATTATTAAGAGCCGACTTTTTTTCTAGCCACTTAAACTTAAAAAAAAAAAACTTATTTTAGCCATTAAGTTTTAAACATATATTTTTTTTAGCCACTTTGGACCAAAATGTCCTTTAGACATTAAAAAAATACATCCCACCTACCCCTCTACCCATCACAGTTCAGATCTGCTTTTCATTTTCATCTTCATCGTCAATCTTCATCTTCATCGTTGATCTTCATTTCTTGGACCATAGTTCTCATCATAGTTCGACCATGCCGAGCTAGTGTAGTGAGCAACCAAGTTCAACTTTTACAAAAAAAATGATTTTGTTCTTAACTGCGCACTGGATTGTTCTTAAGTGCGCTGAAGACCCAGCGTGCACGAACATGCACGTGCGCAGACATCGACATAACACATCGGTAGACATCGGCATAATATTGGTTGATAATTTCCGGGTATCGGCAACACAACAATTGATAATTTGGCCTCAGGTACACGTGATTTTCTTCTTAACTGCGCATACAAGCATGTGCGTGAGCGCAAACCTCGGCAGTACACATCAGCAGACATTTGTAGAGATCGGCATAACATCAGTTGATAATTTCTGGGCATCGGCAGAACAACTGTTGATAATTTGGCCTCAGGTGCGCAAGATTTTCTTCTTAACTGCGCGCACAAGCATGTGCGCGCAGACCTCGACAGAACACATCGGCAGACATCTGCAGAGATCAGCATAACGTATATCAGTTGGTAATTTCCGGGCATCGGTAGAACAACTATTGATAATTTGGCCTCAGGTGCGCGCGATTTTCTTCTTAACTGCGCGCAGACCTCGACAGAACACATCGGTAGACATCGGCATAACATCGGTTGATAATTTTTGGGTATCGACAGAACAACAGCTGATAATTTGGCATCAGGTGCATGCGTGTGGCCACAAAGCATGCACACACAAGGCATGCGTGCTAGGCTCCGCGCACATGCACATCGACTGCGCACTAGGGCTCGCGTGCAGTTCCAGTGCGTAGTTAAAAACTTCATTTTTCCAGATTTTTTGAAGGTTGTAAAAATACTTAATTTTTTCCAGATTTTCAAAAATCAACTATATTAGGGATAATTTTTAAGTACTTCTGTTGTCAAAACATGTCTATTATATGTAGAAAATTCTTCGAATCATTTTTTCCCCCCAAATCAAACTTCAAAAATAAACAACACCAAAAAATCTAACAATATTATTAATAATTAGATCTGAAACATATACACATTGGGGGAGGATTTTCTATTTCTTCACTTGAATTTTCGGAGGTCGACGGCTCGTTGGTTGAGAAATCTGGAGAGAGAGAAATGAAATTGTGAAGAAGATTGTTTCAGAGTGGTTGGTCAGATTTGGAGAAATCTTCCAGAGTAGTCGACAATTTCTTTCAGATTCCATCAGTGTTGAAGAAGATGAGATGTAGAAGAGAGAAAAAAATTTCAAAATCTCATTTCAAAATGTGAAATGTGAATGACGGTTGAATGACGGGTGGGGGGAATTTAAATATGGTTTCTTTTTTAAAATGAATATAAGTGTATTTTAGTAATTCTGACTAAATAAAATATATTTAAAATTTAGTGGCTAAATTAAGTTTTTTAAAAGTTTGACCGGCTAGTTTGGCCCATTTCCACAATTGTTAATATATATATTTTAATACACCAAAATAAATATGATATTAGTATTTTATACGGTATAACATCCTATGTCAAACATATCCAACCTTATACCATACTGTTTAGCAAACGAGCCCTCAAAATATTCACTTCCAATTTTTATTTACACTTTTTTCAATCATAGTATATCATCATTAGTCATCAGCTCATCATAACTCCATGAATATTAATTATCTTTTCATATCAACTACATACAAATTTAAACTAGAAATTAATTAAACAAACATATTTTCATTTATCAAACCTATAAATTCAAATATCAAATCATTCATGATGGTGATAAAATTATTACATTTTCTAAAAATCAATACACCTCGTAAATTAAATTAAAATTACTTAAAACTGGAAATAAAACCAAAGATTCCCTCAAGTACTAACTAATGCAAAAAAATAAAAAAATAAAAAAAAAACTGACAAAATATCTTCCATCAATTAAGAAAGTTGGGGCCGGCAAGATTCCTCGGCCGCATATTAAAAAAAAAAGGTAGCTAGGTTCAATAATTGAAATAAATAGATACATGTTAATGCGTTATTATTGAGTGAAATTAAGATACAGTAAATTAAGAAAATGGAGGGTGATGTTGGAGAGTGGATATTACTGAATTTCTGGCCAAGTATGTTTGGTGCAAGGGTGAAAATCGCATTAGCCGAGAAAGGAATCAAATATGAATATAGGGAAGAAGATTTAAGCAGCCAAATTAAGAGCCCACTTTTGTTGGAAATGAATCCAATTCAAAAGAAAATTCCAGTTCTGATCCACAATAACAAACCAATTTGTGAGTCTTGCATCATCGTTCAATATATCGATGAAGTATGCAACCATCATCCACTGCTCCTTCCCTCTCATCCTTATGACAGAGCTCAAGCTAGGTTTTGGGCTGATTTCGTTGACAACAAGGTCCTCTCTCTCTCTCTCTAAAAATCTATAAAAATGCATGAACTATGTATGAATTTAAATTTTTTGTCCATAATTGCTCACGGCCTCGTGGAGTGAACGCTTGATTGATGGGTTTGTGATCCAAAATATTAGGGGATGTTTGGTCTCATTTCTAGCTTCAATTTATAGTTTCCAATATTTCGAATTCAATTCATGAGGTGTATTAGTTTTTTGGAAAAATATAATGAATTTTTTATGATAAGTTATTTAATTTTTATAGTTATAGATTTGAAAATTTGAAATATGTTCGTGTGGTTATTTTTCCAATTTAAATGTGTGGTTCATATGAGAGAAATATTTGTGTGATTAGAATGACGTGATGAATATTTTATTGAATAATAAAAATTTCTTTACCTTCCAACAAAAATTTGGTATATATGTTAATTATTAAGTGTGATTTTTTTATGAGGATATCTCGTAGCCCTTACCTTACCCGATAATGTTGCATTATAGTCCACAGTACTAGCTTTGAAAAAAAAATTGCACATTTCATCTGATTTTTTTCTTTCTTTTATTCCGGGCCACCAGTTGCTAATTATTCAATAGCCTAATTGAGTTAAGAATTGAGGGATCTATATAGTATGGTTTTGCAAAATGGATATGGAAAGTTAATTTGTTTTAAATGCTAAATCTTTAAGCCCTTAAATATTAAATTGGGTGATGTTTAAAACTTAGTTTGTACCGTGTGTATAACTATTGTTGCACCAATAGTCTTAACAAATTATGATGCAAGATTTTATATATATAGCAATAGCTTAGATTTGTGCAAGTACAAGTAGATGCATGCCAAAGTAAACAATTAATAAAGGAGATCCTGTATTTCAAATAATGGGTGCACGTGCAGGTTCAAGCAGCCGGGCGGAAGACTGTATGGCACAAGAACAAAGAAGAGCTGGAGGAAGGCAGAAAAGAGCTGATAGAGTGCCTAAAGCTGCTGGAATCGGAGGCGCTGGGCGACGAGAAGCCGTATTTTGGAGGCGAGAGATTGGGATATCTAGACGTTGTTGTTGGTGGATACTGCAACTGGTTTGCTGTGTATGAAGCCATAGCCAACATCAACATCGAAGCTGAGTGCCCTAAGCTGATGGCATGGGCTAACAGGTGCATGAAGAGAGAGAGTTTTGCTGTCTCTCTCATCGACTCCCACAAGATTCTTGATTTCATTATGCAGGTGAAGAATAAAGTTGGGCCTGTTAGTTAATACATAATGTTGAATTTTTTATGCATGTTGTGAAACTCATCATATAATTAGGTGGATTATTGCTTGTTGAGTTTTGAATGTTATTGAAATGCTTATCAATGTGTTGAGAAAGATATATGTTGATTTTGAGAGAGGCGCAAATTAAAGAACCACGACTTGCTTGGTTGAGCCGCTTTATAAGTTCTGAATTAAAATGAAAACCATCAAAATTACTTTGTGATGGAGATATCAAGAATAGATCTTGATATATTATTTAGACTATATTTTAGATTTGATTATCTATATAGATTGCATTATTAATTAGGAATTTTATCTAAATTAGGTTTTATGTTTCTTGTTGACCGTGCTGTCGAGACACACAAAATTAAAATACCTCAGCTCTCTTCTACTAACTAGTAGCAGCGGCGAGTAATGGTCGAACACACAGGGAGCGGATAAATTTTGAGTGTTTTAAAAACTAAATTAAAATATAAGTAGCTAGGGGGTTTTTGGTTTGATCGAACTAAAAATTAAATATTCTTACTATGAGAATAAAATGTAGAAAATAAACATACAATTTCCGATTTCTAATATGTATAAAGCTCTAGTTCTAAGTTCAGTTATCACCCTTCTCTAATTATTTCGAAATTAATGCAACGCCTCTTTCATTTAGCTCTATAATTTCTATCCATCGATAAACAACAAGCTCTGCTAACCGGTTTGCCTCATAAGATTAGTTAATTAAAACAAGCTCTTGAATTAACCATATATATTCAATTAGATAACCTAGAACAAACTCTCTAGATTTAATCTATCGAATGCATTAACAAATCAAGACAATGGACAAACAAGAAATCGAATACACAAGCTCGATTCAATTATTCTAGACTTGTATCATCATAAGCTGCTACATGTGGATATAAATTCATAACAATTACGGATTATGAACCAAATCCTAGCAATATATGCATAAATACTCAATTTAGGTGATCAATCTAAATTCAACATTCAAACAATATAATCAAAGTAAAATAGATAACACAAATAATCCAAGAACTAAAATCAAGAACCCATTACTATATTAATTTCAAAATGATCAAGGTTTGAGATCAAACATCCCTTTGAACTAGATACAAAAGCTTTAGCCACACATCTTTATATCAATATATATCCAAGATACAACAAATTAAATATATACAAACTACTTACAAAGATAAATACAAAGCAATAAATTACTAGAATCTACTTCACTCGAAAATGGAAGATGCGCAGCTTTTCTTCTCCGAAAATTCAACCTTGTTGCTGCTTTCCTTTCTTGCTGTCGACTATATATTCTTGTGCCCAGATGCTTCTTTCTCAAATTGGGGGAAAAGGTGATTATAGCAAATTCTATCTCCAAATTTCTTAGATCTCACGTGGCCAAACATTAGCCACCACTTAATTCAATTTGGTCCAAATCATTTAATTACCAACCTCAAATGATGATTCAATCAAAGCCCATCTCTTCCACTTAGTTAATGGGCCTTAGCTAAGTTAAAGGCCCAATACACTTAATAATATGGCCCCAAATTATGTTGTAATTATCGAGGCCCGTTCCCATAATCTTGGTCCAAAAATACTCCTACATCACTGAAATAAACAATAAAAACATAATCGGAGTATTATCGAACTCAAGATAAAATAAATAGAAAAATAAAGATTCATTATGAATAAAATGTATTAAAATACATTTTATGTCAATATAATTTATGCTCATTTATCAACTTATCACTTGTCTTCCAAGTTTCTCTATATTATAAATAGATAGATTCATATTGTTATTAGGGAGTTGAATTTGATATAAAATTGTGTTATTTAAGTGCAATTCGGTATTCTTGCAAGAATCAACGATATTGTTCTTGTATTCTTCCGGGTATTTTCAGAATCAACGGATTATACACGCTTCTACCTGCATCACTTAGTTTTGAACTAGGTTTAAAATGAGGTCTCAGCTCCTGACCTGCATCACTTAGTTTGAACTAGGTTTAAAATGAGGTCTCAGCTCCTGAGTTTTCATTTAGTGATTTCCCGAGTTTTAGATTAATCAGTTCACTTAGCTTTAATTAGTTTTCTTTTACTTTTGATATGTACAATTCATTTAATTAGGACTGGTGAAGGATTTCATCCATTAAAATTGACCGCTATATAAATTCAATCATATAGTAGAAACAAGCGACATATATAAATAAATCACACTCCTCAAAAATTGAGATGACAAATCAAGATAAATCCATGAAAAATAAAGTTATTGATTTAATTTGCTGGGTTTTTACTAATGAAAATCTTGGACAACCATGATTAATACTTAATTTCTGTAAGTGGATTCATGATGGTACTTAATAGATTATGTAAAGCCACGATGTTTTTTTCTAGTTTAACTAAAATAGTTGAATACATAGCCTCCGATCCAGAGATAGTTGATCATTTAACTAAAGATCGTGCTAGTTTGAATGAATAATCGATTAAAGCACTCATTTGTGGGGGAGATTGGCTTCGTACCAAGTTTGGTTTGAAGAAAAAAAAGGTATCGATTTAATTACCAATTTAAGCACTTTATTACAATTTTATGATCTTGTTATACATGTCTAATATATACTTCTTTTTAGGTGCTTGATCTGGAACAAGAAATGACTTGAAGTTGAAGGTTGAAGATTGAAGCTTTGTTTCTTGGAGTAGAATGAAGTATAAAGGTTTATTGTT
The DNA here is from genome assembly GCA_026008535.1 of Perilla frutescens. Classification (NCBI taxonomy): domain Eukaryota; kingdom Viridiplantae; phylum Streptophyta; class Magnoliopsida; order Lamiales; family Lamiaceae; genus Perilla; species Perilla frutescens. Next base: position 23,726,491 of record BRKX01000002.1, read on the forward strand.
AATGTTGGCAGAATGGCAGGTTGCAGTTGGGCGTTGGCAGAGGCAGACTACTTTGTTATTTTCATTTTGCATTTTGACTTCAGTGTCTGCCTTTCTTATTTCCATTTTTCATTTTGACTTTTATTGTTATTGACTTAAATTCACGTTATTTTGAATTGATACATGTTATATCTAGATATATTATTTTTTGTTAATGTTAATCTTAGTTGAATAAAAAAAATAGATAGCCTCGAATAGGCTTTTATAAGGCTTTAAGCCTAGCTTATTTTATTAAAAAGGTCAGGCCTGGGCCTATAAAAAAGCCTACAATAAATAATGGGCCAGGCTTGGGCCTAATATTTTTATAATAGGCCCAGACCTAACAAGGTAAAGCCTAGCCTCGCCTGACCCATTTCCAGCCCTAATGATTATCGTGCTAGTTTGAATGAAGAATCAATTGAAGTACTCATTTGTGGGGGAGATTGGCTTCGTACCAAGTTTGGTTTGAAGAAAAAAAAGGTATCGATTTAATTACTAATTTAAGCACTTTATTAAAATTTTATGATCTTGTTATACATGTCTAATATATACTTCTTTTTAGGTGCTTGATCAAGGATGAAAATATCGCGAAATATCGCGGATATATCGGGGAAATTGACATTGCGATATGGATATTGGGGGGGAATATCTTTTTTCCCGAGTATCGACGAGAAATCGCAATATATCGCAACATATCGCAAAATATCATAAGATATCGCAATATATCGTGATTTTTTTAATATTTCTATAATATATTTTGATTTTTATCTAATACTATATATTTTTGTGATCTTTTTTAGGTCTTCAATGTAATTATTTGAGTTGCAATATTCTTTGCTTTATAAAGACATTCACTTTGCAAAAAAATATAAGAGAAAGAAGACTGAGAAATCAACGGATGTCTTAGAAAGAAAAGTGAGATGCACGTGCACCGACTTTATTTTTTCATTTTTTCAATTAGAGGACATGATGGATAAATCACTAAAATTTTTCTCCCCATATATCACACGAAATTGAAATCTAAGATTGAATATAAATTATTTGTCAAATCTTGATTGAATATGGGTGGCACTGATCATAGTGATATGTCCCAAGATTCATATGCTTCTTACACATATGGGAGTTCACAAATTGATTGGACTACTCAAAATGTATATCAACAAAATAATTGGGCCAGTGGACATTATCCAATTCATGGTGAAGCTGTTGGAAGAAATCAAGAAACATATCAAGCGCATGTGCATAATTATATCCATAATTACTCGAACGTGATAAGTTAGTATCAATATTGTTTAGAACAAGATGACATTCCATCTACTATATTTGAACCTCATAGATTCTCATTTTGGTATTAATTGTACTTTATAATGTTTATTTAGTCATTTTATGTTGTATTATGTATTATTTTGTCAAATGTATTGTCTTAGACGATATTTATATAATGTATTATTCATATATTTGCTTTCAAAATATAATTCTATCAAAAAAATTAGTGGAATATGTGCATAATAATATGTCATAATAGTTCCTAAAATTTCATGCTAAATTTCCAAAATTTTAATATGATTTCCGTCATTTTTTTCAATTTTCTGCGATATCGATATATCCGTTGATATATCCGTAAAATTGAAGTTGCGATATATGTTGCGATAGCGATATTTTCATCCTTGTGCTTGATCTGGAATAAGAAATGACTTGAAGTTGAAGATTGAAGCTTTGTTTCTTGGAGCAGAATGAAGTATGAAGGTTTATTGTTAATGTTGGCAGAATGGCAGGTTGCAATTGGGCGTTGGCAGAGGCAAAATACTTTGTTATTTTCATTTTGCATTTTGACTTCTATTGTTATTGACTTAAATTCACGTTGATTTTGAATTGATACATGTTATATATCTAGATATGTTTTTTTTGTTAATGTTAATCTTAGTTAAATAAAAAAAAATCAGATAGCCTCAAATAGCCTTTTATAAGGCTCCAAGCCTAACTTATTTTATTAAAAAGGCCAGGCCTGGGCCTATAAAAAAGTCTATAATAGATAATGGGCCAGGCTTGGGCCTAACATTTTTATAATAGGCCCAGACCTAACAAGGCAAAGTCCAGCCTGGCCTGGCCCATTTCCAGCCCGAGTTATTGTATTTGAAGGCATTTAACCATTTTTCAAAAAAAAAAAATTATGACTGCTGCATCAGTTTCAATCAGCCGAAAATTGCACATTATGCTATAAATCAAAAAAAAATGTGAAGGAAAAAAGAAGGTCCAAATTAAAGCTTGTGTATTTTAAGTCAATTAATTAATACTTATAGAATAAAAATCGAAAATTCTTAAAAAAAACACTTTGAGATATGTATGAAAATATCTTTAAAAATCCATCATTTTTTTATTTGAGTGATGAGAATGAGAATTCAAATTTGATCATTCATCATATAAAGTCTAAAGATGAGTGATCGGCCATTTTTTAGCACAACCCGTAAGAGAACGGGGCTGTGTAGATAGTGGTGAGCAAGTGTCGTATCTACAAAGACTAAATTAGAAATAATTGTGTGTACTACAACATCGAATTCCAATTGTTATCTAGACGACAAGAAAAAATGGAAAGCTAACTAATCTAAACTAAGGAAAGCAATAAATAAACGGGAAAAATAAATGAAGAATGGTACAAGAAGGTAAAGGTACTCTCAGGATTGAGCTCTTTGGGTACTTAACACTAACAATCCTATTGAATGTCTATTTGTGGTGCCAAATTTCACTAGGAAAATCTCATCTAAGCTCTCTCTCGAGATACTTAAGTTTGGAGGGTACCCACTAGATTCATCGTCTCCGAATGAATCTTACACATGTACCTATCAAAATCTCCTAAGATTTTAGGCCCTCACACTAAGCCTCAATTCTCTCAAATTTATCAACAAAGGTGTCTCATGCCTAGGGTCCGTCTATTGAGACTCATCTCTCGAATTGTGAATCAACAGATAGAATCTTGTCAATTAGTGATCAATTAATCAATACTTATTCATAGCATAAGCACAAGAAACGAAATAGGGCCATAAACAATCAATAGAAGTAGAAATGCATAAATTAATACCAAAATATTCTCAATTCAAAAATACAAGACAATCTAGCCTAACATCATACAAATACAAGGACTAAATCATCTCAAAGGAAATCAAGATAAAAACAAGAATAAAAACTTGATACTACCCGGAAGTTGCGTATCGAATCCATCATTGCTTCCACTCGTCTCCTATTTGCTCCATCTTCAAGCCCTTGCTCCTTATTCACCCTAGCTAGGTGGAAACCACCTAGGGTGTGGGTTTGATGGATGAGGTTTGAAGGGTGAGAGGAGAGAAGGGGGTTTTGGTGTTGGGAGGATTTTTGGGTTGTGGAGAAAATGGGTTGTATGTTGTGAGGGTTCTTCCTTTTTTCGTCCATGGAGGAGTATATATAGTGGGGGAAGAAATACAAAATGAAGAATGGGAGAAAAATGACTAAAAAGTGGAAAATCAATGTTCGGGGTACGATCAGGAGGAGGTCGCACTTCTTGGTTGCGTGTTTGGGCGTTCTGGGGCGCGACCAGAGAAGGTCGTGCTTTGTGGTCATGTTTTGGACGAAGAAAATCGAGGTTCTGAAGCCTCTGCAATGTGGGAAAAGGATCGCGTTTTTCAGTGCTCTGGGGCACGACCGGAAGGAGGTCGTGCTTCCGGAACGTGCCTGGAAGAGGCCTGAAACACAACCCGAGAAGGTCACATTTCGCACCTGGAAGAAGCCTGAAACGCGACCAGAGTAGTCGCGCTTGGAACACATCTCCGACAGCTTCCATAGTTTCACTTCGTTCTCGCTCGTTTCTTAGCCAATTAACTCGATTCAATTTGCAACGCGCTCCTTATTCGATTCTCTATCTTGCCATTATCTTTAATCTCTCAAATTTACAGTAATTTATCCTCCATTTTCTGTAAAACTCAAACAAGAAATAAAACTTCCAAACCGGGAGGTTGAAAGCTCAAATTGAGTTAAAGCACACATCTAACTCTTCAAATCACTTCATTTAAACTTCAAAATATTGTGCAAAAATACCACTCATTAACTGCCCCAAACTTAGAAGATTGTTTGTCCCCAAACAATGAAGAAAATAGAATAAGGTTTAAATGAAGAAGTATGGAAAAAGGATGACAATTGCCTCAGAGATTCAAACACACATTTTGCACAATCAAGCATAATATTCAAATATCAATAAGCCTAGACAAATTCTACAATGCATTACCAAAATAACTTGTAACCTCTCGAAGATAGAACGATCACTCTTCACTCAAGTGTTTAGGCTATATATAAGTGTATACACTCAAAATCAAGTCATATAAGAAGTCTATCATAGGCTTGTAAAGTGTCTATTCTCTCCACCGCTTATGTGTGTTTTCAAACAAGAATCATTAAGGGCTTGTTCAAGATTGTAACGAAGGCTCTTTGGTAAGGTAGGAATTATTTGGTCAAATGACTATCATGAATAAATCATGAAATTCAAATTTTGCATTACCAACCTAGTAGAACTACACAAGTTCTCTTCCACTTTCCAAGCTTCACAAAATCTCAAAGTCTAGAAAATTTCTCATGATAAATATTATTCCCCTTTCTTGCTCTTTCTTTTCAATGATCTAATGTGAACACATTTTTTTTTCAAGGTGTTCATTTTATTTCTTTTTTTTCAATCTTTCATTGTGAAAGCTAAGAGATGTTATTTGGCATTTTCAACTCAAAATACTCATACATGTATTTATCATTTCAAGCACTCCAAATTTCTCATGAGCATTAATTCATCATCACTACTCATTCCCAACCTAAGGTAAAAAAAAATGAATATCATCTTAAGGCTCAATGGGGCTAACAAGGGATTTATAGTGTGAAATGGTAAAATTTGGATAGAGTAGGCTAGACAAAAGATGACCTTAAATCCTTTTCAAGTCATCAAGCACACTATTGTAATTTTGAGTTAGACACAATGCAAGTTTTAGAGACAATACAAGTATGCATGATTGCCACACAAGCAATAATAAGATTGTAAAAACAAAGCAATCTTTGGCTCAAAAAATTACATGGGCTCAACCAAGTTCAAAAGGCAATGCACTTTAGAATCTATCAAGCCAAATATCACCAAGTCATACCATGCTTTCATGTCATTTTGCCAAATAAAATAATCACATCATAAGCAACTCAATAACTCAATCCACACTTCAACCATTTTCAACCACAAATCTCCACAAGATCAAAAACCAAAATCCAAAACTTCCGTTTATTTAAAGTATTTAAACGTGCAAACAACAAAATAAGATAAAAATAAAAATAAAACCAAACTAATACAACTTATATGCAATGTAATACATAAACACACAAAAGGAAGGGGAGATCCAAGATAATCACACTTCCTTCCCCCAAACTTATTTGACACTAAGTGAGAATAAGTTTGAAGGAAAGAAGTGGTTCACCTTAGATGGGCTCACAAATGATTAGGGAAGGCAAGATAATACAAGATGTCCGCGTCCGAATTCCTTCGACATTTTGTTCTCCCACTCCACATGCTTACTCAACCTTCAAAAATAAAACACAAATAAACAAGAAATGAAAAACAAAAACTAAAAAGCAATGTCTAGATAACTATGCAATCATTATCATAATAACACAACTAAATCATTTAGTTCGCAACAATGGCGCCAAAAACTTGATCGGTCATTTTTTAGCACAACCCGCAAGAGGACGGTGCTGTGTAGATAGTGGTGAGCAAGTGTCGTATCCACAGAGACTAAATTAGAAATAATCGTGTGTACTACAACATTAAATTCCAATTGTTATCTAGACAATAAGAAAAAATGGAAAGCTAACTAATCTAAACTAAGAAAAACAATAAATAAATGAAAAAAATTAATGGATAATGGGACAAAAAAGGTAAATGTACCTCGGGATTGATTTCTTTGGGTAATTAACACTAACAATCCTATTGACTACTTATTTGTGGTGCCAAATTTCACTAGAAAAATCTCATCTAAGCTCTCTCTCAAGATACTTAAGTTTGGAGGGTACACACTAGATTCACTGTCTCCGAACAAATCCTACATATGTACCTACCAAAAGCTCCTAATATTTCAGCCCTCACACTAAGCCTCAATTCTCTCGAATTTATCGACAAAGGTGTCTCGTACCCAGAGTTCGTCTATTGAGACTCACCTCTCAAATTGTGAATCAACAGATAAAATCTTATCAATTAGTGATCAATTAATCAACACTCATTCATAGCATAAGCACAAGAAACGAAATAGGGTCATAAACAATCAATAGAAATAGAAATGCATAAATTAATACCAAAATATTCTCAATTCCAAAATACAAGACAATCTTGCCTAACATCATACAAATGCAAGGACAAAATCATCTTAAAGGAAATCAAGATAAAAACAAGAATAAAAACTAGATACAACCCGAAAGTTGAGCATCGAATCCATCCTTGCTTCCACTCGTCTCCTATTTGCTCCATCTTCAAGCCCTTGCTCTTTATTCACCCTAACTAGGTGAAAAACCTAGCTAGGGTGTGGGTTTGCTGGATAAGGTTTGAAAGGTAAGAGGAGAGAAGAGGGTTTTGGTGTTGGGAGGATTTTTGAGTTACATGTCCTAACTATGAGAGCACTTTTTTAATAAAGTGTAACTATGAGAGCATTATTATGACACAATCAATTTTAAATGAGAAAATTTTTATTTGGATACGTAATCAATTGAAAGTTATTAAAAAATGATGTACGATTATATAATTTTGTTAACCAATTGATTTTTTTAATATTGAAACATAATTAAAAAATATATTAACTTTTATCAAAATTATTACATTAACATATTATTATTTTTTATGGTGTATATGTTGTTGTAAGTTGAGCCCCTGAATAAAATTTCTGGGTCCGCCATTGCGTACCAAACAATAACTCAAAATAAACATAATAAGCTATGTATTTCATTATAAATTAGTGCATCATTTTATTAGTCCATATTTCATTAAGTCTACAATCATTGCTTAAATAAATGTAAATTGTAGCTTATATATAATGGTATAAATCCTAAACAATACAAATATATATATATATATGTATATTATAACACACTCACTTTTTTCCGCCCACATGCAAGGATATTTTAGACAATTATTAATACAATAATTTAATAAGTCATTTAATTTAATATTACATGCAAATTTCTATCAATAATATTTTTATGACTAATGCAAATTATGTGCTACTATAATTAACACGTGCTTATTCATTCAATAATAATATAAATAATGATGATGATGATGATGTGTTTACAATATATATGTATGATATGTGCAGCTAATCTGAAAAACTGACAATTATGCATCATTTTTGTTGCTCCTTAATTAACGTAAATATATATCTATATATATTATATAATTATTTAATACGTTTATTAACCATCTTCTAAATCAAATAATTAAATTCCCATAATTAAATAAATAGGAAATCTATATATTAAGAAGAATTTTATTGATTGATTTATATCTAAAATATATCCATGTAATTATAGATTCCAAATCAATTAATAAACTTTTTATACCTATATCAATCAATTATGTTAATTATCAACAAATATGTGTAGCGAATGGCAAAAGTTGTTTTGATTTTATATACGTGTATATATAGATATAAAGAGATGTACCATTTTTATGAATTCTCGATCATATAGAGTATGTTTGAAAATTTTAAGGTTTGCCGTCATCTAAACTCATTTCTCATCATACTTATTATGTTTACATTTCTCATATCACTCATTGCATTTACTAATATGTTACTGATCAGATTTCAAGTTGTGAAGAAATCACAGTATTACTCAACTTTGTGGATGTTGTATCATCAACTTGAAATTTATTGTGGTTAAAAAGCACATTTTTTATAGTATTCGTCAATTCACTTTCTATAATATTGTGGCGAGTTTCTAAAATTTTATTCATTTCTATTCATTTGCTTTCTTTTTTTAATATAATTACATTTATTTCTATTTTTTTGCTATGTTTTTTACCTGATTTTTATGATATTGTAAATTGAAAGAGTGATGACCGAGATTGTTTGACGTAATCATTTTGATCATATTATATATTATATACTTTCCCTTTATCATTGTCTTTTTCTTGACTTTGTTTCACACACACACACATATAACATTTATTCTTAATTATTTGGATCATGAATTGAAAGGTATGAGATGAAATTGGAATAAGCTATTTGGAATTCTTGAGTTGTATTTTTATTTATATTAGTGCTATAATTCATCATAGTAACTATTTAATTTATATTTGTTAATTGAATTTTATATTTTAGGAGAAGATCAATTGGAGCCAATTAATTCAATTATTTTTTGCAAGAGCGGGATCCTCCGAAAAGTTTCATCTAGATGATGTGTTTTTTAATTTACTAACTTTAAATTTTTAACCTTTTTTCTTCTAATTTTTTTTCCTATTGTAATGAAAGATTTCTCTATGTAGTTTTGAATGCTAAATAATGAAGGTCACAATGATGGATTTTTCTTACTGTATGTAATGTAATTTCTACTCTTTTCATTTGATTATCCACATATTTTTTTTGATCACGATATATATTTTTGAGCCACTACGTTGGTGTTTTGAGGGTATTTCATTTTATTTTTAGTCATATTTTACTTTTATTTTCATATTCAAACCAACATAACTTAGTATGGTATTCTATTGAAATATTTAAACAAAATTTATATCAAATGGTTGTATAAGCTTACGAATAAAATTTGAAGTTACTTTGAACAATAGAATTAGTTTTCTAAGAGCACGTGAGCATGGGTATCAGTTTTGAAATCATTATTTATATTTTTATGTACAACCATTTGCAATTTTAATTTTTTAGATTTTCTTCATTGTTAATTATTTGCATGTTGCTCTAAAAAAACTATTTTCATATTTAAACAACCCTTCCAACTTTTAATAGTATATAATTATATTTAGAAATTAATTGTATTTTTTCAACATGCATTACACGTGTGAAGTTAGCAACAAAAAAGAAAACACATTTTTAGAAAAAAATATTGAAAATTTACTTATTACTTGTCCAAAAAATATTGTCTTCCTTCCAAGTAAAGAATCATATTTTCTATCTTATTTTCATCCTAACTTATAACATACAAATATTTTTTGAATAATATTTCTTATCATTTTTTTTTGTTATTTAGATGATCCACCTTATTTTCTACCATAATATAATTTATCATATTTTGGATAATTGTGTGTTCTCTTTTAAGTTTTATTTATTTTTAATTATTTGATCAAAGTTTCAGTCATAATTTTTAATAAATTGATTGGATTAAATAACAAAGAAATTAACAACTTTGTTAGTTCAATTTAAATAAGGACCAAATGAGATCAAATAGATAAATGGAGAGGGCTATTAACACAATAAAATTTGTCCAAGAACCTCTCAAAAGTCAAAACACAACAAGAAAATACATAAACTAGAGAAAATGTATTATAAAAGTAGAATGATCTACTAAACCAAAAAAAAATTGTTGAAGGATCTATCAAAATAAAACATATATAAAAAAATGAGTTAATCCAAAAAATTAGAAAATCGCTACTTTTGCTGCAAACCACTGTAAACAATTAAATATCCATTATGGTAATATATTTTTGAAAAATCAAAATAACTTTGTTTTTTATTTCTTTTTTTAATTATTTATCAATTTAAATATGTTTAATTCATAATATTGTAATGCATTTTATTTTTTATTTACATGTGTTCATAACATTATTTAGTAGTCTTCAGTAAATAAAATTGATGGGAAAAAAATATTGTAGATTAATAAATTGCACACAATATATTTATTTATCAATTTAAATATGTTTAATTCATAACATTGTAGTGCATTTTATTTATATGTATTCATAACATTACTTAGTAGTCTTCAGTAAATAAAACTGATGGGAAAAAAAATTGTAGATTAATAAATTTCACACCATATATTTCTTCCTTACAAGTCCAATACAAGGAAAATTATTTAAGTAACGTTGTCTTATATCCAAATATCACTTATACAATTTAATATTATTTTATACTTCACTTTTGTAAAAAAATATTTATTTGTATTTATAAATATTTTGTTCAAACTTAAAATGCATAAAATGATCTCCGTGCATAGCACGGGAGAAATACTAGTAAATTTCATACTAGACATTAGAAAAACAATATACATTCCCAAATGAAAAAATGTAATGCAATTAAAACAAAAGTATTTTGTGCTAAATGATGAAATACAATTTAAATTCATAATCGAATTGTTTTAGATCTTATCAAAATTGTTTGATTGATAAGTACTTCATTGTTATAATAATAACAATTTATCGCTACATTCATACCATTTTATTGCTACTTTACGACCGATTCAATAACACCAAATAATAAATTTTTCATCTTTTACATCAATTCAAAATAATGCAACAAACAAATGATAAAACAATAATCCTACATCAAACAAAATCTCAAATATACGTTTTCAAATCAATGATAAATCATTATCAATAGCTCGTTGTCAACGTTGAAGAGGTCGACATTAAGAGAATCATAGAGAAAAGATTTGAAGCGCACGCCCTTGTGTAATTGTCAAAGTTGGACTTGAACATGTAGTTGATGACCTGGTTTGTCGTGATGATCACTAGGATCTTGTCGAGCGGCAGAAGATAGAGATCAACGGTGGCACATCAAGTGAGGATCTAAGTGTTCCGATTGAAGAAACGGTGGCAGTTGAGGACGAAGTTTGAGATTAAGAAGGTGTGAACGAAGAGGTGTATATCTTGTAGCCATGAGCATCGACGGCGATTTTCTCAGATTTGCGAAAGAGGAAGAATTAACGTGGAGAGAGAGCTTGAGTAATTCAATTGAAACTTTGTGTTAATTAATTGAAATGGGTGAACGTGTGTACGTGGAAGAATATTGAGATAAATTTATATTGAGAGAAATAGGGATTGAGAACATGTGTTTGTGGAGTATAAGATATGAAAATAAAAATCTGCATTAATATAAAATTCTTATATTATGAGATTTATTTTTCAAAATGACTTTGTTAACCTCTTACAATTAAAACCGGATAAACTAAAAAAATCTCCTTAAATCTCAATCTTAATATAAACTCTTGATTTTGTTACACCTAATGATTAGAAATAGTCTCTAGTTCTTATATAAAGGTTTTAGTACTCATTTGAACCAAATCATATATATGTGTGTGTGTGTGTGTGTGTGTGGGTGTGTGTGTGGGCGTCATCACACTATAGCGTAAACCACATGCATCCACCGACGGATACAAGGGGGGCAAAGGGGGCAGCTCCCCACCAAACTTTTTTTCAAATCTCTTTACGTATAGTTTTTACATATGGTTAATACGTAAGATTGAGAGAAATTCATACCCCCCCTCAATTTTTTTTTATTTACTAAAGTATAAAATTGTGTTGAGCTTGTTACATATTTTTTTATATGGAATACATATTATTTATTTATTCTAATTTACTTTTAATTTATACTCCGTATTAATTGTGATTAAATGTCAATTGTTGTTTTATTAATTTTTTCTATTTTTATGTAGAATATAGAGATGTTTTAAAATAAAATCATATCAGTATCATTTTTCATTTAATTTCAATGAAGTTAATATTTGTTAAATATTATATAAGGGGTTAATTTTGAATTTTAAGAATTATAATAGAATCGAAAAAATAGGATCAAATTTTGAATTTAAAGTTCTGACTCTTGAATGTTATATACTCCCTCCGTCCCATTTTGATAGGATGATTGAGAGTTTTCACGGGGATTAAGAAAAAGATTGGAAAAGATAATTAATCAAGAAACTTCCTAATATGCCCCTATTTATTTCTTTGATATTGAATTAATGTCTAATGTGAACGTATTAAATAGGGGTATAAATTAGTAAATTAGCTAATTATATTTAGAAACATGTCTATATATCGGGACATACGAAAAAGAAAAACAAGCCTATCAAAATGGAACGGATGGAGTATTAGTTTACATTATTAAAATTAGAAAAAAAAAGTTAAAAGTGTGGACTATTGCCAACTCTTGGAATAAGAAAAATATATAGTGCATTAGTGAAACAATATTATGTCTCAACCGTGTAAATAAACCCGAAAGTTGGTTGCTCCGTCATATACTAGTGTCGCGCCTAAAAAAAAATTGGCTCCGTCATATGACAATTTCGTCCTCCCTAAAAAAATTATGGATCTGCCACTGCATGCATCCATTTATTTTAAACAAATATATATACTCTAAAATGGAATTAGTGAATCCTAATATTAAAATGAATGAGTTTAATTATTTAATTCAGTGACTCATACACTAAGCTCGATAATTAATTTTTTCTAAATAAATATAAACCATAATTAGGATATACGTAATAAATTCATATAAAATAATAGATGTGATATTTTTCAGACTACGAGTGATATTTTTATAAAAAAAAAATTCGGTCAGACCGATCGACCCGCATCCCACCGTCTGACGGTCAAATGGGTCAGACTGAAGTGTGAGAGGAGTATTTGCCTTCAATTTATTATTATTATTATTATAGAATCATGACATGCATGAAAGAAAATGTTTAAAATATTTCTTGATAATTGAATTTGTGGGTGTAATGTGATGTCCATTTGCTCCAATTATGTTAACAATTAATTAAGCAAATGGCGTTCATTATATTTATACCTACCGTATATACCAAATCAAGAAAGGACACGAATTGAATTACAAAAGAAATCTTGGTTTGGGGATTTTCTGGGGAGTTAAAACAATTAAAATGTTGGTGCATAGCATGGATTGAGGATTCCTTCTTGTCCTGTTATTGAATTATATTAATAATTCAAATATTTAAAATATCACATGAAACATGCGCCTCTAAGAGTAGCAGTGTTTATTTAAGAGTTAATAAGATAGCAGTTGATTAATAATTAAAGTAATTTAGCAAAATGAGAGGTGGAGATGAGTGGATTTTGTTGGATTATAGGCTAAGCCCATTCGCTGCAAGGGTTAGAATTGCACTCGCAGAGAAAGGGATTGAATATGAAAGCAGGGAAGAAAATTTTCCTAACAAAACCCAACTTCTGTTGGAAATGAATCCAATTCACAAGAAAATTCCAGTTTTGATTCACAATAACAAACCCATTTGTGAGTCTTGGAATATAGTTCAGTATATTGATGAAGTCTGCCAATATGCTCCTTTCTCCTTCCTTCTCATCCTTATCACAGAGCTCAAGCTAGGTTTTGGGCTGATTTCGTTGACAACAAGGTCCTCTCTCTCTCTCCCTCTCTCTCTCTCTCTCTCTCTCTCTCAAGCATGCATGCATGCATTACATTCATTTTAACGAACTTTTGTCTCTCTTATTGGAAAATTTGGTTTAATAAATGAGTCATTATATTGCTCATTTGATCGATTTTTTGTATTATTCTGCAATTGTAGTGCATAATCACAATATTTTGAAAAAAACGGATTTGAGTAAGTGAAAAAATAATTGTTGAAATTAGTTAGGTATGGGAGAATGTGATGAGTCACAAATAAGACATCATACATTGAAAGGTTAACATTTAATAAGTTTGTTTGTAAGTGTTTACACACTTGTAACTAATGTGCACATGTAAGTGATGAGCTGCCAACCCACACGCGCATCATCCGTGTCAGTGTCGCCATTAGTTCGCCTGGGAGTAATTGTAACAGCTCGATCAAGGTGGTCTCGATCCTGCCCTAGGTAATCCGGGAGTAAATGTGACCGAAATAGGACACCACAAGCAAACCATTTTACACTAGGAAAATACTTTTGCATCTTGCATATAAAGTTCAGCATTAACTGGGCAAACTATATTTGTCTTGTGGAGAGAGGTCTCCTTCATGACTTTCCAATTCAAGAACAATTCGAAGATCTGTCCAGTTCAACAAAAAGACAAGAAGCTAGTTTGTTTCAATTCTGCATTTCCATTTGCATTGTGTTACCAACAACTCTCTCTCTCTCCCTCCCTGATGGCAGCTACATGTTGCGGCGATAAAGACAACGTGGTACAAGACTAAGGAAGAGTTGAAGGAAGCCGAAAAGGAGATGATAGATTGCCTGAACGTCCTAGAAGACAAGCTCGGGGAGAAGCCTTACTTCGGAGGGGAGACAGTGGGATACATGGATGTCGTTTTAGGCGGATTCTGCTGCTGGTTTCCTGCATATCATGAGTGGGGAAGTTTTAGCATCGATCATCACTTCCCTAAACTCATGGCCTGGGCTCAAAGATGTATGCAGAGAGAGAGCTTCTCCAAATCTCATGCCGACCCCAACCAGCTTCGCGATTTTGTGCTGCGCATCAGAAAACTCAAGGGCTTATCTATCAATTAATCCATCAGGTATGAACATGAAACCAGAAAAGACCATATGTCTCTGTCTGTGATTTATTTTTAAGGTTATTTCTGTTACTTGTTGCAAGTTGGTTTATATATGATGTGTTGTTCTTCAATAAAATAAATGCTTCTAGCTGCATATGAATTAGAATTAGAGTGAAATTCAATTAACACAAAAAAAAAAAAAATCTCCCCCACCATTGCAGCTTTAGATTCAGAGTAAACCACATCAATTTATTGAAAACAGATCCTGGGCAAATCAACACAGAGCAAGTTAAAAGGCAGAAAGGCGAGCAAGAACTAGTATAAACGCATCTGCTGAGACACTGGGGGAGCTAACAGACTAGTCATAGATTGAAACCATCGACTATTCAAAAGCCATACTTGTTCTTGAGCATCAACACAAACTCGTAAACCTCGTTAGGATCGGGCAAGGACTTGGACACAGTCTCTTTCTCCATGCACCTCTTGGCCCATGAGATCAGCTTGGGGCAGTGCTCTTCGATGCTGAAATTGCCACACTTCTCATACGCGTAAAACCAACAGTAGAACGTGATCAACGAGATATCTACAAACCCGAACTGGTCTCCACCAAAGTAGGGCTTGTCTCCCAGTTCCCCTTGTAGCAACACAAGTGCATCGATGAATTCCTTCTTGGCTGCTTCTTGCTCTTCTCCTTTTCTAGTCCATATTCTTCTTCCAGCATCAAATATCTAATCCTCACATGATAACAAATCACAATATGCATCTTAGTCTCAGTAATCAATACTCATCACATCAATGTAACAGTAATACCACTGAACTACAAGATTTTTCAAAATGCAAAGGAGTGCTACGCAATCGGGTTGGCCCCGACTCTAAACAAGCTTTGGCCTTTGGTTAGACAGTGTGAACTAAGACCACAACAATCTAACATGACATTGCCCGCTCTAGAGCAAAACGAAACCCGAAATGATGAATGCATCGTGTATACTTATATAAACCCTAGATAATGATAATTTTTCAATGCCTAATTGTATTTGATGTGGAACAACACTTAACAACACACTTAAACTTAGGGGCCACAATTCTTGACACAAAACAGTAACCACCCTAACACTACATGACATCAAGCACTATTTACAGAAATAAAGAATACACACAATATAATCCCAATATTTACAAAACACATACAAAATTAAATAAAATGTAGTTAGAAATAGACAGCATAAAATGAGCAACACAATACGGAGCATCATAGCCACGGGTTCAAGTTAGAAGAATTCAGTTCAAACTCGTTCACCAAAACCCAAAAAGACGAAAAAATATCCACAAAGGCAAAAAAAGGGGGGAAAAGGTACCTTTTTGTCAACAAAATCAGCCCAGAACCTAGCAGTAGCTCTGTGATAAGGATCAGAAGGCAACAATGGAGATTTGTGAGTCCAGACATTATCAATGTAGTCGAGAATTATGAGCGATTCACAAATGGGTTTGCCGTTGTGGATCAAAACCGGGATCTTCTTGTGAACGGGGTTCATCTGGAGCAAAAAAGGGGATTTGTCAGCCAAATTCTCCTCTCTGTACTCGTATTGAACGCCCTTTTCAGCTAAGGCGATTCTGACTCTCATTCCGAACATGCTGACGTTGACGTCCAACAGAATGACCTCATCCGCCATTGAAGTGGAGAAGAAAGATGGTGATAGTGAAGCTTAACAAAATATCTGGATGAGTGAGAAAGAGATGTGTATTTAGTATTTATAATAGAACAGAACAGGGGAACAGGGGAACTGGGGAAGGGAAGAAGTCGGTTCCAATTTTGCAAACCAAATCTCTCTAATAATAATTTCAAATATAATTGATTATGTGTGGCTCCGCCATTTAATACAATTTACCTCTTCTCTTCTCTACAAATGTGGAATGTGGAATGGTTCATTTTTTTTAGTTTTTAATTGATTTTGTATAGGGGCAGGGGAAAGAACTATGAATTCATTTACTCATAATTTAAAAATAAAATAAAATATGTCGGGGAGCTAGACCCAGAGACTGAATTCAAAAAACATCTTCCTTTTTTTGTACGAGAATTTATCTGTTTTTTTTTTTTCGTATCATCTGAGGGAGTAAAGCCGATAAATTTTTATTTTTTTGAGCAAAAATAATTTTAGTATTACGTCAATCGGATAAAAACTTCAAATACATATTATATAAAATCTACGTGCACGTACAATTTCTTGAAGAGGGCGGCGACCATTTTTCGAAATTTTCCATAATTTTATTACTTTTAAAAGAACCAATAACACAAAAAACTAATCTTGAAATCCATGAAATAGCGTGTTGTAAAGCAAATTAAATGTCTTATAAGTAAACTTAAAGAAGAATAACTCAAATTTTAATATCCATACGTAGTGTTTTTACTTTTTACTAACAAATCATAATTGAATTCAGTTTCACTGATAAAATCATTTGAAATTCAACTTTAATTTTATATCTATTTGTGTAAGGAATCATCAATTCAATTTTACAAGTAGGAAGCGATGCATGGTTTATTCATTGCTAGTGAAATTCAACAATTGCAATGTCTACACTCTACTGTTGCATTCACACAATAACACGCACGATGTCGATGTACCCAAATCAACAATAAATACTATCCTGAAATATTTCATTAGCTGCAACATTTATTAGAGTAACTGGATCACGAATACAATTAGGCAAAGTAAAGCTACACAACACCACCAAAAAAACAAGATACATTTTAAATTTTGAAAAAGGAAAAAATAAATCACGTCTTTCCTTTCTCATGATGGCTACACATGCAATCAGAGTATATACAACGCTCCGACAAATTCAAGACCAGAATTACAAAATCAAATAGAATGAATACGATGGTTGTAGATTTATCATATATCAGTAATCTCGATCTGTAATATTAGAAGTTGCAATAGACAGAATACATCCAAAACTCCTCGAAAGACCCCATTCATCATAACGAGAAAACTGTAATGGGTCTGTAAAAATGAGGATTGGGGCTACTGGCAAAAAGAATATTGTACAAAGATTCAATTGTGTTCGCCAATGCTCTCTCAGCACCAACTGCGCCGCCTCAACAAGACTTGCTAACTCAACCGGGTTATCTCAGTTTGCATCCGCCAAATATTTACAAAAGCATATTCATCACATGGAAACAGTTTCATACTCAGCAAAACTAGAAGCAGTCATAATACTGCAATCCTGTATCGAAATAATCATATGATACAAGAACATTATGTGTAAGATCATTTGACAAACACCATCATTTATAAACCCCAAGTCAAAAAGATTGTGCAATTTGAGGGTAAAATAACAGGACAATTAGTTAGACCCTGTTTCATAATTTCAAACATTCATGTGCAAAGCATACCATGATCTGGCTCCGTTAAGTTCCAGATAGTTGTTTCTCTTGGCTAAACAATTTGAGACGTTCAACCAATTTTGCTTTCAGTGATTCGGGAACCTTAGAAATAAAAGTTCTCTTCGCTTGCGAAATGAGTAAACTCCTGCTCAACCGCCATATGCAAGTATATTAGTGAGGTGTTCGCATTAACATCTGCAACCAAGAATAAAGAAGACAAGACAGACATCCATACCAATGCCATTGCTATCTAATACTAAACGCATCAATAAACTTTAAAGAAAAACAATACTCTTATAAAAGGTAAGACAGCAACCATGCAACACATAGGGTTAGCTTCTGCAGTGCAGGGTACGAGATGCGTACAAAGCAACTTATCAATTGCATCTCAGCGTGTTTCTATTTTGCATGACTAGAAGCTGAGGTAGTTTAACAATCTAGGAATTTCTACAGGCATGAGCACAGCATCATGTACCATTTGTCTTCATGAAAATGGAACAGGAAGAATCATTCATCTTCAACAAAACATTATTTTTTATTTTTTATTTTTGTTTCAATTATAATGTTCTATATTTAGGGAGAGTTTTTCCAAATAAACAGAAAAGCTACTACATTGATTAATTGACCAAAATTGCATCAAGTCTTCACCAGGATGTAATGGTAACACTGAAAGTTATAATAAAATATTTTAGCCTCAAAGCACAGAGAAAGAATCCTCAGTTAAGCATAAAACAGGTAAGGTCTCTTCATGGCTACTCCTGCAATACAAAAAATGTATTTGACATTTTAACTGCATATACCAAACAAAAATGTCATAAAGTGCATTCTTCCTCAGCCACTTTTTACTCCCTACCCAGTCCGATAGATATAGTCAAATGAATGAACACTTGCACATAATATATATTCCAAAGCAAGAAACTAACGGATAGTTATGCATAAATTAAAATTTTAACTGCATACACCAAACAAATACGCCATAAGATGCATTCTTTCTCAGCCACTTTTAACTCCCAATCCAAGCCCGATAGAGGTAGTAAAACTAAATGAAGACTTGCATATAATATATATTCCAAAGCAAGAAACTAGTGGATAATTCAGAATAAAATATGCAAGAGAGCTCACTTCCTCTCATGGTCATTCGATGCAGAATTCCCTGTTTCATGACACAATTTTTTTGTTGCATGCATGAAACTACGCACTTCCTCATACCATCCACATGATTGTAGAATCATGGAAACTTCCTTCCCAATCCTGAGAAATGTGAAAACATAATTTATTATCAGTTGCTAATAATATAATCAGAAAATTTTCATCAGTAGCTCAACCAGAAAAATATCTCCTAAATATAGTCAATAAAAAAAGCAAAATTTTCTGCTAGATAGAGACAACAAGTAGATTACTTGATTGCCAACCTTCATTTGTTGTTGTAACAGAAATGGAATCAAACAAGAAGCAAGAAAGTAAAGTGCAGATGTATCCGTTCTTTTAAAAAAACAGATGAATTTGGCTTTTGTCACAGCTTTTATTATACATCTAAAGCTAAAGCTGAAAAGTGTCTGTTTGAGAATAAAAGATCAGTTGCAGCCAGTCAAAGACATCTCGGCCACAAATGCCTAGCCATCCAGAACCCAAATTTTTGTCCTATAAGCATGAATTTCTAAGAATAAAGTAGCTTAAATATGAAAGGCAAGCATCACCTATCCCGTTTCTGGAAAGACATCATCTGGCCATAAGACAGATAGAGGGAACAAATGCATCCATGCAGGTAAAAAAAGGGGTATTTCTCCTAGAATTTTCCCTAACTAAACATAGATTAATTGCTAAAATAAATCAACACGACAAGTATAAATAACAAAACATAAACACGATTCCAGTCCTGGGAATCTATGACGCATTTTCAAAGTAGAAACATACGGGAATTACCAAAATAAAGGCAATTATCTACTTAAATATCAAGCAAAGGCACATACGATTCCTTAAATGCTTCCACTCTTGCACGAGATTGATCGTCTGTAGCAAAAAAGATGCACGAACAATCATCTTCTATCTTCCTCTTCACGCATGAGTTGTTAGAGGTCCCAATATCTCCATTGGGTAAGTCTTGGCAGTTAAGACCTTTTTGTGAGTCAGTCATGAGAGCAGATCCATTTACTTCAGGTACACTTCTCTCTAAGGAGTCCCCCGCCATAGGCCTGTAGCCATTACTAAGTGGCAAAGAAGATAACCCTTTCTCCGTACTCTGAATATCTGCTGACTTTTTGCCCATACTATACCTGTCACTCATCGACCCAGTTCTCTCCATTTCAACTGAAGTAAGTGACGCTGCTGTATACCCATTTTCCTCCTTGGGATCTTTCTCATCAACGGCAAATCTCATATTCCCAGGGGCAAGGACCTTGTTGGTACTCCCAGAGTCACTAAACATTCTCTGCTGACTAGGGAGCTCGTGATCCGTCTTAGATTTAACTGAAGCACTTGTCTGACTGTGATGGTCTGAAGACTCGTTAACATCTACTTGTTCTACACAAGCACCCCCAAGTGAAGTGATATTGCACGTCTCAGATTGGTTATCAGAAAGATCCTCCATATTAGCTGGTGTCTCCACGCGATCAGACTTTTGGCATGTAAGTGTTTTAGTGCCATTGGACCCAGGGTAACTCTTTGACTTATTATTCTCAGAACGATTGGCAGAGATTTTCATGCTAAATGGTTTTTCTAGACAACCCGACTTCTGGATACATGATCTACTGCCATTAGTTGACTTATTGGAATCTTGCAGATGATTGGAAACTTGTTTGTTACAAACAGATTTATCTAAAGACCCAGATTTTTGCATTGTTGATGTCTTACTGCCATTTGATTCGTGAGTCTTAGATCCATTAATCACCACATCAACCCGAGCTCGAGGCCTCTGTTTTGCACGAGAGAAGAAAAGTATATACACTTTTTCTGATAAAACCTCCTGCAAGGTTGAGACTGAGATATAAGAATCATTGCAGCAGTACCAGCGGCCAATCGCATCCTGAGCATACAAACCAAAGTCAGACATACATACTGCTAGTTACAAACTAAAACCAAGAGAAAAATCAATTTGAAGCTATGAAATAACCATAAAAAGACCTTGATATATGCATAGTAGTGCCCAGAATCAGGAGAGAAACCTGAATGTACAATAGTGCCAAAAAGGTTATACTCAGGTTGCTGATCCTGCATAAAGAAGACATTATTTGTGCATCAGGATAGATGTCACAGACTTACAATACAAGACAATCTTATGATAATTCTCTCTACGCGACTACGCCTATCTAAAGAAAATTATAGGAGGTCCAAAAAGCTTCGCATGACCCATGAAAACTTTGAAAAGCACATAAATAGCATTTGCAAGCATAGAAGAAAAAATTACCTATGATTTTTGCAATCAAGGATCAAAAAGCAAATCATATGGTTTCCAGATAAAACATCCCCAGCCCCAGTCCAAAAAGGCCACACTTAATCAGCAATTCAGCTCATAAAAAATAAATCGATATTTACGAAACAAAAAAGGAATATCCTTTTTAAATGTAAAAATACTGAACTAAACAGAGGTCCCAGCTGGTTCAATGTTAATGGCTGAATCCATTTCATAAAGCAAAGTCGAGGACAACAATTATAATGTCCAGATTCCATGACTAAGTGAGATTCCTTTTTAACTCACAAGGTAATCAAGAGCTACTTAGGCAAGCCAAAACTATAACTAACACCATAAGAAAAATGCATATAGATGAAATCAACAAAGAAAGTTGCTTGAGAGAGATATCTAGATTAAAAGGAAGAGAGATCAATAGAAAGAACATTCTCTTCCAGCAAGATCATATATAGGTGCTGGAACAGCGACTAAAAGATCAAACAGGTTGGAACAAAGGTGCACATAATGGAAAACGGTGGAGATATAAAGATACAAGAAAGGGTAGGCATTGGAACTTCACCTTCCCGGTTGCAGAAAGGAGGATGTAATTAAGTTCGACTTAAATAACCAGGATCTGAAAGTGAATCACTTGATGAATATTACAGAAGAATCTCCATAGTTGTTCAAATCTTTGAAGTATAAAGTTGAAAGCAGGCATGGTCCAATCTATCATGGGAAGCAAAAGCCTATTACAAATTCATAAGTGCAAGGCAGTGGCTCAAAAGATTGTTGCAAACTCTCAGGTTTTGAGGAGAGGCCAATAGGTATCTGAGATGGGTGAGACTGAAGGGCGGCATAGGCTTTTGAGTATCAAAAGGTCCAATGAAAGTTAATAGAATTGGGAAAATGAGATAGTAATTAATGAATGAGGAAATGTGAGAAGGCTATTTTTTGTGCAAGTGGAGGGAGAAGAAAAAAACAGATGAATTGTTTGTAGAAAATGTACCTTGCTTCCTTTGCACATGTGACTTGATAGCACTAATATCTCGTCAAATGCAATGGGCTTATCAATCTTCGCACCAAATATACCCTCAAACCTCTACCCACAAAAAAAAAAAGATATTATTCAAACATTTTAACTCTGTAAGCCAACATAAACAAAGGAAATACATTCAAGTAACTATCATACCTTTAATTGAATTACAAGAACATTTGGAGCCTCAAGAATCGACATTTGCTTCCTTGCTGCCACCAATTCCTTACAACTAAACAAGCATAAGATTCCATGATACAAAGCCAGAGCTTAATACATGCTCATAAAAGAAAGAAAGCTAACGTACTTACTTATCACACTTGTACTTGTTATTTCCATCCAAGATCTCAGGCTGAAAAAACTTCTGCAAAGCTTCTCTGAGTGATCCACTATGTAAAATATCCAGACTAATATCCATTATCTCGTCAACCTTATTTGACTCAGCCCCACATGACAAACATTTTACTTGACTCTGTAACTTCCCTCCAAAGATCTCCTTGACCACCGTTTCACCAGCCCCACTAATATCTCCTCCATTGGCAGTCCCATTCCTCCCCCGTTGTTGCTGCTGCAACTTCTTTAATCTCAAGCATGAATTATGGCATGCATCAATCACATAACGCAAAAATTCATGTGCATCCTCTTGCCTCCCAGTGCGAAAGTGCTCAGCATAAATCCGCAAGCAGCTATTTATTTTTACAGGCGCGTCTGAAACTGCCTCATTACTCAAAGAGCGAGCAATTCGTCTTTCTAATAAGCAGAATGGGCAGTCCCCTTTCTTCTCCTTCCCAGGCCCAAAGTCACCTAAAGAAATATTGATTGTGTTAATAAATTTGTGGGTTCACTTATCAACCGTCCACCCACGAAGCATAATTATAACATTGGGGAGATGGAGACCATTCATGCTGACTATAGTCTATTTATAATAGCCAATTCGTCAGGCCAAGATTTATGAACAGAAATTCCAGCTATGATGCAAAGTTCATTTTAACAGAATAGTAAATTTTTCAAATGTATTCTTAATAACAGAATAAAGGAACTATGATGAAATCCATTGTAAGATTCATCTTTAATAATACTTACTGTTGAAAGTTCTATTTATTAAAAGTGACATACTGGAATCCTTTAGTTCCAATTCTCAACATCTCATGTAAATTCTTCTAGTCATAAACATCTCTTAGCCATTAGGTTTCTCAAATGTTTATAATACATGCATAATGCCGTATAATGTTAGCCTGGGTACCATCTAGATTTACTTGAGTTTCATTCCCCCTATAATAACACACTTCGGCATAACTAGATCGGCAACGAAAGTGGCACAAGCCCAATCTAATCACATAGCATATATTTGCAACTTTGAATTTGTATATATGATGTTCAGAAAGTATTACATCAGCCTCCAGTCATGAATCTTAACCATGAACTACAATATCTGGGTCACCAAGTTCCACAGCAACTCTTATTATTTTAGATGAATACATCAAGTATTTGTCTTGGAAGAACAAGCACTGAATAATCCCCAAAAAAGAAACATGTGTTATAAACTCAAACAAGCATTAGACCTGTAAATTCTAAATTAATACAAAAATCCAGCTCAAGTACCTATAATACTTACAGTTAATACTGCAATTGTTGAGGTAAAATAACAAAAAAATAAATAAATAAATAACAAGAATCTGAATTCACGTTTGAAACAAAAATCAGACGGGAATAAATCATTAAAGCGAACTATGAAAAAAAAATCAATTAGAGTAAAATGATAACCATAATATCAACCAATTGCAGTGAATCGAGCAATTACCACGGTGAAAAACGAGAATCAAGTGAAAAACAAAAATCACACAAACAGATAAAACGCACAGATACATGTAGATAGAGAGAAAGAGGGGAGTGTACAGAGAGAGAGGAAGAGGAAGAGGGAGAGGGGGGAGACGTACAAACAGAGGAGTGGAGGGAACGGAGGCAAAAATTGGCAAGGGGAGGAGTGTAGGTGAGGCACTGGAGGACGGAGTTGAGGTAGCAGGTGTTCCCGAGGTTCCGGAGCCCTAGCGGCGGCGAACCGTGCTTTCGCTTCAGCGACTTCGGCTGCCACGTCATCTGCAGCATGCCCATCAACGCGCCGCCACCTCCGCCGCACCATTGGCCGGCCACCACCTCCGAGATCGCATCACCCTTCCAGTCCAGATGCTTTCTCTCTCTTCGGAGTGAATTCGTCGAGGAATTTTCCTCTCTCTCTCTCTCTTCTTTTCTTTCTTTTCCAATTAAAACTAATCGGGAGCGGAAGGGGGGTTTCTCTCTGGGCTTCGGAGGTTTTCAATTATTAGTTATTTTCAGTTTTTATTGCGTTTTTTCCTTTTTTTGTTACTGTCATTTCTATTATTATTAATTTATTATTAGATTATAGTGGGCTTGTCTTGAGGCTTTGATTTTTTTATTTTTTATTTTGCATATAACTAAATATGCAATAATTAAAAAAAAAACCATTTATAAGGAGAGAGAGATTTTACTGCGCCAACCTGATGGGCGGGAGAGTGTGGGCCTATGAGTTTTCGACTATTGCGCATTGCCCAACTAAAAAACTTTGTGAACATTTGTTACCCAATTTTTTTGGAATACACTACTTTTTTCCTTTTAGAAACCCAAGTTTATTAATTAAAAGTGATAAGTACGTAACAAATTCAAGAAATTCATCCATAAATCAATGGCGTTCAGTCAAAGATAAGGGCTAGGAAAAATCACGATGCACCTATTAATCTGTGCCGTCACATTACTACCACAATTAACATGATTCGAAAGATATTTATAATATGAAAATAATAAAACCAATTTATCTCATGCGAAAGATAATATCGCATCTATTACAAGTTTGTAATCAAATTTGAGCGTCATTTGGTATGGTGTAATTAATGGAGTGAAATGGGATAAATGACCATTTATTTGTTCGTTCAAATTCCTACAATTTGTATATTTAAAATTCGAAACCATCATTCCTAAATGAATTATCATTCTCAAAAATAATGAAATAGTAATTCCACCGGGCACTCATGGGTTGTAAATTTTTTTAAACAATTTTTATATATTATAGATATATAGGTGTATATTATATTTTACTTATTTATCTTAAAATATATAAATATATACATTGATATGTATATTACAAATTCAACTTATTATTATTAGAAGGCCAAATATATATTTATGTCTTGAACTTTGACATGTTTTCTAATAAAATTTTGAACTTAAAGAAATATCAAAAAATGTCCTGAACTTTGAAAATTCTTCTAACAATGTCATGAACTTCAGAAAATACCAAAAATATCCCGAAGTTTTCACTTTTTTTGTAAAAATGTCATGAAATTTAATAACAAGTACCGGATTAATGACGATACATATCAAAATCCAACGTGTCAAAGTGACGTTGATTATTTTTTAATCTCAATTTAAAGAACAGACAAAAAAAATTTCTTCAAATCGGGATCATTCTGTCCAGATTGAGAATTTGGGAGAAAGGTAATTCTAAACATAACCGTGTTTTTTTCTTAACATATAATATCATTCTTTGAATAATCTAAATTATAGGTTCGTTGTTGAAGTTAATTTTGTGGCTTCAGATAGTATTGTGTCGTGTAGGGTTATTTGATTTATTGATGATTCTAGACAACTCTGGTGCTTATGATATGTTTGGATGAAACTTTGTGTATTCAATTAATCATCAAATAATTTATGGGTGTCATCTTTACGTTGGAACATACTATGTTACTTTTTTTTAATTTAAAACTTTGTTGATTAATATATAAATCTTGTTGATACTGCAAAAGCTAAACGTCGAATGGATGGTCAAATTCTGAAAAATTTGATAAAGCCAACTTAAATGAGAGTCCAAGAACGAGGAAGGTTGGTATTTGCTTGTTTGTGGAAGGGGGAAGAGGTTAAGTAGAAGTGCTGAAAGAGATTAAAGTTGCAATGATGACATGGATGTTATTAGTTTATTGAAGCCTCACTCGATTCTATATGTGTAATACTTAATTGCATTCGGCTCTTCCAGTGGTTGAGAATTATAGACGATGTTGATATGATTAGTAGTTGAATTTAACACACAAAAATGCATTGGCGTGTGTTAAAAAATCATCACCTCACTAAATCAGCACTATTCAAAACATTTTACTTTGCTAATTGAAGCCCCTAAGAAAGCGAAGCAGAATAATGTTTTATATATCTTTTATTGGATATATCATTTTAACTCATTGATTCTCTCTTTCATTCTTAAGTAGTAGAGGTCATGTGTATGATCAAAGAGGGAGGTTCCCTCCACATTATTCTCGGTGTCAACAGTTTCATTCACCACATCCACAAATATGCAAAATCTTCATCATGTGGGGCGACAACGAGAGTGAGAGTAGTACTCTCCTAAGAGAAGACGTCTATTTTTCCTCAAAGAAAATATTAACGGTAATGGAATCCTATGAGTGAAGGGTCACCATTTGTAGCTCGGATTCATAACGAGCCCGAGTTGCAGCGGAAGCGAGAGTCATTTTCTCTAAAAATATGGTGATGTTGTTGTGAGTGAACCATGGATGGATATGTCTGTATAGGGGGGTGTAAGTGAGTCGAGCTAGTTCGCGAGCTTGTTTAGTGATTATTTATACTATTTTATCGTAGGGATTTAGTATCTTTAGTATGTGTGTTTCTTTTATGTTTTGTGTTGTTTTTATGTTATTTCCTTCACTTTTGCTCTTTTGGTAAGTTGGGTCAGGTTTGTGCAAACTTGAGCTTTTGTGTCAAAAGACAGGATTTTATAGCCAAAAAGTGGCTAGGAAGTGAAACCCAACTGAAGTTCCAGCTTGTGGATAGGTCCTGAATCACCCATTTCACTGAGCTGGTCGAGGGTCTCGCTGCCCGGTCAGCGAGTCGGAGGGTCAAAGGGGGCGATGTCCCCCTTGTCTGGGGGTTCGGGGGGGCGGAGACGCCCCTGGCCCAATGGTAATGGACCAAACTGATGGAGTGGAAGCTGCAACTGAAGAGCTTTGCCGCCAAGAGCAAAGCTGAGCTGAAGCCAAAACTGAAGAGGCACAGGATGAAACCAAAAGTGATGGAACGCAATTGATTTCAAGCGCCCAAACTGAAAATCAAAGCCGGAAGCTGGAGCTGAAACGTCCCGCGGCGCGGAGGCACCGCGGCCGTGGCAAGAGGCCCGCGGCGCTGCTCAGCCCGTCGGCGCGGGGTGGCACTGCCGGTGCGGACCCATTATTTTTGCCTCCCTCGATCAGTTTCATGCCGCAATCAATCCAGCTCTCCCCTCAAATCAGTTTCAGCCTTGCATCAAGACTTTAATCCTTCAGTTTTCCACCACATGGCCAGCTGGAAAAATAGAATATGGGAGGACTTTTGGAGCCTAGAAGAGTAGGAGGAGTTTGGGATTTAATTCCTCTAATTACTATCCCTCTTAATAGCATTGTCTCCCAACTCCCATACCATATCTCCCTATATCTTTCCATCTCTCTCCATATATTCACATCACCGATCATTCATTCAAAAAAATAACTTCTCTCCATTCACTCTAGACTTGGAGGGGGGGATTTGGACACAACTCCCCTCTCCAGTTCACCACTCCCAACTTCACCACTCACCACCACAGTTACAGAGGGAGAGAAAAGAGAAGGAGAAGAGGCAAAGAAGCTCAAGCTCAAGGAAGAGGCACGAGAAGAGGAATCCGACTTCAAGCTGTCCGTGAAAGCTGGGCTTGCTTGAGGATCTCCACTTTTGGGTATTTCTTTCCTTAGCTTAGCTTATTTGTGGGGATTTGTCCCAAAACTCTCGAGACAATAAATATTGTAGAAGTCTATATTCTGTTTATCTTTCGATTTATGAAATGGAAAGCTTTTATGATACGTGTGTTGTTTTGAGCATGATGATGGGCTAATTCCGTTCATGAGGGGGTAGATAATCGATTTGATTTCGATCTATTCTTGTGATGGTTAGTTTCTTATTGTTGGAATTGTGCTTGTTTATATTGAGTACTTGGTCATTACTTAGCATTGCTAGGCTCTAGATGAGACCGAGAGGAGATTTTAGAGCCCGACTTTAGTTCCTTCAACGTTAAGTGGACTGGGTACATAAGTCTAATTATAAACCTTAGGTAGACTGGGTACATAAGCCTAAGTGTTAATCTTGTGCATATAATATAGTTGATGGGGGTTTAACGGATTAACGGTGACAGTAAATGAAGTTAAGCTTCTTGAAAGGGTCTATTACACATTTAAGATTATCATAATAAAAATAAGCTAGGTGAGAACCAATGAGAGAATCTACACCCTAATGCTTTTAGCATAATCTTTCCCCTCGTCTTTGTTGTTGTGGTGTTGCTAGTTAATTTTATTTGCTTTAATTTGGTAGTTTAGTAGAAGCCAACCAATTCCTTGTTTAGAATGTTTAGGTTGTATTTAAATTCTTGTGCTTGTCAACAATTGTAGTGTAGAAAGGTAATAGCCCATATTAAGCTTTCCTCGAGAGACACGACCCAAATTAGCTCTTCGCCCTACAATCGACCCTTCCTCTTATAGGTCCGGATCGAAGTAGTTGCGTAGAACAAACCGGAATCAATTAGAGCTCCTCAAGATTGACTCGTAAAATACTTGAACTCGACTCGTACTTAGTCGAGTCAAGCTCGCTCGAGCTCGAGCTACTTGAGTAGCTTTCGAGCTCGAGCTCGAGCACATTTATACTCTGCTCGATAAGCTCGTGAGCTTAATCGAGCTTAGTTACATGTGGTTTACTATTTTACCCCTAAAAATTTAATTATTTACATGTATAACCCTAAGTATAAAACAACACAACCACTCATATTTCCCATTTCATATTTCTAAATCTAGGGCAAGATGAATCTCCGTGTTTGGCAAGCCAATACTATTGAGATGATGTTGAAATTATTTGATGAAGTATATGCCGCAGACTGCGTTGATTAGATCGGACTATTAAATGTCGTTCGATTAAGTAGAGCCGCCAGTGTTGGATGGACCGAGACTAATACCATCAACTCTTTTTTGTAAGCTAATTTCGTAAGATTATGATCTTTCAATCCCTTAATAAAATAAGCTATTGGACGTCTTTCTTACATCAGAACGACGCTAAGCCATGTACCATATGTGTTACACTCAATGATGAATAGTTTCGTGAAATCTGCCATGGCCAGTACTGGGGCGGTGGTGATGGTCGTGTGACGTGCTATTAATTAACAAATAATCACACTGCAAGTGCACGATGTTATTATAATATTAAGGTGAGCAAGAGTATCGTATCCCACAGAGACTGCTACTTCCTAGTTCTTAAACACAAGCACCTAATTAATATCTAGACATTGGATATGCATGTAAAAATGGAATAAACTAAATAACATAAAATAAACGCAAGAAATAAAATATGGATTAAATAGATGAATTAAACATAGGCTTTAGGGAAATTGAATTATTATGTCAATTATCAATATTCATTAATTCTATCAACCCGAATTATATCTTTAATCTATCAATGGTGGCATATCACTAGTTTGTTATCAGGCTGCTGCGGTCGGTTCTTCACACATGTCATTACTCTCAATCCAGAACACAAAGATCTATTCAACCATATGTGATACTTGTTCATTTGGTCGGTCCTTCCAAGCACATATAATCTGATTTCTATCTTTCCATCCCTAATTCTTCTCTGGTCAGTACTTTAAATTAATGACTAGCATGCATAAATGGTGATCAAGCACTTATACAAGATATAAATGAATACATAGAAATCGAACCCCGAGAGATAGCATGAAGAAAAGTAATCAAGTCATATTATAAAATCCATAATATTCAATCCCTAAACCTAGCTATGAAATTAGCTAGACATGAATAAATAAACAACTAAAACTAGAGTATAAGTGTTCATGACAAAATTGATAAAAGAACTGAAAAATAATGAGTAATCTAGTAGTCTCGTCTCCTCTGCAGTAGCACTCCGTCTTTAGCAACCTTGTTGACTCCTCTTGAGTAGACGGTAAATATTTATCTTCTTCTTTCTCTCTTGGTGTATTTTAAGTGTAAAAATATAGTGTGAGGCGTCCTCTCTCGTGTACCAAAATGGGAGCTTTTATATCTGGGTTAAAAACCCTGAATTGGAGATAAAAAAATCACATTCTCGTGGACCCACACACATAGGTTGACCGAGTTGGCTGGGTCGACCCAGAGGCCTATTTTTGCACAGGGTTGACCCAAGTGAAGTTGGGTCAGGTCGACCCAGTCCTTTGCAATTTGTACCGAGCCGGGTCGATCGAGCCTTTCCGGGTCGACCCAGGCCTTTTTCGCACTGGACTTCAGATTTTTTTCAGGTTTTGATCATTTAATCCAGTTTATTACGCTTTATTTTTAGGGGTGAGCAAATCAGTACCAGAACTGACCCAATCGACCGACTCGATGCCTATCGATCGATTCAGGTCGGGGTTAAATGGGAAGTGGATGGTGGGCGGGTTCAGAATCTTCAAACCGATAAGGTATCGGTCGGGTGTTGGTGGTATGGCCAGAACCTGTCGGCCACACCGACCCGACCGAAGTTTTTTTTTAAAAAAATTCTGATATATTATATTTGTATTACACTAAATCCTTAATCCCCAAATCGATATCTCACATTCTCACTCTCTCGCTCTCTCGCTCTTCTCAGCCTCTGCCGTCTCACGTATGCCATGGCTCTTGAAGGCTGAAGCCAGCCACCTCTCGGTCTCTCTCTCTCGATTCTCTCTAGTATCGGCTATCACTCTCTCGTCTCGACAAAATCGACTCGTCAATCGGTTCTCACTCTCTCGTCTCCTATCAGTCACGGTGCTCTCTTGAATCTTACTGGCTTTCGGTCACTCCTTGATGATGACACAGACACCGGCCGCTTCCATCTTCAGTCTCCACGACATCTCCGATACTCCGACACCTGAATTAATATGAACGGTAAACATTTTTTTTTGAAATATGAATTATGGATGCTCCATTGAATTCAAATTATGTATAGTTATAATGAATCAATATAAAATTTATACAAGAAAAAGAGAATTGTGGATTTGTGAATGCAATGGATGCTCGATTCAGTCGATTGAATTCAATCCAACTTCGATTAATATATGTTTGTGGCTAACTGTCTATGGCTAAATGAAGAGAGGCTATATTTCAATTAATTATAGTTTAAAATCAAGAAAAGGCTACATATATATGTCTGTGTTTGTGGGGATGTAATGATGTATGCTATATATATTAATCATATTTTAAAATAACTAATTTGATCAAGGAGTTCAAATTAATTAATGGAGAGACACATGAATATTTCTGGGTGCAAAATTCATGTATTAGAATAACTTATAACTTATAACCCTACCTGATCAATTTTCTTGAGAGAACAGGTCCTAATTAGTATTTAGTAGTTGTTCAAAAACTTCTTAAACAACTCTCTTAGTAACATTTTTACTTGTAGATGTCGGAAGGAGAATGACACACATCCGCGACCTCGGTGGTGGAATTGGAAGAATCAATTGACAATAATGCATCGGCATCCATTCATACTCCAAACACTACTGGCGTTGGTGGGAGTAGAAAAGGGGCTAAGCCACCTAAGCCAAGGTCGAAAGCGTGGGATCACTTCACGAAATTCACGGATCCAAAAGATGGAGAATTGAAAGGCAAGTGCAACTACTGCTCAAAAATTTATCTATGTAGTTCAAAAAGGCATGGTACGCCGACCTTAAATAATAATGTGGTTAGTTGCATTCATAATCCCAACAATGTTGATGCCCAACAAACACAGTTATTTTTTAAATCTCGTGAGGGTGAGGGTAACCTTAGTACTTGGAAGTTTGATCAGAGTAACTGTAAGAAAAAATTGATTAAAATGTTAGTGAGGGATGAACTTTCTTTTCAGCATGTTGATGGTGAAGGGTTTATTGAGTTTGTTGAGGCTTTATGTCAGGAGTGAGTAGGAAATTAAGGAGAATGAGGGGGTTCGTGAAGAAGACGCAGGAGAAATTTGGGAAGTTGGAGAAGAAAAAGATAAAAATGAGATCTTAGCCAAGATAGGGTTCATCGATGAAAAGGAGAATTTGAGCAAAACGGGGCAAATTAATCAAGTTTCGGGTTTCGGGCTAGAGCAGGATGACGGGTCGGAAGTTATGGGCTCCAAGTCAGTTACGCTTCAAATTAGTGGCTAAGTAGCCCATTTCGAATTATGTTATGTTAATGTTATGTTTTATTTTATTATAAGATGCTTTTAGGGTTTGTAAGGTTGTGGGGACCATATTGAGTGCATATATAAACTCATATGGAGAATATTATGAAATAGAATGAAATTACTCCAAATCTGCCTTCTCTCATTTCTTTCTCTCTCTATCTATCTTCATCTACTCTAACTCTCCTTTTAATTACAAGCAATTATAGCAATTCAACACCACTATTACATAAGTTGTAGTAGCAATCACTACAATTGGTATCTCGGAGCTAAGGTTTTGGAAATAGCCGACGACACTCATTTGAAGGAGCTACAAGAAGCACAAAAAAGATTAGATCATAATTTTACTTCTGAATCCTTGAAGAGGGATGCAGCAGAGCTGAAAATGCAAGAAAAGATGGGAGCCTTTACAACAGAAATGCAGGATCAGCTAAAGGGTATGACCACAAAGTATGACAATCTTACCAACGCTCTCACACTCATTCAATCCCAGTTATCACACCTCACAAAAGGCAAAGGGACCCGGGAAGATCAATCCATATTGGGGGCTCCACCCAGCCCTCTGGTGGCTGAGAGCGCTTCACCTGTACAATCACAAACAAATTCTGGATCTAGATTCCAATCAGATCAGTCACAAATGCAGGTAATCAAACAACCTATTCCTAAGGTTGATTTCCCCAGATTTGATGGAACCCAGCCGCGCGCCTGGATCTTAAAGTGTAATCAATATTTCCAGTTGGTTTCTAACATACCTGATTCCTAAAAAATGGTACTAGTCTCCCTCCATTTTGAAGGAAAAGCTGAACAGTGGTACCAAAATTATAACAGCAGGTTTAGGGAACTCTCTTGGAATCAATTCTTGGAGGTGGTTTCTGCTAGGTTTGAGGATTTAAGAGAAACCAAGGTTATTATGGAGTTTAATAAGTTGAAACACCAGGGGTCCTATGATGATTATGTTGAGAAGTTTGAGGAGTTAAGGCTTATATGCTGTTGTTTAACCACTGTGAGTATTCAGATGGGTACTTCATGGCCAGCTTCATGAGTGGGTTAAGTGAGGATCTGCAGTCTGCTATCAACATGTTCAACCCCAGGTCCTTACATCAAGTAATTGAATTACGGAGGAGTCAGATATAGACCATTGATGTTATTGCTAGAAAATTGAAAGGGGCCAACAAGTTTAGCCCAAATCAGTCAAAAGGGTACAAGAAATCTGACTCTACTATTACCAGTCCTGCAAAAACACTCTCTGCACCACTAAAACCTCCTACTAAGTTACTGACTGCTGCAAAGATGGCCTTTAGGAGGGAGAAAGGATTGTGCTACAACTGTGATGAACCCTATGTCTATGGGCATATGTGTAAAAATGGGATTCACTACATGATAATGAGTGAGCTAGAGGAGCTAACTCTCTTACAAACCTGTGAAACCCAGGAGGAAGATAGCTTGCCACCTGACCCAGGAGATGCCCCAATGGAAGAGGCTCGAATGTCAATCAATGTTATCTCAGGCTCTGAGGGGGTTACTACCATGAGGGTGCTAGGTAGGATTGAAGATCAGGAGCTCCATATCCTCATTGACACTGGTAGCACCCTTAGCTTCATCCAAGAAGCCACTGCTAAGAGGTTAGGGTGTCCTTTGGAACACACCACACCAATATTGGTGAGGGTAGCAAATGGACAAAAATTGGTGAGTGATCAGCAGGCTACTGGGTTTACATAGAATGTGCAGGGGCACAATTTTGTTTATTCATTGAGGGCCTTGAAGATTGAAGGTTATGATCTCATCCTAGGGGAGATTGGCTCAAATCTTGTACACTAATTGAATTGGATTACAAGAAAATGACATTTACTGTCACTCAAAGGGAGAGGAAGGTTAAGTTGCAAGCAGTTAATTCTCAGGTGGAATGTCATCAAATTTCTGGACATTCTTTATATAAGATGATGCACTCCAATTACAAAGATGAGATAGAGAAAATATACATGATCAGGCCACAAGCTGTAGAGAATCAAGAGAATTCTGAAATGACAGGCCTCTTAGAAGAGTTCGGAGATATCTTCGAAGAGCCTACTGAACTTCCTCCACAGAAGGGAGTGGAGCATCATATTACACTCAAACCAAATGGCACACCCAGACACCAGCATCCTTATAGGACTTCCCACAGTCATAAGGATGAAATTGAAAGGATTGTAGGGGAGTTACTTGACTCTGGTCTTATCCAATACAGCAGGAGCTCTTTTGCCTCCCCTGTTATATTGGTGAAAAAGAAAGACCAAACGTGGATGATGTGTGTTGACTACAGGTACCTAAACTCTCTCACAGTTAAATATAAGTTTCATATCCCTGTAATTGATGAATTACTAGATGAGTTGTATGGAGCTAAGTACTTTTCTAAAATTGACTTGAGGTCTGGGTATTTCCAAATCTTGGTGAGGCCACAAGACAGACATTTGACTGCCTTCAGCACACACCATGGGCATTTTGAATTTGTAGTTATGCCTTTTGGCTTATGTAATGCTCTTGCTACCTTTCAGTCACTCATGAATCAAACATTCAAGGACCAGTTGAGGAAATTTGTATTACAGTATTCTTTGATGACATACTAGTTTACAGTATTTCTTGGGAGAATCATTTAAAACATCTAAGGACAGTTTTAATGCTGCTCAGAGCCAATAAGTTATATGCCAAAAAGAGTAAGTGCAGTTTTGGCACTACTCAGATGGAATACTTAGGCCATGTCATCACATAAGAGGGGGTATCTACAGACCCACAAAAGGTGCAATGTATGCTACAGTGGCCAATACCTAAAAACCTCAAACAGCTCAGAGGTTTCCTAGGTCTGATTGGCTATTACAGGAAGTTTATTTGTGGATATGGGCTCATTAGCAAGCCCCTCACTGACCTTTTGAGGAAGGATGTCTTTCACTGGAATGAAGAGGCTGAAAGGGCTTTTCATAAGCTCAAGCTAGCCATGACTACTGCCCCAGTTCTCTCCCTACCAGATTTCAACAAACCCTTTGTTTTGGAGACTGATGCCAGTGGTACGGGCATAGGGGCTGTCCTCATGCAAGAGGGCAAACCAATTTCCTTTCTGAGCAAAACCCTTTGCTCAAGGAATCAAGCTTTATCTATATATGAGAGGGAGTTTTTGGCTGTGTTAATGTCTGTGCAAAAGTGGAGAGTTTATTTGCAGGGACATAAATTCATCATCAAGACAGATCAACAGGCACTCAAATACCTGCTTGACTTAAAGGTGATGAATCCTCTGCAGCAAAAATGGTTAACTAAACTACTGGGTTTCAACTATGAGATACAGTACAAAAGGGGTTGTGAAAACAAGGTGGCTGATGCCTTATCTAGGAGGGAAGTTCAAGAAACTAACTGTGTGGCCATCACAACTGCAGTGCCTAATTGGGTTCAGAAGGTTATCCTAAGCTATCAACAGGATCCTTATTTCTCTAAAATCTTAATTGCTAAGCTAGTGGATGCAGACTCCTATCCAGACTTTCAAGTTATGTAGGGGCTGGTGAGGTACAAGGGAAGATTGTGTGTGGGGTTGTACCTGAGCTCAGAAACCAGATCATCACTGCACTCCACAATTCAGCTATAGGAGGGCATTCTGGGACAAATGGCACCTATCAGAGGCTCAAGGGGGTTTCTACTGGCCCAATCTTAAGGCTGATGTGGCTAAATAGGTCCAAGAATGTGATGTTTGTCAGAGGAACAAATCTGACCATGGTTTTTACGCAGGTCTACTTCAACCACTTCCTATTCCACAACAATGTTGGACACACATATCTATGGATTTCATAGAAGGCCTTCCTAAATCAGGAGGAAAAAATGTTATTTTGGTTGTGGCAGATCGTTTCAGTAAGTTTGGACATTTCCTACCCCTACCCCACCCTTATTCAGCTGAAACCATAGCTAAATTATTCCTGGACAATGTCTTCAAACTGCATGGCCAACCGGTGAGCATAGTCACAGATCGGGATACAATTTTCACAAGATCTTTTTAGAAGGAGCTGTTTAAATTAATGGGGGTTAAGCTTGACATGACGTCAGCCTACCACCCCTAATCAGATGGTCAGACAGAGCGTTTAAATCAGTGCCTAGAGAATTACTTAAGGTGTATGGTAAGCTCTAACCCATGACAATGGCTACAATGGCTACCTTTAACAGAGTATTGGTATAACACTAACTTTCATACCAGTTTGAAATGTACACCCTACCAGGCTCTCTATGGAGTTTCCCTCCTACACTCTCAGTTTCCTCCTATTTGGATTCAGGCAATGCAGATGTAGTCGACTATCTTTCCCAGAGGCAACACATGGTGTAGATCCTCAGAAAAAATCTCATTCAAGCTCAGACTCAAATGAAATGGTTTGCGGATCGCAAACGACAAGACAGAAGCTTTGAGGTGGGAGAACACGTCTATTTAAAACTACAGCCTTTCCGACAAACATCAGTGGCCCTCAGATGAAATTTGAAGTTATCTTCTAAGTTCTACGGGCTCTACACTATTGTGGAGAAAATCGGAAATGTGGCTTACAAATTAGACCTACCACCATATTCAAAAATTCACCCCGTTTTTCACGTCTCACTGCTAAAGAAATGTATTGGGAAAAAGATTATACCTCTGGCAGACTTACCAGCCTCCACCGAAGATGGCGAATTCCAGGTGGCGCCACTACAGTCTCTCTCTCACCGTGTTCTTTTCCGACGCGGCCACTAAGTTCTTCAAACTCTTGTCTTATGGCACTGTGCAGATCATTCTCTTTCAACGTGGGAAGATGACTCTTTTCTTCACCATCGGTTCCGTAAATTGGATTCTCAGGGACGAGAATCCACTCGTCTGGGGGGTATTGTCAGGAGTGAGAAGGAAATTAAGGAGAATGAGGGGGTTTGTGAAGAAAACGCGGGAGAAATTTGGGAAGTTGGAGAGGAAAAAGATAAAAATGAGATCTTGGCCAAGATAAGGTTCATCGATGAAAAGGGAAATTTGAGCAAAACGGGGCAAATTAATCAAATTCCGGGTTTCGGGCTGGAGCAGGATTGCGGGTCCGAAGTTATGGGCTCCAAGTCAGTTGGGCTTCAAATTAGTAGCTAAGTAGCCCATTTCGAATTATGTTATGTTAATGTTATGTTTTATTTTATTATAAGATGCTTTTAGGGTTTGTAAGATTGTGGAGACCATATTGAGTGCATATATAAACTCATATGGAGAATATTATGAAATAGAATGAAATTACTCCAAATCTGCCTTCTCTCCTTTCTTTCTCTATCTATCTATCTTCATCTACTCTAACTCTCCTTCTAATTACAAGAAATTTCAGCAATTCAACACCACTATTACATAAGTTGTAGTAGCAATCACTACACTTTACAACCTAAATTCACTATTCCATCAAGATGGACTGTGTCTAGAGATATACATCAGTTGTACTTAGATGAAAGGGCTAAATTGCAGGAGTTTTTCAAAACATCTGGGGTGACTATGTGCATTACTACTGATACATGGGCTTTTGTGCAAAAGATTAACTATATATATGCATCACTGTTCATTATGTTGATAAAGATTGGGCATTACATAAGAAGATTATTAATTTTTATGTTGTCGATAGTTATAAGGGTGATGAAATGGGTAGACAAATTGGTTTTTGTTTATGTGAATGGGGGATTGTACGGGTCTTTGCAATTATAGTTGATAATGTAGCTACAAATGATGTTTGTGTGAACTTTTTGAAAGAGAGATTGTTAGATAAAGCATGCGATGTGGTGAAGGGGAAACACCTTCACATGAGGTGCACTACTCATGTAGTTAATTTGATTGTGGGTGATGGATTGAAGGTTATAAATCAATCCATCAAAAGAGTGGGTTCGTGAAGCTATTAGGTATGTGAGGCCCTCCTCTTCAAGATTGAAACGATTTAGAGAGTGTTGTGTAGATGAGGGCATAGAATGCAAGTCTTTGTTATGTTTGGATGTGGCCACTAGATGGAACTCAACATATCTAATGTTGTGTGTTTCACTTAAATTTGAAAAGGCATTTGAGAGATTTGAAGGTATTGATCCTTTTTTAGAGTTGATTTGACCGATATGGGGTTGCCTACATCTGCAGATTGGGAAGTTGTGAGGACAATGGTTGATATTTTGGTTGTCATCTATGAGCTCACACTTAGGGTTTCTGGCCAATTGTATGTCACATATCATTTGCTTTTTCATGAGATTGATACAATTGGTAATCTGTTAAAAGATTGAGTAGAAAGTCCAAATCCGTCTATCAAAGATATGGCTATGAAAATGCTAGCCAAGTATAACAAATATTGGGGGGAACCTAAAAAGATGAACAAACTGATTTATTTGGCGGTGCTTGTTGATCCTCGATATAAGTTTGCATTCACTAACTACTACTTTAGAGAAGAGTTTGGGGATGATGAATGTTCGAAGATGCAAGTGAGGTGAATAGTGCTTTACGTAATTTGTATGAGCATTATCAATCAATACATCAACCTGAATCTTAAAGTCAAGGTAGTGTAGTGAATCAAGAGCAAGATGTTGTGTCTCCTCCACCTTTGAAGAAAGTCAAATATACGAGAAGTAACAGATACAAACGGCACTTTTTGGATGGAGATGATGACTTGAAAGATGATTTGAAAATCTATCTTAGTGAAAAGCCTCTTAAGAATGAGAAAGATGATTTTGATATCTTGAAGTGGTGGGATACACACCAATGTAGGTTTTCCATTCTTTCACATCTAGCTAGAGATATTTTGGCGATGTCTATCTCTATAGTGCCTTTTGAATCTGCCTTTAGCATGGGAGACAGAGTGCTTGATCCTTTTAGGAGTTCTCTAATTCCTACACTTGTGGAATCTCTTATATGTAGTCAAGATTGGTTCAAGCGTTCAAAAAACTCAATAACCATTGAAGAAGAATTGGCTATTGTTGAAAAACATGTAGAAGGTTTGTTAAATTTTAATTCACTTATCTTAGCATCTTATTTTAAGGTTTTTATTGATGCTTATTTATGTTTTCTTGAAGGCATGAAGAATCTAATGAGAAAGGATATTTGAGGTGGTCAACTTGATGAGATCTTTATGGAGTTTGCAAGTTTGGTGTTTGAAGACATGATGAATTTACTAATTTTTTTTCTCTGCTTTAATGAATGTAATGTTGAATAGTTGAATATTGAATTGTTGTTTTACTTACTTTGTTTTGACTTGGAGTTTGGATTTGTAATCTTAAATATGGTGAAAATTGAGAAGAATAGTTGCATAGTGCAGACTGCCTTTTGGAATTGATGTTTTTACTTTATTAATGAATGTAATGTTTATTTATGTTGAATGTTGAATTGTGTTCCACTGCACAGTGCACAGTCGCACTGGAAATCTGGAATGGGTGAATGACTTTATTGTTGAATGTTGATTGTTGAGAAATATTTAGGCTGGGTTTAATGGTTTATATTTTAGTAAAATATGAGATTGCAAATTTAGATTATAAAATAGATTTTCTATTGGGGTTATATTCTGCTACTGTAATTTTATACTTATTTCTTTTTTAACGAAAACATGTAAGATTGAGATTGCAAATTCAATATTTCTGCTGGGGTCGAAACACGTTTAATTTGGTTGTGTGCTGTATTATTATTATTATTATTATTATTATTATTATTATTATTATTATTATTATTATTATTATTATTAATGTTTGGATTTAAGAATTTTAGTTACAAAAAAATATTGGGCCCAAAAATCATGTTATTTTTGGCCCAAAAACCACAACTATTACTGCAAAACTAGCAAACACATCGAAAACTTCAAATGATAGCAAAATAAGCACAAAAGCCATATAAAATACATAACTTCATACAACAAACACCATTAATTCATATCCAAAAATTGTGTAAAATACGCATTTATCACTGTGCACGGCGCTTGGAATGATGTTTGTGCCTTAACGGTCCAAACAAACCCAGTTGTAGCTTCTTTCCTCGGGAGTGCAGTCAGTGGTTGGGAAATCTTACCATAGTCCTTGATGAAGCGTCGGTAATACCCCATGAGGCCAAGGAACCCCCTAAGACTGCGTAAGGTACGCGGCGTAGGCCGCTGGAGTACATCAATCACCTTACTCGGGTCCATCTGAACTCCCGAACCCGATATGATATGACCTAGATATTCAATTGATTGTTGTCCAAAGGAGCACTTATTCTCATTGGCAACAAAAGAGTGTGTCCTCAGCGTCTCTAGCACTTGTCACAAGCGATCCAAGTACTTCTGTCAAGAAGAGCTATATACGAGTATATCGTTAAAGAAAACCAAAACAAACTATCGCATGAAAGGTTGAAAGATATCATTCATAGTGCCTTAAAATGGCACCGGCGCATTGGTGAGGCCAAATGGCATCACTAAGAATTCATAGTGGCATGAATGAGTTCGAAATGTTGTCTTTAGGATATCCTCATCTGCGATGCGAATCTAATGG
Organism: Perilla frutescens; assembly: GCA_026008535.1. NCBI lineage: Eukaryota > Viridiplantae > Streptophyta > Magnoliopsida > Lamiales > Lamiaceae > Perilla > Perilla frutescens. The sequence goes on from BRKX01000002.1 coordinate 23,767,432, forward strand.
TATCCTGATCTTAAATCACATTTGCTAAACCAGGCCGCTCCATGCAAGTCGTCTAACATCTCCTGAACAACAAGAATAAGATATTTATCGGGTACCGCATGCTTGTTTAGCTCCCGATAATCTACGCAAAATCACTAACTGTCATTTTTTTTTTCCGAACAAAAAGAACAGGGCTGGAGTACAGGTTATTACTTGGTTGAATTATGCCCGCAGTAAGCATTTATGTCACTAATTTCTCTATCTCTTCTTTTTGGGTCACACTATACCGATAGGATCGAATAGAGCCTGGAGATTTACTCGGCTGAATGAGAATCTTATGATCACAACTTTGAGTGGATGGAAGTTGTAAGAATGGTTGAAATATGTTTGAAAATCCATCTAGCAATCTTCTCATTTGAAGGTTGTTCGACCCCTGTTCAGCTAATCGTGGTTGAATGTCACTAGCCCAGACCACCCAACATTCAGCAACATCAGTTCACTTATGAAGTAAAGCTACTGAAATTTCTCATCAACTCAGTAACTGATCTCCTTGTAGCAGAATTTCACAACCTTCATACTTAAAAGCCATGGTCATTCGTGCTCAGTTTGCTTACACATCTCCGAGTGTAGACAGCCAACAAACACAAAGAGTTATATCCACTCCTCCTAAGGGAAATACATAGGCTTGGACAGCGAGAGAAGTCACACACAGCTCCACATAAACATTTTCACAACTATCTTGTGCTTGTATATGATGTCCATTTCCCAATCGAATAGAGAATCGGGAATTGCGATCAACTTGCATAGAAGCTTTGCGGACCAGTCGATCTGAGATGAAGCAATGACTTGCTCCACTATCTACCATAACTCGGACCTTGCTTGAGCCTATCTACTCGAATAACTTTATCATTTGAGGTGAAACAAAACCCCCAATAGCAATGGCAGAAAGTTCTAGTTGTTGCAGATGTTGCGTAGTGGCTTCCTTGAGAATTCTCAGTTGACCAAATTTCATCCTCAATCTCCCGCGCTAGTTGCATAATCTCGTAAATATCTTTTGTGTATGGAGAACGAATTCGATTTTGAATCTCATCTGGTAATCCGCCGAGGAATATTCTCATACACATTGCATTGGTTGGTCTGGCCATTTTTTCTTTAATTTTTTGTTTGGTTTTGAATATTAAAATCAAAATATAATTTGGTTCGATTTCGGTTTAAGTAAAAAATATTTTGGTTAAAACCGAACCAACCAATATATATATATATACACACTATATTTATAGTTTATAAAATTTATAATTTATAATTTATAATTCTAATATCAATTATACCTAAATTAATAAATTTATAAGGTATTATATACCTAAATAATATTAGTAATTCTAATATTTAGTTTCAATTTTCTAATTTTAGATTTTTTAAAATAATTATTTATTTATTATATCGTTTGTTATCTATTAGTGCATGTTATTTTCTTTAGATATAATTATTTCGAAAAAAATAATCATTGAAAGTTCGGTTAAACTCAAAACAAAACCAAACCAAACTAAGAATTATGGTTTGGTTAGGTTATATATATTATTTTAGTTAGTTCGGTTTGAATTTTTTTTAAGAAATTTTTTATTTAGTTTTGTTAGTTTGACTCAATTTTGCACCGAATCAACCATTTGCACACCTCCAAACATCCGGTGGGTCGGACCAATTAATAGAGACTAGGAATGTATCCAAAAACTGAAGTAACAATTCTATTAGATAGAATAATAAAAGATAAGAACTTCAGGAGAAATTTTCCCATCCAAGCTAAAAATCCGCTGAATTTCCAATAATCTTTTCTGATCTAAAAACCCTAAAACAAGGATAATAAATATTAATAACAGCTGGGCCTAAGGTTGGCCCAACATCTGAGGCCGAACCAACACTTAATTAATAGCCTACCCACCACAAGATTAAGAAAATAACAAAAATAAGAAAGAATAAGAGGGCTCAATTAGCTGCTGTGTTCGACATCCTCTTTTGGTACATGTATTTCTTTAGGGGGTGATGTGCACAATTCATTCAAAATTTGTGTTATTTTTGCAGTTATTTAATTTGTTAAACTTTTCATATAATACTAAAAATTACAAAATTCAATCATAAATAAATGAACTACAATTAAACAATAAAATTAAAAATAATACATATCGAAATTATGATATATACACACAAAAATGATCAACTTATAAAAAGTAAATATTAAAATAAAAAATTATAATAAACCCTAATTAATCAAACATAATACATGTATATATAACTTTAGTTATTAATTAATCTAAATTACTAAAAATGATCAATCAGAAACAGTAAAAAAAACAAAAACTAAAATTACATTGAAAAACGTCACCGTTTAATAGACAGCACCCAGCACCCTTGCAGAGGATTGTATTCCGTCAATTAGGCGGTGTCTTGGTGGAGCTCCTCCTTCGGTAGCTGTAATTATTTATGGGGAAGAGAAATAGGGCCGCTGTGGTGGTGCTTGGTGACATCGGCAGGAGCCCCCGAATGCAATACCACGCACTTTCCCTTGCTCGCCAGGTATTCTTCTATGGTGTCAAATTCTATATACTACCTTAACAATTATTTCTGAATTGATCTCCACTCTCATGTCATCTTCCATCTTGATAAGGGATTTTTTTCTCAATTATTGATCAAAGCTTGCTTTTGTAGTTATCTTGTCATTGTTTGTTCTTATCTTGATAACTACCTAGTGGTAGGAAACCTGAGCTTAATATAATTTTTTTAGAGAAAAAATATTGCTGGCAAAGAAATCAAAATACAAAGCAGAATGTATTAGAGACTGGAGTCTTATGCTTTGTAAGATGGAAAAAATTTGGGCAGACTCAACCTGGTTTTTATTAGCACTATTTAATTTACTAATTTTTCTGCTTCTTGACCAAAGTACAATTGCATCCTTTTAAAATGAGCTATCTGAGGCCAAAATTTGATCTTAATTATGTTTATGTTCCAGGCGTGTAACTTTAACTTAAAATAGAAAAGCATTTTGGAAAGTAAGCAGGTTGGGCTTTTGGAAGTGCCACAGTTATTCGTAGTCAAAACTCTTAAACAAATTACTAACTACGAAAAAATATGTTTTCAGTCCGCAGTAGAAGTTGAGTTTTTTGTGTTTCTGCTTCTCTTTTTGGGTCTTTCGTATGTATAATGATTTTCCAACTTTCTTGCAGGCTTTACTAGATGTTGATATTGTCGCATATGGAGGTATGCTTGTGTTTCATCACGACTCATGAAAAATCTTCTTCTTAATGGCCTAAGCGTGACTATCTTCTCTGATGAATTCAATTATTTCTGCATGGTGCAATAATCTCAACTGTGGGTTATATGTGGAATTGGTGGAGCTGAACATGGCCACTTTTACAGGAGTAGATTGATGATGCCAATGTTTTCATCATTTAATATTACTACGTTTCTGTAGAAATTTTTCGTAATTTCTCAATTACAGAACTTTAAGACTTCTTTTCAAGTTCTATATGTTTTTAGAGGTGTGTGTTTTATGGAAGATTATATTGCTAGATGACTAGTAGTTGTGCCTATTTTCCTGATTGAAGAGTTGATCTTTGGATAGGTACGGAACCTCACATTTCACTGTTAGAGCACCCGTCTATCCATATCCACAAAATGGTATGATTAAGGATTTTGCTTGTAGATTAAATGTGTTCAATTATGCAAGGTTTTGACATAAATCTTCTATTTCTTTTCACAGCCACAATGGCCGACAATTCCTCGAAGTCTTCCAAATATACTACGCCCCTTATTTCTAATTCTCAAGCCTATAGTCCAGTTTCTTATGCTGCTTTGGTATCTTTGTGTGAAGATACCAGCTCCTGATGCTTTCATAGTGCAGGTGAGCTTCATTTTGTGTGTATTTATTGCTCAGTCCACTGATATGCAGAATAACGGTTCCATACTTGTGTTATTCTTCCTTAATACTTGCTCTTATTGTATATTGCTGTTGTGTTTCCATTTGGTTATGCTAAAGTCGTGCTAGTCCTGTCATGGCTCGTGTAAAATGCTTGACTCACATATTTTAATCATTATAGATCTTAGTACTAAGGTCATCATACTGGAATATATAATTGCTGTTGAGATGAGCTTAGAATATAAAAGACTAGTACAATGGCCAAATATGAAACCAGGGATCATCTATGCTTACAAAGTTGTGGCTAGCATTCTCTGATCAGTTGAAAGATTGAAGGGAATGCCTGATATTGTATAACTTTTATCAATCAAATCATTATGTTGTTTCTTGTATACAACAGCATTCAGTATTAGTAAGCTCTGTTAAAATTACATAATGTTGCTTTTGCAGAATCCACCATCAGTTCCTACTCTAGTGGTTGTGAAGTGGGCCAGCTGGTTGAGACAATCAGCATTCATTGTCGATTGGCATAATTTTGGATACACCCTGCTGGCTCTGTCCCTTGGAAGGAGTAGTCTCTTTGTCATGATATATCGTTGGTGAATTTGGATTGGAACTTTTATGATTTTGATGATTTTCCTTTCCAGTGGTGCTGGTTTTGCACAAGATTATATAGTTGTGGTGTTTTGATCTATGACTAGGATTGAGAAGCACTATGGCAAGATGGCTCATAGTTCCTTGTGTGTGACAAGGGCAATGCAACATGAGTTGTCACTGAACTGGGGGATTAAGTAAGAGGATGATATTAAAACTATCATGTTATTGTATGTGTATGCTTGCTTCAAGTGTCACATCTGTGTTTTTTGATACTGTAGAGCCACTGTTTTGTACGATCAGCCTCCTGAATTTTTCCGGCCAGCTTCACTCAAGGAGAAGCATAATGTGAGCAAATTCATATGGCATGGTTAGCTTGAAGACATCACTGAGTTAATGAAATCTAAAGTCAACTATTTTCTAGTTATTTTGCAGGATTAGCAAAAGTCTCCACAAGCCATATGGTCTTCAAGATTGCATAAGCAATGGTAAAGGAAGCGAAGATACTGTTTCTAATCCATTTTAAAATTGTAAGCATGTTCCTACTAAAGTGGTCTAAAATGCGAACATGTGCAGAACTGACAGGGCCAGACAATGATTGTAATATTACCCCATTTACAGCTCGGGTTGGTTCTGATATATTCATGAAGCAAAACAGACCAGCACTGGTTGTTAGCAGTACAAGCTGGTATCCTCCTGATTATATTAATTATTTTACGTCAACCTCTCTTCAAAGATTGTGCCCTCTTCCCCGTTATAGAACCTTTTCATCTGGTTATGTAGTGAAGCAAAGTTGGTTCAGCCACATCTCCTTTGCCTGTTATTGTCTGCAATTAGTAGAATTGATAAAAATAAGCATACATTCTAGATTCACGTAGTTGGACAGTAAAGAACAATTTTAACCAGGACGCCAGATGAAGATTTTGGCATTTTACTGGAAGCGGCACTTATGTACGATAGACGAGTTTCTGCACTCTTAGGTGAGGATGACTCTACTGCCAACGAAGTCATTTGGGACAGAATTCATGATGGAAATAAGTTCTTGTACCCAAGGTTACTGTTCATCATTACTGGTATGCTCATCTTTATAGCCCATCAGATTTTCTCCACCAGTCAATTTTCTACTTTTATGTAATGAATGACAATAAAATAAACTGAAGGTAAAGGACCTGAGAAGGAAAAGTATGAGGAGAAGATAAAAAAACTTAGCCTCAAACGTGTAGCATTCCGTACCATGTGGCTTTCAGCAGAGGATTATCCACTACTTCTTGGTAACTGGAAACCCTCAATAATGTTTAAAATATCTTTTCTACATAAAAAAAACACTTGCATAATCATTTTCTATGCAAACAGGGTCAGCGGATCTAGGTGTCTGTTTGCATACTTCATCATCAGGACTGGATCTGCCCATGAAGGTCTGTGCTAATAAAGCATAACATTTAGTCTTTTAGGAAAGCAGAAAACAAGTTTAACAATTTATTGGGTCATTCATCTGGTCAAGCTTCTGCTGCTGCCCTTTAAGTTTTGGAAAATAGCCTTTTTGAAGGACGATTTTGATCGCTGAACATGCTGGTTATTTAGGTTGTGGATATGTTCGGCTGTGGACTACCCGTCTGTGCTGTTTCATATTCTTGGTAAGATCAAATAAGTATTTTGTTTTGCAATCCTCTTACATGGAGTATTAGAAAAATATAACAATATATTTTCCACTTTGAATCTGGTCAGCATAAAGGAGCTGGTAGATGTTAACAAGAATGGCCTCCTTTTCTCGTCATCTTCAGAACTTGCTGATGAACTCATGGTAAGGAAAACAGAAACTTGCCCCTAAAATGTTGAATCTCTTCTTTTGCATGTGAAGCATACAACAGTTCCTTGAACCTTACTTAGACTATTTTTTAGAGTGCACATGACCTATATACACAACTGTATGTAATATGAGTGGGGGTATTAAGGTGATTGAACTGTGTGTTTCTGCATAGTACCTTTTTGAGATTATATTTACTTGTATTCAAATTTAGTTGTGGGGTTGTACCCACACACACATACTTGTGCATTTATTTACACATTTTATTTTAGGGATAATATCACTTTATATTCTGTCGTTTTAATTAGTGTTTTCACGAACATGTCCCATTGTTTGATTAATTACAAATTTGTAGCCATCGTTTCACTTTTTTTTTTTTTTTTCAAATCTAACCTCTGATTAAATTTCTGGCCAATCCTTGCTGATTGTACTAGCTGAAAAAACACATGTTTAAGTTGAGTCACATATTTGATGTGTAAAATGATTTTTTTTTTCATATTTGACGTGGAATGTCCACTTATGTTTCCCAAAAATTTCACTGGAGGCTAGATTTTATTAATTAGTGAAACAATGGGTACTAATGTGTAATTAATCAGACGATGTGACATATTCATGAAACTCTCAAACAATAGGATACAGAGTGATGTTTTCCCTTACTTCTATATAAATGCAGAAATGATGTTTACATGTCAATAAATACATTGTGATACACAAACAATGTCACATTTGACTTGCCAATAGGAACTTTAAATTGATATATCATTTTCTGCAATTTGCATATGCTTCAACCAAAGAATTTGACAGAGATATATTGAGGATGGGTAAGAGACCCTTCAGTAATGTTTGTCGTTCGGTCCCACTTAAGTAAACGAGTTGCTTACTGGTTAATGTCTGCTAAAATGTCAAAATAACATCAATATCTGTTTCTTACAGATGCTGTTTGAGGGTTTTCCAGAGAGGTGTGATGCTCTGGACTCAATGCGATCAAGCTTGCTGGAAAGGGTATCTTCGGTTAGGTGGGCAACAGAATGGGAAGAAAACGCCAAGCCCTTAATAAACAAGGTAAGCCTTTTCAGCCTGTTGTTGTGCATTGCGGTGCCCTGTGGATTGCTCTTTTCCCATATGACCAATCTACGAGAACCTGGTTCTTTCAGGTTATATCTGAACGCTCTCGCTGAAAGTTTGGTATAGATGAATCAAAGAACATCTCAACTTACAGATGAAGGTTTTATTAAGTTTCCTTGTACGTACATTTTATTAGTTCCATAATTCAGTTTAGTGAACCTCCCATGTTTGTTTAAGTAGCATTTATTTCCATTCCATAAATATGTTGGTTTTATCCACACATGAAATCACTTGATCCTCCAATTTTGGAGAAGCAGTAAAGATTTTTAGTTTTTTAATTCTTGAACAGGACAGTGGAAGTGAAAACTTGTGCTTGTGGATTGGTCTCGAGATGAAGACTTCCTCGATGCTCACTGTCGGAAATTTTCTCGAGACTTCCACAGTCGAATTCTGATACTTTAGGTCTTAGATGTCTCTCTACTGAAACTCAAACACTTGTGTGAGAAGCTCCTGTGCTGTAATAGAAAGTTTAGAAAGCTGAATCAATTCAGATTTTCAACTCTCTGAATTTGTTGATATTTGTCTACAAATGTCCAAGTGTGGGCAAAAGCTGAAAACAATGCACACAACAATTTGGAGACTGTCTCCAAATGTCGCATTAATATACAACATGAAAATTCAACGCATTAATAAACGGCATGTCTACATTTTCTGGGGTTAATAAAATGATCCCATTTTAAAAACTATAATTTAATTCTAATGTTTTGGGATTTTAACATATTTATCAATGGAGTAAAATTTTGGTGACAGAAAAATGTCGTGTTTCGTCGGAAATGATTTTCAACACATTGAAAAATGAGGTGGAAAAAATTATAATAATTTTACGTTTCTGAAAATTAAGAAAACCCCTAAAAGCAAGAGATTTATAATCTGCCATCGGTCAATTTTTAAATGCAGCGTCTTCTGGTTTTTATTTTCCTTCTGTTATCTTTCGGTTTTATAAATCTTATTTAATAATAATAATAATAATAATAATAATAATAATAATAATAATAATAATAATAATAATAACAACAACATCAACAATAATAATAATAATAAGAGCAGCACTTGCATGCACCAGCTCTATGTGCAGCAGGCGCGTGGCGGCTACACACATTTTTTTTTTCTATATATGCATAATTTTCATTTTATTTATTTTTGTTTCAATTTTCTGTTTTTTTTCCAAAAATTTTATACCATAAAATAAAATTAGTAAACACTAAAATTAAAGTGAATTGATTTAATTTGTTTGAAATAAATATAAATTTGTATCCTAAAATGGAGTTATAAACCTTAAAAAAACAAAATAAACCCCCTGAGAAAATCCTAAAAAAACAAAATAAACTCCTAAAAAAACCTTAAAAATAACAAATAAATCCCTAAAAAACAAAAAATAAGCTCTTAAAAAACACTAAAAAATCATGAACCATGCATACAAAATCATGATTCCTAAAAAAACCCTAAACTTGTAAACTCTTAACATTAATTGGAATGGAATAAATCACAATTTGAACTAAATAAACTAGTATAAGATAGTTAGCAGATAACTTACTTATATATGATACATGTGATATTTTTGAATTTTGAGTGATACTTTTTACTGCTATTGTTAATAATGATTTTTTTTACGGGTTATGATAAAGATTTTGCATGCAAATATTAGCCTAATAAAAATGGACCGAAGCTAAAAACCCTGAACTTTTTCTTGAATAAGGGCTTTTGGTTGGCGAAGAGCAATGTCGAAGTTGAAGAAACGCGCGAGAACCACTGAACCTAAGCCGTCGGGCTCCGATGCATTCTCCGCCGACAGGAAACGCCACCAGATACAAGAGCAGCCCGTCCTCCCCGTCGTCAGCGATAAGATTCTCAAGGAAGCTCTCCTTCAGCAGGAGGAGATCCATGGCCAGCGCGAACATCAAAGAAGACGACGATGAGGATGACTCGGATGATTCTCAAGGGTTTTCAGAGACACAGAGACAGGTATCGGGAGGTTAATTTGCTCTTCGTTTTGTTTATATCTCATTAATATTATTTTTCCAAGGTATGATTTCCCCGTGGGTAAATGACTGTAACGTAACGTTGCTGCTGTACTATGATCATTCATTTGTGAAAGTTCTGTAGTTAACTCTACTATTTTTTGCCGTCGATTCATCACTGTGTTATCTGTTGATGTGATAGTACGACGAGTATACAAAGTGGTTAGATGACGTTCTATCAGAACACAAAGCCCATGAACTCGCATGGTTGAGAAGATCAAAGAAAAAGGTGCCCAACTTTCATCGGATATGACTTCGAATTTCCTGATGATAATCGATCTAGGTCATCATATTCCAAGCCATTGGATAGGGTGTCTACGTACACATTAGTATTAACTTTTTTTTTTAAAGGCTACAATGTGAAATATTATGCATGAGGAAGTGAGTGTTATTTTTCATCCGGTTAGACGAATCTTATATTTGACATGGCCTTCTGTTCTTTTTCTCTTTCAATTTTTTTTTCAATGATCCCCTTTTTTCAGTTTTTTTTTCACTAATATATATTTAATTTTTTTTTATCCAACGTCTCTAGCGAGTAAATGATTAATGAAGTAAAAAAAAATGGAAAAAATAAAATAAAAAAAGCATGGCAGGCATGTGGATCTCATGTGCCTTCGTGTAAATGGCGGGCTTGGGCCTATTTGTCCCGTCTAACGAATTGTGACCCGTTAGAATGTCGTCTAACATAAGGCTTTGTGATCATGTATTGCTTATAGGAAAACAGATGCATTTCTATTTATGATATGGTGAATCATATTGATTGCTGAATATTGATGTAGCTTCTGCTGATGATGACAATTTACTGACCTGTCTCTACATGCAAAATTACTGTTTGATTTGTGTTTGTGTGTAGGAGCCAAGCCGACCCCAGAATTGGCCGACTCCATCATAGAGCATTACAGGGGGTATGCTTGTACAGCCTTAGCTTGATTTATGCTCATCTTCAGCTTGCAATTATTGTTATTAAATGGACTGGTTTTACTGATTTTGAGTGGCATATATATTATGCAGGGTGGGTAAGCTGCTCAACAAATACACCTCTGGCAAGATACCCAAAGCTTTCAAGCACATACCTTCTCTGCAAGTCTGGGAAGAAGTTTTATACTTGACTGAACCTGAGAAATGGTCGGCCGATGCAATGTATCAAGCCACAAGAATCTTTGCTTCTAATATGGGTGTCAAGAAGCTGGAACGATTCTATAAGTTTGTCTTGCTGCCGCGTGTGAGAGAAGATATTTGAAAGAATCAGAGGCTGCCCGTTGCTTTATACCAGTCTTTGAAAAAGGCTCTTTACAAACCAGCTGCTTTTTACAAGGGAATCATATTTCCCTTGTGTGAGGTAAGCTTTTGATATATTGAGGATATGCTATTAAGTAACTATCCTCGATAATTGTTTCCAGTTTCTTCTCTTTGGTATACTCCAGCAAAACTTTTTTCCATTGATTGAATTTTCGTATGCTGTTGTGAACAATCTTTCTTTTTTCAATTCGAATATTTATAAAATTTAACTATTTTTTTAATGATGTTTCAGCTGCCCCCTGTTCTAAATTCTTCTCGCTATTCTTTTCCTGATTTTAATTTTTGGTTATAGATGCTGCCCCATTATCAAACCGCGAAAACCAAACACCGGCTTTGTTGTTTGGGTGCAGTTGCAGTTCTGTTTATGTAGAAGTAGAACTTATGTTTGGTTTGGAAGTATGTCAAAATTTGTAGGTTGGTTAATTCTGTCAAAAAGAATGGGTGGAAAACTGAGTGAACTGATCAAATGCTCACAGCCCTAAGGCCCTACTTAACCTATGATTGCTGTTTTAACTGTATGGTGCAATTTTTTTTACTTGAGTGTGCTCAAATGTGAAGCATCACCTCCTGGTTTTCTGGACATGACTTCAATCACACATGTTGTCTTTTCTGATCTGTTCCAGTCTGGGACATGCACTTTAAGGGAGGCTGTCATTGTTGGGGGCATCATAGAGAAGGTCTCTATTCCTCCTCTTCACTCTAGGTAATTAATGTGCTTTCTGTCCTCTCAATAATTCTGTTAGAATTCTGTCTAGAAATGTATCTTACAATTTGTTATACTGTAATATGTCGATCTCTGTGGCAGTGCTGCATTGTTGAAGCTTGCGGAGATGGAATACCGTGGTACAACAAGGTATAAATTTATACAATATCCACAAATGTACAACATTGTGGGCATGAGTATGATAGAAAGATGAGCCCTGATGATTCGCTATTTTCTTCCTTTCTGTGAACTTCTCAGGAATTGCCTTTATATCCTTTTTCTGGAACACAAGTGCACAACACTGTTTAGGACCTATGTTACAATCATGAAACATAATTATCATTTTTGTTTTCTTGGCTCGCTAAAAAAATAGACTGTCTCCATCTCCATTATTTATTCTGACCATCTCAAGAAAGTTACATATGATTTTATTCTTACAGAAACTGCTCCATTCTTTATTGTGATGGTTTTCTGATACTTTTTTCTTCTTATATCTTGAGCAGTTATTTCATAAAGCTACTCATTGAGAAGAAGTACGCATTTTCATAAATCTGTTTGATTTGGTAATTTTTGCAGGTACAAAAATGAATTAACGGAGGAGGACAAAGCTGCCCTCATCACTCTAGTTGAAAGGCAAAGACATTATCTAGTAAGATGATCGCCTTGCCTGTGATAAACTTGAAACTCTTTCTTGTTTCTAATTCATGGGATTGTGATGTTATCTGCAATCTCTCTCTAAAATGCAGGTCACACCTGAAATACTCAAGGAGTTAAATAATAGCCGTAATCGTGCATGGGTAGAAAGATGACGATCATATGTCAATTTCTTCTCCTTTGTAGTATGAGTTAGACATTTTTTTTTGTGTTCGACACGAGCATAGTGACGATATCCTCTATCCCTACATCTATTGAAGTTTAGAACAAGAGATTATAATTTATCTCATCTAAAAATATTTATCTCAATGCATATGGAAAATTGCTCCCTTAGTTCTTTGAAGAATGGCTGTTTTGATATTAGAGCTTTTAGTTTGTTTAATGTGATTATTGAATACGTACAAAATGTTTTATTTTTTGAAAAAACTCAAGCAAGTCGGATTGACTATGTTATGATTTCTTGGATTTTTGTGAATGAATTCAGATTTTCAACTGCAATTTGATGCTATTTGGCTACAAATATTCAAGTGTTGGCAAATTGAGGAAATTTTACCACACTGATTGTTAGTATCCCAACCTAACACACTATTTAAAAATGGGTCACGAACTATTCATGATTTCTGATTTTTAACACGAACTTTAAAATGTTGCCTGCACAACACGAACTTACATTTTTTTTGTAATTACAACATTAGTTCAAAATTGAGTGCAATTACAAGTACAGAAATTATACGAGACACTTAATCTATTGAATATTTTTAAAATAGAGATTGAAGAGACGAATTTGGAGGTATATGCATGCACATCACATTTGTACACATTAGTGCTACGTCAATTTTAATTGAGCGAAATTCAAAATGATGTTATAATTACAAAAAAAAAAGTAAGTTTATGTTGTACGTATAACATTTTAAAATAGATTAAGTATTTCGTATAATTTTTGTAAATAAAGATTGAATGGACGAATTTGGAGGTGTATGCATGCACATCACACTTATACACATTAGTGCTACGTTAATTTTAATTAAGCGAAATTCAAAATGATGTTATAATTGCAAAAGAAATGTAAGTTTATGTTGTACCTATAACATTTTAAAATAGATTGAGTATTTCGTCTAATTTTTGTGCTTGTAATTGCACTCAATTTTGAACTGATGTTGTAATTACAAAAAAATGTAAGTTCGTGTTATGGAGGCAACATTTTAAAGTTCGTGTTAAAAATCAGAAATCATGAATAGTTCGTGATATTTAAACCAATTAACCCTTTAAAAATTAATAAAATTGTATTTGATATATAATAAAAAAAATATTAAAATCACTAATACACTATTTAAAAATTAATAAAATTATATTTGATTGATAATAAAAAAATATTAAAATTACTAACACATTATTTAAAAATTAATAAAATTATATTTGATTGATAATAAAAAAAATATTAAAATGTATTAGTGAATAGTGATTGGGGTAGCGTAGAATTTCCCAACAAATAAAATGCAATGTAGACACTCGACTTTAAAAAAATTCAATTTTTTACTCTAAATCTTTTGGGATTTTAACAAACTTACCATTGGAGCAAAGTTTCGGCATAAAAAAAGACTGCCTAACTCGACCTTAAAAAATTCAATTTTTTACTCTAAATCTTTTGGGATTTTAACAAACTTATCATTGGAGCAAAGTTTCGGGATAAAATAAGGCAAAACCCTATTTTGGGTCCCTGTACTTTTAAATTTTTCCGAATTGAGTCCCTCTGCTTCATTTGGTTAAAATGAAGTCCTTATACTATCAATTTAGTTAAAATGAGGTCCCTGTACTATGAATTTAGATAAAATCAAGTCCTTGAGGGATTTGATTTCATCTAAATTGATAGTAGAGGGACTTTATTTTAACTAAAATTGATAGTATGGGGACATAATTTAAAAATAAAAATAAAAATTGAAAAACTAAATAAACAACAATAAAAAATAAATATATATTGAATTTTTTAAATATAAAATATATTTAAAATTTAAAAAATAAATTTAATTATTTTTTTATAACCACTATAATTTTATATTTTGATTTTGATTTATTATTTTTTGAAAAAAAAATCAAACAAAAGTTTTAAAATTTGTTTTTATTTAACTATTGTTTGATTTTTTTTTAATTTACTCTTTTGAAAAAAAATTAAAATTGCATAATTTTATAAAAATTAAATTATTTATTTTTTGCAATTTATTTTTAAAATTAAAAACATGAATAAAAAATTAAAGTATTTTTTATTTAAAAAAATAATAAATAAAACATAAAATTACATTGGTTTCAAAAAATTAATTAAATTTATATTTTATTTTTAAATAATTTTTTACTTAAAAAATTAATTTATATTTATTTTATTATTTTTTCAATTTTTATTAGTTTATTTTTAAGAAAAATGAATTTTTATTTTTATTTTTAAATTGGATCCTTGTACTATCAATTTTCGTTAAAATCAAATCCCTCTACTATTAATTCCGATAAAATTAAGTCCTCAAAGGACTTGATTTTATCTAAATTCACAGTACAGGGACCTCATTTTAACTAAATTGATAGTACAGGAACTTAATTTTAACCAAATAAAATAAAGGGACCCAATTCAGAAAAAATTAAAAGTACAGGGACCCAAAATAGGATTTTGCCATAAAATAAAGACGGAGCTTGTTGGAATTAGATGTATATTTTCAACACACTTCAAAATAGGTGAAAAAAATTATAACAATATGACTGTCTTCTTTTCAAGAAATTAAAAAATTATAAAAGCAAAAGAAATTATATGCAAGTCCATCTCCGACAATTACTCTGCTAAATTCTATTGTAAGGGGTGCAATGCATCCCCTTATTATAAATAGTCAATTTTTTTTAATTTTTATCGGCCGATTGATAAAATAATTTTAGTTTCAAATTATAACAATAGGTAATTAAGTGTCATGATAAGTAGTCGAAGTGTTACAATATGTTAGTTGTCTTTTGATTGTGTAGTTTGCACATGAACGTGTAGTGTTGTTGTTGTTGTTTTTTTTTTTTTTTTTTTATACTTTTTGACTGTGTAGTATCATTTTGATCAGGTCCCGCATTTAATTAATGGTATATTAGACAAAAAAAAACATATTGATTAGAAAAAAAAAAAATTTAGAACTTCAATGTGATCAGAAAAATATATTCACACTTTAAAATATATAGTATAGATAGATATAATAATAAATACTAAAAAAATGAACCTCTTGTCCAAAAAAAACCAAAAAGACAAACTTAAACCCTAACTTTTCCCCGAAAAGCTAAACCCCAAAGTTTTTCGCGAATTAGGGTTTTTGGTCGGCGAAGAGCAATGTCGAAGAAACGCGAGAGAATCACAAACCCTGAGCCGTTCTTGCCGTTGGGCTCCGACGCATTTTCCGCCGGCAAGAAACGCACGAAGCCATCGAAGAACCACCAGCTACAAGAGAAGCTCGTCCCCTCCGCCGTCAGCTCTAAGATTCTCAAGGAAGCTCTCCTTCAGCAGAAGGAGGTGCAGCGCGAAGAGGACGATGACGGCAACGTCACTCACCAGAACCCGAGTTTGAATTTAGTGTTTCCTCAAAATCAGGGCCTCAAAGAAGACGACGATGAGGATGACGTGGATGATTTTGAAGGGTATTCAGAGAACCAGAGTCAGTATGGGGAGTTGAATTTCGAGGTTTGCCCTTCATTCACTTATTTATTTAAAATTGGGCGATGATTTCCTTGTGGCTGGTAGTTAGTTAATCTTCTTTTCATTGTGATGAGGAATTTGAAGCCATCGTTGTGTGTTATCTGCTGATGTGATAGGATGGCTTGAATGAGGAGGAAGAAAAGTTGCTGGAGGCCTTTCTATCGAAAACCGATGGCCCTCAACGCACATTGGCTGACATCATTGTTGAGAAGATCAAAGAAAAAGATGCCCAGGTTTCAACGGGTATGTTTCCAAATTTCCTGATGATAATTGACCATGGTCTTGGTCACATCATATTCCAAGCCAGTGGATGCAGATGTTTAAACATGAGTATTGAAGTTTATTTTTGACGGTTACAATGTGAAATATTATGCATTGCTGATTGCTCATAGGAAAATAGGCTCACTTCTATGTATGGAATGATGCATCATACTGATTGCTGGATATTGTTGTAGCTTCTGCTGATGATGACAATTTACTAACCTGTCTCTATTTAACTTACTGTATGATGTGTGTTTGTGCGTAGGAGAGAAGCCAATGCCAAAATTGGATAACTCCATCATAGAGCTCTACAAGGGGTATGCTTATAGCCCTGTCTACAATGTGATTTATGATCATCTTCACCTTGCATATTGTTGTAATTAGGGAATGGTTTTACTGATTTTGAGCGGCATGTACATTATGTAGGGTGGGTAAACTGCTCAACAAATACACCTCCGGAAAGATGCCAAAAGCTTTTAAGCACGTACCTTCTCTGCAATTCTGGGAAGAAGTTTTATATTTGACTGAACCTGAGAAATGGTCTCCCAATGCAATGTATCAAGCGACAAGAATCTTTGCTTCTAATATGGGTGTCAAGAAGGTGGAACGATTCTATAAGTTTGTCTTGCTGCCACGTGTGAGAGAAGATATTCGAAAGAATAAGAGGCTTCACTTTGCTTTATACCAGTCTTTGAAAAAGGCTCTTTACAAACCAGCTGCTTTTAACAAGGGAATCGTATTTCCCTTGTGTGAGGTAAGCTTTTGATATATTGAGGTTCTGCTATTAAGATACCATCCTCGATAATTATTTCCAGTTTCTTCTCTTTGGTATACTCTAGCAAAACTTTTTCTCGTCACGTGCATTCTCCTACAAGATTTAACACATAAGGGACTCAGTTACGCACATGGCTATACATTCTTATTAGATACTCTGGTTAGCAATCATGAATTTTCACTTGGTAAATTGAATTTTCATATGCTGTTGCGAATAAATTTTGTCTGCTTCTAGCTTAAATGGCTAATGCAATCTTTCTTTTTTCTGTTTGAATATTTATAAAAATTAACCTCTTCAGTGATATAATAGCAGCCCTCTGTTCTAAATTCTTCTCTCTATACTTACCCTGAATTTAATTTTTGGTTATAGATGCTGCCCCATTATCAAACCAAGAAAACCAAAAACCGACTTTGTTGTTAGTGTGTGGTTGCACACTTGCACTTCTGTTCATGTAGGCCTTAGGTATAGTTTGGAAGCATGTCAAAATTAGTTGGTTGATTCATTCAAAAAATGGGTGGAAACTGAGTGACTGGCCCTACTTAAACATAGAAGTTGAATGATTGTCTAAAGGATAGAAATCAAATGATCATGTTTAAGCAATGTTCATGCTATAACCTGTGGTTGCTGTTTTTACTGTATGATGCATTTTTTTACTTGATATGTTCAAATGTCATGCATCACCTCCTGGTTTTCCAGACTTAAATTCAAAGGTGCCTTTTCTATTCTGTTCCAGTCAAGGACGTGCACTTTAAGGGAGGCTGTCATTGTTGGGAGCATCATTGAGAAGGTCTCTATTCCTCCTCTTCACTCTAGGTAATGTGCTTTCTGTCCTCTGTCTATAATTCTGTTGGAAGATTTTTGCATAGTCCGATGTATTCCACATGGTGGATATAAACCCATAAATGTTTACCGATATGGTCAATACAATCTTGTACAATAGCGACACATATGCTAAAAAAATAAGCAAAAGTATCTTTGGCAAAAATATTTTTATTGATCTCCATTCATAAGTAGTTTTATGAAGTATCTTTACGGTTTGTTTAGACCGCTTTAATGATATAAGTAGCCCTGTCTTCTTTAGTTCTCTTCTATGTTTCAATACTGTTTGTCCTGATTGTCCATTGTCCTCGAGTAAATTTCATCAGCATTGCTAAATCAGCTTCTTAAAAAAATTATTATGTGAAAATGCCTAAACAAAGTGAGAGAGACTTTGCTGAAATTTTGGAGTCTGCTACAGAGGATGACCACTCACTACTTGTCGACTGATTTCGCTCGCCCGGGTTCTCTAATGTGCGGTATTGCTATCTAGTAATTTATCTTACAATTTGTTTTACTGAGTTACATCGATCTTTGTGGCAGTGTTGCACTGTTGAAGCTTGCGGAGATGGAATACTATGGTACAACAAGGTATAAATTTATACAATATCCTTTTGGTGTTTTACATATGTAGAACATTGTGGGGAATGGGGATTATAGAAAGATGAGGCCCTACCATTTCTGTACCTAAGTAGTGATTTGCTATTTTCTTCCTCTCTCTTTTTGAGAACTTCGACTTTTCCTGGAACACAACACTGTTAGATCTATGTTCCAATCTTAAACCATAATTATCAATTTTATTTCCTGGCCTTGATAAAAAAAAAGATTATTTTCATCTCCATTATTTATTCTGATCTCAAGAAAATTGCATCTATTAATATGTACTTCAATTAAAGCAATCCATTTTATTCTTATAGAAAGTGTTCCATTCTGTATTGTGACGGTTTTCTGCCACTTTTCTTCGTATAGCTTGCTTTCACCCTTATGTAACAGTTTTACTTGTATGTTCTGAGCAGTTATTTCATAAAACTACTCATTGAGAAGAAGTACGCATTGCCATATCGTGTACTAGATGCTTTAGTTGCACATTTTATGAAATTCTACGACGACTCCAGAGAAATGCCTGTGATCTGGCATCAATCACTTCTTGCATTTGCACAAAGGTTTGTGGTTTTTTCCAGACATTTTTCCTTGAAATGAAGATTTAGAATTTCTTTTTTACTACAAGTGTAAATCTTTCCAACATTGCTTACTTCTGTTTGATTTGGTAATTTTTGCAGGTACAAAAATGAATTAACAAAGGAGGACAAAGCTGACCTCACCACTCTAGTTCAAAGGCAAAGACATAAACTAGTAAGATGATCACCTTACCTGTGATAACCTGAACTCTCTATTGTTGAATTCATGGGATTTGTGATGTTTATCTACGGTTCTCTGTAAAATGCAGGTTACACCTGAAATACTGAGGGAATTAAATAATAGCCGTAACCGTGGGGAGAAAGATGATGATCCTATGTCAATTTATATCCTTTCATATTCTCCTTTGTAGTGTGAGTTGATACTTTTTTATTTGTTCGAGACAAGCTGGTGACAATATCCTCTATCCCTACAGGTGGTTATACATCTATGGCAGTTTAGAACATGAGATCATAGTTTATCTCATCTAAATATATTTGCATATGGTAACTTGTTACTTTCTTGATGTTAATGCATGTAGAAAAATGCTCCTTTAATTCTTCGAGTCATGTCTGTTTTGATATTTAAGCTTTTAGTTTGTATGTTTCTTTGGGAATTTCTGTTATACAAACTTGAGGGTAGTATGTTGTCTCTCTTTATGATGTCTTGCAATATTTGCAAAAGATTTGTTAATTTTACCTCTTCCCTTCTGCAATTATGTGTTCCTTGACTCCTTTGCACCAGCCCCTCTTTCTGTAGTCAATAAAACAATTCAAGAAGACAGGTTTGATATTCCAGATGTACCTATGGAGGAGGATTAAATTAGCTGAAGCTGTTCTTTTTTTTTTTCCGGTAAAGTTGATATTCCCTTGAGTATTAATTTTAGTTCATGTCTAATGTTCTTGCGAATCATTTTGTTTTCTTAAAAGATTGCTGTTGTATCTATCGCATAGATGATATCTTAATATTCAAGCTGTTGATGCAGGTGGGTTATAAATTATAAATGGAAGATATGTAGTAAATTCACTCTCAATTTTGGGGTGAGTTTAGATGATGGTGGAAGATAATAGTATGTGGTTATAGCAGAAGCTCCACCTTATTCGGCGCGGTTGAAGATTTTGGTGTCTGCAAAAGCTTAATTTATGCATTATGTTCTTTTTTTTTTTTTTTTTTTTTTGAGTTACTGCCTCCCAGTTTTGCTATTCAAATTGAAGATGAGATGTGTGCAATTGTTAGGTTAGGAAGAAAATTGAAATATATTATATTATATTATATTACTGTATTGACTCTTGAGACGAGAACATGTTTGATTTAACTATATGTTGCTAGTTTCAAGTGTTTATTTCACATACAAGGAAGTGATTTTTTTTTATTTGTTAAAATTTAGTGCTTTGAGCACTTGATTATTTCAAATTTGAGTTCTTTTGTAAAACTTATGTCTGCCTTTTGATTGTGTGTTAAAATTGGAACCTAGATGAAATTGAAATGGAGCATAAATTCAATTGTAACAAAATGTAAATGCAGAAGCTCTATTCTCATGAGTGAAAAGTACAGAAATTCAATTGAGATCAATTTATAAAAGCGAAAACCCGAGAATGGATTTTTTTTTTAACTAGTCATAATATGGATTTAATTATTTGCAAGGGATAAAACGAATCAACTTAATTTACTACTAAGATTGTAGTTCAGCTATATTATACACCTTTTAAAGGACCAATGTTGAGATATTATGGTTTAATCTCTACTTCTCCCACGACCAACACAGACAAAAATAAAAATGTGGAACATTAATTCTTTTAATAGAGTAAGTATAGTTTATGTATTTAAATAGACATCCCGAATTCGAAAACTCGAACAATTTGGTATAAAACGTGTGGAAATTTTGATGTCGTTCTTACACATTAAGTATTTTTAATCCCGTGCAAAATTAAAGTTTAGTTCATTGCTATACAAAAAAAACTTTCGTTGATGTATTAATGTTGTTTTTCTAAACTTTGTAAATGTTGCAAAACATAAAATGTTTGCCTATGCATTGCACACGTCAGTGACAAACTACATTACTAACTGAATATGCAATATTATATTATATAAGTAAAAATAAATGCACCTTCTTGAATGTGTTTATAAATATATTCTAAGCATATTGAATATGTTTTTTCTTCTTTTGCAAAGTTACCAACTTAAGATTTGAGTTAAAAAAATATTATTGTGTTGAATAATAATAATAATAATAATAATAATAATAATAATAATAATAATAATAATATTGCTATCTACTTTTATCAAGCTCGTCAGTTATTGAGATTAGTTGTAAAGTTTCAATTTTTATTAGTAAGGAATGTGAGGAAGGAGGAAATGAGAAGATGGGCGGTGTCACTGGAGAAGAAAGAAGAATAACGGATGGATTCTCTGGAGGAGATGAGAGATCTTTTATTTTCTTTTTCTTTTTTATAAAAATATTTTTAATAATTTTATAATTAATTATTTTATAATTAATTTATTTTATGATGCAAACACCATTTTTTGTAATGTAAATAATTGCTCCTTTTAAAAGAAAGATTTTTTAGGAGGTGAAAGCGCATAGAGAGAGAGAGAGAGAGAGAGAGAGAGAGAGTTGTTGAGCGCTTAAAAGAAAGAAAACAAAGCAAGAAAATACAGTTGGGATCCTCTTCGGTGTCATCGCCATTGCTATTACTATTTCATCTTTGCATTTGTATCTCCGCCCCCTTCCCCTTCTCTCTCTATCCCCCTTTATATAACCACTTTTTACGCCACACCACCCTACTCTCATTTCTCTCTCTACAAGTTCACACACTTATTTACGTTTATAGAGAGAGGGTTCAATGGCGGCTTCATTTGGAGTTTCATCCGCCGCAGTTGCCATTGCAGATCACGCCGTCAAATCATCTGCTTTCCCTCTTCATTCACTTTCAGGTATATCTTCCTGCCTCACTCCTTTCTCTCTCTCGATTTTCTTGCATCCTAGTTTAGCTCCTCCAAATTTCAAGAATTGTTAGAAATAAGTGAAAAGATCACATTTTTTTCATTTCATTTCCTTGACTGCATCTTGCGATCTTGGAATCGAGGCTAATAATTTTTCTTGGTTTGACAGTCATCAGATCTGAGGTAAGGCCGATCTCTGGTCGGGTTATTAGAAATCGCAAGAGTGGAAAGGTCACTACCAATGCAGTTGCGGTTAGTACTCTCTTGTGCAGTTTCACTTCTTGCTGCTTCATTTTCTTTGTTAGATTGAGGTCCATTGTTTGGTTTTTTTACATCTTTATAATTAACTTTTGTTTTGTTATATTTCATATTCAGACTCAGGCTGAAAATCCTGCCTCAGTGGCTTCCAAACCAGGGTAAGATTTTGAGTTGTTAGCTATGCTCATATACGAATGCTCTATCTTCTTCTTCTTCTAGTTAATTCTTTCACTAGCCATGCCAATCGGTAGCTTATGATGTTTATGGAGTGGCCAAGTTGATCAAAAGCTTTTTCCATTTTTTTCATCAAGAGTGCATGAAACGAAGCTCTCTTAGTAGTGATAGGTGTTTCCGGAATAGCAAAAGGATGAATGCTGATGAATAGCCACCTTGTTTGCATATAAAAAAAACCCCTTCTTTTTTTTTTTTGGAATTTGTGGTGATGTGAGTTATGCCTGAATTCATGTGCTTTCTCTGAATTGTGCTTGAGACTTGCCCTCTCTGAGCTCTTATTGTCCTCTTATTGAGAGGTGTCCGTCCTTGGCTCAGACTAATTCATCAAGTATTAGATGACTTTGCCTGTATTCATACTTGATCTCTACTGAACCGCTATATTACATTTACTAGGAATTCATATTCTGGTTCAACACTGTGGTTTTGCCATGAGCTTTGGTAATTAGTAAAAAGTAAATCATTCTGTTGATGTGGCATTCATGGTAAGGATTATGGGCATAATGATATACTTGAACTCACTTTCATGAGTTTTGTTTGTTTTGTAATCTTTACTGTAAGAAGAAAAAAGGTCCAAGATTGATGGTGGTTTATAAGGTTCAATGCTGACTTTGAGATGGTATGGTCTTTAAGAGTTCTGTTGTTAGTGAAAGGGTTAAGGGTCAATGGTAATAGCTTGGTAAATTAAATCGACAAATTACAACTAGAACTTCTGTTTAATAATCTTCATAATAGGAAGACAAACTGGAGGGTTCATGGTTTCACACCAGAACATGATTGTACAGATATACCCATTGACATCTTTTGCTGCAAAGAAGCCTCGAGAATCAAATTCTTTACCTATTCTTTGATCAACCTTCTGATTCAACTCCTTTTTTCACGCCCCCTCCATCCATAGAGAATGGTTGGATTGACATTTTCTTGGAAATAAGAGAAGAATTTACTTCGTTTTTATTCCAAAAACTGTTCTTTATTAATAGGTAAAAAACACTTTGCCACCCCAACTATGGCCGTTTTTTAACTTTGCAACCTTAACTTTTTCTTTATTTCCTTTTGGTTACAATTTGCAACCTGTACTTTGCAGAAGTCACACTTCACAACTTGAACCTTAGTATCTAGCCAAAATTTTCATTTTTTTGTTATATGAGTGATAGTTTGTGACTATATCTTCATAACTTAAGCAGTTAAGCGAAGTGTGCATAACTGAGTAATTAAATGCTTAGTGTAGAAGTCACCATCACCTCAACCTAGCTCAATTATATGCACATTTTTCTTCAACTATGAGCACTTCATGTGAGATAGAAATTAGTTATCACTCCGGAAACGACAAAATACCCTTAATAATTGACATCTAATGCATATTTTGGCTGTAGGTTGCAGATTGCAAATAGTGACACAAAAAGTTTAGGTTGCAGTTTTTAAAAATGGCAATAGTTTGGATGGTAAAATGTTTTTTCCCTAGATGGAAGTTTCTTGCTGATTATAAATCTTTCAAATCCATGTAATATTAATTTTCCGATTACATCATTAAAATGAATTGTGGAATGTTTTGATGCAGCACTTCCTTTTGATGCATTGACCTACCCCAATATTACTGGTTTGTTACTTATCATTGTGCCTTCTAGTCTCTCTATAGTATGTCTTTACTTTGTCAAAAGAAATGCATCACAATGAAAATCACTTTTTCTTAGCAATTATAGGTTCTTAAATAAGTATGCAGCTGTAGCCAGGGGCAGATGTGAGGGGGGTTTGGGGGGGGGCAATTGCCCCCCCCCAACATTTTTAATTTTTTTTTTATATATATGTCTTACAATTTTTTTTTCGATCTATTTCATTCTTGTACATATATATACGTTTGTTGGGCTAAATATCTAGATCTTATATTAGGTTGGGTTGTGGGCTAGTGGGCTGGGCTTAGTAAGTTAGGATTTAGAATTAAAAAAAAAAAGACCTTATCACCCAATTACTCAATTCTATCTGCTCGACTGGATCCGCCAATCGATGGATACACGCAGATTTCAACTGTCACCACTTCCTCAAATAAGCACAACTACAACCTCACCAAGTGTCAATTTTTAGCACATTTTTAATGTACTAAATATTTATACAGTTTCATTTTATTTAAATTTGTGATTTTTATTTGATAATATACGTGTTAATATATATTTACTTTCATTGTGTGTAATTTTTTTTTACAATACAATTTCGCCCCCCCAAAGATTTATTCCTGGATCCGCCACTGGCTGTAGCCCCTAGATGATCCAACTAATTATGAACGAGTAATTGATGAACTAGGTGTGGGGAACATTTTCTTCTGTATAAATGACATTTGATGTAGGAAGGCTGCAACTAATCCAGATGCCTACTTTTAGTTCTAAAGTCTAAAGTCGAGAGAGGTATTAAGTACATGAAAGAGAGTAAAACCAAGGATTATGAAAAAAAAGTTATGTAAATGTGTGTTTTACAAACACCTTATCAGGCATTTCAATATGTGCCTGGTGTTGCGGTCCAGGTTTTATGCCATTTTGGGTGAAGATAATAGGTTGTGTGGTCCAACAAGTAACAAAATTACCAATCTCAGAGTTGAGTTCAAGGAATAAGATCAGAGGATGTCATTTTATTGGTATCATTGATTGATCAAATTGAAAAAATTCCAGCCTTTCTTATTTTGTTGTCCATCTGAAATGGGGTAGTGTTTGCCTGTTTGGGTTGGTGCTCCGTCAGAATCCCATGGGGCAGTGAGGCTTTAAGGAGAGGGCAGAGGAGTTACGGATTAGGAATCTGGGCTTTTAGCTTTTCTATTAAAATGGTGGAGCAGTAATTCCTAGTTGCCCTTGAGTAATTCCTACCTTGTAACATCAGGTTTCTGTGTAATGCAATCAAGTACAGCTCCTTTAAATATGCAAATGCATTTCTTAATCGTTTCCGTGTTCCCAAATCCTTGAATAATGCTTGTGGGTACCTAAAATATCTCAGATAACTTTTTGATATGTCTAGGCATGAAGTGCTGCTGTTTGAAGCCCTTAGAGAAGGACTGGAGGAGGAAATGGAAAGAGATCCTCGAGTTTGTATCATTGGCGAAGATGTGGGACATTATGGAGGTTCATACAAGGTGTCCAAGGGTCTTGCTGAGAAGTACGGAGATCTGAGGGTGCTCGATACACCCATTGCTGAAAACTCTTTTACTGGCATGGCCATTGGAGCAGCTATGACTG
Organism: Perilla frutescens; assembly: GCA_026008535.1. Lineage (NCBI taxonomy): Eukaryota > Viridiplantae > Streptophyta > Magnoliopsida > Lamiales > Lamiaceae > Perilla > Perilla frutescens. Next base: position 23,792,896 of record BRKX01000002.1, read on the forward strand.
GTCTTAGGCCAGTTATTGAGGGCATGAACATGGGATTTCTTCTCTTGGCCTTCAACCAAATATCTGACAACTGCGGCATGCTGCACTACACCTCAGGTGGGCAATTCAAGATTCCAACTGTCATCCGAGGACCAGGAGGAGTTGGGCGCCAGCTTGGGGCGGAGCATTCACAGAGGCTCGAGTCCTACTTCCAGTCCATTCCGGGAATACAGATGGTTGCCTGTTCGACCCCGTACAATGCCAAGGGTCTGATGAAGGCCGCCATCCGTAGTGAGAACCCCGTGGTTCTCTTTGAGCACGTGCTTCTATACAACCTGAAGGAAAGAATTCCAGATGAAGAGTATGTATTGTCACTAGAAGAAGCAGAGCTGGTGAGGCCCGGTGAGCATGTTACAATCCTGACATATTCGAGGATGAGATACCATGTCATGCAAGCTGCCAAGACTCTCGTGAACAAAGGCTACGATCCTGAGGTGATTGATATTAGGTCCTTGAAACCCTTTGATCTCTACACCATCGGAAACTCTGTGAAGAAAACCCACAAAGTAATCATTGTTGAGGAGTGCATGAGAACAGGTGGTATTGGGGCCAGCCTTACAGCCGCGATAAATGAGAATTTCCACGACTATTTGGATGCACCGATTGTGTGCCTCTCATCGCAGGATGTACCTACTCCTTATGCTGGGACACTGGAGGAATTCACCATCGTCCAACCAGCACAGATCATAGCTGCTGTTGAGCAGCTCTGCCGGTAGCTTTTTAAGATGTACCGTTGAGTTCAAGTCAAGATCTCCTCAGCCTTTTCATTGTTACTGTTTCAATGGTGTTCTCTCTCTCTCTCTTTTTAATCAGAATCGAATTATCCTTTTTTCCTTTTGAATCTTTCATGGCCTAAGGTTTTTTTGCCAGTTTTTGTTACTAGTTTGATAGACCGGTTAATTCAAAGATTGCTTTTCACTTATTAATACATGCCATGCCCATGCACCGGAACATGTGACTGTTATCAGACTCTAATGAAAAACACAAGAAAAACGTCTTGTTAATTTGCAATTTTAATTAATACATTCACTTTTTGTAATTTCATATTACGGAAGTGAAGTTTTGTACTTAACCGTACTAATTAGGCTGATAAATATGCAATTATTTTTTGGATGCTGACTATTGATTAAGCTTCAGTTTTATTTAATATTTAGTGTAATTTCTTTATATTGAAGTTTTGAAATTTAAGTAGGTCACATTCCTCAACTTGTAGACAAGAATTGTCCCACTTAACATTTTGCTTAACAATGTTACTCTCATTGACCCACTTATTTTACACTTTTAAGTGGAATTGACAATGTATAAGAGTTTGGAATCCGTGAGGACCGTGACACTCCTTGAATCTAAAAGCATAAATTATGCAAATGTTAGTATTGATGTTCAACTTTTGAAACTTCAGACCGAAAATGAAAAAAATGAATAAACGTTACTGATATGTAATTAACTCTTATTTCGTGCAGAGAATGTTGCCTGGGAACTAAAAAAGAGAAAAAAGACAATCAGCTTAAAGAATTTTCAAATGCGTGCATGGGATTGTTGTTTTAGAGCGGAAAAATGAACAGTTGCAGACGACTCTATTTTAATATAGAATATAGATAAATTATAGAATTATATACCAAAACTATTACAAAATCAAGCATGTCTTGATCATAAGTTAAAAAGCGATTGACAACATCTACGACACGTCCAAGGAGTTAAAACAATGTCCAAATATCATCAATTGCCTGCATTTTTAGTAAAAAAGTAAATGGCAAACATCAATCAGTTATGATAATAGTAATTGGTAGGGAGAGAGAGCAATCAAAGAAGGAAATACACTTACCATAAAAATCTTTCATTTCTACTGAAATATTCTTTAGTCAGATTTTTCCTGGTGAACTTGCCTGTCAGCAATCTGTAATTAAACATGTGAAATTAACCATTTAATCTATTGAATACGTGTGATTAATTAGTTCATATAAATCTTCAAAGGCACTTACCAGCGACTTGGCAAAAGCATGATATTTCTTTACAGACCCTTAAAAAGGAAATTAAAGCAGTTAGGCATTTTCTTCCAGTCAAGAAGAATATATTGCAATGAAGCATCAAAGTTTCATTAGGGGAAGGGTTTTTATGCTAAACCATCCTTAGTGTGCTAACATGTGAACCCATCTCAACCACTTGATATATGATTAAAAAGGAGATGACAATTTCGTAAATATAGTCAATTGTTTTTAGAAAACGAATGCCGGAATATAATACATACAATGCTAAAATATAATATTTATAATGCTAAAAACATATGTGATGTTTAAACAAAATCATAAAAAATGCTGTAATATTATTATAATATATTATTATTTTTGAAAATGCAATGCTAAAATACAGAAAACCAAAAGGTATTCATTGTTCCATAAAAAGAGGATTTTGTCATATTTCATTCCACAACAATTGGTCCTTACCATGATTATCTGGGCCCAATTTCAATGCTATGTCAAACCATTCTAACGCTTTGTCAAGGCCAGTGACTACGCCGCCGTGTTTTTGTAGATATGCCTGAGTGAAGTAAATAATAACCATCAATTACACAAGAACCTTAAATTAGTGATTGCATTAATTGGAAGAATTGTTCAACAAGAATTGAACTAGACAAAACTCATGAATGCTTTAGACGGATGGATGGTCTAAAACATGCATTATAATTTATTTTACAAATACTAGCAAACAAAACTAGTGCTTGAAAGGCAAATTAACCTGGCCTTTGCAGCAGTAAGCCAAATCACAATCTTTGTCTGCAAGAATTGCCGCATCTGCATTGGACAGTGCCATTGCAAAATCACGTAACATCCACCGACTCTTCTGATGCATGAAAAGCAAAACATGAATTGGCATCGATCAAACTAATAAATAAACGAGTGAGAGAGAGAGAGAGAGAGAGCAAACAAACTTACAGAAAGTTTCATGAAGATTTGGCACTTCAGTGTCCTCAACAGTTTATGTTGGTCTGTAACATAAAGAAATATAGGATATAATTGGATAGCTCATCAATCCACCTTATCCATCAAAATAGACAAGGAGTTAAAAGAATAGTTATATGGCAACCTTCATTCATGCCCTGCCTATATATATCCGAGCAGTAATCATGATATCTCAGGGCCGTAGTGTACTCATTTGAAGCCATCTCATACTCAGAATTCTGCATATTGAAAAAAGTTAACATAATAAATGGAAAAAAAAGAAAGAAAAGCGAATATTCTTGAAGAAGCTTATAAATTTTATATTATTTTACCTTCATGTAGCTATCCCCAATGAATTTGATATCTTCGACTGCAGAAATCATCTGTGTGAGGTTCATCGGCAAATTAGGGAAGGGATCATGTGTCATGGCAGGGGGTCCATCAATTAGTTCTCCACAGTTGACGATGACAACATCAGTAGTTGGGCAGTAGTCATCCCCTACTTGGACAGACTCTATTGCACAAAGCACCCCAAATCCTCTGATCACCTTACCAAAGACGACATGCTTATTATCCAAGATGGGGGCCTTGGCTGTAGTGATGAAGAACTGAGCGGCGTTGGACAATGATAGCATCCCAGGCTCCGTGTGCTTATAGTCGAAATTCTCACATTTAAAGCGGGGGGTGGACAGTCTATAAAGTGATGATGTCTGCTTTGAATTCTCAGGGAATTCGGCACCCCCCCTTTCACGGAATATGCCACCACCTTGCACAAGAAACCCTTTCACAATGCGGCGGAAACGTGAACCCTGTGTAGTTTTTCTTAGAAAAGAGCATAGACAATCGCAGGAGAATCCCATAACCACAAAAATAACCTAATGACTGATATTTCTCAACGATTTTACTAACAATAGTGCATTTAGATTTGCTAAATAATTAGAAAACCTTGTAGCCGTGAGGAAGAAGGGGATCGCGCGATCCGGTGCAGAGAGCCATGAAATTCTCGGAGGTTTCCGGCACGCTCCCGAACAACTCCACCACGATTCTCCCCACGAGTTCTCCGCCAATGCTGATATCCAAAAAGCAAAAATTCACCATCTCTGTTTTTTTTTTTGGTTCTCAAGAGAGTTCTAGGTCTAGGTTTTAGCGGGACAATTCCCCGGGAGAAAAGTATGAACTTGGATTATAAAACCGTGTCGGCTTTTAAAGGTTTCACACAACATTAAACCTAAATTAATATAAAATTTAATTATAAATAATCTTAATTGAAATAATTAACTAAAATAATAAAAATTAATTCTACATTATTGTAGAGGCCTCTTTTTTATGAAGGCCCAGAACCCAGGCCCATATTCGTCCAAGGTCGAGAGTTAGGGAGGTCGAGACCTCAAGAGCATAAATCAAGGCCAGTCAGAATTCAAACTGGATGACCAAGTCAAAGCCTGTTACAAATAAGAGGAAAACTCTTTCAAAAACTCTAAAAGGGATAAATGCTATCCCCAAAATATCGAAAAAGGAGTTGAAAGCTCTCTATATATCGTTAAATGAAGCTTAGGCAGGATATACACGAAAAACGGCAGAAGCATACTAGAACTAGATTGCATTACCCTCTTCAACTCAATAACTATATTTAATTAAATCATTTTCTTCAATTCATCCGTTTTCTTTATTAATCCGATTCTGACTTGAGCGTCAGAGTCCGTTCGATCGTCAACCCCCTGACGGTCCTTCGGCCTCACGATTTTATCTTTGTTTTGTAAATCGACGGAGCCCAGATCCAGATGAAATTAATTATAGAATTTTGGTTCTACAATCATAATCTATAACTATATCTATATCTATATAATATATAATATATAATATATAATATATAATATATAATAGTATACCAGCTGTGCGATGCACAGTGAATGTTATTAAAAATATATGTACAATAATAAAAGTCTATTCAAACATGATTTTTAAATATATGAATTATATCAATTAAATTATAAATTACTTATGTATTTTTTAAGGTTGGAGAAATTGGAATAAGCGGCCTCTAGCCGTGCTGGAAAGAAAAGGTTGAAAAATTAATTTGAGCTTTTATGCAGGCTACATCTCAATTTTCATTATACAACAGATATATGATATAGGTAAATGAAAAATTAATGTGTAAATACTTGTAGAGGTCAAAATTCTCTACAATTAATCGTTCTTCGAGTTCGGGCTCCGGTGATCTACTAGACAAAGAAAACACGTGAAGCCGAAGGACTGTCGGGGGGTTAACGATCGAACGGACTCCGACGCCCAAGTCAGAATCGAATTAATCAAGGTAAAAATGAATGAATTATGAAATTATAAGAGCTATAAAGCAGTTAGAAAGGGGGTCGAGCTTTGCTGCTGTGGACCCTTGCGTATGGTTTGCTTGCGGAATTATGCTATGAATGCTTTTAGTCGGAATTGTGGGTATATTGTGAATGATTCATGCCACTTACGTCTATGATGAGTGTAGATATATATACTCATGAACTTTTAACTGAATTTCGGATTTTAAGGGATCTTCTCTATCCCTTTTAGGGTTTTTGACGGGGTCATGACCATCTTCAACGGATACTTTGACCCAATCTTCTCCTTGAGTCTGTTCGATCGTGGACTCTCGCTTTTAGACCTCTAGATTTTGAGAAATAAGATATTGACCTCGAGGCATGGACCTTGAGAGGTGGACTTTGAGGTGTGGACCTCGAGACATTTTATCACGAGGTGTCAATCTTATTTAGTTCTTTAATGGGCCTATTCTTTGAGTCTATGCAGAAATAGGGCCTCTACAGTTAGCTCATCATTACTTGATTTTTGTATTTCAAGGATCGGGTAATGAATTTCGGAGTTTTTAGTCGCTGAATTCTCATTTGGTTTCTAACCAATGCCTGAAGACGAATCCTAGATTGCAAAATCCCATTCCGTGAGTTCTGGTCTCGAAAGCAAGTCCAAGAAAGCTCATGAGTTTATTAGAGTAGACCCTGCGAAGCTCCAGACATGAAGGCAGGTCTCGGGATAGCTTAAGAGGTCGTGAGAGCAGACCTCGTAGAGCTCCAGACCTGAAGACAGGTCCTGAGGGAGCTCAAGAGGTCGTGAGAGCAGAATTCGTGGAGCTCCAGACCTGAAGGCAAGTCCTGGGGAGCTTAAGAGGTTGTGAGAGCAGACCTCGTAGAGCTCCAGACCTGAAGGCAGGTCCTAGGGAGCTTAAGAGGTCGTGAGAGCATATTTGAATTCAGATTTTCAACTGCAATTTGATGCTATTTGACTATAAATATTCGAGTGTTGGCAAATTGAGGAAATTTTACCTTACTGATTGTTAGTATCCTAACCTAACACACTATTTAAAAATTAATAAAATTATATTTGAAATATAATAAAAAAATATTAAAATCACTAATACACTATTTAAAAATTAATAAAATTATATTTATTCGATAATAAAAAATATTAAAATTGCTAATACACTATTTAAAAATTAATAAAATTATATTTGATTGATAATAAAAAAATTATTAAAATGTATTAGTGAATAGTGATTGGGGTAGTGTAGAATTTCCCAACAAATAAAATGCAATGGAGACACAACAATTTGGAGACTGCCTCTCCTAATATAGCATTTCTTGTGCCTTTTATAGAAAATGACTCGACCTTAAAAAATTCAATTTTTTACTCGAAATCTTTTGGGATTTAAACAAATTTACCATTGGAGCAAAGTTTCGGCATAAAAAAAAAGACGTGGCTTGTTGGAATTGGATGTATATTTTCAACACACTTCAAAATAGGTGAAAAAAATTTATAACAATATGACGTCTTCTTTTCAAGAAATTAAAAAATTATAAAAGCAAAAAAATTCTACACAAGCCCATCTCCGGCAATTACTCTGGTAAATTCTATTGTAAGGGGGTGCAATGCATCCCCTTATTATAAATAGTCAATTTTTTTTCAATTTTTATCGGCCGATTGATAAAATAATTTTAGTTTCGAATTATAATATGTAATTAAGTGTCATGATAAGTAGTCAAAGTGTTAGAATATGTTAATGGAAGTGATTTTTTCGACCGGCCAAAACTTTCATTTTTGGGCAAAAAAAAAGCTGCAAATATTTAAAAAATGATGGGTCCAGAACACATATCACCTGCAGAACTGGGGGATGCATATAACTACCTGCAAAACTGGGGGATTTGTATACAATTTGATAAAAATGGTTTAGGTGGTTGAGTCGGTTTGTAAAATGAGAAAATGGATTCGGTTGTTTGTTTAGTAGCTCGCTAAGTGACTGGTAGAGTCAATGTCGCTTGAGCGCCGTACTAATCAAAATTTTTGAAACGTACACAATCAAATATTTTTAAGTGATATTTCATTTACAATTCACTATGAGAAATTAAAAAATGAATGAGGATGCCAGTATTTCTTTTTCCGGCTGACAATATTATGTTTCCTCAGCGCATAATGACAAATTTTCTAATTACTAAATTGACGGTTCCAAATATTATGTTTCCTCAGACCTCGTGGAGCTCCAGACCTGAAGGCAGGTCCTAGGGGAGCTTAAGAGGTCGTGAGAGCAGACCTCATGAAGCTCCAGACCTGAAGGCAGGTCCTGGGGAAGCTTAAGAGGTTGTGAGAGCAGACCTCGTGGAGCTCCGGACCTTGGGTACGGATTTAGTTTTTCCTATTCCCTAGTTTAACCCTAGCCGTTAAATGAGGACACGTGTGTCCAGATCATGCTATCTCTATTTTACAATTCAAATATCGAGGGAACTACTGTTCCCTCCTTAATCATTCTACAGAATTTCAATAGTCTCCTTCCTTAATCGAAACTCCTTGTAAGAAAAATCCTTTCTACCGAAAAAATCTTGAGAGATTTCTACTTCTCTTTTTCCGCCACCAACTTTGCGCTTATCATGCTGATTGAGAGTCATTGCTGCAGTTGTTACCGACTTTCTAGATTCTCGTTGCCGCACGGTTTCCAGGTTAACTTCTCGCTCTTTTTCCTTTTTATCATTTTATGCGACGAATGCACAATTGTAGGTTTATTTCGTAAGTAATATTTGAGGATATTAGATACTGTCTCTTTAGTATCTCTTGGAATGTTTGGCGATTTTTGGGATTTTTGGAGAATTTGTGGTGATTTCTAGGTTTTTTTAGGGATTTAGGTTTCTGGAAATATCGGTTGATATTGCTTATTTTCGGGCAAGTTTATTTGACTATTTTGGACTTTGTGGATTTTTCGGTGGGTGATGGTTCTTTTTGGTATTCATCATTTTTAGGCGGGCATAGATTTTTCTTCAGTCAATTCTTGTGTTTGCTTAGTTTGTCGAACATTCTTGTGTTAACGATGAGCGCGAGCAGGGACTTGAACGCCGAGGAGACAAGGAACTATGGTGGGGAAGATTTAAAACAGAACTCTGGGTCGGAATATTCAGAGAGCTCTGACTCTCTCGTGATCGTTAAGGTCACGGGAAAGTCAAGGAGGAGGAGGCCGTCATCGATTATTCCTCATTTAGTCGGTCATGCGGTTGTCAGCAAGCCCGAAGGGGCGGCGGTAAGGGGGAAACTACCGATAGGACGGAAGTCACAGATTCGGAAACTAAAGGCTGGGGATGAGAGGTTTAAAGCCTCCGAGATCGCCCCGAAGATGAATGACGAACTCGTGAAAAGGCTCACCTCACCACCGATATCAGACTCTGGGGTCGAGGTCTAAACTCCTAGTCATGCCAATCGAGCTAATCGACCCCCACCTGGTTTTATAGCTTTCTATACTCTGGTGACAGAGAAGGGGGTCGGACTCCCCATTCATCCCTTCTTTGCAAAGATCGCCTATTTTTACGGCATCGTTCCTTCACAAATCACTCTGGTCGGATGGTTTCACATGTTGGGAATGTACTATCTGTGGAAAGAGTTAGGTTTTCCTGAACCTAGCGTCGGGGAATGGCATGCAATTTACCGTTTGGTAGCCAATGTTGGTCAGCCTGGATTTTATTATTTTACAAAATGGGTGGGGGACCGATCTCCCTTGATAAAGAAACTACCTTCTTCTTCTGGGGATTGGAAGCCGAAGTTCATTTATGTACCTACCCGGACTTCAGCTGATGCGATTATCCCTGCCGAGTTTAGTGATGCCCGTTGGTTCCTGAGCCAAACTCCAATACTTTTATTCTTTATTTGAGACTTATAAACCTTCTTATCTTATGCAGGTTTTCCTATACGCTGTGACCCTGTTGGAGTTTAAGCTGCTCGTATTGAGGAGGCCTTTCTTCTCCCAGATGAACTTCACGAGTTTGAAAAGGTTTGTAGCAGTCGAATTTTATTTGACGAGATGGCGAAATTGAAGATCAAGCCCTCAGATGCTAGGTCAAGGCATTGGCGGCTGCTAAGAGGGATGAGTCTTCACCTTCGGGCGTCAAAAGATCTTCAGAGAAAAAGCTCCAAAGTCCGCCCCCTTCTAAGAAGTCGAAGATCCGCGCCTCTGCTATCACTGTGGTGCCTCAATCCTCTACCTCCCATGACATCATCGATGTGGAACCCATACGTCCCTCTCATCAGACTTTCAGAGGTCTGAGCTCCAAAGGGGTCCCTCTTTGGCCCTTTCTCATGGAAGTTCAAAACTCCATTGCTGGCCAAGGCACGCCCGAGGACTATGAGAAGGAGAGCCTCGAGCAACAAGCTTATCTGTCCTTCGACTAACTGTCGCAAGTATCTTTTATGAGCACTTACTAAAAATTACCTCTCTTTTTTTAAACACATTTAGCTTTCAATTCCAGGTCCTTTATAGCCAATTCTTGATATGAGAACGTCTCGCCAATCATGAAGAGGGCCTTGAGAAGAGAGTCATCGAGATGTCTGAAGAGCTTAAAAAGATCACCGAGACATGGCGGCTCGAGAATCTTCTCAGCGGGTTGAGAGGGACAAGGAACGGACAATGGCAGTAGGGGCCCAAGTGCATCTAGAGAAGAGCCTCAACCTTCAAGTGAGGACCGAGCATGAACTTTTAGCGAAGCTGGCAGTCTCTGAAGCAAAGGTGAAGGAACTTGCAGCATCGCTCAGGGCTGGGGCAACGACTGAAGAAGCCCCTGAGTTTAACAGATGGGTCGATTCTGCGAAATTTGAACCTTACAAGGCGGCCTTCTACTAGGAGGGTGGAGCAGCGATGGTCGAGGCCATTAAAGAAAAATGCTAGATCTCGACTTATCTTTCCTTGAAGTAGAGGAGGAGGTCGAGATACAAGAGGGCGATCATGCTGCCGAGGCCAACATTGGGGTCGGAAAAGAGGCGGAGGTTCGAGAAGAGGGCGTAGCTATTGAGGATGCTAATGGTGCCAAGGTCGGTGATGAGGCCCAGATTTGTTCTTTTTATGAGGCAACTCCTTTTATCATGCTTTCTCAGATAAACATTCATATGTCAATATATATTTTTTGAATTGCTTCTCGCGAGGGCAATTGGATAACTTGGCATTTTTGCTAATCTTAATTTGGAGGCTCCGATCTTTTTTACTTTTATGCATGCCCGTTTAAATGTTTCGCTTTTAACTTAATGTCTTTAAGAGGGTATGAACCGCAAGTGTTGGCACGTATGTATAGAATAGGAGTTAGACAGAATAATAATAACAAACTTGAGCGTACCTTTCGAGGTCGTAGTTGAACTTCGAGATTCGATCTTACATTTTGAATTTATGGATTTGAATGTAGGGGTCTCTTCAGTTTTGCTTCGAAGGTCGAATTTATTCTTGACGCTGAGTTCGAGATCCTCATAGTTAGGGCCTTATCAATCCCAAGGGGAATGGAACCCCTGCGCTTGAGGTTCTGTAAGTTACTCCGACGCTCAAGTCCGTAAATAAATCTTTAAATCAAACAAATACATTACTTTACATTTGTGAGGTTGACTTCGGGATCAAAACCTCGTTATCTCTTTAAGGGTCGGGACCCCCTGTGCTTGGGGTTCTGTTAGTTACTCCGATGCTCAAGTCAGTAAACAAATCTTAAAAAGGAATAATCATAAAATGAAAAATGACATTGAAGGTTTTAAAAATGATACTATTTTAAGTGTAACGATCTCCATCCGTTGCATCCACTAGCACGTTGATGCGAGACAAGGGAAGTGAGTTATTGGGGCAGGCTTAGTCGCGGTCAGCGAAGTCTATGCGGAGCCTGTTTTTTCCGTTCTTTTTCTTTATTACCCTGATGTGGGCTAGCCGTCCGGGGTACCGTACTTCTCTAATGCGTCCATGCTTGAGTAGATTATTGACCTCTTTATCCATGATTTTGTTTCGTTCGGCGGCAAATTTCCGTCTTTTTTATTTTACTGAGGTCTTGTCTAGATCGACCTGCAATTTATGTGTTGTAACCGAGGGGTCAATACTTGTCATGTCTTTGAGAGACCATGTGGAATAGTCATGGTGCTCAATGAGGAATCTTATCAACTGCTCTCGTGTTTTTATGATCAGCCTCGACCCTATTTATACTTTGTGGTCGGGAAAATTGGGATGTATTTGGTCTTCGTTAAGGTCTTCCACCTCGGGTTCTTCATAGCTGTGATTTTCGGTACTGGCTGAAGATGATCCAACCTCAATTTGGTTGACTTCCATGGCTTCTTTGTGTTTGAAGGTGGAGACGTAACACTCTCGAGCTATTAATTGTTATCCTCGGACTTCGTGAACTCCCCAGGGTATAGGGAATTTCATGAGTTGGTGATAGATTGATGGCACCGCCTGGAGTTCATGGATCCACGGTCTTCCTATGATGACATTGTAGGCTGAGGGAGCGTCGATCACTTGGAATTTGGTGAAGATAATCATTCCCTTGATATAGGTGGGAAGTGTGATTTCGCCCATCGTGGCTTTGTGCTCTCCGCTGAAACCGATTAGGATGGTTGACCTTTTAATGATTTCGGTTTCTTTTACCTGCATGCCTTTCAAGGTACTAAAAAATATCACGTTAGAGGAACTCCCGTTCTCTATAAGAACACATTTAATCAAACAATTAGAAATCAATAATGAAATGACCAGTGCATCATGGTGAGGGTGTGAGAGATCGGTGGCTTCTTTGTTGGTGAAGTCAAGGGTGACGAGGTTGTCTGGTTTAGCATGTCTAGGGATGTTTCCACTATACTTAATCGAGCGACAATGTCTCTTTGGTGAAGATTGTGAGATTCCGCTCACTTCTGAACCTCCTGTTATACAATTCAAAGTGCGATCAACCCTCGGGGGTTCAGGTGATTGTGTTTCTTTTTTATTTTCTCTTTGGGAGTCAGGAGGTCGGTGAGATATCCTCACTTTAAGAGTTCCGATACTTTGAGCCTCAGGGTGATGCATTCATCCGTCTTGTGTCCATGGTCATTGTGGAACTCGCAGAATTTTCCCCTATCATGTTCGTTATCTGGGGCTTTCATCTTCGTGGGCCATTTCACATTCTGACCAAGTCCCTTGAGGGCTAGGACTGCTTCAGAAGGTGATATGCAGAGGCTATACTCTAGGAGTCTTCTATGGATCTAGGGTTCTTGACCTCGCCTGTTTTGCGAATCGAATTGCGGGTTTTGTGGATAAGGATCCATTCTGAATCTATATGTCCTCTTATTTCTTTGTTCTTTTCTTGGATGCTCATTCCTGGTATGAGATTTATATGAGTTAGCTTTATCTTTTTTCCATTTGATTTGAGCCCAGACTTTAGTAAGCACATCTTTCATTATTTTGCAGGGATATTTAGTTAACTCCTTGTAGAGGTCAGAGTCTCTCTTAAGGCCTTTATTGAAGGTCGAGATCGCGGTATCGACATTACCATTGGGGATCGATACTTTTTCTCTGTTGAATCTTTTGACGAAGCTTTGTAGGGGCTCTTTCGACCATTGTACGACCGTGTAGAGGTCGTCAGCGCATTTTTCAATCTTTCGGCTACTGGCGAACTGTTCGACGAAGAGGTCTTTAAGCTGGGCGAACGACAAGATCGTTCTGTTGAGTAGGTTGATGAACCATCGGAGTGCTAGGCTAACGAGGCTGGATCCGAAGCCGTTACACATGCTGACTTTCCGAGCATGTCGGGGAATTATGGTGGTGAACATTCTTTATTTATACTGAGCGACGTGATCGCCGGGGTTGCATGCGACATCAAATAGCTTCATACTCGGGAAGGTGAACTTCGGGGGCATCTCTACGAGGCTGATCTCGTCGGTGAATGGGGAGTCTGCAAAGTTCGTTGGTGCAGTTTTTCTGATAGGAGCAGGGACTCCAGGAATTCGGGTTAATATGTCTTCCAATCGCTAGATCTTATTATCGACCTCAAATTCCGATCCAGGTTCATAATCTTCAAACCCAGGAGGGGTTCCTATGGGGAAATCTTCCCTTTTCTTGCCCTTTAGTACGAGTTCTTTGCTTGTACCTGCAGTGAGATGGTTAGTCAATTCATGTCTCGAGTTTAGAAGTACCTACTCTCAGAGTTCGTTTGACATGCGGGGTTCATGAGAGTGGGGATAATTGAGTTCACGTAGATCCATTCTGGAAAAGGTTTGGTTCTGCGACAACTTCGATTCTGGTCTTTAAGACTGAGTTCTCGATATAAATCACTGCGAGTTCGACTGTGGTGGTATCCAATTAGCGCTGAATCGAACGCAGAAGTCATGTAACATCACCATTACCTTCAGATTAAGGGGTCGCAGTTGCCCCAATTTTTCGGGCTTTCTGAGAAACGATCATTGTACCTTTTCGGCTGTTGTTTATCATCTTGAAGTGATTGATAGGATCGCCACGGTAGGCACCATACTGTAGAGATCAAAAATCTCTACAATTAATCGTTCTTCGATTAATGATTCCCTTATTATCGTTTATGAGGAGCATATATATACTAGTGAGATCCTAACTTAATCCCGATATTTTAGGGATCTTCTCTTATCCCTTTTAGGGTTTTTGACGGGGTCAAGACTTATCACCAATGGATATTTTGACCGAGTCTTCCCTTTAAGTTTGCTCTATCATGGACTCTTGTTTTCAGACCTTCGGCCTTCGAGGCCTCACGCTTCAATCTCGAGGTTTAGATCTTGTGGGGTGACTTAGAGAAGCGGGCCTTGAAGGGTTCAATCACCAGACGTTGATCTAATTTAGTTCTTTAGACCTTTAAATAAACGTGGGCCTAATTTCTGGGCCTTTGTAGAAATATGACCTCTACATTTAGCTCCTCATTACTTGATTCTTATATTTCAAGGATCGAGTAATGAATTCTAATGTTGCTTCGATTTTAGATTCCAAATTTCATTCGGTTTAAACATTTTAGACGAGTTCTTACAGGGATCTCCTGCTTTAGAAGATCCCATTATGTGAGCTCTGGTTCTTTAAAGCAAGTCTGAGGAAGCCCATGCATTTATTAAGATATACCTGGTGAAGTTCCAGACTTGAAGGCAGGTCCTGGAGGAGCTTAAAGAGGTCGTGAGAGAGGACCTCATGGAGCTCCAGACCTGAAGGCAGGTCCTGAGGGAGCTTAAGAAGTCGTGAGAGCGCACCTCGTGGAGCTCTCATGGAGCTCCAGACCTGAAGGCAGGTCCTGAGGGAGCTTAAGAGGTCGTGAGAGCGCACCTCGTGGAGCTCCAGACCTGAGTACGGACTTTACTTTTTCCATTCCCTAGGTTTACCCTAGCCATTAGCTGAGGACACGTGTGTCCAGATTAAACTATCTCTTTTCCGTAATTCAAATATTGAGGAAAAACTGTTTCCTCTCTCCTCATTCTTCAGAATTCCAACAGTCTCCTTTTTCAACCGAATCTCCTTGCGAGAAAAAATCCTTTCTACCGAAAAAATCTCTTGAAGGATTTCTACTCTGTTTTTTCTGCCGTCATATTCACTCTTATCTTGTTGTTTAAGAGCCCCTACTATAGTTGTTACCGGATTTTCGCACTCCCATTGCCGCACGATTTCCATGTTATTTTCTCATTCTTTTTCCCCTTTATTGTTTCATGCAATGGATATGTAGCTTTAGTACTTCTTGTAGTCTTTAAGAAATCTTCGAGGATATTAGTAGTGTCTCTTAGTATTTCTTGGTATTTCTTAGTGATTTTCGGGATGAATAGAGAATTTGTGGCAATTTCTAGGGTTTTAGGTTTCTCGGGAGTGTTTGGGCGTTTTTATCAATTTTCGGGGCTACTGAAGTTTCCGAGTGATAGTTATTTTCAGGGTAAAACGGTTGTAGAATGACATCTAGGCTTTTCTTTGGTCAATTCCTACTTAGTCTGTTAGAACGCGTTTGAATCAATTATGAGTGCGAGCGACGACTTGAACGCTGAGAAGATAAGAAGTTATGGAAGAGAAGAGAAAGAAACTTCTTCGAAGTCGAGGCATTCCAGTAGTTCCGATTCTCCTGTGATAACTAGGATTACTAAGGGAGTGAAGGGCAAGAGGCCGTCAGTATCCGTTCTCCGCTCAGTTGGTCGAGCGGTAATAAGTAAAAGGGGATCCCTAGTGAATATGGGTAGTCTGTCAAAGATTAAGGGAGTAAAGATTCACGAGGTATAATCTGTAGGTGAAGGGTTTCGGGCAGCAGACATCGCTCCAAAGGTAACTGATGAGATATTGAAAAGGTTGACCTCTCCACTGATCTCGGGAGTCGGGGTCGAAGTCTATGCTTTGGGACCTCTCGATAGGGCCCATAGACCTCCTAGTGGACTCACCGCTTTTTACACTCTGGTCGTCGAGAAGGGCATCGGGCTGCCTCTTCATCCTATTTTTGCCAAGATTGCGGGCTTCTATGGTATCTCCCCTGCTCAGATTACGCCCGTAGGTTGGTTTCACATGCTTGGGATGTACTATCTGTGGTTGGAGCTCAGCTTTCCGGAGCCTACTGTCGGTGAGTGGCACGAAGCGTACAGACTGATAGCTAATGCTGGACAACCGGGCTATTACTATTTTACCAAATGGGTAGGGGACCGACCCCCTCTGATATCGAGTTTACCATCTTCTTCGAGTGATTTGAAGCCCAAATTTGTCTTTGTCCCGGCACAGACTTTTGAAGGAGTGATCTTTCCTGCTGAATTTCGTGAAGCCCGTGGGTCTTTTGTGTCGACTTCTTTATTTACTTTTTCAGTTGTGGACTTTATAATCATTTGTTCTGTGCAGGTTTTCATCCTCGAGGCGAGCTTGTTGGGGATGAGGCCAGCCACATTGAAGCAGCATTCCTTGTGTCTACAGAGCTGCGTGAATTCGAGACGCTTCGAGCAGATCGAGTCCTTTACGATATGGGAAAGTTGAAAATCAAGCCATCAGATGCCAAGGCTAAAGCTTTGGCTACTACCAAGATTGGGGCCTCTTCTTCCTCTGGGTCGAAGAGGTCTAGGGACGTAAGCACTCCCTCTTCCTACGCCTCCGTCGAAGAAGTTGAAGGATGATGCTACAATTCTTGCCCTCACTGCAATGATTCCTCCTTCGACGGTGGTTGACCTGGAAGCTCCTCGGTCATCTAAGAAGGTTCTAACCTCCTTGAGCTTGAAGTTGATCTTTTTGAAGCCCTTTATAGCGGATATCCAGAAGTTCGTTGCTGGCCTTAGTGCCCCCGAGGCATACAAAAAAGATAGCCTCGAACAGCAGGCTAGCTTTCATTTCTTTTGACCAAATGGCTAAGGTAATGCTTTCTTTACATGCTCATAATCCCAAACTTGAGGTCCTAATTTCTTCTATTTTTTTAGGTGTTGTTTAGTCAGTTCTAGCTTCACCAGCGTATTGCTAGCCACGAGGAGAGGCTCCAAGTGAGGTTCTCCGAGCTGGCTGAAGAGCTGGAGAATGTGGCTGAAGAGAGGAGAGCAATGGCTGATAGAGAGTCTGCTATTCTGGAGGAGAGGGATGCGGCTAGCGCCGAAGCTGCAGGCGCCAAAGCCCTACTGGACAAGAGCCTCGAGGCTCAGGTTAGGGCAGAGGTAGAGAAAAGCGGGCTTCAGGACTCGCTAGCCCTTGCGGAGGCCAGGATCAGGGACCTGGAGGCCTTCTTGGATCTGAATGTTATATTAAAATCTGTGGATTTCATTTCATTCAAGGAGGCTTTCTATCAAGAAGGCGGGGCGGCGATCGTAGAGGCGATCAAGGAGAAGATGCCAGACATCGACCTATCTTTCCTCGAAGAAGAGGAAGAGGTCGAGGCTTATAAGGATGATCATGCTGCCGAAGGCGAGGTCAAGACCGATGTTCAGGATGCGAAGGGGACGAAAGTCCAGGTAGAGGGCGTCGAGCCCGTTAATGATGGTGCTAAGGCTGCGGATGAGGCCTAAATTCGATCTTTTCTTGCACAAACTTTTTATCATGCCTTTTTAAAAGAAAAACTTATATGTAAATATATACTTTTTGTTGCCTTTCATGAAGGCTGTAGGCAGTTTGGCATTTTGCCAACTTTAAATTTTGATGCACTGATATATGTGCCTATTTTTCATATTCCGTTAACTTATCGTCTCTTGGAGATAGTACAAACTACAAGGGTTGTTATATACAGATTGGATAATAGATAATCAAAATAAAAATTAATAAACTCTGGCGTACCTCTTGAAGTCATAGTTGAGCTTCAAGACTTGCTCTTATATTCCGAGTCGTAGGTTTGGGCCTTTTCGATTTGACTTCATGAACTAATTTTTGCTTCGAGGTTGAATCGTAGTTTTTTTGCTGTTAGGACCCTGTCGAACCCGAGAGGATCGGGACCCCTGTGCTTGGGGTTTTGTTAGTCACTCCGATGCTCAAGTCAGTAATCAAATCTTTCAAATAAATTACATGAATTTGAAAAGTGAATAACGAACAATTACATTACCCTTCATTTGCAAGGCTGACTTTGGGGCCAGAGCCTCTTATTTCCTTGAGGGTCAGAACCCCCTGTGCTTGGGGTTCTGTTAGTTACTCCGACACTCAAGTCACTAATCAAATCTTTTAAAATAAATAAACAGAAAATGAGAAATGATATTAAGAGTTCTAGAAGTGATACTGTTTTAAGTGCGTTCCAACTGTTGGTTATGAGTCGACCTTTCTTGGTTCGGAGTTTGTAAGCTTCGTTCCTGATAAACATGGATTTTACATGCATTTGAGTAGTTGTATGGCTCATATTTGTAGAGTAATGCATGCATTTGTTGAGTTTTTATACTAGTTTTGAGTTTCCGTGTGCTATTTGATGTTTTGGTGTTTCTTGTGCAAGTTTGAGCTGATTTTGAGATTTATCCAAGATCCAATTCAAGGAGGAAAGTTTCTCGAAAGATAGAGGATCAAGAGAGGGTCGCAATGCAACTTGAATCGGGTCAATCGGATGAGAAACGAGAGAGAAAGGAGCAAAACGACGGAGCGTGTCGGAGGATGCGCGCTGGCACGGACCGTGCTGTCCAACGGCATGGCCCGTGCCATTAAACAAGCAAATTTCGGACTCTCAGTACCAACGGCACGACGCGTGCTGCCAGCGGCATGGCCTGTGCCGCCTGTTTCCGAAAAATTGGTGTTTTTCCTTGTTTGGACCCTGTATTTCCCCAACTATATAAGGCTCTGCTCTAGACGATTTTTAGAGAACTTTTGATCCTATATTGAAGCAGAGAAGTGCTATGAAGACAGAGAAAGACGGAGATTGAAGATTTAAACATCCGGCATAAGTGTTTCATGTTTTTAATTTAATTTTGCCATGACTTTTGTAATGCATATTTTATTAGATTTCTATTTTGTCATGAGCGGCTAAACGCATATGAATTCTAGGGTTTGCAAAGCCTGATTGAAGCTATGTATTTAATTTAATCTTGTTATTTTTCCCTTTCGATTAATGTGTTCAAATGTTCAAGTGCTTTTGATTTCATGCTTAATTACTGATCATAATTGATGCATGCTAGCTAGTTAATTTGAGTCCTGGTGGAGATAATTAATTAGTGGGATTAATTGAATAATTTGATATACGTTCTAAGGAATCTGTAGGGGAATTTAAATATGTGGTTCTATCGAGAGTTAGTAAATTAACCTAGAGACGAAAGTAATAGGTTGTTTGTTAATCTCTTTCTACCTTGAGACCTGGCTGAGATAGGTAGATATATTTCTGATTCCTCACCTTTAATCGGATTAAAATTGGGAAAGATTATGATTAAATTGAATCATAGTGGATACATGTGTGTTGCATTCCCTATGATTAGTATTTCATTAATTGTTTGAGTTTGATTATTTGCTTAGTTTATTTACTTGTGTTTATTTGGTTCTAGTTCTGTTCTTTTATTTTATTTAAATTCATGCCTAGTTTTAGTAAACTCATATATTGGTAGCCTGGATAATAGAGAGTTGTTAGCTTAGTACTCAGTATTATCAAATATTCAGTCCCTGTGGATACGATACTCGATTCGCTTACTATATTGCATTGTCCTGTGTTAGTTGCAGTTTAGTGCATAATAAATAGTGCATCAGTTCCTACGACCTGTTCGCTCTGATATGGGCATTTCCAGTTTGGTGCCAATTTTCCGGCCCCACTTTCCTTTGTATTCTGGAACACCTTCCTGAGTACCCAATCTCCGGGTTGGAATGTTCGAAGTAGTATGTTTTTGTTGAAGTGTCGGCTTATCATCTGTTGGTATGCCTCTATTCTCATTGCTGCTCGATCTCGTAGTTCATCAAGAGAGTCGAGGTTAGCTTCGAGCTCTTTGTTGTTTGATTGACTGGACCATTCGGTCCGAGCTGTTCCGATCTCTGCTTCTGCTGGTAGCACGGCTTCTGATCCATATGTGACTGCGAATGGGGTTTCTCCCGTGCTTGTTTTTGAGGTCGTTCTGTAAGACCATAGGACTCCCGGGAGTTGTTGAACCCATTGATTCTTATGCTCGGATAGTCTCTTCTTTAAGATGTTCAGAATTATTTTGTCTGTAGCCTCTGCTTGACCGTTCGCTGCGGGGTATCTTGGAGTGAAGAAGGAAAGTTTGATGTTCCATTCCTTGCTTAGTCTTGGAATTTTGAAGATATAAATTGGGATCCGTTATCTGTTATGACTTTGATTCGTGCATAAAATAAATTTCCATAAAAAATTTTGTACCTCTGTATCTTTGATTCGTGCGAAGGCTTCGACTTCGACCCATTTGGTGAAGTAGTCAATTAGCACCAAGATGTAACATTTTTGATTTTTGCCTTTGGGTAATGGTCCTTCATTGTCCATCCCCCACTTCATGAATGGCCATGGGATGGTCGCTGTGTGCAGGGGTTCTGGAGACATGTGGTTTGTCTGTGCGAACTTTTGACATCGATCACATGTTTTGGTGTAGTTTCTTGCATCTGCTCTCATGGTTGGCCAGTAAAATCCAGACGTCAGGGCCCGGTTAGCTAGGCTTCTATACCCTGCATGATTTCCCGCATTCACTTTCGTGAAGCTCGCTTAGGATGCACTTGGCTTGCACGGGGCTGACACATTTCAAATAAGGTCCTGAAAAGGATTTTCTGTAGAGGGATTCGAAGATCATGGCGAATTTTGGGGCCTTGGCCCTAATTCATTTTGCCTCGAGGGGATCTTTGGGAAGCTCATTTTTTATTATATATCTGGTGAGAGGGGTCATCTAGTAAGTGCTGTTCTCGATAGATAAAATTTTCGAGCTCCCCTCTTTCCAAACAGCTAGCCATTTTGCGAACAATATTGGAATTTTTTGATGGTTTCGATAGCTGATCCCAAATTGGCCAGTGCATCGGCATGTCTGTTGTCTTCTCTCATAATGTGTTGGGCTTTGCTTTTCTTAAATTTTGAAGCTATCTCCTTTGTTGCGGCGAGGTAAGCGATCATTCTAGAATCTTTTGCTTAGAACTCTCCATCGAATTGATTCACTATTAACTGGGAGTTGCTTTGAATTTGGATGTTTCTGACTCCGAGGTCGATAGCTAGGTTTAATCTTGCTATGAGGGCTTCGTATTCAGCTTCATTGTTGGTTGCTTTGAATCCGCATCGAACAGATCGTTCGGTAGTTTCTCCCGTTGGGCTTGTTAATACCATACCTAGACCACTCCCCTTCGAAGTGCTGGAGCCATCGACTTGAAGGGTCCAGAACTTCGAATTCTCTATGTTCATTAATTCATTTTCTGCTTCGGTCAGGGTCTCGTAGGAAAATTCGGCGATGAAGTCTGAAAGTACTTGGGATTTTATCGAGGTTCGGGATACATAGTTTATCTCATACTCTCCGAGTTCAACGACCCACTTAGAGTCTTCCTACGAGGTCTGGTTTTCCTAATACTGTTCTGAGCGGAAATTCGGTGACCATTTTGATTGAATGGCTCTGGAAATAGGGCTTCATTTTTCTTGATGCCATGATTAAGGTCAATGCCAGTTTTTCCAACTGTGGATATCTGGTTTCGGCATCTAGTAGGGATCGACTTGCGTAGTAGACTGGATGTTATCTTCCGTTGTCTTCTCTGACTAGAACTGTACTAACAGAATTAGTTGAAACAGATAAATAAATTAAAAGTACCACTCTGTTTAAGGGTTTTGATAATATAGGCGGACTCTTCAGATATTCTTTCAAATCTTCGAGGGCTTTTGAGCATTCAGTGGCCCATTCAAAGCTTTTGTTTTTGCGTAGCGTCTTGAAAAGATGTGGCTTTTTTCTGAGTACTTCGAGATAAAGCGGCTAAGGGCCGCAAGTCTTCCGGTAAGCTTCTGTACCTCTTTTATATTTCGAAGTTGTTATATGTTTCTGATGGCTCTGATTTAACTGGGATCAGTTTCGATACCTCTTTTCATAATGAGGAATTTCCCCGAGGTCACTCCAAATGTGCATTTCGCGGAATTCAGTTTCATATTATATCAGCGAATGACTTCAAACATTCGGCAGAGATGATCGATGTGATCTTGAGCTCGGGGGGATTTTACGAGCATGTCGTCGATATAGACTTCCATAGTATCCCCGATTAACTCTTTGAACATTCGGTTCACTAGCCTTTGGTAGGTTGCACCTGTATTGTTTAGTCCGAAAGGCATAACTTTATAACAAAACATACCTCGATGGGTGATGAAGGGAGTTTTTTCTTGGTCCTCTAGATGCATAAGAATCTGGTTGTATCCTGAGAAGGCGTCCATGAAACTCATCAATTCATGTCCAGCCGTTGCATCCACTAATGTGTCGATGCGAAGTAAGGGGAATGAGTCTTTTGGGCAGGCCTGATTGAGGTCGGTGAAATCTATGCATAGCCTATTTTTGCCATTCTTTTTCTTCACTATCACAATGTTGGCTAGCCACTCGGGATATTGTACTTCTCTAATGTGCCCGTGCTTGAGTAGCTTATTGACTTCTTCATCCACAATTTTGTTTCGTTCGGCTGCGAAATTTCATATTTTTTATTTTATCGAGGTCTTGTCTAGATCGACCTGCAATTTATGTGTTATAATCGAGGGATCGATACCTATCATATCTTCGAAGGACCATGCAAAACAATCGTGGTGTTCGATGAAGAATCTTATTAGTTGTTCTCGTATCTCTGCAGTGAGCCTTGATCCGATTTGTACTTTGTGGTCAATAAAATCGGGATGTATTTGAATTTCATCGAGATTCTCCACCTCGAGCTCTTCGTAGTTGTGATTTTCAATATGGTTTAAGATGATCCGGCCTCGATTTGGTTGATCTCCAAAGCTCCTTTGTGTTTGAAGGTGGAGACGTAACACTCTCGAGCTGTTACTTGTTCACCTCAGACTTCTCGAACTTCCCAAGGAGTAGAGAATTTCATGAGCTGGTGATAAGTTGACGGTACCGTTCGGAGTTCATGGATCCAAGGTCTCTCCATTATGACATTGTAGGCTGAAGGGGCATCGATTACTTGGAATTTGGTAAAGATGTTTATTCCTTCGATATAGGTGGGCAGTGTGATTTCACCATGGTGGCTTTTTGTTCTTCGCTAAATCCGATTAGGGTGGTTGACTTTTTGATGATTTCGGTTTCTTTCACCTACATGCCTTTTAATGTGCTCAAGAAAATTACATTAGATGAACTTCCATTGTCTACAAGAACACGCTTAATTAAACAATTAAAGATTAGTAAGGAAATGACTAGTGTATCGTGGTGAGGGTGTGAGAGGTTGGAAGCTTCTCTGTTAGTGAAATCGATGATGACGAGGTCATCTGATCTAGCGTGTCTGGGGATGTTTTTATTGTACTTTATCGAATGGAAATGTCTTTTCACCGAGGACTGTGAAATTCCGCTTACTTCTGAACCTCATGTTATACAGTTCAAGGTGCGATCGACCCTAGGGGGTTCTGGCAGCTGCGTTTCCTTTTGATTTTCTCTTCGTGACCAGGTTTCCTTTCCTTTCGAGATCAGGAGGTCTGTGAGATATCCCCATTTTAGGAGCTCCGAGACATCGAGCCTCAAAGCTATGCATTCATCTATCTTATGCCCATGATCACTGTGGAACTCATAAAATTTACTCCTGTCACGTTCTTTGTCTGGGGCTTTCATCTTTGCGGGCCATTTTACGTTTTGACCGAGTCCTTTGAGGGCTAGGACTGCTTTGGATCGTGATATGCAGAGGCTGTATTCTGGAAGTCTTCTGTGGGTTTGAGGTTCTTGATCTCGTTTGCTCCTTGGGTCGAATCGTGGGTTCCGCGGATAAGGATCTATTCTGAATCTATATGTCCTGCTATTCCTTTGCTCTTTTCTTGGATGTTCATTCCTGGTACGGGGTCTGGCTGAGTTTGCTTCATCCTCTTCCCATTTGATTTGAGCCCAAGCTTTAGCAAGCACATCTTCCATTATTTTGTAGGGATATTTGGTTAACTCCTTGTAGAGGTCGGAGTCCTTCTTAAGACCTTTTCGGAAAGCCGAGATTGCAGTATCGATATTGCAGTTGGGGATCGATACCTTTTCTCTGTTAAATCTTCTGACAAAACTTTGTAGGGGCTCTTCCATCCTTTGCATGATTGTGTAGAGGTCATAGGCACGTTTTTCAATCTTACGGCTACTGGCGAACTGTTCGATGAAGAGGTCGTTAAGCTGGGCGAATGACGAGATCATCCCATTAGATAGGTTGATGAACCATTGGAGTGCTGGGCCGACGCGGCTGGATCCGGAGCCTTTACACATGCTGGCCTCTCGAGCATGACGCGGTATTGTGGTGGTGAACATTCTTTGTTTATATTGGGCAACATGGTCGTCGAGATCGGATGCGCCATCAAACAGCTTCATGCTTGGAAAGTTGAATTTTAGGGGCATCTCTACGAGGCTGATCTCATCGGTGAAGGGAGAATCTGCAAAGCTTGTTGTTGCTGACTTCTTAATGGGAGCAGGAACTCCTGGAATTCGGGTCAAGATATCTTCTAATTGTTGGATCTTCTTTTCGACCTCGGATTCCGATATTGGTTCATAATCTTCGAATCCAAGAAGGGGTCCTGGAGGGAAGTCTTCTTTCCCCTTATCCTTAATCGAGGGTTCTTTGATTGTACCTGCATTGAAGTGGTTAGTTAATTCATGCATTGAGTTCAGAAGTACCTTTTCTCAGAGTTCGTTTACCGTGAGAGTTCGTGAGAATTGGGAAAATTGGGTTCGTGCGGATCCGTTCGGGAAAAAGTTTGGTTGTGAAATGGCTTCGACTCTAGCTTTTAAGGCTGAGTTCTCAGTTCGAATTGCTGCAAGTTCAACCGTGGTGGTATCCAATTGACGTTGGATCAAACGCAGAAGCCGTGAGACATCGCCATCGCCTTCAGATAAAGGGGTCGTTGTTGCTCCGTCTTTTCGGGATTCTTGAGGAACAATCGTTGCATCCTTTTGACTGTTGTTCATCATCTTGAAGTGATCGATCGGAGCCCCACGGTGGGCGCCAAATTGTAGATGACAAAAATCTTTACAATTAATCATTCTTCGAGTTTGGGCTCCGGTGATCTACAAGACAAAACAAAAACACATGAAGCCGAAGGACCGTCGGGGGGTGACGATCGAAGAACTCCGACGCTCAAGTCAGAATCGGATCAATAAAGGTAAAAGCGAACAAAATGATAGAATTATAAGAGTTATTCAGTAATTCGAAGAGGGTCGAGCTTCATTATTTCGGATCCTTATGTGTACGTTGCTTGTGGAGTTGTATGATAAACGCATTTAATTATAATGGAGTAGTGAGTGTCGTGCGTGTAATCAATGATTCCTCTATTATCATTTATGAGGAGCATATATATACTGGTGAGCTCCTAACTTAATCCCGATATTTTAGGGATCTTCTTTTATCCCTTTTAGGGTTTTTGACGGGGTCAAGACTTATCACCAACGGATATTTTGACCGAGTCTTCCCTTTGAGTTTGCTCTATCATGGACTCTTGTTTTCAGACCTCCGGCCTTTGAGGCCTCACGCTTCGATCTCAAGGTTTAGATCTTGTGGGTTGACTTAGAGAAGCGGGCCTTGAAGGGTTCAATCGCCAGACGTTGATCTAATTTAGTTCTTTAGACCTTTAAATAAACGTGGGCCTAATTTCTGGGCCTTTGTAGAAACATTACCTCTACAATACTCATGAACTTTTAACTAAATTCTGGATTTTAAGGGATCTTTTCTATCCCTTTTAGGGTTTTTGACGGGGTCATGACTATCTTCAATGGATACTTTAACCCAGTCTTCTCCTTGAGTCTGTTCGATCGTGGACTTTCACTTTTAGACCTCTGGATTTCGAGGAGTAAGATATTAACCTCGAGGCATGGACCTCGAGAGGTGGACTTCGAGGTGTGGACCTCGAGACATTTTATCATGAGGCGTCAATCTTATTTGGTTCTTTAAACCTTCGAAAGGCCATGGGCCTAGTCTTTGAGCCTATGCAGAAAGAGGGCCTCTACAATAATAATATGTAATAATAATATAATATATTATAAAAAAAGGTCTAGCGAGGCTCTGCCTAGGCCTCGCCTAGACAACTTAAATAAATTGTTACATATCATTATATGTAACTTTATGAACCCACTTGTAAAGAAACAGAATAGCATGATCTCGATGATTGATATGCAAGTTTAGAACTTCACAAATTTACAAAAAAAAAAAAAATCAAATGAGAAGTGGTAAATATATATATTAAAAAATTACAAATGAGAAGTGGTAAATATCAAGGACATTGTCTTTAAAGATTTGAACTCAGTAAAAGGATGTGGATCTATAATTTTTAATAATTATTAGGGTAAATTACTATTAACATAACTACATAATTATTAGGGTAATTTACACTTTTAAAGTTCACAAAGTAGTGCCCGCTTTTTAAAAAAAAACTGCAAATCTAACATTTGATCAATTTTACTGCATGAAAATCGTATATAATTGATTGTATTTTAATATTTCTATTTTTTCAGACACGTAAAAATCATTCAATCAAGAAATCTTAAAATGTAACCAATTACATGAGATTTTCAAGCCGTAAAATTGATCAAATGTCAGATTTGTAATTTTTTTGAAAAATTAGACATTGTTTTATTAATTTTGAAAAAACTAGCTATTTTTAAAGTACCTAAAATATAGATATTAAAGTGTAATTTGTCTGGATTATTATTGACTTGCTTATTGATAAATTTTAAAAATGATTAACAAATTTAATTAAAAATTAATACAGAGCTGTTGGTGATTTTATGAAAATAAATTAATATATATTCCAATCTATAGTATTAATGATAATTTACAATCTATTGATTTATAGAATAGTATCTATTAGTATAAATAATATCTATACTATATATACACATTGATTTGCAATCTACTTTCACGAAAAAATCGTACATAAATAATATCATTAATATGTATATTAAAATTAATATTAAGATTAAGATATATGTATTGATAGAGAGAGAACGTACATTCCATTATTTGTATAATATAATTAATTAATTAATTTTATATATAGTGTTTATTACTTAATTGCATAGTTATTTATAATTCTATACTATTATTAGTTTTAAAAAAATTATATACTATTATTTGAAAATTAATTTCTATTTGTAATGACTATCTTACTTTTAGGTACAACTATACATAGATTCTTGTTTCACATATATTCAAAAATTTAAGAATTTTAAACTGATATATATATATAACACCCCGAAAATTAAATTTATTTAAGTGCTTTATGTAAATAGTAAATATTGAAAATTTATTTCTGTGATAAAAAAAATGTCAAGATAATCATTTTGATACCAAAATTCCTGTAAGGGATTTCATTATATTATTAAACAAATCGATGAAACCGAACTTATTAGATGTGAAGACCAACATTATAAATTGATTCACGTTATTCTTATTCATTTAAAATTAATTAATTAATTAAATGAATTACTCTTCCTCATTGCCATCAAGCCACCAACCTAATCCATATCCGCCTAAGCACTTATTAGCCTTGCACGTATTCAGATTGGTGAATATGTATATCTATTAACTTTATCCTTGGTTTGATAAATACGAAAACAAAAGTTTCAGTTCTTCATTTTGGGAACCACCGCAGACAACAACCAACTTCCTCTCTATTTTTCTATCATTAAATCATAGCCAAAAATCACCAAGTTTATGCTATAATCTTCCTCTCATCCATTAAGATCGCAGTGACACAAGATTTCACTAGAATAGATGACCGGAAAGTTAAGAACGACAGCAAGAAATAGTTGAGACCGACTACCCTGCCACCATGTGCCGTAACCAACTTGCAGTGCGATTTCCAGATGATCCAACCGTCCAATTCGCCACATCTTTATATCGTTCAAACCTACTTATGCATACAAGGTCTTGGATTGCCGATTAGACAATGTTTGGTTTATCAAAATCCCTACAGAAGTTGATGCATGACTGTTGTCAAATGCGAAAGTTCACAGCTGCTGCTACTTTGACTCTGAGTCTTCGACCTTATCGGTGATCAAAAGTTATCATGTCATAGATGTGAGTTGTTATTGCTGATGCGGCTTGGACAACCCGTTTTTAGCCCTTCAAAGATTCTAGGTCTATCAAGTTATGCACGATCGGGAAGAGGCTACGGATGCGATTTCTATGATCAATATACAATAAATATGAAGCTTCTCTAGGAGTTAAGGAGGGAGTATTTAATTGTGACTTTGCTATTTTTTTAAAAGCAAGTTAAAGTCTTAAATGATCGATTTTAAATTTTAGAATGTTGACTTGAATTCTCAGGTTAAAACTCGCTTTTGAGGATTTTGATTAAGCTGATCAATTGGTGGAGTTATATTAAAGCTAAAATGCAGCTCGTTTCTTTTGAAAAGAATATTGTCATATATTTATTTATTATATTTTATTTTATATTATTAAGAAAAATTAGTTAAAATATTATAGATAAACAAAGTGCGCGCATGTCGAGCTCGTGCTCTTTATCAAAGCCAGTAGAAAATGGTGAAGAAGGTGTGATGCTCTACCTCTCAAGTTGATATTTATTTATTTCTCAGCCAAGGAGTGAATGTTGTGGACAGCGGAAGTAATACACATGTTAACATTATATATATATATATATATATAAAATTCATGGTTGAAAGATTAGGAAAATAAAGAGGATGACAATTTTGGGGATGAAATACAGATATTTTTTTTCAAAGTTTTAATTAGATTGAGTATGAGAGTGATGAATAGAAGTCTTAATATTAATAAGGCCAAATTATGAAGATTCATCAAAAGACTAAGCAAAGCTCTCCGTGTATGAATGCTCACTCTGATAGAAATTGTTGGTCCCGGGGCGAGTCAGATTTAGTTTAGGGGGGTGAATAAACTGATTTCAAAACTGAAATACGAATGTAGAATATTCAGGGCCCATTTTGACTCGCGGGGTTATCTGTGCTTTGTGGAGATCAGTTGAGATGATCTGCTAGCTTGAAGTGCTGTGTGTGCTTGGGGTGTGCAGTTTAAAACATGCAACTGAACTGAAAAGTAAACCAGAGCACACAGGCAATTTATAGAGGTTTGAAGCTCAACTTTTATGTCCTCTCTTCCTTCCGCAGAAGGGCAATTCACTAAGCAAGTGTAAAGTTCCTTTATTACAGTTACATGGTGAAGACAAGTGCTGAACCTGGCGAACGGCAACTTTATGAGTCACGGTCTCCTTTTCAGTTGGTGTTGTCCCGGAAACAGTGATCTAATGAACACAGCCTCCTTAGCCGGTAGGTCGACAGCTCACACTTGTGATCCCCAACTGCTCACTGGAGAGATAAGGTGCTATTGCCCATCTTTACATGATTTTAGATCTCGCTCGATCTTCAAGAATACAGTCTTGAAACTGGTATCAACTGACATGCTCCTTTGCACGTCTGCGTCTGAGCTGGGTAGTTGATCTCTGAAACACTTGAACTGAGAGAGTTGCTCTGGCTCGAATTCCTCAACAGCTATCTTGATGAGCGATTTGGCTCCTTCTCTTTAGTTGGACTTTTGATTCTTCTGAGTTTTGAGCGTGAGGCTTTAGTGCTTTGACGAACATCTTCGCGGAAAGTCTTAACTGAAGTTCTCTCCAAAATTGTCAAAAGTCAACAGTCACCTTCTGGGTAGCTCAGCTTTTATAGATAAGTGGCTGATGACCGTTGATGATCACTGTGTGATCATAAATGATAAAGCTGTTGAGAGGCTTTCATTTAAAAGGGCCGTTTAGTTGCCTTTGCTCTTCTGACGAGCTTTTGTTTCAAGATCTCAGTTGCATTAACTTCAAGATCTTCTTTGGCTTATCTGAAATTTGAATTTCAGTTACGGCTTCTATCTTGATCTTCAGTTCTGAGCTTTGTCTGGTAGTTGGAATCTTCAGTTCCTCATCTGTCAGTTCTCCGATTCTCTTGGCCGTTTGGAAAGCTTCAGTTGAGATCATCTTCAGCTGGCAGTTCTGGGCTTAAGCTTCTCACATTCTGAGCTCCAGTTTGTTTGCTTTAACTGGTAGGTTGAACTAGTGTTCTTTAGCTGGCATTATGGACTTGTGTCCCTTCGGCTTGAACTTTATTGAACTGGTATTCAGTTCGGTTGCTAGCGCTTTATCAGTTGGACTTCAAAACTGATGCGTCTTCAGCTGGTATCCTTCGAATTGGTACTTCATGAACTGGAACTTCGTTCTTCACCTGGTATCCTTTGAGCTGGTATTTTCCTTCAGCTTGTACCTTGGTCTTCTCTTCAGCTGGAACTTCCTGAGCTGGTATTTCTTTCAGCTCAGATCATGGATCGGTACACTTCTTCAGCTAGTATTTTCTTTAGCTGGAATCATCATTTCTTCGGCTGGCAGTACTCTTCAGTTGGTATCATCTTGAACTGGCATGTTCATCAGTTCAAATTGATGTGCTCTTCAACTGGAACTGGCATGTCCTTCAATTCTTTTCTTCAGCTGGGACCTTTCTTTGACTGGAACATTTCTTCAACCAGTATTGGACTAGAACTGGTATGCTCTTCAGTTCTCTTCAGCTGGAACATCTCTGCAGGTGGTATCGGACTAGAACTGGTATGTTCATCAGTTCTCTTCAGCTGCAACATCTCTTCAGCTGGGAATAGACTAGAACTGGTATATCCTTCAGTTCTCTTCAGTTGGAACATCTCTTCAGCTGGTATTGGCACTTCTGAGCTGGTGCCTTGAACTGGTATTTTTCTTCAGTTCATCACTGTAGACTGGTGTCATTTGTCACTTCTCTTCATGGTACCTGCAACTTCCAATTTGCTTTGCTAACTGTTCTAGCAAGCTACAGTTTTCTTTTTCATAGCCCTTTTGTGGCTGGATTTTTTCTTTTTCTCTCTATTCTTTTCTCTCTCCTTTCTTTACTCAGCTCTTGGCTGGTTTCTTTCTTTTCTCCTTTCTTTTCTCTCCTTTTCTTTTCTCTCTTTTCTTTTTCTCTCATGGATTGATCATTTCTTTTGGCTTTGATAGCATGATTTTTTTATATGATCATCATTAGTTTTCTGCTTAATTTCTTCTCAGTTCCTCAAGGCTCTTTGCGTATTTTGACATATTTTGACATCTTATCAAAACCCTTGTCAGAAAAACCTTAATAGTTTTTCCTAACAGAAATGATTTGACAAATGAGGTTAAGACAACACGAAAATATTTTAGACGGAAATAGTATGAAAGTGATATTCTAGAGATGACAAACAACAAATTAGCATAAATTTCTTAATCACAATCATTTGTCAACAAATAGTAAAAATGGACAAAGTATTTAATTACTCTCATCTACTTAACTAAATCAAATGACATGCTTAACTACTAACGTATATATATTATTATGCGTTTAAAACTTTTCATGCATCGCATAGGATGGTGCACTAGTTAATAGAAAATTCAATTATAAATAATTATAATTGAAATAATTAACTATAATAATAACAAATTAATTATATATATTATAATTATGTAATAATAATGAACCCTTAATTAAAATATATTAACTAAAAATTAAAAATTAAAACTTGATTGAAAAAATAAGGTAGTTCTTGTGGATGATAAATTCGCAATCAATGTCGTATCGGAATTTGAGTAGTGAGGATCTGTTAAGATAAACACAAAATAGACATGAAATTCATAGGATCGTCAGGGGGTTGACAATTGAACGGACTTTGATACTCAAGAAAAAATTACTCGATTTTTGGAAACATCATTTCGTTTGATGTAACATATGACACTAACAAGTTTATCTTTAACTGTGATAAAATTTATTCAAATAATTTTCCTTGAATATAACCCTTACTATTTAATTCTTATGGATTTCTTAAACAAGCACAAGGTTGTTTTTACCATGTTGTATGTATTATGGTTGTGTTTCAAATAATAAATTAAAACTTCTAACAATATAAATGAATAGAAGCCATTTCATTCATATCATGTTGTACTATTATATTTTTAATTTAATATGCAACAACATCACATCGATGCTTTAATGTAACTTCAAAAAAGAAATTCTTCAAATTCTCGTTACCCACAATCATAAATTTTATGCGCTAAACAAACTTTTATAATAATGTGCTTTAATAAAAACATTTCAATACTATAATTACGTACATTTAGGATTAAAAAAAACACAAACACATGACATGGCCACAATCTTTGAGAAAATCATATCAAAATTAGTCGAAATTTATCAGCGCAAAATATCTTAAATATTAATGTAAGTTCGGTTGATGATTTTTTTTTTATTTGTGAGTTATAACGTTAACCTTTTCAGCTTGATTTTTCCGGACCTGCGTCATTTATAAACCAATTGAAATTAATATATACATTTTAAACTTCTTGCATTACCTAATCACATTAATTTATACATCAATTCAGGTACAAAATGATCTTTGCGCCATTCACCGGGAAGGATATTCACGGTAAACTTGTTACATTTGGCACTGACCAAGTTCAAGAATTGTATGGGATAAGGTCCAAGATTAATAATAACTGATCAAGACCCGACATTGACAATTGTTGTTCAACGTTCGCTTGTTGGTATATGTCATCGTATTTGCATGTGGCATATAATGGCATATAATGCTAAAAGTTCCTGAGAAGGTCCCTGCAAATCTTAGAAAGAATGAATTGTTCTCTAAAAAAATCAATGGCTTAATTTGGCCGAATTTTGTTGAGCCACCGAAGATTGAGCGACAGTGGAAATATATTATGATTGAGTTTAGGTTGACAAACTAAGTTGACTCACCACGTATATGAATTTTAGATTCCTACCTATTTTAGGATTTTTCTATAGGTGGGTTGTGTAGAGTTATATTTACACCCGAGGGTGTGAACATATTCTACATCGGGTATTTAAATAAAAATTCAAATCTTTTGGCATTTTTTATGCAGTCTGAGAGTGTTATACACTCTCTAAGACATTCAAGTGAATGTTTGAATAGTGCAAACAAGTCACGTGCACATCAATTGAGCACACTCCAATTATTTGAAAAACATGATGTCGGTGTACACAACCGAGATATTCTTGAAAGTGCAAAAAGAGATTGAAAATTCTTGTTATGTTTGTGTTGTTGATAAAATACACAATGAAGAATCATTTCAGGAATAGTGTCTATTACATTAAAGATTTGAAGTTAGAAGCTATTCCCGATATATATGTTGTTAGCCGTCGGATAAATAGTGCAAAGTTGCACCCAATGTATGCTACATACAGAGTTTTTGAGAAGTAACTAGTTGTAAATAATGTGAACAAGTTGGTCATGAACCAGTTGATTTCTAAGTTCTATCGTGGTGTTGAGTTTGTCGATGAGTAAACTGAAAAAATGTCTGTTTTTTTTTGCATGGTATGACGCAACTGCTACAGAGTTTGTCATATGTTGAAGATGATTCTCATCCATTGCTAATAAGAAGCTTTTTGATCAATTTTATAGTTCCTCCATACAAAATGAAGTTCATGTTCTTCCAACTAACCAAGTCAAAACTAAAGGTTGTGGAAGTCGACTTAAAGATTATGATTCTAGGGATAAATCTATAATTAAGTTCGATTTCATAATTTTTACAACAATTTACCGCTGTAATTGTCAATTCCCCTTTTTTCTTTTTAGATTATTTAATTATTTCATATTTTCATTAGTATTTAGATTTAATTAAATTTTTGGATGTCAACTGATTATGAAACTTACATTTTCTTAAGTTTTAACTCAACTTCCGATTCAACAATTCCTTAAGTTTTCAGTAGTAATCTACTGTTTTATAAATTCCTTAATTATGATAGAATTGTAGGGTAAGAAAACTTTCTTTTCTATAGTTCTAATAGCCACAATAACAAGATTTTCAATATTATAAGGTTCAATTATAAGTATTAACTATAATTGAATAAGAACTCTTGATTTTCATATTTTATCAAAGCAATTAAAGTCCGACCACCTCATAGTGTGCATTTACTTTCTCGTAATCTCAAAATTAATCGCCTTCATTGCCTAATTTAACTCCCAAATCTGCATTCTTTAAATTATGTGTCACTATAAAGTAGTCTCATTTTACATTTCTTACATTTGTAGACGGTAAATGACATATTACTCATACTTTATTTTTCCTAATTTCTTTGTTTGTGATATTGGTTGTGTCTTTCAGTTCGCATTTCAAAACAATAGCTCAACTATTTTGTTTCATCAAGGATCAACAACCAGTTAAGAACTTTATAACTTTGTACTAGTGTTTGGTTCAATATATATATTATAAAGTATTTAAAAAAATGAAGTCTACAATTATGAACATATCTCTCTATCTATTAACTCTATTAAGTTCAAATTGGCTCACACAAAATCTATTTCTTTTCATGTTGATTTTGCTTCATGATCATAATAGACAACTTAATGGTGTCCAAATGTTGGTTTAGACTTTGAATGTGAAGAGTGCTATAGGAAAACGTGTACTAAGTGCCACGTGGAAGATCATCCGCGATTTCTTTGAAACAAGTGTCGCCAGCTAAAAGATGACCACAATGCTTCTTCATTCAACAAATGGCTTCTGGCAACAGAACATGCGGATATTTGTCCGGGTGCGATCATATTGTATCCTGGGTGCGGTAGACATATTTGATGTGTATGTTTGATGTTTTTTAATGACTTATGATCGCGAGCATTATTTAATCTCCGAACATGAAAACTTATACTAATCCTCATATCAATGTTTGCGCACAAATTAAATATTTTTTTCCTACACTGTTTCTAAGTCCATAACACAGTACCTGTCTTTGAGTTTTGTATATTGTTATACATAGACACAACTTACATAATGTAGTTTGTTCAACATTTTTCTTACCGAGTATATCATTTATGTGTAAATATATATAATATAATTTTCTATACACACATAATATTTATTTTATTTGTATATATATAGTTTTCAAATGAGGATAAACACAAAGAGAACATCAAATTAATTAATAATAATGAATCTATAATTACAAAACAATTAATAATTATGTCAAAACACTTTTATATTTAACATTATCTTTATCTTTATGTATATGTATATAAAAAAACAATGATCCTCAAAATAGAAATCATTATATTTTTCCGCCTAAAAGACCCTTACTACATATATTAACTTCATTTTAATTCATTTTTTTCTTTTTAATTGCTTGAGTTCCTAAATCAGTTTAATTCATAGTATTTAATTTATTAATTATTATATTGTTATAAATCCTAAATATCTGTTATTTTTATAACTTCATTTGATTAATTGAAATATGTGTACCTTAAATATATTCATTCATTTCTTTTAGTTTTCAGTTTTTTAAATCTTACCTTAACTTTTTTTTATTTTTAGAAAAAAATTACCTTTTTTAGCAACCACCTCAATTATGGATGAATTGTATATATATGATCAGGAACCTTATTTTCCTTTAGTTTTAAGTCAATTTAATTTCAATTTTTTAATCTTTGATTACCTTCTTTTTTGTAATAACCGCTCATAATTACTTAGTTATTATTCATTTCCTCCATTTTATTTAATGATTATGATTCTAAAAATAAACTCTCAATTAAATTCGATTTTAATAAATTTTACATCAATTTACCATCGCAATTGTCAATTCCCTTTTTTCTTTTCAAATTATTTAATTAATTATTTTTTTATTATGCGTTAAAATTTAATTTTTTGGATGTCGACTGGTCATGAAACTTAATTTTTCATAAGTTTTAATTCAACGTCCAATTAAATGTCCTTTTACTTTCAATTTTTTAATATTAAC
This sequence comes from Perilla frutescens, assembly GCA_026008535.1. NCBI lineage: Eukaryota > Viridiplantae > Streptophyta > Magnoliopsida > Lamiales > Lamiaceae > Perilla > Perilla frutescens. Next base: position 23,828,424 of record BRKX01000002.1, read on the forward strand.
CATTCGTTTTAATAACTCCCCAATTATGATAAAATTTTGGCATAAGAAAACTTTCTTTTCTATAGTTATAATTGTCACAATAACAACATTTTCAATATTATAGGTGTCAATTATAAGCATTGACTACAACCGCATAAGAACAAATCATTTAATTAACATCCAACCACCTTCTAGTGTGCATTTATTTCCCGTAATCTCAAAATTAATCACCTTTATTATGCCAAATTCAACACCTAAGTTTCCATTCTTTAAATTATGTGTCACTATTAAGTAGTCTCATTTTACATTTCTTACATTTGTAAATGATAAATGACACATTGCTTAATACTTTATTTTTCTAATTTCTTTGTTTGTGATATTAGTTGTGTCTTTCAGTTCACATTTCAAAACTATGGTTCAACTATTTTGTTTCATCAAGGATCAACAACCAGTTAAGAAATTTATAACTTTGCAGTTGTGTTTGGTTCGAGATATATATATATATATATATATATATATTATAAAGGACTTTAAAATAAAAATAAAAATGAAGTCTACAATTATGAATATATCCGTCTATCTATTGACTCTATTAAGTTCAAATATGGCTCACACACAATCTATTGCTTTCCATGTTGATTTTGGTTCATGATCACAATAGACAACTTAATAGTGTTCACTGTTGGTTTAGACTTTGAATGTGAAGTGTGCTATATGAAAACATGTACTAAGTGCCACGTAGAAGATCATCTGCGATTCCTTTGCGACAAGTATAGCCAGTTGAAAGATGACCATAATGCTTTTTCACTCACCAAATGGCTCTTGAAAACCAAATATGTGAATGTCTGCCCGGGTGCAATCATACGGTGTGCTGGTATGGGAGACATATTTGATGTGTATGCTTGATGTCATTTTTTAGTGACTCGTGATCGCGAGGATTATTTAATCTCCGAACATAAAGACATACTAATCCTCATATCAATGTTTATGCACAAATTAAATTCATTTTCATATATTATTTCTAAGTCCGTAACACACCACCTGACTTTGAGTTTCGTATATAATTATACATAAACACAACCTACATATGCTAGTTTTGTTTAACATTTTTCTTACCGAGTATATTTTTTATGCATAAATATATATAATATGATTTTACATACACACACATTATTTAAAATGAGGACAAACACAAATATAACATCATAATAATTAATAATAATGCATCAATAATTACAAAACTTTTAATAATTATGTCTAAATACTTTTATATTTAACAATATCTTTATCTTATGTATATAAAAGAACAATGGTCCTCAAAAATATTTTCCCATCTAAAAGACCCTTGCTATATATAGTAACTTCATTTTAATTCATTTTTTTTTAATTGTTGAGATCCTAAATCAGTTTAATTCATAGTATTTAATTAATTAATTATTATATTGCTAAAATCCTAAATATTCATTCAATTTATGTAAATTCATTTGATTCATTGAAATATGTGTGTAAGTTAAATCTATTCATTCATTTATGTGAGTTTTCTATTTTTTAAATCTTACCTTACCCTTTTTTATTTTTAGAAAAAAACTAAATTACCTTTTTTAATAACCACCTCAATTATGGATGAATTGTGTATGTGTGTGTATATATACATGTGTGTGTGTGTGTGTGTGTGGATTGGATCAAAAATACACATTTTTCTAGTGTAGGAACTAGGAACCCATCTTATATCGTCCACCTAGATGATCTAATGGCTGAGATTAAATGTCAAAGTCAAGGCAAAAAAAAAGAAGGCGGAGGTATAGTTGTCCAATCCCCATAAAAAAAGCTGATGTCATCACTTTTTAAAAAAAATCTTAAAAACTTTGAACGACCATAACTCACTCGTTCCAAATCAAATTAACGCAAATAATATATCAAATTAAAGATCTTTTCATGCTCTTTAATTCAAGATCAGTCATGGATATATTTGTTCAAATAAATATAGACGAAAAATATAAAATATACATTTTTACTCGTGTCCAACGTAAAAATACTTTCGTTAGCTTTTAAATAATGGTTCGTCAGCATTATGATAAGTTGATAACGTATGCAAACGAAACATTTGTTATATGCTAACATATTGCATTCATTGTGCTAATGAATGATTATCATAATGTTAACGTAGTACGTATACTTATATTATTATTATGATTTATTACATTTCAATTATGACTTATAATTATATTTTATGATTTAATTTTTATGTTTTAGTTACTAATTGAATATTATATATTATTTATTCCATCAAATTAGAATATATTAGTTAGAGTTTTCTTCATCCATTTATAGTTTATAACTTATGCTAACGATGAATTGGCATATGCTAACATAGTTTATTCGCAATGCTGATAAAATAATATCATTATGCTAATGTTTTATATTTATATTATTATTATGATTTATTCCATCCAATTGGGATTTATAATTAATTTTTAAAATTTAATTCTATTTTAGATCATTGAAGTTTTTATTATATCTGAATTATGATTTATTTCATCATATTAGAATTTATAATTACACTTTAGAATTTAATTTTTCATTAACAATATGTGAAAAATTTTCATTAGCATAAAAATAACGCTTCGGTAGTATGATGATAATACTTCGTTAGCATGACGATATGTTATCAAATATCCTCCGTGATTTTTATAAGAATTACCAAATTACATTAATACCCCCGTGCGATTTTTTTTTCAAATATTACAAAATTGCCACCACTTCTTTTAATCAAATCTGGACCATAGATCTTTATTGATTGTTTGGTGTGAGATGGGTTCTTGGTTCCTACACTAGGTATGGTTTGCATTGTAACCCTCCCCTATATATATATATGTGTGTGTGTGTGTGTGTGTGTGTGTGTGTGTGTGTGACCAGAAACCTTGTTTTTCTTTATTTTTAACTCAATTTAATTTCAAATTTTTAATCTTCAATTACCTTTTTTTGTAATAACCGCTCATAATTATTTAGTTATTATACATTTCCTCTAATTTTATTTAATGATTATGATTCTAAGAATAAAGTTATAATTAAGTTCGATATCATAGGTGTTATAAGCATTGACTACAACCGCATAAGAACTCTTGAGTTTCATATTTTATCATAGCAATTAATTAACGTTCAACCACCTTCTAATGTGCATTTATTTTTTCGTAATCTCAAAATTAATCACCTTTATTATGCAAAATTGAACGCCTAAATATCATTTTTTTTAAATTATGTGTCACTGTCAAATAGTCTCATTTTACATTTCTCATATCTGTAGTCGGTAAATGACACATTGCTCGATACTTTATTTTTCTAATTTCTTTGTTTGTGATATTGGTTATGTCTTTCAATTCGCATTTCAAAACTATGGCTCAACTATTTTGTTTCATCAAGCATCGACAACCATGTTGATTTTGCTTCATGATCATAAGAGACAACTTACCGGTGTCCAATATATGTTAGTTTAGACTTTGAATGTGAAATGTGTTGTATGAAAATGTGTACTAAGTGTCACGTGGAAAATCATCATTGATTCTTTTGCGACAAGTATCACCAGTTGAAAGATGATACCAATACTTTTTCACTCACCAACTGGCTCCTGGCAATAGAATACGTGAATGTCTGATTGGGTGAAATCATATCGTGTACTGGCACGGGAGACATATTTGATGTGTATGCTTGATGTGATTTTTTAATGCCCTGTGATCGCGATGATCATTTAATCTCCAAGCATGAAGACTTATACTAATCCTCATATCAATTTTTACGCACTAATTAAATGTCCTTTCATATATTGTTTTTAAGTCCGTAACACACCACCTGACTTTGAGTTTCGTATATCGTTATACATAAACACAACCTACATACTGTAGTTTTGTTCAACACTTTTCTTACCGCATATATCTTTTATACATAAAATATATATAATATGATTTTATATACACACATACAATTTATTTTATTATATTATATATAGTTTTCAAATAAAGACAAACAATATCAAATTAATTAATAATAATGCATCAATAATTAAGTTTTTTTAATAATTATGTAAAAATACTTTTATATTTAACAATATATTTATCTTTATATATATAAAAGAACAATAGTCCTAAAATATAAATCATTATATTTTCCCGCCTAAAAGACCCTGTTAGTGCCACCGTCATGCACTAAGTATTTGTGTTCTTAAATTGGCGAGATATGTTCGACAATGTGTGCCTGGGTATGTCCCACGAAGTTTTATTTTCCGCTGTGCAAGAAAAGAAAGAACAGTTGGTGAACTGTTCCCGATTATATCCCAGACAGAACCAAGGACACTCTATTTATGGCAGTTTCCTTGTTGGAAAGATCTTGCGCCGAACCAGTTTGGAAGGTCAAGATATATTCGTTTTACTGTCTTATGGTGTAGATCCAATGCTGAATTAACCCTACTACACTTGGAGAGTATCTACACACGTTTGGAAGGCCACGAACCTCAATCTTCTTACCATGTTGGCGGCGGATGGAGATCGACGCCTATATGAAGACCGAATTGAAGAGCAATCGGTACCACTCATATTTTGTTTAGATTCTAGTGTTAGAATCAGTTTGTGTTCATTTGTAACTAGTAGTTGTTCATTAATACGTTCAACGTGATAGACTAGTTTTGAGTATTTTCGAGTGAAACACGTGAGGGGATTTTTTTCTCTTGTTTTGTACGCAATCTCGGGAGAGATTGTAAGTTGAAGTCGTGGGTAGCTAGAGGGAGTCTAGTGTCACGGTTGTAAGGGGATCTTACAGCTTTGGCTAGCAAAAGAGTTCGTGGAGAAGAACAGGCGACATAAGGAGGGAGTCCTGCATGTGTAAGAACCTTAATACACTACACGAAGAAGTAACAGTCAAATCTTCAAGTTTGGGCGTAGTCCCCCCAGAGTAGGTTGGTTAACCGAACTGGGTTATCAATCTCATGCGTATTTTACTGCTTTATATTTTATGTTCTTACATCTGTCCCACGCATATCGTAGAATAGTTTACAAGCAGTATTGATTTAACACGTTAAGAGCACAGATTACAATTGGTACCAGAGCAGGTCACCTTTCTTAAGGTGTGATCGTGGATTTTTAATCCATGTATTTTGTGTTGTTTTGCCGAGATGGACACAACGAAAGAAAGAGCCTCGACGGTGCGACCTCCGCTCCTGGATGGCAACAATTATGCCTATTGGAAAGCTATAATGAAGGCTTTCATACGTTCGATTGATGAACGAACCTGGAAGATAGTGACTGAAGGCTGGAAGCTTCCCACCAAGAAGGATGAAAAAGGCAAAGTGGTGCTGAAGCCGGAAGAAGAATGGAAGGATGCCGACTTCCATGTCATGGGGCTAATTGCTAAAGCTATGAATGCTATCTTCTCAGTTGTTGACATGAATGTCTTCAAGCTCATATCCACATATGACAAAGCCAAGGATGCGTGGGATATCTTGCAGACCATGTTTGAAGGAACTAGCAGTGTTCGTGCCTCTTGAATGCAACTGCTTACCACCAGATTTGAGAACCTTCGCATGGATGAAGGTGAAAAACTTGCTGATTTCAACGCCAAGATTTACGACATTGCTAATGAAAGCTTTGTGCTTGGAGATGCGATCTCTGAAGAGAAACTTGTGCAAAAGGTTTTGCGATCTCTGCCTAGAAGATTCTCTTATAAACTCACGGCCATTGAAGAGGCCAAGGGCGTGAGCAAGATGAAGTTATAGGAGCTGATGGGGTCCTTGCGAACCTTTGAAATAGGGCTGGCAGATGAAGAAACAATGCAGAAGAAAATCATAGCTTTTCAGGCAGGTTCCAGTCTTGATATGCCAAGTAATGTTCCTGATAGTTTTGACCTTGCAGAATCAATCGCTTTACTATCACAGAAATCATCTCAAAATTATTTGAGAAATCATCTCAAAATTATTCTGCCAAGAACAGATTTTCTAAACCTGGAAAAATAAAGGATGATGATTCCTATGAAGAGAAACTTAAAGAAGAAAAGTGTCGAGAATGTGGTGGTTATGGTCACTATCAAGTCAAGTGTGCTAACACTCTCAAAAGGAAGAAAAAGTCATATTGTTCTACCTTCAGTGAAAGTGATGATCCTGATGATGGTAAAAATGATGAAGAAGGTGTAAGCAATCATATTGCTTTCATGACACACTCTGTCAAAAGTATGTGCCTATATCTGTTCCTCACAATATGGTCGAGAAAATTTCAAAATGCAGCGATAATGAAGAAGATGAAGAATTCTCTATGGAATCAACTATGGAGGCGTATAAGAAGTTGCATTCTAGTTGGATCATGGTGGTTAAGGTCAATGAAGATCTGTTAAAAGAGAATTCCAATCTCTTGAAAGAAAGAGGTAATCTCTCTACTCACCTTAATGAGGTGCAGAATGAATTGTTGCAGTCTAGAAATAGTACTCAAGCACAGAATGGTGAACTCCAACATCTAAAGAAGCTTGTAAAAATGATGAACTCCGGATCATCTCAACTAGATAAAATTCTCTCCAAAGGAAAGAGTCTTCAAGATCATTCTGGGCTCGGATACAATGGCGCTTATACTTATGACGTATTCTGTCAAGGACAGTCATCTGGAACAAAAGATTCAACAGTTCCAGAGTTGAGAGCTGAGCCAAAGAACAAGCAGCAGCGAAGGAAGTCTCCTCAAAAGACACGTGTTGTGTGTCATTACTGTGAGAAACCTGGTCACATTCGACCACATTGCAGAAACTTGATCAATGACCTCCGAAGGATCAAAAGAAGGGGTTTTGCAGAATCTGATCAGTTTCCCAAAAGAAATGTCCGAAACAGATCTAGGAACAATCAAAAATTATGTGGTTCACACTGCACTCAATATTCATACAAAAAGTAGCTGGTACTTTGACAGCGGATGCTTTTGGCATATGATCGGAGATGCTAGCATGCTCAGCAACATTCAAAAAGATTGCTCATATCAATCTGTTACCTTTGGAGATGGTGTTAAAGGTAAAGTGCTTGGTCGTGGATGCCTAAATGTGCATGGGATGCCCAACCTAGAGGACGTGCTGCTTGTAGAAGGACTGGAAGCTAATTTAATTAGCATTAGTCAGTTGTGTGACCAAGGTCTCTTGGTGCATTTCACTCAAGACAAATGCCTTGTCAAGAACAAAGAAAGTGTTCTTCTAATGGATGGGGACAGATCGAGGGATAACTGTTATCTTCTTAATGTGAAGGGGACTTGCTTCAGATCTCAGATTGGTGAAGCAGATTTATGGCATGAAAAGCTTGGCCATATCAGTTTTCGAAACGTTCAAAGACTCATGAAAGCTAAAGCTGTGATTGGTGTTCCAAAATTGAGTATTGTTGAGAAGAAAAATCGGACGCTTCAAGAAATGAGCCGAGTCATGATGAAGGCGAAATCTGTCCCTGACAACCTCTGGGCTGAAGCGATGAATACAACCTGTCATGTTATTAATCAGGTGTACTTCAGCCCCAAGACGAGAGTTACTCCCTACGAGTTGTGGAAAGGGAAAAATCCCAACTTAAAGTACTTTCATATCTTTAGGAGTACTTGTTACATGTTGCGAGACCGAGAACAGCTTGGCAAGTTTGATGCCAAAGGAGATAAATGACTGTTTCTTAGGTACTCGAGGAATAGTCGGGCTTATCATGTTTTCAACAAAGGGACTGAGACTGTGTTGGAGTCCATTAATATTGTTGTTGATGATCTGGAAGAATCTGCTGCCCAGATTGATGAAGAAAGCATTGATGCTACTATCCATGTTCCAACATCTGTTCTAGACAGTTCGGAACACAATATTCCTACAGAAGTAAGAAGTGAGAAACTGGATGTTTACAATCCTTCGAAAGGTGTTCAGAAGAACCACTCTACATCAGATATCATCAGTGATATGAGTGAAGGAGTTCGAACAAGAGGTGTTCGAAAGAACTATCGTGAATTGATAGCCAATGTGTATTACACCTCAACTATGGAGCCCAAGAATGTTAAGGAGGCATTGCAAGATGACCGATGGATTCAGGCCATGCAAGAAGAACTCTTGCAATTTGAAAGAATTGAATGTGTGGATTTTGACGAGACTTTTGCTCCAGTTACTCATCTTGAATCGGTGCGTTTTCTCCTTGCCATGGTTGCTTGGATGAAGTTCAAATTATTCCAAATGGACGTGAAGAGTGCCTTCTTGAATGGGTACTAACCTACTTTTTGGGGCTTCAAATGAAGCAAAACGATGGTGGAATATTTGTGTCTCAAACAAAGTATGCAATGAACTTGATCAGCAAGTTCGGCATGAATAGTTACAGCCCGAAAAGAACACCGATAGGAACATCTTTGAAGATGTCAAAAGATGAAGCTGGTGTGTCAATTGAGCAAACCTTGTACCGGAGTATGATTGACAGTCTGCTCTATCTTACAGTAAGTAGGCCAGACATTTGCTACAGTGTGGGAGTTTGTGCTCGGTACCAATCTGATCCCAAAAAAAGTCATCTGAAATCTGTTAAGAACATAATCAAGTACATAAAGGGTCCTGCTGAGTTGGGACTTTGGTTTTCTTATGATACAAACCCTATTTTGGTGGGGTTTTGTGATGTAGATTGGGCCGGATGTACTGAAGATCGGAAGAGTACCTCAGGTGGATGTTTCTTCCTTGGAAATAATATGGTCTCATGGTTCAGCAAGAAGCAGAATTCGATCTCACTTTCTACTGCCGAGGCAGAATATATTGCTGATGGGAGTTGTTGTACTCAACTCTTGTGGATGAAGCAAATGTTGCTTAACTATGGTGTCCCACAATCTGTTCTTACCATATACTGTGACAATATGGGTGCAATAAATATTTCGAAGAATCCTGTTCAGCACTCTCGAACTAAGCACATAGACATTCATCACCACTTCATCCGGGAGCTTGTTGAAGACGGATCTCTCATGATTGATTATGTTGCAACAGAAGCACAGCTTGCGGACATCTTCACTAAGGCACTTGATAGTACAAGGTTTGAAACACTAAGATCCTCCTTGTGTCTTTGTGTTCTCTAATCTTCTCCTCTGCGAGAAGACTCTCTATACAGTCTTGGTCAGTGATGTATGTATAGAGAGTATAAAATGACCATGGTTAATATGGTCTGTGAAATATTGTGCCAATATCTGTCCTGGACAGTTTTTGCTATGGAGGAACGGTTACTTTTTAACGGCTAGTAGTGCCTTGTTTTTCGCACCTCAATCTATTCCACTTCCCCACACCAACCTGCAGGATGATGTGTGTAGAATAAGTGAGTTAAGGAAATTTACTTTTAGAATTTCCTAATTAAGGTCTTAAACCTTTTTTTTTTCAAAAGAGACAGAATCTTAGCAAAATTTCCAAGTCGTTCTCTCTTTCTGTTGTTTGCTTGATTTTTGCTTGTTCGAACTCTAACGGCGGACAAAGCTATTTCTTCTAAGACCTCTCAAGCCAAGAAACCCAGAATTTCTACAGAAGACTTGCGACGTCAGCTTGTGGAGCTTTCTCAACCAATTGTGTTCTCGTCTTCAATTGCCTCTGTCCCTGCTCTTGTGAAGCCATCTGTCGCTTCCACCGAAGCCCTTGCTTCTGTGCAAACTTCTGTGGTATTTTCTACTATTTCGCTGCCTAGGTCTGTGTCTAAGATAGATCTCACTGTTCAACCCTCTCCTAGGGTTTCTGAAGGGCCATCCTCTCCGCCCATGGTGTCTGCGGAAATCTTGGATACTTCAATTGAGGCTGTTATAGAGAATGTTGGAGGTACTAAAGTCTCCCTGGCCCCTGATGAAGATGATGTCACCGCCTCTGCTGTTGACAAAGAGCTTACCTCTATTAAGGAATTCGTTGCATCTCTTGATGCTGCTGAAACCCTTGTTCAAGATCAAGGTAAAGATGATATTGATATCTCCTTCCTCGATGAGGATTCTCCTGTTCATGAGGATGATTATGTCCCACCTCCAAAGGCTACCTCCTTCAAAACTCACGGGTCCAAACGCAAGTTGAAGTTGAGAGATGTTCCAGTCACTCCTCCGGTGTCTGATGATGAAGATGACACACCTATCACCAATTTGAAATCGAAGGTGTTGGCTAAGGTTGTTGCGAAGAAAGTATCTTCTTCAAAAACCCCCAAATCCAAGAAAGTTGCTACTAAGAAGGGGTCTTCATCAAAACCCCCAAATCGGTTAAGCCCTCTGGGAAAAAGGCTTTGGCTAAGAAGCCTGATGTTGTTCCTGCTCACCGTGTTACACGGAGTGTGTCTGAGCAGAGGATGGGATTGATGCCGGGACGTCGTCGCCCACTGATGAAGCTAGCCAGAGCTCATTCCCCCTCTGAAGAAGAAGTAGAGGATGTCCCTGAGTCTGTCCCAGACAAATCTAATTCTGATTCCAAGGACTTTGATTCTAGTAAGTTCATATCTGCTTTTCATCAATCGCAATTCAAGATTGTTGTTGGTCGCTTGTTAGTTTCCGAGTGTTGCCTGATTAAGTCTGATATAGAGAGAACAGGTGTTGATACCCTGTTGCATGATCTTCGATTGGAAAATCTGCTTATCCTGATCCTCCATTCATTACTGCTGTTGTACATAAATTCTATGCCAACCTATCTAAGCGCATGCGTGATGCCTCGTATGAACATGAATTCTCTGTTTTTGTGTGTGGTTATTAGATTGCCTTCTATCTTGCTGTGATTAATGAGTTTTTGGGACGTGAAAATCTTGTTGCTCCTGCGCCTGTCTTTGATTTGAATGAGGTTGTAACGACCCGTTTATGAAAGATATTTTTTATAATTTATTCAATTATAGTATTTTGATCTTGTTATTATTGTCTTAAATAAAATAATTTATATTTTAGTCATGTCGCCTGCAGAGAAAATTTAAAGATAATATTAAGAATTTATAATGTGAATAAAAGGATTAGAATACCATAATTTGTAATCAAAATTCCTTAATTAATCCAAAATCCAGAAAATAATAATAATAATAATAACTTAATCCATAAAAACAGTTAATTCCTCATCAGATTAACCTAATCTCACGATTAGATTCAACCGCAACAGTTTCTATTCTCCAAATCACTCATCAATAAACCGTCCATCATTCAAACATTAATCAATTCTCTCTTCACCAACATGTCAATCTCAAATCAATTCTTTCATTAAGCAAGAAGAAGTTTCGGCTATGGTTTGCATAAGGTAAACAAATCAAACTCTAAATACATTCAAAGTTGTACTAACATTATAGTAATTATTATTTTCTGTGTCGTCTTTATCAGTAGTTTACAACGGTGTGGAATAAATCAATCTACTCAAATTCGATAACTTTAAATAAAAAATTGGAATTCAGGTAATCTCCGTTCTCAAATCTTAAATTATAATAGCATTTAATTGAATTAATGATGGTCATTATCCCGATTATTTATAGCAAAAACAAGTTGGAAAAGAATTATGAGAAAACAGATGTAAGCATCTAGGTGTATATAATACGATAGGAAATTGAAAGTTTATTATGTTTTCTCCTGAGTAGCTCATTTCAATTTTGAACAATAAAATCTATTTTTTTCTTCTTTGAATGATTTTGCCGAAAAAGATTATTCGAAGAAATTCACTTTATTCCGATTTTGTTACTCTCATTTTTTGCTTTTTCTTCTTAAATTTTTATCAGTTTAAAAATTCAGTGATTTCAATTAGATTTACCAATTTCTCTCATTCTCCGTTACTTCTTAGTTTTATTTTGTTTTAGTGTATGTAATTGAGTACTGAATTTAGTAATTGTCGCAGATAAGGGATACAGTTTGGAACTTAGGAAAAGTTTATAAAGTATTTGAGTTTTAGACTTTTACCATTATGATAATTATACTTAAATCTTATATATTATTAAGCTTTATATTTTTTAGGAATACAAAACACGTCCAGAATGTCACCAATTTGAATAAATAATTAATAAGAAGTGTTAATTAATTTTGTAGTCTAACCAATAATATTAAATACATAAAAGCTTACCACAAATATAATTTGAATAAAATCAGAAACTTATATAATTTAGTTCTTTGAATTTATAATTTATAATACTTATAAACTTAAGACTTATTAAAAATTATAATGTTATCTCTGCTAGGTGGTCGCGAGTTAGTTCCTATAAATTTTTAACAATTTGCATTGAAAAGTCAAGTGAAAGATCTTCAAAGTAAAGGTGGGGAATTTTATACGCACGTGATATTTATTATTCATTATATATTATGTTTGTGATTTATTGTTCGACTGAATGTTTATGTGAAAGTGAAATTTAAAGTATGCCAGGGACCGTTAATAGGTCCGGGACCGTAAAAGTTGTCCTTGGGTCGCCCACCGTGCATGTGTATATGCATATACTTATGCAGAGACCGTTTATAGGTCTGAGGCCATGATAAGTTGCCTTTGGGCTGACTCCCCACTGTTCAAACAATTATTATTATGTGACATGGCATGAATGTCTGAATATGAGTTACTTGTTTAATATGTTTTGGATAATGCGTATTCTCCACTAAGTGTATTCGTTATACTCATCCCATTATTATAACATTTCAGGTTGAGGAGTTTGGTTATGGCAAGGAGGAGATGGATGTAAACTATGTTTCTATTTAAGTATTTAAGTTATTAAACTTGTTTAACTACTAAATTTTTAGTTGGTGATCTGTTTGTTTGTGATTTCGAACTTTAAAAATGCTTAGGTGTTTGAACTATTTAAAACGCTTCCGCTCTATGTTATTTGAATTATTATGGTATTATGGTATTTTCCTAAATAGAAGTTTATTTATGCATTTTTATGCATTTCTAGAATTAGTTTTATTACATTTTTGAGAAAATATTTAAATTCTCTTTCATGCGTTATTTTACATATTAGGTTTTTATAAAATAAATAGCATTCTAGGTTTATAAAATTAGGGTGTTACAGAGATTGTGTCGAAATTGACTGAAGGAAGTTGGTGTGTTTGGCCCTCAGGGCATGCTTTGTTAGCTTCTGATCTGAGTGTGAAGTACTCGATACTTCATAAAGTTGTTGTACGGAATTGATTGCCCAGTGCTCATGATTCTACTGTAGGCAAGCCCATGGCCTTGTTGCTGTTTAAAGTGGGCACTCGTAGTGAGTTCAATCTTGGTCTTCTTATCTTTGAGAATGTGTTTGCTCATGCTGAATCTGTTCGTGCCCAGCAACCTGTTGGCTATCCTAGCCTCATCTTCAGCCTCATAATGGCCCAGCATGATGTGGTTTCTGCCAATGATATGTATGCTCCTGTTTCGCAGCCGCTGGCTATAAGCCATAAGATCTTTTCATCCCAACATGCTCCGGATGTCCCTGCCCGAGATGCTGATGAACGCTCTGGATATGTGCCGTCATCTGTCCCAGACAGATCTGCTGCCTCTTTTTCTATCACATCTGTTTTCTTTGACAGACACATAAAGTCGTCGGAACAAGAAGTGGTGTGCCTGACCAAGTCCATGAGGACATTCAAATCCAGGAAGCAGGAGTTGGAGGCGTTGCTGATTGATCTTCGAGCCAGAGCCCTTAGACTTGCCTCGCCGCTCGATGTGCCGAGAGCTTCTTCTATCCTGCCTGCTCGTGAGCCTGCTGCTGATGTCGATGATGTTGATGATGTTGCTGCCTCTCCGGTTTGAAGATTGGTGTTTGCCGTTTCTAGCATCAATTAAGGGGGAGAAGAAATGTGGTGAAGGATGACCTGATGTCTTCTGTTGCTGATGCTACTATGTTGAGCGTGTGCTCATTTTTTTTATGTTTAATGGTTTCTGATCAAACATTTTATTGGGGATGCTGTTTGCCCCAATTTTGTTTTTTGTTGGTCTGTACTATATCTTTTGATCAACTGACAATGCAGTTCTCTACTGAGGTAAAAAAAAATGCTCTGATCGTGTTGAAGGCACTCCCAGTTCAGATTCAGGAGGAGTGTGCTTGTAACTGTCTCTGACAATTTTTGAATATATCACTCTTTCTGATATATTTTTGATCTAAGAAGTTTATTCAAGTGTTGTGCAGATCGTGATGATAATTGTCGACCATAAACGCCAAAGGGGGAGATTGTTAGTGCCATCGTCATGCACTAAGTATTTGTGTTGTTGAATTGGCGAGATATGTTCGAAAATGTGTGCATGGGTATGTCCCACGAAGTTTTGTTTTCCGTTGTGCAAGAAAAGAAAGAACAGTTGGTAAACTGTTCCCGATTATGCCCCAGACAGAACCAGGGACACTCTATTTATGGCAGTTTTCTTGTTGGAAAGATCTTGCGCCGAACCAGTTTGGAAGGTCAAGATATATTCGTTTTACTGCATTATGGTGTAGATCCAGTGCTAAATTAACCCCACTACACTTGGAGAGTATCTACACACGTTTGGAAGGCCACAAACCTCAATCTTCTTACCATGTTGGCGGCGGATGGAGATCGACGCCTATATGAAGACCGAATTGATGAGCAATCGGTACCACTCATATTTTGTTTAGATTCTAGTGTTAGAATTAGTTTGTGGTCGTTTGTAACTAGTAGTTGTTCATTAATACGTTCAACATGATAGACTAGTTTTGAGTGTTTTCGAGTGAAACAAGTGAGGGGATTTTTTTTCTCTTATTTTGTACGCAATCTCGGGAGAGATTGTAAGTTGAAGTCGTGGGCAGCTAGAGGGAGTCTAGTGTCACGATTGTAAGGAGATCTTACAGCTTTCGGCTACCGAAAGAGTTCGTGGAGAAGAACGGACGACATAAGGGGGGAGTCCTGTATGTGTAAGAACCCTAATACACTACACGAAGGAATAACAGTCGAATCTTCAAGTTTGGGCGTAGTCCTTCCAAAGTAGGTTGGTTAACCGAACTGGGTTATCAATCTCGTGCATATTTTACTGCTTTATATTTTATGTTCTTACATCTGTCCCACACATATCGTAGAATAGTTTACAAGCAGTATTGATTTAACACGTTAAGAGCATGGATTATCGTTTTTCAACCCATATTACATATAGTAACTTCATTTTAATTCATTTTTCCTTTTAATTGCTTGAGATCCTAAATCTGTAATACCCTAGATTTTTTAATAAGGTTTAGAGAATTTTTAATATTAGTTAATTACTTAAAGAAGGAATTTAATTAAGGTTAGCTATGATTGGATGTCAGTCACGACTTTTGGAGTTAGTTTCCGTAAAGATCGTCTTTTCGGAAAATATAATCTTAATTCTTTTATTGCCATTTATGGTCTCTTTAGAAAGGTTTTGACTCAAGGAGTACGCCGGTATTTTCGGATTTCAAATCTGAGGTCATTTGAGTTCCCGGTGATGGAAAACGTATTTAAAAAGAGAAATGAATAGTAACTTTTGCGTGCGTTCGTGTTTTGAGAAATTTATGAAATCCTCCTCATTTATTCAAGTTTAGTTTTGTCAGGACCCTCTTATGGGAAATGACTCAAGGATTCCGTTAGCGTTCACGGATTTTCATTCTGAGGTCAATCGAACGCTCGGGAGCCGAATCTGTCAGTCTGAGTGAATAGTAAAAAGTAATTCCAAAAAGGGAATCTTTGCTCGTCTTTCTTCTGACGACCCCGTCTTCTTCACGAATCGTGTTGGTTCACTAATGTTCGAGCCAACGAGTCTCCCGATATTTTTAGATTTCGTGTCTGAAGTCATTTGGACCTCGACATCGAATAAAGCAACTTTTAACCGAACCCGGGGTAGGTTTTGCAGTATTCTCGCACAGCAATGGCTTCCAAGGGAAGCCAAAGCTTTTCCTATAAATAGGGGACCACCCCTTTGTCATTCTTTGCTCATTTTGCATCCACTTCACTTCTAAATCGAGAGGGTGAAAAGCTTTGAAAGCCGACAAGGTTCTGTCGAAATAAAAAGCGTTCTTCGTGAGTGTTCTTCAAGACGACGAGCGGAATGGCGCGGAAGGGATGCGGTGAGAGAATGTGCTAGGGGCGCCGTTGAAATCGTAGCAGGCGGCTTTGCCGCCGTTGTGACTCGACGAGACGCCGAGCTAACCACATTCCTTCGACGCACCTGACCCCATCCATTCTTGTTTGTCGGTCTCGATTCTATTTCTTTTCGTCTTTAAATTCCGTATTTACTTTACGTTCTTCGCGTTCTTCATTATTGCTCGTCTAAAAGTTATATTTCGATTTTTGTTGAAATTCCAAGTTAATAACGTATATATTATATTTCTCAATCTACTTCCGTTATTGTTATTTTAAGAAGATTAGCCTCGTTTATTCCGTTAAGTTCCGTTCAAGCCACATTTAACGATTTTGTCGTTAATCTAATTTAAAGGAGGATTATCGTGTTTATGCCGTTGTAATGCCAAAATTCTTTTTAAGTTAAAAGCATGATGTTGCATGTTAAATTCAAGTACGTTGTTTTTATAAAAATTCGGGTTAATTGTTCTTCATGTTCGTCGAAGAAATCAACGAACACGAAGAACAGTTGAAGAACACCGTTGAAAGAAACCCAGTTGAAGAGAGAGAGAGAAAGAAAAAGGAAGAAGCCCCGCGGGGGGTGCGCCGCCGCACCACACCCCCCTCGGCCGCGCCGAGCCCGCCGGGGCAAGGCAGCCCCGTGGCGGGGGGAGCCCGCCGGCGCCCTTGTGCGCCGCGGCGGCCCTCCCTTCTCCGTGTTGTTTCGTTCGCCGTTCTTTTCGGCTATTTCCGTACCCCCTTTTTTCGATCTTTTCGAGTCTTCTAAATTATGTTACTTCCAAGCCATATTCAAGTTTAAATTATAGTAAGGTATTCAAGTTAATTTCAATTTATTTCGAATAAGATACTCAAGTTATTTTCCATCTAAAAATTTAGAGATCGAGTCGAGAAGTTCCTTAAATAAAATAAATCATTCTCAAACCCTTATTAAGTGAAAGTCGTGTTATCCATGTTAAGTCCTAACTAAGGGAATATTAGTTGGGTATTATTTAATATCATGTTATTAGAAATCTTCGAAGGAGGCCGCTAAGTCGATAATTCAACTTTTGTAGGAGAAATCGAACCTCGGAGGAATACTAAGGAAGACCACCAGCTTGTTGCCTCATCTTCCGCCCCGTAATCAAGGTGGGTAAATCTATACTCATCTAAAGTTTGAGCTAATAAGCTCTAGAAGCATGTTAGGGCAAATGAGATATCCAATAAAGTATTTTTGCTCAGCCTGATTGATCTCTGTCCAAGGAAGGAAGAAAGGAAGATATTATGTTTTACTTAAGCTCTCAAGCATGTTTAGAAATGATAGAACTACTAAAGTATTGTTTATGCTTAGCATAAGATGTTTAGAATTATCTTTAGTTCCGATTCGTACTTGTTTACGTTCTTCACCTGTAATTTAATGTTTATGCTTGTTAAGCTCGCAGAATTAAGAGTTAAGGTTTGCCTTGTTAGGGTAGCTTTAAACCCTTTGTAGGCCGAGATCATGTAGTATTAAAGGTTTAGTCTTAGACGTTGTTCTAAGCTTGGTATTTGCTAGCAAGGATAAGAAAGGAAGGAACTTAGCTTTTCACTTAAGCAGGATATGAGCTCGGAACTCTTAAGGGAGTCATTGCTGGGTTTTTCCCTCGCAAACTCGTTCGGATATTTGAGGTAACCCCTCTTCTATCCTATGGCATGCCTAAGGGTACAGTTGATGTCAGGTTTGAGCCAAGATGGGCCCAAAGGAAAAGAAAATATTTTACGGATATGGGGAGGGCTTTAGCGTTTTGCTCTCCATATACCGTCAGTTGATTGTTGGATATCTTGAAGTTTATTAAAGTGTTTTACTAAAACCCACTGAGTACATTAGTGCTCATGCCTCCTCTTTTTCAAATGTTTTTCAGGTTGAGATGCTGAGGATATTGGTGGCTGTGGATGTGGGTTGGCTGTCAAGACTGTTTTGCTATTATCTAATATTTCCTTGAAATCCCACTATGTGATCTGCTACTCTGATACACTCTTTCTAATTCTGTTTTAAGTCTTATCATGATTATCAAGACTATATGAATAATCTCCCAGACATAATTATTTGAGTACAAGATGCATACTAAGTTCTATTTCTAATACCCGAGTATGATTTCCTTCCATCTAAGCAATGGGCTTGCATGTATTATTAACTATCGTCATCTATGCTGATTGGTATCCGTCTATCCGTCTAATTAACCGTCTAGCAAAAGTAAATCCGAGTATCTCCGTCTAAAGGCATGTCTCGAATGTAAAACCATCCTATTAATTTTCCATTTTACCTTGTTAACCATTTAATGACAGCTTGTCCCCATTCATAAACCCCTATCTCGGGACCGGGCTGTTACAAAATCATTTTAATTCATAGTATTTAATTCATTAATTATTATATTGCTACAAATCCTAATTAAATATCCGTTCATTTTATGTAACTTCATTTGATTCATTAAAATAAGTGTAACTTAAATCTATTCATTAATTTCTTTTAGTTATCAATTTTTTAAATCTTACCGTACCTTTTTTTTATCTTTAGAAAAAAGCTAAATTACCTTTTTTAATAACTACCTCAATTATGGATGAATTGTATATATGTGATCAGAACCTTGTTTTCCGTTAGTGTTTGGTCAATTTTATTTCAATTTTTCAATCTCCAGTTACCTTTTTTTTGTAATAACAGCTCGTAATCATGTAGTAATTATACATTTCCCTTAATTTTATTTAATGATTATGGTTCTAAGAATAAACTCACAATTAAGTTCGATTTTCATAATTTTTACATCAATTTACTGTCGCAATTGTCAATTCCCATTTTTTTACTCATATTATTTAAATTTTTTTATTATTAGCGTTTAAACTTATTTTTTTGGATGTCAACTAGTCATGAAATTTATATTTTCTTAAGTTTTAATTCAATTTCCTTTTATTTATAAATTTTTTAGTACTAACCTATCGTTTTAATAACGCCCCAATTAGGACAGAATTTTAGGGCAAGAAAATTTTCTTTACTATAGTTCAAATCGCCACAATAACAATATTTTTAATATATTAAATGTCAATTATAAGCTTCACTACATCCGTATAAGAACTTTTTTATATTTTATCAAAGCAATTAACGTCCAACCACCTTCTGGTATGCATTTATTTTCCGTAATCTCAAAATTAATCACCTTTATTAAATTCAACGCCCAAATCTCCATTACATTATTTAAATTATATGTCACTATAAAGTAGTCTCATCATACAGTTCTTACATTTATAGACGGTAAATGACATATTGCTCACTACTTTATTTTTCTAATTTATGTGTTTGTGATATTGGTTGTGTCTTTCAGTTCGCACTTCATAACTATGGCTCCACTATTTTGCTTTATCAAGGACCAACATCATGCTAAGACGTTTATAAATTTTTATAATTATATTTGGGTACATTTAAAAAGTCTATAATTATGAATGTATTTGTCTATCTATTGATTGTGTTAAATTCAAATTGGCTCACACACAATCTATTGTTTTCCATGTTGATTTTTCTTTAACCTGACGATATCAGCTTTATACAACCATTATCACAGGAGACAACTTCGTGGTGTCCAATGTTGCTTGAAGTTTTGAATATTATCAGTTTCTACCGGCATGATTTATGACATATATTATCAACAAATATAATTTATTTATCATTTCAGCATGAATTGTGACTCATATTAGCATCATTTATTTATCTTAACATGCTCAATACCCGATTTTGAACACAAAATAATTTTCATGAGGAATGATTAAATGTTGAGTCATATATATGGCTAGAAAACTGTCGAGTCTATTTTTCAACAAAAATAGAAATTTTAAAATATTTACATTTAGATGTTAGATTTAATCACAGAAACATGTAAGTTCATTGAAATAAAATTAAATTCCTAATTAATCATGAAGTCTTTATGTCGAAATCACTGAGACATAAAATAACTAAACTGAATGCGGAAGCGTACCTTAATCATAAATCTTTAGATTTCATTGTTGAATCAGTAGTTGAATTTGTTATGGATCTTCCAGACGATCAGCATCACCTTTATTTTGCTTATTGTAGAAGGAATATTGATTGCATGAATGAAGTGTCGTCGTTTGAGGACTATAACCCTAAATATATAACTCTGTATATCTGTGATTTTTAATTTGGTTCCTCAACAAATTGAATGCCTCATTATGCTATCTACACATTAATTACTTGATTATTTGATACCTTTAATAATAGATCATTTTAATTGGACTTACCATAAATTAAAACAGTGATACACATTTTATTTTATATATGTAAGTCCACATAATGAAAATTTTCCAACAGTAGGTAGTTCGGATTATTGTTTCATTGAAGAGTGTTAATCCCTACCATCATGATTTATCACATATGAACAATAAATTAGAGTAATAATATCAACATCAGCATCATTTACATTTATTGAGATTATTATAAACAATAACAACATAATTTATGTATCATTTTAAATCTAAATTAAAAAAAACTAAAATTAAATTTAAAGACTAAAAATATTATAAAATTAAGCTTAAATTGAAAAAAAAAATCTAAAAACTAAAAATATTATAAAATTAAGCATAAATTGAAAAAAAAATTAAACACTAGAAAATTATATCTAAATCCTAAAAATGTTGTAAAAAATAAACCCTAAGTTAAATTTTTTATTTTTTTTAAAACTTAGCCCAAAAAGGTGGAAAAAACCTTAAAAATTAAATTCAAACTCTATAATATTGAAAATTAAGCTTAAATTGACAAAATAAATTGTTATTTGAAAATATATAGTAAAAACACAATAATAAAAAGGAGAGACTTTTATAAAAAGAAAAAGAAAAAGAAAGAAAGAAAAAATAAAAGAAAGAAAGAAATGGGTAATACATTCCTAGGCCAGGGAAAAAAGAGTAATATTTCATAAGAAAACAAATTGAATTTCTAAATTATCACAATGCTCAATGTAGATCAAAGATATGTAATTGAATTCGTATAGATTCGGGCTCTGACAATCTGCAAAATAAGAATCACAACGTGAAGTCGAAAGACCATTGATAGGTTTGGCGGCCGAATGGACTCCAGCGTTTAAATCTGAATCAGAAAGATACGTGTAACTCGAAATTAAAGCTGCAAAAAGGAAGAACAGTTTTGAGGCTGAGAATGAGGTTGAAAATTAGGTATCAGAGCTTCAAGTATTGCATTGTAGTATTATAGCTTTTATCGTGCCCCCCACCCCCCCCTCCCGGATGGATTCTTAGCTTGCCTTATTATAAAGAGGCACTCCAACAGGCTAATCCTGATTTTACAGGATTTCGTTGTTCCTTGGCCTGGTCAGAACCTTAGGGTTTTGAATTGGTCATTTGCTTTGGTGGCACTTATCTCTGGATTCGCCTTTGCCTACTCATTCTTCCTTGAACTCTTCAGAGAGGTCAAACTGTTCGACATCTCCAAACCTTTAAATCTGCTGAAAAGGACATCTACGTATATTTAATTTTACTTAAAATTCTAAATAATTATAAATATGACACATTCTCTTTGACTAAAAATTAACTAAATTATGACCATAATAACAAAGTAGTGAAGAAATTGAATTAAATTCCTACTTCCCACATATATGAGGATGGATTCTCACATGATCTCTCCCATGTATGCCTGGGTCAAATAATCAAGCAAATGGCTTTTGAAGTTGGTCAGACATGTGGGTGACTTGTGGAATGATCTCAAAAAATCACTCCACCAAATGCTCACATGAAAATTGAAATAAGCCACTAAAAATTAATATATTTCCTGCAGTCATTGGTAAGTTGGAAAAAATAAGATTTGTTTTATATAAAACGTTAATCATTAATGTGCAATAAATTTTGACACCCTAATTATTTTTTAAGCACATATATATACACAGTTCATGTTCACTATAATGATCACTATGCATGCTTGGTGTGAGAACTAAGAGCTATGATTTTATAATAATTTTATCTCTTATTTTAGTATATTTTAATACTAATTAACAGTAAATACAATTAGTAGGATAAGCAATAAAAATAAAAATTAGCACTAAAACATAATATATATATATATATATATATGAAATTAATCAAAGTTAATCAAACGTAAACGACTTCATAGTGTGTAAACTATAAAATAATTTCTCACCATCCATTTAAAAAAAATATACGGCCAACAATTATTTACATCTCAATTATACATATATACTTCGTTAGCATATTGTTATAAGGGTAAACATATCAATTTTAGGGTTCAACAATTTAATTTTCATCATTTGCTCATGTTAGCATTTGTCATATGCTAACAGAAGCATTATGTAATGCTAAATGAGTGTATTATATAATGCTAACGAAGCAGTTATATAGTGCATTGAATCCAAATAATGCAACCAATATCCTTCAATTAAGCAATCATAACTTTGTCCACTTTTAAATTTTTTTAATTTTTTTTTTGTTAAAAATGGGTTTGACTAGCTTTTCAACCATATAAAACTCATCATTTAATTATTTTCTAATAAAATCAATTTTGCATTTAAAATTATATGTTGTGCATGAAATAATTATGCTTTATTAACATACAATTATGTATTCATTAGCATATGATTGTGTCTCATTACAACGCGTCCTGGAAGTCATTTTTCTTTAATTTTAATCTTGACTCAAAATTATCAAAATGTCAACGCATTTTTTAAAGTTTCTTTTATTCACAATAAATGTCACCGTTTTTTTGATTAAATCTGGACCATTGAATTTTGAAAATGTGTGGTAAGAGATTGGTTTATAGTTTACACCCTATAAATAACAGATCACACAAACCTACGTGTAATATGTTAATATATTTTAAAACCCTAAAGTCAAGATCGTCGAAAGATGATGCTATATATATTTAGTTATTAATTAACGAGTATATATATATACTATATATATATATATAATATTTATACATATAGGCCTCTTGCCCTTTTAGAGATGGTGAGGCCAATTAAACTGGTTTTCTTTATATTAAATGAAATCGAAAGTTCATTTTTAAGGACAGAAGTTCTGGACCTCTCGAATTTATTTCATTAATAATATATGGATATAGCTTCTGGAAAGTACGATATATGAACATGATCGTGTGTGTGTGTGTGTATATATATAATCTTCTGATTGTCAATGTTGAAATTTATTTATTTGTGATGACTTCATGTTTGAGTGTGAATATATAAGATGCAGATGAGTTGTTTTTTTCTAGCTTAAAAGCTGGAAAAGACCTTGAAAATTTTATAAATTTAGATTCCAAATTTTGATAGCTAGAATATAATATATATATATATCCCTCTAAATTGTGGTTGATATATGCCATGCATAAAAAATGGTTTCCATAAGTAAAAATTAATTAAATATGGGGCACACTTGTGTGAGACCGTCTAACGGATCTCTTACGTTAGACGGATCTCCACCCGACCCAACCCGGTAATATATATATATATATATATATATATTAAAAAAAATCTGATTTCTTCCAGCTCCACCTAGGGTTTCTTTCAGCCCCAACGCACGACGCACGATTTCTTTCTTCTAGCTCCAACGCACGACGCGCGATTTCTTCCAGCTCGATCGCGATTCAACCTCGTGATTTCCGCCCCACGCACGATGCGCGATTCAACTCACGATCCACAACTGAATCCTAGCTGCTCGCGATTCAACCTGCACGATTTAATGGTTAATTTGGGAAAAAGAAGCAACGTTACCTCTAGTGGAATTTCAGTGAATTCTGGCAGAGTAACATTAGCAACAACCAGTATGTGTTCTTAATTTAGAAGATTTGTAATTTTGTTCCAATTGTGCGATAATAATTATGTATATGAAATTATACATTCCAATTGTTTGACAACATGTTCCTAAAACTAATTCGTTGAAATTTTGATTTAGTAATCTGTTATTGTTATAATAATTCTAGAACTGATTTAAATATCGTAAATTTTCAGATATTGTTATTCTTGATTATGAATACAATGGTGAAGATGTAGAAACAATATCTATCGATGAGGATGAATCTGTTATGTTGGAAATTGATAGTAAGTACTTTACTTCTATTTTTTGTTTGTTATAACCAATCAACTAGAAAATGTATTTTATACAATAGTGATACTTCTATGGTATTTAGTGATACATTTCACACAGTTATTGACTCTTTCCTGTTTCTGCCTCAATAATTAAATTCAATGTTAATATGTTGTTAGTGATACGTGCTCTCATCATAGTATTCCTTCGCAAGATATTAACGATATGTTGCATATTATTTCACTTACTACCAATTATATATTACTCGATAGTAATGATACTTCAAGCAATATTTAGTGATACGCCACTCACAGTTATTGACACTATTTTATTTCTGTCTCAATAATTCAAGAAAAGTGTATAGCATAGGGCCATATTGTATTTTATATAGTAGTGATACTTTTATGGTATTTAGTGATACATTTCACACAGTTATTGACT
Organism: Perilla frutescens; assembly: GCA_026008535.1. NCBI lineage: Eukaryota > Viridiplantae > Streptophyta > Magnoliopsida > Lamiales > Lamiaceae > Perilla > Perilla frutescens. The sequence goes on from BRKX01000002.1 coordinate 23,852,882, forward strand.
CTTTCCTGTTTCTGCCTCAATAATTAAATTCAGTGTTAATATGTTGTTAGTGATACGTGCTCTCATCATAGTAATCCTTCGCAAGGTATTAGCGATATGTTGCATATTGTTTCACTTACTACCAATTATATATCACTCGATAGTAATGATACTTCAAGCAGTATTTAGTGATACGACACTCACAGTTATTGACACTATTTTATTTCTGCCTTAATAATTCAAGAAAAGTGTATAGCACAGGGTCATATTATATTTTATACAGTAGTGATACTTTTATGGTATTTAGTGATACGTTTCAACACAGTGATTGACTCTTCCATGTTTCCGCCTCAATAATTAAATTCAATGTCAATGTTTGTTAGTGATACGTGCTCTCATCATAGTAATCATTCGCTAGGTATTAGTGATACGTTGCATATTGTTTCACTTATTACCTAATTATGATTCACTCGATGGAAATGATACTTCAAGAGTAGTTAGTGATACATCACCACATAGTTATTAATGAAACTATTTTGTTTCTGCCTCAATAAATCAAGAAAAATGTATATCACACGCACATATTGTATTTTATACAGTAGTGATACTTCTATGGTATTTAGTGATACATTTCACACAGTTATTGACTCTTCTCTGCCTTAATAATTAAATTCAATGTTGAAGAGCTGATGAGTACAGTGCCTTCCGTGGGGGATTCAGATGTTTCAAGCTCTTTTATTCAAATATTGGATCATGCACGTTCAACCACAAAGGTTAAAAGAAAAGGAATCAAAGGGCATCTTCAAAAAATCAAGAAGAAGAATATAAGTGCTACTTCAATTTCAAAGGAGTTTAATTCCAAAACCCCTAATCCCAGATTGTTTTGAGTTTCGTATTATATTATTGATACAACAGTTTATTTGTATTGATACTAATATATTACTGATACTCTTTACTCATGTATTTAGTTTCTTATTATATTATTGATACTCTTTACTCATGAACTTAGTTTCTTATTATATTATTGATACTTGTTACATTATTATTAATACTAAATTATTATAGAGAATCGGCATCAAATATGAAAAAAAAGAACAAAATGTTATGCGATTAAATTATTCATGCAATAAATAGTGCTACTTCACATTATACATAGTGATACTTTCTTCATTAGTATTGATACTGTAATATATAACTTATGGTCGATGAAATTATTTGATATATTGAGAACATAATTACCGTTGCAGATCATTTTTTATCGTTTATGTGTGTCTCTCTGTTTTTTAATATTTGTAATAAATGAAATAAAATAGTGTTACTTCACTGCACACATATTAATTCTTTTCTGTATAAATAGTGATACATATTATCTACAATATCAACAAAATATATATATTCAAAAACGATTTCTAAAATCTGTTCAGAAATACAAGAAAAATACACAGTTCATTAGCAAGAAAATCTGTAGCTTGCATATCCTAAAAACCTTTTGGAAACATTAAAAAAACCAAATGCTTCCAAACCTAGTAAACCTTCCAATTATATCTGCACAAAAACTAATTGTTTGTAGACATTGTTCCCAACCATGTTCAACTTCCCCAACATTTCAATATTTTCCAACCAAATATTCATCACAAATACCAACCAACATCCAACCAAATAAACCTTCCGCTATCATGTTAGACTATGCACTGCTTATCTTTGCTCTCAAATCATTTAGTGGTGAAAGCATGATCCTTGCACAGTATTGGCCTCTTAATCTTCACATTTTGGATGCTTCATCCTGTTAAGAAAAATAGTCTTTTGTTCACACTACACAAGAAAAATAGTTCAGTAAATTATACAGTTAAGTATCACTAAGTAGAACTTAAGTACCACTAACTAAAAAACAAAGTATCACTATCTAAAAAGCAATCATCTTTTCACACTGCACAAAAAAATAGTCAGTGAATTATACAGTTAAGTATCACTAAGTAGAAAGTAAAGTATCACTAATTATAAAAGCAAAGAATCACTAACTAAAAAGTAAAGAATCACTAAGTAAAGGTAAAGTATCACTAAGTAAAAATAAAGTATCACTAACTAAAGTAAGTATCACGAACTAAAGTTGCCCCGTCAACGTGTATTCTGGAGCTAGATACCCCCTGCAGTAGACGAGAGGAGAAACACGAAAACTATGAGAAACATAGGGAGAGACCAAGTATATACGATTGAGACAAAGATGTTTGAACTACAAAACATTCTTTTCAAGGTAGAGAAATGCAATGGAAACCTGCACTTACACTGTTCCTGCTACTCTAGTGCTAACGTGGGTGACATTATCAGGAAACAGTTTTGCTAATCCAAAATCTCCAATTTTAGGGAGGAAATTCTCATCAAGAAGCACGTTGCTCGCCTTTATATCATGAAGTAACAATCTGTGACTCGACGTCCTTGTGGAGGAACTCAAGCCTATAGAGGAATTAGAGGAATGATTGTTTGTGACTTCCTTGTCTTAGACTAGAACAATGAAGCTCTCATAAAAACAGAACCAACAAAAACATAAACTAATAGCATCAAAACAGAACCAACACAATCAACTCAAATTAAGTATCATTATCAATAAATACAATCAACCATAACCACACAATATATGTCTCAAATCAAGGTAGGATTGTGTGTTATTCTAAATTAAAATGCCCTAAAATCAAAAGCCCTAAATTACAATACCTTAAATTAAAGGCCCTAGATAACCTTACAATAATAACTTCAACTCTGCCCCGGAGATGTTGATGTCACAACACCGGTTTCCGATATGACTACCGCGCCGGTGGTCGGGAAAGTTGGTGATGGTGGGGGTGGTGCTCGCAAAACTTCATGCGACAGTGGTCGCAATAATTGAGAATACTTGCTGCGCTGCGGGAGACGAAACGTATATGTAAGGAGTGAGAAAGATGGAGGATGGTGCGGTTGTGAGGAGAAGCTGCGGTTGTGGGGGAGAATTGCCGGCTATTGTGGGGGAAGAGATTGGCGAGAGAGTCGCGGGAGAGAAGGAGTGAGTGAATTTAATTTTTTTTTTAATATATATATATATGATCGGGTCGGGTACTACCGGGTCGGGTCGGGGGAGATCCGTCTAACGTAAGAGACCCGTTAGACGGTCTCATGCAAGTTTTTGTCATTAAATATGTAAAAAATTCAATGTGATTTTGCAAAACCCATGTCATTTTTCTTGATAGGCAGGAATTTAACTAATCCCCACGATATGGTCATGCATATAAAATCATCAATATATACTAATGCATCTGCACATCTAAAATCTTCCCTTTTGTGGAATTAATTATCAAATCGAATATTATTGAATAATATTAAAATATGGGGCTTAATTGGTTTAATAATGTTTATATTGTTAGATAATAGTAATATTTATTCACTGGAACAAAACATATCTAGAAATTGTATTCTATGAAGTATGAACCACACGGTGCCAATCCCTGAAAACATAAATCTCACCAATATAATTATGGTGTAGGACTGTAGGCACATGCAATTATGTTATACTCTATTTTCACCTACATTCATTAATTAATTTTTTTAACTTTTAACTTTTAATTTTTATTTTCGTGATTGACGCAATCATCAATGATGTCAAGAATCACTAACGGAAAATGCTGACATGGAAATCGGAATTTTTTTAGGAGGACAATTATTTCTGAATTTTAACACTAGAGTATGTAAATATCTTTTTTTTTCCTGCTAATATTATATATATATAGGGTTGGGTTTCAGAAGGAACCACATCTTAGGTGAGAATCGAGAACCAATCTCAGCCTCAGATTACTCTGATTTAGACGGTCAAGATCTGTTCCAAATTAAAAAAAAAATGCGGTGGCATTATTGTAATATTTTCGAAGTTCGTTGCCCCTGAAACTTAGAGAGGGTAAAATCGTAAATTTAAAACTATATGCATTTTGACAACGTTTGCAAACAAAAGCTCTCTTCCCACCACAACTGCTCGAGCTTCCTCACGTGAATCCAAACAAATAAATCTAAAAAAACCCGCAAAATCGTCGAATTCAGCTGTTCAAGTCGTCCGAAAATTAAATTTCTGATCAAAAATCATGAACTCTCAAGGTAATATATCGTTCGGTTTTATTTTTTCAAATTCTGTTGGATATTATTGTTTGCTATAAAAATTCATTTCACAATATATAATGATTATTTAGTAATTTCTTTCGTGTTTTTTAGCATAATAATACTTCGCTGGAGACATACAAAATATAATCTTTATAAAAATCTGTTTTTTTTTATTGCATGATAATTTATTCGTTTCATTTTTGTTCTATTGACGACGGAAAACTTGTATAAACATGTTAAAACTAATAATGTTGGAAATGTATATGTGATTTACGTGTATATTTTTTAATTTAGGGTTTTAGCATTCTCATTCTCTATTTTAGCACTGTTGTCTCATATTTTAGCACTAATATGACTCTTTTTTAGAATTACAATTTTTTTACCATTGCTATTGATTTATGAGTTTCACTCCTTTTGTTTCTTTGTTTTTAGCAAACTAGTTTGGTGTTTTAGCACTGTCCTCTCATATTTTAGCATTCAGATTATTTTTTTAGCATTTTTACTGATTTAGCAGTTTCAATTTTTGTTTCTTTTTTGTAAACCTAACACTTTTGTCAATCTGTGATTTACCTGCACATTTTCTTGATTTTAGCACTATAGTTTAGAGTTTTAGCACTGTCATATCCTATTTTAGCATTCTCATTATGTTTTTTAGCATTGTTATTTTTCTTTAACAGTATTATATAAAAAAATTATAGGTGCTAAAAGGACTACAGATGCTCAAAATAGCAAAAGCAAACGAGCTAAAATTTCCCCGGATAATGAAGACAATAGACTCAGTGCTATATATAACAAATATCTATTCTTAGAAGCAACAACATCACCATCAACTCTCTCAGACGCTGTGAGGAGAATGAATACAGCACAACGGGAAGTAGTGAGACAGCTTGGATTCGGCAGCATTCTTTATTTGAATATAAATCATTTGCCAGAGAAGATGAACTACTGGCTGCTCGAAAACTTCGACCCAGTATCAAGAAAAATCCAATTGTAACATGGCAGAAGAATGCGGGTTGAAGTGTCTGATGTGTCTGTGATCTTTGATTTTCCCAGAGGACCACAGAAGATAGCAAAGAGTGTTAGAGGCCAAATATGCCAGGTCATGCCGAAGGATGAGTTGCTTAGTAACATGCTCTCGGATACCGCTGCAGGGGAATGGTTCAAATTAAACTTCATGATTTTGATGATCATTTCCATGATTGAAAACTCTGACGATAAATATATTTTTAAAAACCTGATGGACTGCCTAGATGAAATTGACAACATTAGTCAATATGACTGGTGTGAAGATGTTTTGAGATCATTGGTGAACCACACTGTCAAGTGGAAGAGTGACAAAACCATGCCCTTCACAGGCCCCATTCTGTTTTTGTTGGTAAGTACTATTAATTATTTATTTTTTATTACAGTGTTTGTATAAAAATTGCAACCATTAGCACTGTATATTTAGATTCACAATTCTGAGTTTGCAATAACAAATGAGTATTATAAAATACATTTTGTTAACATGTACTTTAGCACTACTGTAATCTATTTTAGCACTGTTGTAACCTAGTTTAGCACTACTGTGAACTGTTTTAGAACTTCCATGTACTTTAGCACTACTGTGATCTATTTTGCACTGTTATAACCTATTTCAGCACTACTGTGAACTATTTTAGCACTTAGGTTGATGAAGCTGATTAAGATGTTATTTTGAATTTTTCACTATCAGTATTTTAGCACTACTGTGAACTATTTTAGCACTATTTTAACCTAGTTTAGCACTACTATGAACTGTTTTAGCACTGTTGGACTTGAACAGAAATCAAATGAATTGAAGAGGAAATTGTGCAAGAGAATGAGCACGCATTGATTAAGGATTTGACTGTTGTTGGTAGAGCTGAATCTCGACATGGCTACAAGAAGGAAGTTGATACATTGATGACGAGAGCATTGCACAATAGAGGGAAAATGATAGGAACATTCGATAAAAGTGAGCAAAAATGGTGTATATTTAAATTAGTTCCATTTATTTTTCCACTTGCGCTTTCTCGTGTATGGCATTAAATAGCAAATATAAAAAAATTAATTTTTCCTATCCAAATCCTTGAAAATAAATTTAAACTGCAACTTTATTACTCTTAATACTGTTACTTTTTATTTTCTTTTCATTGATTGTTCTTGATGTTTTATTTTGTTTAGCTATTGAAAATTCGAGTTTAGTAATGAAATCGACATGACCTACAGAATTTGGAGCATATTAATTAAGTTGGATGTCATCTAACTATAATCCACTCAATGAAAATCTTTTGATAGTTGATGATTGAGCTAATTTAATTAAGTCAAGAGACTATTAAAGCTAGAGAGAGAGGGAGATAATAATTAAATTCGTGAATTATTTTGCATGATGAATGCAGCGTTTGTAATAACAAATGAATATTATAAAAAAACATTTTGTTAACATGTACTTTACCACTATTGTGATTTATTTTAGCACTGTTGTAACCTATTTTAGCACTACTGTGAACTGTTTTAGCATTGCCATGTACTTTAGCACTACTGTGGTTTATTTTAGCACTGTTGTAATCTATTTTAGCACTACTGTGAACTATTTTAGCACTTAATTTATACATTGTCTACGGTTAATGTATATACTTTGTCTATATATATAAGTTATAAAATATTGAATGTATATATATGTATATGTGTATATAACTATATATATAAATATTAAAATTTTGCATCTTAGTCTGCTATATATGTATGTATATATGCATATTTATGTATAAGTGCATTTCATTATTTTTTTTTATTTCATTTAAATAGCATATGCATGCATTCATATTTGCATTAACATATATGTGCATGTAGATACACAATACATGTAGAAAATTATAAACACCGAAATGCATTAATATTGAAAACAAATGAGAGAAAACAATGCATACAATTGGAATATTGCAAGCTAATTGAAAATCATAAAGATGTTATGCAAGAAGGTTGGAGCAAATGAAGATCTTAAGAAAGTTCAAAATAGCAATTCCACATTCACGTTTGAACTACACATCATTTAAAAAGAGAGATGAAAACTAATAAAAACAAACAACTCACCTAACTGCCTCTATTTTTAATTAAATATGTAGATGAGCTCTGCTTATGCATCGGTGTATTCATTTAGTGCAAAATTAAATTTGTGCATCTGTGGTCCTTCACTGAATCTTGGCGTTTTCTTGCAAAGATTGCGGTAAACAAGTCTATTTGGGTAAGAGCACGGAACTATTTTTTCGATTAGGTGTATAATTTTGATTTAGATTGTGGGATCTAAACTTGTTCTTCGCAAAAAGAAAGCTGGTTTGAGAGTTTCTTGTCATGCTAAACAAGGGTTATGTTAGTGCTAAAATAAGTTATGACAGTGCTAAAATAAGTCATGACGGTGCTAAAATAGGAAATGACAATGCTAAAACCCTAAATTGAAAAATATACGCGTGAATCACATATACATTGAAATTTCCGATTTTACCATCGCCGAGTTTCAGGGACAGTGAAGTTCAGAGTTATTACAATTATGTCACCGCGTTTTTTAATTTTTGAACAGATCTTGGCCGTCCAAATAGGCGAGATTTATGGTTGAGATTGGTTCTCAGTTCTCACATGGGGTATGGTTCCTTCTGGAACCCAACCTTATATATATATATATTATATATTTAATTATCTACTCTTATTTAAATTTAATTCAATAATAAAATGAAAATTATGACAATTTTCTTATTTTATTCCAAACATAAAATAAAAATTATGTCAATAATTATTTTCCTAAGAATCGCATTCTCAGAAATCATATTCTCAAAAAAAAATTATTTTTCTATCAATTAAACGAGTTATTTTTATCAAGTGTGTTAATTTTCAGGTGTGCACGCGTCTTGAGAAACATATCACCATAAAATTTAAAATGTAAAAATAAAAATAAAAATAGCAGCAGCTGACACGACGAGTCAGCACGTACTGTGTCGAGGTGTACATTTATATAAACCTTCAAAAGTCAAGACGACAGATGTATACGTATATATACTTCTATATTAAGTAATTAACGTGCCATATATGAATATATATTATAGAATATATACACATATCAATATGTATGTATGTATGTATATGTAATAGTTAGTGTTACGTTTACAGAGATTGTTAGGCCAAGTGGATGCCACCGCGATTTTAAAAAATGAAGTTAGTTACATTAAAAATCCTCTAACCTGTCGAATTTGAGGCAACCACAATTTTATCATTATATATTACTAGTTTCTTCAAAATGCCGGTAAACTACACATTACATAGGATATTATATTGTTGGAAATGCGAATACGAAATGGAAAATTTTCTATTTTCAATTTATGATAATATTCAACCACCTTAATTTACATCGCGCGCTATTAGGTATGGTATTATTTTGTGCATTAATGATAACAATATATATCAATGATATAGTATCTTTTTAATCTTCTCACACTTTTTTTCCTTATTATTCACCTTATTGTGAATCCTAGCGGTCATGATAATGCGTTTGACGATGAGCATCGAATAACCTTTTTATTGGAAAAAGTGGAGAGTGGTGGTTTTGAACTCGAGACATCTCCTATTTACACCTAAACCTCCGCGATATGATTAGGTGTTCCCAAGAATGTGAAAGTGGACAAGTGGTTAATTGTGGCATGTTTTCAACTTCTTCACGTGATTAATTTTCTAACTCTTCAATATTCAGTGATGCATGTCTTAGAAAACATACTGTAAGATTTAATTAACTAAAAAAATAACAGCTCATCCTATGTATGAATCAGCCTGTACACGCGCGAGCGTGTGTATATATATATATATATATATATATATATGTATATATATATATATATATATGTATATATATATATATATATGTATATATATAATAAATTTAAAAACCCTCCAGTGAAGAAGGTAGACAGCTACTAATTCTATATTTAGCAACCGTGTATAAACACTAACTAGAATATAAACACAAACATAAACTATACAGTCTATATATAAATGAATTATATTTCATCTACAGCTGGTCTAGATCTTGTGAGTCCAAATTGACGCCACCGCGATTTCTCAAAATGAAGTTAGTTAGTTTTAGATTTTTAACAGACAAAATCCCTTAAGATATTCTCGACCACACGAATTTGATCGAGGTTACCAAATGTTCATTAAATATGCATGCATATAGTTTCTGGAAACGACTACGATGATCATATATGTATACAGACTACAGTATATACATGCACATAAATTATAAATATAATCTCCATATCATCGACCTCGAAATTAAGTTATGGTAAATTAACTGTGTGTGTGTGTGTATTGATAAAATCTCTGAAAATTTGGTTGATGTGATGCCCTTGTACGATATTCAAACGATTACGAGCAGGTGAAATTCTATTTTAATTACACTTACACACACTACACCAACACATACATAATAAAAAAAAATGAGTGAGGTCCATTATCTAGAATAGATAAGGAATGATAAAAAAATGTTAATGTTGTCATGCGTCAACATTTCTGTAGGTTAGTATATAAAGTAATGTGTGTCCTATGATTCGATTGGTGAAATAGTCTCTCTCATGTGAGATAAAATTTCCCTATAGAGATTATGAACTATCACGTTACAAATGTGTTAATTAAAATTGCAAATTGACCAAACAAATATTTAGCAGAATCCATGAATAAATATTGGAAAATAATTTTTTTTTTACTCACACACCCGACATGGTGGTATTAAGGAAATTCGCACTCGTGACATTTGGTCTCCAAGTAATCTCACTCCACCACTAGACCATCACCACCGGAACATTTAAAAAAATTATTATCGTGATTTATGACATGGGATGTAGTACTTTTACATGGTAAAATCTTATCATAATATTATAGATCATATATTATTTTGTGTACCTGTTGAAGTACTCTCAAAACAGGAATGTAAAAATGTTACATTGTAGTAAGATTGTACTAAGCAACTAGCTAGGGATTTCCTATTAATTAAGATTATTATTTTCTAAGTTTATATATATATATATATATAAACTTAGACGTGCATACACGTACAATCAGCAATTTGTAAATTATTATAAACCTCAATGATATTTTATTTGTTAAATAAGTTTAAATTCCATCCATAATTAATAATACGTTTAGAAAGAGATTAGGATCAGCATTTTTTAAATGTTTCTTCCTGTGATCCTGACTAGTTTTATAATGTAGGGTTTATATATATTTTATCATTATTGACTAATTATATTTCTTTATTTGGAAAGAGTGCGTCATCATCTACGTCACGTTTCATTTGTTCAGGAATCTGGCAGTGTCGCGTTCAGTTCTCATAATTTCAATTTCTTTTTCTTTTCCTTTTATCTCCACATCCAAAATACTTCGTGATTAAGTTAAAAGAGAGTTTTCTTTTTTCTTTTCTTTTTTTACTTTTTTTAATCTATATTTATCTATAGGCCCCAAACGGTATTAGGAAAATAAATTTGGTAAAAACTCAAAGATTATATAATTGGTATTTGAAATATTGGTTATCAAAATATCAATTAGAATCTATTTAATTGGATTTGCATAAATGCAATTATATACTCCTTCCGTTTCGTTTTGATTGTTGTTTTTTATCTAAAATTAACAATGACTAATATACACATCCCTTATATATAGCATAAAATTTTATTCACTTGTACTTTCCTAAAAATAAGACAACATTTTCTCTCTCCATATATTTTTAGGATTTTGGAGAGGGATAAAATTGGATGAGAGGGTGAAAATATATAAAATAACAAACATTTTGACAAAAAAAAAACTAAAATAACAATAAAAATGAAACGGAAGGAGTATATATATATATATATATACACACCGAGTGCGAAGAAAATTTTACGTATGATAATTTTTTTCCAGTAAAATAATATCTCAATTTTTAAATAATGCTTAATACTTCCTCAGTTTAAAAAGATTGATATTTTAGATTTTACAATAAAAGTAAAAAATAAAAAATGTGACAAATATGTTCTCTCTCCCTATTAAGTTGTATTTTCCTAATATATCTTTATTTCTTTCACATTGTAACAAATGGGGGTAAATTTGTGAAAAAGAATGTAAAAAAGTGTAAAACATCAAATAATTTACGACAAAATTTAGAAGTATAAAACATCAATCTTTCTGAAACGGTTGTAAGATTTTTTTTAAATATATGTTTATGTGGTGCGAACATTAATTAATAATTAATTAACATCTATTTTTGCAAAATGGCTCTAATTTGATTGTTCTGAGTAAATGCCCAATAATAAATTAGGCGTCATAAGCTTTTTTTAAGCAAAGGGAGTCTCAACCATTAACAATTAATAATATTTGAATAGTGTAGGTAACAGAAAATATATATTCAATTATATAAGAGTCATAATTAAATATGTATTGTAACCAAATTAGTAAAGATATAAGCTCAAATTATTTGAAGCAACATAGAGCATTTTGGAAGATGGGGACATATAAGAAAGAATGTGGCAGTGATTCACAACAAAACACATGTGTTGGTTTGTACCCTGAAAGCAATTATAGCCATGAGTTGCAATAAATGAACCCAAAAACAAAGGAAGCTATTCAATAATATTATATATATTATCATGTCCTCATATATAAAGGGGAAAGTGTGAACATGATGATGATTGATGCCCATGGAAAATTATGTTACCAAGAATGTAGGCCTACGTTGTACAATCGGTGTCATTGGCCTCATGCACAACTTGCAAATCAAACAACAATAATGTTAGTCTCAATCGATATATCGTCTCACGTTAAGTGTTCTGTTCTTGTTGTTTTTTTAATTGTAAAAAAGAAAATTAAATCTGAAATGAATTATGTATATCTCTAATTAAATTATTTAAACCTACATATCGATTACGATATATATATTGTTAGTGGAATATTAATTGAGAATGTAAAAAGGAAACAATGGTTTCTGAATAACTTGTTGAATCCGTTAGCTGCTGAATATTTTATGTCCAGATTCAAAATTTAACACTCATTCCCTCCTTACTTTTCTCTTGAGCTTATTGTTGACAATAGAAATAGTGATTAGAAATTGTAATTCCTTACAATAATTGTTATTGGTTGCTGGTCGGAAATATATACATATTTTATGTAGAATCGAATTTTGACCTAATAGCTTAAATTATTGATTTTGGAACTTGTACTATATTTCTTGAAAATTAGAACTTGGCGTCGCTTTTGTCTAAGCTTTGACCCTAAAATATGATGAAAATGATATAGGATCAATAAATTGACGATCCGTATTATTATTTTTTTCCCAATTTACTGCAATTTCAATTCGATTTGAAAAATAAATATAGTTGATTGATTACACATTGATGAGACCTCAACCTCAATCTCACCCTAAAAAATAAACAGCCAAGAATCGTGTTCCGCCCACCCAATCTCTAGGCTTCACGTACGCCGCCATCCTATCTATGATTGCGGCTAATCTCTCGATCTCTCTTAAATGAAAAAAGTCACCATCGATTTTTTTTTAAATAAAAATACAATCATACTTTACACAAAAACTCATGTAAGATTGTCTCGAGGATTAATTTAGATAAGTAAATAAATCAAATTTTAATTAATATCGAATGATATACTTATAATTATTAAGTGTTTGGATGTTGGCATTGATCCGTAAACGAGCTGACACAAAACTTGCATTTTAACTACTTCTTATGTTCCATTTTATTAATTTAAAAATTACTCACAAACTTATGTGGAATTATTTCGCGGGTCGAAATTTATAAGATGAATCAAGATACAAATTCATATTTAATGGCACATATATAATTTTATTGGTGTCTGATTATGTTTGAATTCAAATCTTGATTACTCTCACTAATTTGAATTTGGTAAGACGAGGGCCTCATCACCAAAAAAAAAAAACACTCTCTCTTTATAAATGTTCAATAATCTCTTTATGAATGTCCAAATTCATTTATTATCGTAGCCAATTTAAGTTCTTTTGGCCCAATTTTGTAAGTTGCGCATGTTTATCATTAATTAAGATTAAATTGATAAGCTAAGACGACACATGTTGTTCAAAGTTGGTACGCGTAACTAATAGGAGGAGCTCACTCGTAGCATAAATGCATAATTGAATTATTGATGATTGTAATATGGAGAGTTTTGTATCAGATCATACAATGAGTTGAAATTTGTCCATTGATATTCCTAATCAAATTTAAATATTAGTAAAATAATAAATATATGACTAGATATGAACTTAAATCTTGAAGTTTGATAAATATTAACCCGTGTTATTGACTAAATTTTAATACTTAATATAGTATCATTGGACTCACTAGAGTACGATTCTGAGAATTAATCCGATGGAGAGTAATAAATGATGTTTGACAATTGACCAGTAGCATTGGAGTAATGTAGTTGGGGTTTGGATTTACGATTGGCCCTTTAACAAATAAACAAACCACTTGAAACCGGCAGATCATCTGCTGCCACATATAACATGCTGATTTTGACTTGTGAGATTTGACAATTTTGGGTCTTATTTTTAATATAGAATAATTCGAAATAAAATCCAACTTTATATAAATAAATATATCCACTCAATTGAAATTATAATACAATACTATCACTTTTCCGATTACCATAACAAGTTGAAAATAATTGGCATTCATCTTACTGTAATAAGATGCAATTGTGTAACTGTGGATGAGTGACAAAAATCAATTCAATATGAGATCTAACTAATCCAATCAACTATTAGGAAGAGGCTATCGCTGTCTTGATTTAATTTTGCTTTCATTTGATGTTATAAATGATCAAAAACTCATAAATTTGACTGCTTGTCGGCATGTCCCAAAAAAAACCAAATAGACTGATTAGTCGCTTGCAAACATAATTGCAAACCTCGAATACTTTTGCAAAGAAACTCACGGCTCATTCTATAATTCCCCTTATATTTATTTATTTATTTATTTGAATACTAATCATATGCATGTGTATGAATAAATGAGTCCAGTTGCATTCGGTGTGATAGAATTGAATTTGAAACTCTCTTATAATATAGAAATGTCAGACGAAACACACGCATATATAAAGAATCGTATCAAACTTTCTAATATTTTCAAAAACCTTCACGACTTCTTTTTCGGCAGAAATTAGGAAAATTAGATTTTAGCGCCATTATTTTAATATTAGGGGATCATAATAATATGGAATTTTCATGCATTTTCTACTAGCTATATTCTAATGTGTCTAGTCTAGGATATCTCATCAAACATAACATGTACGATGTCGTTTAATGCTCGACTCGAACTCGATTATAAAACAAGAGAAAAAACTTGGAGGGAAGCAAGAAATAACAGAGCAAAAACAGGGGTTTTATAGACACACGCACACACTCTTATAAAATTAAGTATACAACAGTTGATTCCTACCTAGACTAGATATGATTATGTATCTAATTTCACATAGTAAGAGTGAAAGAATGAGGGGAAATCAGCTGAGCTTTCCATTTCTATCTACATCAAAGCTACAAGCAGCTTCCCTAAAACCTCTCACACTTTAATAATTTCAAAAAAAAAATCAAAATTATAATGGAAAGTAATCAACAGCAGAGAGACTCCGGGGATGTATATGTAACAATCCCACTGGTAATTCTCCGCCGCAGCCGCCACTTGCAGGATTAAGCCTGGGTGGCGAGGTCTTTGGAGGTGATGAATGTGCCATGAAAGCCATAAGGAACTCTCGACGGAAGCTGAATCGAAGCTTCCAATTCCATGGTGATGGCATTCACGATTTGCAGCTCCGATTTCCCGCCCGTTTCGTGGTGGGAGAAGGTGAGTATGTAGCCGTCGTCTTCCTCGGAATCGGAGTTGGGGTCTCTGGGAAGAAACAGAGGCTCGCCACCGTATTTGTTATCGCCGTACATGAATTTCTTGACTTCTCCGGTGAGTAGGTCTACTTTGGCAAAGCCGGAAACTCTCGGCCACGGCTCTGCAATGGCGAGGTAAGCGTATCGGGTTTTCCTTCCGAGCTTGTTCCGGTTGACCATTCCTGCCTCTAAATTGACCTGATCGTCGTCGGACATGATCGGTTTTCTGGTGGACTTGCCGGTCTTCAGATTGAGGCGGATTTCCGAGAGAACGCTCTTCAATCCCTCGTCGCATTCGTTGAAAATGGAGTCCGGCGGCGTCATACAGGAGCCGATGACGACGATCTCGTCGGTGTCCGGCTCCTCCCATGCATTCCAGAGGTGGAAGCAGAAGCAATCGGGAACTTCCACCCACTTCATGCCGGAGGCATCTTCGGCGTACTTGCTCAGCACACCGAATCTGGATACTTTATTCTTGTCGTACACCACCGGAGAGCCGCCGCGGATCATCTCCGACAGCTTGAACACCACCTGCTGATCAGGGACGATCACGAACTTCTCCGTGATCGCGAAGTCGTGCATCATTGTGGGCTCGGAAACCGGGATTTCGAGGTCGTCGGATTTCTCGCCGTTTCGTGAGAACCTGAAGTATTTGAGGTATGGTTTCTTGATCACGTCGTAGCTGAGGGCGAAGAGCTCGCCGGAATCGGGGTCGAGCTTAGGGTGGGCGATCATGGTGGATTCCAACTCGCCGGCGAAGTCGTAGCGCTCGACGGTTTTGAGGTCGCCATTGGGCGTGATTTGGACATGGTAAGGCAAGTCGTCTTCGGACATGGCGAGGAGGCGGTTGTTGAAGTAGACTAGTCCGGCGTTGGCGACGCCGGTGCCGTGGCGGTGATCGACGAGGTTGAAGAGGCCGCGAGCGTAGAAGAGGAGCAGCCTCGCCACGCCGGAGTGGCCGTGGAGCTCGCCGATGGCCTTGGGGAAAATGGGGCGCCCCAGAGCCCGCTCTTGGACCAGCCTCTGCGTCTCGGTGAAGCGGCACGCGTAGCTGGCGGCGCCGCTGTCGAACCGCACGGCGTGAATCATGCCGTCGCCGTCGAAGAAGTGGTGGCCGGCCTGCGGCTCGAATAGCGGGTTGGCGCCGTTCCTCACGTAGACGCCTTGGATGGATTCGGGGATCTTCCCGACGACCGGAAGACGGTGCTTGACGGGCTGCTCCGGCACCGGGGAGAAGTTCCCAGCGATCTGGACGGCAGGGTCCGCCGTTTTGGGAAGCGGGCGCTGCAGCTCGTAGTCAGTGAGAGCTTTCTCCACCGCGTCCAACGCCATTGATGCAGCTCTCTGAATAATGTTCCATTGCGGCTTCGAATTCGACGGAGAATCGGGTGTCTTGGCGGGAGCGAGGGGCTGATGGTACGTTGTTGCGGCGGCGGAGGATTGGTTGGGGAAATGGAGTGCGGGAGTTTGGAGAGAGCATTTGATGGTGTTGGGATTTTTGAATGTCAATGATGAAGAAGTGGAGAAATTGGGTTTAATCCAAGAATTTGTACATGAAGATGAAGTGGCCATAGACACCTATTTTGGCACTGAAATGGGTTACAGATCAGTGCGTATTCAAGTAGTGTTGGTATTCGTCAGGGTGTGTGTTTGGAGGGAGTGTAGAGAGAGAAAGTGAGAGAGAGAGAGGGTTGAGTGTGTTGATGAGAAAGGAGGGGATTGATGAGTTGTAGTATATATAGATAGTGAATTGTGGGGATGAAGGTCCACGTGTTGGATACATGGAAAAGGAATGACAATAAACCATGGATGGTGCCTGGTGGGAGCACCTCATGTACCTTCTTCAAACTTCCACACTACCATGTTTTTCCCTTTTCTTAACCCAAACACTAATCATATCACTCCCTATTTTCATTCATCACTTATGTTAATATATATATATATATATATATATATATATTTGAATTGCAATTCAGTATTCAATAGTATATTTATAATTATTTTGTATCTGGTTGTTTTGTATCGAGTATGGGTACGTACCGTTTGATGATCTGGCATGAGACTCCAACTCATTTTTTATTTTATGTTTGGCTTTAGAATATATTCAATGTGGAAATTTCACATTTACCTGGTGTAATTAGAAAATTGGCCGCTGAAACTAAAAATAATTGCCTCTATTTGGGAGGTAAAATGTTGCTTATTATTTTGTCCGTATTTATTACAAGTATGACAATTATACTCTTTAGAATTTTGGTGGTACCGTGACCTAATTCTGTTATCACAATGAGAATTTAAAATGGAGTATGTGGTAGAGAAAATTATAGAAGGTAAGCATGTGTCCAAAAATAATGCTAAAAAGTTTGACAAAAAAATAAGGCTTCCTTTTAAGCGTGGGTAAACATAAAAATTTATCAAATGTGCAGTCATTTGTGATTTGTGGTGTACTATAATTACTTGCAAGATCTGGGCATTAACGGTTTAATCTATTTTTTATTATCTAATGAAACTATTCCTGTGCATGACGTGTTGACGTGTACAAAATATTTGCAAATAATATATAATTATAATTACACGCACGATTTGTTATATATGCAGTGCATGATCCACGATAATTTTATGGAAAATAATTAAGCACGGTTTGACAGTGACAAATAATAAATTCTGAGATTAATGGGAAAGCAGGATTATGTTAGTTAGCTCAAGTTATTGGACCAATAACTTTTTTCTGCTCCTTTTTTTTTATCTTCTCATTTTCTAATATAAAAAGTGGCATTTTCTTTTAAGGGAAAAAAAACTTCTACTAGCTTATGAACAATCAAAACACCATAAATTACATTAATATCGCATAACCACAATAGGAAATTAATGAGAGTCGATTTAAGATGTGCATGATCGCGGAAGATTTTATTTATTATTATTATTATTATTATTATTATTATTATTATTATTATTATTATTATTATTATTATTATTATTATTATTATTATTAATGAAGAAGGCATTCCACATTCATTGCCGGATGATACCATATTGGGTAAAATTGTAAAAGATTCTGGATCTTCATTCCCGTTGAATGAGTATGGGTAAAGAGACGTAGAGTCCCAGCTCATGTGTGAGTTAAAAGAAAAGAAAAGAAAAGAAAGAAAAAAAGAAAAAAAAAACCAACAATAGTACTGTTATGTAATATACACAATAATAGTTTCTTGTGTATGCACAAATTACAGTAAAAGATAAGAACTAATATGATGATTGATTTATTATGTAAAGATAAATAACATAATATAACAAAAAAAGAAAAAAAACAGGCTCTGCATAGATTTTTAACCTCTACAATAATAATAAAATTTTGTATAATAATAATAATAATAATAATAATAATAATAATAATAATAATAATAATTATAATCAAATTTTGTACTATATGTCGTAGATAGATATTTTGTTCTATTTTCAAGTTGGGACATTAGTATTATTTGTTAAAAAAAGAGGATCAAAGGCTCAACTTTTCATAGTAAGATGCACATATTTAAAATAGTCATAGTACTAAAGATATATCTAACAATATTCTATTAAATGGAATATAAACAATATGAAATATTCATCTAAGGTGAAAACTTCCGTGTATCAGGTGTAAATAAGACTTATTTAAGATGGATGAGTCAAATTCGAGGGTCAATCCGTCAAAAACTAAAAAAAATGTCAAAATTAGTATCAATAGTAACACTAAAAAGTATCACTCAAAATTCTAAAAATATCACCCAATCCTTAAAAATGTAACGGGTCTCATAGTTATCTTATATGAGTTTATTTAGTTCAAATTGTGATTTTTCCCATTCCGATCAATATTTAGAGTTTAGGAGTTTATGATTTTTTTTAGGGTTCGTGATTTTTTTAGAGTTTATGATTTTTAGGTTTTTTTTAGATTTTTTTGGGGATTTATTTTATGTTTTTTAGGATTTATGTTTTTCTTAAGATTTATTAATTCGGGATTATATTTAAATTTAAAAATTTAATTATCGAGTGCAATGCACTTGCCCATGCATTAGCGTCGGGCGAGTGCATTGCATGAGTTGTCGAATTTCAAAAAAGAAAATATTTCACTTTTATTTTATGGTTCACAAATTCTATTTTCGGGTATAAGTTTATTTTCAAAATTATTTTTTTTATTTTCTATTATCATTTATATTTATTCTGAAAAAATTAATTGTCGAGTGCAATGTACAAGCTCCTACGTTAGCATTGGGCGAGTACATTGCGTGAGTTACCGTGTTTCAAACAATTTAAATCAATTCACTTTAATTCTAGGGGTATACATTTTTGGAAAAAAAGAGTAAATATTAGGGGAAAAAATGAAAAAATCACACAAAAAAATAAAAATAAAAATAGACGACCGCGTAGGACGCCCACATGGAGCTCACGCGCCATCTCAAATAAGATCTGCAATAGTAGGGGGGGGGGGGGGTTGGTGCACAAAATTACTCTCCCCCTTCATGTAATGGTCGTATAAAATATAAGATCGCTATATAATATATACAAAAAGAAAAAAAAAACCAAAGTGAAGAAATGGCCGGTCAAGGAAAATGTATATAGCTAGCTAATTTATGTGAGGTTCAATGCAGGTCACACAATATCATCTAAATCGAGTTTCATCTATTATTCTTGTGTCATTTACGTGTCTTTATATGAAATCATAACTATAGTCTATATTACACTTAGAAATATATTATTCTTGTTGGAATATAATAAAGATGAAATAGTTTTCATAGATCTAATACACGAATCCAACTAAAAGTAGACATAATCAAGCTTAATTTACAAGTCCCATCTAATCGTGGTTTATTTGGCAGTTAATTAAGTGTACACGTTAAGAAGGACCCTGATTTTTCAAAAGAATTTAGGTACGAGCTCCTAAATATTCATTTAAATAATTAAACATGAAGATCATAAATTAACAACCATATCTTGACTCATATTAATTTATATCCTCCAATGAGAGGAATATAATATAGAGTTTGTAGGAGTAGTAGTGTTTTTCTTCATGTCATTGATGACTCTAATCAACAGAAAAAGGGCTCATTTAATAATCTATATAATTGGTGGGGTACCCAAAATTAATTATGGGAAAAGTAAAGGGCTGATTCGATAGAGATATATATGATCTTTACGACACCTGCACCCTTATCTCACCTTCAAAATTAACTACAGCTACGTGTTGTTTTTAGACATGGATTTGATGGTGTCAAAACTCCATTATGTTTCATTTTCTTTCTAATTTTTTTTTAATTATTTATCCTTTTTCTCGTGGGAGGAAGTTTGAGGTGGACTACCAATTATAATAACTATTTATGTTGGTTAATGATATAATTCAAACAAAAGTTGAATATCATTGGTTCTTGTTGGCCGTGGTTATTAGTGATATATTCTATATGCGAAAATACAAATATTATAAACTCGCGCCAGTTTAACTAATGGAACATAACTTTTGATTGTCACAAAAATCGACTTTTGTAATTCATTTTTTAGTTAAATATGTCTTATAAATTATTCAATTATTGACTTCGAAAGATTGGCACACTATTTCTTTTACTAGTTAATTAGATTTTTTTTTTTTGGTTTCATATGTTTATAAACAAGATATAAGTATACCCCAAATTTAATCAAATAAGTAAAGATATTTTGGAAATTGATCTTGATTTGATTACAAACTAATTAAATGAGGGAGGGGACAAAATTCAAATGCAAACATAATCAAACACCAACAAAATTATAGTTGTATCACCGAATATGAATTTGGATATAAATTTTTATTAGTCTTACAACAATATTGTTTGATCCGTTAGACGGTCTCATTCAAAATTTATTTTTCTAGAATTTAATTTTCAAATATATATATATACACACACACACAGTATATACATATAGTACTAATTAGAGACTGATCATTATTCTCAAAAAAAAAAAGAAAAAAAAGAGGCTGATCATATCATTAGACCGAGAGCTTATTGACCATTTTGATTAATAAGATAATTTTATGTTAGAAAAAAATGGAGTTGTAAACAATTTAATTTCATGATGTAGAATATGTGGTCCATCACATAAAAATTAGGCACGAGCCCCACTCAAGCTAGTCAATTTTTTATTTTATTTTCATTTTGGTTTTCTTTCTCAGCCTTTTTGGTCGATCGTCGACATTAAACTTTAGTATTAACGTTTCTATCCAATGATTTTTTAAAAAAGTTGAGTACATTATTAGTTAATGATTTTTTCATATAAAAACTTGAAGAGTTGAAAAGAGAACATCCAACATGAAAAGTTTTAACTAATTAATTAATTAACGGATAATGAGTGCCTTTTGGAAGAATAATTAGAGTAGTAGCAAGATAAGGATGTAATGTAAAGTTAATGGTCACATCCCTTTTATCTCTTGGTTGGGTTTTTTGTTATCGTATCTCTATCGTGTCATGTTGACATGATAAAAATTATGCGATCTTCATGTTCTTATCGAGCAGGTTCTTAACAGATTATATTTATTTTTACTCTTATCGTGTCCACACGATAATGACCCGGCACGTCTGAATCGCAAGCACAGCCTACAAGATAGATAGCAATACAAATTGAGGGAAAAAGACAATTGGAAATCGATAGGTGATTTAATTTTTGGATGCTGGATTCATTATCATTGCATTTTTTTTATTACAACGTAAGACATATACACTAATATTTAATTTATGGATGACCGAAACTATGAGAATAAATGACTGTTCAAAACTTTTTTTTTCACAAAAAGAAAATAAGGATGGAGTAGTTAGGGTGATTTATAATAATAATCACCATCTAATTCTTGATAATAGATAATTAGTTGCACGCTTATCAGCTAGGAGATAAGCTAATTAAATAAAGAGTCTATACGTATATATAATTACTAGACGATAAGGGCGTTTACATTAATGTGTGACAAATCCACACAAACATTCTTATATTTGAATCAAAACTTCTATATATGGATTGGTTAATTAGAAGTAGACAAAACATTGCATGCTGGAATCTAGCTGTGACTCCTACTTATATTAATTATATTTGGTGGTTAATTTGTTTGTAGGAGTAAGATAAATAAGATTAATTTTGAAATTTTATACCTTTTGGAATTAGGTCATCAGATTTTCGTTTGGTTCAATTAAATCAGTACTTGAGCGTGTAATATTATAAGGCATTAATTATTTCATTAATATAATGATAATAATCTAAACAAATATACATTATATATATGCCAATTCATCGCCCTACAGGGCACTATCTGGATTTTCTAACACACACACACACACATATCATTATAATCAAGTGATATTTCATATGTATAATCAATAATCGATATGACAGTGTCAAAAATATGCAGTGATATTATTTTCAAACTGACGATATATAGTAACAAAAATGTCTATATCAATTGAAGAAAAAATAATAAGTGCATACAAAAACATTACCAACAACCATTTTTTTGAGTTCTCCTTGTTGATTATACATGAAATTAATATAACTAGCTTGAAAATATTGAATTTTGTGTATTTTAGAAAATTCGAGTAGTGCCTTGGCTTATATGTGGGCAGTGCCCGACTAACGTACATGGCTATAATAATGATGAAAAGCAATTTTAATGGAACACCTAACTATAGAAGATTAGTAACGTATTTAATTAAATTGAGCAGTAGCTAGTATATATAAAAAATAATATATAGTTAAAAATAATTTGAAGATTTCTTGGAGATCATTGTCGATGAAAAGTCCCACAATTGTGCAGTTGTGCCTTAAAACATATTCCATGCATGCTGTCCATGTTACAACTTACATATATGAAAGCACATGCAGCCTAACCATCACTCATTTTATTATCAAAAAACGATCTATATACGATTCTATAGCCGAACCAAATTCTAATTAATTACAACTTGACAAAAATTTGTTGTGTTTCTCATCCAATCAATATCTTCTTTATATTTTTTGTTCAGATTTTCAAATCTTCTCATTTAATTTTGAGAGTTTTTTTAATATGTCATTGGTTTAGTTGTTTGAATATTCCCATATGATTTAGTCTATGAAATCTCATTAATTCTTGGAATATTTTATGTTTCTTACCAACATGATGTATATATATACACATATAGAGTGAGTTCAAATGAGAACCACATATTAACACAAAACTCGTACGGTAGCATATTATTTAATATTTTTTTTAACTTTAAAACAATGTTGCATGCAATCGCACGCATTGCACATGATTTTTACCAATCTTAAAATAATAATAAAATACTTGTTTTTGAACCCCTTTTTAAAAAATCTCAAGGTCTATTAAAATATATATATATATATATATATATATACACACACACACACACACATATATAAAATTGCACATAAACTTATGTATCTACCGCGCGAATCACTTTTGAAAATTCTTAATCTAATTATAGGATTACTACGATAATACCACGTCATTTTTGGGTAAAACCAAATTTAATTCAACTCTTGAGATGTCAAGTGATGAATATTTATACCCTAGTGCCCTAATTCTCCAAATAAACATTCGAACACCTATGATCTTTTGAAAGTACAAAATCGTCAATTCATCATGCATGACTAAACAAGGTTGAATCTCTAACAACTAACAAAATACACTTTATACAGTGGCAGATTCAGAAATTTTTTTTCTGAGGGGGGGGCGAACTATATACATTGTATGTCAAATGTAAATTTTTTTCCGTAAACAAAAAAATATATTTAATAACATATTATGATATCAAAAATCACAATTATAGACAAGATAAATTATGTGGTATTTAATAAAATATATAAATATTTAATAATTTAAAATGAATATGTCAACATTTTATAAACCGAATTATTAACCCTAATCCTCTCGCCTGTCATGAATGAAAAAGAGATACTACCATTTCCTAATTTGAATTTGAATAAACCATAGCATGTCTCACTTATCATAAATGAAAAATGTTTATTAGTAAAAAAATAAAATTTTAAACAATAAACACGTCTTTGAGACACAATAAATAATAAATTCATATAAGTAATTATTAAAATGTTTTTCAATTTCCTTTGTCATCCACAAGATTTAGTCTCTCTAATTTCAACAAGCATAAATTCTTAATTTACGTTTACAATTCCCTAAGTTTACCACCTATCATTAATCATTATACTAAAAATCATTAATTCTTAAATTAGATTTAAAATTGTAGTACCACTTTTTTTGTAAAATGAGAGAGAAAGAGGGAGGGGTGATAGATTTATTTAATAAAACCGTATTCACGCTTATGCTTCTCATATTAATTATTTCATCTTTCCATTTCCCACCCCTTATTTTTTGGCACTGCACAACCACCATAGTAGCACTGCAGCAGCTTCCCTCCGCCGATCACACTAATATATCAGTAGTTGTTTTTCGGTTGGGGGAGGGGGGGGGGGCTAGTACCCCCTCCTGACCCCCTCTGGATCCGCCACTCTAATTCTAGCTAAACAAAATTGCACCCCAATTAATAATAATAATAATGATGATGATGATTATTAATACATACGTCTACTGTGGCGTGGTCGATCAAGCAAATTGAAATCATGATCAAATAATTAGGTCACACGTTACGGAGTTAAAAATCTTTTTTTCTTTTTTATAAATTATAATATCCAACATCGACATAAATATTTGAAATCTAAGCTACAGTCCCACAACCGATCCATAAATTGATTGTGCCATCCAAAATATCAGTGGAACACTTTTTGAACTATATCCACATTATACCGTATGCAAGAATTGAAATATCGCGAAATATCGCGGATATTGATATTGCGATACGGATACTGAGGAGAATATCTTTTTTCCTGAGTATCGGTGAAATATCGTAATATATATCACAATATATCGCAAATTATCGTAATATATCGCGATTTTTTTTATATTTCTATAATATATTTTGATTTTTATTTAATACTATATATTTTTGTGGTCTTTTTTAGGTTTTCAGTGTAATTATTTGAGTTGCAATATTCTTTACTTTATAAAGACACTCACTTTGCAAAAAATTATAAGAGAAAGAAGATCGGGAAACCAACGGATGTCTTAGATTGAAAAGTGAGATGCACCGGCTTTATTTTTTCATTTTTTCAGTTAGGGGACATGATAGACAAATCACTAAAGTTTTTCTCCCCATATATCATACGAAATTGAAATCTTAGAAATCAAGAAACATATCAAGCGCATGTGCATAATTATATCTATAATTACTCTAATGTGATGAGTTGGTACCAATTTTGTTTAGAACAAGATGACATTCTATCTACTATATTTGAACCTCATAGATCCTCATTTTGATATTAATTGTACTTTATAATATTTATTTAGTTAATTTATGTTGTATTATGTATTATTTTGTCAAATGTATTGTCTCAGACGGTAGTTATATAATGTATTATTTATATGTTTGCTTTCAAAATACAATTCTATCAAAAATTTTAGTGGAATATGTGCATAATAATATGTCATAATAGTTCCTAAAATTTCTTGCTAAATTTTCAAGAGTTTAATATGATTTTCGTCATTTTTTTCAATTTTTTGCGATATCGATATGCGATATCGATATATCCGGCGATATATCCGTAAAATTAAAGTTGCGATATATGTTGCGATAGCGATATTTTCATCCTTGACCGTATGAACATCGTCAGAATTGATTGGATTAGGCAGGAGAACTTGTGCATGCGTAAATCGTGCAAACTAACGACGTTTAAATTCATTCTGTCTATTAATTAAGAGTCATTACAAAAACATGATTTTTAGAGAGAATATTATTAGAGACGATAAATGTACTTAAGTAAACGACATGCGTCTCTAATGATATTTTTGTGTCGATATTGTGATTATTTAAAAATAATTTTTGCGACGACATTATGTTGTCTTAAATAGAGCGTTCTTAAAAATTTCATCACAAATAAATTAAAAATCATTTTAAGTGACTACAATGTCGTCACAAAAATGTCATTAGAGATGAAATGTAGTAATTAGAGACGATACGTCGTTACTTAAATCTATTATAATTAACGACATTTGTCACCACTAATATTTAATTGCATACTTGCACCTTATCTTAGGACAAATTAAATTCTTACAATGTCCACATCGCTTATTAATCAATCAAATTATTGCCGGTGATTTGATATATTTTCTTAATTTATTAGCTATACACCGAATATCTTTGCAATCCAAAACATTCTTTTTTTTTTCTTTCTTTTTTCTTTGGGCAGGAATTATTATCCGTACTAGACATTGCATCTACTGAATATGACAAATCACGAATTAAAACCTTCAATACCAGTCAAAATTCTATGAACTCGCAGAAAAACTCAAAACTCGATAATAAGAAATAGACAAAGAAGATAATGTATTAATTATTTTTGGCTTCATTAAACTATAAACTAACATATTTAAAAAGAATAATTCCGACAAAGACACTTATATAGAAGTATTTAGCATACGTAAGTTGAGAATCACCCACGAAATCGATTTGGCAATTTCACTGTAGATTTGGGTATGCGACATATATCAATAATAGTAAAATATGAGATATAACACTGTACCAAAATGTAATGAAAAATCTCACACCTTCAAAAAAAAACAATTGTTCTTTGTTGGTTGGTTATGACGAGGGCAACTAACTTGCAATCACTATCCGAGAGTGCGCATTGGGTAAATCCGTTCATATGCAGTAGTCTGTAAACCATACAGTAGAGATAAATCATAGTTGAAAAATTAGGTGTGACAGACTCATATTTAAAAATATTGATAGAATTTGAACTCGAGATCTTCATTTTCAAATTACACCACTCCATCACTAGATCTCCCACAAGGACCGGGCAAGATATATATAATCATTCTTGTTTCTAGTTTTGCAATGTCCAAATCTAAATCCAATTACTCAAATGGGATTGAAGCGGTTTTATTTCACTAATCAACCCTTGGACGTTTTCGACGTTGAAAAAATTAGAATCTTTGAAATAAAAGGACAGTTTGATCGATTGACACGTAAAGTCGTTGTTCATAGTCTAAGTATATGATTTGAAAGTAACTCATTTATTATTTTTATTTATATATGAAGCCGAAAGCGCTTATTTCTGCTCTTCTTTTTTGACATTCGAGTTACTTTGGGAAATGATACATATATAGTTTTGTAAGTTAATTTATCAGTTAGTAGTAGTATTTTTGGACATAAGTCAAAAGGGGTTATGAATAAATTATGGTTTTGGTGGGTCTTATTTGTTTTTCGTCTATGTACATTGCTTCCTAACTTTGCCCATAATCTTTGCTTCATCATCAATAGTTTCACCAAGAACTTTGGGTAAATAATTTGTTGATTTTTAGGGCTTTTTTTTTTTTTTTTTTTAATCTTGGTGGAGGTAGTTGTGTGGATTGTGATCAAATTGAGTGGTGGACAAGTGTACGTTTCACATTACATTTGATCATGATGATGAATATAACATTTCTGTCTTACATGCTCCATGCTTGTTTAGAATAATTCAATGATATATTATGTGACAGGTTTTTTTCTTTTTCCTGTTTTTTTTATATTGAGATTTTGCAGTTGCCTTTATGTGTATTTTAATCTTTTAATTCAATAGGGAGTTTTTTATGAGACTAATTTACAGGATAAAATTTATATCATAAATAAGATAAATAAAATTACAATTGTGTCATGGAATATTATAGATTTTATTTCGGATCTTGATCCGTCTTATGAATTTCAATATGGAAGACGATCTTATATAAATTTTTATCTTAAATATTTTAGTAGTTTCTCCAAAAATATGATCATTCTTGGTTGTGTGGGCTCTGCATTAGTAATATTGGAATTACAATATAAGTGTTCGTGATTCCAAAGCTAATAATTTGGAAATAGCTTCATGGCAAACTATTTGACGAGTTAAAATTTAAAAGACAGATTCCATATCCATACTCGAATTCAGATCTTGATTCGATCCACACATTCATACAATTATATATGAAATATAAAGTGTATATATATGAATATGGGTATCAAGCTTATTAGTATTCAACACAGGTTGACCGGTTCAAATTTCCTGTTCCACTTGTTCGTGTTTCACTCCGTATTTTACTATCAAATTTATGATTTTAACAATATTTATTATAAAATAAAAAAATTATCTATAACATAAAAAATGAATTAAAAAAATTATAAAATTAAATTTTGAAATAATTAACTATAATAATGAATTGTTAATTGAAAACTAAAAATTAAATACTAAAAAATAATTATATATCCTAATTGGGTGGGGTAAATCGATGCCCTAAGAAATAATCTTAAAATTATACTAAATCGATTAAAAAATAAAATTGAAAAAGAAAAATGCAAGAAATTTTTTTAATTTAAAAATGAAATATGAAATGTAAGGCAATAGAAAATGTCATGGATGTGTGGACTGAGTTTATATCGTATATATTGTAAAATTTATACACGTGTAATTCTTAAAGTGCAAAATCTACAAGAAAAACTTGAGAGCTTGTTGTAGCCCATTTGCAACATGGGATTGATGAAGCCCATCATTAAGGTTTTGGAAGAGTAATGAGATTTTGTGCGGATTAATATTTTATTGAATATACTATCGTATGCGTTAATATTACCATTTCTCATGTATATTATGCCATTATGTGTGTCAAAAATATTAAAAAAAAAGAGGAAAATGAAACATACGTAAAATGGAAATGTTGTCTCTTTGATTCCATAATTCATAAATTCTATCATCATAAATGTCATACGAGATTCTTTCTGGATTTTTTTTTTTTGAATTTCCTATTTTAATAATGGGCTTGTTCGTAGTATTGCATGTGGGCTTTTTAATTGTGAAGTGAAATGTTCTAACTGGGCAGTTGGGTTGGCCACTGGGCCTAAGAAGTACTAATTACATAATTTTCGAAGAGTAATTTGCAGTTATCCAGCCATCAACATGAAATATAATCAACAAATGATGGCGCGATGTTGAAGAATTTGTCGATTCAATTATTGAGTCGCTCAACGTAAGATGCTAGATCCGTTGAAAAAAGAAAGAAAAGATTGGTGGTGGAGAAAATAGTAGTTAATTCTTGGGAAAATACTTAAACTTTAAATGGAACTTGAAATATTTGGGAGGTCTGGTTGGAGACCGAAAGTCTTGTCAGGTCAAATTAAATCATCCAATTATTAAAATTAAATTATTTGGGATCCTCTGCAACAACGTGTGTTAAGTTGTCCGGTGGAATTTCAGTCGATTCCGACAATGATATCGTGCAATGTAAGTATGGTTGAAAAGTTTTTATCGGGAGCTTTTTAATGGCACCTCATTTATCGATCGTGTGTCGTACAACAGAGTAATTGGAGGAAGAAATCATCAGAATCAAGAGTTTGTATGTGTGACTCAGACTTAAAAATTTCGACGCCTATTTGACGTGAGATTTTGGAAATGAAAGAGTAGTTTGAAATTCGGAAGCACGAGTTAACTAGTTGTTAAATTGCAGTTGCGGTCAGGAAAATTTTCCAATTGGCGATCAGAAGCATTGCAATTGACCTTGGAATTGCACTACCAAATTTCAAGGCTTCCACGATCTCAAAATTGGACTTCAAATTTTGGCACCACCTCTGGATAGCTCACACTCTTAAATTGACACCACAATTGGATAGCTCACACTCTTAAATTCCACACCGTTCCTTCAATTTCAGCATCCAATGTTTGAATTGGTGTTCAAATTTCAAATCTAAGTCACGAATAGAAATCATTGTCTTCGGATTTTTCCAACCAATAATGGTGTCATCCGATACTCAATTGATAAAGTGAAAGTAATGTTTGAAAGCCCACAAATTTTTTTTTCCAACAATACCTATATTTTCATAGTATTAACACGAAAATCAGTTAGTTTCCTCGGAAAACTTTCACAAAACAATTGAGTCATATTTCAACCTATTAAAGTCTTATTTAAAACTAATAAATAGATACTTAAACAAAACTACAATGTAATATATTTTTGAATATTCCGCCATATTTCTTGAAAAAATACAAGTAAAAAAAAAAATGTATTAACAGAACACATGCCTTTCTTGCATTTCCATCTATTATGCTAAAATCATAATAAGTGGAAATTAACTATTACAATCTCTTCCCAAAAAAGAAAAGGTCCACTTTGTTTAATAATCTGTTTTGTCCAAAAAAGCAAATATTTCACACACAGCCCTCTTTGTGCTACCTACATAAATCATGAACGTTGGATCTCCCATCAACTCCCTTCTGGCAACAAGAATCCAACGGCGTAAAATGTCTTTCACACGACGATAAATCACAGACGCGTGTCCTTATATAATCCCAATGCATACATGGTACCCAGACATTTTTTTTCTCTCTCCCTCTCTAATTTGAAACAACAAGACATTAAATTAAAGAAAAAAGCTAAGGTGCTGCGATGCTAATATTTGACTGAGTCATTCAACCTCTCCTCCTCCATCACCCAAACTAATGTTGTTGAAAAGATAGGAGGAATCCTAGGTAACTGTTGGCTGAGGTGAAGTTACACTCTGATTTCTTTTCACCGTATGATTTTTTAAGTTCTGCTAGTTTTTTTTTTTTTTTGGATTTTTTTAAATGATTTTTGTCGATGGATTGTGCTGGTTGTGCTTTTTGGATCTGAATTATGGCCGATGATTGTATGCTTGAGTGAATCTTAGTTTCAGCTTCAAATTGATGAGTATGATTCATGTTGTTTTTGGTTGAGGTTGTCTGTTTGTTAATTTAAGGTCCAGGTTCTCAATCGTGTACAAGCTACACGAGCCTAGTTCATCATCTGGTTATATTAATTTACGCTTTATGCTTGTGGGTACAGTTGCATTGAGAGAGGAGTAATAAGGTTGGAGAGGCTCGTAGAAATGGAGTATTGTAACTGCTTTGAGCCAGCATGGCCAGCTGATGAATTATTGATGAAGTATCAGTACATATCAGATTTCTTCATAGCACTGGCCTATTTCTCAATCCCGTTGGAGTTAATATACTTTGTCAAGAAATCTGCTGTATTTCCTTATAGATGGGTTCTCGTGCAGTTCGGTGCTTTTATTGTTCTTTGTGGAGCAACACACCTCATTAATTTATGGACGTTTACTCTGCACACAAGGACTGTGGCAGTGGTGATGACTATTGCCAAAACTTTGACGGCTGTTGTGTCTTGTGCAACTGCAATTGTGCTAGTTCATATCATCCCCGAGCTATTAAGTGTCAAAACAAGGGAGCTTTTTTTGAAAAATAAGGCTGCAGAACTAGACAGAGAGATGGGCTTGATTCTTACACAGGAGGAAACTGGCAGGCATGTTAGAATGCTAACTCATGAGATCAGAAGCACTCTTGATAGGCATACCATACTCAGGACTACGCTTCTTGAGCTTGGAAGAATATTGGGTTTGGAAGAGTGTGCATTATGGATGCCGACGCGGACAGGCCTAGAGCTCCATCTTTCCTACACTCTCCGCCACCAAAACCCGGTCGGCTTGACCGTGCCTATACACCTACCTGTAATCAATCAAGTTTTCAATACTAATCATGCTGTAAAAATCTCTCCCAACTCCCCTGTTGCCGCCCGGCTTCGACCTGCTGGAAGATACATGCCCGGGGAGGTTGTTGCTGTGCGCGTTCCTCTCCTGCATGTATCCAATTTTCAGATTCATGATTGGCCTGAACGTTCGACTAAAAGCTATGCTATGATGGTTTTGATGCTCCCTTCGGACAGTGCTAGACAGTGGCATGTCCATGAGTTGGAGCTTGTCGATGTGGTGGCAGACCAGGTCTGATTTTGCCTCATCTCTTTCCTTGTTGCATGCTCGTTATTAGTATTTTTTAACTGATACTTGAATAAAGGTATTGATTGCATCAATTGGCTGTATATGCCTTTAGATTTGGAGTTTTTACAAAGCTAATGTTAGTAAAGGCAGCCGGAAACCTACTCTTTAATTGTTCGCTAAAGTGATAGCAATGCTACTATAAGGATAAAGGGTGAATTTCATCTTAGCTAACTGTTTCCATTTATAATCTTAGTCAAGTCACTAATACAGTTTCCGGTGATGAAGGATCTTCTTAAGATAGAGAACAGATTCCTACATGGTTAAGCAGATAGCAAAGTTGCAATGTTGTACTAGTCTGATTGCTGCATAAACTTTTTGACTTAAGATAGAGAACAAATTCCTACATGGTGAAGAATGATTTCACTATATTTGACTTCTCGCAAATCAGGTTGCTGTTGCTCTCTCCCATGCTGCAATTTTAGAAGAGTCAATGAGGGCAAGGGATCTTCTAATGGAACAGAATGTTGCCCTAGATCTGGCAAGGAGAGAAGCAGAGACAGCTGTTGGTGCTCGTAATGATTTCTTGGCCGTCATGAATCATGAAATGAGAACTCCTATTCGTGCAATAATTTCTCTTTCTTCCTTAATACAAGAAACCGAGCTGACGCCTGAGCAACGTCTAATGGTCGAAACAATACTGAAGAGCAGCAACCTGTTGTCTACGCTTATTAATGATGTATTGGATCTTTCAAGGCTGGAAGATGGTAGCCTCCAACTTGAGATAGGAACTTTCAACCTTCATTCACTTTTAAGGGAGGTAGGACCTCATCGTTTTCTTGTTATTTGTTCAGCCACTTCCACAATGGTAACAAAATAATAATTCCATGCCATGCTTATTGTAGGTCCTTAACTTGATAAAACCCATTGCATCTGTGAAGAAGTTATATGTTACGTTGAGTCTGTCCCCAGATTTGATTGAACATGCTGTTGGTGATGAAAAACGGCTGATGCAAGTTCTTCTGCATGTTATTGGGAATGCTATAAAGTTCACAAGAGAGGGTGGTATCTCAATATCTGCTTCTGTTGCAAAGTCTGAGTCACTAAAAGATCCTCGAGCCCCTGAATTTTTCCCCATACCTAGTGATAACCACTTGTATTTGCGTGTAGAGGTTTGTTTCCAATTGATCAACCGAAGTGATTTTTCAAAAAATTGATTTTGTTGATCCTAATTACTGCTTGTTCTGTTGTTTAGGTAAAAGATACTGGTTCAGGAATTAACCCGCAAGATATTCCTAAACTATTCATGAAATTTGTGCAGAGCCAACCATCTACCAAAAATTATGGTGGTAGTGGCATTGGCCTAGCAATTTGTAAGAGGTGATATCTTAATTCATAATTCTTTTGCAACATTATTCATTCTTTTACCCAAATTGTAGAACATTGTCAAATTCATTGTTTTCAGATTTTCTTTCTTTAAATATGGTTTTGTGCCATCAGGTTTGTGAATCTTATGGAAGGGCAAATTTGGATTGAGAGTGAAGGTCTTGGCAGGGGTTCTACTGCAACCTTCATTGTTAAACTTGGAATTCCTGCACGCTTAAATGAGTCTGAGCATAAATTTTTGCACAAAGGCCCTGGAAATCAAGGAAAGCTAAATTTCTCTGGGCTTAATGTCGTCGTGATGGATGATAATAGGTTAGTAATACATGCACCCTCTAAGTAGCTATTTTTTTTTATTTTATTTTTTTGTTCTGGGGTTTTCTCTCTTTCTATAGACACTTATTTGGTTGAGGTAGTTGATTTGATCATCATCTGGAACTTGATGACATGATAATTCTTCATCTTGATAAATTTTATGCTATATTAGTTTTGGTTAAGCTTCCTGCAATTTTAGATTTTCACTCTTTTTCATCCCGAGTGCTCATTTCCCTTATCTTCCAACCAAACAATTTGCGGATCATTGACATATTATATGTACCTTGTGCACGAAAAGCGTCACAACACTCCATCTTTGTACCAGAATTATGCATGTCCTGCAAAATAATCCTTTTTCTCATAAATCAAATAGTGGAGCAGAAACACTGCCTTATATTTGCTGGTTTCTATACCATGTTGCCGTAATAGTGGCACTTATATCAACAACTTTAGTTTTCCTCCTCAATAAAAATACTACTACTGTGGCAACTTGTGTATATTATCTTCTTTATATCACCATTTTGGTCTAAGTTTTCAACTTGCCATATTCTACTTTAATGTTTATTAAATGATCGATGCAGTGTTGGTCGTACGGTAAACAATTAAGGGCCTCCTTGTGCACCTAGGATACGAAGTATTGGGCGTTGCCTCCGGAGAGGAGTGTGTTAGAAGTGTAACTCATGAACATGAGGTGTGTTTCCTTGACTTGAGCACGACAGCAGTTGATAGTTTTGAAGTTTCTGTAGGGATACGAGAAAAACCTTGAAAACGTTCTGACAGACCTATCATTGTTGCAATTAGTGATGGAATGACAAAAGTGCAGTGTTGGAAGGTTGGTACGGACGGAGTCATACTAGTTAAAATAAGAAGCGTGGGTGTCTCATCTCTTAGAGCATGGATATCTTGATGAATCTCTATAAAGCTGGAAATGGTGGTTAGCTACGGTGAAACCATGTTCTTGTATTATCGAACAGACCAAATGGGAGCTGCTGCCTACACATGCGACGCTTTCAGAACGATGATCGGAGTTGTGAATGCACAGGTAGATGACCTCAACTTCATCTTGTTCTACTTTGTTTTAGGGGGCACTCTTCTCACGATCATACGCTCATCCAAGTCCAAAAATCAATTTTGAGTAAATTACGAAAAATCCTTTTTTTTTTTTGGTATGTGTGTGTGTGTGTTTTGGGCTTGGACTTCAATATGGGGAGCAGAAGGGTCTTGACGCGCGGATGAAATTACCTATTGCATTTCCGTATTGTATTCTCTGCTGTACATTTGATGTTTTTTTTTAGGTTTTTCTTCATTTTTTCTTTGATTGTAATTTCACGTGCTTTAGTTTCATTTTAAACTTGTTAGTTAGTGTTCATCCTATTTAGTATTTAATTTTACACTTTGATACTCGGCCTTTCATACTTTTAACAAAAATGTGTCGATATTTGAATATTTACATTTTGATACCTGATCTTGTAAATTTTTATCAAATCTATCTCATGTTCAACTATCCGATATTGTATAGCTTATGTGAATCGCTTGAATTCTGATGTGAATTTTTGTAATGCCACATCAGATAAATAAAATTAAGAACTTAAATTTCCTTATGCATTTTTAATCATTTTTACCCGATTGTTAAGGTAATATCTCCAATTGACAATCTATAAGAAAACCAATGAAAAAATAATCATGATCAATTGAAAATTAAACAAAAAATATTTCTTACTTATGTTTTTTTTAATTTGTGAATCGCCATCATCTTCTTCTTGTAACATTAATAATTACTTCCGTTTGAAAATATAATAAGAATACTCTAATATTGAACAGAAGATGAAAATATTCCATGGTTTCATAGCTACAAACTAAAATCATAAATAAATATGTTGAAATATTCGATATCATAATACACCAAAATAATTTTTGTTCAACTAAAGTAAAAAACTTAATTGCAAAGTTAAATAATCCCAACTTTAAAAATATTGTGTTCCCAACTTGAAAATATAAGTTCAAAATATAGTGATTCATGCTTCAAAAATATAAATTTTAATTTTTTTTTATTATTTTTGAGTCTGGCGTAGAATTAAAAAAATCCACATCAGATTTATGACTGTCCACATAAGCTATATGGTACTGGATAGTTGACCATTAGATATATTTGATAAAAGTTTACAAGGTCAGGTATCAAAATGTAAATATTCAAAAGTCAGAATATTTTTGTTAAAATGTTGAAAAGTTGGGTATCAAAGTGTAATTTACCTTAGATTTTATTAGAATTTTTTAGTATTAATTTTTAATTAATTAATAAATAAATAATTATAATAAATCTAATTTGGTAGGATGAATCTAAATAAAGTGTAAAATTAAACTAAAGTACAAGAAATTAAAATCAAATAAAAAATGAAGAAAAAAAATTAATTGTGCAATAGAAAACACACAGACGATTTTAATTGCATGACATGTTAGAGCGTTCGACACAAGGTGTTGGGTTGTTTTAATTGTAAATTTATATGCATTTATTCACTTGGTATGCGCCTCCACTCAAAGAGGGTGCACATGTGGAGGAAACACGAGCGTCGGGCGCGAGCTGCACGTGCCGTGAGGCGTGACTAAAGAGCATGAGTGCTCAACGCGAGCCACGCTCCGAAGCAGCATGGGGTGATTATAAGGACATGGCGTGAGCGGTGCTGCGCGCCCATGCCGATCGACGCCACCGCGGGCGCGACCGATCCTAACTTGCGCCGCGTCTCTTTCTTCGCAGATTTCTGTATTTTTCTGCATGTTCAAATTAAGTTTTAAAGGGATATTTTAACCTAGTAAAAATATTGGTCCAAATTCGAAAATTTAGGGAGAGCCCCCTTTTGTTACTCAAAATAGAGAGAAGAATATTGAAAAGTTTGGAGAGTGACACGCGGTCATTTCGCGATCAGAATAAAATATTGAAGAATATCTTAGGTCCTTATACTATTATGTTTTATTTTGATAGATCGCTATATAATTTTTATATTTTAGTGGATCCTTCTATTTCTAAAATACATTTTCTTAGGTCCTTGTACTTTTTTGTTTTATTTTGAAAAGTCCCTTTACAATTTTTATATTTTAATAGGTCTTTCTATTTTTATATTTAATTTCATCAAGCCCTTATTTCACTAAAAATAAATAAATTTGTTAATAGGATTCAAGATTTTTTTATTATTTAATCTAAGTCAAATATTACTAAATAAGCTTTGATCAGTAATTAAAAATAAAAACATGATAAAAGAAATATAACTAGTCGTTTGTTCATGAAATTAATTCAAAATTATAATTTTTTTTGTCTATTGTATGAAATTAAACTTGATTACCAATAATTAGTTACTTGGTTAATTTTTTTATTAAAATTTATTATATTTTCAATTGAATATAGAAATAAAAAATCAACTTAAAGTGTTTATAAAAAAACTAAATTGAAAACCGTGGGTGAAGATAATATTCTTACGTCAATTTCCCGTTCTTTTATATTTAAATACATAAATGTACAAATAAATAAATAGCATAATAAATTATTTAATAACTTAATTGTTAATTTTTTAATTCATGAAAATAATAATAATTTTGTTCCTTTTATTAAATAATTAAGGATTGAACCATATCAAATATGCAAAGTAGAATGACTTAACAAATAAAAAAATTGTACAAGGATTTATCAAAATAAAATATCAAAGTACAAGGACCTGAGAAAATATATTGTCAAAGTAGAAGGATCTAATAAAACATTAAAATGTACATGGACTTATGGAAACAAAATATAAAACTATAAAGATCTAAGGATGTGTTTTGTCTTTTGAATTTAAGACCGAAGGTAACATATCAAATAATCTTGATTTCAGTGACACTTGACATTGCTATTGATTGGGTCACTTGACTACGGCATGTGGTGTGAATCTTGATATCTCTTAATATCTCCATTTAACACATGAGTCTCTATCGCTTGGATGTTCCTAAGGGTCTCAATTTTATATTTTAATGATATTTATGTTGAATTAGTTTCCACGATCTTATAAATACAGTTAAGGTTATTGGTAAATTATACTGAGTGGGATTTCTTAATAGTTTGTAAATTCGACAATACTTTTAAATAATCAGGATTACAATGACACATTTTATTTTGTAGCAATTAAAATATCCTTAATTTCTTCAGTGAAGTATATGTAGATGAAATGGCATTGTTTTACTGCTGGAAAAAAAAAAGTAGGGATGCTGCAATTGCTCAATGTGATGGCAACCTTTTATACATCGAATTTACAAAAATAGAATAAATATGGTGATTTGTTTGGAAATTATCCCCATAATAAATACTCTCTCCGTCCCATTTTGATAGGCTTATTTTCCTTTTTGGTATGTTCCGATATATAGACATGTTTCTATATATATTTAGCTAATTTACTAATATCTACTCCTATTTAATATGTTTACATTAAACATTAATTTAATATTAAAGAATTAAATAGGGGCATATTAGGAAACTTCTTAATTGTCTTTTCCAATACTTTTCTTAATCCCGTGAAAAATTTTAATCAGCCTATTAAAATGGGACGGAGGGAGTAATAAATGATACTAGTGAAGTGAAATGTTACAATTTAATAAGATGGTGAAAACTATTAATTCAAACTCAATTTTTGGACGAATGGAAATGCAGCATTCTTTTTTCAGCCGTGGAAAATGAGGAGATTAAAATGCATGAAATTCTGATTTTATAATTTTGAATTCTGTTCTTTTTGGGTGGCCAGAATGTTGTGAAAAGAATACTACTACTTTTCGAATATTTTCTCAAAATCCAAGATTTTGCAAAATTGGGGGCCAAGGAATATTATTCTTTGTGGTGGCATTATAATTTATAAATTACAAAAAAAGAGTGGAAAAGTACATGAAATTCTCATTTCCAAAATCGTCTTTCATCATTTGTTCCCATTATCAAATCTATGATTTTAACTCCCATTTTTTATTCAATTTCAATTTCTTATACTTAATTTAATTTTATAATTATTAATTAAAATTAATTTTATATTATTAGGATTTATAATTTTTTTTAATATTTAATACTTATTTTTTAGTTAATAATGGATCATTAGAGTTTAATATTTTATAACAATATTTTTCAATTTCAACTTTTTGTTAATAAGTATTAATTAGGATCCACTATGTTATAATTAATTTTTATTTTATTAATATTGGTCATCATCATTAAAATTATAAATTTTTGTTAGTGGGAACAAAGAATGAAACACATTTTGGCAAAAGATGGTTTCATCCGGTGAAAAATATCTTTTTTTTTCTTCTCTTTCGAGTAATCTAAAATATATTGTATTACCCTTCTCATTAATGAATTGCATTAATAAAAGGGAAAAGTACAAAAAGAAAAACCATAAAGATTCCGGATATCACAAACCGATATCACGAAAAAATAGAACCTCAATAAGAGAGCTAATCAAGAAAAAACAGGAAAAGTCTTGCTTAAAAAGAACCAGTACTGCAAAAACTTACATTATTCAGCACCCGTAAAGTAATTAAATAGTAGAATAATAAGCACTTATCCCTTTTTCATCTGCTTAGAATGATACTCAGCAATAAGCTCCATAGTCTGCAACACCTTGGAAATCGGAGGAGCCACAGCATAAGGAGCTTTTCCTTCAGTAGCCTTATCAACTGAGCCTAGCCTTTCAGAACGGTGACGCTCGTTAGTTATGGTCCTCTTAGTATATGCTCGCTTCTTCGAAGCCGTAGAAGGCATCTCAGTAGGCTCAACAACTGGGTCAACCATGTCGGCAATGCCGACAACCCCTCGATCAACCAATTGTCGAAAGATTGCTTCTTGAGCAGCCGCCTCGCAATCTGTTGTCTCTAGAGTATCTCGAACACCTGCATCACCCGCATTCACCTTAATATCCGCTCTTGTAGCCACCTCGATATCAACTGCCACTCGATCAACCACCTCCTGAGTAGCTGCATCTCGAACAATAACCTTTCTATCAACATCAACAATTTCTGATTTAGGTTGCAAGTCATCCTTATGAGCAACACCCCCATCATGATTAGAAACCACACTCTCAATAGACCCCTCAGACTGTAACTGACCCTTTGCAGAACTTCCTGATCATCATAAGCCATATTAACACTATCAACAAACCCCTTATCTAGCATAGTCTTCACAACTGCCTTACTCTGCACACCCCCATCAGGAGCAGAAGCCACCACCTCATTCTCAACCTTAATTAGCCCTTGCAGCACCAAAAACTGATTGGAAGTAGACAAGGAGACACCATGAGTAGCCACCACTTCTTTATCATACGACCCAACATCTGAATCTACCGTATCCACTTTTAAAATAACCGCAGTCTCTTCAGGAAAAGAGTGAATCTTAGCCGACACAGAAGGTGCAAACATTATCACAACATATATGGGATTCTGAGGAGGTGTTGTGACAAAATTCTTAACAACCTAAGCTTTCGTAGATTGATGAGCACGATGTCTTTCCACACATGTACTGACTAAACCCAACAAATCGAGGAGTGCAAAGTGCTTCAAGTGGTGGATTCATGCATTGACATGAATGATTTCATGGCACCGATGGAGTCTTTAGAGCAAGCATTGCTCCAATCATATTTTACTAAAAATGAATTCATATTTAATGATTTGGATTTAACTGATATAATTGCTGAATTGAATTCATTGCAAGAAATCCCAAGGCGAGGATCCAAATTTTTCCCACTAAGGGACGAGGGTGAAAAGGCCAAGGATGGAGAGCCGACTGTGCCTAAAAAGCTGGAATTGAAGCTGTTGCCTACCCATCTCAAGTATGCCTTTCTAGGTGAAAATGACACCAAACCGGTAATCGTTTTTGCTTACCTTTCTGAATCTCAGTTGGATAGCCTTTTGCGTGTTTTGAGAAAGTATCAAAGTGCTATAGGTTGGTCTATTTCTGATTTAAAAGGGATTAGCCCGTCTATATGCATACATAGGATTTTACTTGAGGATGATTACAAGCCCCGTGTGCAAAATCAACGTAGATTAAATCCGATAATGCAAGAGTTAGTGCGAAAAGAGGTGTTGAAATTGCCTGATGCTGGGATCATTTTTGCTATTTCTGATAGTGAGTGGGTTAGTCCCACTCAAGTTGTGGCCAAAAAGGGGGGCATGACTGTTGTAGAGGGTGATGGGACAGAAATGATTGTTACTCGAGTTGTTACTGGTTGGCGTGTGTGTATTGATTATCGTATGTTGAATGCTACCACTAGAAAGGATCATTTTCCTCTTCCCTTTATTGATCAGATGTTAGACAGATTAGTTGGGTATGAGTACTATTATTTTCTAGATGGCTATTCTGGGTATAATCAGATTATGATTGCTCCCGAGGATCAAGAAAAGACTGCATTTACATGTCCATATGGTATTTTTGCTTATCGCTATATGTCTTTTGGTCTATGTAATGCACCTGCTACTTTTCAGAGATGTATGATGGCTATTTTTCATGGGTTGATTGAAAATATCATGGAAGTATTTATGGATGATTTCTCTGTCTATGAAAATTCATTTGATAATTGTTTAGCCAATTTAACTCAAGTTTTGCAGAGATGTGAGGATACCAACCTCGTTCTTAATTGGAAGAAGTGCCATTTTATGGTACGAGATGGTATAGTGTTGGGACACAAAGTGTCCTCTGTAGGTTTGGAGGTTGATCGTGCCAAGATCGTAGCCATCAAGAAATTACCACCTCTAACCAATGAGAAGTCTGTGAGAAGTTTTCTTGGCCATGCCGGCTTCTATAGACGATTTATTCGGGATTTTTCAAAGATAGCTAAACCTCTTAGTCATTTATTAGAAAAATCTGTTGCATTTGACTTCTCTGATGAGTGTTTGCAGGCCTTTGAGACTTTGAAGAAGGCTTTGGTGAGTGCACCCATCTTGATCACTCCTGATTGGTCGCAGCCATTCGAAATCATGTGTGATGCAAGTGATGTTGCTGTGGGCGCAGCTTTGGGACAAAAACAAGACAAGTTGTTTCGTGTAATTTACTATGCCAGTCGTACTTTAGACTCGGCACAAGTAAATTACACGACCACCGAGAAGGAGTTATTAGCCGTTGTTTATTCTTTTGATAAATTTCGTGCTTATCTTATTGGTGTTAAAACAATTGTTTATACTGATCATG
The DNA here is from genome assembly GCA_026008535.1 of Perilla frutescens. NCBI lineage: Eukaryota > Viridiplantae > Streptophyta > Magnoliopsida > Lamiales > Lamiaceae > Perilla > Perilla frutescens. Next base: position 23,894,628 of record BRKX01000002.1, read on the forward strand.
CCGCGTTGCGATATTTGTTTGATAAGAAAGATGCTAAGCCTCGTTTAATCCGCTGGATTTTATTGCTGCAGGAATTTGATCTCGAGATTCGAGATCGGAAAGGGTGCGAGAATGTGGTAGCGGACCACTTGTCTCGATTAGAGCACCCCGTGGATGGTGAAGAGGCTCACGTGCCAATCAACGAGAAGTTCCCTGATGAGCAACTCTTCGCGGTACAATCTCAAGCTCTGTGGTTTGCTGACTTTGTCAATTTCCTTGCTGCAAATGCGCCGCCACCGGATTTGTCCTCACATCAGAAAAATAAATTTTTCCATGATGTGAAGTTCTACATGTGGGATGATCCGTACCTTTTCCGGCGTTGCTCGGACACCGTCATCCGTTGTTGTGTGCCTCAAGAAGAATGGAGGCCAATCTATTTGCAGTGCCATGCTTCACCGAGTGGTGGCCATTTCTCCGCCAATCGCACCGCTTTCAAGATCTTGCAAAGTGGTTTCTATTGGCCATCTTTGTTTAAGGATTGCCATGAATTCACCTGGGAGTGTGACAAATGCCAAAGAATGAGGGGGCTCTCCAAGAGGAATGAAATGCCACTCACAAACATCGTTGAAGTCGAGTTATTCGATGTGTGGGGCATCGACTTCATGGGCCCATTCCCAGTATCTTCAAGCGGCTTTCAGTACATTCTACTTGCCGTGGATTATGTTTCGAGGTGGGTTAAAGCCATTCCAACAGTCACCAATGATTCTCGGGTCGTCATCAGCTTTCTGAAGAAGCTGTTTTCTCGTTTTGGAACACCAAGAGCCTTACTAAGTGATGGAGGAACACACTTCTGCAACAAGCCCTTGGAGTCATTGTTGGCAAAGTATGAGATCAAGCACAAGGTCACTACACCGTATCACCCACAAGCAAATGGGCAGGCCGAGCTAGCTAATCGGGAGATAAGGTAAATTTTGGACAAGACGGTGAACACCAATAGGAAGGATTGGGCCGGGTTGCTTGATGATGCACTCTGGGCGTACCGGACTGCATACAAGACGCCGTTAGGATTGTCTCCATATCAGCTGCTTTTTGGGAAGTCCTGCCATTTGCCGGTAGAGTTGGAGCATAAATCCTATTGGACGGTGAAGCAGCTAAACCTCTATTTCAAGACAGCGGGAACTAAGAGGGTGCTCCAGCTCAATGAGCTCGATGAATTCCGCATGGAGGCCTTTGAAAACTCATTGCTTTACAAACTGCGCACCAAGGCGTTCCACGATCGGATGATTGTTCAAAGGGAGTTATTACCTGGTGATAATGTTTTATTATTTAACTCTCGTTTGAAATTGTTTTCAGGAAAGTTGAGATCCAAGTGGTCGGGTCCTTTTGTGATAAAAAAGGTACTACCCGGTGGTGCGGTCCAACTCTTGTCACATACGGGGGGAGCTGTTTACTGTCAATGGCCATAGAGTCAAGAAATACTACAGCCCAGAGCAGAGACACGAGGTGTCTCACATTAAGTTGATGGAGCCTTGAGTTGCAAGATAGTCTGGCTGTCGACGTTAAATGCAGCGCTTATTGGGAGGCAACCCAATGGTTTAATTTTTTTTTAGAGTCTTTTTGGTTTTTTTGTGTTTTGTTTTCTGTGTTGATGTCTTTTTGCTGAGTTATGCAGGTAATATCTTTGGCATAGATCGAATGACGATAAATGTGTCCCAAGTAACCTTCAATACATGTTTTCCAAATATTGGGCATACGCAAAGAAAGTTGCGATTGGGGTCGGTTGAACCTTTACTTAGGATCTTTTCTCGTACATTCGATCACATCCGAGCTTGATTTCCGAGGTACAGCTTGGATAGGAGGTCAGAAATCATCGCCGGAAGCCCAGAATTTATCCGCGACCTGAGTCACGGGAGTCGATCGCGACTGCAAGGTCGCGACTCTCCTCACAATTCCATTGCGGAGTCGCGACAGAGAGGGGGTACCACAGAAGAAAATTCGCGACCCGGTCGCGAATCAAACCCGTGTCCACGTGGCAATGATGCTGACTGGGTCGCGAATTTTCCAAAGCCATCATCATGAAATTCATGACCCGAGCCCCGGTCGCGAACCGTCTGCTGACATGGCGACGCAGATTCTGGTTTTAACCTTCCCCTTCAATTTTTTTCTCTCATTCTTTCATAATATTCTCACACATGCACGCACACACTCCTTTTCCATCCTCAAATTCACCACTCAAGGTATGTTTTCTCCCTTTGATTCTTATGTTTTTCAATTACCCATGACGTGTGGACTTCATTGAATCAATTTTTTGCTTAGTTTATGGTAGAAATTGAATTTCCCAAATTTTAGGTTTTCAAAAGGGGGAAAATTGAGGATTTTGTGTTCTCCATACTTTTGGTTGAAATTGTTGGTCTCTCATATTTCCATTCCACTCACATTACTTCATAACATGATTTATGATATCATTGTGCGTCTTAATTGGTTGAATGGTGTTATGTTTTGGTTTTTGGGATGCTTGTGGGTGTGTGTGTGAGAAAGCATGCTTTGTGCTTGTTGTTGCTACTCTTTGTCTCTTCCATTGTGTCGTGCTATGTGTTTGAGATGTGTTCGGGGGCTTGGTTGGATTTGGTCTTTTGTGTCTCTTAATTGTTGCCACCCCATTGATTGAGAATGATGGACAAGTTTGGGGGATTATGTTGATTGATCTTGTTACCGTGATGTATGTTTGGGGGAGTAAGTGTGGATATAATCTATCGTGTTTCTTTTTGCAGGAGGTTGCCCGTGTTGGTGTGCGGAATGGCCAGAGGAAATTTCTTCAGTCGATTGGTAGGGGGCGGCAGAAGTAGGCGCCCTCTGCTCACAGACGAACGAAGCCGACCCCCTACTCTTGCCACTCCTTCACCCACCCCTTCCGGTCCAGATGAGGAGTATCATAAGTATGGAAGTGAGGATGAGGCTCAATCTGATGAGTTTGAGCAGTTTGAAGAAGACGAGCAATCAGATGAGAATGAGCAACAGGACGGCTCCGACACGGATGACCCTGAGGATGAAGATTATGAGCCTGAATATGAGGAGGACGATGTAGTTGAAGAGCTCGAACCCGAGGTTGCTGATGATGATGAAGCTGTAGCCCCTCTCTATCACCCTCAGAGATACGGTATTGAGCTGCAAACACAAGCAAAACGAGATGATTGGGGATGCTTGGCGGTGATGAAGATCTTCCCCACTCGTTATCCGTGCTCTGCCACTATCACAACTCTCGGTATCTATGAGGACGTGTGGAGCCTTATCAACCTCATTGGATGGAACCACGCGGTGGCCGGGGGATGGCCTACATACCCGGTTTTGGTTTATGAATTCCTCAGCACTCTTGAAGTGCAATCCACACAAATTTGGGGCCTCTACACCATGATGTTCCGATTGGGCAATGTGGCTCATGTTCTTACTGCTGAGTAAGTTAATGCCATCTTTCATGTCCCCACCGGCGGTATCTTCAACCGATTTGGAGTCGAAGCTAGACATTTTTGGCTGGGCCTTCAGTCTGAAACGGCGCAGTATGATCATAAACGAGCCAAGGCCTCTGCCATGCCCAATCCGGTGTTTTGCTATATGAAAATTATTGCTTCCACTGTATTGGCACGACACGAGACATCGGGGATTCGGACACCCGAGATTCTTTTCTTGTGGGCTATGTTGAGTGGTACAAATCTTAACTTCACCGCCTTCCTGATGCAGCAATTCAAAAGGCAAAGTTCACAGGCCACCGATGCCATTAAAATCGGAGGCATGCTCACACCAATTGCCGCTCATCTGGGCATCCCTCTACATCGGTACGGTAGTCTTCCGGGTCCTCGAGCCATCGACTTGCCAAACTTACGTCAACCCCGGATGCTGACCAACCGCACGGATGCGCGCTTCTTAACCTTAAGGGGCAATTGTGTTTTTTCTCTGCCTAACCGGCCACTTACCACAATGTCAGATCTGACTCGCACTGAAAATTGGCTGTTAGATATTCCAGCTCACCGAGCTGTTATTAATGCTGCCGCGGGGAGGACCGCTTTCAGATCCCTGAGGGTGTGCAAAGAGCGGAGGCTAAGTCTTCTGCTCGAGCTGAACGGAGAGCAAACATTCAGACAAGGGAGGAGCGCACTGATGACCAGTGGGATTCCCTCACTGACATGATGGCCAACATGAACACGGCTATCAGTTCGATGCACACTGCCGTTGGTACCTTAAATACCAATTATGGCACTATGAATGCGGCGTTTCAGACATTGCAGACAGATGTGCATGATATGCGTGGGGAGATCCACGATATTCGAGATATGGTTCGGGGACTCCAACCGCACCCGAGTGCGTATTTTCCTTACCCTCCCTATGGTGTTGGTCCTAGTATCCCGTCTTCCTCCGGCCGCCCTCATGAGCCTGCGTCTTCTAGCCACTCTCAGCGTGGCCTATCTCAGCAGCATCAAATGCCTCCCCACTTGTACCCGTACATGCCGTTTGGGTACCCACCGTACCGACCTCCCCCGTCCTCCTGAATATGCTGTAAGTGGTCTAGCTGCCTCTCCGTCTTCATTTCAAACTTATTCTTCCCCTGAGTATTGAATAAGTTTGGGGAGATGTGCGCCAGAGGTTTCTAGACCGTTCTTTCTATTTACTTACTTCCTTAGTTAGTTTTGTCAGGTAGTTTGTTTTTACTTTAGAGTAAAAAACCTGGAAAATTTTGAAGTTTGTCTGCTTTAATCTTGTGGTTTTGAGGAACTTGATCGATTTATGTATTAAATTCATGCTTTGGTAATGATGATTGATGGAAGTGGGGATATGTATGTCTTGAAGTCTTTGAGCACTGATTTAATCACATGTGTACATTTGAGCTTGATAAGCATGATTTATACCAATGTTTAACCGTGAGCTTTCGTGCCAAAGGGTGATAAACCCGTATTTTTCTTGATGTGTGTTGGTCAGCATGTGTTGATGTCACTAGAACTTGCATGATTCCTCACTCGTGATTTTGACTATGCTTAGAATTGAAGAAATGATTTTAGGCCGTCTTTTCTATAGCCATTTGCCCAAACACGGTCCCTGGATACACATAATTCCTTTGTGAACCCCGTTGAGCTTAATCACCATTTTTCTTAGAATCCCGTTGTGTTATGAATGATGAAACGTGTGAACAATAGGATTGGAGGGAAGATGAATGATTGTGATTTGGAATGATAGAACACTGTTGGTGTTGATGGTTGTGTGGTGATGAGTGTTGTTGGCATCTCCCAGTTATAAAAAAAAGAAAAAAAAATTGAATAAAAAGGATGCCAACAACATAGATGAAAGAAAAAATAACGGACTCAAAGAGTCCGAGAAACGTGGTTGTGTAGGAGAGGTGAGTTAGACAAAGTCTAACCTGTGTCTTTGTTGAAAAAAAAAGAGAGAAAAATGGTGATTAGATTTGTTGGTAAAGTTGAGTTGATGAAGCTGTGAACTTCGGTGATTTTTGCAGGGTTTTCGAGTCACTTTAGCCATATGATTCCAACCCTAACCCAAAGCCTACATTACAACCCAGTAAAAGACCTATTTGATTTTTAATTCTGGCATGGTTTCAATTGGAGAGTTGGGGAAGAAGTGCAAGCCTATGGTTGATGTTTTCATATGTTTGATGTTTGATGAGTGGGTACCTTGATATATATTTTGTGAGAGTTTTAGTGATACACACACACCTGAGGAGAACATTGGTTTGATGTATGTTTGTTTAGTTTCAAATGTGCGTGTGTGTGACTTGAAGGGCTTACGGATTTTGAGCTTGCATGTTTCTTGCTTCCTAATTTCGTGATTGCTAGATTGTGAGTTGTATGCATAATTTGTATTGATCCTTGAGTTGAGTCTTGTTCTTTATTTGAGGACAAACAAATTTCTAAGTTTAGGGGAGTTGATAAACTGAGATTTTACACTGATTTTGGTACACTGTTGTGTCATGTTTCGTATGATTTGAGTGTGTTTTATCTCAGTTTAGTCAAGTTTTCCGAGTTTTTAGGAGTTGGGCGTTCTTGACATATTTTGCAGGTTTGTACGTGAGTTTTGGGTGCTTTAGAATAATGAAATGAATGTGGAGTCCCAGAAGAGTATATGAAGGGATTGATCGAGAAAACGGGACGAAATAAGCTGAAGAGAAAGTCTCGAGCTTCGACCCGCGACCTACTCACGACTGCATGGTCGCGAGTCCCTATGAGTTGTTTACTGCGGAGTCGCGACAGAGGCATTGTGAATAAGAAGGATATTCGCGACCCCGGTCGTGAATAAAGAGAGGGACCGCGAATTCTTTGCCAGGTGGCGCCACGTCATGCCACGTAGATTCGCGGGCTGCATGGTCGCGACTCTGGTCGCGAATGACGCGGGCTTTTTCCGATTTTTGTTGTATTTTTGGGCTTGGTGCATCGTTTTTCACCAAAAATAAATGTTCCGGCTTTCGTCGGCAAGCCCACACTGCAGAGTATAGTGGCGAGCAGGATCGTCTCCCAAAGAACCGGCGAGAATTACTCTTAACTTTCAGTTTGCGTGCCCAAACTTCCAGAAAGGGTTTTTATGTGAATTATATAACAAAATAAATTGAGGAATTAAATAACCAACTAAAGAAAATATTTATGCAAACGTACGGATTTAAACCAATGACAAAAGGGTATTCCGTATCCAACAAACTCCACTCCACTTATCACACCGATCATAGATGCAAGAATTAATTAATCAAACCATGCAAATCAGTTATAGTCATCGAAGACGCTTCTGACATGACCTAATCTCTCCATACTGTTTCGATAATTAAGAAGATGCTTCATTAATTATTCCCCTAATCGACTAACAACTGTAAGAGACGCTCTATGAGTTTAATGAGCTGACATCAATGAGCACAAGAAAGACCCGATTCTTAACTTACAGACTCTAACGCAGGACTGTAAAATTAACTCTGTTATTCCCCTAGTCTTTGAGCAACCGTTTTACCACTTATTAAACCTAAACCACGATTACGTATGGCCGATTTAATTGGGTAGTAATTAATCACAACCTACCAAATATTTGCAACTATTCGATAGACTTAGAATAATTAATGACTCAAAATCCAAGAATAACAGATACATGCATCAATTAATTATGAACAAACAATTAGATCTCACAGTTATATAAACGGAGCTTCGTTGTCGTCACCGGAATACGAAACAAATTAGCTACTTTGCATGCTGGAATCGAGCAACAAGAAGTTGTATAATTGCGCGATGATGATATCAATGAGAAGAAGAAAATAAAACTGAATTAGAACCGTTCAACTGCTACGTTTCCGTCTCTAGCGTGTGTGTTGATAAAATAAGCTAAATACCTAATATATATTTACAATCCATAAAAGATAAAGTTCTAAATAGGAAATAACATCCTAATCTAGGTAAATCCCATGCAAAATACTTTTAGAGGCGGTGGAGAGGGATTTCCGCGTCCAGATTCGTGCGTGGGCCGAGAACTGGGCTCAACAAGCCCAAAACGTGTAGTGGACCGGGCCTCCAGAAACTTGCTTCAATCATCCAGCTGTATGTCCTTGCAGCTTGATCTGCTCGAACTTCTCCCTTTTTTTCACTTATATCTTTTTACACTAAAAACATGCCTCTTTTCTCCATTTTTGTATCATGTCCCTACACATCTTAACAACATATCAAAGCACCAAAATACACAAATATAGGGTAGACAATAAGGAGAAAAGGCACCAAAAAGTAGTGATAATAACAAGTAGAATACGTCCTATCAGGGCTTTTTCTTAAACTTGGTATAAATAGGGTTCTTTTGGGCGAAAATTGGACACGAATTATCAGCCCCCAAGTTTCGAACAGAGGTTTGCTGTGGAGAAGAAGCATCACAAGGAATAGGCCAGAGGATTTCAAGCAAGTCAAGATTAGAGACAGATTTATTCTTCTGGGTTTTATTCAGTTTAATTCTTGTCTAGCTATGAACATCGTGAATTTGATTTATTTTGTTTATTTTATTATGAACAATTAAGCCCTAGTATTCTAGGGTTGATTTCGGATTCATTTATGAAATCTTTTTATTAAGTCCGATTATGTGTCTATAATTTTTATTACACTTTAGTTATTCTTGGATTATTTTTGTTTATGTCAATTGATTGGCCATTAATTGATATATTTGTGTTGTGTTGATTCATAAATCGAGAGAGGAGTTTCAATACGAGAATAGAATAACTAACGTGGTGGTTAATATTACTCGAGAGGGTTGAAATTACTGATGAGAGCTTTAACCTATGGATCATTTAGGAATTACATTATACATAACAATGTCTCCATTTATTAGCAAAAACTTGTTCGGTATTTATTTTCACCTAAACTGCAAGTGTACAGCGAGACTAATAGCAAAGCAGTGAACAAGGTCGAATCTACAGAGACTCAATATCTAATCACTAGTTATTCTATTAATTCTACGGTTGTTATCTAGACTAACAAAATTATGAGATTCTCAAACTATCAAAGCAAAATAAATAAATACTACGCAAAACCAAGCTTATAGCAGATAAAGATGCAAAGAAGAATTATCAATGAAGAAACACGCGTATTCTAGGATTGATTCTTCATCAAATACTCCATCTCATTACTAGTCCAATAACTATGCCTATGTTTAGATTTTGATCACACTAGAGCAACCACTTAACTATTCAGAATCTCTTCTCAGATAATTAAGAACGTTGATTACATTATATATAACAATGTCTCCATTTATTAGCTATAATGTAATTCCTAAATGATCCACAGGTTAAAGCTCTCATCAATAATTTCAACCCTCTCGAGTAATATTAATCACCACGTTAGTTATTCTATTATCGTATTGAAACTCCTCTCTCGATTTATGAATCAACATAACACAAATATATCAATTAATGGCCAATCAATTGACATAAACAAAAATAATCCAAGAATAACTAAAGTGTAATAAAAATCATAGACACATAATCGGACTTAATAAAAAGATTTCATAAATGAATCCGAAATCAACCCTAGAATACTAGGGCTTAATTGTTCATAATAAAATAAACAAAATAAGTCAAATTCACGATGTTCATAGCTAGACAAGAATTAAACTGAATAAAATCAAGAAGAATAAATATGTCTCTAATCTTGACTTGCTTGAAATCCTCTGGCCTGTTCCTTGTGATGCTTCTTCTCCACAGCAAACCTCTGTTCCAAACTTGGGGGCTGATAATTCATGTCCAATTTTCGCCCAAAAGAACCATATTTATACCAAGTTTAAGGAAAAACCTAAAAATACAGCAAAAATCGGAAAAAGCCCGTGTCATTTGCGGCAAGAGTCGCGACCATGCAGCCTGCGAATCTACGTGGCATGACGTGGCACCACCTGGCAAAGAATTCGCGGTCCCTCTCTTTATTCGTGATTGGGGTCGCGAATATCCTTCTTCTTCACCCTGCCTCTATCGCGACTTCACAGTAAACAACTCATAGGGACTCGCGACCATGCAGTCGCGAGTGGGTCGCGGGTCGAAGCTCGTGACTTTCTCTTCAGCTTATTTCATCCCGTTTTCTCGATCAATCCCTTCATATACTCTTCTGGGACTCCACATTCATTTCAATATTCTAAAGCACCCAAAACTCATGTACAAACCTGCAAAATATGTCAAGAACGCCCAACTCCCAAAACCTTGGAAAACTTGACTAAACTGAGATAAAACACACTCAAATCATACGAAACATGACACAACAGTGTACCAAAATCAGTGTAAAATCTCAGTTTATCAACTGACCTCCACAGCTGTAGTGGCACCGGGCACATCAGTCTTAGGCAAAGCATACTTGGCTACTCGATAATTCGAAATAACATGCTCAATCTGTCCATAGGCCACACAGAGCTGAGGAAGGTTCTTATATGAGATATCCACAAAGAATGACGCCTTCCCCTATCAATCACCATTGAGAAATGTATTACCCTTCTCCAAATTCGTCTTTCATAAAAAAAACTCAAATTCTGATGAAGCCATGCCTAGCATTGAAGAACCAAACCCGGAGCTGCAACTTAGAGGCCCAGTTACACGACTTCAAGCCAAGAAATTGCAAGGTTATTTCCAAGCAATTATTCGCAAGAAGTTGGAAGAATTTGAAGAAATTTAAGTGCAGCCCCAAGATAGTTAATTTATTAACTATGGAAGATGAGGATCAAGACATGGAGAACATCATATAAAGATCAAGAGTTGAAGATGTGTGCATGGACGTTGCACGCTGCATGGTCAATGTACGTGCATGGCATGATTTAATTCATCCCTTTAATTTAATTAAGGGGATCGAATTATTTGAACTATAGTATTTAATTACACTATAGTATTTATTTAATTTGGATCAGATTTTTGTTATTTTATTCCTTTAATTTTCAGTCATTACTAGATAGGTTGACTAGAGTTTTATTTAAGGCAATTTCCTACCTTAATTAGAATTCTAGTTTAGGTGGTTTCCTAGTCTAGTTTTAATTCTTTTTAGCCTATAGTTTTCGATCCCTTCTAGTATAAATAGGGGATCCATGTGACATTATTTCTTTAGGCATTATTTGATAATTAAGCATTTTGCAATTCAATTTTGTCTCTCCAAAACCTATTGTTGGTTTCGAACAATATACTCTTAAGAGGCTAGCATCTTTTAAGTTTTAATCAAGAACTTTGTTCCAGTTCACTCGAGGGACTAGGGTGGACTCGCTATTGAAGAGTAGCTTGGAGGTAGTTTCGTAGTATTGAAACTATGGGGTTTGTATCGGGTTGCGATTCACATCGACTTCAACATCAACTATCCAACATCATCGACGACACCCATCTATCATCCGTCATTCGTATCATCTACAACTCTCCAAGATCCGTTCGAGAGGCGTACATCACATTCCAGCCAAGTTCTAAGCGAGTTCAAGCCGTTTCATCCGTTTTCGCTGATACTTGCTTATCACGCCGAGTTCTACACGTATAAGTAAGTTCGATCCCAAACCTATCATATCCTATCTTCCCCAGCCATTCTTCATCCTTTATTCACGTCCCACACGTCCTAAGCCTCATCCATAATCCCTCATTTGAATACAACCATTCCCTTGCGATTTGGTTGTGTTTTAATTTGTGTGTCGTTGTCTAGGTATCTTAATTAGGTCTAGTTCTACATCTATAGTATATTCGAGTCTATTGTTATTTTTATTCGGCATATTTGTTCTTATTTATCGACTTTAGTTCAGTTAGATAGAACCCTTACAACTCCGTCGTGCGTTCGATCTTGGTAATCCGCAAACCAAGTTTGTTGTGTCCTATTCGAAGAGTAATTAAGTGGATAAGATCATCTATTTCAAATTTAGTATTCCAATACGTGTTCCACGATTAAATTTATAAAATTTTCTTTCATTTTTTTTCGTCGATTTTAATTTATTATATTTTAGTTTAATTTTATGATTATTTTTTAGGGTTCACCCACCTAATTAAGGTTTATAATTATTTTTTAATATTTGATTTTCAAAGAAATGATTATTATGGTTGATTATTAAAAGAAAAATGAAATCGCCATGGAAGAGGAAGTTAAGAGCTCAAACATGGGAGATAATTTTCTGAGATATATTTCACAATTATTTTGTTACAAAAATCTAGCAGCTATACTTATACAAGATGAGATATTTATCTAATGCAATGAGAAGTTAAAAATTGCAGTACAAGAAAATAAGGCTGACGTGGTGTTTACAGATGGCAGCAGCTGGCAGAGGTGTTGGTGTGGAGGTTGCAGCTGCTGGCAGTGATATTCTATCTCTATTACTCCCCTTCAAGAGGGGAATATATAGAATGAAGTCCCATCTTGCCTACAAAAATACGAAACAAAGATGGTGGTAAAGCCTTTGTCAAAATATCAGCAAGCTGGGAATGGGCAGGAACGTGCAACGGTTTGATGATCCCAGCAGATAGTTTCTCATGAACGATATGACGATCGATCTCAATGTGTTTCGTTCTCTCATGAAAAACGGGGTTTGAAGCGATGTGGAGCGCAGCCTGATTATCACAATATAAAGGAACAACTTTGTTGTGAGAAAAGCCAAACTCGCGAAGTAGACTAAGAAGCCAGACAATTTCACATGTAGCATTGGCCATAGAACGGTACTCGGCCTCGGCAGAAGAACGAGAGACAATCTGTTGCTTCTTCGATTTCCAGGAAACAAGGGAATCACCTAAGAACATGCAAAAACCACTAACAGACCTTCTTGTGTCAGGACAAGAAGCCCAATCTGCATCGGCAAAGGCTTTCAACTCCAAAGAAGAGCTGCTAGAAAAGAAAAGACCCCGATCGATAGTGCCTTTAACAAACTTTAAAACTCTATGAGCTGCAGAGAGATGATGGATGGATGGATTGGAGAGAAACTACTGAGTTTATTGACAGCAAAACATAAGTCAGGACGAGTAATACTCAAGTAGAGAAGTTTGCCGATCAAACGATGATAGACCGTTGGATCTGGTAAAGGAGAACCATGATCCTGAGAAAGGGAGATCACAGAATCCATAGGAGTATGGCATGGCTTATCTCCAAGAAGACCAGATTCATCAAGGAGATCTAACATATATTTTCGCTGACAAACTGAGATACCCTTGGAAGAACGAGCAATTTCAAGTCCAAGAAAATGCTTGAACTTAAAATGCTTGCCCAAGAAAATCTTGAACTCATCCACCAAAGTAGCATCACTAGTAGCAATCAAAATGTCATCCACGTAGACCACCAAACACAAGAATTGTCCAGCAACATACTTAGTGAAACAAGAATGGTCAGAAGCATATTGAACAAATCCAAACTGGGATATAACAGAGCAAAATTTTTCAAACCACTTTCGAGAAGCTTGTTTAAGCCCATATAAAGATCGTGTAAGCTTGCAGACGGTATTGGAAGAGAGAGAACTCTCTCCCTGAACAGAAAGTCCTGGTGGTAAACTCATGTAAATGTCCTCCTGTAGTTCACCATGTAGGAAAGCATTGTTCACATCAAAATGAAACAAATGCCAACCCTTAACCGCTGCAATGGCAAGCAAAACTTTAACTGAGGCTAATTTTGCCACAGGAAAGAAAGTATCAAGATAATCCACCACAGCCTGTTGGGTGTAACCTTTAGCAACGAGGCGAGCCTTGTAGCGTTAAACGCTACCATCGGCATGAAATTTAGTTCGATAGACCCATTTACAACATATAGGGTGTTTCCCACAAGGTAGGGGAACCAATTTCCAGGTGTGATTTGCTTCCAAAGCATTTAACTCCTCAGCCATTGCATGCTGCCACTCGGGGTATTTGGAGGCTTGGGAATATGAAGTTGGCTCAGGAACGGAAGATATGGCACAAATAAAAGATTTAAAAGAAGGGGATAAACGACTATAAGTAAGATATGTGGATAAGGGGTGAGCTGTAGATGAAGAAATAAGTGAATTGCACTCATAGTCATTTAAGTAGGCTGGAGGTTGTGTAATTCTACCAGACTTAGTGTGAGGATGAATGCGATGAGGAGAGGCAGAAGCATCAGGTTAAGAGTAAGATGAGTCAACACAAGTATCAGGAAACAAAAAAGGAATGGTGTGCTCAGAATTAGAGAGTTTAAAAGGAAATATACTTTCATGAAAAACAACATGAAGACTAATGTAAGTGGCATGAGTATCAAGATCAAGCAATTTGTAACCTTTGTAACCAGCAGGATATCCAAGAAAGATAGATCGTCTAGCTCTAGAAGAAAACTTGGTTTTGTGTCTGTTAAGACTTGAGCTAAAACATAAACACCCAAAGACTCGAAGATGAGAATATGAAGGAGGTTTACCAAAAAGCTTAAGGAAAGAAGTTTGGTCATTTATAGCAGATGAAGCAAGCATATTGATCAAGTAAGAAGCAGTTAAGACACAATCACCCCAGAAATGCAAAGGAATATGAGACTAAAAATGAAGAGATCTAGCTATATTGAGCAAATGTTGATGCTTTCTTTCGACTCTAGCATTTTGCTGAGGAGTTTCAACACAAGAGTGTTGCACGAGGATGCCATTTTGAGTGTAGAAATCCCCCAGGGTAAATTCAGGTCCATTATCACATCTAATGGTTTTTATAGTCTTATTAAAATGAGTATGAACAACCTTAAAGAATGCTGGCAGAATGGTGGCAACCTCAGACTTGGTTTTCATGAGATAAGTCCAAGTGAATCTAGAGTGATCGTCTACTATAGTGAGGAAATATTTGAAACCTTCTACTATTATGGGAAGAAAAGGGCCCCATATATCACAATGAATGATATCAAAAGCATTATCAGCAATAGAATTTGATAGAGGAAATGATAAATGTTTCTGCTTTGCTAAAGGACATATAAAACAAGGAGAGATTTGCTTAGGATTATGCAAACCTAAAAAAAAGTATAATTTTTGAAATTTTCCAAATGATAAATGGCCCAACCTAGAATGCCATATTTCAGGAGAAGTAACAGCATTACAAGAAATAGAGGATAAGATTTTTGAAGTGAAAACATACAAGTTTCCCTTTCATTTACCCATCCCAATCAGCTTCCCCTGAGAAGGATCCTGAATACAACAAGAATCAATAGAGAAGTTAACCTGACATCCATGTTGTTTAGTAAGAGAACTAATAGACAGTAAGTTGTATGTGAAGCTTGGAACAAAAAGGACAGAAGTGAGTAAGATGTGTTCATTTAGTCGAACTGAACCGATTCTATCTATCTTAGCAGATTGTCCTGTAGGTAGAGTAACACATGCATTGAGCAGAGACTGAGAATCAATAAAAGAATGAAGAGAGCAACACACATGATGTGTTGCTTCTGTATCAAACAACCAAACATCACCATATAGGTTGAATGAAGCAGCAGAAACAAGAAAGGGATTTATAGTGAACTTACCACTGAAGGAAGAAGCAGAAGGATTATCAGTAGGGAAACAAGGTACGAGAGATGTGGCAGCTGCAGCCTTGGAAAGTTGTGCGCTAAGTAAAGAGATAAGTTGCTTGCATTGATGAGCGGACAAAGAAGTTGTAGCTGCATTGTCAGGATTATCAGCAGATAAATGATCTTCATTAGAGAATTGAGCACTAACTTGATTAACCTGCCTTTGTCCTTTAGACTGTTCCGGTTTACCACAACTTCATCCTCTGCCGTAGCCTGGTGGATAATCATGAAGTTTATAACAAGTGTCAACAGAGTGATTATTCCTTCCATAGTGAGTGCAAATAGGTCGTTCTTTGGCCTTTTGAAATTTTCCAAAAGCTGGAATTTGAGCTGAATTCGCGGTACTGTGTTCACTCATAATAGGATAGTAAGGGACAGAGTTTCCCCCTATCATTCGTTGGCGTTCTTCTTGAATCACCAACGAAAACACTTTAGAAATTGGTGGCAAAGGATCAATGAGGAGAATCTGACTTCTTATTTGGGAAAATGACGCATTGAGACCAACCAAAAATTGCATAACACAGTCATTTTGCAGGTAAACCAACCAATCACCCGTTGCAACTGGCTGGTAATTGCGTAATTCATCCCATAAAATCCTCAACTGAGTGAAATACGCATTTACATCCAAATCTCCTTGCTTTAATGCCATCAATTGTTGCTTTAATTCATAAATTCTAGGCGTATTACCTTGAGCAAATCGATCGCGCAGATCCTGCCAAATATCCTTTGCTGTTTCGAAATATGACAGGCTACTCGAAATATCCTGACTAACACAATTTCTCAACCAAGCAATAACCATATTGTTGCATCGCTCCCATGCACCAAAGAGTAAATCATTCTCATTAGGTTGAATGATAGAACCATCAATAAACGGAACCTTGTTCTTCGCTTTCAGAGCGATGAGAATTGACCGATGCCAGCCATGATAGTTCGATCCAATGAGAGGAGGTGAAACTAGAAGTAATCCTGGATGATCGCCACTTGAGAGATAGAAAGGGCTAGATGTATCCTCCATTTGGACAATTTGGTGATTGTTTCCTCGAACCATTTGTGAGAAGTAATTAATCGAAGAAACAGAGTGAAGAATTAAAAAGAAATGCGCGCGGAAAGCATTTCAGCTCTGGTACCATAAAAGAAAAATGAAATCGCCATGGAAGAGGAAGTTAAGAGCTCAAACATGAGAGAGAATTTTCTGAGATATATTTCACAATTATTTTGTTACAAAAATCTAGCAGCTATACTTATACAAGATGAGATATTTATCTAATGCAATGAGAAGTTAAAAATTGTAGTACAAGAAAATAAGGCTGACGTGGTGTTTACAGCTGGCAGCAGCTGGCAGAGGTGTTGGTGTGGAGCTTGCAGCTGCTGGCAGTGATATTCTATCTCTATTAATTATTTTAAAAATATGATTTATATATATATTTTTAAATTTCAATCTTTTTTTATAAATGTGACTAGATTGGTTATGTTATAATTAATTTTTATTTTTGTAATATCTACTATATTAAACTTGTAAATTCAATCGTGGAATATGGACTTGAAAACCAAATTTGAAATAAAGGATCCCATCCCGAAATTAAGTACTTTGACAAGCGTAATTACAATTTGAGCGAAGGATTCCTCTCTCTCCCTCTCTCTCTCTCTCTCTCTAAGAGTGAATGACGGAATTCTAGTCCTATTATAACTTACAAGTCATAAAGCCATTAACGCGAAATCCGCGAGACTTCTTACCCGAAAATTGGTCAAAATTAAACATCTTTACAAAATTGGGCATGAAGAAATTATTAACTAAAAATCTTAATTTTAAATAAAATTCTCTCTTGAAGTTCTTCCTTCCAAACTTAAAATATGTAAAAATAAAATGTACACGATTTACAAATCAGCACGCTAAACCCAAAACCTTCTCAGCTTAATATTATGGCATCATGACATATATTTTGTCCCACAAAATACAAAACAAACACACACGCGCACACACATATATTATTAATATTGAATGTCTACAATAACATACCATTTTCCCCTATGAACATAATCAAATAACCTAACAAAAAGAAAAAAAATCGTCTGCTACTTGGGATCTCGATCAATTCAAATTCGACCAATATAATAGGATTCAACTCAATTTAGTGTTGTTTAAAAAAAAAATAAAAAAAAAAATGAATGTCATGTGGACATCATGTGCTTTAAAGAGCTATATAATTGTGCCCTTTTTATTGTGCAATTAGTAAGTTGTACTATTTGATTTATAACAGTTGTTTCATTCGTCAGTTTACTTTCCACATCGATCGAACTCCTCTCTAACTGAATTATCAAATATTTATAATTAAAGGACACTTTAACATGCCTAAAGATAGTTGATCCAAATTCCAAGTTGATTGGCAAAATACCCTAATAAATTTAATATAAATATTAGAGACTGACCACACATTCTTTTTTTATATGTAAATAGATAAAAATTCGTGTGAGATCGTCTTGTGGGTCAAAATTTATAAAATGAGTTATAATCCAAATCAAAACTCATATTTAATTACACATTTGTAATTTTATTGATATTTATTTGTGTTCAAACTAGATATTAACCAATCTTATGAATTTTAACATACAAGATAATCTCACATAAATTTGATCATCATCATCTCTCTCTATGTATATATGTATGTATTCTAAGATAAATTAGAAGACATATTATTTATTCCAAGTGCACTAATATATACTACCAGCCTAAATAATAATATGCTGATCTTACTTGGAATTCCTCTCATCCTCACCAATAACTCCACTCAACCGCTCTGAGAATTTAATCATTTATTGTAAAATAAAATGATATCCAATTTTATATTTTTGTTACAATGAGGCCCATACCTCATCATTCATTATACATACCATATTATTAAAAACAAAATACGAAATAAGATTGTGTAAAGAAATGATTCAAATTGGTTATTTCAATTCATTAGCACTCCCAAAAAAAAAATTGAAAGCGAAATTCTAAAAAAATAAAAAAATATTTAGAAAATGAAAATGAAATGACAGTAGAACTGATAATTATGAAAAGATGAGGAAATGAAAATAAGAAACATTACAAAAAGAGGCAGTTATGATTTATGAAAGCCATATCCTGTCACGCACAAGCAGCCAAACACAACAAAGTTACAAAAGCCAATCTTGCGTTACCCCCACCCTCTCTCTCTCTCTCTCTCTCTCTCTTACATGGCTATGCTATATGTATGTTAGCATGCACTGACTCTCTCTCTTACGAACAAGAATAACAAAAAGAAAGGGTGGAGAAAAGCCAAAGCAAAGGCCACCTGTTGGTTCCTTCCATAAACCACCATTGCCACTTGTGTTGTGATCATAAATTTTGTTAGAGAAAACCCCTCAAAAATATTGCACCTCTCTCTCTCTCTCTCTCATCACATTTCTACCATTTAGGTTTATAGCTGGTGTGTCCTTTCCATTGAATTGTATGCTTACACTTACATTGAGAGAATCTCAATATATTTTACACACTGATTAGTCGAATCTGAAACATAGATTAGAGGCCCTTTCTTGATTGATCTGTATATTTAAAAATTGGGTTTTTACGTTTGAGGAAATAAACACATGAAAAATTAGAGGTTTTTGGTGTCCTTTGAGTCTGAATTCTTTTCTGGGTAGTCTTTTGTTTTCAGTCTTTTTTTCCTTTCTTGTTACTGATTTTTCGGCTTTTATCGTGTTTTGGGGGTTGTTTTGAGCCAATGGCTGCTGATGCAGAGGTTTCGGGTGAAGCAGCAGTGATAAAAATGGAGTCCTCTGCCGCTGCTGTTGAGCCTTCGTCACCTAAAAATACAATTCCCAGTCCCACCACTGAAGATAACGTAGAAATTTTTGGTAATTCTAATTCTGAGAACTCTGGTGAATCTGATGGTGTTAAAGATTCTGGTTTGAACCCGAATGTGGATTCGAAATCGGAATTGCAAATGAAGGAAATTGTTGATATATTGAAGAAACTGGAGCTGAATCCCTCGGCCAAGGAGTTCTTTCCTTCCTCATATTCTTACCAGAGCCAAAATGGTGCTTACAATGTGCCTATTAATAAGACTTTTGGAAATGACGGTTTCCCAAATCAAAGAAGGGTATAATTTGATTTTCCGATTGATTCTTGCCTAACTGATTTCTTATATTTTCAGTCTTGTAATCTTTGGAGCTTGTTGTGCACTGTGAAATTGTTTTTTTTCTTTTTTTTTTTCTTCTATTGGCTTTTATCTTGGTTATATTAAATTATGAGTATAATTGTTGTAGTCTGGCTTTCAGTTATTTTGCTGTTTGATACCTGACAGAAAACGAAAAATACCATGTTTGGGCTGTGTAATGAGAGTGATTGAACTTGCAATGGGATGCTTTAGTGATTAAATTGGTGGCCATTTCTCGTTCTTGTAGAAGTTTATGTTCTGATTATCTTGTTTTCATTTGGCTTTGTGATGATCTCGTATATTGTTTTGTCAGTTGGGATGACAATTTTGTCATGATTTGATGGATAAACGTTCTTTTTTTTCCCCTTTCAAAATTAAGAAACCCCTTTAATTGTTGTATCTCAAGGTGAAAGTTTTCGAGTAACTCTGTCATCTGTTGAAAATCAGTGCTTTGCTTGATTCTTTTTTGCTGCAAGTGTCTGTCAAGAACCAGATAATATCTAAGTTGAAACTAACATGTAAATTAGTCACATGATTCGACTTCCTAATTTTCAGTGCAAGAGAAAGAATCTTTCACACCTGTAGTTCTTGAAATGAATCTGGCAATTGGTCTGGAGGTGTATTTAAATGTGACCTTTTGGTTGGATATATTATTTTTCACTTTTTTGTTATAAGTACCAAGGTTAACCCATATGTCACAAGTCCCAACTATTTTTTTAGCTGCCCCATTGACAATCGTCGTTTTATTGCATATGGATGAACTTTTTGGAAACTGTATATGGAAGCAGTTACATGCATGCTTCTCATTGATGCTTTATGCAAGCATTAAAAATCATGCAATTTCCCAATCTTTAGATGTCTTAATTAATAATCGAATTCATTTCTTAGTTATCACCACATCGCTATTGAGTAAATGGGGCATGTGTTCTGAATACCACTATTTTAAGGTGTGACTAATTATGCTTCACAAGGTTGTCTGTGGAGTTTTGCACCGCCACATACTCATGCCTTTTCTTTTCCTAATGGCGTTCCATTCTACTTTTTTTTCCAGAGAAGAAATAACTACAACCAGGGTGGTAAAAAGAGAATGAGCGGGAGAGCTTTTAAAGCTCAAAGAGAAGAAAGTATTAAACGAACTGTGTATGTTTCAGACATTGATCACAATGTGAGTAAAGATCTACGAACTTCACCATATCAGATTGTTTCATTATTTAAATTGTTATGGTTTTCTTATCTTTAGATCACTGAGGAGCAGCTTGCTGCATTATTCAGCAGCTTTGGACAGGTGTGTTTCTCTACTGGAAATCTTTTTTGTATCATGGTTATCCATGATTGTGTTTGGTATTGAAACTTTGAATACCATAGATGAGAAGCTGACTTATAGAGTTATTTTTCAACATTATATACAACATAACCATAACTTCAGGCCCCACTTTTGCATACAATGAACTGCCAAAAGATTTGGGCAAGACAGTCTGATTGTTGTTATTTGGCAGTTGAGTTCAACTCTGTAAAGAATTACATTGCTGAGCATCACAGGAGGGAATTTTGGTTGTATATATGCCATTGTAGTGGTTACTTCGACCTACTTTCACCTCCTGAGTACATCTTAACCCTATGTGAGAGTTTAGCAAGTTGAGCACCAATAGATGCTTTTTATGTAAAGTAGCTATCATTCTAGTTGATATCCACTTTTCAGATGCCTCCAACTCCAAATAATTTCTGGATACAATAAATAGATATGGAATTTCATGTTTATTGTAGTGGAGATGAGAAAAATAGGTCTGCTTGTTAAAATGTTCTTGATGACCCCTGAGTTTGCTTTTATGGCCATCTTTGTAGTTCTTATTCTATATGTGCACCTTATCAGGTCTTTCTGTAAAAGTCATAATATGAATATCCAGAACTTCATGAAAACTGGTTCAGATTCTTAAGTTTTTAGAAGTGATGAAATGTTTCAACTATATAGTTATTTGAATTCTCACTGATCTCTCTGAAGCTCTTATTTAGTATTGTTTCTCATGGCATACTGAAAAAATGGTAAAATCACGTTTGGTGTTGTATTAATTTTTGAGAAAACCATCCTAGGAAACAATATCCTGAGAAGCAATGAGGTTAAACCACATTTTAACTCAATTTTGGTATAATCGAGCACAGCTTCTGATATTTTGGTGACTTTGATCTATCTGTGAAAAGCAGCAAATCAAAGGATTTAGGTCTGTTAAAGGGATAACATCTTAGCAAGTTTGATGTGTGTTGATTTTGCATCTTGTGGATTCTTAAAGTATGTCTAATATATGTTCAGCTTATTATTTCGTTTCCTTTTATTGACCTACTAATCATTGTAAGCAAATTTCACCCTAGTCTCAAGCATTTCCATCGTAATAGTCATTAAGGATCGTCTTGTTGTGTATGGATTATTCTGCTCACCGTTTTTCAAGCATTTTGCTTTTCTTATGGATGGAAGAATTAGACGTCATCTTTTCTTGCCACCATATACATGATTTATTGTTTGAAAATTTTACTTAAAATATTTGATAAGTCCATGCTTAAGTCCAAATTTATAAAATGACAGAAAAAAAATAACCACCTTAACATATTAAAACCAGGAAAAGTGACTTTCAATGAAGGAGACACATGCAGTTAAATTCTGTGAGATATGATCATCATGCTTGATCGCCATCATTTTTAAAATCTTGCAATAGTAAAACATGTCTTTTCTTTTTTACAAAATATTCCATCAAGTCTGATCTGTGTCATTATATGGATTTTCATCTGCCATGATAGGCAGGAGATGCACCACCCCATTCTGTTAGGAGGATATTTCTTATCGTAATTTAGGTGAATAATCAAGATTGGCATGGCATATCTTATAATATTTTCCACCTTTATTTCTCCTATATTTACTTTACAGGTGGCCGATTGTCGAGTTTGTGGTGATCCACACTCCCATCTTCGCTTTGCTTTTGTAGAATTTTGTGATGAGTGTAAGCTGTCTTTTTTCTTGTGGCTCTCTTCCCTAAAGTGGCTTCACATGCATGTTTGATCTCACATCTTTATTGCTCATGTGAATATATTCCAACAGATTCTGCTAGAGCTGCTCTGGTTCTCAATGGTATACAGTTAGGTTTCTCTGCTGTAAAGGTTTTACCTTCTAAAACTGCCATTCTTCCCGTGAACCCGACATTCCTTCCCCAGGTAAGAAGAAATTGTAGCATTTCTGGTGCTAAATATTTTTTAACATCCTTAATCTGCTCAACTGGATTTTCAATAGAATCTTACATCTTTCTCATGTTACCTACTCTACTGAATTGATATTGATAACGACATCTCTTTCACACAATTTAACAGTCAGAGGATGAACGTGAGATGTGTGCACGTACAGTCTACTGCACTAACATTGATAAGAAGGTATACATACCTTATCTTTTTTATTCTCTAATATACTTGAAGTTCTCCATATTCTTCTCCACTGCCTGTTGTCTGTGGGGTCATTATGCTGTTATGGTCATGGATGGCAGAGATGTGGATTCATGTTATGCAAATTCATGTAACATGTGTTGTCATGAGCAGGTTTCTCAAGCTGATGTCAAGATTTTCTTTGAAGCTAGATGTGGTGTGGTATGCATAGAAATCCCACAATGAGTTGTGTTTTTTTGCATAATTTTTTTGGCTTGATATCGTCTGTTGATCAGATAAGTTGCTTAATTGTAGGTCTCCCGCCTGAGGCTCTTAGGCGACCACTTGCATTCAACGCGAATTGCTTTTGTTGAGTTTGTAATGGTATATTACTTTTCCCGACTTAATTGCTTATAATATGGCTTTGTCTTTTTGCGAGTGTTGTTTACTCATGCATGGAGCATAGAAATTGAAAAGGAAAGTTGATGATAAAATTTGCAGGCTGAGAGTGCTTTACTGGCCCTTGATTGTTGTGGTGAAGTCCTGGGCTCCCAGCGGATCAGGTACACGGTTCTCACTCGATTTTTGAAAAGCGAGCAACTACTTCCTCTTACTGTTTTCACGACATTTCAGGATTAGTCCTTCGAAGACACCTGTGAGGCCACGTGTTCCTCGCCCTGGAATGCAAGAATCGAACTAACCGGAGTTTTTTGTCTTGAGGTAGAAATTGGTATATGTTCTCTTGGAGGAGACTAGTGATGGTGAAACTTACCTTTGTTCCTTGGAACAATAATTTTTGGTTGCCTCCAAACTTAGTTTCTTTTACTTGGGATTTGTTATGTATTACTGCATTGAGTAGTATAACAGTAGTTCAACATTCCTCAGCTCATTTGCTGTGTGTTGTTGGTTCTGTTTCATTTCCACAACACTGCAAATTTCAGGTAAATTGGCAAAATGACTATGGTTTAATTATGTTTGAGAGGGATCTCAATAGGAAATGTGGCGTACAAAATTGTACCCTTCCCGTGAGGTAGTTCCTGCAAGGAAAACCGGATACTGGGTTTTAGTACAATTGTACACATTTAGAAAGAAAAAAAAAACACGGGTTGGGTATACTGCCACATGTCCGATAGTGAATTGCCTCTTATCAGAGATATTATTTCATGTGCCCATTTTTATTTATTTTTTCGTGTCAATTTTTATTATTTGTTGACATCTTTTTTCATGTTTTTAAATAAAAACCATTATGTTTAGGTGGTGTGATGAGCCTCTACTCGTGTGAAACCAGATAAAATCATTTATCCCGCTCATGTGTCATTGAATATTAACTACAACTGAAAAGAAAATTTACATAAACAAACACAAGAAAAGAAAGAGAACATTCGATCAATATTATTTATATTTACTGGTAATGCAACCACACGACTTCTTTACTTTCTTTTTATTTGTGTGCATGATAATTAATTTTTTACTCATATCAAATATGTATTAGGAGTTTTTATGCAATATGTAAATGAAATCATTATAAATGTTGACATATACATCTATTTATGAAAATATATGAATATAACGAAATAGAATAATTATAATTTGTTGATATTTTACACAATTTTGAAATTATTTTTCTAAATGAAGTTTAAATATTAAATATATATACATAAAAAAAAATGGAATTGGTTGGTTCTGGAACCGGCCCAGTACCCTGTCTTACCGGTGTGGTTCTAGTTCCGCATTTCTGCAACTGGCCGGTCCCAGAACCTAGTTGCATCAGCTATCATGGATGAAAATTTAAAGATGACATTTTTCAGAGCATATCTTTTATTGCATTTTGTATTATATTTGGTGTTGCATAACTTTTTTTTTAATATACCCTAATTGGAGATGGATGAACCCTAAATAGAAAGATTAAATTAAAATAAATCATAATAAATTAAAAATAAAAAAATAATTTTTTTGAAAAAATATTGAAGAGTTGCAACAGGGAATGCAACATGATTTGGAACAGGTGATCCCATTTCGACATTTTTACACAATAAATTCATAATTCCGACATTATTTTAGATTTAGGGACGGACCTAAGGGGCTAGTGGGGTACACCTCAATTTTTTCAAAATTTATTATATATATATAGATACACACACAATTTATTATATAAATAATATTTTTGTCTCACTTTCCTATATTACATATTGGCTCACATGGCCTTTATATATCTGACACTGGACATATGTGTATGAAACGTCACATTATTTGTATTATTATTATTATTTTCGCCACTCAAATTAAAATTCATGCCCGTCTCTGGTTTGATTATGAATATAGTAAGAGACATTTTATAAAAAAAAATCTATAATTTATAATATACACATTCATATATTTGATGGGATAAAATTCTCTAGTCCACATCATATGTTCTATTATTGTGTGCTCATAATTAAATTTAAAATTTTAAAAATATTTATTACAAGAATAAAATTAATTATAGTGTAACCAATGATAACTAACATTTATTGCTAAAAATTACAATTTAAGAAAATCGTATACCCCAAGTTTGGAATAATCAATCATGTTAATCAATTATATTAACTAAAGAATAAAAAATAAATATGAATCCTAAATAATAATTATAAAATTAAATTAAATCAAAACAAATTAAAATTAAAGAGAAAAAAAGGATGAAAATCTAATAAAAATAAAAATAAAACACCAGTGAGATAGAAAAAATAGGATATAATATTTCATTTGATATTTGACCCTTTAGCATCTATTAAAAAAAAAGGTGGACACCTAATAAAAACCATATTGAAAATGAAATATAAAAGATTTGCATGGTTAGGATATGGGAAATTGGACGTGGAGAAATATGCAAATGCAGAATTAACACACGTGGATGAGTGACCTCCTCTCTTCCTTAAAAACTCCGAACCCACCTCCACTCCCCATACAAATGCAGCGCTAAACTGTAACAAACTAGAGGATCGAGATCCGTCGATCCATACATGAGAAAACAGACACACCGAAGATTTTTGCCTTTTCTTGCGAAATTTCAATAAGGTACGCTGCATTTTAAGTTTGATGCCACTGCAGACATCGTGTTTGTCGAAACGTTGGCACTCTTTTGCATGTATTAATTAGAAACTCCAAAATATCGAGTTTACGGTTTGATTTGTTGCGAGCCTTTCTAGGTACCCTGAAATGTGATGTAGGATCTTTTCTTTAGAGATCCCTTTTTGTCTGATTGATTTTCGGTTGATGTTGTGCTGAATGATAACTTAGAATTTTGAAGCAAATTGCCAGAATTGTTCCGTTGATCGTCTTCTAGATTTGCATTAATCATGAAATTACGTACTTAGTAAAATATTAATTAAGATTTTGACAAGCTTTTGTCTTTGGGCATTCTGCTCTAAACCTGCAAAAATCTTGATGTGAGCTTGCTGCAAATAATCATTTGCCTGCTTCTTATGCTCTATGATGAAATCCATTAATTGGGATTTATTTCTAAGGCATTATACTATGATCGACTTGGGAAATATTATTAAAAATACTATTTTAATCGGCCTTGCAACAATATGTGTCTAGTACAAGGCCTGAGTGAGTTCAATTGGAAAAAAAAAAAGAACAGAAGCATGTGAATGATTTCATATTTTCTGCAAAACAAAGCTATTACTGATTTCTATATACCGGTAAAGCCCTTCAGCTCGTTAGAAGTCGTGAAAAAGTGAGGTTTTGGGGGGATGTTTGGTCGGGAAGCAATCCCCTTGCTGTGATGGTTCATTTCTCTACAAATTGGTGTGTTCTCTGTAGGAATCAGTCAGAGGATTAGGACTATGCGTTTTCCAATGCTCCTTCTGCCTCAATGCATGGTATGGAGTTTCAATGGAGCAGGGCATACAATGGATTTTGCCATGTTTAATTACTGATATTATGTAATCCTTAGTTAGGATTGTCTTTAATTTTAAGGGATAGCTCATCCCTTTGTAATGCTTCATCTATCTTAACAAAATCTCACTGTTTCTTATCCCAGGAATTAAAGAAAACCGAAGTTTCAAAGGGAGAAGAAAGTAAAGTTGACTCAGAGGTTACCAGTTAAATCTTGAATGTATTGTTTACAGCAGCTGATTGGTTGAGTCCAGCATTTAATCAGCAAAAGAGTCGTTGTTTTGATCATGACTTCCCCAATGCATTTCCATTCTCGCTCTTCGGCTGGCACTGCAAGTATGAAGAGGCCCCAGAACACCAAGGCAGCTGCTCAAAGGCTTGCTGAGGTTATGGCTCATCAACCAGCCGATGAGGAGGAGGAGGAGGATGATCTATATGATTTCGATTCTGTCGTTCCATCAACTGGTATAGGACTTGCAGGGGGAAGGCAATCTAGAAACCGTTCTCCAATGGTATGTATCTGGCATGCTATTGCATCTATACATTTACATAAATTGTATGCACTACACTTCTGCAACTTTTATGACAAGTTCTGAGGCAATAGGGACATTTATACTCTAGATAAAAGTATCTATTTTATTATTCGGATTTACAATCAAAATTATTTTTGAAATTTCAAATTTGTATGATTAAGCAGTAATTTTGTCATTTGAAGTTGTATGTTTGATATGAGTACAATGCCTGAACTTGTTTTTTACTTTCTAGTCAGTTCGTAATTCAGTAGAACACCAGCAGCCTTCATCAGCCCGTCATCGGCCATCTCCATCTGTTGCCTCAGTAGAACACCAGCAGCCTTCATCAGCTCGTCATCGACCATCTGCATCTGTTGCCTCAGTAGAACACCAACAGCCTTCATCAGCTCGTCATCGACCTGCTCATTCCAAGCCTATTGAGCCATCTCAAACTGTTGCCTCAGTAGAACACCAGCAACCTTCATCAGCTAATCATAGACCTTCTCTTTCCAAGCCTGTTGAGCCATCTCCAACTGTTGCCTCAGTAGAACAACAACAGCAGCCTTCATCAGCTCGTCAACGACCTGCTCACTCAAAGCCTGTTGAACCATCCCCGTCTCTTAATTCTTCTATGTCTGGTCGTTCTTCTCTTCCAATAAACTCATCAGAGGAATCACAACCAGCATCAGCTCGCTCTGGGAGATCATCTTCGAACAGTGGTACCGCAGAACAACCTTCATCCGCTCGTGTAGTTGGCCGGCCAAATTTAAGGGTGAAAACCGTTGCCATGGTACCATCAAGTGTGTCTCTCTCACTTAAGCCAGTTGCATCTGGAATTCAACCTGATTCTCAACTTGATAAAGTCAGGGATAAAAAGTAAATATCTCCTTTAGCTTCCATTACTTTACATTTTACTGGGGCAGGAAAGCACTAATGAAACTACATTACATTCTGCTGAAGTTTAATTTTTGCTTACACTCTTATCTAGTACATTGTATTTCTGTCAATCCCAGGTTATCGCTTGATTTTGGAACGTTCAAATATAAAGAACCTAGTGGCCAGCAGTCTTCTTCTGCTCTACAAGATGAGGTACTATAAGAACATTATGGCCTAGTACTTTTATATGTAGGCTTGTCTTACCATACATTTGTACAAAAACAGAACTTAGAATGCATTTCCTTCGCTCTCTCGTTTTGCTTCTTTTAAGTTCATTTCAGGAGAAATATACTTATAAAGGTAAATAGTACCTATGCACACTCATAATATGTGACAGTCTTATCTCTTGCACGATCTCCTTTCCCAGAATTCTAGCAATGTATTTTTCATTTCATATTATCACTGAAAACGATGCTTCAATTGCAGCTTGACATGCTTCAGGAAGAGAATGAGAGTTTATTGGACAAGGTGATCCTTCTAGGTTCTTATTTCACGTTCATAACTTTAAATTTTAACTTTTGAATTGGAAAGTCTAATTTTAAAGTTAGGTATCCGTTGTTACCTGCTGGTTAGCATTGTAATGTGACCATCTGTTTCAGCTCAGGATAGCAGAAGAACGGTATGATGAAGCAGAAGCAAGAACAAGGCAGCTCGAAAAACAGGTGATCCTGCAACTCTTAATATTATAACCAACAGATGAAAAATTTCCATGTATTTCTTTGTCTCTCTTGGGGCGATTCAGAATTCACAAGGTAAAAGTTAATGCCTCGGGCTCACTTTCCGACAGTTATGCAACAATGTTACTTTTTCTGGTTTTTGTTACAACTATTAATTTGTGCATTCTCTACACTTCAAATTGTGGATTTATACTATTTTAATCTGTCTTCTGTCAGATTGAGTCTTTCGGAGAAGGTGTATCTTTAGAAGCTCGGCTTATAAGCAGGTCAGGTTATGATTTTTGAACTCTTTTGCTAAATATTTTGATTATGGATGTTAATGTTTCCTTGGTTTGCTAATTCTTCAGGAAGGAAGCAGATCTTCAGAAACGAGAGGTATGTAGGACAATAATGCTATTTATTTACTGGTGATTCAAGTTTTCAATCCATTTGTTGGTAAGCATCATAAATCTCCAAGCTCCACTAGAAACAACAGAATGCACAAGATTTTCCAGAAAAATCTAAATCTAGTAATAATAGCAAGATCTTGCAATGAACTTGAGACATCTAGTTGAAAAAACATTATATTTGCTTCATTGACAAGTTAGTTTCGATGGCTTGTTCTGTTAGACAACTGGAGTAGTTTCTGAGGTGTTAATACCTTGTAGAATATTGCCTTTGTAAGTTGAACACTTTTTCTCTTTGCAGGTAGCTCTTAAAGTTGCAGCAGAAACTTATGGTGGAAGTGGTGAGGAGCTCGCAGTCCTCCGAATGGAAGTCGAGGTATTTTGACTTATTGAAGTCTTTTCCAGACAAATATGATGTTAATTTTCTCACAATTTTCATTTTTGAAAATTTGATTATTTGAGTATAATTTATATAATTTTCTGGAAGGCCGCAAGGGATGAAGCTACCTCTGCTCAGGACCAACTCCATGATGCAGAGCAAGAA
Source organism: Perilla frutescens (assembly GCA_026008535.1). Classification (NCBI taxonomy): domain Eukaryota; kingdom Viridiplantae; phylum Streptophyta; class Magnoliopsida; order Lamiales; family Lamiaceae; genus Perilla; species Perilla frutescens. The sequence goes on from BRKX01000002.1 coordinate 23,924,090, forward strand.
GTTAAATCACTTAGGATATTAACACAAAGAATGATATTGACTCGTGAGGAGATGGTATCGACCGGTTAAACCAGTCCTTGGCTTGTTATCAACTTTCCTTTCTTTGTCCGTACTTATGTGATTGACAGTCTAATACTTTAGGAAGAGGTTGTTCTCAAGAGGTGTTGGCTTGCTCGATGTTGGAGTTTATGTGTTCACCATGGTAAATTTAGATTTATTGGTTGTTATGGTTTGTATCCATTTGAATGGATGTACTATGATGGACAATCATCCCTTAAAACTAAAACTTTGGACTATTTAAGTTGAAAAGGGCTTTTAGCCAATTTATGGAATGAAAAGCATGCATTTGAAGTAGCTCATAAAATCTCTTTATGTTAAAATTTGTGTTCCTTTGAAAAACTTAATTTCTTTCTTTGCATTTGTAAGAAGTACATTGATTTCTCTGCATAGTTATATTTAATTTATATTATGCAGGGATCCATGCTGAGATAGCTGAAGCAAGAAATGAATATTGGTCGTGTTTTGTTTCAAGTCCTGTTGACGTTATATTGGCAGCAGGGCGCAAAGCGAAAGATGCAGAATCTTCCAGTAAGACCCCCTCTATCCGTTTTTCCTGGATATTATTTTCATTGATTAATTCAAATTTGTTTTTCAGAAGATTCTGGCAGTTAACACTATTGAATAATGCTGAAGTTTAATGTTTTCTCCAACCAAGACTCTAGTATAAGGTCACTCTATTTTTTTGTAGGTAATTTATTCACTTCTGTCTGCTCAACTAAGTGCTTATCATTTGAGCTAGCTTAATTGGTCTCCCGATTTCACTTCTTTTCTTGGTATACAAGATAGCATATATGTTATTATCATCATCCTAAATTCCTACACATTTCCATTCCCACTTCTTTTTCTCTTTCCTCGCGTATAGAGGTATCCTTTCTTGGGGTTTCACTTTTCTACGTTGAAATCTCAAGATGGAGAATGTGTGTACAAGAAATGAATGGACATTAGGACATAGACAAAGGATGTCAGCCTTCTGCCAACTCTCTATAGAGTTGTGCATTCTAAAAAAATATGCAATAAGACCTACATGATCTTCATGGAAATTCAAAATATCGTGCTCTACTTTAATTAGAACAGATAAATATTCCGTTACATATTAACTAAACCTACAAAAAACCAGATAATGATTTGGTTGGTGAGCTGTTCTCCAATTGATTCTTGTTTTCTTTGTCAGCTACCGATGGTTTGGAAGAAAGAGATAGAGTTCTGCAAGAAATGGATGAAGTCACAAAAAAGGTTGATGTGGAAAGTATGCTTTTGGTCGAAAAAGGTCTCAGGGAACTCAGCTTGCTCAAGGTTTGGCTCATGATCATGATCCTACGATTTACGAAGATGACTCATAACGGGCTGAACCAAAACTTGTTATGTTCCGTATTTGTGTACTATTATGTTTCTTTGTTTTATAAGGAATTAGTATCCTTATATTAATACGCATAGCTAGAAGTTGCATTCTATTGAAAACATATAAATTGTCATTGATATGTTCACAAACCTCACGTTTTAATTGACATCTCATTTTTAGAATTCGTCTTAAGTTCTTAACTATGGAGAAGCTTATGCTATATATTTGCTCATCTTACTTAGTTAATTTTCTATTCACCTTTCTTTTTAAGGTTGAGGAGTCAATAGCCATATCAATGGCTCAAAAGCGTCGCCCGAGTTTTGTAAAATCTAATATGGGTATGGATTCATCTCTTAAGAATCTCTTCCCCCCCCCCCCCCCCATGAAGAAGTAAAACATTAAACATGTATATGCCATATATTGAGATATAATCTTTCATGCATTTCTCAGGAATAAAAAATGATGTTACTACTTGCATTCAAAGTGAAAGAAATCAAACCTCTTTCATTTGATTAATATCTACGTTTGAGAACTACTGAAATATTACAGCCATCTTAAATTTAATGACTACAGATGAACTGAAGCTGCCAGCTGAGAGCAATAATCATTCGGAAGCATTTGGTATTTTTTTTTTCACACGCATTCTTTTTTTATTATGTCAACTCTGATATCTGAATGTGTTTAGTAAATGTACTCGTTTTCAGGACTGAGTCCGGAAGAGTGTGAAGACGTACTTCTTAAGCAAGTAAGTCCGAATATCTTACTCTGTACATGTTTTGACGATGTTTATCAACTGGTGCTTTGCCTATAAAAAAGAAGAAAATATTGAAGTAGATGAAGATGTGGCAAAGTACCCTTTTATGGAATTTCTCCGAGTTTCAATTTATTGCCCGAACACATTCAGGCATGGTTGTCATACTTCTGGAGAAGAGCGAATGTTCAAGGGTTGGAACGTGATATTGCTGAGGAAAGACTGCAATTCTGGATCAACCAAGAGAGCAAGACACCTAATTCGCATGATGCAGTCAATGGTATATATTCACTTCTTTTCCCTTCAATTCTGATGTTATAAGATTTTATCACCTTTCCAATGTCATAATATCCATATGCTTTAGTTTCTGACCAATACTTATGAATACATGGCATCTATATTTGTTTCCTTTCTACATAGTTTCTTATTTGAGACGCGGTAATCTTTATAATTTTATCCAACATTCAGTACAACCTAGCTTAGCCATCCCTTAATGTAGTACTTCTCTTTCATGTTCATTTAAATGTTGTTGAAATGTATCTTCCTTTTCTTCTACCCATTCTTCATTATTTTATGGAAATGATTTATTCTATGAAAACAACATTTAACATTGTTAAAGTTCATTGTTGATGCATGAGCATGAGCATGAGCAACAAAATGTGCTCGGTGCAAATAAGTAACCTAAGTATGTGTATGTCACAGTTGAGCGTGGTCTTCTGGAGCTCCGGAAGCTGGGGATCGAGGCCAAGTTATGGGAAGAGTCACGTAGATTGATCGATCCAAACTCCCACCAGAAAACGTTGTTGGAAATTGAATATCAAATTTTGGCCTGACCTTTTTCTATTTATCTTGGTACTATGGGAATTCATGCTTCATCAATATCTGGAGCTTCTTCAGCAAAAAAAATAAATAAATAAATAAAAATCCTTTTATTGCTTAGTACATTTGGGCATATCATGAGTTTCAATTGTTCATTTCATCAATCTTAACTGAAAATTGAAATGGTTGTCATGAAGTATTTTCTCTTTCCTTGAAATTTGATAATTAGTGTTAATAAGTAGTGATAGACAATTTCTCAAAATTTTGGTGTTTGTCTGAATTGGTCCATAATCAGTTGGTAAATTCTAGTACAGCTGTTATATTTGAATTTATTTTCATTAGTCAAAAAGGAAATAATAATAATAATAATAATAATAATAATAATAATAATAATAATAATAATAATAATAATAAATGTTATAATGAGTCATATCAAAACGATGAAACGTCCAGTTTTCTTCTTATTGGAAAAAATTAGCTAAGCTTATGTGGGTAGGAGTTCATGCGACCAAATAAGTATATTAAACTACACACAATCTAATATTTTTAATTGACATTTAATGTATAATTAATATTGAGAACTATAAAAGAACCGATATAGGCATATTTTATGGTTACTATGTCGGAAGCTCGAAGTAATAATATCGTCACACTAATGAATATTATTTGAAAAAAAATTAGATTGTGTATACGCAAAACACATAAAAGTACCCATTCTTATCACCAAAAAATATCTTTTACCCGCTATAAGGAAATCATTCAATCAATACCCAATTTTACTCTTATAGCCCTGTTTTTTCATTTTTCAATGTGAAAAGACATGGACCCATATGTGTAAAAAGTGTGGAAGGCTTTTTGCAGGTTTTCAAGGGAGTTAGAAGCATTTAATTTCAAAAGTAATATCTCAACAACCCAACACACGTGCATTAAAGTCGATCGTGATTCTCTAAAATCACGATCCGATCGTTAACCAATCGTGTTTTATATATCGGGTTTTCACATTCTATAATATCGGGTTTCACTGAATACGATAGTGATGTTATCGGGATAAAATCCACAGTCGTGTGCCGATCAGCATCGGGCTTCGATCGTTATCCCGATCAATCTAGTATTATCGGGATTGATCGTGACACAATAAGGATATATACTTTCACGGTAATCTTTGCATCGATCGGGATTAATCATAAATTGATCGTGACACAATCGGGATATATACTTTCACGGTAATCTTTGCACCGATTGGGATTACATCGGGCATCAATCGTGACATAATCGGGATATATACTTTCACGATAATTTTTGCACCGATCGGGATTACATCGGGCATTGATCGTTATCCCGAATATTATTAGATATCAGGATTTGATCGTGAAATGCTCGTGATATACATAAAATGTGTCGGTGTAGTATCGAGATTCGAGCTGTGTACATTAGGGTTTGCATTTGAGTCTATAAATATCGATATCGAAAAAAGAGGTCTTCTAAGAGCCCTCCATAGCAAAAAAAAAAAAAAAAAAACATACGTTCATTCAAAGAAAAAGCAATGTCTTTACCAGCACCTATCTCACAAGATTTGGCTTTCTACACGGCACCTTGATCGTCGTATCCAAGTGCAAAATAATAGAGGGCTAATATATTAGCCACCTTCAGATAGTCGTCATGATTGGCATTCACAACTCCATCCTTAAACCTCTTCAACAAATCCATGATCCTTGGCTTCTCGTTTCCAGGACAAAATCATGTGAATACCCCAATTTCACTCGTGTTATATTCCACATTTGGATCAAAATTTGACGACCCGAACTTTAATCCCGTTACTAGAGCATACTCGGGATATGAAAAATGAATATTATTTCCACCAATATTAAACCACATCTCATGGTTCAGAGCACCAGCCAACCTGATCTCACGAGCCATCAATGCATGGAGTGCTCGTCCGCTGGTCCGTGAATCCTTCCAACTCAAAAATTGCCCAAAACACCCCAACTGAAACCTATCCCGTAGATCGACTCCACCGATTGCCGACAACCGTGCTCTTATTTCCTGTACATATTTAGCCTTGTAGTAAAGGCTAATCGTCCTATAGAGGGACCGTAGCTCTACCCTCACCCAATCATAACCAAGCTGCATGAAAAAAAGAAGAAGAAAGAATTTCAGAATTTATTTCAAAATGTTTGCCTATATCCTGAAGATTTTTAATCACGATTAGTAGAAGACCGCGATACAATAATTACCCTAACGGGAATTATTCACGCATTCACGATCGGAATTATTACACTGATAATGAACTCCTTCGGGATTCATCGATTTTTCTACTAATTTGCATGAACAATGAGTAATTAAAAATAAAACACAACATTGATGTATCATCTATCCAGATAATCGATAATAATTCACTGTTGTCCGCATTCACGTTCAATAAACCGAAAATTCAGAAATAACATAAAAAATAATATTCTATAGTTTATAATTGGAATACAATCGTGAACACATCGGGATTTAGACATATCTTGATTTTAGCGTTAATCTGTCACAATTTAGGGCTATCGGGATTCATCGAACTTTCAACTTATTAGTAATTAAACTAATTAGGCCTATAGGGATTCTATCTAATTAGTAGAGTTATTCTCTATACAATTAAATAAAAATTCAATCAACAATTACACAAAATTTAACATCTTAACTATCGACATTCACAAAAAATTCAAATTTACTTCTTCTACAGAGGAAATAAATGGTCAAAAACTAGATCGGTATCGAGTACTAACCTCTTCACTGCCGTGGGACTCTTCACTACTGTGGGATGTCATTGTTGGGCTGGTGGAGCTTTAGACCGCCGATTGTTATCCCGATGAGAATTGAAACTCGATAGAAACTAAGAAAATGCTATTACGATCGTTCTTTGTTGAGAACTCGTAATCCACGAATCCCGATAGATAAAACCCGATACAACACCGATCGTTTAACGATCGAAATTACGATATGATTCCATGAATCCCGATAGATAAAACCCGATGCAACCCCGATCGGTTAACGATCAAATTACGATAGGATTCTATGAATCCCGATAGATAAAATCTAATGCAACCCCGATCGGTTAACGATCAAATTACGATAGAAAAATAAAAAACCCGATATATAAAATCCGATCGTGATTTTATAGAATCACGATCGACTTTAATGCACGTGTGCAGGGTTGTTGGAATACTACTTTTGAAATTAAATGTTTCTAACTCCCTTGAAAACCTGCAAAAAGCCTTCCATACTTCTTACATGTATGAGGTCTATGTCCTTTCACATTGGAAAATGAAAAAGCAGGGCTATAAGAGTAAAATTAGATATTTATTGAATGCTTTTCTTATAGCGAGTAAAAGATGTTTTTTGGTGATAAGAATGGATATTTTAATTTCCAACTCTTGTGTATATCTTAAAAAAGAACTAGGATAGTACTCGTCTCATTTTCCTCGTTTCTTTTCCTCTTCTCATTCTGGAGATGAAATAATTTATTTTGGCAAGAACTCCATGCCTTAGGTGTAAATAAAGCTTATTTCAAACAAGCATGTCAAATTCGAGGGTCAATCTGTCAAAATCAGTATCAACCGTAACACTAAAAGATATCACTCAAAATTTCAAAAGTAACACTTGTATCTTAAAAAGTAACGGGTTTGATAGTTATCTTATACGAATTTATTTAGTTCAAATTATAATTTTTTTCATTCCAATTAGTGTTTAGAGTTTAGGAGTTTAGGGTTTATGGTTATTTTATGATTTTTCCTTTTAGTATTTTTAGATTTTTTTAGAATTTTTGGGGTTTAGTTTGTATTTTTTTAGGGTTTGAGTTTTTTTAAGGTTTATTAATCTCAATTTGAGGTTATATTTAAGTTGAAAAAATTAATTGCCGAGTGCAATGCACGAACCCACGCATTAGCGTCTGGCGAGTGCACTGCGCGAGTCGCATGATTTTTTTTTTCAAAATTAGATTTTTATTTTCAATTACAGTTTATATTTGTTTTGAAAAAATTAAATTTATTGTCAAGCGCAATGCACGAGCTCACGTGTTAAATTCGGACGAGTGCATTGCACAGGTCGTCAAATTTAAAAAATATTAAATTAATTCACTTTTATTTTAGGGTTCACAAATTCCATTTTAAATTATATATTTATTTCAAAATTAGGTTTTTTTTTTATTTTCAATTATCATTTATATTTTTTTCAAAAAAATTATTTATCGAGCACAATGCACCCGCCCACACTTTCTTTTCAAATTAAAAAAATATATATAATTTTTTTTGGGAGGGTAAAAAAGAAAAAATCGAAAAATCGCCCTTAAAAAAAAGAGATAGACGTGGGTGTGGCTTCACGTGCTGTCTGAAATAAGGATTGAGGGTTGTTGTAAGGAAGAACTTCTTTTTATTTTTTATATTTTTAAATGTTATTTTCATTTTTTTAAATTATCAATATATTTGGATATTTTTTTAAAAGTTAAACCCGGTTATATTTTCATTGATTGCGCGTCAAAACAACATTCATTAGACTATAGTTACAAATGTTTAATTTTAAAATCACTGACGTATCCAATTATATTTTATTCCCTGTACATTTTGTGATCCAACTCTCAAACCACATCCTCCCAAAGTAATCTATCCAAATATAAAATCAAATCAAATATAACGTGTCATTTTCTTAATATAATAATTGGAGAAATTAAATATACCGTACGGATTATTGACTTTTTCCCGTTTAATTATTAATATAAGACTACGCGGCACTTGTCTGTCTTATGGAAACTTCTCTTCTTCTGGAAGCCCTCTCCTATGAATATATAAAAAATTAAACAAAAAACGATATTTCTTTTCTTTTTGTTTCCATCAATAAAGTCAATTAAATTGTTAACAAATAAAAACAAGTAACTCGGTAAAATAGGACAATAAATAACTTCCGAGAGTTTCTAAATGCACCACCAATTTTACTCTTTGCACCACAAAAGAAAAAATAAAAAAATAAAAAAAAATGAAATTACTTAAATACTCTTTAATAAAATTAAGTCTGAACACATCCACGGTATTCGAATGTCGAAGTTCGAACACAAGGAGGATGTTCGAATTTCAATTTTCAAACCATCTCCATATTTTTCTAAGTATAGGAGTCGTTCGAATTAATATTGTCGAACAACTTGAACTTGTTCGAACAATTTTTGTGTTCCAAAATCGAAGTTCGAACATAGTGAGGATGTTCGAACTTCAATTTTCGAGCAAGCTCCATATTTTTCAAAGCAAGTGTCGTTCAAATTAATATTCTCGAACAAATTGGATGTGCTCGAAATTGTGTTTCCGAACATTTTTTTTTCGACTGAAGGGCATTAATGTAAATATGCATGGTGCAAAAAGTAAAAATAGTAGTGCATGGAGTAAGTATAGTCCAAAGAGTAATTTTAGTGGTGTATTTAGAAACTCCCTAATTTCTCTTGAGGTACACTTGGATCAACCAATATAAGAATGATTATTTTTTTATTCAAATCCAAATCATTACAAAAACTATACCATTTATTGTGCGAAAAATAAATAATAATACTTTTTCAATATTAGATTGTAGAGATTAATCTAAAATATTTTAACACGTCAGACGATCTCATACAAATTTATATAATTTACTTTTACGAGTCAAGTAAGACCTACAACTTTACAACCCGTCATTTTGGCGGGTTGCCATATCCTCAGCCCAACTACCTACCCTGGTGCGAGGTAGGCCAGCTAGTCAACCAAAAAAATGAAAAATCATTTATGAAAACTTGCATATTTTGATTGTATTTTTTTTTATATATTTGTGAATCGAATGCGATGAAGTCGTGTTTCATTTAAAGAATATTAATGAGATCTTCATTTTTCTTAAAATTAATATTGATACATGTAATTCAATAAATATAATTATGAAAAAAAAAATGTTTCACAATCAAATGTAGTCGCAAAATTAAGTTAATTAATAAGTGGTTATCTTTGTTTCATGTGAACAAATGTTTTCTTGTAAGCTTTAATTAGTTTACAAATGAAAGTCCGTCACGGGCAAGTCGTTTTTCAATCTCCTATATAATTTTATTTTTGAATTCGAAGCGGTGGCTTGAGGCTTTCTAAACGGCTTGTCGAGTAAATCGTGAGACCAATGCGCTCGGTGTGGTAGTGGGAGAACGAGTATGGAAGGCGCGGGCTAAGGGGGTTTTTCGCTTAGATGTGAATGCGGCAGTTAATGAGCTTGCTGCTTCTTTTGGTGTAGGGGCGGTTGTTCGAGATTGGAAAGGCAAGATTCGAGCAGGGTTGGCTAATCCAATCTAAAAATCGAGCAGTGTACGGGGTTGGATTATGCTTGCAGGAGGGCCTTACCCCTTTTGTAGTTTTTTCTGACTCTTTATCAACAGTTCGGCTGCTGTCTACAGGTTATGATGGAGACTCTTATATACAGTCAAAATTACCTCCTCTTGCTGAGGTGGTAGAGAGTAGTTTTATTACTAATTTCTGTCATATGTATCGAGAAGCAAATGTTATTGCTCATACCCTTGCTCAGTTTGGGACGGAGTATGAGTCTCTTTGTACTTGAAACAAGGATTTTCCTCACTGATTGAGATCGCTTATTGATCAATAAAAATCTTTTTTGTTTCAAAAATAAAATTAAAAATGCATGAACGTTCAGAATTAAATTATAATTATTAAAATAATGAGACATTCATATTAAAATGTTCAAACATTAAAAATTAAATTGTAAGTAATTATGAATATAATGAAAACATAAATATATACATGACTTTTACCAATATTATTACAATAAAAAATTAAATATTTGTTTAATAGAGGAGATTTCAATAGAACCTCGATAGGGGAGCCGCGGTCTGCTCCCGTAATAGAGTACTATTCAATTTTAAAAGTAAACGAGTCAAGTAAATTTATTAATAAAAATTAATAGACATTTATTGTGGCTATCATAGGTCCACTGACCTATTTCAATAATCTAGTTTTTATTATTATTAAAGGCTATCTAATATATATCGATATATATGTGTGTTATAGAAAAAAAAGTAACTATATTCAATTAATCTTGTCTTGCTAAAAAGAACAATTTTTTGGTTCGTGTTTGATTTGCAACATACTAGTGTGAGCCGTTATGAATATTGTTAATATTTAAAAATAATTAAATTACAAATATAAGAAAGCTCATAAATTCCATGTGCCATTAATCATAAAAGGATTAAAATCCAATGTCCAAATATTATTTGATTTGAGAAATTGTATAACGTATCTAAGAATACTACATTATAAAATATACATGAATATATTACTTTTATAATAATAATAATAATAATATATGATATTAAGTTAGGATGTAATATCTATATATACGTTGTAGAATTTCCCCGTATTGGAGTATATCTTGTACATGTTTTTTTTTATGTCGAGATAACCCGCATTCGTTACTGTAGTGCGCACTGGGTAAATCATGCTCCTGTGTAATAACCTGCAAACCTACATATGGAAGATAAACCACATCTAGCAGGTCAGGTGTGACAGACTCACACCTAGTAGTATTGATGGTTGATCGAACTTGATACATTTGACTTCAAGAAACACCACTCAATCACTAAACCATTTCAAGGAGATATATTTTGTACATATTTAATTAGGTGTAGGTTCGACACAGTGTAGTGTACCCACCAAGTAGAAAGGGACAAATATCAAGTTGCAACACGGTCAGCTCATTTTTTATGGAACGCGCCAACAATTCTTGGTATTAATTCCTCCACGACACACACTTCAAATTTTATTTCATTTGCACAATGGGTAGGTGGTCAGATAAAATTAACAAAGAAAATATTCCAGACTGAAAAAATCCATACCCTATTAAAGTGAACTACCGTTTATTTGAAATATTCGAATATCACTAATAATATTTTATAGATCTTGGGTGGTACACTTAATTTTTCAAGTGGGTTTGCAAAATTTATATTATATAGTTTTCTAAATGTGATTTGTAAAATATTGTATATGAGAGGAGTTTACATAGAGTACACTATCGAATAGCAGTTGTAGATTCCGTTGTCATAAAAAAGTAAAATAAAATTAATGACTTAATTAATTAAGTATTATTACTATTATTTACTATAACAATAATAAAATTATTATTAGGATGATTAATTTCTATGAATACTCGATAATCCATTTTCACAAAACCAGCTTTAAAGGAGATGATTGCCCTCACCTTAATAAGTGGCACATGCCACTTTCCTCAATGTGGAATATTTAACACCATTGTGATGACAATAATATAACATTTAAACAATTTTGTCACATATATACAACAATGCCTTTTTTTTTTTCTTTCTTAATATATCAACTAAATTGTATTAATTAGACTCTGTCAAATGTCATAACAACTGTACAGAGGGCCAACACCTACAACAAAAGGATAGGGGCAGAGGATAATAATCCGTACGTTATATGTAAAAAATAAATCACAATACTATATATCATACAAATCGAAATGTCGTAGCAATATTACTAAGTGCATTGATATTAATTGGAGTTTAAGTATGATACATAATCGAGTTTCGAATTATTTACGAAATTCCAATTTAATTTCCCGCAATTTTGACTCGGCAGCATATATAATATTGGTAAGGGTTTTACTGAGGGTAAGAATTTTTAAAATCATAATTAATTATATGACTATTAGATGTGTGTATACAGTACATACACACACACACACGCACATTTCACGTGTATGTAAATTTCTGAAGCTTAAGTCAGTTATAACTTATAAGCAGTTGAGAAAATCGAACTTATTATTACGTACACATGAGCATAATGCGTGTATTATTTATGTAAGAAAAATTGTACGTGTATTATTAATGTAAGAAAATGTAAGTGGACCTTTTAGATTTCAACTTTATTTTTAATTAGAACTGGATGCAACGACGTAATTTTGCCCGTCTATATAAATTAATATAATTAATGTTGTACGCATTTAGGTTAGACATCATTTTTTTTCAGAGGTTAGACGTCACTAGATTATGATAGTGATTTAATTCAACTATCTTAGATTTGATTTATTTCTTTGTGTGCCCATGTCAAGATCGCATGTTCCTATTTTATAGCTACGTACGCGGCTCGATGTAAATAATGTGGGTGTATAATTTATGGTTTTAGTTTCAAATTGATTAACTATTTCAGTTTGACAAAAATTTGGGTGAGACTGTTTTGCGAGTCAATGTCTACATTAATAACTTATATTCAATGGCATATTTATACTTGGTTTTGTGTGATTTTGAGTCTTAATTTGACCAATCATATCATTTTTATGTCAATTCAAATTTTAATATTTCTGCCGATTATCAAAACATGAGAAATATCCAAATTTAGTGTGGTCGGGTTAATAGATAGATTGAAGTAAATTTTAAGGAAAAAAAATCTCAATAAATAAATAAGTCGTATGAGTTTAAAATCATATATATATATATATAGCTAGCTAATTAATTACCTTAGGCATACGCAATTAGTTAGTGCAAGTATAGTTTTAATCTCTAAATATTTAAAGCTACTTATAAAACCCGGGAATTTAATTAAGTTATAAATTTTATTTCATAGAATCAACCACAATCCACAATCATCCTTCAAATAATCCACTATCACAATCATTCTTAAAATAATCGACAACAAAAAATTACGTTTTAGTGACAGAAAATTTTATCGCTAAATATCAAAAATCCGTCGTTAAATCATTTTAATGATGGATTGAATCCGCCGTTAAAAATCTCATCATTAGCCATAAACTACAGAATTAATGATAGAAAAAAATTAGTAAATTAATAAAATATTAAAAAAATAGAAATTTAATGATGGAAATGAAAAAATCCGCCGTTAAATATCTCACGTTCAAAACGTCATCAATTTGTCGGAAATTTAAAGACGGACTATATTCCGTCGCAAAAACGCATTTTTTTTTAGTAGTGATCTAAACCACGATTTTAGTTTATATTGATTAATTATTTAATTTGGTGGAGTCGTTGATTTTTGTGCACCTCTAATAGCCGAATCTCAATATAATACTCGATCGGCAGTAATTAGCACTATATATATATATATATATATATATGAAACGATAAATTAAAGAGCAAGAATTCTGACAAAAAAAAGTGTGACAAAGTAAAGAAATTAAGGCACAAATAGAATTAATTAAATATAACACGTTTGTGGAAAATTGAAAAATGATAGTTCCGTTTCTAAATAGTCCATATCCGATCTAGTCTATATATATGTAATTTGATATAGCAAAGTAATGTTGCTAACATCAAACAAAAATGTTGAATAATGTAAACTTCGTGGGAGATGCAAAAATTTCCCATTAACGTAGCTAGGTTTGACTCGATCGCATTCTCACGTATTTCCTAATTGCATTTTATGTAACGGTCAACTAATTTCATCTCTCAATGTCAAACCGTACAACCCCACCGCCAACCACATTCGTATATAAATTCTCCATCACCAATTCATCAAAAAAATCATCAAACACACACACACACCCACACCCACACCCACACACAAATTAAGAGAAAATTGTTGCAAATGGGCAGTGGCAATGGGGGAGCAGTGAAAGTGGTCATAATCAACACACAGTACGTAGAGACGGATGCCGTGAGCTTCAAGTCTGTTGTTCAGAAGCTCACCGGAAAAGACGCCACGGTGGCGGCAAAGCGGCGGCGAATTGAAGTCGCCTCCGGTTTCAGTAAGGCGGCGCCGGTTTTCGAGCGGGTGATATCGTTCAAGGATTTTGATAGGATGCTCAAGGAGTTGCCTCCGCTTGATGAATTGTATAGTCTGTACGCCGATTACTAGAGACCACCCATGCATTTTTGGCTTCCATTTTACGTATATATATATGTATGTATATGTGCCCAATTATTTATTTATTCTTTTATTAGGATTTATTCCTAATGTATATATGTATATGCATCTTTATATTTTTATCGATGTTTATTTTTCATATATATCCCATTTGTTGGAGTCATTGATGTGGATGTGGTTTCCGTTTCCGTATATATATGTGTGTATTCTTTCAATATATATGAAAGAAATCTACTATAAATTTAATTGGGATAAAGTTCAAACGAACAATTTCTAAACGATCAAAGAATACATAGTTCAATTCTTTTTTACTTTAAATTGATTTTCTATGTAATTATAATATAATACATTCGCAATCACAATATAAGATTGAATGGAATTCGAGTGATCGCACATTCAGTCCAACAAAGGGGATTAATATATATAATGAGATTCGGATCGGAACAGGGAAATGAAGAAGAATATTCCTAAATTGTATCATGTTATATCTTGTGATTGCAGGTGGCATCAACATCAAGCCGAAACCTCCCATTTCTTGCTACCCACCTTCACTCCAAGCGAAAAGGAGGCTTGAAAGACTCGGCGAGCAATCTGAAATTCACTCAGAGATTTTTCAGCCAAATCAAACCCAACCAAATCATGTTTCCACTTACAAATAAAAAACCAAGTGGCCGCAGCCATCATCATCCAAACTTCATAATCATGCTTTGGGAATTTTTGTAGAATTTTCCTACCCATCTCCAACATAGAAGCTGTGCGTCTTTCTTTGATAATAGGCCAAAACTTGCTAGTTTTCCAAAACGCCTTAGTGAGGTCACAAAAGAAGAAACCATGTGCCGACGAGGGGTATCTGCGAGGCTTGCCAAAAAGAACGTGGTTTCTCGTTCAATAATGGTGTAATTGGGCTCGTGTTCAATATTCTAGTAGATTTTGTTGCACTTGCATATATTTTGTTTTCGATGCAAATTTGATGGTGTACATATTTGGCTTCATCCACGTCTTCCAAGTCAAGAGTGCGAGAGGAATACAGTGCACATTGAGATCTAATCGTGTATTTAATTATTTACATGATCCTCTTAGTCTAGCTAACATTTGACATCCATGATCGTGTTGAACAAATTTTCAAACACAATAATATTTCTCTTTTAATATGCATAATATCTATGTTGACAGATCTTTCAAATAAGGCAAGTTCCAGAAAATGTTGCACTTAGTCCAATAATATATAACTTCCACCATACTTAAATATATGATAAACACTTCCCAAATTAATCAACTAATTTATGTGTCAAGTATTTCAAGTCCTAATTAAGCATACGCCGCCTCACGTACGCTTCCTGTCCCCATCGTTGTCTTGCTGTTTTCTTGATGACCATTTGACTAGCTTGATATATATATGATGCTCTCACAAAGTCTCTCTCTCTCTCTCTCTCTCTCTCTTGGCCATAACATGTTTGTTCGATTTTGGTTAAAAAAAATGGCATTATCGATGGAATATCATCACTCCAAATTATTTTAAGAAATATTATGGCCCTTCTATTTTATTCTCATCTTACATGCATGAATGAATTTTTAAATTGAAGAAGATAAGAGTAATTCTTGATAAGGTGTTGAAACCTAAAAGTATGCATATTAGTTGACACACCTCATCAACTCAAAAAATTGAGTTTTAGCGATAGAATTTTCCAACATTTGGAGGATGCTCTGTAGATTCCAACAAGCTTTATCTTTTAGAGCCGAACCAGTGAACTAAGGTATATTTATGATAATATTCATATAGAATATATATATATATATATAATTATATTAAATTATTTATTTCATATTACATTATTTTAATTAATTTTCTCAAATATTACTTATTTATAATTAATAATATTTATAAAAATAAAATTAAAGTGATAAAAATTATAAAGACAAAAAATTATAAAAAATAATTTAAAAATAAAAAATATATAAAATATTATACAAAATAAAATAAATTAAAAATATTTTAAAAACTCATTTCAAATTCATCATTAAGTAATATTTAGAAAATAAAAAAAATAAAAAAATTAGGATTAAATTTAGCGACATATTTTTTCCATCGCTACAATAAAAAAATAAAAAAATAAATGTTTAGTGATAGAACTTTTCGTCTCTAACTTAGTGACGAAATTATTTGTTGTTAATCGGTCGTTAATATAAAAAAATAACAATTCGACTTTTAACGATGAATTTTTACGTCGTTAAGTTAGAAATAGAAAAATTCATCGTTAAATGTTTCAATCTTAACCCGTCATTAATTTATCGGTAATCTAGTGGCGAATATAATCCATCTCTAAAATGAGTTTTTTTTCTTAGTTATGATTGAAGTTATTTATTCCCCGTACTATTCGAGAGGTAAAAGTGAAAAAAAAAATGCACGAAAATTCTTAGTGATATAATAATTTTATCGAAACCTTCTCAAGTTTAGAGAATATAAATACACACACGGTGACACGAATATTCAAAGGACTAAATCTGTAGTGTATATTACCATTTTCGTGATGGGAAATTTTAAAGACAACTCCCGTTTTACTCTTCACAGCCTCCATTAATTTATAAAATATATAAAAAATATGTTAAGACATTTTTACCTCTTAACCCCTACAAATTTAAAACTCTAACATAATCCTTATACTATAGCTTCCTCCATTTTCATATAACTAAAACGCATATCATAAAATCATAACTCATTCAATCATTTTTTTTATAATTAATGAATGCTTGAGAAAAAAAAAGACGAGAATAAAAATGGATTTTGATTAAATTGTACAAGTGTAGTGCAACATCTCAAACTATAGATACCACATATTCGTCAAAATGTGTACAAGAATTTTGGGTGCTTGGAGTAGGGGTGTAAGTGAGTCGAGCCTACTGGTGAGCTACTCGAGATTGACTCGATGAAAGCTCGAAATCGACTCGAAGGTTGTTGAGTCGAGCTCGAGTTTGAGCTACTCGAGTAGTTATCGAGCTCCATAATAATAAGCTCGAGAGGCTCGCGAGCCTTATCGAGCTTTAGTGCAATTACAAATTTACCCTTAATAATTTAATTATTTACATATATATAATTAATAATTAAATTATATTTATTTAAAATTAAATAAATATAATTTTTTATTTAATATTTATGCATAATCGAGTCGAGTTGAGCCGAGCTCGAGCTTGTCGAGTTTACTATCGAGTCGAGCTTCGAGTTTTTCTTATCGAACTTGAGCTCGATAAGGCTATTACTCAACTCGACTCGACTCGACTCGATTACACCCCTAGCTGGGAGCACCTCTGAACACGCGGATACACATCTCGCCTATTCTATAATAATGAAAATATTTTAGTGTATCATAACTAACATTAACCGACATTAGAGTAGTATAAGTAAGAGTTAGTGATCATTTATGTATTGCCTTATTGAATATTAGTTTTTCTTGTGTTTAATATTTTTTTAGTGCTATATCAGTTGAAGTACACATTTATGTATATTTAGTTGGTCGAAGTGAATATATTAGGTGTGGTAAATCACATGAATGTTGAACTACTTTGTAATAAGCTCCATTTCTGAGTTAAAGTTTTGACATCAAGACTTCAAAATATATATATAAAAAACATCAATTCTCCTATATATCCAAGCCCAATAAAATACATACATCCATCAGACGGGTCGGTACCCGCCAAATAAAAAATAAAGTGGTAAAAATCAATATCAATCATAACACTAAAAAGTATCACTTAAAATTCAAAAAGTATCACTTATATCATGAAAAGTAATCGGCCTGCTACTTATCTTATGTGAGTTTATGTAGTTCGAATTTTGATTTTTTTCATTCCAATTAATGTTTAGAGTTTAGGAGTTTTGGTTTTTCTAGGGTTCATGATTTTTTAAGGCTCATGGTATTTTTAGGGTTCATGGTTTTTTAGGGATTTCTATGGTTTTTTAGTATTTTTTATATTTTTTAGGAGTTTTTGTTGTGTTATTTAGGGTTTAAGTTTTTTAGGTTTATTAATCTCAATTAGGATTTATATTTATTTCAAAAAAATTAAATTTATTCACTTTTATTTTAGGGTTCACTAATTCCATTTAGGGTATATATTTATTTCAAAAGTAGTTTTTTTTTCAATTATCATTTATATTTGTTTTGAAAAAAATAAATTAATTATCGAGTGCAATGCATGAGCCCACACATTAGCGTCGGGCGAGTAAATTGAATGAGTTGCTGAATTTAAAAAAAAAAACATTCACTTTAATTTTAGGGTTCATTAAATCAATTTTAGGGTATATGTTTATATTTATTTTAAAAAATTAAATTAATTCTTTTCAATTTTAGGATTCACTAATTCTATTTTATGGTTTACTATTTTGCGGGGGAAAAAAACACAAAAAATAAAAAAAATAATTAAAAATTTCGAAAAAAATTTAAAAAATATATATTTCTTGTGTGTGTACCCCACGCGTGTGGGGTTCACGTGCCTGAGATGGGTCAAATTTTTTTGCTGTTAGGCCTTATTGGGCCCGGGCAATCTAATGGGCGTGGAGAAGTTTGATGGGCCCAGGCTCATACACCACATGTATTGGAGACTAACACTAAAAAAAAGTAGCAATTTTGTTGAGGAAAAATACCATACTTTGAATGTGCAATGCAATTGCACATTTATTGCTCCACTATTGGTTTGATGCTTAGGCTTTTTTTTTTTCTTTAGCATTTATTAATTATAAAAAAATGATGGAAAGGGATATGATTTTATGATTTATTTTGATGGGCCCAGACTCATACACCGCATGGAGACCGCAATTAAAAAAAAAAGTAGTAGTTTTGCCAAGGAAAAATACCATACTTTGAATGTGCAATGCAATTGCACATTTATTACTCCATTATTGGTTTGATGCTTCAATTCATTACTCTTTTTTTTTTTCCCTAAGCCTTTTTATTTTTTTTATCATTTATTAATTATGAAAAAAAAAATGACGGAAATGGCTATGATTTTATGATTTAGTTAAATGAAAATAAATTTTTAAATTTATAAAAATTAAGAAATAAAAAAGTCTTATCATATTTATTTTTATATGTTATAAACTAGCTGGGCTTAAATTGTAAATTGAGAATTGCGTTTATAATTTCCCTTTCCTAATTTTTCTGGACAGATATATAACAGGCAAGTGTGGAAGAGGGGGGGGGGGGGGCTTAATTTCGGAGAATTTGAAACAATTCTTTTAATACAAGGAGATTCGAGCAAGTAGCAACATTTCTGTTTAATTTTAAATATTTTTTTTATTTATTTTACTCGGTAAACGTTTGCTCTTCAAAATTAGGTTTGAACTTTTATTCCATTTTTCATTTTCGATATTTTAAAATTCCTGTCACTTTAAGTTATTTAGTTTACCTACTCAATTAAAATTTCAGTTCATCTAGCTCTGTTTTATATTTTTAATTCAGTTTGAAAGTTTGAAGATTAAACGTTGACAAAAATTTGTATGAGATCGTCTAACGAATCTCTTTGCGTTAGACGGGTCAAAATTCACCCAAATCCGCCCAAAACCCGGCTGCTAGGCCGCTCTTCTCCTTGCTGCTGAGCCGCCCTTCAATATTTTTTTCCCCCATTGCTGCTGGGCCCTTCTCCTTTTTTTTGGACTTGGGCCTGCAGCCCAACTGGACTGTTTACACCCTTTTTTTTTCCCCCTTTTTCTCCTTTATTTCTCCCACCTAGTTTTTGTTATTTCTCTCTTTCTTTTTTTATTTTCTTTCTTCCTTTTTTTTTTAAATAATTATTTTTTAAAAAATTAATTCAATTCAATTTTAGTTCTCACTAATTCCATTTTAGGGTCTACATTTATTTTTAAAAGAATATATTTAGAGGCAAAAACTATTTTAGCCATTTTAACTTTTAAAAAAATTATTTTAGCCAGTAAGTTTTAAACATATTTTTTTTAGCCACTTTGGACCAAAATGCCCTTTAGACATAAAAAAATATATATATCAAATATGCTTTTATCTTCATCTTCATCTTCATCTATAGATCTGTTTTTCATTTCAGAAAGAGAATTAAAATATCGTCGATCTTCATCTTCATTTTCAGATTTGCTTTTCATCTTCATCGTCGATCTTTATCTTCATCATCGATTTTTATCTTCAGATCTGCTTTTTATCTTCATCTTCATCTTCATGGTCAATCTTCATCTTCATCGTTGATCTTCATTTCTTGGACCATAGTTCTCGTCATACTTCGTCCATGTCGAGCTAGTGCAGTGAGCACTTAAGTTCGACTTTTACAAAAAAATGATTTTGTTCTTAAGTGCACGCTGGATTGTTCTTAAGTACGCGCAAAACCCAGCGCGCACAAGGCATGCGCGCACGCAGACATCGGCAGACTATCGGCATGACATCGGTTGATAATTTTTGTACATCGGCAGAACAACTGTTGATAATTTGGCCTTAAGTGTATATGATTTTCTTCTTAACTGCTCCCACAAGCATGCGCACAAGGCATGCGCGCACAAAGTAAGTGAGCGCGCAGACATCGACGGACTATCGGCATGACATCGGTTGATAATTTATGTGCATCGGCAGAACAACTGTTGATAATTTGGCCTCAGGTGCGCGTTATTTCTTATTGTGGCGCCTACAAGCATGCGTGCATAAGGCATGTGCGCACAAAGTAAGCGTGCGCGCGCGCACAATGTAAGCACGCGCGCGCAGATATCGGCAGACACATCGGCAGACTATCGGTATGACATCGATTGATAATTTATGTGCATCGCCTGAACAACTGTTGATAATTTGGCCTCAGATGCGTGCGATTTTCTTCTTAACTGCGCTCACAAGCATGCGCGCACAAGGCGTGCGCGCACGAGCATGCGCGCAGGGCTCGCACGCAGTTAAGAACATCATTTTTCCAGATTTTTCGAAAGTTACAGAAATACTTCATTTTTTCCAGATTTTCAAACATCAACTATATTAGTGGTACTTTTATTGTCAAAGCATGTCTATTATGCGTAGAAAATAAACTTCAAACTTCAAAAACAAACAACATCTAACAAACTAACAATATTCTTCGAATCAAAATTTTCCCCAAATCAAACTTGACAAAAAAAACAACACCTAACAATCTAACAATATTATTAATAATTAGATTTGAAACATACACCTGGTGGGGAATGATTTTCTATTTATTCGCTTGAATTTTCAAAGTCGACGGCTCGTTGGTGGAGAAATCTGGAGAGAGAGAACTTCACACGAATTTTCGGAGGTCGATGGCTTGAATCTGGAGAAATCTTCACTTGAATCTGGAGAAATCTTCACTTGAACAATCATCTCAGAATTGAAGGGAGTTTGAAGAAAATGAGATGTAGAAGAGAGAGAGAGAGAGAGAGAGAGAGAAATTTTTCCAAAATCACATTTCAAAATGTGAAATGTGAATCGGCGGTTGAAATGGTGGGGGGAAATGAAATATGTTAAAAATAAATATAGGGGTAATATAGTAATTCTGGCCAAATAAAATATGTTTAAAAGTTACTGGCTAAAATAAATCTTTTAAAAGTTTGACCGGCTAGTTCCATATATTCCCACATATATTTATGTGGTGAAATTTTATTTAAAAAAAAAATTAAATTCAATTCAATTTTATGGTTCACTGATTTCAATTTAGGGTATAGATTTATTTCAAAAAATATATATATTGAAGTATCCTTAAAATAATTATAGTATTATTAATTTGGGATGAAGTATCACTAATTGAAGAAAAGTATCACTAATTGCAGAAGAAAGTATCACTAATTAGAAAGAAAAGTATCACTAATTGCAAAGAAAGTATCACTAATTGAAGAAAAGTATCACTAATGGCAGAAGAAAGTATCACTAATTAGAAGAAAACTATCACTAATTGCAGAAGAAAATATCACTAATTAGAAAGAAAAGTATCACTAATTGCAGAAAAAAGTATCACTAATTGCAGAAGAAAGTATCACTATTAGTGATGCTTCAATTTTTATTACTAGTGATACTTACTTCATAATTAATGATATTTCTTTGTTGTTAATTTAACAATTAATACTTAATCATCGGTAATTTTCATTTTAATGAAAATATAACTTTTATCTTGTGAAGTATCATTAACATTGACGTGAAGTATCATTAATTATTGATTAAGTATCACTAATAAAATCATTACAAAAAAAAACACACAATTTCTAACTCTTCGTATTGAAGCGTAAATTGGAGCCGAAAAAAAAACAGCAAAAAAAAATTGTATAAATGTGCTCCTAAAAAAAGAAAAAAGGGTAGATCTTGCGGGTTAGAGAAAGGGAGTGGGGGGTTGTCGAAAAAGGAGGGAAAAAAAAAAAGAAAAAAGGTCCTGCCCAGTTTGAGAGGGGGGGGGGGGGGGGGTGGAGGTGGAGGTGGGGGTGGGGTGGGCTGTAAAAAAAAAAGGAAAAAAGTTAGATCCGGATCGGATTAAGATCCGTCTAACGGAAGTGACCCGTTAGACCGCCCTACAGGAATGTGCCTCATAAACGTTATATTGATATCTCATATTTTAAAATTAACAAAAATATATAGTTAATTACAAAATCTTACTCATCGAAGTACTTAATTTCTTTTGAAATTTCAAATGAAAAAAAAAAAGTAAAAAAAAAAAGTTGAGTTATCTTGAGCTGTCGGTAGCACCCTTTTCTTCTTCTTATTTCTTTTTGAACGATGAGAAGAAATATGTTGGATAAATACAAATTACACGTATATATGTATAATTACGCTGAGTAAATTATATCGACGTGTTTGATTTAATTTAAAAAGTATTGTTGATGAAGTTCAAAATTATATACATTTCAACCGCAAACACACACACACACACACACACACACACGTACTCCTCCAATTATCAATTCAAACTATATACGATGGTTGATTGAAGTTTCGATTTCTTTAAGTTGCAAAAGAAAGATACAAATGGTTGTTCCAACTGTTGAGGAACAGGTAAGATGAGGCAGATCCAACTCTTGCAAAAATTAATTCAGTAATATATAAGTAATGACGTCATCACAATTGTCATTTATTAAAAATATAATTATGTATAGTTGGTGGTTTATTATATGGTTAATTAGGTTCCATTAGGCAGCAGATCAACCATTCTCTTAACTTTGACCACGTCCCTTATCAATTATCAAGTACAAACAATTTACCCTCCCTCGCCTAACCCCACTCGTTTGTTAAAACTACCCACACTAATTTAATAATTTTTTTAGGACAATTACAGTTTGCATCTAAAAATAAATAGTTTTTATTTGCATTTATACACACATTTTAAATTTATGATCGAAATGTTATTAACTCTAAAATGTGTATCATGCATCCAACGAAGAAAATATTAGTAAATTATACATGAAAAATCAATATGAGCATGTGGCAATATATGTGGTCATATCATTCCGTCGATACATATATTAATGTATATATCAATTATATTATATTAATATGTAAATGCTTCATATACGGCGTACTTTTTTTCTACTCTAACCATGTTTGATAATCTTATAGACATGTCCATGAATCTAGCATTCTTTCAATAGACCAATATACAATTGTGGATCGAATTCCGACTTCTTAACCTATATGTGAGTGAGAAATATCAGTACAGTACTACATGTCTACTATACATATTGTTAACTTAAATAGTTAATTAATTTCACTTTTCTTTTGACTGATCGATGCTCTAAATAATATATCTATACAATATTGTCATAAAAATAAATTAGTCAAAACTTTATTAAAAGTAAACTGTTATCCTTGATTCCTCAATTTTAAACTTTTTAGATTTTTTATATAAAAAAATATCACAAAAAATTCATAAATAACAATTAACAATCATTCACATCTTTATTATTTTAGATTTTCTAAATAAAAAATATAATTAAAATTTAATAAATACCTATCCAAATTTATATATGTATATATATATTTTTAATTATACTACTTTTTTAGAAAGATAATTATACTACTACTTATGATGTAAACATTCATATTTCGAATTCTTTATAAATTTAATTAAATATCATCAAAACATGCTTAGATAACAATGACCAACCATTCACATCAATAGTTTTTAGATTTTCGAAACATAAAATATCATTAAAACATAACAAAATATACCCATCGATTTTTTTTAATTCTAATCCTACTTATCTATAAACATTCATATTTTTAACTTTTCAGAGTTTGTTAAATAAAAAAATATCACCAAAACATGAATAGATAACAATTAACAATCATTCACATATTTAATTTTTTAAATTTTCTAAAAATAATAATCACCAAAAGATAACCAAATGGCCATCCAAAATATTTGAATTTTCAAATTTTTAATTATAACCAAATGACTTATTATATAATTAATAAGAATTTTGAATGGCAACTTTTTAAATTCTAATACTACTTATGGTGTAAACAAAGGGACATGAGCTTTTACTGAAAAAAAAAAAAGAAATAAAATAAATGAGGTGAATTCGTATAAAACTAAATAATGAAAAATTTAAAATTAATTTTTTTTAATATTCTAATTAATATACTTCTTAGGGTGTGGATGAAATTATCTACTACATTATGTGCAATACTCTGCACTATACAATTAAAGTTATTATTTTTCCACAAAGTGTAGCTTATGATTATATTTAATGGAAGATTTCAATGAGAGCCAAAAAAATAGAAAAGAAAAATCATCCAAAAGATAAAAATGATAAGAGAGTAGAAATAAATAAATAATAATAAAAATAATAATAATAATAATAATAATAATAATAATAATAATAATAATATGTGTTTAATTGTTGACATCAATCTTTCAAATTTCTGAAAGATCCTAGCCAATTCAATATTCTATTATTACATTTTATATATATATATATATATATATATATATATATATTAACATCATTATTTTTAAGAGTTTGTAGATAATATCGAATTGTACTTTATATTGATTGTATTTATTTTATACATTCTATTAATTAAAAAATAATATAATATTTATTAATAATTGTTATCTATTTATTTAACAATTATAAAATAAACCATGTCAATAAGTTATGCACATAATAATAATAATAATAATAATAATAATAATAATAATAATAATAATAATAATAATAATAATAATATGTTAAATATATAAAACAAATAAACTATATATTCAATTATGTCTATTGAAAAATAACATTATTATGTGGTACATGTTCATACACAATAAGTGTGTATAAATCTCCAATTGATTCAGTTTAAAAGCATAAAAAACATTCTAAATGTGTTTACGAATATATTTGAAAAATTACAAATATAATGTTATATATGTAAATTATCATTTGATAAAATTATAATTATTAATTTCTTTTTATATACTTATACTATTACAAGCAACATTTTAACTATATTATCAAACTTTAAATTTAAAATATGTAGACCAATTTTCGTACATTGTACGGGAGATATACTAGTTAAAATTTCATGACAAGACGCAAGATATGAATATGAATGGTAGTTTTATCCAATACAAACACTGATTACTGATACATCATTAATTATAATACTAGATAGTATAATATATATATATATATATATAATCATGATTATGAAGCCAATATTTATCTAATGATTTGTTATCATTTTAGAATACATATATGGATAATTTATTATAAGTACATATCTTGTTTTAAAAAAAAAATCACGTGCATATATATCATATCTCAATTATATAAATAGAGAGAGAGTGATAGTTATTCATTTATGAACATTAGGCTTATGTGTAATTTATAGATAAATTTTATTTATTAGATTTGTTACATGGTTAGGATCACTTTTATTTTAATTGCTTATTTGTCGTGATAAATTTATATCACTTTTACGTTTTATAATGTTTAAGTTGTTATTTCAGATTGCTTTTTTCCACATTTAGCATGCTTGAAATTTAGTTTGAATAGAAGGATTTCATAATATACTTTTATAATATTTTTACATTTTAGAATGCATAATTTATTATTTATAAATGTTTCTTTTCACATTTAAGATGCTCTTAGAAAATAAAAACTACGATTTGATATATTTGTCCTCAATTTCATAATAATAACATTTCCTTTAAATCCCTTCGAACTAATAATGTCCATTATATTGATCTTAATAAATTAATAGATATGATTAATTCATCTACAATTTACACACTAGGTCTCTATTCACATACGTAGAGGTTCCATATATATACTAGATTGACCAATCGTGCGATGCACGGATAAGATATATATGTACATTTATTATGGTTTTATTAGAAGTTATAAATATGAAAAAAAAATATATTATGAAAACATATGAATAAAGTATTGGATATCTTAAAGATAAATTTGTACTGGTTCTCTTGACAACATCCAAACGGTGTAGACCTCTATATAAAATGGAATTTTTATTGGTTCTTTTGACAACATCCAAACGGTGTAGACTTCTATATAAAATGGAGATGTTTCAGATATGAAATTTATCGCTCTCATTTTTGCTTATCATACCTCATTTTCTTAGTGTTATTTATCTTTTTCTACGTTGTTCATGGACCATTACACATAAGTGAGACTTATCTTGTGTGCACTCTAATAGCGATTGCAGATTACAATCGTCATAAAAAATTTTATAGTTTTAATATTTTTTTTATTTTTATAAAAAAACCAAATATATGTTGATATGATTTTAAAATTTTATGTAAATTTAAATATCTTAAATTAATATTCACTCCATTTCTGAATAAGTGTCATTCTAGCATTTTAATTTTATTTCAAAAAATGTCATTCTACAAATTCGAAATAGAAAGTTCACATTTTTCTCACATATGCCATTATTTAATGCATTCAAACGTCTATGTATATTTAACTCATTTAATATATTCACACAAGGGTGTATTAGGTAATTTATTTATTATTTGTGTGTATTTGCCCAAAATGACATTTAAATGAAAACGAATGAAGTATATTTTATCATTTAACGCATAACTTTTAAGGTTCTTCTTTTTTCCCTTGTAGATACAATTTGTTATTTTCATATTTATATGATTTATTGGTAAAATATTAAGTAAAAAAAAATGAATGCAAAACATAATAGTTAAATTATTATGTTTATACAATTTTCAAACGTTATTTGTTTAGCAAACATTTTCAACATATTCATTAAAAATGTTTGACATGTAATCATCACAAAATTTCCGTCTATCATTAATCATGTAAATTTAAAATAATTTATAAATGGTTAAGTTGCACATTCCGATAAGTAATTATGCGAGTTATGATACATATGTAATATATAAATGAAGTGGCCATACAACCATTTATAACTTCTATGATAAATATTTTTAAATACACTATAATGATGCACCTCTCTTATTTAATTTTAAAATAAAATTATAAATATTATTCAAATATTTTTTTTATTTTTAAATAATTTGATAAATTATTAACAATATATTAGCATGCTCGTCATCCACATGTTAATTGAAATATGAATGGACATGTTACTAAAAATTTAACTAACCTTTTTATAATTCATTATTTGATATTAATTAATTATATCCTTTTATAATTAGTCTAAGTAATGTAATTTTTGTGTGTTGATAGTTGTGTAATTAAAGCAATTAGTATACATTAATCTAAATTAAATTAAGCAACGTATTCACTATTTTCATGGATTTATAGTATTTGTGTATATTGATTTTTCACTTGCAATATATTAGTAAAAATAATTTATATTAGGAGTATATTATTGTGTTGAAGTGTTTTGGAAATATAATATATATAATTATGGTTAGTTTGTTATAATGATTCCCAAACAATAAATTAATTAATATATAAATATTTATTTATTAACATTATTATTTCTAAATTTAGAAATTTTGTTTTGACGGAAAAATAAGTATTTTCTAATTGCGGCCACGGTGTTGTTATTATATTATATATATATATATATATGTGGTGTTGACCAATTGGATATCAATGTCATAATTAACAATATTTATGTACCATAGGCAGCAGTCTCCAATTCAGAATTTGGCCGATATAATTATACGTCTCATGAATTCAATTAATTAATAATAATGTCGAGAAAAAGAAACTATAATATTACATCATGTTACCAACAATTTCCATATACATATTTGGCGTGCATTTCAATCATGAACTAACCCTAGCTAACTACAAAACTGTTGGTCTTCTTTTAGACCCTACACTTTATGCACTCTACTATACAATTATATTACATATATATATATATATAATACGTAAAATTTACGGTGAGTTCTAGGTACAACATAGGTAGGGTGGAATGCATCATCGAAATGGCCAGAAAACTAATGGAGATTTAATTTAATATTGTCGTAATTTTGGTTTAGTTCCCCTTTGGTCTCCTAACATATTAAAGAACAAAGAAATACTATATCTTTGGTCTCTTCTTACTTAATTAATCATTTTTGTAAAGATAGCTTATGTCATGTGACCACATTAATCTGTACGTACAAGAAAATAATCAAATTCTCCTCGCAATATGAGATGGGATGAACTTTGCTATGTTGAAAGCACTAGGGAATGAATTAAAGCTTATGCAATAATTGCCCTTTTAGAGCTTGGGATAATAATGATAATAAAAATTAAAATTATTATAGGCACACAATGATAAAAAGGCCTATTCATTTATTACTTTAAATTAAATGCTAATAAATAAAAACTGTAATCCTCTTGCATTATACAGTAGTATAGTCTCGTAAAACATTAATTGCGTAGGTAGAATTCCAGTACGCGGCTAATTTTTTTTTTTCCTTTTTTCAATATTATGCAAAATATTTCCAAATCTTTGAAGCCGCAAAAAATTTAACATAAAAACATTGGCCGAATGAAACCATCATGAACATCAAAATATGGTATCATTTCAGTAAACACGATGCATATATTACCAAAATTGATAAAATCAAAACATAAAGTACCGAAAATGTAATTTTCCCAATTTCAAAATCTGCGAAGCCATGTAAAACACTGGAATCACAACATTGATAACGTACTTATATTGTCAATGATAGATGTATTTTTTTTCTATCAATATTTATTTGCTAAAAAAGGTTAAAGAAGCACAAGAAGTGAAATTTATTAGTGCCTCTAGATTAATTAGTCCCTTAATCTCTGAAATTTGTATCTATTCACTCTATTATATTTTTGCCAACACTCATGAGAATATTACGAAAAGTTGAAAAGGACTCTACAAAAGAAATTGTAACTATAGAGAGACATCTCAAAATTTATGTCCCATTTAATCTCCGAAACCCCCAAGCAATTAAAACTTAGAAACAAATTGTACAATTTTGTCCCATTATCCCAAAATAGATTAATTTGACAGTATGTCATAATCCATCTATTTCATTTTCCTTTTGCAATAATCATCAAATAAAATAGTTATTTGACTCGATTCTTGATACCATTTTGAAGCTAATGATAACTAGTACCATTCTTTCAACACTGGTTATGATTGGAACCCTAAGCCATTTATATGATTACACTATTTTGACACCCTTTAATGTCAAACACTTTTTTTTTTTTTGGGAGGAAACATGTCGAACTATTTCAATGATGAGACAAAAAGTGAAATTAAAAGAGAAAAAAGGATCAAAAAGCAAAATATTGTACAAACTACATACCAAAAAATTGACAATGATAATGTTGGGGCATTTCACTACACGCGCGTTACACTCTTTTCTCCACTTCCAAAAAAATAAATAAATTAAAGAAACCATTTCTTTTTACACTTTACCTAGTTTATTATTTATTTATTTTCCAGTCCTTGATTCTTTCCGGCTATTTCACTCAACCCCTTTGCTTGTTTCCATTGCTCTCCTCTTCATTAATTAAAATATTAATTAAGATAAAATCGAATAATTGTTAATTATTTTGTTTGTTAATTAGGGGAACTGTATAAAAATCGAAACTTTCTTGTTTTATTTGCGGAAAAATGGGAAGAAAAAAAATCAGTTTATTTAATTTATGCAGAGAACTTTTCGTCTGAATCTGATGAACGAACTGAGAAGGAAAAGTCCAAAATATAACGAAACAAAAGCAGATAATGAAATTTAATGAAATAATGTCGCTGTTTCTGTGCTTCTCCTGCAATATTTCAATATTTTTTGGTTATTTTATTATGGCGTAAACACCGAATCTAGTAGATATACGCACACACAAGGCACGTATGTATCGATTAACACACGCAAAACAACACAGATATCATCAACAGAGAAAGTTCTGATCTTGTTCCATCTCTCCCTCTCTCTCTCCGTCTCGAATATACATACATACTCATATAATCAATAATTACATTTCATATAGTTTGCCAGCCCAGGGGAAGTCTGCCTTTTGCTCTCTTTTCTTATTGAGAATTCCTCCGGGGGCCTTTTCTTCTTGTTCCAAGATTTAATTGCGAGGTTCGAATTTTCCCAATTTTTTTTGGTGGGCTTGTATATTTCTTGAGTATAATTAGTGGGCTTGTGCTGTTTCTCAGAATATTGATGTTTTTTTTTTGGCAGGATGTTTCGGTGCGTCAGTGACGCGAATTCTGTTCAGCCCTGTTCTGATATAGTGAGAAATGTGCTGTTTTTTGGAGAAATCTTGTTGAAATTGTGAAATATTCGAACTTGATACCTTTTAGAGAGGGGGAGAAACCTAAAGGTGTGGGCGGTTTTCATTGAATGGGGAATAAATTGGGGAGGAGGAGACAGGTGGTGGACGAGAAGTACACTAGGCCTCAGGGGTTGTACCAACACAGAGATGTGGATCACAAGAAGCTTAGGAAGCTGATTCTTGACTCGAAGCTGGCACCTTGTTACCCTGGTGATGATGATTGTGCTTGTGACCTTGAGGAGTGTCCTATCTGCTTCTTGGTTTGTGCCCTCATTTTTTGATATTCGATTTCATCTTATTTTATTTGCTCTGTTTCTTTGAAATAATAATGAACTAGGTATAGGACTACATAAGGATGAAGTTGAAATGACCAAGTTTTCTTTAAAATGAGACTTTTTCTGAAGAAGTTAAGAAGATGTCCCATTTCAGTTTTAACCAACTTCTGAATATGGAGTAATGCTATGGAAATTGGATTGCCATATTTATAGGAAGACTTAGACAAAGGTTTTTCTCATGTATTACCTAGATAGTTAAATTGGCCTACTAGAATTGTTGAATGAGGAACTGGAACTCGATTGTTATCTTTATAGATTGGTAATAACTTGGAGCAATCAGGGGACGATGTTTTGACTGCACATAGCTCAGTTTATTTCCTCTATTTTTGGAGCTAGAACAAGAAGAATTACCTGGTTCGTCTTGATGACCAGTAGTTTGCTCTGTGTGTAATGTGTAATTGGTTGTATCTTCTGATGTGATATGCCATTCATTTAATTAATATCTTTCTTTGTATTGGATTTTTTCAGTACTATCCAAGTCTTAATCGGTCAAGATGCTGCATGAAAGGCATTTGTACGGGTATAGATTTTGCTTGCTTGTTTCTTAGTTTCAGTAATTGATATTTTATACTATTATTAAGTGATGACTGTTCATTATCTTGGTTTTGTGTTTGTGACTTTACTGACCCGCTCCCACTTTTAGAGTGTTTTTTGCAGATGAAGACCCCCAATTCGACGCGGCCTACACAGTATCCTTGATTTTATATATTTGACTTCGGTCAAAATTGTCCATCGTTTGTCTATGTGTTAGCTATATACATCTATAGATTCACACACAACACACACACACACACAAAACACAAGGAAACACATAAATAACAATATTTGTTCCAGGTAAATTGCGTTTGCATTTGTTACATGTCAAGTTTTTCAACCTTGTGCTTGTCTTAACTATTCAAGGTGTCCGTTCTGCAAAACCTCAAACTATGCTGTGGAGTATCGAGGTGTTAAAACAAAGGAGGAGAAAGGCTTGGAGCAACTTGTGAGAATGATTTACTTAATAAGCCTTTCAGTTTTTTTTTGTATTCTTGTATATCCTCATCTCTGATATATTTATTATGATTTTAACCTACAGGAAGAACAACGAGTTATTGAGGCCAAAATACGGATGAGGAGGCAGCAAGATCTTCAGGATGAAGAGGAAAGGTCGCTCAAACAAAGAGAAATAAGCTCTTCTAGCAGTATGAGAGCACCGGCTGATGTTGAATATTGCTCAACTCAAGGTAACTGGTTTCAGCCTCAAGCAACATATATTGCTTCTTGCTCGTGTACTCATCGTGCTTTCTTTACACAGCACCCACTTTTGTGTCTGCTATAGAAAGTGAAGAAATCGTTGCTTCACTTGAGTCCAGTACTACTTCAGCAATAAGACCACCTCAACGCCAAAGGCAGACTAGGTATGACATTATTCTTTTCGTTAGCTTAGTTTATTTTGATACCCATTGCTATGTCTAGCATTTTTAGTTATCTGCGAATATGGAATTCTAAAATAGCATTTTTGTAGATCTTGGTTTAGCTTAAGAAACTTACGTCAAATGTTAATTTTTCTGGCCTATATCTGTTGGTTAATAATTTGCATCTGCTTATATCTGTTGCACTCAAGATTTAGCACAACAGTATCATTTTATCCATCTTTGCATACCTTTTGATGGGATTGGGAAGTGATGAGTTGGGGGAGTATATGATTTCTGTCCATTAAAGTTCAACAAACCAACATGCCAAAACTCCATGCTACTCAATTTTTTTTGTTATTCCTGATAAGCTGTAAACATCTAAAAAAATATTTATTACATTACAACTCAAAACATTTAAATGTTCAACGTGGATAAATTTAAGTCATGTTTATTTGCTTCTTGGCAAGTTTAGGTTGTTTGCATATTAGCTAAAGTGAAAACTGACACCTCATTGGTCTCCCTTCCTGGAATAGTTTACTCTGGGAGTTGTTGACAAATGGAAGAAAAAGTAACAAAAAGTGAATTGTGATTTTTTATAAGATAGAGAAATACAAGGCTAGAAAAGTGCACTTGAAAATTTATTTATTTATTTATGGTATTAGAGTTGCTCTCTTAACTTTTTAATGCCATGTAAAAAATAATTCCTGACTTTAAAGCTGGTAACATGAGTTTAGTTAGAGGGGAGATAGCCACGGCCCTTTACACCTAGTTTTCTACAGGACTACAGGAGAGCTATGAACCATATATTGAGTTTCTGGATTAAGTAGGATTTATTTCTTTATACACGATTACTGCAGTCTACATATTTGTTTGACTTCAGTTTCTATTTTAAAAATTGTGATTGATTTTAGCCAATATGTACTTGGAATTGTGAATATTGTTGATATCTATGGTGTTTCTTCTTCATGTCGTCAAGTCTGATTCTCCTTGAGGTTATGTTTCTCAAACCTTATTGACCTGGGAGTAATCTTGACGATATATGGCCATAGTTATTATCTGATTTCGTTCCAATATTTTCAAATGTGAGTATCTTTTCAATATATTACCTTGTTGGAGACAATCACCAATATCTGAACCATCAAAGAAAAGTTGGTGGAGTCTCATCATTTTGCATAAGGGGATAAGTATGCTGTTTTATTTTGGTGCTTCTCTTAACTGGATAAAAAAAGCAGGGATGACATGAGAATTATTTAACATTTTTACATTCGAGGTTTTTTATGTCGATGGGCTTTGTATGTCTCTTGACACACATCATATTTATATTTTAACCCACCCTATGGCCCTAGAGTCAGTTCAATACATGACTGACACAAAAGGAACATTTTAATAAACTAGGAACTTAATTAAATAAAAATATCAAATAATAAAATAGCTCCATATAATCCTCCCATGGTGATAGCCATAAGCATGCCCCCACTTTTCTACAAGGACAGATATGGGGTGTTCTGGTTATATGATTGGTCCCTCTATGTACTAGTTTTCTCGAGTGGAGATTGTAGCTTAAATTTGACCGTTGGGGCTAAAGTGGGAAACTAGGCTCAAGTAGTTTGTTAATCCTGTGCTGGGCTTGTGGTCTCTCTCGCTTTTACACACACACGCCTGCCTGCACGCACACACAGAGAGTGAAACATTGGCTTCATTGTTTCTGAATGTGATTAATGTACACAACTCTTTCCCATTTTTAGAGATAGTGGAAAGCTTCTTTGGAGGTTTTTTGCAATGTCCTGAGATACATGGAAAAAACAAAATTTGGTGTGGGCTGTAATAGAGATGAATCAATTAGCGATATCTGTTTTCTGGTAGCAATGACAGCTACCACACACGTATGAACTGATGAAGAGAAACTATGAGAGTGGAAATGGAACTAGATCCAGATAATACGTGTGTGTTAGGGGGCTTGGAGGAAAAGTGGCAAAGATGCATAAGATGCCTTTGCTATGTTTTGTGTCATGCATTTAGAATTGAACAAAAGTTATGTTTTTCTCTCTCTGATTTTACTGCCATTTTTATCAAAAGTTGGAATCTACAACATTTAATGTTGCTAGAATCTTTTCCATGAGTATGAAGCACTTTTCAAAGTCCACCATGCACAGTAACACAGATATCCACCCAGGAAAAATTCTTTCCTCATTTTTAATATAAGCATTATAATAATTGCAACCTGTGATAATGGGATTATTGGTTGCTTCCTAGAGATTTAGCGGACAATTAAACGTGTGACACTCATTATAGTTTGGTATTATGTTGACTCTGAATGCAGGGAGGACGAGTTTGACCTTGATCTCGAGGACATCATGGTTATGGAAGCTATTTGGTTGTCTATTCAGGTACTAATTTCCATCTATAGTTTGTCTAAAAAATTCTGAAGCTTTTCAGGAGCCAGATATCTGGATACTTCTTTATGTAGCAGATTTATCAATCTTGGATATGGTCAAGACACGTGCATAGGTTTCATTTTTTTTTCATCACCAAAGTATTCTTTAAGTTTTATGTCATCATGGAGTTCCAAATCATGTTTGTTCAATCCAATCTCCCTAGAGAAATAGCCCCCTTTATGCTCTCTTTTTCATGCCATAATACTTCTGAATTATAAAATCTCAATTTAAAAGCTAATATTTCCACTTAGCAACCTTATATTCCACCCCTTAGCCAACCACTACTATTATCATCTAATTAATATATTTCTATTTTCAACCTAACTATTTCAATGGATCCCACCCCTTATAATCTTGGTAATGATCATTGCATTCAAATTAAAATGGTCCAAGTTGTATGCGTACGAAGAAAGTTAGCACAAAAAGAAAAAAGTGGACACTTAATGTAGCATAGTTTCGTTAAATCTATATATTTTTAATGTCGATTGAATCATCCAAACTTATTCTTAGTTTTACATGAAAACCAACAGGCGCTTTTCTTTCCATATGGATTGAATTCTCATTTCAAGCATTTTCAGTTATGAATTAGTTATTGTATTGGTTTGTTGGGAAAAGTTGTACTTATATTAATTTGGGGTTCCTGTTCCATGTGGGTCCCATTAGAATGTTGGAGTTTGAATTCTGATACATTTATTAGAGTCTTTGATGAAACTGGTAGTGTGAAGGCTATACTGAATGTACAATTTTACTAAGATAGTCAGGGATGATTTTTAAGCAGCGTGTTATATCAGATGATTTACAGATGTATGTTATAACGCTGTAACTCAGTGTAATCTGAGTTGAAATGATTGTGCTGGTGCTTGGCAAGTAATAAGTTATAATTTATATGGTTTGAAATTGAAGTTGTTTGTTTGAGATATATATATTTTTAATTATTTTAACAAGTCCTGATTAGTTAGGCCTTTTCCTAAAATAAATAGTCAAACATATGATTTTCACAAATGCGAGTGAAAGCAAGGATCATGGTGGGAAGTGAGGAAAGATTCCTAGTTGCATTTAACACATTTGCATTGAAATAACCTCACATTGCATTGCAGTGTGACAGTGTCAACATCTTAGTAGTATGGTTGACCTTGACCATAAATTTTATGCAGACAATGTGATACTAACTTGATCTGTCAACTGTATGTTCTTGATGATTACAACAGGAAAATGGCAGGCGCCAAGATCTACCTTACAATGATGCTGCTCAGCCAGGAGAATACATTGTAGAAGATCGCAGCTCGTTAGCTGAAATAGCTCCAGCAGCTGGATCATCATCATCTCCTTCTGGTGGTCTTGCTTGCGCCATCGCAGCCCTTGCTGAACGACAACAGACAAGCGGGGAGACCCCTACTAACTATGGTGGTGACATATCTGGATATAACGTACTCGGGAGCAGTAGGTATTCGAATGGTGAGGGGCAGGAAGCTGAGAATTATTTTCCTGCAGAGAGTGGGACTGTGGTATCACCCGACAGCCAGTTGGCAATGACCGGGGATGCTGGAGAATGGGCAGATCATCAATCCGAGATGGCTGAAGTAGGAACTAGTTACGGAGGTTCTGATGAGTTCTGCGATGCTATCGGTCCTGCTGTCCCCCAGGAAGATGAGAATCAGTGCAGCGTTCAACCTGTCACAGGCCCAATAGTTCCCGAGAGCTTTGAGGAGCAGATGATGTTAGCCATGGCTGTTTCACTGGCTGAGGCTCGAGCGAGGACAAGTACTACAGGAGTTGCTTGGCACTAGCTCATGAGGTGAGTCATAGTTTCCTTTCCTCCGCACATTCCCCCCAACCCTCTCCGAACGAGAGAACGTGCACCAAATAAAATATCTTATGTTGAAATGATTATAGTAGATAAAATTCATTTTCTGATTATTGTATTAAGTTGTTAGATATAAGCTCGGACTGGAGGTGGTGCAGAGTTAGTAGATCATACCAAGTGGCTTGCATAAGGCATATCTTCGTTGTGACTTGATTGGGTACGAGTTCCTCATACCTCGAGAAAATCTCTCCACGAGCATCCTCCATGTTTGGTCGAAAGCTGAGGCCTCGATAGGGTGAAGAAAACTACATTAACACCGAAGATGAGGCCGTTGTATCGAAGCATCTGGTAGGAAACAATGCCACCACTGGTATTATACAAGCTCAAGGATGGAAATCGTATCAGGTAGATGCAAGCGATTGTACATATATATTTATATATATATATATATATATTTACGCAATTATATATCAGGGCTCCTTTAAATG
Source organism: Perilla frutescens (assembly GCA_026008535.1). Lineage (NCBI taxonomy): Eukaryota > Viridiplantae > Streptophyta > Magnoliopsida > Lamiales > Lamiaceae > Perilla > Perilla frutescens. The sequence continues at coordinate 23,961,076 of BRKX01000002.1, forward strand.
AATATCCATCCATTCTGCCTATCTTTGCTTGAATTTGTGCTTTGCTTTGGAGATGCTGACTGTGTATGGGAAATAGGTTTTCTTTTGAAAGCAGGAAAATTCTTTAATGGGATTTCATTTCTTGATTATCTTCTCTTTTTAGTAGATTGGTGCTCTGTATCCAATGCTTCTACTGTCCATTACATTGAATGTGAATAGATGATGATATATATTAGAGTAATATTACCTTAGGCACCAATAGTGAGCACCTGTCTATTTGATGACACCTGAATCATCACTGTAAAATCAAATTACACTAGATGCTCGTGTGTAGGATAGCATTCCTCGTGGATATTATACTAGAGTCTTGATAATTTGTTTGGTATCATATCTGCATAATTGATCTCTTGTACCTTTTTCATTCCAAACCAAGACCCAGATCAAAGACAGAGCAGTATTCCTGAATTTGGTTAAATAGTGTTACCTATATTTTGATTTTTTTTTCATTTTTAAAAAAAAATTGATTCAAACAAATAATATCTACAAAACAATAGCTAATTTTTCAAATCTTGTTGCACATTTATTCGGCGATATACTTTTTGGTATTAGGAGTTTTCCATGTGGCATGTCAGATGCTTTTGGAATTTTCAGTCGGCCAATAAATGAAATCAGGTGAAATAAATAATCACATGTTGGATCAAAACAATGTTGTTTTGATCTAACAATTAAAAGTATATAAAAGAAAACGATGTTTTGATCCGGTGTACAATTATTTATTTCCACATTGTCTATTATATTGGAAATTTCACGCACGCATTTGGCGCACCATGTGAGTTTTTTGATGCCGAAAAATCAGTGGCATGGTAGGTTTGCAATTATTTTGAAAAACTGGGTGTTATTTTGTCAATTAATTTTATTTGCGTGGTTAATAAAAAAGAAAAGAAAAAGAAACCAAAGTTTAGTTGTGTGTTACTTTACAAGAAATGACCAATTGCTATTGCAACAATTTTGAAAAATTGTGTATTATTTTATGAACAGTTTTTATTTGGATGGTTAAGAAAAAGAAAAAGAAAAGACCAAAGTGTAGTTATGTGTTACTTTACAAGAAAAGACCAATAGTTTTATGTGTTTTTATTTGTCTGCAAGATGGATCTATATTAATATTATGGACTAATATATTATACTAGACAAAAAATAAAATAAAAAACACGTCAAGATCTAACAAATGACATAAGATTGAAGTCTAATAAAATAATATTTTTTTCAGCTAAAAGTCAAATGAAATCCTTTTTTTAGACAAAATGGAAATATTAAAATATTATGTTATTACAAGTTTGAAAAAACTACCGCCGATCATTAGGTAAACTGATTGTTTCATATTTATTTTCGTGTAACGATAGCAAAATATACAGTGGGAATGGGGAATACTACCCCTTCAATTACCATAAAATTTTAAATATTTTTTTACTTTCAATTACCAAAATATTCTTATATTCATATTTAAAAAAAAAAAAATCATACTCCATCTTCCCCACGAGCCGCCCACACCATATTTGCACACAATTCATATTTTGAATTTTTTTCTCTTCCCTCCACAAACCCATCCCCGATCGACTATACCTCTGCAAAATTTGAAAATTTTGATAATTTATCTAGAGTTCTCCTCCATGCCGTCGATCTACACAAGTTGTAGAGAAGAAATTCAAATTTCTCAACCAATCCAAGCATCGCCAACCTCTTCAAATTCAAAAGAAGAAATAAAAAAGTGGAAATGGGTGAAACTACCCACTTTAAGTTTTAAAAAATTTATTTTACCCACAAAATTATATATATATATATATATATATCCCTTAATTGTCAAAATACCCGTATATTCATATTTTTCTTCAAAAAAAAAATACTCCATCTCCCCCGCTAGCCGCCACACCACATTTGCAAAAATTCATATTTTTAAAAATTCTCTCTCCTTCACGAACTCATCACCGATTGACATCTCTATAAAATCTAAAGATTTTGATAATTTATCAAGAGTCCTCCCCATGCCGTCGATCCATATAAATTGAACAGATAAAAAATAGAACAAATAAAAAATTCTGTCCCAACCTGTCAAATTGAACAAAAGAAATCCAAAGTTCTCCCGATTTGCTTTGGAATCTGATTATTAACATTGTTAGATTGTGGGTTATTGTTTGATTTTGAAGCTTGATTTGGGAAAAAAATTGGGACAAGTATGAAAGAAGTTTCTGGGCATCAAAGACATGCTTTAACATTAGGGGTACTTTAAAACCATTCCTAATGTAGTTTATTTATGAAAATATGGCAAAAATAGGTATTTCTACAACCTTCAAAAAATCTGAAAAAAATAAAGTTCTTAACTTCGCGCACTGAGCTTAACACGCAGTTACCAACACTCTATATTGCGCGGTCATTGTGTGTGTGCTGATGTATGCCGATGTGTTGCCGATGCGTTTACTGATGTCTCTGCGCATGCCTTGTGCGCGCATCTGATGCCAAATTGTTAGCCGATATTTGTGCCGATGTTCTGGTGATGTCTTATGCTGATGTTCGATGTTGCGCGCGCACATATCTTGCGCGGGCGCGTATGTCTTGTGCGCACATCCTATACCAAATTGTCAGCCGATGTTCTGATGATGTCTATGCTAATGCTTGTTGTTGCGTACGGAGCCATCTATGCGTGTGCATCCGATGCCAAATTATCAGCCGATGTTCGTGTTGATATTCTGACGATGTCCTATGCCAATGTCTGTTGTGGCTCCGCACGCGCGCACATGTCTTGTGCGCGTATTTGATGCCAAATTGTCAGCCGATGTTCATGTCGATATTCTGACGATGTCTTATGTCGATGTTTGATGTTGTGCATGGAGCCATTTGTGCATGCGCACATGTCTTGTGCCCGCATCCAAATCCAAATTAGTGTACCGATATCTTCCGCCCATATATTTATGCGCACCGGATCTTGAGCGCAGTTAAGAACGCCTACAGTTAAGAACAAAATCACGTTTTCTTGTAAAGTATATTCAAATGTGAATGCGTTGAAAACATTATATTTACAAATTAATGCTCCAAATCTTGAAGTTTCATTTAACAAACTTGAAAATCTTTCAATGTAGAGTTCATTTCATATTTTTCCTGTTTGAATGCTATTGAAATATTTGAGTGAGAGAATGATAGATTGATTGTTATTTTCGAATCTGAAGTTGAGATATAAGAAATACTTTGCGTAATATATCTATATTTTAAAAAGTAACTAGAATGAAAGGGAATTTTGATCCAAAATAGGTAAAAAAATATGTTTAAAAGTTGGTGGGTAAAATAAGTTTTTTAAAACATTAAGGGCTCGTTTGGTTGACAGGAAAGTAAAGTTGTCAAGGAATATGATTTCTAGGAATATTATTCTGAGGAAAATGAACACCAATGAATTTATTATCCTGTGTTTGGAGAATAATAGATAAATTATTAGGATTCTGAAATATATATACACACACGTATATACAAAATAATACATACACACTTAAACACTATAGACCCACTCATCACATATAAATAAGAATAATACCTCTCAATACAATTAAGTACATTTATATATGCATGCTCAACCATATCATACACTAATTATATTATAGAGAAACACAAAATACAACAATTATCTCCATGATTAAAAGCGTTTCATTTATGCAGATACCTACACAATCACAACCAATAGATTTATTTTCAATTGAGAAAAGCGGAAACTAGTTCAATGTCATGAGAAAGGTTCACAATTAATTGGAAAAAAATTCACATATTATTATATTTAAATTATCATCAAAATTTACATTGACAACGTTGCTAATGAATTTCGCAAAAATATCGGAAATATTTTTTTTTTCAAAATATTGTATTCTACTGGGCAATTTACACCTGCAACATTGACATTAAATTTTTTTGAAAATTTGAAAAGATTTTATTTTTCCAGAAATATTAAATTCTTGAATTTTTTGAAAATATTGGAAATCATTTTTTTAGAAATATCAGTTTTTTCGATCAACAATAAGAATCACTTTTTTAATAAGCACCATATATTCCCATATGTATATGATTTAAATTCTTAAGAATGAGGAAAAAGAATACCTATAATAAATAAGGAATAAGAATCCTGGAATGTTGTACTACTTTCCTTGTAATCAGGATTCTTTTTACTTTCCCACTTACCTTAAAATTAAACCAAACACTATAATTTAAAAAAAGGGAATCAGATTACTTTCCCAACCCACATTCCGTGTCAACCAAACGTGCCCTAAGTGTGTAAAAAAATGTTGACCTAATGAAAAATTCTACCCCAACCTGTCAAGGCCTTTGGAAGATAATTTTGGCAAAAGTTCTCCCGATTTGTTTTCAGATCTGATTATTAACATTGTTAGATTGTTGGGTGTTGTTTGATTTTTGAAGTTTGATTTGGGGAAAAATTGGGGCACCTGATGCCAAATTGTTAGTCGATATTCGTGTCGATGTTCTGCCGATGTCTTCTGTCGATATTTGTTGCAGCGCGCTAATGTCTTGTACGCGCATCCGATGTCAAATTATTAGTCGATGTTCGTGTCGATATTTTCACGATGTCTTATGTCGATGTTTGCTGTTACGCTCGTGCCACCTTGTGCGCGCATCCGATGCCAAATTGTCATGCTGATGTTTGTGCTGATGTTGTGCTGATATCATCTGCCAAGAACAAAATCACGTTTTTGTAAAGTCTAATATTCAAACGTGAATGAGTTGAAAATATTATCCTTGCAAATTAAAACTCCAAATCTTGAAGTTACATTTAACAATCTTGAGAATCTTTCAATGTAGAGTTTCATTTCATATTTTTCCTCTTTGAATGCTACTGGAATTTTCGAGTGAGAGAATGATAGACACTATAAAAAAAATCACGTTTTAACGACGAAAGACACCAAAAATCCATCGTTAAAATTATTTAACGATGGACAGAATCCATCGTTAGTCATTTTAACGCCATAATTAACGATGGAAAAAGTTTATCTGTCGCTAAATCATCGTAAAATTTAGCTGTGCAAAAATAAAAAAAAAATAAAAATTTTAAAAATTTAACAACGAATTTTTTCCATCGCTAAAAAAAAGTCAATGAAAAAAATTGAGCAAGTCCCCAAAGTTGGCCCAACCCACAAGCACCACACGCCTCAGTCGAACCCACAAAGACCTAAACGCAGACGGAACCCACGAGCACCCATTTAATGAGGGTTCAGCCTACAAGCACCCATTATTATAAATATACAATTAAATGTAGATTATTTTAATTAATTTTCTCAAATACTATATATTTATAATAATAATATTTATAAAAATAAAATTAAAATGATAAAAATTATTAGAACAAAAAATTATAAAACGTCATTAATTAGTAAATTAAAAATAAAAAACTACAAAATATTAAAAATAATATAAAATATAAAAAAATTATAAAATTATAAAATAAAATAAATATGAAAAATGAAAATAAATAAAAACATTAAAAATATTAAAAAAATCATATTGGTAATTAATTAGTAATTCAAAAAATTAAAAATATAAAAATATAAAAAAATAAAATAAATTTGAAAATATAAATAAATAAAAAATTAATAATAATAAACATATTAATTTCAAATTTAGAATTAATTAGTAATTGAAAACTGAAAATAAAAAAATAATATAAAATATTAATAAATTAAAAAAATTCGAAAAAATAATATAAATAAAAAAATAAAAATTTTAAAAAATTGATTTCAAATTCATAATTAAGTATTAATTGAAAAATAAAAAATTAAAAAAAATCAAAATTAATTTTAGTTACAAAATTATTCCCTAACTAAGCCATCGCTAAGATTAAAAGAAATTAAAAAATTAAATTAAAATATAATATTTAATGATGGATGTTTCCATCTCTAACTTAACGACGAAAAAATCTGCCGTTAAAATATAGAAAATACATTTTTAAAATAAAATTCGACGTGTAATGACAGATTTTTTCATCGTTAAGTTGGAGATGAAAAAATCCGTCGTTAATTTGTTAGTATTTTAACGATTGAATATAATCCGTCACTAAATTGTGTTTTTCTTGTAGTGAGATTGATTGTTATTTTCGAATATGAAGTTTAGATGTAAGATATGTTTTTGCATAATACAGACACACACACGTGTGTGTGTGTCTATTTAAAAATATAGGATGAAATGATATATACATTTTGGTCCAAAATGAATAAAAAAATTATATTTTGGCGGGTAAAATAAGTTTTTTAAACTTTAAGTGGGTAAAAAAAAATGGCTCAAATATATAACCACAGAAATCACCACATTTCGCTCCTCTCGATTCAGTGATCCCATCATCGAGAATACCAAAAATAAAAATAAAATCTTTAACCATCTAATGAAAAAGGGTAATGAGCACTATCCACAACGACAATCACTACCTTCAAATCTATATTTGGATGGAAATTTTGGTAAAAACAGAACGGTAAATTAAGGTTACAGAAAATGCAAGGAGTTTCCGACGACGACTCCTATAAATATATACATACATCAACAAAATCAAGTAATTGTATTGGTTGAAATCATCGTATTCTCACATAAACACGGTGAATCTAAACAGAAAAATCCTATAAGCGCTGTCCATTTAAAAAATTTAGAATCACCACGAAGAATGGCGGATTCATAAATTTTTTTCTGGGGGCGAACTATATACGTTGTATGTCAAATGTAAGTTTTTTCCCGTAAACAAAAAAAAAATATAATAACATATTATGATATCAAAAATCACAATTATAGACAAGATAATATATATATATATGTGTGTGTGTGTGTGTGTGTGTGTGTGTGAGTATTTAATAAAATATATAAATATTTAATAATTTAAAATGAATATGTCAACATTTTATAAACTGAATTGATAACCCTAATCCACTCGCTTGTCATGAATGAAAAAGAGATACTACAATTTCCTAATTTGAATTTTTATAAACCATAGCATGCCTCACTTATCATAAACGAAAAATGTTCATTAGTAAAAAAATAAAATTTTAAACAATAAACATGTCTTTGAGACACAATAAATAATAAATTCATATAAGTAATTATTAAAAATTTCCTTTGTCATCCACAAGATTTATTCTCTCTAATTTGAACAAGCATAAATTCTTAATTTACGTTTACAATTCCCTAAGTTTACCTCCTATTATTAATTATTCTACTAAAAAGCATTAATTCTTAAATTAGATTTAAAATTGTAGTATTACATTATTTGTAAAATGAGAGAGAAAGAGGGAGGGGTGGGGCCGTGGGATATGGGTGGACGTTTAGATTTATTTAATAAAAGTGTATTCAGTATTCACGCTTATTCTTCTCATATTAATTATTTCATCTTTCCATTTCCCACCCCTTATTTTTTGGCACCGCACAACCACCATAGTAGCACGGAAATTTCTACGCTACCCTTCCGGTAGTGCCCAATTGTCCTCAGAAATAGCCAATGCTTGACACGTGTCCCTTCAAGTTGATTTTTACACTTTCTTCTTGCTTTGGTCACTCTTAATATCTTTTTCCTCCACTCCCCCCCCCCCTCTCTCTCTCTAAAACTCATCACCTTCATTACTGTCGGTAAATTTTAAGGAAAAGAGTTTTCCTATCTTTCTCTAACTCCGCCTCCTCCACCGGCATCGTCTATGCCAACATTTATAAATGGCCGGAATCCGATGTCGTCAAGCTCAAGGAGGTGATGATGGCCACGAAACCAAGATCTTCATCGTCACGGAGTTCGCCGGCGGCGGTGAGCTCTTCTCCAAGGTGGTGCAGGGAGCTCGTCGGGAGGCCGTAGCGCGTCGCTACTTCCAGCAGCTAACAATGCCATCGACTTCTGCCACAGGGGCGTCTTCCACCGGCGACATTAAGCCGGAGAATCTCCTCCTCGACGGCGACTGTGAGCTCAACTAATTTGTTCCCAAGCCCAGATGCTTAAGAGAGAGAAAACGATGGCATTTCTGGGAAAGTGGCCGGCGAAAGTAGATGATTTTTTATTTTTTTTAATTGCAAACCCATTTAAACTGAAATTAAACAAACCTATTTGTATTTGTATTTTTGTTCTTATTTTTTCAATTTTTTTAAATTACAAACACTTTTAAATTTAAATTAGTTAGCTCTATTAAATTATGCATATGAATTTGGGTGTAAGGATGAGAGCGAATAAAAAAGAAGAAAAGAAAAATGAGTACTTTAATGGAGAAAAAAAATGACACAGTTTTCCACATGTACGGATGAGAGTGGGAATAAGAAAAAGAGGGTGGGAAAAGAATGAGCAGGCAGTACCGGAAGGGTAGCGTAGAAATTTCCATAGTAGCACTGCAGTAGCTTCCCTCCGCCCTCACACTAATATATCAGTAGTTGTTTTTCAGTTTGGGGGAGCAAGTGCCCCCTCTTGACTCCCTTGGATCCGCCACTGACCACGAAGCAATTGAATACCACTATGACTCACAAAGCAAATTAAAATTATCTGATTTATCGACTCTTTAAATTTAAATTTATGGAAGCTTCATGCAGGTTCAGGTTATTATATGTTGATACGACTTATTTCAAGACGAATCGAAATCACAGTTTGAGCGCGCAAGAATTCTCCGAACTTAAAATTTTAATTGCTAATTATTTTTTTTCCCTACTCAGATTAGAGTTATAAATGAAGGTGTAATCCAGAGATTTACACATATATGTAGTAAGCTACTTAGATTGTGGCATGACATAAATCTAAGAGCCGACTTTTTTTCTAGCCACTTAAACTTTAAATTTTTTTTATTTTAGTTAGTAAGTTTTAAACATATTTTTTTAGTCACTTTGGAACAAAATGTCCTTTAGACATTAAAAAAATAAAAAATAAATTAAAATATTCCACCTACCCCACCCATCACACTTCAGATCTCCTTTTCATCTTCAACTTCATCTTCATCTTCATCTTCATCGTCGATCTTCATTTCTTGGACCATAGTTCTCGTCGTAGTTCGATCATGCCGAGCTAGTGCAGTGAGCAACGAAGTTCAACTTTTACAAAAAAAAGTGATTTTGTTCTTAACTGCGCGCTGAATTGTTCTTAAGTGCGCTAAAGACCCGGTGCGCACAAGCTGTGCGCGCATGTAACAACAAATATCGGTAGATATCTGCGACATCGACATAACATCAATTGATAATTTTCGGGCATCGACAGAACAACAGTTGATAATTTAGCCTCAGGTGCGCGTGAGCGGCCACAAAGCATGCTCACACAAGGCATGCACGCGATTTTCTTCTTAACTGCGTGCTGAATTGTTCTTAACTGCGCGCACAAGCATGCACGCACGCATACCTCAGCAGAACATCGGCAGATATCTGCAGACATCGACATAACATCGATTGATCATTTTCGGGCATCGACAGAATAACAGTTGATAATTTGGCTTCAAGTGTGCGTGTGTGGCCACAAAGCATGCTCATACAAGGCATGCACACGATTTTCTTCTTAACTGCGTGCTGAACTGTTCTTAATTGCGCGCACAAGCATGCACGCACAAGACATGCGGGCGCACGCAGACTTCGGTACAACGCATGGGCATAACATCGGTTGATAATTTTCGGGCATCGGCAAAACAACAGTTGATAATTTGTCCTCAGGTGCACGCGTGTGGCCACAAAGTGTGCGTACACAAGGCATGCACGCTAGGCTCCGCGCGCATGCACATCGACTGCGCACTGGTAATTGCACACTAGAGTCCGCGCGTAGTTCCAGTGCGCAGTTAAGAACTTCATTTTTTCAGATTTTTGAAGGTTGCATAAATACTTAATTTTTTTCCAGATTTTCAAAAATCAACTATATTAGGGATGATTTTTAAGTACTTATATTGCCAAAGCATGTCTATTATGTGTAGAAAATTATTCTACTCAATTTTTCCTCAAATCAAACTTCAAAAACAAACAACACCAAACAATCTAACAATATTATTAATAATTAGATCTGAAACATACACGCGTTGGGGAAGAATTTTCTATTTCTTCTCTTAAATTTTCGGAGGTCGACAATGGCTCGTTGGTGGAGAAATCTGGAGAGAGAAAAATGATATTGTGAAGAAGAAGATTGTTCTGGAGTGGTCGACAATTTGGAGAAATCTTCCAGAGTGGTCGACAATTTCTTCCAGATTCCATCAATGCTGCAAATTGTGAAGAAGATTAGATTGTAGAGGAGAGATAAATTTTTCAAAATCTGATTTCAAAATGTGAATGGCGGTTGGTGTGGGAGAATTTAAAATATGATTTCTTTTTTAAAATGAATATAAGGGTATTTTGGTAATTCTGACTAAATAAAATATATTTAAAAATTACTGACTAAATTAAATTTTTTTAAAAATTTGACCAACTAGTTTAGCCCATTTCCACTAAATCTAAATAGTAATACTATGAATTGAAACACTAATTGTGTGCATTAGGGTATGAGGAATATACTTGAATAAATAGAAGGATCACCGCCCGCAGGCCATAGTTTCCAGATATATTGATTTGAAAAACATGCACATCGTGACAGTGGTTAATTATTGTTTAATTATGTTTACTGTGCGCATATATATTTTTCTTCTATCCTCATGATGTCCCTTGCAACATGTTTTAAATTATTTTAATTAAAGCCCACGAGTCAAGATGACTGTATCATGCAACATGTTTTATATTATTTTAATTATATTCAAAATCGAAACATTTAATTAATTGTACAAAAGATTCGATATCAAGAAAAAATATTATAAATTCTGCTTAAATTAGTTGACTATCTTAATCAGTTTTCGATCGACATTAGGACCCAATCAAGGTACCATGCATGTGCAATGATCACTGTGCAACTAGGGTTAATATATTATAGATTAAACTTAGATGTGTGTTAATTAATAGACGAATATATTGCATATATGTTAGTATTTTACTAAAAGAGATCTCCAGTTGCAGATATCTATATATGTATGCATAGAAAATATATAGTTATCGTAATGGGAGTTAATGCTACTTTCTCGAACTGTGTTAATTTATCTACATAAAATAATTAATATCTTACGATCTAGGCTATTTTAAGCCAAAAGTCTAATACAAGCATTTTTAATTAACTAACGTAATTAAATTTTAAGTATCAATTGACTTGAGCACTAATTTAACTCAAATTCATCTAGCTAAGAATTAATTACTGCCCAACTATATATTTAGAGCAAACAATACATTACTGAACATCCGGCCCGTACTCTCTCAATTTCATAAAAATTAATGTTTTATCCTCTTAATTTTACTACAAATTATTTGATGTTTTATAATTTTTAACATTCTTCCAACCAATTGCACCCCTATAAACTCTCTTACATAAATATGTTGAGGAAATTAAGGAGAGGTACAGATGCATACAAATTACAATAAGAGATATATTAAAATATATTAGAAAAATATAACTTAATAGGGAGAGTAGGTATATTTCTCACATTTTTTTAATTTATAATTTCAATTGTAAAACGTAAAACATCAATCTTTTTGAAACTAAAGAATTACAAATTAAATAATCAGTTATATTATTAGTATAAAAAAGAAGGGGCAAAATAGTCTAATTACAAAAATAACCTCGTTTTCTGGATTTTATGTCGAAATTTTAGGAGTTGAAAAGTCAATCGCAATTTCAGAATCTAATTAAACGGTCCAAATTGATTCTTAATTTTACACACCAAGACTTAGTTCACATATGGTCCCTTTTTTATGTGTGGGTGTGTCTGTGTGTCTATATATATATATATATATATATATATGGGTGGGTTCAAATAGGAACCAATCCCCCGTGAGAACCTAGGAACCAATCTAACATGAGATATTTATATTGCTAACATCAAGAGATTATGTTGCTAACACGAGGTAAACTTATTTTGCTAATTTGACGAGATCATAATATTAGCAACATATTGCTCATATGTTAGCGATTATACACACTGCTAATATGTGACTAATAATTTGCTAATATGTTTGGTTCCTAGATTCTCATGAGGGGATTTGGTTCCTATTTGATCCTTTCCCTATATATATATATAATGGGTGAAATGTGTTATGACGTGAATAATGACACCGCATGTGAACTAGGAAATTCATATGGATTGTTTAAATTTACTTGAATGATGGACAATAATTTTTATATGATAAATATTATTATATATGTGTGTGTGTATTTTGGCATTGTATATGATGTCGTTTAACATTATGTGTATATATAAATATATATATTGTAGTTTAGCATTATGTATTCTAAAATAATATGACTATATTACAATAAATAATATTCTAGTTACGATTTTACATTCACCGAGCTCTTCATATTGTATTGCAGTTCCGATTACATATTTACGGTTGAGATAATCCATTTCACATTATTTCAACCAATGTCCCATTATCATTGTTTTTGATATTAGGTTCTACAATATATATATATATATATATATATATATATAACATAATTGACCTAGTCCACATTTATCAATAAAAAATAAAATTTAAAAAAATTATAAATCATAATATAAAATAATTAAATTATTAACTAAAAATTGAAAATGAAATACTAAAAATAAATAATAAATCCTAATTGTGCAGACTCAAATCATAATTAACAACAGTAAAATTAAACTTAAGTTAAAAATTGAAATCAGTGAAAAATACAAATAAATATTAAATTTTATAATGAAACGTGAATTACAGTAATGTAAAGAGAAGCACTTACGTGCACAACACCTTATGTCCAGCTATATCCAGCAGGTGCGTGGCGCCCACACACCGGTCCACGCGCAGCCACGCACAGCGCTCCTATCATTTTTTTTCTGGGCCGATTCTCATATTTTTTTTTATTTTTTTATTTTTGGTTTTTCTTTTTTATTTTGTTCTAAAAAATTTTATACCCTAAAATAAAATTAGTATACCCTAAAATTAAAGTGAATTGATTTAATTTATTTAAAATGAATATGAATTATATTCTAAAATGGAATTAATAAATCTTAAAAAAAAAACACAAAAGAAACTCCTAACCCCACAAAAAAAAACTAAAAAACACAAAATAAACCTCTAAAATATACAAAATAAACCCTTAAAAAATCACGAATTCCTAAACTCTAAACATTAACTAGAATGAAAAAATATAATAATTTGAACTAAATTAACTAGTATAAGATAAGTAGCATATGCCTTACTTTTTAATGATATATGTGATACTTTTCGAATTTTGAGTGATATTTTTTTATTGTTAATGTTGATATTGATTTTGTTGGATATTTTTTTACGGGTTGACCCGCGAATTTAATCCGTCCATCTGAAATAAAGTATATACACCTCGTGCATGCAAGCAGTGGCGGAGCCAGAAATATTGCTCAGGGGGGCCCAAATTTATAATGTAAAAATTCATAAATACAACGATACAAAATGAAAATCCCAAATATATAATGTAAAAATTCATAAATACAACGATACAAAATAAAACTATACAAGTCTAATATTCTTAAAATAACATCACAACGTCTGAAAATAAAAAGATAAACATGGCAACCTCATAACATTTTCTCTTCTATTCTTCATATTCTGAAATCGTTGCATGATAGTTTCATTAGTAAGATTCAAAATGATTTTGGTAAAGATGTTTAACAAGTAGTATTCCGAATTGTAAGATGATTTTTAGTGGAGGCAATGGCACCACATCCGGCAGCAGGAAAAAAAAAATATTAAAACACAAACTTTTACAAAAGATTCGACCCAACTGTTCATAAACTTTCGTCCATAATTACGGGTTTAAAAAATCAAAACACTCAAAAACAACAATGGTAAGAAAAATTAAAAAATAAAATGCGATATTTTTCTTAAATTTTTTAATATTAAATTTAAATTTAATACTAAATTTAATATTAGTGTTAAATTTTAAATTTTAATATTAATACTAGATTTAATAATACTAATACTGAATTTTTAAAATTTTAAAATGCGAAGAGTACGGTTTTTAAATTTTTTAATACTAAATTGAATATTAATATTATATATATATTTTTTAAATTCCAGGGGGCCCCAGTGCCCCCCGGGCCCACTGTCCCTCCGCCCCTGCATGCAAGTATGTGCTAAATGTAAATTTAAAATACAAAGTCCTATCCCAAATAGGCCAAATATATATTTATGTCCCGAATTTTGACCTTTTTTCTAAAAATGTCCCGAACTTCAAATAATACTAAAATATGTCCTGAACTTTGACATTTTTTCTAAAAATGTCTTGAACTTCAAATAATAACAAAAATGTCCTGGACTTTTCACTTTTTTGTAAAATGCCATAGGATTTAATTTTCAGTTTCGGATTAATGACGAGGCATACCAGAGTCCAGCGTGTTAAAGTGAAATAGATTTTTTTTTTAATCTCAATTTGAAGGGTATACAATTTTTTTCTTTTTTCCATTAGGATTGAGAATTTCAAAATGAGTGAAAATAAAACATTTTTTTCTCTTCAAATTGGATTGGTATGAGACATTTGTTGGAATGAAAAATTACAGTTTTAGAGATGAAAACGGAAAATAATGTCGTCATTATTTATTTATTTTAAAAAAATTACGAAGTCCACGTCACTTTGGCATGTTAGATTTCGGTATGCCTCGTTACTAATCCACCGCCGAAAATTGAATCTCATGACATTTTTGAAAAAAAAAATTGGAAAGTTCAGGACATTTTTTTTATTATTTATAAGTTCGGGTCATTTTTTTTATTATTTATAAGTTCGGGTCATTTTTAGACAAAGGTCAAAGTTCATGATATTTTTTAAAAAAATGTTAAAGTTCAGCACATATTATAATATTATTTAAAGTTCGGGACATTTTAAAAAAAAATATCATGCCTCGGAAGTGAAGAAACGTGGCTTCACTGGATTTTGTTATGTAGTGCGGGTCAACTTAATTAAAGAAGAGCCATGCGCTAAAAGCGGATCTAATTTTGCGCTGTCACAAATTTAATTTGATTTGTTTAGTGTTGTTAACAACTAAACAGTATACGCATGAGATTTTTATCTATACTTCTGTGTTACTGCACATATCGTATAGTTTTCTAATATTAAAATTTATCACGGATATGATACTATATATACTTTGTTAAATGAAATCACAAATATAGTACCGATTGAAAAAATACATGCAATATAATATGAAAAAATATTAGAGAAATAGAACCGCGCTAGCCGTTTCTGGCATTTTCTAATAGGAGTAACTTTCATCCAACATGGTGTGCGTGTTTATAAGTAGGGCTCTTTTGCTTTTTTTTTTTTTCACTTAAACACCCGACTTGTGGTATTAAGAAGATTTAAATCTGTGACTTTTGGTGTTCAAACAACCTCATTCCACCACTAGGTCATCCCCACTGGGACAGTAGAGTTCTTTTGCTTTAACAACTATCTTTGATACAACAGTAGCATGCAATCGAGCGTTCAATTAATTAGGCTCAGTAAATTTTGGTCTTGATAGCCTTTTAATTTAACCTTTTTTTTATAGGGAAAATTAACCTTTGAGTTATATTTATTACGGCATTTACTAGAGCCAAACTGTGGAATTAAATAAATTAATAACAAATGGAATGTCTTTTAATTTGGGATTTCAGCTAGTTTCACCAAATCCAATTTATTGTTAATATAAAATTCATTAGGTTTAGTAGTGTTCACAAAAGAGAAATTCATAATTAGAAAAAAAAGTTTTATCCAACTCTAGCACGTACAAGAAAAATCATAGGAAAAATTAGAAGAAATTTTTTAAATAACCATTATTATACAGTAAATAATGTAAATAGTCACTTTTTAAAAAAAAATAATATTTATAGCCATTATCATAAAAAAAGTACTACAATTTTCTTAGTTTCATATTTATGAATAAGAATTATTATATATATATATATATATATATATATATATCAATACTATTAGGAAAAATATCTGATTTTCTCTCTCTCCCTCTGCAAACGCCGTTCTCTCGCCTCTCCATTTTTCAATCTCTGTTCTATCAATTGAAACAAAACTTCCATTAGCGAAGATCATCATGCTATGATTTTTGAAGATATCACGATTCTTCCCTCTCTAATCCTCGTTTTAGCAATAAATTATTTGATGCAATATCGAAAATTAGAGATGCATTGCGAATTGAGATTTTTTGTTTGAAGTTTTGTTGACATCATGCGTGTTTTTTTTTTTTTTTTTTTTTTTTTTTTTGCGGCAGTAAGGTATATGATATTTACGGATCTGTACTCTTTTAATCGATTTAGATATTTACATTTTTTGAATCTTTCTTTGGAATGTGTGGAAAAAAATTGAATGTTATTTGGTGCATGAATCGATTTCTTTCGGTACACAAGTATTGGAGTTAATTCGTGCAATAATTTATTTATGAACCCGTGTAATATCTCATTTTTAACTGGTGCATGAGGGCACGGATCAGTAGACTCATGCACTCTCGTATCTATGTGTTTTTTAACTAGTGCATGAGTACACGAATAAGTATACTCATGTAGTCGTGTATCAATTTAATGATCAACTGTTGCACGTATTCACGAATGACCCAAATCGTGTTTTCGTGTATGAGTTATTTTTGAACTGCCACATTGAACTAATCGTGTACTCGTGTATGAAATCATTATTGAACTAATACACGAGAACACGACTTCAACTACTCGTGTCGTTACACTCGTGTACTCATGTATTCATTATGAGGATGAGGTTGTTCAAAATCATTATTTATAATTATTCAGCGATGAGGACATTTGAATCTTAGTGGAGAAGACGGTTGAATCTTGTAATTTTTATCTTCGGCAACAATAGTGACAGAAGATGGCAACAAAAAAAATCTGGCGGTTGTGACTTCTAAGACTTTGACGTAGAACGGTGGTGAAAGAAAATTAATTAAATTTTTTGAGGGTGTGAAAGATAGATTCTAAAATCATTGTCCATGATTTTTTTTATTAATATGTTAGGGTGTTTTTATTTTAGGAAATAATTTATGTAAAAAAAAATTATATTATTTTTACTAAAGGTATTGGTGTATATTCTCATCCTAAAAGAATAGAAATATTATTGAAAAAAAATTATTTACTAAGTAATATATAATGATTATTTTATCATGTTAACACAAAAAATTATTCACTTTACATGAAATTCTAGCTCAAGTGATCTTTTTATTTTATTTTTGCTCGACATAATTGGACTTTCAAATTAAAAAAAAAAAAAAAGGAAAGAACCTTCTGCCACCTAAAAAGTTACAAATGGTAATGGAGTCAACTCGAAAGAATAATAATATTTGATAAAAATTTATATAAGACAGTCGAATAGATCTTTTGTGTTAGACGAGTTAAATATGATTCAAATTCGCCTAAAAAATCTATCCAAATATGTCCAAACCCACAAAAACAATAAGGTCCACGCGCACACGCGTATCGCTGTATATAAAATAAAGTATCACTATGTATGAAGTAAAATATCAATAATTATATATCAAAATATCACTTAATATGAATTAAAATATTATCAACTATGAAGTATTTTCACATGCTAAGAAGAAAATAAATGAATTATTTTCTACATAAATCATAATGTGACCTTTTAATTTAGTTGATTCATTTATCTTTTTTTTTTTAGAATATGCTTGTTAATTATACAGAGATAAGTATCATCAAGTATGCAATGTATTTTTTTTGCTATTTATTTTTAAATTATGACAAATATAGTTTCATTGGTATCTACCAATTAGTCTCGCTCTTTAAAAGATTTTTTGTAATCAAACAATCATGAGCTCTTAGTTTTTTTTGAAATAAAAAATCGATCAACAACTAATAATATATAAGTGTAATTACATATGAAATGAAGTTTCCTTAACAAAGAAGCGAAGTATTATTACCTATAAAGCGCCTGATAGTCCCCGTTTTCTTTTTTCTTTTATTTTTATTTTTTTTTATTTTTTCATTTTTTTTAAATCTTCCTTTTGTATCGAGCCAATGCATGAACCCACACATTAGCGTTAGGCAAATGCACTAGGTGAGACGCCAGATAAAAAAATAATAATTCAATTCAATTTTAGAGTTAACTAATTCCATTTTAGAGTATATATTTATTTTAAAAAATAAAATTAATTCAAAAAATTATATATATATATATTTTTAAAAAGATGAAGAAATTAAAAAGTGCAAAAAAACTAAAAAGAAAAAGGGGAAGTGGACCGCTAAAAAAGAAAAATATAAAAAGAAAGGGAACCACCTCATGAATTCAAACGAAAATTATTGGGAGATCTCACTAGTGTATATGTATAAATAAGTGTGGGGTGGGGAGCCCCCGTTGGATCCACAACAAGCCAGCCTACAATGTGGAACGTAACATATTACCTCAAACAAAAAGAAAAAAGAAAGAAAGAGAGAAAAAAAGGAGAAGGGTAAAAAATGTGGAACATAGGGAAATAATCATATCCTTGCCGACTTTTGACGTACGATTTAAATGTAACCATCATTTCTTAGTTAAAGCTAGGACTACCAATTAAGGTTAATTATACTTTCATAATTAATTTTTTATTTGATGATAATAATTATTATAATATATATGTATGTATGTATTATATATGAACTAGTATACCACCTGTGCATCGCACAGGGAATGTTATTAGAAAAATATTTATATACAATAATAAATTATATTTAATCATGAATTTCACATATAAATATATAAATTACATCGTTTGAATTATAAATTACTTATCTATTTTTCATCATTGGAGAAATCATCTTTGGCGGCTCTAGTCATGCTAGAAACACCCAAGTTGGTTGTAAAATTGAGAAGACAGAGTCCTGGCTGCCCAGTTGGTCTTGACAGCGATTAATCGGCCAATTAGGCATGAATATTTTTTTCAATTTTTTTAAAATTTTTTGTTCAAAATATGATTAATTTTTTTTTTTTTTTAGGTTTTTCACCCTTTTATACAACAACCTAGCTACATCCCAATGTTTCAATCTACGACCAATGTGGGATGTAGGAAAATTAAAAAAAGTTGCGGAATTAATTTGAGGTTTCGATTTAAGATTACCAGCTCTTTTATGGAACCTACATCCAAATATTTTAATCCACAACTGATGTGAGATATAGGGTAAATGAAATTTAATTAATATGTAAATAGAAATATGTAATAATATATTATAAAAAAATAAAAATGTTTAGGCGAAGACAATCTAAATGGATTTTATATGTAACTTTATGAACTCACTTGTGGAGAAACAAAACATCATAGTCCTGATGATTGATATATAACTTTAGAACTTGACAAATCTACACACACGTGCACACACACGAATGAGGAATAATAGAAAAAAAAAATATTTTTTATTGAAAAAATCAAATACATTATCTTTAAAGATTTTAACTCATTAAAAGATTTTGGATGTGGATGTTGAATTTTTTAGTATATTTAATTAACTTAAAAAATTAAAAATATTTTAAATCAATATAGTTAAAATATTTTATTATATTTGTTTAATATATTTAATTCAATTTTAATTCAAACTAAATATCTTAAAATTTAAAATATACCGTATTAAATTGATAAAATCAAATATCAAATATTATACTTGATCTTACTTTGGAGAGATCATTGTTGGGCCTCACAATTTGTAATTTGTTCATATACAATATTATTTCTTTGTTCTTCAATGTGGGATAAATTTTGGTTTAAAATTAAAATATATGAGTTTTAACTATTTAAAAATCTTTAAAGTTGAAAACTTAAATATGATAACTTGAAAATCTTAAAATTATCTGACATTGAAATGATAAGATCAATTAATACATTTCGAGTTTCGACCATTCAAAATTTAAATATATTTAATTTAAAATTTTGTATGTCGATCTTGATATTTTAAAATATTTTAATCAATAGGCATTTCTAAATACGCCATTAAATTTTCTTTATGAATCACTATTAAATTTAATTCAAAAATAAATAATTATTAATTTACATAAATATCATTTTTAATTTTAAAAATGACTTAAAAAAGAAATAAAATAAAAATAAAAAATCCCCCCCTTCTCACCCAGTGACTGCACCCGCCACATTGTCCCCAAATTTGCTCTCTCATTTTCCCCTATTTATGCTAATCTTCATTTCTCTTCTCATCCTCCATTTATTTTCTTTGTAAGAATTGACTATGAAATCAAATGTGTGTATTGAAGTCGTATATTTTTGGGGATAAAAAAATTGATTTTGTTAACTTCTCCAATCATATGATTTGTTGAATAAATGTTTGGAGAAATACATATATCTGATTGAGGGGTTGAAATTTGGAACATAGTGTTGATGATATTACTTTAAAATCTGGTACCATTATTGAAGGATTTGTCGGAATATTTTATAAATCTAAAAAAGAGTTTTGCCAGAGTTGGAACACAATGTTGATGGCAACTACATCATTCTCTATTTTATTTTGGAAAAAAAATTAATTAGTGGAAAAGAACAGCGAATGCGGCAGGTTAAGAACAAAGGTGACGGTGAGGGAGGGCGGCAGGTATGTAGTATGGATCGAGGAGAGAGAGTGAGGGTGGAGATTTGTTTTTTTAATTTCTTTTGATTTTTTTTTTAATTTTCATAGTGAAAGAATAGAAATGGCTTTTATTGTGGTTTGTAAAGAAAAAATGTGAAAATATGAAAAAGATGTGTGGTGTATGAAATAAATGTGGTGTATAAACCAAAAAAATGGTGGTGTCCTTAATCAATTAAAGAGTAGATAATTTAAATCAATATTTTTAAAACATTTCATTTGAACTATTTAATATATATAATTCAATTCAAATCTATAAGTTAAAATATATTTAATATTTAATATTAAAATGATAATATCAAATATCTAAATATTACATTTGATCTCAACTTAGAGATCAACAAATGTGGAAATATCATTGTTGGGACTCACGATTTATAATTTGTTCATGCATAACAATATTTATAAGTTTTTTGATACATGGTGATTTTTGTTTGAAAAACTAAAACTATAAGCTTTAACTATTTAATTTATATATATATATATATAAAATTCATGACATAAATATATTTAACAATTAATTGCCAAATTCTATTAATACATATAATTCAAAAACTTAAGTAGATTTAATTTAAAATTCTTGATGTGTATCTTGATTATTACATTTAATTTGAAAATTTAAATATATTTAATTGAAATTTTGATGTGAATTTGGAATTATTTTAATATATTTAATCAACTTAAAATTTTAAAATATTTTAAATTAATATATTAGAACATTCACTCACAACACTTAAAAAGAATGATAATTAATATAAATTTATGGTCCATTGTAAAGAGAAAAATAGATGTTTAGAAAATTCACATATGTATCAACAATTTAAAGGCCACATAGTTTTTTTTATTGAATGAACAAAATAATTTTTGATAAAAAATAGTATTTTTGAAAAATAAAAAAAAATTATAATATTGAAATTCTAGTATTGAATGACTATATAATATAAATATTAATTAATTAATATATATTATACTTTTATTTATAGAAAGTGCATTTAGGTGGGAAAATTTATTATTACTATTTATAATGACTATCTTATTTTTAAATATAATATAGATATAGATGTGCTACCCGCGAAATGAAATTAATTTCATACATATTTAGTCTCGAGAAGACATGCAATAATATTCTCGAATCTAGTACGCACACAAAATAGTGGAAATAAGTAAACAAGGTTGTCCGTTATTTCGGAAGAAATCCAATTCATTTATTAGAATTCATTTATAATTTTCTTCCCTCTGGTTTAAATTTGGGATTTATTGTTTTAATTCATAAGAAGGATCGTGCCTCATGGTTGAAGATTTTCGTCCAATTGCCTTGAGTAATTTTTATTTCAAGATTTTTACTAAGGCATTGGCAACTATACTTAATGTAGTGGCGTTCAATATTGTTTCTAAACATCAATTTGTATTTATTCAAGGTCGTCAAATTCATGAGGCTATTGTGTTGGCATCGGAAGGCGTCAATTCATTAAGTCGAACGCATGAGGGATCTAATATGGTTCTGAAATTGGATATTACAAAAGCATTTGATACTATGGAGTGGAATTTTCTTAATCGTGTTATGCGGCGGTTTGGGTTCAGGAGAAGTTTTGTCGTTGGATTCAAGGTATTCTGGAGTCAGCTAGGCTATCCATTTTGATAAATGGTTCGCCTAAGGAGTATTTTGCTTGCACTAGAGGGGTCCAACAAGGTAATCCGTTGTCTCCTCTTTTATTTAGTATAGCTGAAGACATGCTGAATTATTTGTTGATTCATGCGGCTTCTAGCAAGAAATTAATTCCTGTCTTATGGCCGAGGAGTTAACTTCCCGACGCATATTCTCTATACAGATGATGTCTTTATTTTTTGCCGGGCTTCTAAGTCTAATGTTAGAGCTTTGAAGAAGGTTATGGATTCTTATGCTGTGGTTTCAAGTCAGCATTGCAGTAGGATTAAATCGAGAGTTTTTTACATGAATGGTGCTCAACCGCGGGTGAAGCATTATCTTCATGATAAATTAGGATTCACTGTTGGTTCTTTCCCGACTGATTATTTGGGTGTCCTCATTTTTGATGGAGTCCCTAAGGTTTCTCATTTGCGAAGATTGGCAGATAAAATCCTGGCAAAGTTTGATAGATGGAATGGTCATATACTTTCCATGGCGGGCAGATTGTGCTTGATCAAGTCGATGATTTTAAGTTCTGCTATTCACTTCATGATGGTGTACACTTGGTCGATTTCCTTGGTGTCGAATCTTGATACTGTGGCCCGTAATTTTCTATGGAAAGAGGATCCTAATTCTCAATTGTATACTGCGGTGAGCTACACTCACACTTGTGCTGTTGAAGAAGAAGGTGGTCTTGGGGTTTCTTCGTTTAAGAAACTTAATCATGGGTTGTTGACAAAACTCGCTTGGAATGTTATTGTTTCAAATTCTTTTATTTTTCAGCTTATGAGAACTCGGTTTTTGTCTTCGCCGTGTACGACTAAGAGGGTGGCTTATTCGACTCTTTGGCCAAGGATTAGACGATTGATGATGTCTCTTCTGAAGGAATCTATTTGCATTATTGGTAATAGCTCTACTGTTGATTTTTGGCATGACAATTGGCTCAGATATATTATCGTTGATCGGCTACACATTCCCTATGGCAGGCATGTAAAGTTGACGGACAAGGTTGGGGATTTTTTACAAAATGGTGTGTGGCAGTTTCTCAATCCTTTGTTAGTGCTTTCCCAGATGTTTTCAATGATATTCTTCGACATCTTTTGGCACCAGGTGCAGATGAACGAGTATGGACTAAAGCTTTATACGGTAATGTGGCTGCTCGACTTACCAGACTTTATAATAGAATCCGTTTTCCGTCTGTTAGATAGGGTAAATAGATTTGAAGTCCTCTTATTCCTATGCGTCGGTCTTTGATTTTATGGCGATTGCTTTTGTCTAGAATTCCCACTATGGACACTTTGCATGGATTTATTGGACCAACGATTTGTTTCATGTGCCGTGGAGAAAATGAGACTTCAGATTATCTTTTTTGGAGTTGTTCATTAGCTGCTGAGGTTTGGAGTTGGGTGTTTGATATTTTTCGTGTTGATACGATTGGTGCTGCATCTTTTCATGAAGCATTTGTATCTTTTATGAATTGCAATTTTAGTTCTTAGATTTTAATTATATCTGTGGAAGGCATCAATTATTACGATGGTTTGGGGTCTTTGGACATTTCAGAATAAAGCAAGTTTTGAAAATTTGCAGCCCCCTCCGCTTATTTTGATTAATATGGTTCGTGTTGCTCTTAGGGAGATGCAGTATATGGGAAAGAACCGTGGATTTATGAAAAATGATATAAATGGTTTGCTCACTTTGAAGTCTCTTAAAGTGACGCCTAGACCTTCATCGCCGAGAACTGTCATCTCGGTTGTTTGGAGACCTCTACCGAAGAGATGGACAAAAATTAATACGGATAGTTCGGCTCAGGGATCTCCCGGTATGATGGCGACGGGAGGGGGGGTTTAGATTGCATGATGGATCAGTGATGGGATGTTTTCATACAGAGGAAGGTGTTGGTTTTGCTTTTATTGCTGAATTGTTAGTTGTTCTTGCTGCTTTGGAATGGGCTCGAAGACTGTCTATGGACTTTATTTGGCTGGAGGCAGATTCTGTTTATGTGGTTTCTCTTTTATCCTCTCCAAGTTTGCAGGTTCCCTGGACGCTCAAAGCTCGTTGGTGTGCAATTCTTGAGTATATTAGACAAATTCATTTTTGTGTTTCTCATGTGTATAGAGAGGGGAACCGTGTTGCTGATATTTTAGCGTCCCCTAAAAACTCCTACTGGTTTTTGGACTTCTATTATTCTAGTGTTGTTTTACAGGATTTTTGTTTTCCTGTTTTTTTTTTAGATTTGTTTAGAGGAATACTCTTTTTCCCACATGATTTTTCCTACTCTAGGTTTTCTATACGGGTTTTGATGAGGCTCTGGTCCCCCGAATTATCGTTTTGTGATTTCTGGGACTTTTAAGTTTTGTCACTTTTTTCTTTTCATTTATACAATTCATTAAGGAAGAAATCCAAAATCTCTTCTAAAATTTATTAGTTTTTCTTCTATTTCAATTTCTTGTGTTTTAATAATTTGTAACGCCCCAAAACTTAATTCGAGCCCAATTTTATTTATTTAGGCCCAACTATTATACAAGTTGTTTTATTTGAAAAATAGACAAGTATGGGCTTTTGAGCCCACTTTGAACTCATCTATAAGAATATTTATTTATTTTGGCCCAATTATTATTTGAATGAGATAAACGATTATATTAGATGATAGTTCTCGTCGAAATCCGATTTTGGCCCAATTACTCTGTTCATTTCAAGATCAATGTTAAATCTATATTTTTTTTAGATCAAATTGCTCGGCCCATTTGTGATTAATTTGAGGCCCAAATACAAGCCTAATAGGTATAATTTAAATGTATATGTGTGTGTATATATATAGCTTATATATATGTATGTGTGTATTATATTTCCCATCAATATATCATTAGAGAGAGAGAAGACAAAAGAAGAGAGAAAAAGAAGGAAACCGAGAGAAAGAAAGAGGAAGGGAAAAAGAGAGAGAGAGAGAGAGAGAGACAAGCAGATAAGAGAGAAGAGAATAGAAATCGAGAGAGAGAGAAAGAGGAGGAAAGAGAGAGAAGAAAGGGGAGAAGGGAGAGAGGAGATCGAGAGAGAGGGGGGGGGGGGGCAGTTGCTGCTGCAATCCACCACCACCGGCGCCGCCTGCGCCGCCGCCGTCGTCGGAGAAGGAGGCCGCTGCTGCCGTCCACCCCAAAGCCGCCTCCGTCGTTCACCCTTTGTCATCGTCGCATCGGTCGATTTCTTATCCTTTTTGCTAGGTTTTCGGATGTATCGTGTATTTATATGTTCTTGATTTACTCTTTTGACGTTGTTGTCGATCAGTGGCCGGAAAATGGCCAAATCAACGGAAAATGGACTCTTTGAACTTGAATTCCTCTATGTCTTCAACTGTATAATGTCTCTTAGTTTTATATTAATGATCCTTGTTGATTTTGGGAGATAAATCTTTAGTTTGGATGATTAATGAAGTTGGAAAAGGGTATTAAGGGCTGCATAAAACTAAAAAATGGAGGTTATGGTTTCCTTAGCTTATTGCAAGTTATTTTGTTCTATCTTCTTCAATTCTTAAATATATGAGCATGGATTAATTATTGACATCGTTTTAGGTTGAGATTTGATATAATTCAGATCATTAATTTATAGATGTAGTACATATAGATTTAATTGTAGAAACTCAAGAGGAAAATTCTCATCTAAAGTTTTGTTTATTTGACAGCACCTATACCTCTGTTTCAATTGAAAAACTGACTTTCTTAAGCTTCTTCTAAGCATCCAAACCATGTTAGATTGGTAGTTTATTGTCTTAGCTTCGATTTGAAACTTGAATCATGTCATTTGAATTTTTGAGGATAAAGTTATACTCATTTTACCATAGCACTATCAGTTTTCCGAACAACTTTTCTTTATCCAAGTAAATCAATTTTTCGGCCCTTTTATTGATGAAATCTGGGAATGTCTATTTGAGAAACAGTTTTAGATATACTTCTTAGGGTTCTCTAGAACTTGGAATTTCTTAAATTGGAGTTTTCGTTTGTGAGATATGATTTATATACCAAAACTGCTACAAGGAGTGTAACTGGAAAGAAGTTATTGATTTATGTTTTGGTTTTTGCAAACTTCTATAAATGGTAGAAAGACCTTAAATTCTTCCAATGTTCAATCACACTTTCTTCCTTACCATTGTAGTGATAGTTAATCATTAATTTTGGGGTGACTCTTGAGCTTATGTAAGTTTGACCGTGTTTATGAGTTTGTCATTTGTATTTTTATAAGTACATTTGTATTGTCCTAAAATTGTAGGAGTTGTTTAAATGTTTTAAAACAACCTTGGTTTATTTTATTTATCTTTAAATTTATGGATCAGTTTTCAAATTTTTTAGAAAATATAGGAATATTGCATTTTTGAGAATTTGACATAAGTTGAACTAAAATGCAAATATTTAAAAATAACGTTTTTATTCTACTCCAATATTTTGGAAATGAGCTGTAACAAATCGACTTCTAATCCGATAATTAGATCCAAAAATAAATCGTATCGCTATATTTCTCATTTTATGCTCATGCGAAAAATGTTCTATTTTGTAAAAAATCCGATAAGAATCGAGTTCAATCGAAAAAAAAGAGGAGTCCAAGAAGTACCGTCTTTTATCAATATTTCGACTTGGTCAACCTCGATTTAATATTTTATTTAAATCCCCCTTTATGTATCGAATCGAGTAGAAGCCTCTAAAGTCGTGCTTTGTGTCGAGATCGTAGTCAAGAGAATGGATATATATAAATCATTTAAATGTGTGTTTGGGCTCTAGGATTTCGATAGGGTTAATGAGTCATAAATTGACTTTGTAGGATGCATTGAGCTTGAAGAATCAGATGAACGGACCCTAGGTCGCCGCTCTACCCTGAGATTTTAAATGAGGTGGGTAATTCTATACTCTTCTATGTGCAAATAGAATGTTAATCTATGAAATCATCTACGAATGACTTTTGGATATGAATTGATATTATGATATGAAATCATGGTCTCGATATATATAATATCATACGAGATAGATGTAGTAACCTTTATAAGCAATGATGCTATGCTATTAATTGATGAAGGAATGAGATCTAGACGATTCATTCTAGGTTGTAACCTATGCTAGTGGACCATAAGTTAAGATTATTGTTCGATTGTCTAGCATTCTCATCTATGTTATTAATTTAGGAAATCGGGCGCTTGACCCTTATGCTATGACCTATGATCAATACTCTAGCGTGCCATTACGATATGATCTTATAATAAATCTTATCTGAGACGATAGGCTTAGAACGAACATAGTATGATCAAAGTTTTAACTACTATGGTTATAAGGTGGATGATATCTATTTGTGGCTTGTGTTTCAAAAATGTATTCTATTTATCATAATATATATATTTATGATAAAGTACGCTTCAAAGTACTTTTATGGCTCTATGATTTATAGTCGACAGTGACTTATGTTCAAAAGCGTGATCTATATAAGATTACATATGTTTAAGTTTAAGTATGCTTCAGATCACTCTTATAGCTCAATGATTTCAATTAACACGTTGTTTTATGCTTTAAAATCGCGTCATGTTTACGAGGAAAATATGTTTATATAAAAGCATGCTTCAAAGTTTAAAATATTATTTTTAATGCTCATCGGAAGATACTAAACTCTATGGTTCTAAGTATGAGCACTACGGTGCGGTATGAACACTTCGGTGCGGTATGATATAGCACTTTGGTGCAGTATGAGCACTTCGGTGCGGTATGAGCACTCGTGTGCGGTATGATATAGCACTCCGGTGCGGTATGAGCATTTCGGTGCGGTATGGCACAATGGTGCAATTATGGTACTACGGTACAAACATGTCACTTCGGTGAAATTATTATGATAGAGAACCATATTGAGTTAATCTTCCGTATGTTAATGAGCAAATATTTTTATGGGCATTATAGTAAATATGTTTAATATTTAAACTATTTATTTAATGATCAATATATTTCAGAAATTTAAAATTCCACTGAGTGTTTTCTGGCACTCAGCCCATCCACTTTTAATAATATTTTCAGGTATTTGATGACGGCTGGCGGCTGACGTGGACTAATGGGGACTTTCTATTTCGTTGATCACTTTTATAATTTTTATTTATTGTTTATGTGTGGTTGTGGTCAATAAGTATGAATTTTATGCTTCCGCTTTATGATCATGATACATTTAACTATTTTATCGACATTTGTGAATGTTGTAGTCTTAGCAAAGTTCAAATGATGATTTTTGGATTTTGACTAGTCTTGGCCACAGGTTTAATTGGTTGTTGAATGGTAAACGCCTGTGTGCGTGGATATTTTGAATACTTTAACCGAAATGCTGCCTAAATTTTTTTTATGACCCAATAAAATTATTTATTTTGAATTGCAAATTTTTTTTTTATCATTTCTTTTGATTATGAGTTTTTGGTAGCGTCTGGGCCTTCGGGTTCGGGTCGCTACAGGTGGTATCAGAGCCAGGTCTACGAATCTGTAGGCCTGCGAGATTATTTTTGAAATGTTATCGAAATATTATTTAAAAGAAATTGTTATATATTTATAGTCCCAAGTCCATGCCCGCCTCGTCCAATCAGGTACAAAGTTTATATGAATAAATTTTTATATTTTTCAAAGTATATTTTGTGCAAATATGTGAGATTGTGATGAATACTTAATTACTATAATTATGTATTTGGAAAATGTGATATTATCTCACCATAAGATGAACCTAGACGAACTTGAATATAGTTAGATTGTCCTTATGTTTTCACTAGCCTGGTGAACTATAATTAGACTCACCTATAATTATTAGCTCTCACTAATAATTAAGTCTATTTTTCCCCTGTTGCGATCATGATATTCGATGAGCTAGAGGGCAACATAATGACGGAAGATTCTTCAAGGCAAAAATTCAACATATGCTACGGATGATGTTAACCATTTCTCCCGATAGTGGATTACTATATATGAGTGCTTTACTTAGATCCAAGCGTGCGTAGTATCGTTGGCTAATTATGCAATTTAGCATAAATCACGTGACATTAGCTTTTCAATATCCCAGAGTTTCGCGTTTCACCCAATGCAATGGGAAAGAGGATGTCATCATTTGCGATACGTGAACATCTACCCTCAAGCAGGACACAATTTGTTGGGTCATCAAATAATTTTGACGATACGACCATGGATTTTCAACAATAAAGGCAAATTGCAATGAGTCAGATGATGATGTTTTAAATAAATATATCGAGCGCTATCATCTAAGCAAATGAAGAAGCTAGTAAGAATCACGTTCTGTTTTCGTTGAAATACTTCGCTATTATGTATTTGACCTAAATCATGTCGTCCATGAAGAATTAAAGGTGGCTCTACAACTCAATTATCAAGAAACAATAATGATGATTCTCGATTCCAAATAATAAAGATTTACGAAGCAATGAAGCTATGTTGGTGGAAGTCAAGTGAAGTTAGCATGAAAATGATGAAGTGACATAGGAAATCGATCAAGAGATCATGAGGCAGCACCAAGATTTATGCGATATCGAATGCTTGAATTTCGGGACGAAATTCTTTTAAGGGGGTAGATTTGTAACGCCCCAAAACTTAATTCGAGCCCAATTTTATTTATTTAGGCCCAACTATTATACAAGTTGTTTTATTTTAAAAATAGACAAGTATGGGCTTTTGAGCCCACTTTGAACTCATCTATAAGAATATTTATTTATTTTGGCCCAATTATTATTTGAATGAGATAAACGATTATATTAGATGATAGTTCTCGTCGAAATCCGATTTTGGCCCAATTACTCTGTTCATTTCAAGATCAATGTTAAATCTATATTTTTTTTAGATCAAATTGCTCGGCCCATTTGTGATTAATTTGAGGCCCAAATACAAGCCTAATAGGTATAATTTAAATGTATATGTGTGTGTATATATATAGCTTATATATGTATGTGTGTATTATATTTCCCATCAATATATCATTAGAGAGAGAGAAGACAAAAGAAGAGAGAAAAAGAAGGAAACCGAGAGAAAGAAAGAGGAAGGGAAAAAGAGAGAGAGAGAGAGAGAGACAAGCAGATAAGAGAGAAGAGAATAGAAATCGAGAGAGAGAGAAAGAGGAGGAAAGAGAGAGAAGAAAGGGGAGAAGGGAGAGAGGAGATCGAGAGAGAGGGGGGGGCAGTTGCTGCTGCAATCCACCACCACCGGCGCCGCCTGCGCCGCCGCCGTCGTCGGAGAAGGAGGCCGCTGCTGCCGTCCACCCCAAAGCCGCCTCCGTCGTTCACCCTTTGTCATCGTCGCATCGGTCGATTTCTTATCCTTTTTGCTAGGTTTTCGGATGTATCGTGTATTTATATGTTCTTGATTTACTCTTTTGACGTTGTTGTCGATCAGTGGCCGGAAAATGGCCAAATCAACGGAAAATGGACTCTTTGAACTTGAATTCCTCTATGTCTTCAACTGTATAATGTCTCTTAGTTTTATATTAATGATCCTTGTTGATTTTGGGAGATAAATCTTTAGTTTGGATGATTAATGAAGTTGGAAAAGGGTATTAAGGGCTGCATAAAACTAAAAAATGGAGGTTATGGTTTCCTTAGCTTATTGCAAGTTATTTTGTTCTATCTTCTTCAATTCTTAAATATATGAGCATGGATTAATTATTGACATCGTTTTAGGTTGAGATTTGATATAATTCAGATCATTAATTTATAGATGTAGTACATATAGATTTAATTGTAGAAACTCAAGAGGAAAATTCTCATCTAAAGTTTTGTTTATTTGACAGCACCTATACCTCTGTTTCAATTGAAAAACTGACTTTCTTAAGCTTCTTCTAAGCATCCAAACCATGTTAGATTGGTAGTTTATTGTCTTAGCTTCGATTTGAAACTTGAATCATGTCATTTGAATTTTTGAGGATAAAGTTATACTCATTTTACCATAGCACTATCAGTTTTCCGAACAACTTTTCTTTATCCAAGTAAATCAATTTTTCGGCCCTTTTATTGATGAAATCTGGGAATGTCTATTTGAGAAACAGTTTTAGATATACTTCTTAGGGTTCTCTAGAACTTGGAATTTCTTAAATTGGAGTTTTCGTTTGTGAGATATGATTTATATACCAAAACTGCTACAAGGAGTGTAACTGGAAAGAAGTTATTGATTTATGTTTTGGTTTTTGCAAACTTCTATAAATGGTAGAAAGACCTTAAATTCTTCCAATGTTCAATCACACTTTCTTCCTTACCATTGTAGTGATAGTTAATCATTAATTTTGGGGTGACTCTTGAGCTTATGTAAGTTTGACCGTGTTTATGAGTTTGTCATTTGTATTTTTATAAGTACATTTGTATTGTCCTTCAATTGTAGGAGTTGTTTAAATGTTTTAAAACAACCTTGGTTTATTTTATTTATCTTTAAATTTATGGATCAGTTTTAAAATTTTTTTAGAAAATATAGGAATATTGCATTTTTGAGAATTTGACATAAGTTGAACTAAAATGCAAATATTTAAAAATAACGTTTTTATTCTACTCCAATATTTTGGAAATGAGCTGTAACAAATCGACTTCTAATCCGATAATTAGATCCAAAAATAAATCGTATCGCTATATTTCTCATTTTATGCTCATGCGAAAAATGTTCTATTTTGTAAAAAATCCGATAAGAATCGAGTTCGATCGAAAAAAAAAGAGGAGTCCAAGAAGTACCGTCTTTTATCAATATTTCGACTTGGTCAACCTCGATTTAATATTTTATTTAAATCCCCCTTTATGTATCGAATCGAGTAGAAGCCTCTAAAGTCGTGCTTTGTGTCGAGATCGTAGTCAAGAGAATGGATATATATAAATCATTTAAATGTGTGTTTGGGCTCTAGGATTTCGATAGGGTTAATGAGTCATAAATTGACTTTGTAGGATGCATTGAGCTTGAAGAATCAGATGAACGGACCCTAGGTCGCCGCTCTACCCTGAGATTTTAAATGAGGTGGGTAATTCTATACTCTTCTATGTGCAAATAGAATGTTAATCTATGAAATCATCTACGAATGACTTTTGGATATGAATTGATATTATGATATGAAATCATGGTCTCGATATATATAATATCATACGAGATAGATGTAGTAACCTTTATAAGCAATGATGCTATGCTATTAATTGATGAAGGAATGAGATCTAGACGATTCATTCTAGGTTGTAACCTATGCTAGTGGACCATAAGTTAAGATTATTGTTCGATTGTCTAGCATTCTCATCTATGTTATTAATTTAGGAAATCGGGCGCTTGACCCTTATGCTATGACCTATGATCAATACTCTAGCGTGCCATTACGATATGATCTTATAATAAATCTTATCTGAGACGATAGGCTTAGAACGAACATAGTATGATCAAAGTTTTAACTACTATGGTTATAAGGTGGATGATATCTATTTGTGGCTTGTGTTTCAAAAATGTATTCTATTTATCATAATATATATATTTATGATAAAGTACGCTTCAAAGTACTTTTATGGCTCTATGATTTATAGTCGACAGTGACTTATGTTCAAAAGCGTGATCTATATAAGATTACATATGTTTAAGTTTAAGTATGCTTCAGATCACTCTTATAGCTCAATGATTTCAATTAACACGTTGTTTTATGCTTTAAAATCGCGTCATGTTTACGAGGAAAATATGTTTATATAAAAGCATGCTTCAAAGTTTAAAATATTATTTTTAATGCTCATCGGAAGATACTAAAATCTATGGTTCTAAGTATGAGCACTACGGTGCGGTATGAACACTTCGGTGCGGTATGATATAGCACTTTGGTGCAGTATGAGCACTTCGGTGCGGTATGAGCACTCGTGTGCGGTATGATATAGCACTCCGGTGCGGTATGAGCATTTCGGTGCGGTATGACACAATGGTGCAATTATGGTACTACGGTACAAACATGTCACTTCGGTGAAATTATTATGATAGAGAACCATATTGAGTTAATCTTCCGTATGTTAATGAGCAAATATTTTTATGGGCATTATAGTAAATATGTTTAATATGTAAACTATTTATTTAATGATCAATATATTTCAGAAATTTAAAATTCCACTGAGTGTTTTCTGGCACTCAGCCCATCCACTTTTAATAATATTTTCAGGTATTTGATGACGGCTGGCGGCTGACGTGGACTAATGGGGACTTTCTATTTCGTTGATCACTTTTATAATTTTTATTTATTGTTTATGTGTGGTTGTGGTCAATAAGTATGAATTTTATGCTTCCGCTTTATGATCATGATACATTTAACTATTTTATCGACATTTGTGAATGTTGTAGTCTTAGCAAAGTTCAAATGATGATTTTTGGATTTTGACTAGTCTTGGCCACAGGTTTAATTGGTTGTTGAATGGTAAACGCCTGTGTGCGTGGATATTTTGAATACTTTAACCGAAATGCTGCCTAAATTTTTTTTATGACCCAATAAAATTATTTATTTTGAATTGCAAATTTTTTTTTATCATTTCTTTTGATTATGAGTTTTTGGTAGCGTCTGGGCCTTCGGGTTCGGGTCGCTACATAATTTAATTCTACACTCGGCAATTATTATTGATTCAACTCAATTATGATTTATAAATATTTTTTAGTATTAAATTTTTAATTTTTAATTAATATATATTAGTTATATATACTTATATATATTAAGATTGATTATTCCATACTTAAGATTTATAACTTTTAGTAACAATATTGCATTTATTTGCACTAGATGATTTCTTTAGTCATGAAATTGCATGCATGAACTCACTTATAGGTAAACTCACATCAACTAATAGTCTTGGCTGGTCTTTCATTTGGCTTGATGAGGAAAAAACAAGATAATTGAGACGGTGCATGTTTCAATAAGGGTTAGTGGTTGAATTTCGTCATATGTAACGTAGTGCCACTGGTTCATAATTTAACTCAATTTTCATGTAGCTTCTATTTTTGAACAAGTCAACTGGTCGTCTGAGTTACTTTGGCTTTCAGGATTTCTGTTTAATTTTTAATATAATCCAGTTTGATTTGTTTCGAAAATAAAAATAAAATAACGAGCTCAATTGCTTCTCTCCCCGGTCGCCAGTAATTAAGGATCTTCGCACGTTGTTGGACAAATATATAATACAAGTTCATTAAAATAATAATCACGCTATACATGCTGAAACTATTTATTTAATTAATCACCACGATGCAACCTAACTCTTTGATCAAATTATTTAAAAAAAAAAAAAAACCCTAACAATGCACTATAAATAAGGGCACCTCCCAGTAGAGTTGCAGCACCAACAAAACCCACTGAAAAATGGCGTCTCAGCTTCATGTTTCATCCGCCATCGCCCCCTCCTCCTCCCAGCTCCGCCGCTCCACCCACCCTCTCTTGTCCAAGCCATCACATTTCCCCACCTCGGCCAAGAACAACCGCCGGCTCTGCGTTTCCTGCTCCGACGGCGGCGAAACTAGTTCCAACGCGAAGGTGGACAGGAGGAACATGCTCCTCGGTTTGAGCGGCCTCTACGGCGCCGCCAACCTCATCTCGACTCCGGGAGCGTCGGCTTTACCAATTCCGGCGCCGCCGCTGGACAAGTGCAACCCTAATTCCTTCGATCTCAACACACAAACATTTTTGGATTTCAGCTGCTGCCTGACGGGAAGCGGTGATCCAACGAACATCAAGGAGTTCAAGCTCCCTCCTCCCGGCCCGAAGCTGCGAAAGCGACGCGCCGCCCACAGACTAACGGATGAGGAGATCAATAAATACAAGACCGCCGTGGACCTCATGAAGCAGCTGCCCACTGACGACCCCCGCAGCTTCTCGTCGCAGGCTAACATCCACTGCGCTTACTGCAACCTCACCTACCACTACGACCAGCCCGACGGAGAGCAGATCAATCTGCAAGTTCACAATTCATGGATCTTCTTCCCCTTCCACCGCTGGTATCTCTACTTCTACGAGAGGATTTTGGGGAGTTTGATCAAAGATCCCGACTTCGCCCTCCCCTTCTGGAACTGGGACAACCCTAAAGGCATGTCTTTCCCGCAAATTTTCAACGACCCCACATCCGCCCTCTACGACGCCAAGAGAAACCAGACCAACACGGTGCCTACCGCTGTGATAGACCTCAGCATGACCGGAATCACCGACCCTCTCCAGGCGGTGTCCAACAACCTCACCGTGATGTACAACGAAATGATCAGAGGTAACGCCAACGCTTGTGACTTCATGGGGAGGCCTCTCCGCAGAGGGACCCCCCCAAGCCCCGGCCCCGGGGCCTCGGAGCGTGGCTCCCACACGGCGGCGCACGCCTGGGTGGGTGACAGGTCGCAGAACGGCCAGGACATGGGCAACTTCTACTCCGCCGGTCGGGATCCCGTCTTTTACAGCCACCACTCCAACGTCGACCGCATGTGGTCACTGTGGCAGGCCATCCCCACAGCCAAACTCAACTTCGAGAACAAGAAGATAATCGACCCTGATTTCCTCGACGCCTCTTTTCTGTTCTTCGACGAGAACGGCGAAATCGTCCGCGTCTCCGTCAAGGACTGCGTCGACGACCGCCGCATGGGTTACGAGTATGAGAGGGTGGACCTGCCGTGGCTCGACTACAGGCCGCCGCCGCAGACGGCGCTGGCGAAGGTCAAGAGAGCTGCAACCAGCGCAAAGAGTGCGAACAAGGTGTTCCCAGTGGTGCTGGACAAGATCGTGAGGGTGATTGTGCCCAAGACGAAGAAGGGGAAGGCAGACGAGCTGCTGGTGATCGAAAATATTCAAGTCGACACCACCAAATTGCTCAAGTTTGATGTGTTCGTCAACGACGAAGACGACGACAACAAGGCGATCGACAAGGCGTCGTACGCCGGAACATAC
Organism: Perilla frutescens; assembly: GCA_026008535.1. Taxonomy (NCBI): domain Eukaryota; kingdom Viridiplantae; phylum Streptophyta; class Magnoliopsida; order Lamiales; family Lamiaceae; genus Perilla; species Perilla frutescens. Next base: position 23,997,227 of record BRKX01000002.1, read on the forward strand.
GCGCAGCTGCCGCACAAATCAAGTGAGACGACGGTGACGACTTCGATCAGGCTGAAACTGACGGATCTGTACGAGGACATGGATGTGGAGGATGACGACACCGTTTTGGTAACGCTGGTGCCTAGGCATGAGGGAGCCGGCGTTACCATTGGCGGTATCAAGATCATCGAGAATCCCACACCCACCGCCGCTACTGATCATTATGAATGCTAAGCAATTCGTCGATTTGTCTACTTGAGCTTTAATTTTCTTTTCTTCAATAAGACCGATGTTCATGCATGCATGTCTTTTCAATTGCTTCTTTAATTTTGATCTTGTCTGTATTGCGTCGTTTGTTCAACTTCCTTCCACTTGATCAATAACATGTTTCTTTAATCATTTGTCTGTTCTTGTATATATATATGTATCTATATATATGTATATATATATGTATGTATGTATATGTATGTATATTTTGGTTCAATTGAGAAATTTTTCTTGGTGTGAAAAATGAGAATAATTATTAACGGTTGGATCTTACAAGATTAATGATGGAGATTGATTTTCTCATTTTAATTAAATGGTGATGAAATTAGACTACTGAGGTCAACTTTGTAATTTAGTTGAAGGACCATAATAATCGTTAATTCCTTATCTAATGTGATCTTTATTTGGTAGTTTTACATATTAGGCAAAAACTTGCATGCACTAGGTGTATATAAGCTTATATCAGACGGTCAACGCATTTGATCGGGTCAAACGCCGGTCAATGCGCGTTGACTCGGTCAATTCTCAAAAAAGAAAAATGGTAAAGTAGGTGATACTTTTTAAGGATACAGATGATACTTTTTGAATTTTGAGTGATACTTTTTAATATTACGATTGATATTGATTTTGAGGGTTTATATTTATTTATTTATTTATTTTGGCCTATACTTTTTAAAGATACAAATGATACTTTTGGACTTTTAAGTGATACTTTTTAATGTTACAGTTGATACTGATTTTGAGTTGTTCGGGTCAACGCGCATTTTCCGCCTGATGGTGCACCTAGTGCACACAAGTGCTTTTCTACATATTATTATGTTCCTTCCTAATCTAACATGGTCTTTGATTTATTTTTTTTTTATCTTATTTGTTTCTTCGGTTGTTTAGAATTTTTAATTTTATAATTTTTTTTGTTCCTATCGTACCTCTATCGATTTGTTTTTAGATTTGTAATTTTATTGGTCTAAATAATTTACTAATTAATTGCATAGTAGTATTTTCATGTGCAACTAATTTTTTTTTTCAATTTGTAATATTATGATGATTTTGAATTCTCCATGTTGTGTTCAACTTTTAAAAATTAATAAAATGATATAATATGCTTTAATTAATTAGATTAAAAGATAAATTTTGTGTAGTTAGGACAAACAAAAATTAAATTAAATTATATGAACTTAATGAAAATTCATAGTTGAGAAAATTAAATTAATTATCGTTGTCTATCACACGATTTTACCATTATACATGTTTGGATAGATGTTATATGTACAAAATAATTGTGCAATTAAATTATAGCAATTAAGTAGTAAATAACCTTTGTGCGAAAGGATGAGAACATTGCTTATCTTATTGTATTTCACTACTTGATTGCTATTATTTTATTGCTCAAAATATTTTACTGTTTAATTGCTATAATTTCATTACATATGTTATACAAATTAATTATGCAATAAAATCATATCAATTAATCAGTAAATTACAATAGGATAAACATTTTATAATACCACCAAATACATTAAGCAACAAACCTATATACATTAAGAAATAAATTACAATACATTATGTAATAAATTCATATACATTAATAAATAATCAACAAATTTCTACCCATTAATGTAATTTGTGCTTGTGCATTATTTAAGTGATTTTTTTAATACATATATTATATACAGGATTGAGATTAAGTAAGAAATAACCTTTGTCCGACAAATGAGAACATTGCTTAATTATCTTATTGTATTTTATTGCGTGTTTGTTATAGTTTTATTGATCTAAATACTTTACTAATTAGTTGCTGTAATTTAATTACATATGTTATACAAAGTAATTATGCAACAAAATCATAGTAATTAAGCGGTAAATTAAAATAATTTAAGCATTTTCTCCATTCTTGCACCACCAAATACATTAAGCAATAAATCCAAATACACTAAAAAAATTCACTACTTAATTACTATAATTTTATTGCTGAATAAATTTTACTGTGAAATTGTTATAATTTCATAGCATATGTGAGCCAAATTAGTTATGCAATAAAATCATAGCAATTAAGCGATAAATTATAATAACATAAATATTTTCTTATTTCTCGCACCACCGAATACATTAAGCAATAAATCAACCTAACAATTATATATTGGAATGAACTGAGTATTGAGCTTAGCATTCATGAATACACCTTCATGTTGCTCTAACACAATTTATTAAAAAAATAAAAAGTATAATAACGCTACTGACACGATATTTATTGAAAAAATAATACATTCCATAAGTGCACGGTGCTATTGTAATACCTAGGTGAGCAAGAATATCATATTATACAAGGACTGAATTGACTGACTCTCACACAAGTACTCACTTAATATCTAGATACTAATAATCGCATAAAGTGAACAAAAATAAATAACAGAAAATAAACAGCAAATATCGAAAATATGTAGAGAAACAAATAATTGGAAAAACCTAGGTTTTAGAGATAGTGGATTTATTATTTTAGATTATATAATCATTGACTCTTTCAACCTGACTTCTTGTTTTTAATCTATCAATAGTGGGGGATCACTAGGATGTTATTAGGCTGCGTATAACGGCATATACCATAACATAGACATAACAAGCACATGCTTCACTGCGGTTGGTTTTTTACACATGTTGTTACTCCTGATCAAGCACACGAAGATCTATTCAACCATATGCAATACTTGTTCACTTGGCCGGTCCTTCCAAGCATATATAAAATGATTTCTATCTTTCTATCATTAATCCTTCTCTGGCCAGTGCTTCAGATTAACGACTAGCATGTATAAATGGTGATCAAGCATTCATACAAGATATTAAATAAATTATAGAAATCAGATCCCGAGAGATAATAGGAAGAAAAGCAATCGAGTCATATATAAAAATCTATAATATTCCACATCCTAAAACCTAGCTAGAAATTTAGCTAGACATGAATAAATAAACAAACGAATCTAGAGTATAAGTGTTCATGACAACAAGTAAAGAAAAATTGAAAAACTTAGTGTAATCCAGTAGTCTCGACTTCGCTGCAACGGCACTCTGTGTCTATAAACTTTGTCGACTCAATCAAGGTCTAGTGCTTCTCCTCCGAGTATCTTGATGTCTCTTCCGTTGTATGATGAATTTCTATTATATTTCTACCTTCTTGGAGTTGTTTTTTTTCGTGTGTATCAATTAAGGCTTTTATAATTAGGTCAAAAACTTTAAGTTGGAGTGGATAAAATCAATTCCCGCGGACCCGCTCACTTGGGTCGACCGAGCTTAGTAGATTGACCCAGAGGAATTTTTTGCACAAGGTGACTCCGGTCGGGTCGACCCACCTCTTTGTAAATTGCACTAGGATCGGTCGACCGACACTTTCCGGGTCGACCTAGTCTCTTTTCTTGTTGTGCTTAGGAATTCTCTGGGCTCCAATCATTTAATCCAGTCCATTAACTCCAAAATGGTATCCAATTAAGCTCAAGAGCCTAATTAAACACCTCTTTAACTCCTTTCGACCATATTTGCTCATTTTGCTCCAAAAATGTAGTCAAAACACAACTATTGCTGCACAACTAGCAAACACATAAAAAACTCCAAAAGATAACAATATATGCACAAAAACTATATAAAATACACAACTTCATATAATAAATAGCATCAATTCATATCCGAAAGTTGTGTAAAATAGACAGCTATCAAACCCCCAAACTGCTATTGCTAGTCCCGAGCAACGAAAAAAAAGGAAAGATATGAAGTGATGATCAGGATACTTGCCTCGGATTCATCCTCAGATGTACTAAGCTGAACATAGAAAGATTAGATAGATAAAATTAATAGCACAAAAATCAGAATTATTTGAATTACATCCTCTCGACAGGTAATGGAAAATTTCGCTGAACACTCTAGTATATATCGGAACTCTCATAAATCAGAAAAATACAACAATCCACCATATGTTTACAAATCGTCTATCTATCCACTACTAAAATGTGTGTACTTGAATCAAAAATTAATTAGGGCTTGTGTTGGTTGTAATGTCGACTCTTTGGACATGAAGGCAAAATATGGCACAATGACTTACCCCAGAAACTATTGAGTTAGCTACTCTCAATCATCCCCCAGAAATCACAGCAAATAGACAAATTTCAGCAGAACTATCAATTATTTAGTTCCCTTCTCCCTTTTCATTATCGACTACTAACACCAACAGATCATGCTGAAATCCACAGATAAAGGAACATGCGTTGGGTAAATCTTTTATGCTATCTTCTTCTTTTTCTTTTTCTGTTTTTTTTAAAATACACATACATAGACAATTTCGATCACACCAAATCACAACCTTACCAATGCTCTCTCCTTGTCGGTCAAAACGTCACAATAACGAAAGAATAGTAGATGAAAAGCCACTCAAAAATCAAAACAATAAATGGTTGCTTCGAACAAAAGCAAACACACTAAAAAACCAAAGCAAAGCAAGGTAAAGAAATAAATAAAAATAAATAGTACGGGAGCTAGAGAAAATATCAAATTATACGTACAATCATATTGAATAAGTATGAGTAGAAATAAAAGTAGCGCAGAGAAAATATCGTAATAAAATACAGGCCACAGATAAAAATAAATCTATCTTAACCTCCTCACATCCCCCAAACTTATTCAAAATCCACTAAGAATAATTTTTCAAAGAGGAAGGGTTAAGAAAGACTACCTCACACATCACTGAGGCCCTGGAGGTGGGTACTGGAATCGAGGATCATAGAAGTGGGAGTTCTATCCTTGCATCATCGTTATTAGCTCCGCCATGCTCGTGCTCTGCGAATCCACCTTGTCTGTGATGTAGGAGACATCTCAGCGCATCATCATCATCATGAATGCTCTAATTAAATCACAAACCCTCATCATTTTCATTAATATTATCATCATTAACCACATCATTATCATCTTCAACCGCAACAGTTTCATCATCATCATCATCATCAAATTATCATGATTTATGTGATGAACACCTTCATAATGTGGATATGGAGGTCTAACATATGTTGTTGTATATGGATATGACTGTAAATATTCATTTTGAGCATTCAATAAATCCACAAAACTACTTTGAGCATGTATAGGAGATCGATTGTGTAAGTGGGAAGATGGTGCTCTAAAAGAAGTTTCAACATAGTAGAGTAAAAATGGTGAATTTTCTTTAGCAGAATTCAAGTCAGCATCAATTTTATCCTAAATTTTTGTCCTTTTACCATTACGATGACCTAACACCAAACTCGAGATAACATACTTACACATACTTGAATCTTCACCAACAATTTTTACAATTTCATCAAATAATTCTGAATAAGTTATTCATCCTAAGGGAACACATACATACTCTTCAATTCCATTATAATATATCTGATCTCGCCAAAAACCCCCATGATGCAATAGAATATATGTTCCACTCATCTTCATATAAAAATAAATATAAACATTATATTTGTAGAGGCCTTATTTTTGCATAAGCCCAAAGACTAGGCCCACGGCCATTTGAAGGTTTAAAGAACTGAATAAGATTGATACCTCGTGGTCAATGTCTCGAGGTCCACATCTCAAAGTCTACCTCTCGAGGTCCATATCTTGGGGTCGATACCTTATTCCCCAAGGTCCTGAGGTCTAAAGCGAGATTCCACGATCGAGCAGACTCTAGGGAGAGACTGGGTCAAAGTATCCGTTGAAGATAACCAAGACCCCGTCAAAAATCCTAAAAAGGATAAAGAAGATTCCAAAAATATCAGAAATCGGTTGAAGGTTTATTATATATATATATATATGTTCTTCATAGAAAAAGGGAGATCAATCATCAATCATTCGGTCAACACTCACTTTTCAAATCAAAATAGAAGCATTTATCACACAAATCCGTGAGCAACACATACAAGAGCCCACGAAAATGAAGCTCGACCCCCCTAAATTACCGAATAACTCTTATAATTCTATCATTTATTCACTTTTATCTTTATCAATTTGATTCTGACTTGAGCGTCAGAGTACGTTCGATCGTCAACCCCCCGACGGTCCTTTGGCTTCACGTGTTTTCTTTATCTTGTAGATTGTCGGAGCCGGAACTCGAAGAATGATTAATTATAGAGATTTCTGACCTCTACAGTTTGGCGCCCACCGTGGGGCTCCGATCGATCACTTCAAGATGACGAACAACAGCCGAAAAGATAGGACAACTGTGACCCCCTCATCTGAAGACAATGGCGATATTGCACGACTTCTGTGTTCGATTCAGCATCAATTAGATACCACTACAGATGAACTCGCAGCGATCTGAACTGAGAACTCAGCCTTAAAAGCTAGAGTCAAAGCTATTTCGCAACCAAACCTTTTTTCGAACGGATCTACACAAACTCAACTGTCCCCGCTCTCGTGAACCCGCACGTCAAACGAACTCCGAGAGTAGGTACTTCTAAACTCGACACATGAATTGACTAACCATCTCATTACAAGTACAAGCAAAGAACCCGTGCTAAAGGGCAAGGGAAAGGAAGATTTCCCCATAGGACCCCCTCATGGGTTCGAAGATTATGAGCCTGGATCGGAATCTGAGGTTGAGAAGAAGATTCAGCGATTGAAATACATATTGACCCGAATTTTAGGGGTCTCCGCTCCTATCAGAAAAACTGCACAAACAATCTTTGCAGATTCCCCGTTCACCGATGATATCAGCCTCGTGGAGATGCCCCCAAAATTCGCATTCCCGAGCATGAAGCTATTTGACGGCGCATCCAACCCTGACGATCATGTTTCCTAGTATAAACAAAGAATGTTCACCACCATGATACCTCAACATGCCCGAGAAGCCATCATGTGTAAAAGCTTAGGATCCAGCCTCATCGACCCATCATTCCAATGATCCATCAACCTCCCCAACTCAATGATCTCATCGTTCGCCCAACTTAACAACCTCTTTGTCGAACAGTTCGCCAGTAGCCGCAAGATTGAAAAATGTGCTGACGACCTCTACACAGTCACACAAAGGTTGGAAGAGCCCCTACGAACCTTCGTGGGAAGATTCAACAGAGAAAAAGTATTGATCCCCAACTGCAACATCGATACCACGATCTCAACATTCAGAAAAGGCCTTAAGAGGGACTCCGACCTCTACAAGGAATTAACCAAATACCCTTGTAAGACAGTGGAAGATGTGCTCGCTTAAGCCTGGGCCCAAATCAAATAGGAGAAAGATGAGATGAATTCATCGAGATCTCACACCAAGAATGAGCATCCAAGTAAAGAACAAAGAAGTAACAGGACAGAAAGATTCAGAATGGACCCCTATCCACGAAACCCACGATTCGACTCGCGAAACAGGTGGGGCTTCCACAACGACCATGGACATAAGATGGACGACTGCATCGCCCTGAGGATTGAAGTCGCGGAACTCTTAAAATGAGGATATCTCACCAACCTCCTGACTCCCAAAGGAAAAGATACTTGGTCACGAAGAGAAAATCAAAAGGAAACACAGCCACCTAAACCCCCAATGGTCGATCGCACTTTGAACTGTATAATATGAGGTTCAGAAGTGAGCGAAATCTGACAGTCTTCAGCAAAGAGACACTATCGCTCGATAAAGTATAATGGAAATATCCCCAGACATGCTAAACCAGACGATCGTGTTACCCTCGACTTCACCAACAGAGAAGCTTTTGATCTCTCACACCCTCACCACGATGCACTAGTCATTTCCTTATTAATTTATAATTGTTTGATCAAGCGTGTTCTTATAGACAATGGGAGTTACTCTAACGTGATCTTATTGAGTACCTTGAAAGGCATGCAGGTAAAAGAAACCGAAATCGTTAAAAGGTCAACCACCCTAATCGATTTCAGCAGGGAGCACAAAGCCACGATGGGGAAATCACACTTCCCACCTATATCAAGGAAATACATATCTTCACTAAATTCCAAGTGATCGACGCCCCCTCAATCTACAATGTCATAATGGGAAGACCTTGGATCCACGAACTCAGGGCAGTGTTATCAACCTATCACCAACTCATGAAATTCCCTACACCTTGGGGAGTTCGCAAAGTCCGAGGCGAACAGATAATAGCTCGAAAGTGTTACATCTCCACCTTCAAACACAAAGGAGCCGTGGAAGTTAATCAAATCGAGGTCGGATCATCTTCAGTCAGTGCCAAAAATCACAGCTATGAAGAAACCGAAGTGGAAGATCTCAACAAAGTCCAAATACATCCTGATTTCCCCGACCACAAAGTGTAAATCGGGTCGAGCCTGACCGCAGAGATATGAGAGCAGCTAATAAGATTCCTCATCGAGCACCATGATTATTTTGCATAGTCTTTCGAAGACATGACAGGTCTCGATCCTTCGATTATAATACATAAATTTCAGGTTGATCCAGACAAGACCCCGGTGAAACAAAAAAGGCAAAAATTCACCACTGAACGAAACAAAATTATGGATGAAGAGGTTAATAAACTACTCAAGCATGGGCACATGAGAGAAATACAGTACCCCGAATGGCTAGCCAATGTCTTGATAGTAAAGAAAAAGAACGGCAAAAACAGACTATGCATAGACTTCACTGACCTCAATCAAGCCTGCCGAAATGACTCATTCCCCTTACCTCATATTGATGCGTTAGTGGACGCAACGGCCAGACACGAGCTAATGAGCTTCATGGACGCCTTCTCAGGATACAATCAGATTCTTATGCATCCAGAAGATCAAGAAAAAACCGTCTTCATCACCCATCGAGGTATGTTTTACCATAAAGTTATGCCCTATGGACTAAAAAATATAGGTGTGACCTACCAAAGGCTAGTGAACCGAATGTTCAAAAAACTAATCGGGGATACTATGGAAGTGTACATTGATGACATGCTCGTAAAGTCCCCTAGAGCTCAAGATCACTTCGATCATCTCCAATGAAAATTCAAAGTCCTTCGCTGCTACAATATGAAGCTGAACCCTGTAAAATGTGTATTTAGGGTGACATCGGGGAAATTCCTTGGATACCTCATTAAAAAAAGAGGCATCGAGGCCGACCATAGCCAGATCAGAGCCGTCAGAAACATACAACAACCTTGAAATATAAATGAGGTACAGAAGCTCACCGGACGACTCGCTACCCTTAGCCGTTTCATCTTGAAGTACTCGGAAAAAAGCCACGTCTTCTTCAAGACACTACGCAAAAACAAAAGCTTTAAATGAACCGCCGAATGCTAGAAAGCCCTTGAAGAATTGAAAGAATATCTGGCGAGCTGATAAGTCCATTTATTTCATGTTTTTATAGGCATTTTGTTTATTATAAATGTCATTTTTAGTGTGTTTTGAGTCAAAAAGAACCAGGATGAGGTCATAGGGCATTGCGGAGGTCGAGTCTGGTGAAAGAGGCATTTTATGCCCGGTTTGCCAAACTCAACCATCCGACCATAGATGAGAGGAGTATGTGCGGCTGGTCTCGTTCCCTTTCACCCTTCAGGATGGGGCACGGGACTGGCTGTACACACTGCCGACTGACGCTGTGACCACATAGAGACAACTTTAACAGAAGTTCTTGGAGAAATATTTTCTAGCATCCAGAGTGCAAGAAGTGAGAAGAAGGATAGGGAGCCTAAAGATGGGAACTAATGAGAGTTTCTATGATTACTGGGAAAGATTCTAGGCAATATTGGTGAAATGCCCACAACACCAAATTACTAAACACGATTTGATTCAGTATTTTGTCGGAGGATTGAGACCACATGAGAGGACGATCATGAATGCCTCATGTGGAGGGTCAATTTTGAACAAACAGCCTGTTGAAGTATTCAAAATTCTCACTGAAATGGCTGAAGATAATCGAGACTTCGGTGGAGAGGGCATTCGAGTTGTAAGTGAATCGGAAAGGGCATCGGACTAGGACAACAGGATTGATAGATTGTGCGATAAGATCGAAAAATTCTTGTCCGGTGTGAGCATGGTGAAGAAGCCCAGACCGTGTGGAGTATGCAGAAGTGTATCCCATTTCACTGATGAGTGCCCTACTCTACAAGACGAAATGGAAGAAGTGAACGCTGTAGGTGGCCAGAATGGGCATTCCAGAAGATATTATCCCCACTCCCAGACTTATAATCCTAGCTGGAGAGATCATGAAAATTTCAGATGAAGAAGGCCAGAGGATGGGCATCCTGTACGCCCATTACCGCCACCAGAGGAGAAAAGAAAGCAAAGGCTGGAAGATCTTGTATTTACCATGGCTGAGGAGAATGAGAAATTTAAGCAAGAGACTCGAGCTGGTCTCTCGCACATGAGCAAGTAAATCAATCAGTTGGCTAAAGCCATGCACAAGATGAAGGAGAAAAATGGGAAGCTGGCTTCCCAGGTTGAGAACCCGAGAGAGTAGGTGAATGCAGTGGCTCTAAGGAGTGGAAAAGAACTTTCGGAGATGGTCAGGCCAATAGAAGAGAAGGATGATGTGCCCTTGGAAGAAGAAATGGAAAAAATTCCCACAGAGGACAAGGCACATGAAGCTGAACAGGAGGATACTGTGCCCATTCCAGAAATAAAGCAACCTGCTAAAATACCCATTCCAGTAAAACGGAAGCCTCCCTTTCCAGGAAGATTGACACAAAATAGAAGAGAAGAAGAAACCATGGAGATGCTAAAAGTATTCAGCAAAGTGGAGATCAATATTCCACTAATCGAGGTAATGAAACAAGTGCCGCAGTATGCCCGGTTTCTGAAGGAACTTTGTACCAGAAATGTGCGATTCAATGACGATGCAAGGTTTTTAGTTGGGGAGAATGTATCGGCTGTGATACAGAGGGAGTTACCCAAGAAGTGGGATGATCCAGGGATGTTCATAATTCCTTGCATCATAGGAGACAAGAAAGTGGAGAAGGTCATGCTGGACTTGGGGGCATCAATCAACGTAATGCCCCTGTCGGTGTTCAAAGTATTGAAGATTAGACCTCTGAATGAGACCCGTGTGATCATTCAGCTTGTTGACAGGTCTAATGTATATTCAGAAGGCCTCATTGAAGATGTATTGGTCAAAGTGGACGAGCTTATTTTTCCAGTAGATTTTTATGTGTTTGATATGGGCACAACGACATTAAAATCTTCAGTGTTGTTGCTGGGAAGGCCTATCATGAAAACAACTCGGACCAAGATTGATATGGACAAGGACACATTGACGTGTGAGTTTGATGGGGAGATGGTGACGTTCAACATATTCGAAGCATAAAGCACCCCTAGATACAGAGAATTGCAGTTTTGTGAATACCTTCCGTCACCCGAGTTAATCTACCCTATCCATGGTGAGCAATAGAGATCCATTGGAATGGGCATTGTGGGATGGACTGACTGACTAGGATGCCATTGATGAAGACGATGACATCGAGGAATGAATCATGATGTTGTACTCATTGGAAGAAATACCATACGGTTGTGTGGATTATGGTGTGCCCATTCGGAGAAATGATGATAAGATGATGCCTTCTATTGTCAAAGTGCCCACGCTGGAATTGAAGGCATTACCAAGTCATTTGAAGTATGTCTATTTGGGAGATAATGAGACTCTCCCTGTAATTATAAGTGCGGGGTTAAATCAAGCTGAGGAGGATCGCCTTTTAAGATTGTTAAGACTATACAAGGAGGCACTCGGATGGACTTTAGCAGATATAAAGGGTATTAGCCTAGCAGTTTGCATGCATAAGATCTTGTTGGAAGATGATGCAAAGCCCGTTCGTGATCCACAAAGAAAGCTCAATCCAGTGATGAATGATGTGGTGCTAAAGGAGACTATTAATCTATTGGACTAGGGCATTATATACCCTATTTTAGATAGCAAGTGGGTCAGTCGAATCTATGTTGTGCCCAAGAAGTCGGGCATTCAAGTTGTGAAAAATGAAAAGGGAGAGCTTGTATTAACTACCAAAAGCTGAACATGGTCACGCGGAAAGATCATTTCCCACTTCCATTCATTGACCAGATGCTGGAAAGACTCACAGGAAACAAGTTCTTTTGTTTCTTGGACGTATATTCAGGATACATGCAGATTGCAGTAAGTCAGGAGGACCAAGAGAAAACAACATTCACATACCCATTCAGCACATTTACCTATCGCAGAATGCCCTTTGGCCTCTGAAATGCTCATGGCACGTTTTAGCGATGTATAATGAGCATATTCTCTTATTTGCTCGAGAACTGCATTGAAGTATTCAGGGATGACTCACGGTGTATGGAAGTTGCTTTAATCGATGTTTAGACAATCTGGAGAAGGTGTTGCAGTGATGTGTGGACAAATGCCTAGTACTGAACTATGAAAAATGCCATTTTATGGTCAGAGAGGGCATTGTACTGGGCCATGTGATTTCCGAGAGGGGCATCGAGGTCGATAAAAAGACAAAGTGGACATACAGTAATTGAATAATTGCCATATCCCATTTTGGTGAAGCAAGTGAGAGGATTTCTGGGGCACGCTGGATTTTACAGGAGGTTTATAAAAGATTTTGCAAAAATCACCCAGCCTATTACTCATTTATTGCAACAAGATGTCCCATTTGAATTCAATGAGGAATGTAAGAAGTCATTCAATTTTCTGAAGAAGCAACTGGTTACAGCACCAGTTATTCAACCACCAGATTGGGAAATGCCCTTTAAGGTTATATGTGACACCAGTGGCTAGGCTATGGGCGCTGTACTGGGTCAAAAGAGAGGAAAAGAAAGCCATCTAATTTACTATGCCTCCAAAACTCTGAATAGGACACAGTGTAATTACACCACTACTGAAAAAGAGCTATTGGAAGTAGTATTTGCATTCGAGAAGTTTCGGTCTTATCTCTTAGGAGCAAAGAGCATTGTTTACACAGATCACGGTGGCCTGAGGTACTTGATGGCCAAGAAGGAGATGAAGCCGAGACTAATTAGATGGATCATGCTCTTGCAGGAGTTTGATATCGAGATAAAGGATAAGAGTGGGGCACAGAACTTGGTAGCTGATCATCTGAGCCGAGTGCTGAAGGAAAAATGTGATGAGATGCCCATTACAGATCATTTCCCTGATGAGCATTTGTACTCAGCACTGGGCACACTGGAGCCCTAGTATGCAGATATAGTGAACTTTTAGAGTCAGGAGAGTTGCCAATTGGGTACTCAAGGTACCAAAAGAATAAACTGAGGCATGAGAGCAAGTTCTATGCCTGGGATAGCCCTATTCTATGGAGGAGATGTGCTGATCAAATCATAAGAAGATGTGTCCCAGATTATGAAATTGAGGAAATTTTGAAGCATTGTCACAATTATGCTTGCGGAGGGCATTTCGGACCAAATCGAATAGCGAGAAGAGTTCTGGACTATGGGTTCTTTTGGCCCAAAATTTTCAAAGATGCCCATGACATTTGCAAAAGGTGTGATCAATGCCAGAGGGTCGGGAACATCACAAGAAAGAATGAAATGCCCATGACACCCATCATACTAGTGGAAATTTTCGATGTTTGGGGAATGGATTTCATGGGACCCTTGTAAATTCTAAGGGGAACCATTACATTAACCTGACAGTTGATTATGTGTCCAAATGGGTAGAGGCAAAGGCTATTCCTACCAATAATGCAAGGGTAGTAGCCGTATTTCTGAAATCCCACATTTTTAGCTGGTTTGGTGTGCCCAGGTCCTTCGTCAATGATCAAGGGACTCATTTTTGCAACCAAATGATGGAGAGGCTATTGAAAAGGTATGAGGTAAATCATAGAGTCACAAAAGCCTATCATCCACAAGGAAATGGCCAAGCTAAAGTCTCAAATCGAGAAATTAAAGCCATCCTTGCGAAGGTAGTGAATCCAAGTCGGAAGGACTGGAGTGCCCATTTAGATGATACCTTGTGGGCATACCGGACTGTATTCAAGACTCCAATTGGGATGTCCCCATACCAGATATTATTTGGAAAGTGTTGCCATCTGCCGGTCGAGCTGGAACACAAGGAACAATGGACACTTCAGAAGCTGAACATGAATAAGGATGCAGCCGGACATTTCAGAAAATTTCAGATTCAAGAGCTGGAAGAAATGAGAATGGAAGTCTATGACAATGTTGTGCTTTACAAGGAAAAGATAAAGAGGCTTCATGATCAAGTGATTAGAAGAAAGAGATTCTTCCCAGGACAGCAAGTTCTTTTGTACCATTCAAGGTTCAAATTGATGGGAGGAAGTCTGAGGACCAAGAGAGTTGGTCTATTTGAAGTCTATGCGGAATGCCCCAATGGGGCAGTTGAGCTCAAAAATCTAGAAACTGGAGGACAATTCAAAGTTAATGGCCATCATCTCAAACCATACCTAGGGCATTCTGATCGGGATGCTAGAGTGGTTTGGCTTGAGGATCCCATTTACACCTAAACAAGAATTTTGTCGTGCCCACGATAATAAATGGGACGCTATTGGGAGGCAACTCAGGTTTTTAATTGCTTTAATTTGTTTTTATTTTAATTAAATAAAGTTTCTAGTTAATTAAACTAGATTATGGGTAATTTTACGCTTATTTTTGGATAGATATGTGATCTGCAGGTTAGGATAAAGAAAGAGAAACAAGAGATAAAGATAAATCCCGGAAAAATAGGGATTCTGAAGCAGGGCATTTTGAAGAGATAATGTTTGTTCCGATTTTTCAGAGGATAAGACTTATCCATTGATGTGGGCACACTGATTCAAATAAATCCTTTTGAATTCAAAGAGTCACAGTCACATCAGGAACAGTAACACACATTAATAAAAAGCCAACCCCACAAAATCTAAACTCTCACTTTCATTCTTTTCGGGAAAATATCGGAGCTTTTTTCTTCTCCCTCTCATAACCCTACAGCATCTCTCTGCAAATCTTAAGCCTCAATAATGGTGAACACTTGCGGGAAAAAGACAGTGCTAAAGGCTGGAGCCAAGGGCAAGCTGGAGTTCGACACTCCAGTCACCTCTACAGAGCTCACCCCAGCTAAGATGGTAAAGAAGAAGGCTGTAAAACCTAAGAAAAAAGCAGTACCTGTCACAGCCACTTCAAGTAAACCGACAAAGGAGACTCCACCGGAAAAGAAACCCGTGGTTGAGGCAAGCTCTGCAACACCATCGCAGGAAGAGCACGTTAAGGAGGACACCACTGTTGGGGGAAGACAAGAAGAATAAAAAGTGGCCACAGAGCCCGCGCAAGAGCCTGAAAAAGTAGCCCCTAAAAAGGTGAAAAAGCCGGCTAGGGTTCCGACGCCCTCGCCTTCAGAAGAGATCGTTGAAGAGGAGGATGAGAATGTGGAAGAAGAGGGCGACGATGAAGCCCTAGATGACTTTGTGAGTGAATTGGATGAAGTGGAAGAACAACCCGCGAATGAGCAAATCCAAGAAGAAGGACCTGTAGAGATAAAGAAACGGGCATTGGAGAAGGCGAAAGGAAAAAGGAAGGTCGAAGAGACCATTCTGGAACAACCAACCGAGCAGCCAATAGAGTCCCAACAAGATAAAACTGAAGAGGAGGTTTCAGAACACCAAAAGCAGTAGCAGCAGCAGAGCGAGCCATCCCAGGCACAGACACTCGAGGATGAGCCCTCAGAGGACTCACCACCCAAGCAGAGGGTGGGGAAAGCAGTGGCCATGAAAGCAGGGGCCAAGTTAGCTGGGGAGCCCTCCTCAAAGAAAAGGAAAGCTATAGAGGGCACACTACACCCTGAGCCTAAAAAGGTCAGAGGGGTAGGGAGCCCCACTCTGAGTAAGCCAGAAAGTGGCCCGCCACCAGTCTGAGATATTATAAATTCGAAGGGAATCTATGCTAAGTCGCTTGCAGCTCTTGGGATAGAGCAAGAGGTGAGGGAATTCTTTGCTGCAATTGGTTGGGAGTTTTTCTTGGATATGGAATGTGTTATTTTTCCTGCACTCTCGCGTGAATTTGTTAGTAGTCTGAAAATAAAAGCTGTGAATAAGCCTGCTACTTCTACTAGGGTTATGAATTTTAAAATTTTGGGTAAAGATTTCTCCATGTCTGCTGATGATCTGAACATGATATTGGGCATCGTGTCATACTTGGGCCTCCAGGAGGAGGAGTATAAGGATGCCGTGACTGTTGTGCCCGACTCTGCTGAGAAAGTTGAGGCAAAATGGGCTGAGATTTGGGATGGCCCACTTATCAAAGTGGAGCCATAAAAGGATATTATTTGAATAATCATGCTTTGAGATTTTTCCATAGAGTGCTGGCCTACAGTTTCTTTGGTAGGAAGAATAGCTCTAATTCCATAACAAATCAGGAGCTTTTCATTCTCTAGTGCATGGTGAAGAAAATTAAAATCAATTTTGGCTCTGTGGCCATTATACATTTCATGGAAATAAAAACGCACCCTAAGCATAGAATCTCGTGTGCCCAGTTAATCACCAAAATTGCTGTTAGGTCCAGTTGCTGGATTTGAGCACCATTAACTTAATTTTCCTTCCCATGGAATTCTTTGATATTGCTTGTTTGAAAAGAATGCAAGATGTGGCTGATGATGAGGATGACAAGCCTGTTTTCTTTGTGCCAAGGGCAGACCTCTCGAGCATGTTCATTGTCACTGCAGGTACATCGAAGAAGCCACTAGTGGGGAGGGCACAACAACGAGAGCACCCGGTCACGGTAATGATGAAGAGGTTGGAAGCGATGAAGAATGCCCAAGTCCAAGCCAATGAAAAATTGACGCGCATGGAGGCCGCCCTGAAGGCCTATTTCAGACACTTTGGGTTCTCTTACCCGAGGCCCTCATCCGATTGAATCCTAGTTCTGTTCTTTTCATAGATTTTTTTTTTCTGTTTTGTTGTTTGTGTGTCGCCCCTGTTCACCCACTTTGCCTAGTGCAAAGTGTGTGGATGGGGGGCATTCCAGTTGGTGTTTTCTTGTGTTTTAGTTAAGTCTGTTTTAACACTTTGCAAAATGCAAAGTGTGTAGGTGGGTAGTTGAGTCAAGCATTCTTTCTGTGAAGTCTATGTGGTCATTGCTTTTGATATTTTCAACATTAAACTACTTTATATCAAAAATCAGCATGTCCTCTTGAGATAGGGATGACGAACGATTTTAGCATGCCCTGTGAGACTTGAGTCTATATGATGTATGCCCATTTCACAACTTTCTTTACTTCATGTGTGAACAATTGTGTGCTAAGAAATTCTAGAACTTGCTACTGTTCTGTTTGAAGCATGGGAATTGTTGATGTATAAGTAGATGATATAGACCATCTTTTGCTGAGCCGCTGAAAAGAAAATTTTACCCACCAATGACACAACCTTTGTAGCCCCTTGAGCCTACGAAATGCCCTGTCAGATTTCTTGTTTGGGATGGTAAAATATATAGCCAAGGCATTACAAGAACCTGAAAAAGAAAAAAATGGGGAAGTCAGAATTGTTGGGGGATATTTGTGAAAAGGCCAGAAAAAATAGGGGAATAAATAAAAAAAATATAATAAAAGAAGAAAAAAAAAAGAGAAATAAATTCTCCTAGTCTTAAGTATTCAGAATGCCCAGAATAAAGAAATATTTGTTGACTGAACGGGGCACAACAAGGTAGTTGACTTAGAAAAAATGGGGGGCCTGTACAGATATAAAGCCTCACCTACCTGAAATGCCCACTGTAGCCTAAAAATCCCTATTGATACTTGTGCATCTATGGTTTCTGGAGATTGATAATAGAACTTTAGCAAGCTTATAGGACGACTAAGTACAGAATTGCATTGATTTGAGTGTATACACTGAGCCTAAACACTGAGTGAAGAGAGTTTGTGAGAATTACCTAGCTAAACTCATTTTTGACCTATTTTTGGTATGTTGATACTTTGCAGTTTTGTTGGAATATTGATTATGATGCGCCCACACTGATTAATACTTCGCATGCTTTGTTTTGAGTCTGTTCTTTTTGCCTTTTTTTTATGTTTGTTTTCTGGACGCATTGCATCCCATGCTTGAGGACAATCATGTCTAAAGTGTGTGGGTGTGATAAGTCCATTTATTTCATATTTTTATGGGCATTTTGTTCATTATAAATGTCCTTTTAGTGTGTTTTGAGTCAAAAAGAACCAGGATGAGGTCATAGGGCATTGCGGAGGTCGATTCTGGCGAAAGGGGCATTTTATGCCCGGTTATTCAAGCAAAATCCAAGCTAAATATTCAGTCAGAGGTACAGGGGACTTCTTTCAGCACTCATCCTATATTCGGATGGTGAAATGGGCATATCGGAGATGGATGAGGCTGACTGTATGATGTCATTCCCACTTTGCTCGTGCAGACTCGACAATTGGCTGGAATGGGGCGATCCCTAAAAACTCAAAATTCAGTTGGAGAAGAGAGACGAGAAAGATAGATGCATTATCCGAAGAGGAGTTGGTGTTAAACTGGACTCTTAGGGGCGCTACAATAAAGAGATAAGCCCAATCCCTAAAAAATAGGGATTTGATCAACTTATGCTTATCCAGTCAGATCAAATAGGGCACGCCGATTCTGAAAATCCAGAAAGACCCCAGCTTGTTGGGGGAACTCGAATTCAGAAATGTAACTATTTAAGCTTCTTTAATTTCTGGAAACACAAGCTTTGGGAAGTCAGAAATATTGCTACAATTTACTTTCCTGCATTTTTAATTTTTGTACGTTGCTTTGCAGCAAGAAACAATTCATTGGCCTTAAGCCTTTGGGATTTAGGATTATGCTATTCAACTCAATGTTTATGTTGAGTACTTTTGCTTATTAATTCAGTAAGTTTATTTATAATTATGTGTTTTATTTCTGCTATTTTAATTATGTCTAGGGCGCTTGGCTAGACTCTTAATTCTGGTGTTTGAATAACGAAAATGGTTTAAATGTAAATCTGGACTCGTGGGGCCAAAATGGGTATAGTAATGCATGATAGGTTTCTATTGATTCTTGTGCCTTGTTCCGCGTGAGTGTGTGTTTGAAATGCCCAATGTGGCTGATCACTCATTAGGTAAAGAGGGTAGACCACTATTAATTCAATTGGCGAATCGTGACTCTGTGTTGGTTCATATAGTAATAAGGGAATCAATGGGTTGTTGTGGGCACATGAGGAATCGGTAAACACAACAGATCTGGGTTAGTCTAGGGCACATTGCTGTCTATTCACTTACATCTCTTTGGGGATTCGGGAGGTGAGTGACTGATTAGGGATTTAATTAACGAGGAATTGCTTTTAAGTCTATAATGAAAGGATGAATGAGGAGACGCAGAGATGAACCAATCTCCATAACTAGGTGATTTATCATGTATGAAAATCAATATGCCATGATCGAGTTGATATATATTTAAACCAAATTCAAGTTCAAATGCCAGAACCGTTGTTATTTGATATCTTCTTTACTTTCTTTTTGCAAATTTAATTTACAGTAGTGACAATAAAACCAATCCCCTTTTATGATTGGTCACTTGAAGGTGGAATCACAACAGCTCTCTGTGGGATCGACCCGTACTTATTAGCTGGCTACGCTCATTGTGGGCACAGGAGTTATAAATTATTTTTGAGCGCGAAAAGACCGCGCGTCACGAACCCCCTTTTACTATTAAAACCCCACGACGAAGAGGTACTTTTAATATACTTATATGTTTCAACTAACTCTGTTAGTGCAGTTCTAGTCAGAGAGGACGAAGGAAGACAACATCTAGTCTACTACGCCAGTCGATCATTGCTAGATACCGAGACTAGATACCCACAATTGGAAAAACTGGCATTGGCCCTCATCATGGCATCAAGAAAAATGAAGCTCTATTTCCAAAGCCATTCGGTCAAAGTGGTCACCGAATTCCCGCTCAGAATGGTATTGAGAAAACCAGACCTCACAGGAAGACTCTCTAAATGGGCCATCGAGCTCGGGGAGTATGATATACACTATGTACCTCGGACCTCGATAAAGTCCCAAGTACTCTTAGACTTCATTGCTGATTTTTTCTACGAGGTCCTGACCGAAACAGAGGGTGAATCAATGAACACGAAAAATTTGAAGTTTTGGACCTTTC
Organism: Perilla frutescens; assembly: GCA_026008535.1. Taxonomy (NCBI): domain Eukaryota; kingdom Viridiplantae; phylum Streptophyta; class Magnoliopsida; order Lamiales; family Lamiaceae; genus Perilla; species Perilla frutescens. The sequence goes on from BRKX01000002.1 coordinate 24,017,485, forward strand.
AAGTAGATGGCTCCAGCACTTCGAAGGGGAGTGGTCTAGACATAGTGCTAACAAGCCTAACAGGAGAAACTACCGAGCGGTCAGTCCTATGCGGATTCAAAGCAACTAACAAAGAAGCTGAATACGAAGCCCTTATCGCAGGATTAAACCTGGTTAGCGACCTCGAAGTCAGAAACTCCGAATTCAAAGCGACTCTCAGTTAATAATAAACCAATTCGAGGGAGAATTCCAAGCAAAAGACTCTAGAATGATTGCTTACCTCGCCGTAGCAAAAGAAACAGCTTCGAAGTTTGAGAAGATCGAAGCCCAACACATTATAAGAGAAGACAATAGGAACGCCGATGCCTTGGCCAATTTAGGATCGGCGATCGAAACCACCGAAGTTAAAAAACATTCCAGTATTATTTGCAAAATGGCCAGCCATTTGGAAGGAAGAGAGCTTGAAAATTCTACCCATCAAGAACAGTACAAACTGGATGACCCCTCTCATCAGATATATCACAGAAAATGAGCTCCCTGAAGATCCCCTCGAGGCAAGAAGGATCAAGGCTAAGGATCCAAAATTCGCCATGATCTTCGGATCCCTGTACAGAAAGTCCTTTTTAGGACCTTAATTGAAATGTGTCAGGCATACAAGGTAAATACATCCTAAGCGAGCTTCACGAAGGCGAATGCGGAAACCATTCGGGATACAGAAGCCTAGACAAATGAGCTCTAACATCCAGGTTCTTCTGGCCGATAATGAGGACGATGCAAAGAGCTACGCCAAAGCATGTGATCGATGTCAAAGGTTCATACAGACAAACCACATGCCACCAGAACCCTACACACAGCAGCCATCCCGTGGCCATTCATGAAATAGGGGATGGACATCGTAGGACCACTACCCAAAGGTGAAAATCAGAAATGCTACATCTTGGTAGTAAAAAACTACTTCACCAAATGGGCCGAGGCCGAAACTTACACACGGGTCAGAGATATAGAGGTACAAATTTTTTTATGGAAACATATTTTATGCAGGTTCGGAGTTCCCAGAGAGATCATGATGGACAACGGATCTCAATTCATAAGTTCGAGATTTCAAGACTTCTGCAAAGAATGGAACATCAAGCTTTTTTCTCCACCCAAGGTATCCCGCAGCAAACGGCCAAGTAGAGGCCACAAACAAGATAATTTTGAACACCTTAAAGAAGAGATTATTTGAACACCAAAATCAATGGGTCCAGCAACTCCCAGAAGTCTTATGGTCTTACAGAACAACCTCAAGTACGAGCACGGAAGAAACCCCATTCGCCCTCACTTATGGATCGGAAGCTGTGTTACCAGCAGAAGCGAAGATCGGTACAGCTCGAACCGAATGATCTAATCAATCGAAAAATAAGGAGCTTGAGGCCAATCTTGACTCTATCGATGAACTCCGAGATCGAGCGGCAATGAAGATAGTGGCATACCAACAGATGATAAGCCGACACTTCGACAAAAACATGAGGATTCAAACATTCCAAATCGGAGATTGGGTACTCAGAAAGGTGTTTCAAAATACGAAAGAAGGTGGGGCTGGAAATTGGCACAGAACTAGGAAGGTCCATACCAGATCGAAAAAGTCATCGAGAACGGAGCTTACAAACTCCGAACTAAGGAAGGTCGACCCATAGCCAACAATTTGAATGCGTTGCACTTGAAACAGTATCATTTCTAGAACTTTCAATATCATTTTTCATTTTATGGTTATTCCTTTTTAAGATTTGTTTATTGACTTGAGCGTCAGAGTAACTAATAGAACCCCAAGCACAGGGGTCCCGACCTTCAAGAAAATGACGGGATTCCAATCCCAAAGTCAACCTCACAAACGAAGAGTAATGTAATTGTTCGTTATTTATTTTTTGAATTCTTATTACTTATTTAAAGATTTATTTACTGACTTGAGCGTCGGAGTAATTAACAGAACCCCAAGCACATGAGTCTCAATCCCTCCGGGTTTGATAGGGCCCTAACCACGAAAAAACTACAACTCGACTTTGAAGATAAATTTAATTCCCGAAGTTAAATCGAAAAGGCACCAACACTTGACTCAGAATATAAGAGCGAGTACCAAAGTTCAATTACGATACCAAAAGGTATTGTCGAATTTGTTGTTATCTATTTTGTCTAACTCCTATTCTATGCATACGTGTCAATGCTTGCAGGTTATGTCATATTTAAACGAACACATATAAGAGGAAAAAAGGATCGAGACTTTTGAATCAAGATTGGCGAAATGCCAAGTTGTCCAATTGCCTTTGTGAAAGGCAATTCAAAAAATATTTACAGACCATATTGTTTGAAGCGGAAAATAAAATTGTTTGGTAAAATATTAACAGAAAAGCTAGGCCAAGGCCTCATCCCTAGCTCCAGCAGCACCGTCTCCATCAGCCTCCTCAGCAGCCTTACCCCCATCGCAAACTCCCGTCTCCTTCACAGCCCCGGCATCGACCTTGGCAGCGCTGCCATACTCGTGTGCCTCGACCCCCTCCTCAGCTTCGAGGAAGGACAAGTTGAGGTCTAGTATCTTTTCCTTAATGGCCTCTATGACCGCCACCCCGCCTTCTTGGTATAGAGCCTCTTTGAAAGAAATGAAGTCCGCAGACTCCAGTATAGCATTCAAGTTCACGGAGGCCTCTAAGCCCCTGATCCTAGCCTCCACGTCGGCTAGCGAGGCCTGAAGTCCGCTCTTCTCGATCTCCGCCTTGACCTAAGCCTCGAGGATCTTGTCCAGCAAAGCCTTGGCACCCACGGCAGCCCTAGCTGCGTCCCTCTCCACTAGGATAGCCAACTCCCTGTCGGCCATTTCTCTCCTCTCCTGGACCACGTTCTCCAACTCTTCAGCCAGTTTAGAGACCCTCTTTTGAAGCCCCTCCTCGTGGCTCACGAGGAACTGGCGAAGATAGAACTGGCTAAATAGCACCTGCATTGAACAACAAGAAGGAATCAAAACTTCAAGTTCAGAACCATGAGCATGTAAAGGACGTAATAAGAAAGGTATATTACCTTGGCCATCTAGTCGAAGGAGAGGAAGGCCTGCTTTTTGAGGCTATTTTTCTCGTACATCTCGGGGGCGCTAAGGCCAGCAACGGACTTCTGGATGTCCGTGATGAAGGGCTTTAGGGAGACTGATCGAGAGCTTGAAAAGGCGAGAGCCTTCTTAGACGTCCGGGGAGCTTCCAAGTCAAGCACCGCCTAAGAAGGAGACATTGCAGTAAGGGTAAGAACGGGAACGTCATTCTTCGACTTCTTTGACGGAGACGTAGAAAGAGGGCTTACATCCCTATCAGCTGAAGACCTTTTCACTCCCGAGGAAAAAGAGGCCCCAATCTTGGCAGTAGCTAGAGCTTTGACCATAGCATCGGAAGGCTTGATCTTTAACTTCTCCATGTTGTAGAGAGTTTAGCCGGCTCGAACTGTCTCAAACTTACGGAGCTCAGTGGACACGAGAAATGCCTCTGCGATATGGGCGGCCTCGACTTTTGATGGCTCAACTCGAGGGGAAAAACCTGCACAGAACAAATAAGATTATAAAGTTCAGAACCAATAAAGCAAGTAAAGAACTTGGCTCAAAGACCCATGGGCTTCACGAAATTCAGCGGGAGAGATCGCTCTCTCCAAAGTCTGTGCTGGGATGAAGAAGAATTTGGGCTTCTATTCACCCGAAGAGGATAGCAGGGTTGATATCAGAGGGGGTCGCTCCCCTACCCACTTGGTGAAATAATAAAAACCCGCTTGTCCAGCATTGGCAACCAGCCTATACACCTCATGCCACTTGCTAACAGTAGGCTCTGGGAAGTTGAGCTCCGACCACAGGTAGTACATTCCGAGAATATGAAACCAGCCCATCGGTGTAATCTGAGCAGGAGCTATACCGTAGAAGCTCGCTATCTTGGTGAAGAAAGGGTGAAGGGGCAATTCGACCCCCATGTTGGCAACCAAAGTATAAAAGGCAGTGAGCCTAGTTGGTGGTTGATGTGCCCTGTCAAGAGGCCCATGAGAATAGACTTCGACCCCGGCTCTTGAGACCGGTGGAGATGTCAACTTCTTCAGCATCTCGTCATTTACCTTCAGAGCGATATCCGCCGCCCGAAACCTTTTCCCTACAAGTTGGACCTCGCGGATTAGGACTTCCCGAATCTTCAACAAACTACTCATGTCCACCGGGGCTCGTCTTTCGCTCAACACCACTTGACCAATTGAGCGGAGGACAACCACTGACGGTCTCTTGCCCTTGGCTTTTTCAGTAACCCTAGTGATCACTGGAGAATCGGAGCTATTGGAATGCTCCGACCTCGACGAAGCTTCATCCTCGTCTCCTCCGTAACTCTTTGTCTCTTTTGCGTTCGAATCCCCACTCACACTCATCATCAATTCAAGGATGTTCGAACAAATTAAGCAAGAATCGATCGAGAAAAGCCTAATATCCTCCTATAAATATTTTACCCCAGAAATAATTGTCACTAAGAAACCCAAAGGCCCAGAAAATTGATACAATCACCCAGAAACCGACAAATATCTCCCAGAAACTGAAAACCCCAGGAAAGCCTAAAAGATAACCACGGAGTCTTTAGATATCCCCAAAAAATGTAACCAAGGAATACCAAAGAAAGCTACTGAATATCTTCCGAAAATTTCTTAAAAATCTACAGCTACACATCCATGTCACAAAAAATTAAAGAAAGTAGGACACAAGGGGGTAACCTGAAAACCATAAAATCGAAGAGCCATAGTGGAATGAGATGGAACCTTCAAGCAAATCCGAAGCACTGGTGATGCGGAGATGATTGACAAAGAACGCGGAACCAGATCTTTTTGTGAAAATACATGCGTTTTAGGAGAGTTTGATTTGGAATAGGAGAGCTTTTGAAATTCCAACCTGATACAAAATAGAGAAGAGAGGGAACTGTTTCTCGATATTTGAATCATGGGAGGAAGAGATAACGTAATCTGGACACACACGCCCTCATCTAACGGCCAGGATTAACCTAGGGAAGGGAAAAGTAGAATTCGTACCCAAGGTCTGGAGCTCCATAAGGTCTGCTTTCACGACCTCTTAAGCTCTCACAGGACCTGTCTTCAGGTCTGGAGCTCCACGAGGTCTGCTCTCACGACTTCTTAAGCTCGCCCAGGTCCTACCTTCAAGTCTGGAGCTTCACAAGGCCTTCTCTAATAAATTCATGAGCTTCTTTGGACCTACCTTAAGGACCAGAGCTCACGGAATGGGATTTTGCAACCCTAGGATCCCTCTAAAGACTCGTCTTTAGGCATTGGGTTGAAACCAAATGAGAATTCAGAATCTGAAACGTAGAGATAAATCAAAATATTGATTAAAGAGAACTTCTAAATTCATTACCCGATCCTTGAAATATAAGAATCAAGTAATGAGGAGCTAACTGTAGAAGCCTTATTTTTGCATAGGCCCAAAGACTAGGCCCACGACCATTTGAAGGTTTAAAGAACCGAATAAGATCGATACCTCATGGTCAATGTCTCGAGGTCCACACCTCGAAGTCTACCTCTCGAGGTCCATACCTTAGTCGACACCTTATTCCCCAAGGTCCTGAGGTCTAAAGCGAGAGTCCATGATCGAACAGACTCCAGGAGGAGACCGGGTCAAAGTATCCGTTGAAGATAATCAAGACCCGGTCAAAAACACTAAAAGGGATAAAGAAGATCCCAAAAATATCGGAAATCAGTTGAAGGTTCATTATATATATATATATATATATGTTCTTCATAGAAAAGTGGAGATCAATCATCAATCATTCGGTCAACACTCGCTTTTCAGATCATAATAGAAGCATTTATCACACAAATCCGCGAGCAACACATACAAGAGCCCACGACAACGAAGCTCGACCCCCTAAATTACCGAATAACTCTTATAATTCTGTAATTTATTCACTTTTATCTTTATCAATTCGATTCTAACTTGAGCATCGGAGTCCGTTCAATCGTCAACGCCCTTCCCCCCCCCCCCCCCGACGGTCCTTCGACTTCACGTGTTTTCTTTGTCTTGTAGATCACCAGAGCCCGAACTCAAAGAACGATTAAATTGTAGATATTTTTGACCTCTACAATATTCATACATGTATTTAGCATTTACAAAATCAAATCATTAGATTGATTACAAGTAATAAAATGTTAAAACTTTATGCATTATATTTTCATTATATTAAATATATACGAATTTTTAAAACATACATAGTCAGTTCATTTATTAGTTTCAACTTTTAATTTTTAAAAATTAAAAAAAAATACAAATATGTCCAACAAAGGTAATTTATATCACATATAATAAACATTCAAATTGTTTATATATTTGTTTTCTCATAATTTAGTTTTAAAAATATTAAATTACACATATATCATTTCAAAGTTGTTCTATGCACATAAATAAGTCAAAATACATATATATATATTGATTAAAGTAAGATAATTATAATTTAATATTCTTAGTCAAAATAGAGAAATCTATATTTAATAACATAAAACCTACATATGTATTTACTATAACGACAATATGTATTATTCTAAAAAATCACTAACTTATCATATTAGAAAATAAATAAATAAATAAATAACAAATATATCTCAAACTCTTATTATTGACATGAGTGTGCAATAAGGGATGATTGAAACGATAGATAGGGGCGATGCGGCTGCGGGGACACAGGCCTCGGCGCTCGCCCCGACCTTTGGCGTTCGCTCTACGTGCGGCCGTGGTGCATAGGTGCACACGTCCCTCGGCGCGCGGGTGCCGGCGCGTGTCATATATACTACCTGCACCAATTCATGTGTGTCGATTTCAGTGCGCAACTAAGAACAATCCGACGCGCAGATAGGAACGAATCTTTAATTTTTTTTTCAGATTTTAAAACTACTATATGTGTTAGGAAAAACTATCAAGGAACCCCTAGATCAGGTTTTGATGAGATGTCAAAATTATTTATGAAAAAAACTGACCAAAGTGCAAGCTGTAGATCAAAGCTGATCAGCCCAGGGCATCATCAAAAAAGAACTCTAGAAGAGTCAAAGTCAATCTATTTGAAGAATAATCCACAAGTTGAAGGACACGTCATCCTATCTAAAAGCTTAACTTGGCCGATGAATCATACCGGTCAAAGCAAGCTGACAACCGAGTCAGCTGAACTGAGGGAGAAAGGAGTTGACCAAAGATTGAAGAAACTGATAGAATATCAGTTTATGCCAATCTCAGCTGATAAGCCTAGAACTGCCAACTGGAGCAATGGCCAATCTCAGCTGATAAGCCCAGAATTGCCAACTGGAGCAATGGCCAATCTCAGCTGATAAGCACAGAACTGCCAATGGCCAATCTCAGCTGATAAGCCCAGAACTGCCAACTGGAGCAACAGGCAGACTCAGTGGGCAAGTTCGGAACTGCCAGCTGGGACGATAATATAGCTGGGCTGAGAAATCCAATACTGCCAAGAGAGCTGAAGCCAGAAGACTCCTGGAGTATATTGCTTAAATCAGCATATCTTGAAATAAATGCTCCTTCAAAGATCATGAAATTTAATGAAGATCGATTGGCAGAGTAACGGCTACTTCAACCAAATGATCCAAGCTATCATTTAAGATCTCCTGCCGTTGATGAGCCAACAGAGCCACTGATCAAATGGACAATGGAACTCAACGGTCACAAAATCACTCATCTATAAAAGACGAGTGAATCAGAGTTCTAAATACTTTTTGCAAACATAATCTCTTGCCAGCCTTCGCATATACAAGTAGAGCTTTTCTTTCCCCCTCCCACTCAAGCTCAAGTGCAACGTTCGACAGAAACTGCGAAAGTCAGACTAAGAAGAAGAATTCACTGAATCAACATACTCAGCTAGCTGTCAACAATCCAGCCAGGGTAAACTTCTCAGTTCCAGCTATTCAACTATCAACTACCCAGCTCAATCAAAGGAGCACATCGGTTGATACCCCCTTGTTCAAGACTAACCTCTTGAAGATCGAAAGAGATCTAAAACCTTATAAAGACGACAATAACACCTACCTTCCTAGCGAGCAGTTAGGGACTTCAAGTGTGAGCCGTCGACCAGCTGAGGTAGCGAGCAGTTACCAGGTTCAGCCAACTGTCCTTCATTGTGTAATTTGTAAAGAAACTCAAGTTATATAGTGAAGTTGCCCTTCTGCGGAAGGAAGAGAGGACGTAGAAGCTTGAGACTTCGAACCTCTATAAATCTCTTGTGTGATGTACTATATTGTTCATTGCATATCTCTAACTACACACAATATCACACTAGCTGCACTTAAACTGTCTCAACTGATTATCCAAGTTGGTGCATAGATAAGTTATTTATTTTAAGCGAGTTAAAGGGCCCTGTTATTCCGCATCTCAAGAAAAAGTGTTTGAATCAGTTTATTCACCCCCCCCCTCTAAATTGATACCTACTCGCCCAGGACCAACAATATGTATTAAAGAACAAAGTTTTAAAAATCACCTTCAAAATGAAATTTTGAAATCTCCTTGAAATTTTGCCTCAAGTCTTCTACTCAAGTTTTGCATAAAATCCTTTTATTTCCATGTAGAGAGAGAGAGAGAGAGAGAGAGAAAGAGAGGGTGGGAGGGGATGATGGAGTTCCAATTTTGTGTTTTAATATTGATATTGAATATATTTGATTTTTTTTTAAAAAATGGGGGAAATGTATTTTAATCCAAAATGATTAAAATAAATATATTTAAAAGAAGTGGTTAAAATAAATTTTTTAAAGATTTAAATGGTTAAAAAAAATTGACTCTAAATGGAGGCTATAGAAGTAAGAATATTTACTAATACAATATTTTAATTTGATTACTTTTGAAGGCTATGAGGAAAAAATGGAGAATATACCACGATAATATATACACACACTGATGAAAATCAAGCCCAACTCTTTACTCGGCCCAATTTATTCCCTATTTTAATAAACCAAACAAACTCTACACCATGTAATTCAAGAACATGGAAATAGAACGTCAACTAGCTTCACATTCAATTTTTTTGTTGCACTCCTCACTCTATTATACTTCATATTGTATTTTTAAATTACGAATTTTTCTTTTCTTTTATTATTTTATTTTATTATGATTTAGTTTAATTTTATGATTATTTCTTAGAGTTTATAATTATTTTTTAATATTTAATTTTTACTTTTCAATTGATAATTCATTATTATGGTTGATTTTTTCAAAATTATGTTTTAGAATTTTTAATTCACTTTTTTTATTGATAAATGTTGACTATGATTATTTATGTTACAATTAATTTTTATTTTATAATAAATATTATTAAAATCATAAATTTAATAGTGAAATACGAAATGAAATACGAAAAAGTATAACATGAAATTTCAACTGCACAAGCTTGCCCCAATGGATTAAAAAAGAGTGCATCGACAGGTATTATAAATTTGTTCTAAGATATACCCTGTTTTTGTTTGGGGGCTCTCATGTCAGGCGTCTTGTTGAGGTTGGCCCAATTGGCCTTTTCCCTCTCCAGGCCCATCTGATCTATTTCCTACCCGGCCCAAACCCACAACCCTTAACCCTTAACCCTAATGCGGCGTTCCATCTCTCTCATTAACTCTCATTTAATCTATCTCTCATTTCCAAAGCTTTCTTACCTTCTATAATATTCGAGAGAGTTCCTCTCTCTCTCAAGCCACTCACCGATCCCCTAACCCTAATCTGAAAAGCTCTCTCTCTCTCTCACTGTGTTTCTTGCCGCCGGTCTCGGTTTCTCTGGCCGGAATCTGTCTGCGATTCCTGTTGGCCTATGAGTGTAGACGGCTGGGCTGTTCTCTGAGATTGAAAGCTTAAGTGTCCTTCAAGGGGGATCATCTCACCATCCCCTCCCTGGTCTGGGTCTTTTCCGGTCGCCGGAGTTGCCGTCGCCGTCTCCAGTGGGAAAATCTGAGCCACCGTGCCCCGAGCACCCTTTTCCCACCTCTGACCCCTCTCTGTCTTTTCTTGTCACTTTGATCTACGACTGTCTCTCTCTCTGTACTTACTGGGCTTGTGTGCTGTTTTTCAGATCTGTCGATTGGAGCCCTAAAGCCTGTGAAGAACCTTGAAGGTCCCCTGACCTTCCCCTCTAAGGCTTGCCGTGAAGAAGCCCTCCCCTCTGTGAAGACCTGAAGTTTGTTCCTTAATTTTTTTTCTTGTTGTAATCGACTGTAATAGTGCATCCTTGGGTCTAACTACTTAAGTAGCAAGTGAGATAGACCGCAAGGGGTGGGGAAACAAGTAGTGAACCCCTAGTTAAGCCTGTACCACAACACGTCTAATGGATCTCAAACAGATCTTATTTAATTAAGAAAGTCCCATTTTTTCAATTTCTTTTTCATTTTTTTTCAACGGTCCACCATTTTTCCTTTAACCTTTCCAATTTCTCTTTTTCAATTTTCAATTTTCAATTTTTCTTCGTTTTTTTTATAAATATATATTTAATTTTTTAAATTAATTTATTTTTTATTCAGCATCTCACACAATTCACTAGCTCAATACTACTCAATAATTAATTGGGATGAAATAAATAATTTTTGAAAAAAAAAACTGAAAAAAATTAAATTGAGTATGGGTCTGGACGGGTTTTTGTTCGATTTGACCCGTCTAATAGTTTGTGATCCGTTTGACCATCTTATATAAGTTTTCTTTCTCTTTATTTATATTAAATAGTAGCGGAGAAATTTGGATAATTTTGGGCGACCCAATTGAGAAACAAATTGTTGACCAAAAGATCTCGTAAAATCAAGTATTTTGGTTTTTTATTTTTAATTATTTTATATTAATTTTCAACAACAATTTCTTTATTAATTATTTACTATATCAAATAAATATTTTGTTTTTAAAAAATAATACAAATTTAAATACATCAGTTTTGAAGTTTTATATTGATTTTCCGTGTGTTGGATCAATAGTTTTCATTCTTTAGGTCCTGTTGATTCATAGATAATATAGCTTTTGAGTCCTAAATAAACTCCTATGATCTTTTAATTTTTTTGTAGGATGAAATCTTATGTTATACTTTGTATAACAATTGGTGCTACACAATTAAATTTATTAATTTTTCTTTGATTTTTTAATTCAATTCCAATTTATTGTGCTTTATTTTAATTTTACACTAATTATTTAGGGTTCATCGTACCTAATTATATACCCTAATTGTGTAGGATGAACCCCTAATTAATAAGTGTAAATTAAACTAAAGCACAATAAATTGAAATTGAATTATAAAATAAAAAAAATTAATAAATTTAATTATGTACCATCAATTATTGCACAATATGTAGCATACGATTTCATCCATTCTTTTGTAATGTGCAATGACCAAATATGTTAGAATGTCCATTCGAATTACAAATTCCAAAATGATTTCGACCTGATCAATGGATTCAAGTATCATGTTTTTCCTTTGAGACCTTGTTTTCTTTGATGGATAAGGGTGAATTAATAAGTTATCATATGTTTACTTTGCATGATATTAAAATGGTGGATAATCCAACACCCGTGATAAATAAGCTTTGTGTACCTATTTATAGAATATGTATCCCACCTAAAGAAGTGGGATATGATTTATATATCCATCCTCTCATCTTCTAAACCATCTATCCACTTAATTATAAATCCTTAAAGTAACAAGCAGACAGTGAAGTTCGGGCTTAATTTTATGAAGTAAATTAAAAATAAAATCATATGTTAGAACAATATTTGATACGCAATAAAGTTCAAGATCTAAAGTGACAGTCAATAATAGTGGAGGAAGCATCTTTTCTTTTCTAACACAATTCTTATTGAAAAAAAAAAAGAAATAGGGCCTAATTATGTGTGCAGGTCTTTTGCCCCCTTTCATGCAAAGTAATTACTTGGGGAGCTACCGACCCCTCACTCTCTCCCTCAAAAATATACTCCCTCCATTCCAATAGTAACGTCCACTTGTTATTGAGTATAGAAATTAAGAAAAAGTAGATTAGTTGTTAAAGTAGTGCGTAAAATAGGTAGAGTCTATTTCTTTAAGTAGGTAGGGTTCATTTCTTTAAGGAGTATTATAATAAAAAATAATATAAAATAAGTGGAGTCCACTTTGATGTTGACATTAATTATTTCAGTATTGGGTAGTGGACCTTACTATTGGGACATCCAAATAAGGTAAGGTGGACCTTGCTTTTGGGACGGAGGGAGTATATGATAAAATGGAATCAGCATGTCCTTTGGGGATGACCTAGTGGTGGACTGGTCATGTTTCTTGAGGCCAAATGTTTCAAGTTCGACCCACCACCAACACCAATAGGTGTGAGGCTGTCACACCTGGCTTGACAAGTGTGGTTTACCTCCCCTGTGTAGATTTGCATTTGCAGTCTATTACACAAGGGCGGGGTTTACCCAGTGCAGCACTACGGTAGCGGCAACGGGTTACCCTCGACATCAAAAAAATGGAATCAGCATTCTCTTATGTTTTTTTTTCTTTTTTTTTTTCCTAATTTTCTATTTTTTATCTTTTTTTTTCCAAAAAATATATATCTTAAATCAAAATCATCAGCATCTCATGCGGGTTAGTACACCGCGCTCTAAAATGGAATTAGTGAAGCCTAAAAATTAAAGTGAATAAGTTTAAGTTTTTTTTTTAATCTGACGGCTCACGTAGTGCTCACACTCGAAACTAACGCGTGGACTCGTGCACAGAGCTCTCGATAATTAATTTTTTTGTATCAAATATAAATCATAATTTAGATTAAATAAATAATTTTTGAAAAAAATATATATTAAAAATGAAAAAAACCGTGCACTCTCCAATGCATTTTGGAAAAAGAATCACGCACACTCCAACGCATTTTGAGGCCGGTTTAACATGTCTAACGATTTGTGATAAGTGATGGTCTGATACAAGTTTTTTTCTTACTTGGAGGGATATAGTGATAATCTATACAAATATCTCCGTTGATGGTGTGACAATGTACTATTACTTGTCATGCATATAATATTATTTTAATAATAATAATAAGTGAATTTTCATAAAAGTAATAAAGTTTATCTCCTCCAAGCTCATTATTCGACTTCTCTTTAATTTTCCCATTTATTTTCTAGTTAATGGGTTAAAAAAAGGAAGCAACATGCAAATTAGAAGTACGTAGCACTGTAAAATTGAGATGAAATCATCTCGTTCATATATAAATATTGGCGTCTGAATTAATTCATGTTTGATAGTAGTTTTTTAATTAAATGGAAAAAGAAACTTAATTTATAAAATGTCATCATTACAAGAACTTCTTGAAATGTGACGAGACACGAATTAATTAATTAACCAGTTGTGGAAAATGAAATTTCATCTCTTTAAACGTACAGCTGCTAATGATTTTTCACAAAGATGGAACGACTGAATTCCCCAACTGCCACAAATAAATAACCCATGAATAGATTTGACTGGTAGGTAGATTCGATCCTCGATGTAGTGCTGAGTATTGAAAATACGGTTTTGAAGTTTGAATTTATAATTTATTTATTTTTCTTTTTATATATATATATCAATGTTTTAAATTTGGACCGGACATCGAACCAGTCAATTTATTGTGTCATTAAATTATTGGTTTGACCGGTTAAACCATTTTAAAAAAAACTGGATAATTAGTTATATGATATTTATTTATATTATAAATACATGTACACGTTAATATTTAAAATAAAATAACCAAATTAGCATCATGATAAATATATTAATTTAAGTTTAAAAATGCAATTAATTTATTTCAATACTAAGTAAAGAAAGTGTTTATCGATACTTCTTCCATAAGTAAATAATTAAAAGTATAGTGTTTATTAAATTAAAAGAAACATAACACATCTAAATATTAGATTACGAGAAAATATATAATTAAATGTCAAAAAATAGTACATTGGTTTTAATTACAAAGAATATTGTATAATTAATAACAACTAAAAACATTGTTAATCTTTATATCATCATATGTCACTATATTAGATTTTATTTCTTCTCTTCGTTCATTTTAATTAAAATGATTGATTAGATGTATTTTTAAATATTTATTTTAATTATATGATAAATATTGATTTTAATCAAAATGAGGTTCAACTATTTTCAATATATATATATATGTGTGTGTGTGTGTGTGTGTGTAATACCCCGAAATATTTTAGAAGATTTTATTCGACTTATGTTACCCTCTGGTAAGTTAGAAAATAAGTTGGGTCCTTAAAGGACTCAAATAAAGGAAAATCGCAGTCAGGGGAATCTGTTAAATCTAATTTGGTCAAAAATTACCTTAAAAATATGTTATGATATTTTTCTCGGGTTGATAGAAAATATTTCAAGAATCGTGCCAACCTTTGAAATTTCAAATTTCAAGTTCAAATGAACTCTTGGCACAACTTTAAGTTGAAAAATAATAAATTTAATAGAAAAAGGCACATCCGTCATTATCCAATTTCTTTTTCAAAAAATTATCTTATTCGTAATTATCCTTTTCTTTTTCCATCATTATTCTCTTTCTTTTATTCGTTATTATCCTATTTATTTTTCCTCTACAAATAGGAGCTTAAGGTTTCATTTTTCATTCATTTTCAAAATCGAAATGTCGAGCAGCTTCCAGAGAATGTACGACTCTAGTTTCCTATTTCAATTCTAAAATAGTCATTTTGAAGGTGTCAACGCGTAGATCACGAATACATGATTGAAATGATGACACGAAGGATGATCACGATGGAAAATCATCGTGACCGCCGCCAATTCCTCGAAGAAGGTACTTTCTCTGATTCTGGTCATTCGGACCGATGAATTTAGAAATTTCAAGTTCTAAATATGCTTATATTTCGATTATCTTTAATTCTACCGATTCCGATTTTTGATGTTGTGAGTTTTCGGCATTTTTCCCCATTTTCAGTTTATGTAAATCTCAGATCTACTCTTCCTGGATCGTCGTATTAGAAATCTTCTTTTTATAAATATTCTTTGATCATTTGGATCTTGTAGTTAACCGGAATAGATTTTTGATTTCTCGTCGTTTGAAATCCGGGTCCAAATATTATATTATAAATCTGTCCAGTTCAAATTTATGTTCTATCCGTTCGATCTTTGATCTGATTACACCATTAAATTCTTTATTTTCTGCACTATCAAAAATTGTACTTTTGAGCGAAAATCCAACGAGTATCGAGCTCGATCGAGACCGATACATTTTCAGCTAAAATCTGTGAATATTGTTACCGAAACTCCCGTTTCACCCATTTTGGGTTGTCAAATCAAAATTGTTTCTTCTCGAAAGTTGCTCCAAATATTATTTCCTATAAGCCTGCCAAGTTTCGCGATCTCGTTGCGAGTTTTGAATAATTTCGATTATTTAAAGTAGACAGTTATTTTTATACAGGGAGCATGTATTATCGAAAAATTCTAAAATTCTCATTCTTTAGTCTTGGCATATATAGTATCATCCCTAAATATTTTCGTAATTTTCGAGCGGTTAAAAAGTGTCGTGGCGTAGATTTGGTAAACTTTGGATAAATGACAAGTTTTGGAAAGAGACCTCTGTCAAATCAGTTGATCCCAGTAAAGCAAGAATAATGTTTTCCTTCTTCGTCGAAATTATTCGAGGTCTCTAGAGTCGCGCAATCTATTTTAGAATAGAATATAATTAATTATAGCTCCGCTTATAGTAGATTAATTCCCGAAAATATAGCGATTATCCTGAGTTGAAGTTTACCTTCTGTAGTACCAGCTGAGCTAGAGAAAGAGTATCAGGGTTGATTCTTCAGAAGTTAGCTTTTCAGAATCTCGAGAAAGGTGGGTTATACTATACTATATCTTTGCAAATTGTATCTTTCGAGTTATTAAGCTCTGCTTTTGTCAAAATTGCATATGTGACTATCTGTGTTAATTATTTACATGCTACTGTATGTTGTCGGAGTCTCATAAACCAGCGCTGTGTCAATGTGAGTAGCTACAGTATGCATGCATTATTTGTCCTGTCCTACTCCTTGTCGGTGAGACTAAAATGAAACACTTATTGGTTATACTCTTTGGGTATACTATGGTCATACTCAACGTTATGCGCTGGTGATGTAGTTTGGGTTGCGGGCAGTGACGGGTTATACTCTTAAGCGCTTCATGATAAAATGTTTTGGTGAACTTAGGTTGCTTCCAACTTTTAAACCTCTTAAGCTTCACTACCTGCATGAACACAGATAGATTACTTTAACAAAATGATTTGCATAACTTGAATTGTCAAAACTTGCCCATTGAGTGCATTAGTACTCAGCCCAAATATTTCCAAATATTTTCAGGTCAGTAGGCTGGAGCGTGGAGGTGACGAGGCTGAGATATGGGCTATTATGATTTACATATTTTTCCGTTGTCCCTTTTTGTTAGTATTCTATTAAGAATTGAGCTTTCGCACTTATGGTATTCTTTTGCTAAATGCTAAGAACTCTGATCTTGGTATTTTGTTGATATGATTCTGCTTCTCTGATTCTGAACATTGTTGACTTCCTAGTTAACATGTATCATATGCTTAGCTACATAATTATTCAAAGGGAAGGAAACCCGTTTTTCGTTATATCTATTTGATCATTCATTTTGGCCTATGGAAGGGCTTCATTTGTTCGGCATATTGGTGTCTGTTTCTTTTGTCGACCTATGAATGGGTTTATTAATTGTTGGTATCTGGTTATTTGTTTCCGTTTGGCCTATGAAAGGGCTTATTAAATTGTTACAGTTTCCACTCTTCTCTTATAAGCCGTTATAAACGGGGATTCGCTCTAGTTACAGAGGTTATGATGTCTAATTTTCCGGAAGGCATAACCTATCTTTGGCATACTCGGTTGTTAAATTTTATTCCAAACATTAATCCTTTTGGATTAACACCCCATCATTAATTTAATTACCCCATTTCTTTCCCGCTTCTTAATTCCCACCCCCGTGGCGTCCATTTCCACAGTCTTTCAGGACCGGGGCGCTACAATATATATATCCCAAAATAATAAAAGTATGTATACAGTTGGTTAAGAGTACAATACAAAATTATGTATTTTTTAGAGATTGCGGGTTCGAATCCCCTCACGCCTGAAATAATTAAATATGGACTGGTTCGCTATGTGTCATTTTCAACTCGGAATTTAAATATAATCAGACCAGACAAATAGTCAGTTCATTGTTAAATCGGTTGGTCTATGGACTGGTTCGCTGTGGGTCATTTTCAACTCAGAATTTAAATATAATCGGACCAGACAAATAGTCAGTTCACTGTTAAATTGGTCGGACTGGTCGATCTGATCCGAGTTTTAAACATTGTATATATAATATTTCCTCCGTTTTGCAAAGTGTCCTTCTAACACTTTAATTTTATTTCACAAAAAATGTCTAGCTAACTACATAATCGAGGTAAAAATTTTATATTTTTCTCATATTTGCCCTCATTTAATGCATTCAAACAATTATATTTAACTTATTTAATGTAATCACATAAGGATGTTTAAAGTAATATGATTATCTAATTAATATGTGTGTATTAATTTAGAATGACACTTATTTAAAAATGAATAGAGTATTATTTAGGCTATATATTACACTAAATAAAATTAAGTGCACATTCAAAGTAATTACACATTTTTAAAGACAATTTAATTATACTTGCACATTTATATTTATTAAAGGGAACGAAAATGATACTACTCTATTATGTTCTAGAATACTTTATTGATATTAAAAAAAAGTGGTAGGATATGACATCATTTAATATCGCATTGATTTTAAGCCAGCAATCATGCACCTACTTCTACGAATCGAATTTAATTTTATATGATATTTTAAGTGATCTTTTATTTGATACAATATTATTTATAAGAATGACCTTTTGAAATATATGTTTAGCGCGCGTATATTTGCAAATAAAATTAGGCAAATTCAATATAAATCTCGTTTATGGACCGAAGTCTGTCAAACTGAAAAAAATAGCACTTTAGTCCAAAGGTAACCTTACTCTATATATAAATTGCATGAAACCAAGATGTTAGATATTTTTCGCGGGGAGTTCTACCCTATTCTTGAGGTATCATAATGTGGTACTCTCAAATATCATAATAAATTTATTGGGGGTACTTGGGTAATACCTTCAAAGGGTAGAATTTCCGATATTTTGCCAAGAAAGTTATGTTTAAAAATAAAAAATCAAGATTCCGGACCCTACAAAAACGATGTTAAATGATAATTTACTGACAACAATATATATGAAATTAAGATGAATCACTTGTTCCCTATTGCAAAAAAAAAAAAAAGGGGAAAAAAAAGATGCATCATTCAATAATAATAATACATTAGATGTTGGCTAAAAAAAATACATTAAATGCAATTTTTTTTAATTGTGGAAAAAGAGAAGATATATAGGTGACTACTTTCGTGGGACGCGAATAATTAATAAGACGTCGTTCTAATTAAAATTAAAATTTTTTTGTTGAATGGTTAAAAAATAGACCTTTTTAAGGAAATATTTTTTATGATATTTTATTATAATTGGAGATTTTTATTTTATAAATTAAGATGTGTGTGCACAAGAGAATCACTGATAAAATTAAAGGTAAACTATTATTCATATCTCAAATTATTTACTTTCTTTAAAAATTTATTACAAACTAACATTTTTGTCAATTAAGTAACTAAACTAATTAAAAAATAATCAACTAACATTGGATGTATTTTTTTTTAAAAAAAAAACCCTCAATTAAAGGTGGCAAAATATTAAAGGATCTAATGTCATAAAGTAATTTTTGGCCGAAAAAAAAACATTTGATGTTATATTTGACAAGTTTTTAAATATTTTAACATATTTTATGGATAAAAGTGTTTTTTTTAGAGAGAAGATAAAATAGTTAGTTTGGGAAAAATTTAAAAAAAATGAAAAATAATTTTGGAGATAATCGATACTCCGATAGTCTATCCTAAAATTAATTATAAGGCATTGATTACATAAAAGGCACCATACTCATGAATAATATGGTCCAGCTCTCCACTATTCCTCGTCAATTAATTGATGAGAATTTTATTAGTAACATGAAGCCCATCACAAGCCATTTCCCATGGCATCTCTTCTTCTTCCTTCTTCTTCCCTCTCTCTCTCCCAAGCATTCACATTTCCCACGAATCCAACTTGTTGCAATATCTTATTTTTCTTGTAATATGAACGTGGGGTGCAAACTATATATATGAAGTAAAATGAAAATAAAATCTAGAAAAATATTTGATTTCATTCAAGATATATCTAAGTGATAAAAGTGGAAAAAATATAAAGCATCTTTTATTGCATGCTTTTATTGAATAAAGTTTGATCATTGATGGCCCTAGTTGTGTGTGTCATTTTTTATCATGCAAATTGTAAAATAGCTTCTTTGGATAGTAATCATTTATACAAATATCACCGTCAATGGCGGGAAATTCTACCCCAACCAATGAGGTAGTTAGTACTCCCACACTTCATGAGAGTATCCCCATTCGTATATCAAATTTTTGGTATATGCATCATCTCAAAAGTTATGTACCTGTTATTTTAATTATCTAAGATCTCTCAATGATTTATGGTACATCATTACTCGTGAGTCCCTCCATCATATCATCCACTTCTAAAATCATCTTTAATTTATGGCATTTTATTTATATTTTCTTACTTTTTTCTATATAATTAACTTGAATTATATTTTAACATTATATTTTTTTATTTATTAAAATTTTCAACACTAATTCATTTAAAAATAGATCTGTAACCAAACCATATATCAAAATTAAACAACGACAAATCATTTTAAAAAATTGATAAGATTAATTTATTGTAAGTTGGAAAATATGTTTATAAAATAGAATAAATCATTTTTAAAAGTTGTGTTGCTAAATTATTATTTTTTTGTGCATTTTTTTTATGGGAAACAAGTGTTTATATTATTTAAATGAGCGATTAATAAACACTAGTATTCATTTTTTTAATTAAAAATTATACTAATTTTACAAAATTAATTTATCATGTTATACAAATGTCGGCAAATATTCAATTTTTCATCGGCAAATATTCATTTTTTTAATGGAAAATTATATTAATTTTATAAAATTAATTTTATCATGTTATACATAGGTCGGAAAATATTCAAATTTTTATCGACAAATATTCAATTATGTATCGAAAAATATTCATTTTTTTAATGGAAAATTATACTAATTTTATAAAATTAATTTATCATGTTATACAAATGTCGGCACGTATTCATTTTTTATCGGAAAATATTCAATTTTTTTAATAGAAAATTATTCTATTTTTTTTCATTTTTCTTGTGTTATTCTAACTTTTGGTAAAAAATTTTAAGAATGAAAATAATTCTAAAATGTAATTAAAATTACTGTATAGTATTAGTATTAAAACAGTTAGTATAAATAATATACAATAAATTATTCATAAAAAAATAGGAAAGATAGAAAAAAGAAAACACGGAAGAAAAAAAATAAAAGACATTATAGATAAAAAAAAAAGGGAATAAAAGCAAATGAAAAGAAAAAAAACGGATGGAATAACATGTGGGACCCATTTATTTTAGGTACATGGAGTAATGGAGATGTACTAACTTTTAATTTTAATTTTTTAGGTGCTCTTCAGGGTGTATCAAAAATTGGTACATGACTTGAATTATGTACCACAGTTAAGGATGTTCTGAAATGAAAAATATGTAGAAATCGGTCCATTTACATAAATAGAATATTAATATATTATGTTCATTGTTTTATAAATGTCGATATATTTATATAAATACAATATTATGTTCATTGTTTTATAAAATGTTATCCACTCGTCTTCATCTCATGGAGTATGGGTACCCCCATGGGAGAGGCTATAATTTCTCGTCAATGACAGGACAAGCTATATATGACCTGTCATCATCTATATATCATTTCAATTAGAAAATAATAAAAAAACTAAACCGTAATTTAGAAAATACAAAAAAAAAAAAAACTAAACCGTAATTGTGATTCATTAATTAGTATCACTATTTAGCATAAACACATCGACGAAAAAGTTACGAATATCACAGGTCTAGATATTGGTAAATTTTTTATAAAAGTTCCATTATTCCACAAAAAAAAAGTGACACTATTTATGCATAAAAAGATCGATAATAAGTTACCGTTTCCAGTTAAACCTCTTGATTTTCATAAAAGTAGTAGAGTACTAAAACTTAATGCGTATAAAAAAATAGTAAGCAACATGCAAATAAAAGAAGCACGATATATATAAGTATAACTTGAGATGAAATTCGTTGTTTCACGATTAGTGTCTCATTCCATATTTGATATTTTTTATAATAAGCAAAAAAAAATATTTTATGTGAAAATATATAATCAGTACAAAACTTCTAAATATGAAACGAGACATGAATTGATTAACAAATTGTACACTAAATGATTCATCTCATAAAACTTCTAGCAACCAAAACTCCTAGGTGGTTCCAACTGCCACGTATATTACGAATAATCCATAAATAAAAATGACGGGTGCATTCTCCTCGAAGCAGCATGGACTAATTACTAGATGTGAGGAAGAGTATTGAAAATAATTTTACGGAGAAAATATGATAGGATTAATAGCCTTTAAGATCATGAATTTGAGCATAGTTATAAATTTAATATAAATTTTAAAAATATGTAATTAAATCATTAATTTTAAACTTGAGTGTTATTCAATATTTTTAAATTTTTGTATAATAAATTGATCTCCAATTCAAATCGTATCTTAGAGCTTGTCGTGGCTTGACCATCAATTTTGACAGCGCCAACATATTTTTTTGAAAATTAATGGTTGAATTATGATGGATTTGAAAAGATGAGCAAGTTGGCGGATGAATCGGAGATCAAATTATTTTACAGAAATTTGGGGATACTGATTAACACCCAAGCTAAAAGTTGGTGTTTTAATCTTAGATCTTATCATGGCTTTTGGCTACACCGACATCGTTTTTGTTTAAAATTGATGGCTCAATCATGATGGACTTTGAAGAGATGAGCATGTTGGTGGTTTGATAAACATGGGTTTTGCATGCATTTGAGTAGTTTTATAGATCATATTTGAAGATGAATGCATGTGTTTGTTGAGGTTTTATACTAGTTTCGGTTTCCGTATGCACGTTTATGTTTTGCCGTTTCTTGTTAAACTTGAGCTGAAAAAGGGAATTATTTGAGATCCAATTCAAGGAGTGATGATGCTAGAAAGATAGAGAATCAAGAGAGGGTCGCAACTTGAATCGGGTCAATCGGACGAGAAACGAACGAGAACGGAGCGAAACGGTGGAGAGGTGCAGGAGACCACCGACCGAGCCACAGCTCGGTGGCCAATGCACGGTGGGTCGGCGGATTATTCCAGAGGATTTTGCCGACCAAGCCGCCGGTCGGCGGGTTCTGACTTGCCGGTCGGCGGGTTTTGCATCCGGACCTGTTTTCGGCCCACGAACTCACCTTTCGGGCCGGATTTTCAATACCTAGTATAAATAGGATTGTTCTCGATGAAAAACACACACTTTTCTCATTATTATAGGTTTTTATTCTTTTATTCCATTGGAGATAGAACTGTGGATTTTTCAATTGAAGAATTCAAGTTTTATTCAACGAAACGACATTCCGGTTCTTTTAATCTTTTGCAATTTTATTTTATGCATATGATCATTATTATTTATGTTATTTTCGTTGTGTTAATTATGAGTGAGTAGTTTATTTATTAATTCTAGGGTTTGCAATTGGTGTTGAAGCTATGTGTTTAATTTAATCTTGTTATTTTTCCGTCCAATTAATGTGTTCAAATGTTCTTGTGCTTATATCTCATGCATAGATTAGTGGCCATAATTTATGTATGTTAGTTAATTAATTTGAGACCTGGCGGAGATGATTAATTAGTGGGATTAATTGAACTGTTTGATACACGTTCTATGGAATCTGTAGGAGAATTATCTGATGATTTAGGGAGTTAGTAATTTACCTAGAGACGAAAGTGATAGGCATTTTATTAATCTACTGCTACCTTGAAAACTGGCGGAGATAGGTAGTTATATTTCTGATTCTTCACCATTAATCGGATTAAATTGGGAGTTATTAGGATTGGACTAATGCATAGCTGATACATGTAATGTGCAGTCCTTAGAATTAATATCTTATTAATTGATTGAATTCGTTTAGTTATTTTATTAGGATTAATTGTGTCTCTTTGGTCCTATTTATTTTCTTTAATTGTCATGGTTTAATTTCACGTCTAGATTTAGGAAACTTGAAACTAGGTAATCTGGATAATAGAAAATTGTTAGCTTAGTACTCAGTTAAATCAAATATTTAGTCTCTGTGGATACGATATTCGATTCACCAGTTATATTGCATTGTCTTGTGTTAGTTGCAGTTTAGTGCATTAAAAATTAGTGCACCAACTTTTTGGCGCCGTTGCCGGGGACTGATTTTGATTTTTATACTGATATTATTACTGACAAGGATTTATTACTTCAGGTAGTGTATGAAAACAAGGTCTACATAGCCACACGTAGACCCTGTTCCTAATTTCCCTGATCGAGCTCATAGACAGAGGAACAAAGAGCGCAGATTGCAAGAGAAGGAGATGGCAGCCAACAACGAGACTGAGATGGAAGGGATGGCTAGATGACTAAGAGAGATGGAACAGAGGTTCACTCAACATGCAGAGCCCGAACCGGATGCAGCACCTCTAAATTAGCTGTATCGGGCTCCGACATACAGATATTTGGGCGCCGGATGGGATGGTGGCATCGCCGTAAATAACTTTGAGCTCCGTCGAATACTAATCAATATGGTGGCTGCAGAGCAGTTCAGTGGACGGGCTACAGAGAATCCAAATGCTCATCTGGATGCATTTTTGGATATCTGTGATATTATTAAGATGAATGGTGTCAGTGACGACATCATTCGGATGAGGATGTTCGTCTTCTCACTGAGAGATCGAGCCAAAGAGTGGTTCAAGAGCTTAGATAAAGCGTCCATCACTACTTGGGATCAGATGTGCCAAGCTTTTCTAGCCAAGTACTTTCCTCCATCAAAGGCGCAGAAGATTATAGCTGAGATTACTTACTTTTCTCAGATGGGGGATAAGTCCATTTATGAAGCCTGGGAGAGATACAGAGACCTTCTGCGGTCTTGCCCACAGCATGGATTCAGCGCAGATCAACAAATCACTCACTTCTACAGTGGTTTGACTAACAATACACAGAGATTGGTAGACGCCTCAGCTGGAGGATGTCTGGTAAATAGAACTGCAGCTGAAGCGCTGCGGATCATAGAAGAGATGGCAGCTACTAGTTATCAGTGGCCGATGGAAAGACGACAAACCAGGCCAGCAGCTGCTGTAGCCGAGTCCGGAGTGGAGGAACTAAGGTCTGAAATTGAATTATTGAGGAAACAAATGCTCGAGGAAAGGCGTGCACCTATGGATGTGAATGTCATACATCACCAAGGATATGAATCTTCTGCAGTCGAAGGGGTCAACTTTGTTAATCAGAGGAACTACAACAGTGGGAATTATACCAGAGGACAACAGGGATTCCAAAGAAACAATATGGCATATCATCCGAACAATAGGAATCACCTAAATTTTTCTTATGCCAACTCCAACAACGCCTTGCAACCTTCGGGTTTTGTTGCTCCAACTGCAGGTCCTACTGAGCCGAAAAAGCCATCGCTAGAAGACATGGTAACTCAACTCATTGCTAATCAGAATAGCTTCATCGGGGCTACAGGTACAAAGATCACGCAGATTGAAGGGACAGTAAGTGCGCTGTCTAAGCAGTTGAATATGCTAGAGGTTCAAGTAGGACAAATGGCGAACAATTCATCCACTCAGCACAAGCCGGGTCAGTTTCTAAGTTAATCTGTAATCAATCCTAAAGACCAATGCAATGCTATTCAGCTAAGGAGTGGAACTGAGTATACAAATCATAAGTATCTACCGCGGGATGATGGAGATGATGATGTGATCGAGATAGTAGGTGACAAAGCAGTTCCAGCTACAGAGGTTCCACCTGCGCCTACACCGAAAGTGGCGCCTACCACCACTGCAGCCCAGTCAGTGCCTATAAGTTCAACTGCCTCGTTTCCTACTAGGCTAGCTAAGGCGAAGACTGAGCAAAAAATGGAGAAATTCATGGAGATCTTCAGAAAGGTAAACATCAATATCCTACTATTAGATGCTTTACGAGATATGTCTGGCTATGCTAAGTTTCTGAACGATGCTCTGGTGTGTCTAGAACTTGCCATGGTTTCTATTCGAATATTTCAATCATGTGAAGAATTTAGAAGTGATTTGAGGCCATCTTTTCATAGCCACATTAATTCCTAAACACTAACCGCATAAATCGACCTTTGTTAGCTAATTTTGAGCCATAATTGCCTATTGTTCATGAACTTGGATGATAGGGGGTTCGGAAGGTGAATAAGGGTACCTTATGGTGAAAAATAGTGTTGTTTGTGGGAGAGATTGGAGATGTCAAAATTGGGGTGGAAAAGGTTCTCAAAAGCTCGATATGGAAAAAAGAAAAGAAGAAAAAAAAAAGACAAAATTGTGTGGAAAAGATAAATAAAAAAGTCAAATGTTAAAAGGTAGCAATTGAGAATTTTTGCTATTTGTTGACTTATTTGTATACTTATTGCTGAGATGAGCATAAGAGAATAGAAATTTGTGCACGAAACATATTTAGAAGTGCATTAGAGTGGGAAAGAGTTAGAAGATAGATTATGGATCCATACTTGGGTTGTGAGTGCAAAAAGGTTGTTAGTGGGTTGAAAATTTTAAGTCACTAAGCCAGATTTCCTAACCTTGACCAATGTCTTGATATTACATCCCAAATCAAAGACCTCATTGATATTTAATCTTGTATGATTGAGTATGAGTGTTTTAGATGATTGGCAAGCCTATGGATAACATATTTTCATTGCATTTGATTCGACGAGTGTTATTCAATACACTTGTGA
Source organism: Perilla frutescens (assembly GCA_026008535.1). Taxonomy (NCBI): domain Eukaryota; kingdom Viridiplantae; phylum Streptophyta; class Magnoliopsida; order Lamiales; family Lamiaceae; genus Perilla; species Perilla frutescens. Next base: position 24,043,527 of record BRKX01000002.1, read on the forward strand.
GATAAGTGATACACATGCCGGTGAGGTTCATGCTTTTGTTTATGGATATTAATTGTGCAGAAATTTGGATGAGTTAATGGAACTTGAATTTGTGCAATTGAAAAATTGTTTTAAGCTTCTTCGTGAATCATTTGTGATCGAGTTTACTTTTCTTCCCCATGTTTATATTTTCTTAGAGTTCTCCTCATTGTTCGAGGATGAATAATGGTTCAATTTTGGGGGATTGATAAACATAGATTTTGCATGCATTTGAGTAGTTTTATAGATCATATTTGAAGATGAATGCATGTGTTTGTTGAGGTTTTATACTAGTTTCGGTTTCCGTGTGCACGTTTATGTTTTGCCGTTTCTTGTTAAAGTTGAGCTGAAAAAGGGAATTATTTGAGATCCAATTCAAGGATTGATGATGCTAGAAAGATAGAGAATCAAGAGAGGGTCACAATGCAACTTGAATCGGGTCAATCGGACAAGAAACGAACGAGAACGGAGCAAAACGGTGGAGAGGTGCAGGAGACCACCGACCGAGCCACAGCTCGGCAGCCAAGGGCCGCCGGTCGGCGGCCAGTGCACGGTGGGTCGACGGATTATTCCAGAGGATTCCGCCGACCAAGCCGCCGGTCGGCGGGCTGGAGAACCCGCCGACCGACGGGTTTGGCGGGTTTTGCATCTGGACCTGTTTTCGGCCCACCAACTTACGTTTCGGGCCAAATTTTTGATACCTAGTATAAATAGGATTGTTCTGGATGAAAAACACACACTTTTCTCATTATTATAGGTTTTTATTCTTTTATTCCATTGGAGATAGAACTGTGGATTTTACAATTGAAGAATTCAAGTTTTATTCAACGAAACGACATTCCGGTTCTTTTAATCTTTTGCAATTTTATTTTACGCATATGATGATTATTATTTCTGTTATTTTCGTTGTGTTAATTATGAGTGAGAAGTTTATTTATTAATTCTAGGGTTTGCAATTGGTGTTGAAGCTATGTGTTTAATTTAATCTTGTTATTTTTCCCGTCCGATTAATGTGTTCAAATGTTCTTGTGCTTATATCTCATGCATAGATTAGTGGCCATAATTTATGTATGTTAGTTAATTAATTTGAGACCTGGCGGGGATGATTAATTAGTGGGATTAATTGAACTGTTTGATACACGTTCTACGGAATATGTAGGAGAATTATCTGATGATTTAGGGAGTTAATAATTTACCTAGAGACGAAAGTGATACGCATTTTATTAATCTACTGCTACCTTGAGACCTGGCGGAGATAGGTAGTTATATTTCTGATTCTTCACTATTAATCGGATTAAATTGGGAGTTATTAGGATTGGACTAATGCATAGCTGATACATGTAATGTGCAGTCCTTAGAATTAATATCTTATTAATTGATTGAATTCGTTTAGTTATTTTATTAGGATTAATTGTGTCTCTTTGATCATATTTATTTTCTTTAATTGTCATGGTTTAATTTCACGTCTAGATTTAGGAAACTTGAAACTAGGTAATCTGGATAATAGAAAATTGTTAGCTTAAGTACTCAGTTAAATCAAATATTCAGTCTCTGTGGATACGATATTCGATTCACCAGTTATATTGCATTGTCCTATGTTAGTTGCAGTTTAGTGCATTAAAAATTAGTGCATCATGGTTGAATCGGAAGTCAAATTATTTTACAGAAATTTGGGGATGTTGAATAACACAAAGCTAAAACTTGGTCTTTTAATTATGTAGTTACTTTTAAAACTCGTGTTAAATTTACAAATATATACAAAGTTCATGATTTTTAAGACAATTAACAAAAATTATATTACATGGAATTCCATGTTACACTCTCTGTGTACACTCAGTGTTATATTTTCAAATTATGAGTTTTCTTGTATTTTTTTCTTCAATTTTTTTTTTATGATTTAGTTTAATTTTATGATTGTTTTTATGGTTCACTCCACCTAATTAGTGTTTATAATAATTTTTTAATATTTAACTTTTGATTTTTAATTAATAATTCATTATTATGGTTGATTTTTTCAAAATTATGTTTTAATTTTTTTTAATTCATTTTTTGTTGATAAATGTTAACTATGATTATTTATATTATAATTAATTTTTATTTTATAATAAATATTATTAAAATCATAAATTTCATAACAAAACACAGAGTGAAACACAAAAAAGTATAACAGAATATTTCAACCCAAATTATATAGCCCCCTTAATAATTTCATGGGACCTCTTCTTGCATTACATGGTACATCATCCCCTATTCCATACCTACATTTTTTTAATTTTTTTTTTCAACTTCAGTTTATCATTATTTATTTTAATTTTTATTTATTTTTATTTAGGGTTCATTATTCCCGATTAGGGTATATCAAAGTCAAAAAATTAAAAAAAATAATTATGCAATTTGTAATATGGAATGCAACAGAAGATCTATTCTATAATTATTTAATTTGCTTACTTTTATACAATTGCACTTAGTTTAACTAGTTTGAATCTGTACACATGTCATTACATCGCTTATTTAGGGCATTTTTAAGTTTTATGGGGGTGTATTGGATTTGGATTTCATTGGATTTCATTAGACTTTTAAATGTCTATGGATTTATAAAATCCATAGACTCCACATGGAGTCTCCCAACTCCATGTAGAGTCTGGCGGATTTCGTGATGGATTTCGGACCGATTTTGAATGATTTCAATGGATTTAAAATCCTTATAATCAACGCTCGATGGAACTCAACGATCGGTGAACCCAGGAAAAAATTGAACCCAGCGACCGCTTGAATTGAGCGGCCACTGGGAAGTCGAGTCGAGAGAACCCAGCGACCGCTGGAAGCCAGTGGCCGCTGGGAGGCGAGTGAAGGTATTCATTGTTTATTCACTTCTGACAAACATTTTATTTCACTTTATTTCTTCACATTCAATATAAATTGTTTCGTTATTAAAGTTCCATTAGAAAATTTTGAGTTGGATTACCATCAAATTCGTAATGGGTATCTCTGCGTACACGATTTATCGAGAAATGTAATTTCCCGTTTATTCTATTGGCAACATATACTTTGTGCTCCTGTGGAATTTTGGATTTATTTGCCAACTTTTTCTACTGGTTCTACACAAACTTCCATTTCTCAAAATAATATACTATGGAGTTTCATCTTTGGCTTGTCTTGGCCCATTGATTTTTTTTTCTCTTACAGAAAAAAGGGAGAGTTACCAGTCAGGGCATCTGATAGTTTTCACTGTAGATCAAATTGATTTGGTAGCTTTTTGTACTTATCACAAATTTGTATCAGTCGAATATCACATTCTTATGCTGCTCTCCTTTGAACACTTAATAATTAGATTCGTGTTGCCGTTTGGAAAAGTGCAATTACTATCTTCTCATATGCAATTGGGTAAAAACATGTTTATGCTTGTAGTTTCCATTTGGATCTGGCGTTTTCTTTAGACTGGGGTGTCATCATCAGCGAAGCCAGCGGCCACTGGCTTCGGGTGACCGCTGGGGTGCCAATTTCATCTACCCAGCGGCCGCTGGGACACAACGCTCATCGGATTTTTCAAATCTATCGAAATCTCGAGTCTGGAGGTCGGATTTCATCCTTCGTAATTTTCACGTGAAATCCAGCCGAAATCCAACAAAGTCAATGACTTTTTAAAGTCCGTGAATTGTTGAATACCTCAGAATTTTAAAGGACTTTTAAAAGTCTAGATTGAATACACCAGGATTTCATTGGACTTTTAAAAGTCTGGATTGAATACACCAGAATTTCATTGGACTTTTAAAAGTCTGGATTGAATACACCTGGATTTTAAAAGTCCAATGAAATCCACCAAAATCCACAACCAATACACCCCCCTTAGTTTTATTGATTCAAAACTCTAAAGATATGTTATTTATCAGTTTAAGGCTTGAAAAATGCAAACTACCAATTGAAGATATGAAAGATGAAAATTGTATATCAATATAGGATTTCAAATGTCGCATATTTTTATTATTTTAATATAATTTTTAACAAAAATTCAATTACTAATTATCTATTAAATTTAATAAATAATTTATTAAAAATACAAAAGAATCGAGACATATGGTTTTTTGAAGTCTTTAAGGTCCTAAATTGATAGTTTTATCTTTAATTAAGATTCTTTAATTTAAGACAAAAACTTATGTGAGTCAAAATTTGTATTTAAGATCATGATTAAAACTCATATTCAACGATATTCATAATTTTTTTGATATTTAATGTTGCTCGTCTATTAGATTTTAATCCGTAACGCGGCCTCACAGAAGCATACTCCATCTTAATTTAATGGAATGATAACCTATCTTCACTGTCGAGAAAGACTTTTTTTTTTCTTTTTTGTAAAATATTATAGGCTATTGCTTATCTAGGGCATTCTATGTATGGTTATATATTTAAGTAAGAGAAATTCTCTGTCACTGTTGTATATAGTGCATTCTCTGTTACAATAGATCTAATATAACACTTTCATCTATCATAATAAATTTATTATAACAGATAAAAATATCACATTAGATTTATTGTGACATAACCATTAAAGTAAATGGTATGTGTGCTCTACATGCCTCGTACAAGATTTTATTGAAATATAAAACGTGATAGAATGTTGCATCATTATTTAATATCGCATTGATTTTACGACAACAATCGTACACCTAATTCGAATTAATTTGATAATAACATTTTGCATTTTTTTTGGACCGCGCCTAATATAAAATTATTGTATATTTGTAAATGATAGTCTTATTTCAAACTATTTGACGGGTCAAAAATTGTTAAGCAGTACTCATATTTGAATGTAAACACAATTAAATACTGATAAAATTATACTTCCCCTATTCATATATGTTAATTTGTTATTTAAGAATTTTAATTTAAGAATTAATAATTAATTTTTTAGATTAATATATCCCTCCCTTTTATATCACATAAAATTCATTCACTTATATTTTCTTAAAAAGTTGGCACAATTTTCTCAATCTATATATTTGTAGTCTTAAAATTAGGAAAGAAGATGTGAATATGTATAAAATAACAAATATTTTAACATAAAATAAAACTTCTAAAATAACAAACATATAGAAACAGAGGGAGTAAATATATAATCAAAGACAAAAACTTATCTACACTAGTTGTATATAGTATTATATCAGACAGTCAACACGGATCAATGTTTTGACCGTGTCAACGCATGTTGACCCGGTCAAACCGCAAAATAAAATAATGGTGACACAGGTGATATATTTTAAGGATATCAGTGATACTTTTTAAATTTTGAGTAAGACTTTTTATTGTTATGGTTGATACTGATTTTGACCTTTTTTTTCTTTTCTGGCCGATACATTTTAAGAATACTGGTGATACTTTTAAGTTTTTTAGTGACATTTTTTAATATTACGATTGATACTGATTTTGACTTGATCGGTCAACACGCATTTTTCGACGTTAACCGGTAAATCCGTCTGATGGTGCAACCAGTGCACCCTAAGTCTACCTCATAATCAAATATTAGTTTTTGATCCAGATATAGTATTGCTCGATAAAGGAGGGCATGTCTGTCTAACACAATTACACAAAGTTTTGTGATTAGGTAAAAATTAGTATCAGTATACTTTATGGACCCAAATTTACCAATCTGAACAAAAATAAGACATTTAATTCAGTGTTATTAATGACATGAAACTAAGATGCATCGCTTGTACATAAGTTATGGCTAGAATACTCTCTCCCATCAATAAAATTAACACAAAAATACTCGATTATCGATCAATCGCATTATATCTTCTAATTTGAAAATTCTAGCCTACTGACCCACCAAGTTGTGCCGTCTTTTTTTTTTCTTTTTTTTTTCCACCCTCTTTTTCTTATCACACTCTCATCCGTACGTGTCTATTAGCATCTCTCTATTTTTTTTCCCCTTCTCCGTTAAAGCACGTTTCCTTTTTTTTTCTTTTTAGAATTCGCTCTCATCCCTACTCCCAAATTTAAATTCATATTTTAATATGTAGAGCAAATTAATTTCAATTTAAATGGGTTTGCAATTCTAAAGGAAAAAATCGAAAAAATACAAGAAAAAAAATACAAATAGGATTGTTTATTTTCAGTTTAAAAGGATTTGCATTAAAAAATAATAATCATCTAATCTCCGTCTCCATCTCTATCCGTGAAATGTCATCTCTTTCCCTCCCTCTCTCTCTCTCTCTCTCTCTCTCTCTCTCTCACTCTCAAGCATCTGGGCTTCGCTAAATCTTTAGAATAGGAATGATCAGTTCATCTGTAAGTGTAAGAAGGATGATAGGATTGAATGGGATCCAATTCGAAGATGAAGAGTGTAATGGAGGAAGAATTGATGTATGGACAAGCTCGAGCTATGGCGATTCAGCAACATCAGCTTTGTCAAAGATTTGATAATGGCTCTATGCCCCTCCGCATCTCCCTACCTGACAAACTTGAAGTCGGATTCCGATCATTTATAAAGGTTGATGTAGACAATGCCAGTGGAGGAGGCGGAGTTAGAAAAAGTAGGGAAATAATTTTTTCCATAAAAATTGTAGATAGTTGTAAATCCAAAAATCTACGATTGATTTCGTAATAGAGTTCGGGCACCGACGATCAAATCAGATATCAAGATTTTTGAAAAAATAGAGCGAGATATAAATGATTGTCGTGTCTATAGAGATGGTGATGGTGGGCTGACTAAGCTCTTTCCCCTCACTACATCCGACATAGATGATGTATCTTTGAGTTGAGATAAACCCTCATCTTTTTTGTCCGAGCATCTTTGTTAATTAGAGATATAATTGTTCCTTATTTTTGGGATCCCATTTGATCTCTTCTATCTTATCTTTACCTAAACAGTCATTTTAGATTGTTGACTTAGTTTGATGTCGGACCTTTTTTATGGGTGTGTTCCGTTGGGTCGAGATAATCAACAACGTTACCCTATTTTTGCCATTACAGTAGCAAAGAAAGGGGGATCAGTTTAGAGAGAGATCGAGGGAAAAGAGATTTACAGTGGCTGAAATAAGATAAGAGCTGTAAATATCAATTTTAAGAGACACGTGTCAAGCATTCATTATTTTTTTAGATATTTGAACATTACCTGATGGGTAGCATATAATTTTTATCCGATATCATTAATACACATCAGATGTATTGAGATGACATCATGAGTTTAGACAAGTCAATTATTTTTCTCTTCTTTTTGATGCACTTCTAATTAAAGTTATATGCATATATGTACAGAGTCCCATTTCTCTATTAAAATATTATTAAATTCTAATTTTGTTTCATGTACTCATATATATAATGATATTCAATTCGAATTAATCAATAATCTTTCATTACACGTGAATATCAAAATGACACACACACACACACCTATATAATAGAGAATATTTGTATCAATTTTACTTTTCCAAACACTAAATATATTTTTTAAATTTTTAAGGAAAGAGAATAATTAAGACTAATACTATTTGTGCGACATGAATAATTAAAGATGTATAGGTCCAGCTTCCGATTACAAACATTTTTATTAAATTGAGTAGGTAAAATTAATTAGAAGATATAATTTAAAGTAAAAGACACCAGTGCCCTACTCATGAGCCATGAATAACATGGCCCAACTAGATCTCCACTATTCCAAGTCTATAAATTGATGAGCACTGCTAACATGGAAACCATCCCAAGCCATTTACCATGGCATCTCTTCTTCTTCCTTCTCTCGCCACCACCACCCCCAACACCACCACCGCCGCCACATCCCATCGCTCCCCCTCTCGCCCGGTCTTTCCCAAGCCATCACATTTCCTCGCCCATGCAAAGCGCAGCCATCGCCTCCACGTTACTTCCGCGGCTGCCCAAAACCAAAACGACTCCTCCAACAATGCCGACACTTCCACCGCGAAGGTCGACCGGAGGAACGTTCTTCTCGGTTTGGGCGGCCTCTACGGCGCCGCAAGCCTTATCCCAACTCCGGCAGCTCTCGCCGATCCCGTGCTAGCTCCGAATTTCGACAAATGCGGCGTCGCCTCGGATGCTATCTCCGGGGAGGTGCTCGAAGGCGTCAACTGCTGCCTCATTAAGGAAGACATCACCGACTACAAGCTCCCACTCATTCAGGTGCCGAGAATCCGGCCGCCCGCTCAGCGCGCCTCCGCCGATTACGTCTACAAGTACAACTTGGCCATTAAGAAAATGAAGGAGCTCCCGGACACCGATCCCCGGAGCTTCATGAACCAGGCCAACATCCACTGCGCTTACTGCAACACCGCCTACAAACAAGGCGGCGCCGACACCGTGCCGCTTCAAATCCATAACTCGTGGCTGTTCTTCCCCTTCCACAGGTGGTACTTGTATTTCTACGAGAAGATTTTGGGGAAATTGATCGGCGACCCCTCATTCGCCTTGCCATTCTGGAACTGGGACAACCCTAAGGGCATGACGATGCCTCCCATATTCAACGACCCCAACTCCGCCATCTACGACCCCCTGCGCGAGCAGACTCACTTACCGCCGGCGATCGTCGATCTTGGCTTGACTGGCAGCACCGATCCTCTGCAGCTAGTCTCCAACAACCTCACCGTCATGTACACCGAGATGGTCCGCGGAAACAACACTGTGTTCGACTTCATGGGCCAGCCTTACCGTGCCGGAACCCCAGTCTCCCCAGGCGCCGGCGCCTCCGAGCGCGGGTCCCACACTTCAATCCACATTTTTGCCGGAGACAGCACCCAGCCGAATAGAGAGAACATGGGAAACTTCTACTCCGCCGGTCGTGACCCCCTCTTCTACTGCCACCACGCCAACGTCGACCGCATGTGGACGTTGTGGCAGAGATTGCCGAGCACCGTCATCCCCAACAAGCAAATCACAGACCCCGATTACCTCAACGCCAACTTCCTCCTATACGACGAGAACGCGCAGCTCGTGCGCGTCTACGTGAAAGACGCCATCAGTAACATCAAAATGGGCTACGATTACGAGCGGATCGACCTCCCCTGGCTCGACTACCGGCCGCCGCGGCAGACGGCGAGGGCGAAGATCGTTCGAACAAGCACCAAAGCACCAAGGGCGTCGTTCCCTCTGAAGCTGGAGAAGGTGGTGAGATTCGAAGTTGACAAAACGAAGAAGGGGAAAGCCGACGAGTCGCTGCTGCTGGAGAACATCGTGGTCGACACCTCGAAATTCTTGAAGTTCGACGTGTTCATCAACGACGAGGACGACGCGCCGACGGAGCTGGACAAGGCGGCGTATGCAGGGACGTATGCGCAGGTGCCGCACAAGACTGCAAACAGAACGGCGACGTCTTCGATCAGTCTGCGGCTTACTGATTTGTACGATGACATGGACATCGAAGATGACGACACTCTTGTGGTGACGCTGGTGCCTCGCCATAAGGGTCCTGGTGTCACCATTGGCGGTATCAAGATCGTCGCCAATCCGCCTAAAAGTTAAAACATCCACTTAATTCATCATTTCAATCAATATTATTATTAATATTGTTGTATGTTGATTTGAATCATTTCATGCTTTATTTGTAAGTGTTGTGTGAATAAGATTTCCGGTTGTGAAATCTGTCTGATGGTCTAGTTTCAATCGGATCAGAGTAATTCACTGCTTCTTCTGCAGTGATTCGGGAACTGTAACTGTATTCCTCCTGCCTTGTTTGTTAATTATGGAATAAAAGTTGAACTTCGTGTACGTACGGATTTCATTTACTGCAACCCCAGTTATAATATTGGAGTTGCTTTCATTAATCAATCTGCAATTTGCAGGCATGGTAGGTTTCATATTTTTTTATGTATTTTATTATTTTAGAATATATAGTAATTATAAAAATTTAAATCAATTACCATATAGGTAATCGTATTTAACATCGATTAACAAAGAATTCAAACCCCAATTAATAATCAGTTATTGACTAAAAATAATCATAAACCCTAAAATCTAACTTAATTAATAATATTATAATTAAATTAAAACACAAGAAATGGAATTGAAAAAAGAAGAAGCAGAAGAAGAAGAAAAACTATAATTGCAATGAGTGACAGGATATATACATATATAGCGGCACATCAAAAATTGGACGCTGAAAAAAGGTAACAAACACAGTCACAGTGCGTACATATGATCAGAAATTCAGAATGAGAGTTCATGTATATGTGAGTAATTAAGAGATTAATTTAACTATTGACATTTTACTCAATAATGACTAAAATTGACATGGCAAATTTTGAAACGTGACAGCTAGGGCTGAAAATCAAACCAAATAACTCGATACTCGGTTCGTGTTTCTCCGTTAAAAGCGCGTTCGAGCTCAATTCGATAAGCATATCAAACAAGCTTGAACATAATTTTATGTTCGATAAAATTTAAAACTCGGCTCGAACTCGAGCTCGATAAGTAAAAAATTAGCAAACATGTGTAAAAATATCAAACTACTCGAGCTCGACTCGTGTTCGGCTCGATTAAAGCTCGTTTGAGCTCGATTCGATAGATAATCAAATAAGTCCAAACATATATTCTAAAGCTCGATATCATTTCAAACAAGCTTGAACATACGTATGTTCGGACTTGACTCGACTTATTTACACCCCTAGTGACAGCTTTATTTTAGTTGCCATGTAGGATAAATTAAATTGACCGTAAAATTGATACCATCAGTGCTACAAAATGTTCACGTTACATTTGTGCATATTGCACTTTAATTTCAAATTATGAATTTTCTTATGTTCTATCTCTTCAATTTTATTTTGTTGTGATTTATTTTAATTTTATGATTGTTTATTAGGGTTCACTCCACCCAATTAGGTTTATAATTATTTTTCAGTATTTAATTTTCAGTTTTTAATTAATAATTCATTATTATGATTAATTATTTTATAATAAAATTTTATAAATTTTTAATTCATTCTTTATTGATAAATGTTGACTATGATTATTTATATTATAATTAATTTTTATTTTATAATAAATATTATTAAAATCATAAATTTATTAGTGAAATACGGAGTTAAATACGAAGAAGTGCAACATGGAATTTGAACCGCAAAATGTCACTACAAGAAAAATGCTCTTTAGAAACAACAGTATCAATGACGACAAATGTCTTCACTAATAATTGACTTAAGTAACGACATGTCGTCTCTAATTCTTACATGTCATCTTAATGATATTTTTTTGATCACATATTGTTGTCACTTAAAATAATTTTTAATTTATTTGGGATGAACTTTTAGGGATGGATTATTTGAGTCGACATGATGTCGTCGCAAAAAATTTTTTAAGTGACGACAATGTCCTCATAGAAATGTCATTAAAGATGACATGTGGTAATTAGAAACAACATGTCGTTACTTAAGTTTATTATTAGTGACGACATTTGGTGTTGCTAATACCATTGTCTCTAAAGAGCATTTTTTTTATAGTGTGTTAAGATTTGGTATCTATTTTGCAACAAGTTGAGGTTTAGTATTTAATTTGCATACACTGATGAGGATCCGACCCAGGACTGTATCTGGTTCCAAGGGGATATGATGGAAATCCCCAATCCAAATCTCGCAACGCAGATGAACCGACGATCACGAACAATATCGACCCAACTGTGATTAGAAACTCAAACTAAAAGTGATGACACCACAAACATGGATGATGATCTGTTTGATAAGTCGATAGACGAATCCACGCAGAATTTCAATAAAAATCTATACAGAGAAATTCAATATTCAATATCAATAATCAACTGTGTTAAATAATTCAGAACAAGCCCTTATATAAGTGGGCAAAATAAATCAAAACCCTAATTTGAAACCTAATCTAAAATGGAAATAATTAACTAAAAATCAGATAAATCCACAACAGTCAAATTGGGGGTGACAAGGGTTCATTCGCGCCCTAGGTGATGTGACCCGGATAATGTGTCTAAGCCAAGTCAATACGCAAGCAGAAGACTTCTAGAGGACTCGAACAAAGTCAGCGGAATGAAAGATTCAACCCGAGTAACTATAAGAAATAAACGATTAAAACACAATGAACAAGACTCGATTTTATGGAGAATTAGACTCGATGAATGAAATAACTATGACACCTAGATTAATGACTCAACTAAGCAAAACACCACAAATAAGATAGATAAAAAGGCGAACTGATAGAATGGATTTTGGGCGAAGATGGCTCGAATATGGTTCGGTGGAAAGATGAGGATCGTGTGTCTTACTTGGAAAGAAGGTGGCGGATGACTTTGTGGCTTGTGAATGTTGGTGTTGGCGTCGATGGTAGATGATAGGTAGAATGGACTCGGTCTTCAATTGAACCCCGTCTTCGGTGAGATGAAACGCAATTTCTTCGAACAATTCCGGATATGTTTTTAGCAAATTCCCCCTAATTCTCGAAGAACTAAAAAGAAGCTTGAAAATAAGACTAATGATTTACTAAATCAATAGAATGCATAAAAGGGTGATCAACCAAAGGATCGTGAGACTATTGTGAATAAACTTCAATATATCAAACAACGTCTAAGTAATAATGAAATAAAGATCACATATATATAGGTATATAGATCGAAAATTATAATCCTAGTCTAAGTCCATTATGGACAAAAATTCTAAGAGGAATAAAAGATTTTTACCTTGTGTAGAATTCTAAACAAGGTAATTCTAGAAAAGACCAAAAAGAAAATAATAAAAATCTAATCTAGATAAAAATAAACCCAATTAATTTGGGCCTTCAAAACTCAATTTGGACTTAAAAAATAATCGAACATGGGCTAATTTATGTCCCAAAATCAGTGCCCCAAATTCGATCCAAAATAACACCATGCATGAAAATTCGAGATCCACTATTTCCCATGCAAATTCCCATGCACACGTCCAAATTGACTCGTTCTTCTTTCTAAGCTCTGGAACAACCTTTCTCATCTAAAATGGACGACATCTTCTTCCATCTTGGACGTAGAGGTTGCTCGATCAATTGTTTTCTCCAAACACCTGTGTTCTTCATGCCTTGATCTTCTTCATCTTCAATGGGCAACATAGCAATTCATTTAGGGCTGTCATGGTACATTTCTTGTTCCTTGTTTGGCATGATCTCATTCTCATCATTCCCCCCCTACTGAAAAGAATTCATCCTCGAATTCATGGCTTCATCATGGTCGAATTTAACTGCAGGAAAAGGAAGCAAATTAGTACATTTAAGTGCTGAAGAATGCTTATACTTACCAAGTAAATCAGGTCCTCATCTAGGCCATTCAACATGCGCCTCTTGCTCGCATGACGGGACTTATCTCTCTTTTTTCTGCGTCTCTTCAGTGCTCAGGTAGGAATCAATCACAACCTTGAATTTGTCACTTTGTGGCTTCACATCACTAGGTAAAGAAAACATGTTAGTAGCACTGTTCTCATATGTGATCGGTACAAGAGACATACCTGGATCAATTGCTTTGTCGATCCTTTTGACAGATAGTAATAAGTTGCGGATTTGATCATCCATTGCAGCTGAACCCCATGTCAAAGCCTTCTTGGATGAGTGAAAGGGGGTAGAGTGGAAGTAGAAGGAACGACGGATCGATTGGAGGGCGGAAAGGGCACGCACGGGCTGTGCGTTGGTGGTCTGAGTTCGCATGGCCGTGCTGAAGGTTCTGCCCAATTTGAGCCGTGTTGTGGAGGGTGTGGCACGGCCGTGCGGTGGTGGTTCGGCTAGGCACGGGCCGTGCATAGCTGTGACGCTCGGCCTGCTTTGCTGCTGTGGCTGCGGTCTGTTTCTCCTTCTCTTCTGTGAACCTCTTTTGCATGACTTGTTGATCCTCGACTACAGCTTTAGGAGACAATGGCTTCAAAATTATCTTTCGGCCATTTACTTCGACGGTATAAGTGTTCAAATGCCCGTTGTGTACAACATGATGATCAAACTACCATGGTCGACCTAAAAGAAGGTGTGCCCTATCCATCGGGATAATATCACACAAGACAGTGTCAGAATAATTACCTATGGAAAAATCTACACTTACTTGGCAAACAACTCGAATTTCACCTCTACCTGTAAGCCACTATAATCGGTAGGGCTTTGGATACTTCTTTGGCTTCAAGGCGAGCTTGTTGAATGTATATTGACTAATGGCGTTAATCACACTACCACTGTCAATGATCATGGAGCAAGTCTTATCTTGAATTATAGCACGGGTATAGAATATGCTCTCTCTTTGGTGATCTTGCTCTTCATCTTGGAGAATGCTCAAACTCCGAATTGTGACAAGACTGACTGCTGGTAATGCTGGATTAATTTCTTCAGTCTCGACATCATCCTCCTTTGCTTCTTCATGCTTGGCGTCACCTAGGGCCTCAAGTTCTTCCTCACTGGCTGATTCTATTTCATTGTTTTCAGAAAGGAATAGAACATGCCGGTTTGGACATTGGGCTTGAAAATGGCCCCATCCTTGGCATTTGTGACATTATACGTCACTGGCTCATGGAGGGACTACATTAGGCGGTGGTGTGGACTGTGTTGTCCGTGTGAGCTGTGGCCTCACTCGTACGGGTGGTGTGGACTCGGGTCTATGACTTGATTATGGTGTAGAATTGTCAGAATGATGAACGGGCTGACCCAGCTGTCCTTGGGGACGTGTGGGGTCAGTAGGGGATGACGATGACGTACCTTGGCTCCATTAGGGACATATAGGGGCTGTGTTGTGGCTGAAGCATCAGCGGCCATCTCTGAGTTGTCGTTCGACTATTGATGCGTAGTGCACCATCTCCTTAATACTTGAGAAGTCTCGAAGCTCGACTTCACATGCTATATTCGGATTCATTCCCTTGATGTATCGGATAATGGTGGCGTCGAAGCTCTCCTCTTTGCCAACTCGATATAGAGCTATTTCGAGCTCTTTGTGGTACTCTTCAATGGATCGCGTACCTTGCTTAATTCTGTTAAGCTTCATCTCAAGCTCACGTTCATAGTGGACTGGAATGAAACGTCCATACATGACGTCTTTCATCTCTTGCCAAGAGTCAATGGGAGGATGGCGTTCACGGTGTCGCCGGTTCTGCTGGAACTCCTACCAAGTGGCTGCATAGCCTCTAAACTCCAAAGATGCAAGCTGCACCTTTTTCAGCTCTGGGAAGTCATAACACTCAAAAATTTTGTCGACCTTTCGTTCCCAATCAAGGTAAAGATCGGGATCATATAGACCTTCAAACTCCGAAATGCTGGTCTTGATATTATTCAACAATGTATCGGCATCTCCGTATCTAGTACGTTTGACGCAGACTACACGTCTGTAAGGTGCTCGGGGTCGATTTCGGTGATTCTCCCTTCTCTGTGGTATGAAATCAGCTTCGTACTCACTAGCTGCATTGGACTCGGATCCATAGTCATCATCTTCCAACTTGGGCGGTGGCTAAGGCTGTCTAGCAGCGGCCCTACGTGGCACTGCAGCTCCAGCGGCGGTTCCTTAGACTGCTTGTGTTGCAGTCGACTGAGCTGTAATCTTCTTGAGTTGCTCGGTCAACTCGGCTACTTGATTGCAGAATTCGTCCTTTATCAGTTGATTCTGGCGCCTGAAGTACTGTGCCATAGCATCAAAGTTGTACTTCAGATTCCATGTTGTGTTGGACGAGAATGACTAGTCACCTGGTGTGTTGGGCGACCTCAGTTCGTCTATAGGTGGAATAGATGATTCTCCTTTCTTCATTGTACCTGCAAGACGAGCAAACGTGAAAGAAATAAGGTATAAAGCTCACAACCTCACGATCATTCGTATTTTTCACTCTGTTTTTATCCCTTGTGTATATCACTCAAGATGTGGTGCTCATGTGAATGTGATGAAGGGTGGTGTTGATCGAACTCTTGTGCTCTTGATCAGCTCCTCTTGGTCTTATCGCAAGCTCAAAATAGTAGATCGCGAACCATAGTGAAAGGCTATGGAATATGAAGTAGGATCGATGTATGTATATGTATGTGGCTAAGGCTGATTTTTTTATCTCTACAGGGTAGTAGGGACCGAAAATAAGGAGTAGGGAGAAGGATAAGGGAGGTGGAAACAGACAAGGGTGAAAGAAAACTAGATAAGGAAAGAACAGAAATAGATAAGACAGTATCTATTTGGATGTGTTTCACCTAGATGGACATAATCTAAATAGTCTAAATTATCTATAAAGAAGGAAAGAGTCTAAATAATAATCAAAATCAAATTTGATTTTTTTAACAAGGAACGAATCTTACTATTCATTTCTCTCTTTTTTTTGAATGAATAAACCGATTTACAACTCAATGACACGAAAGCAACAATAAATGACACGTGTATGACACATAGGATAAAAATCTGACACGTGAGATTGAACCATGACCAACAGAGCTGACGTGGCTCTAATGCTAAATATATAATGTGACCCAGACAATGTGTCTAAGCCAAATCAATACACAAGAGGAAGACTTCTAGAGGACTCGAACAATGTCAGCGGAATGAAGGATTCAACCCAACTAACTATACAAAATAAATGACTAAAACACAATGAACAAGACTCGGTTTTATAGAGAATTAGACTCGATGATTAAATCACTATGACACCCAGATTAATGACTCAACTAAGCAAAACACCACAAATAAGATAGATAAAAGGGCGAACAGATAGAATGGATTTTGGGCGAAGATGGCTCGAATATGGTTCGATGGAAAGATGAGGATCGTGTGTCTTACTTGGAAAGAAGGTAGTGGATGACTTTGTGGCTTGTGAATGTTGGTGTTGGCGTGGTAGATGATAGGTAGAATGGACTCGGTCTTCAATTGAACCCCGTCTTTGGTGAGATGAAACGCAATTCCATCGAATAATTCCGGATAGGTTTTTAGCAACTTTCCCCTAATTCTCGAAGAACTAAAAAGAGGCATGAAAATAAGACTAATGATTTATTAAATCAATAGAATGTATAAAAGGGTGATCAACCAAAGGATCATGAGATTATTGTGAATAAACTTCAATATATCAAATAATGTCTAAGTAACAATGAAATAAAGATCACATATATATAAGTATATGGATCGAAAATTATAATCCTAGTCTAAGTCCATTATGGACGAAAATTCTAAGAGGAATAAAAGAGTTTTACCTTGTGTAGAATTCTAAACAAGATAATTCTAGAAAAGACAAAAAAATAATAAAAATCTAATCTAGATAAAATTAAACCCAATTAATTTGGGCCTTCAAAAATCAACTTGGACTTCAAAAATAATCGAACATGGGCAGATTTATGTCCCAAAATCGGCGCCCCAAACTCGATCCAAAATAACACCATGCATGAAAATTCGAGATCTACTGTTTTCCATGCAAATTCCCATGCACACGTCCAAATTGACTCATTCTTCTTTCTAAGCTCTCGAACAACCTTCCTCATAAAAAATGGATGACATCTTCTTCCATCTTGGACGTAGAGGTTGCTCGATCAATTGTTTTCTCCAAACACTTGTGTTCCTTATGCATTGATCTTCTTTATCTTCAATGGATAAGATAGCAATCCATTTGGGGCTGGCATGGTGCATTTCTTGTTCCTTGCTTGGCATGGTCTCATTCTCATCACTAGGTCACGTTGTAACTCGCACCCGGACCAAAGAAAAACATCCCGCAGTATCGGTGCGGGTCACTCGCTCCTTCACTCGCGCTATGCGCTTGGTGGCGCGACCAGTGCACTTACGTTATGCTCGCGCTGCAACTTTTGCATCTCCTTCTGAATACTCGAACTCGATCATCAGCATCCCACCTAGGCTCGTATCATTCTCCTCCTCTTAAAAGAGACTTGTCTTCAAATCTGAACCTCCTCCTAGATCAAAGACTAACACAAACCGATCATCGAACACCTTTGGTACAAGCTGCATAAGACACCTCTTTAAGATCATGAACGTGAACATCCAGCCTGTGTCAAACGATTGCAACTTCAACTCCATAAAATGTCCGGTTATGAGAATCATGAATAAATCTGTGGCACTTCTATGTTTGGTGGTACATCTTCGCTTATAACCTATAAAATAATATCAAAAGAACCTTGTTGACGACAAATGTAAGATTTTGACAAATCCACCATATGTGTTTGCTTGCACTCCATTTGTGCTACAACCACTTTCAAATGCATATCACTCTCCTTTTTAGAACATGGTTGTATCTCCATTGTCTTTCCACCCATTTTAGCCTCCTCTTCTACACCTTTGATTTCCAAACTCACAAGTTGTTGTTCATCCATTATAGAATCTTTCAAGACTGATTCTTCTACGATTGACTCATCCAAAACTTGCATCTCCACAATGGATATTTCTTTCATATCCATCTCTAGCTTTGATTCTTCAACTATCTCATTTTCTCCAGTATCTAGGCGCATGGGAACAAACAAAAACTCCATCGCAGATTCTACTTCCATAGTCACGATTTCTCTAGCAGCTTGGCTAGGGAAAACAAGCATGTTGGAAATTGGTGTAGGAACACATTGTTGCTCCTTTTCCCTCTAGACCGACTCCAACGGCAGTGTGAAGGCAGTCAAATCTAAGTCCAAATCCTATGTAAAGGATTTTGTTGGTGTCTTAGTGCTCACTCTCTGAAGCCGTTTCTCTACTCGGATGACGTATTGTACCATGTTCTCCAACTCTTCATGGTAATGCAATGCCACCCTTTTTCGGATTTCCGTAGGTAGAATATCTAGAAATATAGCCATGGTATTCTCTGGATATTCCTCCACATCAACTCGTCTCATGGCTTCCATCATTTCATCGTAGTATTAATCTACTTTGTTTCTTCCTTGCTTCGGGTTCTTTAGCTACCTTTCCGATTGTCGATGGTAGGAATAAGGCACATGCCATCTTCTCAGCACCATTTTCATTACTTTCCATGTCTATATTGGCTACCCAATATGTCGCCTAATGGATATAAATTAGTTCCACCAGGTGACTACTTCATCACAAAAACTAATAGCTGCTAACTTAATTTTCTTCCGCTCAGGCTGTGACAGTCAAACATCAATTCCATCTTCCTTTCCCATTCTAGATACAACTTAGGATCACTCGTTCCATGAAAAGAAGGAACATCGGACTCTCAATACTCTTCCAAACCAGCTTTACCGTGATGTCTTTTACCAAATTCTTCAAAACCTGTATGATGAGACATTTTTTGGAATTTTTTTTATACACTTTTTCTCCCAAATACAAATAATAGCAACTGAAATAATACTAAAAGAATATCAAATACAAAATTGAACAAAAAAAAAAGAACTTTTTTTCCTCCCAAATTAATTTTTTTTATTGATTCTTTTTTCATTATTTTTCTTCAGTTCCTTTTTTTATATCAGCTTCTCTTCTATTTTTTTTTCCTGATTTTGATTTTTTTTATAATTTTATTTTATTATTTTATTTGAACTAACGAAAACGAAATGCATAAAATTAAAGTAGATAGATTGGAACCTGATACAAAGTCGAAGCTTTGGTACCAAATGATGAGGATCCGACCGAGGATTGTATCTGGCTCCAATAGGATAGGATGGAAATCCCCAACCCAAATCTCACAACGCAGACAAACCGACAATCACGAACAATCTCGACCCAACTGTGATTGGAAACTCGAACTACGTATGGATTAAAAGTGATGACGCGACAAACAGAGACGATTATCTGTTTGATAAGTCGATATACGAATTCACACAAAATTTCAATAAAAATCTTCATAGAGAAATTCAATATTCAATATCAATAATCAACTATGTCAAATAATTCAGAACAAGTCCTTATATAGATGAGCAAAATAAATTATTGCCTTTTTAGATTAGGTTTCAAATTAGGGTTTTGATTTATTTTGCTCACCTAGGTCCGGACACAGTCTCACTCGCTCCCTAGGTCGTGCTGCAACTCGTGCCAGGACCAAAGAAAAACACCCCACAATATTGGTGCGGATCACTTGCGCTGCACCTCGTACCTGGCAGCTCGACCGGCACACTCGGGCTCGGGCTCACGCCTCTCCTCTCGAACACTCGAACTCGATCATCGACACCCCACCTACATTCGTATAAAAACGAAGATATATAATTTAGTAATCTTTTATGAAAATTTATATGAAAATCTCATTTTTTTCTACTCACACACCCGACCTAGTGGTATTGAGGAAATTCGAATTTGTGACCTTTGATCTCCAATCAACCTCACTTCACTAATAGGCAATCCCCACCAGGACGTGAAAATCTCATGTTTTTTGTTACGCGTAATTAAGGGGGTTCAATTCGTACCAATATAGAGTATATTTTAAGTGTATCTTTTCATGCACTCATACAATACATATATGTGTATTAACGAAAGTACATGATTAAACAAACATCTCAAATTACATTCTTTAAAAAGTATCTACAAGGACAAAGGACCGCATGCAGGGCCCGACCTCGAAAGTTCAGGCGCCCTATTTTTATTTTTTCAAAAACAAAAACAACAACGGTGGTGCCCCTATATATCTATTATGACTTGAATAAAATAATTTTATTTTTAAACACTGAGTTTGTTAAATATAATAATCAATTAGGAACTATAAACGAAAAATTAAATTAAAAAAAAAATAATCATAATTAGATGGAATAAATCATAATCGAGATGAAATAATACATAATTGAGATTGAATAAACCCTAATAAATGTGTACTACACTAGCATTATAACAATTCTTTGTTAGCACAGTGAATACATTATGTTAGCATATGACAAATGCTGTCGAAGAATTATTATACGCTAACGAAAGCATTTACAATATGGGCACGCGTAAAAAATTATCTTTTTCATTTTTCGTTCAAAGTTTTTCATCTAAACATAGCCTTTTGACATATTAAATGAAAGAGCACGAAGAGAGCTTTAATTTGATATATTTTTTATGTGCATTGGATTAAAAACGAGCAAGTTATGGTCGTTTAAAGTTCTTAAGATTTTTTTAAATTGCTGACATCATCATTTTTAATGAGTTTGGACGAAAATAGCTCTCTTTATTTTATTTTTTGCCCTATTATTTACGAAATTGACACCATTTCTACATTAAATCTCAACTATTAGATCATTAAATTGGATGGTGTAAGATGAGGTCTTAGTTCTCACAACAGGAAAATAGTCTCATTTGATCCATATCCTATATATATATATATATATATATATATATATAAGGGTTGGATCAAAAATACACTTTTTCCTGGTGTAGGAACTAGGAACCCATCTTATACCGTCCACCTAGATGATCTAATGGCTGAGATTAAATATCAAAGTCAAGGCAAAAAGAAGGAGGCGGGGGTATAGTTGTCCATCCCTATAAAAAAAGCTGATGTCATCACTTTTTAAAAAAATCCTAAAAACTTTGAACGACCATAACTCACTCGTTTCAAATCGGATTAACGCAAATAATATATAGGGGAGGGTTACAATGCAAACCCTACCTAGTGTAGGAACTAGCTACCATCTCACACCATACAATCAATAAATATCTATGGTCTAGATTTGATTAAAAGGAGTGGTGGCAATTCTGTAATATTTGAAAAAAAATTCGCACGGGGTATTAACGTAATTTGGTAATTCTTATAAAAATTGTGGAGGATATTTGATAACATATCGTCATGCTAACGAAGTATTATCATCATGTTAACGAAGCGTTATCTTTATGCTAATGAAAATTTTTCTCATATTGTTAACGAAAAATTAAATTCTAAAGTGTAATTATAAATTCTAATAGGATGAAATAAACCATAATTCAGATATAATAAATTCCAATGATCTAAAAATAGAATTAAATTCTAAAAATTAATTATAAACCCCAATTGGATGGAATAAATGATAATAACAATATAAATATAAAACATTAGCCTAATAATGATATTATTTTATCAACATTGCGAATAAACTATGTTAGCATATGACAACTCATTGTTAGCATAAGTTATAAACCATAAATGGATGAAGAAAATTTTAACTAATTCTAATTTGATGAAATAAATAATATATAATATTCAACTAGTAACTAAAATATAAAAATTAAATCATAAAAAATAATTATAAGTCATAATTGAAATGTAATAAATCATAGAGTAAATTTCACTTTTGGTCCCATTAGAATAGGGTTAAAACATTTTTAGTCCCAAAAGTTACATTTTTGGTCCCAAATGAATTTTTTTCAACAATTTTGGTCCCATAAGATATTTTTCTGACAATTTTAGTCCCATAAGAAAATTTTCCAACAATTTTAGTCCCAAAACTAACAATTTTGGTGAATTTTGATGTGTCTCATTCATATGAAAACAAATAACATACGTTCCAAAATCCAATGTATTCTATCTGAAATTAATTTGTGTCGTCTAGCACACCAAAGATCTCAATTAGTTTGGGACTAAAATTATTGGAAAATTTTCGTATGGTACTAAAATTGTCATAAAAATATCTTATGGGACCAAAATTGTCGAAAAAAATTCATTTGGGACCAAAAATGTAACTTTTGGGACTAAATGTGTTTTGATCATATTCTAATGGGACCAAAAGTGAAATTTACTCTAAATCATAATAATAATAATAATAATAATATAAGTATGCGTAATACGTTAACATTATGATAATCATTCATTAGCACAATGAATGAAATATGTTAGCATATAACAAATGCTTCGTTAGCATACGTTATCAACTTATCATAATGCTGACGAACCATTATTTAAAAGCTAACGAAAACATTTTTGCGTTGGGCACGAGTAAATATGTATATTTTGTATTTTTTATCTATATTTATTTGAACAAATATATCCATGATTGATCTTGAATTAAAGAGCATGAAAAGATCTTTAATTTGATATATTATTTACGTTAATCCGATTTGAAATGGGTGAGTTATGGTCGTTCAAAGTTTTTAGATTTTTTTTTTAAAGTGATGACATCAACTTTTTTTATGGGGATTGGACAGCTATACCCCCGCCTCCTTTTTTTTAGCCTTGACTTTGACATTTAATCTCAACTATTAGATCATCTAGGTGGACAGTATAACATGAATTCCTAGTTCCTACACCAAAAAAAAGTGCATTTTTTATCCAAACCATATATATATATATATATATATATATATATAGGAAAAGGATCAAATGAGAACTCTTCCCCCAGGTGGGAACTAGGAACCAATCCTAGCCTTTGTTTGACTCAATCTGAACAGTCCAGATTAAATCAGATTTAAGTGGATAGACGGTGTCATTCCTGTAATTTTCGGCAACTTTATGGACAGAGGGGTAATATAGTAATTTAATAATTCTTCCCTTTTGTTCTGAGGCTAAAATGAGAATCACATGAGGCTAAAATGAGAATCACATGAGGCTAAAATGAGAATCGCATGATGCTAAAATGATCAAAGTAGGATGCTAAAATTGATGTGACATTTTCCACTAAGGTTCACCGTTCCCAATTAGGGTTTATTACGTTCCGATTAGGACTTTGATCCCAACTAGTAATTATGAGATTCCCATTAGGGTTCACTGTCCCCAAATAGGGTGTATTGCATTTCATTTCAATGAAATCATCGTTCCATTTTTTTTATCAACACATGCTAAAATGAGAAATGCATGAGGCTAAAATGAGCGAAGTCGGATGCTAAAATTGAATCTGGGCAATTTCTGAGTTCAGTTCTGATTTTGCCCTTAATGAAATGCGTGAATTGAAGATTTTCGCGATAATTACAAAAATGTCACCGAAAATCTGGATGGATCTGGGGCGTCGATTTTGCAGGATGGACGGATGTGATCGGTTCCCGGTTCTCACCAAATCCCATCCCTATATGTATATATATATATATCCATATATAAAAAGAACTTAAATTTAAGTAACATAGATAATTACATAAATTATTTATTTTTGGTGTTTTTATATATGATTGGCCCCTGTGTGACGGGATCTCTTGCACGGCCTCAGACTATGTTTATTGGTGACCATGGGGAGACCATGGTCACCTCCACATAGATAATTAGGAATTAAAAAAAAAAAAAGAAAAAAAAGAGGAAGGCAACCAAGCATGAGATCTTGATCAACCATCAACCAAAGGCAACCACAAGGTTTGCTTATTTCTTTATTCAAATAAAGACACATGGCAACAAATGATTGGTTAGCCTAAATTATATTTGATATATTTTTAATTAATTTTTAATATTTTTTGGATTTTATGAAAATTAAAAATAATTATACCAAAATTTTACTTTTTGCATGCTCTATAAATAGAGCTCATATCGGCATAATTATACACACAAGAAAATTTTCTCATTTCTACACTTGTCTATCAATTTTCAATCTCAAACATGTATCTTTCTCCTATTTTTCATGGATCCCATCCAAAATTTTTACTCAAACTATCAAAAATTTTCATCCTCTCAAGATTATTATCCAAACCTTGAAAATATTTCAAATTCTGAAGAATTCATGAAATTATATTTAAAAATATAATTTCAACAAGTTGATATACTTCATAAAATTATATTTAAAAATAATTATATATAATATTGTGGTTGGATGGTTGGGTGGTCATTGATAAACTATCAAAATTAAATGTGGTTGGATTGTGATGAGTAATAGTGATGTGGAAAAGAGAGAAATGAATTAAATATTAAAAAGGTTGGATGGTTGGGTAGTTGGAGTGGTTGCTGATAAGCATAGTCTTGGCGATGCATCTGACAAACAGCTACAAGTCTAGTAGAAGTTCAAGCAAAGCATTAATTCAACTCAAATTCAAGGGTTTGGTATAGGTATAGATTTTATTAATCTATGCAATGCTATTTATATCTTACTCTCGGTCATTCAATATGATTCCTCTAGCATTAATTTTACATTTTTATGCATTTGGATTGAATTATGCTACTAAATTCAAGCAAAGGGTTTTGCATGGAAAAGGAATCAACACATTACATATTAATTGCATTTGAATTCCATTAAATCATTCAACTTGTTTTTCATGGAAATATGAAGTCAAACCCGTCACAACTACATTGAACTGATTCAAAATGTTTCAATAAATTCAATTGTTAATCGGAATTTTAATTTACTGTCGGAATTCTCAGTTTGATTCCTTACATACAGTATTTGTCCACCAGCATATATATACGATCGAATATATAGATTTATGTACGTCGACGATGTTATCATATACAAGAGTATAAAATATAGGGAAAATGGATAAATATATACACTCCTAGTGTTTTCTCTTATAATAAAGTAATAATTAAATAAATTAAACTTCCGTGTTCTCGAGGGACTTGATCGAGACTTGAGAAATGAGAAAATGAGATGTATCTTACACAAAATGAATTAGCTATAAAAATTTGTAGTTACAACACAATTTTCCAATTTGTTGCACAAAAGACATAATTTTGGCAATAAAATTAAAATTAAATACAATATTTCATAATGATTTTGATTGTGTTAATGAAAATAAAATCCTAACCCGAAATATTCCATGATAAATTTTTCATTTGCCGGTATTTTTTTATGTATTATATATATATTTATATATAATTCGTGTATATTTATAAATTCTGTCATGTATTTTTTCGTAATGTAAATTTTCCCAAAGTTGATACATTTTTCGGAACTAATATATTTCTATTGTTCAAACTAATATCTTTCTCACATTAAGCAAGACATGACTGTGTTTTGTTCTTTGTAGGAAAAGACAGAAGCTGAGATTAAGCAGCTGAGGAAAAGCTTAAACTTCAATGCATGCCACACCACTGCCTTCATTTATCGAGGAGTCGTACGTGAGTTGGATAGAATCAAGGTATCTAACAAGTCTCCACCACTTTGAAAGCTCAAATTGATTTCTAGTGAGTATTCGGATTGTTAGGAGGTTGGCTTTTGATATTCCTGCAGGGCATAGCTAGAAATGTCAAACTGCGACGAGCACAGATGAAATCCTCTAGCAGTAGCTCTCGATTAAGCTCCACAGCAGGCATAAGCAAAGAGAAACCTACCAATCCAGCACAGGCAACGAGCTGCCATTCAACAGTAACGTAGGACAGCAATCCCTCGTCCCCGACTGCAGAGATCAGTAAGGAAATTAGGAGTTTCTTACTGAGCAGTGAAGAGAGGGCCTTGAATGCGGGTTGTTATTTGCGGTATTCGACTCAGAAATTCTACTCCAATCACTCTGATGTATCGAATCAGAGTTCTGGTGAGTTTTTGGCAGCAAAATTTAATTGAATTGCTCAGTTGGTAACGTCTTTTTTCAAGCTTTTTTATTTTTATGTATGGAATATTGATCGAGATTTGTTTAAGATGATTTGATTATGGAATTTTATCTAAATCTCGTATAGTTCATATGGCAAAATGTTATCACCTTTTTATGTTTTCATGTTGTTTTATGATTTTTTTTATATTTTTATTTTAAATTTACTCATATGACATATGTTGATCTATTGTATTCAAACTGTTGGGCATTGTTTGATTATGAGATTTTCAGGTGCTTCTAGAAGAGGGGTGAGTATTGCAATTTCTTCTTCTGTGGTTGCCTTCTGTATGTTGTCTCTTTGGTGGTCATGCTACCTATCGAAGAAGGAAGAGACAAAAACAAGGTATTTGAGGCAATATAGTTCTAATACAAGCTGATTTGAGTGAATGGGCTTTTGATGGCATTTCATTTCGTCTGAATGTTGAATGTGATAATCTTGGCAGGATTTCATACTCATACAGTGATACAACAAGTCGAGTTTAAACTTCAAATACGAAACCCTGTAGAAGGCGACAAATTATTTTGATTAGAGAAAGATTGCTTCAAGTTATGCGTCAATTTTGGCCAAATGCTGATTATGTGAAGTGTTTTCCTGCAACTGAAGAGTCATTTAGTGGGTGTGCTGCATTCTTCAAAATCCTTCAATTTATGCTAACTGCTAAACATTTATTTTTTATAAGAGGTGATATTTTGGTGATGCTCTTCAGCTGTTTTCATCTCTGCTCTTATATTTTGGGATTTGCAGATTTTCCAATTTAGATTGCATGCCAAAGTATTAACCATCTAATATTGAATTTTGTTTGGTACATCCAGTATCAAAGTCGTGAGGGTAATACTTGGAGTCTGAATTCTGGGGTCTTCTCATTATATGCATGTTTTAGATTACATAAATTTGGGAACTAGCTAGTTACCAGTTCCCACACATTAATGCTTTTCAGGATCTGATCGATTTGTGCTTGCTAAACAAGAAATCCAAGTGTGTTACTGTGAATACCCAAGTTTAAATCACTCTCGAAGTAATTGGTGGGCAGTCTGCAAAATAAAGGCTCGATCTAATGTTGAAGTACCATCAGAGGATGATAATACAATCATAACCTCAACCTTTCAAGAGGATGAAGTTGATGGTTTGAATACCCTCACAATAGATGACGATCCTATACCAAATCATCCAGATGGTAGGGTAATAGACATTCAAGAAGAAGAAGAAGATGATGAAGAAGATATAGAACCAGAGATCGATTTATCAGATGACAGTATCAGTGATGATGATGAAATAGATGATTAGTGTGGTTGGTCTTATTTGATATATAGATGTTTTATTATTCAAGTACTTAGTACCGTTGAAATTTGCTAACTTCATAAACTAATGTTAATATGATTTTGCAGATGCAAGGAGGCGGTACTACTTCAGCTGGAGGTTCATCATCGTCATCTGTGGGCCTGAGCGGCCCAGTTGGCGATATCTCACTATCCGGATCGTCACTGCCCAATGTTGATGCGCAGGGTCGTCATCGTTGTTGGCTTCAGGATGAGTATGTTGAATTAGATAGTTGAATATTTTTTTACAGATTATTATTTTTATTATTCTAATATTCTAATATATTTATTATTTTGTACATTTGGAAGCCAATTGATGCCGAGTTATCCCACCTCAGCCACCATCACATCCAGCTTCAAGAAGTTTTTGCATCCGGGAAGCTACACCTGGAAGATGGTTCCCCCTGAGAGGAGGCAGGCATATAGGGAGGAGTTTCGGGTATCTTATTTTTATATATTTTATTTTAAAATGTTATATAAGTTTAGTATTTTCATATGTTCTCAATATGTTGCAGAAGGAGTGGTTTTGGGATCCCACTTTGGAGGATGTCATTTGGGCAACATGGGAGCTCAGGGCTCCTCAGAGATACAGGGACATGGTCCATTACTTTAAGAAGGATAGGACCAAGGGCTACCCTCCATTCATGCCAGTTGAGATGTGGGAGGGCTTCAAGGCGTATTGGGACAGTGATGCTTTCAAGAAGAAGTCGGCCATCACATCGAAGAATCATCTGAGTGAGCCCGATGGTCTTGACACATGCATTGTGAAGCATCGAGGAGGCTCTCGGAGTGCAGTTGCGCATGCTGCGGCTTTGGTATGCAATTAAATTATTATTTTTTTTTTTTTTTAATATGTTTGTGCTAACATGTCAATCCAATAGGCTAAGGAGAAGGGCGTGTAGCCCAATGACGTGACGTGGGAGACATTTAGGAGGCTGCACGACAATCCTGATGGATTTCACACAGATGAGAAGTCTGCTCGTATAGCTGTAAGTTAATTTATCAATATTTATAAATTTATTAATAACATAGAAATTAAATATTTAATCATTCTTATTTGATATTATGAATAGGCTGATGTATTGGCTCGGGTTGAGGAGCTGAGCCAGCCGACTCCTGGCACAGATGAGACGCCACCACCAGTGGACATAAGCGTCGTATATGTTGACGCTGCCCTCCGACACTCGAAGAAAAATCGAGTGTTTAAGCTCGGCAGTCGATCACGGAGTTATTCAACTCCTAGCGTCTCATCTGCAGCTCCTCCATAGCCCGACACTCAGGTTGCCATCAGGGCTCTCCAGGAGAAGATGGACGCCCAGCAGGCGACTCTCCAGGAGAAGATGGACGCACAGGCAGCGCTTCTCCAAGCCCAGCAGGAGAAGATCGATCAGCAGCAGGAGATGCTACGCCAGCAGGCCGAGATGTTCAAGCTGATGCGGGCGCAGTTTAGGGCCATCCTCCATCTTGACATTACTATTATTATTTGTATTTTATACACTGTTTATTATATTTTATGACATTTTATGTATTTTATTGGAGATTTATATATATTATTTTACGTGTTTATTAAAGTTCTTCCATAATTTATTTACAAACAATAATCCAAATTACAAAAAAATAAAATAAATAAAAATAAATAAATAAATAAAAACAAAAAAAAAACTTAACGACAGACTTATGCCGTCGTTAAATTATTCCGATTTTTATTTTTTATTTATTTTTAAACCTTAACGACGGACATATTCCGTCGTTAAATTATTCCGTATTTTATTTTTAATTATTAACGACGGACAATGTTCGTCGTTATATTATTCCGTATTTTATTTTTTATTTATTTTTAAATATTAATGACGGTCGGTTTCCGTCGTTACATTATTCCGTTTTTTATTTTTAATTTATTTTTAATTATTAACGACGGACCTTGTCCGTCGATATGGCCGTCGTAAGAAATAACGACTGTAGACGACACAACACTTGACGACGGACATATTCCGTCGGTATGGCCGTCGTTACAATCAACGACTGACATTTTCTGTCGTTAGGTTTACTTGCCGACTAAAGAGTTAACAACGGCCACAGTCCGCCAGTAGGTAAAAATAACGACGGAAAATATGGGTATACCGACGGAATATTCCGTCGCAAATCAGAGAACTTTTTGTAGTGATTGGTATAAAAAATTCACATGATTGGAGTACAACATATCAAAATATATGATATTTTATTTTTTTGTGTTATCTTTTCAAAGAATCATACAAATGAGGTCTATATGGAGAGGAGCCTTAATAAAAATTGGATTCAATAATTGGAAAATGTAACAGAAAAGTGTGAATATCATGTTAGGGCTCCAAATAGTTGTTATAATTATGCTAGAATTGAGTTTGAGTATTTTCAAGATCAAATGCATAATGTGGAAAATATATTTCGAACAAATATTTGTGAGATGCATATTGCATTTCGTACTCATTTAACAACAATGTTGGATGCAGCTCTTTTTTTTTGCAACAATGAATGATTTTTCATGGACATGATGAGTCAATTAGTTTTTTAAATGAGGACAATTTTCTTGAATTGATTCATTAGTACTGTCAATGATATCCCGATGTTTCCAAAGTTATGGGTCAAAATACTCTTGAAAATAATCAAACTTGCTCCTTCAATTCAAAAACAATTAATTAACACATGTTTGTACTTCATAAATTACACTCGCTATAATCAAGGATATTGGAGATAAATTTTTTTACTCTTTGTTGATGAGGAACATGACATTTAAGTGAAAGAGCAAATGAGAGTTGATTTAAGATATGTGAACATAGAAAGTTGTGTGGTTGAGTATTTTGTTGCCATCGTGCATGTCACAACTAATTTACATTCTTCAAAAGATTCTATTGATAGATGTTTAATTATTTGCACGAGATGGTTTATAATTATCCAAATTGAAAGGTCAAGGATATAATGGAGCCTCAAATATGGGAGGTGAGTTAAATGACTTGAAATCCTTAATCTTTGAAAAAATCTATTTGCAATATATATTCATTGTTTTGCTTACCAACTCCAGTTAACTATTTGTTGTTGTTAAGGAGAATTATACGGTTCAAGATTTTTTCTCTTAGGTCTCCATGATAGTGAACATGATTAGAGCAGCTTCTGAAATAAGAGATCAAATTAGGATGTTGGATCATGAAAGAATAAGTAATGAACTCAATGTTGGAAAAATAGTTAGTGAAAGTGGTCAGAATCAGGAATCCAGTTTAAAAAGACTGGATCGAGATACTCGGTGGGGTTCGAATTACTTTATATTGGTTCGTCTACACTCTTTGTGGCCTTCAACTAAGAAAATGTCGCGAAATGTACTTGATGAGACTATTTTATCTGAAGTTAGAAGTACTACAAGGTGTTTGGTTGATAAAATGGATAGTTACAAGTTTGTTTTTTACTACATTTGATGAAATATTTATTATTGGGAATCACATACGATTTGTCTCTTTTCTTACAACAAAAGAAGCAAAATATTATTGACGCCACGTCATTGATCGATACTGTGAAATATCAATTACACACTTTAGAGAAGAATGATGACAAATAAATTTAGAACAAGTGGATAGATTTTGTGAATTGAATAATATTGCTAAAGTTGATATGGAAAATAGGGGGTTTAATTTTTTCATTAGTTTATTATATGATTAAGTCGGCATTGGTGTTATCTATTGCAATTGCTTCTTGTTTTCTGATATGAAAATTGTCAAGATTGATTTATGTAACAAAATGAGAGATGATTGGATGAATGATAGTTTAGTCATGTATATTGAGAGCACTAGGTAGGGAGCAGTTGCTCCCCCAACATTTAAAATATATATATATATATATATATATATATATATTTTATATGGGTATAATTTATGAATGTTGTATAATAATTAAATTATTATCTTTACTAGTTAAAATTTAAATTTTTAAATCTAGGTCATTTATTAATATAGATTATATATTTATTAATTGATGTCAAATTTCAGTTAATAGTGAATTGTGATTAAATTTCTTATTTGTTTGGATTTTTTATTAATTTGTAATTATTAATATATGTTATTTATTCAATTTATTTATAAATTATATATTGTGAAGTTATCATTTTTATAATTTTGTCACTCTTAAAAACACCAAATTATAGTTTTGTACATAAAATAACTTGTACAAATTTATTCTTCCGAATTTTATTATTAGGCATAACCAATTTAAATTTAATTAATTAATAAGTTTTGAAAAAATAATTTCAAAACATTTTTGTTCTGGTTATTCTTTTCAATTATTTATTCTGAAAATAGACAACAATCTTTTCTATTTATTTTGGGAAAAATCAAAGAAGTAAGAAAAAAGTGGAAATTGTTGTCATTTCACTAACACAAATATAAAAATAAAAAAAATAAATGCATAAATATTAGCAAGCGTCTCAAAATTTTTCATTGTTCTATCTTAGCCACATGAGCAAACGAGAAGCACAAAGAGCCATCACTCTTCCCCAGAATAGTTTCTGGATCCTCCACTGACCACTTTAATTGAGAGAAATTTTATAACGTATGTAGACATGCAATGTAACTATATCATACCACAGAGATCATGATACATTTTTATTATTTTACTCACATAATAATCTTCGCGAAGGAGTGAAGTAAGAAATTCTACCCTCCCCATGTGGGTACTAGTGTACTACCCTCACCCCATGCAGATTAGGACATTTAATTTATTTTTTTAATAATAAAATGTAGAATTTATCTATATTTTTTTTATTCCACATATCCTAATGATAAATGCTATACTATCCTGAATAATGTTACAATAAATCTATAACACAATTAGATCTACGTTGGGTGGGTAGAATTTCCCCAGGTGAAGTACCCAAAAACAACTCATCTTTTTCACGTTTGGGAATCTTCGAGGGCCACAATTAAGTTGATATATAGTGCAGCTGTGACGCGGTAAAATGCAATGCCAATATCAGAAAGAAAGCAGGCCGGAGCCCACCAAATATTGATGGTTGGACACTTGCGCTTTAATCCCACGTTCTCTATTAGGGTAAATTCTACTGTGGAGGGGATGCAATGCATCCCCTCTACTATTTGTAGCCCATTTTTTCTATTTCCAATTTTTATTGACCGGCCGATAAAATAATTTTAGTTTCGGACTGTCATAATAGATATTTAAGTGTCACAATAAATAATTGAAGTGTTACGATATGTTAATTAAAGTGTCACGATAGATTTTTTCGGCCGGCCGAAACTTTTTTATTGACCGACCGATAAAATAATTTTAGTTTCGGACTGTCACAATAGATATTTAAGTGTCACAATAAATAATTGAAGTGTTACGATATGTTAATTAAAGTGTCACAATAGATTTTTTCGGTCGGCCGAAACTTTTGGCCGAAACTCTCGTTTCTGGACAAAAAAAAATAAGGGCTGCAAATAGCCCAAAAATGGTGGACCATGGACACATGGCAGCAGCAGAAGCAGGGGATGCATTGCATCCCCTCCACAGTAGAATTAACCCCTCTATTAGTTGTACCAAAGTCTAAAACCATCAAGTCAAATTGGGGACCACATAACTTTCCAGTTTTACGTAGTAAGAGTTTCCATTTTTACGCAGGATAACAGGAGGCATACGATTCGTGTTATCGTGTTGATATGATAAATTCAAATACAAATCCAATATGATAAGAATTTGCTCGATATGAACATAAACATAATAATTTTATCACGACATAAATATGATACCAATATGACATCCAATATTTTATTGTGTTGCCACTACATGATAATGACACAATAACGACACGATAATAATTAGAAAAATTATACTATTAAATATAATTCATGGAATATACATGAACAAATAAAATTTGAATAATAATGGTAAATTTCATATTACTCCCCTGTGTTTTTTTGAAAAATAAAAAACTCTCATGTGTTAAAAAAATAGTCTAAAAAACCCCTATGTTATGTATAATTCATCAAAAAAGCCCCTTTTTGAGAAAGTGAATTACATTTGCTGAAAAAGAGTATATGATTCTTATTTTTACAATTTTTGTATTATTTTTTCAATTTATTTAATTTTTTAAAATAGTAATTTGACCAAATACTATAATTTTTAAATAATATAAAATATATTTATATGTAAAAAAAATATGTAACATAGGAAATTATCAAAATAGCTAAAAATTAGTAGTATAACCAAATACTAAAATTTTTAAATGATATAAAATATATTTATTTATAACAAAAATTGTAAAAATAAGAATCATACACTCTCTTTTAGTAAATGTAATTCACTTCTCAAAAAAGGGCTTTTTTGATGAACAATACATAACAGAGGGGGGTTTTTAGACTATCTAATTAACACAGGGAGTTTTTTTATTTTTCGAAAAAATACAGGGGGTAATGAAATTTGCCCGAATAATAAATATATTTTTTTTTGTGTAATAGGTTATCGAGTCGTATCAGGTTCTTAACGTGTTATCATTTTAACAGGTTCTTATCAGGTTATCGGGTCGTTATTAGGTTATTAGGTAATCTGTTAATTTTTTTAAAGTGTTTAGCAGGTTGACACAAAATATGACACAATAATTTCAAGTCAATATTATTGTGTTCACAAGATAACCACACGAACACGATAAAATTAAACACTAGCTCATTATTCTCGATCATGTCTAGTTCACGTCGAGTTAAAAATTCCCAGCCCTGTGGTATTTGGTGCACCACTGCTGCACCAAAATGGTGGTTAGACGATGTGTGTTCCCATGGACGTGGCCACACATGGCGTGTGGGTGACACATTTGTCGTTTTTTTGTTTATTTTGAATTTTTTATTTTTTCCTCAAAAAAAAATACTATTAAATTAAAGTGAAATAATTTAAAGTTTTGATCCAGCAACTCACGCAGTGTACTCGTCCAACACTAACATGTGAACTCGTGGATTGCGCTCTATAATTAATTTTTTGAAATAAATTTATATTCTAAAATGGAATTAGTGAACCTTAAAATAGAAGTGAATTAATTTAATTTGTTTAATTCATTGACTTGCGCAGTAGACTCGCCCAATGCATTTGATAACAAATTTTTTAAAATTAAAAATATGGCCTAATTGAAAATTAATAAACCCTAAAAAATATAAACTCTAAAAAACCTTAAAACCCTGAACCCCTAAACAAAGGCCTAGAAATCCTAAAAGAACTCTAAAACCCTAAAAAGATACTTCTTCTGGCGTTTTTATTTTGGAATGGATAGGGTTGACTCACGAAATTAACCAAATTTTGATATATTATACTAAGTAACTCAATATATCGGGTGCACTGAATACTTTGACTAAGAGTAATGAACCGGTCCATGTTGGAATTAAGGTTTTCAATGCTCAATTTCAAAATTTTCATCATAAATAATATAAATTAAGGGAGTGTGTCAGACTACCCCATCAACAATCTACCACGATCCAATCTATCAATAAAATATCATTTCTCTCTCCTCCATTTACACAATCAACCCAACAATCCAAATCCATAATTTTTCAACTTTATCAACAATCCTCTCCAATCCAAAATAATTTATTTTATTTGATTCTTTATTAATATCTATTATCTATAATTATTTTTTATTATATTTTTCAAAGTTAATAAATTATTTTATATTTTAAATAATTAATTACAATAATTGTAATATATTTCTCATATTTTTCAAAGTTGATAATTTTGGGAGTGGATTATTTTGGGAATTTGAAAGATAATTTGGATCATTTTGATCCATAGTTTCAAATGAAAGAAAATAAGTGACAATGATAATTTTTTAGTGTGATTCAAAGTATGTTAAAAATAGATTCATTTTATAGACAATGAAAAAAAAGGAATTTTGATATAATTTTTATAATTTTTTAATACATCATTATCCATAATAATAATAATATAAAATTTTATTCAATAAAAATATGTTTGGCCAATAAAATATCGACATGTGGCAAGAGAGGGAGGATTGTTGGAAGTTTGGTTGACAAGACCTGTCACCAATCGATTGCCCAAATAAATTGAATTTAAACTTTCTTTTATTTTCTTTTTTTCCCCTTTTTTGTGATGATCGATTGAGATTGATGATAAATGGGAATGGTCTCATGATTCATAATTTAGCCGTACAATAATTATATTAATTAAATAAATTCAATTTTAAACTGTAATCTTGCAAGACTAATTAAGAGTACCTCATTTTGACCTCAAGATTGTCTTACAACAGTAAAACCTCTATACAGTAATATTATTGGGATCAGAGAAAAATATTACTATAGGGAGGTTATTCTTATATAAAGTTTACATATAAAAATTATTTTTTTAAAAAAATTTAATATATATTATATAACACTTAGAAATGTCCCTTCATATTTAAAAACATGAATTTAAAAGGTATATAAGATTCATTTATGTACTTTAACCAAATAATACATCATATAAGAATCACGCAAGATGCGCATGGTGATAATCCAGATAATGATATTGTAGAAATAGAAAAAGTATTGTGTCAACAAGCTTCCCATATATTAGACAAGCTGAAAATATTTTAGATTCAACAAGAAAGTGATCGTGTTGACTAAATTAATTACTTCAAACGTGCAAGTTAAAGGGTGTGATACTAACCCAAAAAATTAAAGCACTGCTACAACTAATTTTAGATGAGTATTTCATACAATTTTAAGTTTAATGTAACATATGTAGTTAAAATAGTTCTAGACATTTTATACAAATATTTAAATATATATGAAATTTAATGTCACTTTATTACTATATGGAGGTAAATTTTTTAAGGATGGTCCTAAAAAAATACCAGAATATTACAATGTAGAGGTTATTCTTATTCATAATGGGTCCCGAGTTGGGACCACAACTTTTTATTACTATAAGGAGGTTATTCTTATATAAAGTATTTTTATACAGAGGTTTTACTGTAGTATGGATCATAATAGTTCGCCGCATTTCATAACATGTAACATTTTTGTGTCTATGGGGGTGTGAGCTCCTCTCGTATAAATTATATTGTCTCATCTGTGTGCCAACATCAAAATTATGTAGTTTTAATAATGTTTTTTATAAAAATAAAATTTATAATAATAATAATAATAATAATAATAATAATAATAATAATTAATATTATTTGCTAAAAACTAAAATTGTTCGCCACATTTCATAAGACGAAAACATTTTTGTGTCCCTCAGATAATAGTTTAGCTGGTGTGAAGATTGGAGTGAAATAGTTTTAACCTTGCATGTTATGACCAAAGTGTGGGATCAGGAGTTCATTTTGATTAAATAATGTACACAGACCCAAATTTTTTGACATAAGTAGTACTGTAAATATATACATATAATAAAAAATAATTTAATAAGTTTTATTGTACCCCTCCAAAATTAATTAGGCTTTCCCCATTAGTGACTCTTTAGCAAGAGTCACGGCTACACAACAAGATTTGGAAAAAGAAAAATAATTTAAAAGTCACGTTTACGTGTGACTTGAGGCAGCAGCTAATTTATTTGTCACGTGGCACCCTCTAATTAAGTATCATATGTATATATAGTTTAATTTAAATTATAAATATTTTATATAATTATAAAAAATAAAAAAAATAAAATTATATCAAAATTCATAAAAAAAATGTGTCTCATTATAGTTTATTTAATTATGTTTTCACTCTTGTAATTTTTATTTTGTTGTTAAATAAATTATGAATTTATAATTGTATGGGTAAATTTTTTATAATTATGAATTAAAAAAAATTCTAATAAATTAATTAAGATTTTTTTAAATGTAAGAGAAAAATATTATTTCAATAATATGTTCTTATTAAAAAAAATAAGATGATAAATATTTTATGTAAGTTGGAAGAAAACGAGAAATTAGTATTTTATTTGAAGGTTGGGTGGGATGAAGGTTAGTGATGGAGTATAAATTATATAAAGTTAGAGGTTGTGGATGTGGAGAAGAGAGAAATTAATTTTTTATTTGAAGGTTGGGTTAGATGAAAGTCACTGATGTGGATAGTCTTAGTGAAGTAGTGTAGGTTGGGCTAGAGTCCAAATTGAAGATAAATAGATTTGTGGAGATTGGCCCATTGCCCCATTTATCTCTCTCTCAGCCCATTGCCTATTATTTATCTTGGCCCAGTTGATGGCCCGTTTACCTTTAAACCTAAATTACTATATATGATTACCCTAAACCTAATTTACCTTATTCTGATCCCTTCCTCTCTCTACTTAACCTCTCGCGCCTCTTCATCTCCCTCAAGCCCTATCTCTGATCTTTGATCTCCATAGCTTGGTGCTCTGAAAAGCTTTCTTCTCTGTTTCCTTAGCCGGATCCCTGGGCCTCGGTTTCCTGAAAGGCTGTGAGTTGAGAGAGAGTGTGAGCCATTGCCTGCTGAGCTTGATTTAGAGGACTTCAAAGCCACCAATCCCACCGTTCAACTCCCTTTGTGGCTTGTGTCTGTGTCGCCGGAAGTTGCAGTGCTCCCGACGGGAAAGATCTGAGCCTACGTGTCTTAGAGACACATCTTTCCCAACTCTACAACTTTCTGATTTCATTCTTTTCTTTACTATTACTGTTTCTCTCATTATATGCTTCTGCCGTGAGTTAGTGTGTTGCTCTGCAAGTTTTCTAACCACATCTGTGTTGCAGATCCGAACCCTTGTGAAGTTAGCCCCAAGTCTGTGAAGAAACTCAAGTCTGAGACTTTTTAAGATAGCTGACTCATCAAGATTTGGTTTCTGGTTGCTTGAGCAACTGTGAGGTGAACCGAAGAGGCCGGAAAACAAGTGTTGAACCCTTGGCTAGGCTGATACCCAACAGTGGTATCAGAGTCAGGTTCCCTAGCCGGGAGCAACCCCCTGCCTCCATTCATCTCACCCCGCCGCCGGTAAGGGATGCGCCACTTCGTCCCCAACGGGCTCAAATAAAAAAGGTAAGTCCGGCTTCTTCCCTGCCTGGGAGAGCCGGCTCTGGTATAAGCTCTAAACCCTAAAGCTCCTATGTGTGGTATCTTGCGATCCTATCTTAAACTTGCTTCCGCTTTACTATCTCTTGAAACACCTTGGTATTCAAGGCCATCTTTAACCCTAGCTTACGGTCCGGATCGTCTGAATTCCCCTTTGGGTCTTCTCGTGCGAGTTGCCCTGATAGCAAGGTTAGGAAAGGTGTACTTGAGTGAGTTCTGGGGTTCTATCTGCCTTCTACTGTAATCTCTATAGTCTTTTGTGTTTCTGTGGCTATCCTCTGCCTATGCTTATTGGTTTTTTGTCTTTGAGATTCATGTTTTTGCTCCCTCTGTGATCTTGGTGGAATCTGAGTGGAACTCAGTGGTTTTTTAAGTTCTTGTGAACTGACTATAGTGATTGAGTCAGTTATCTTTTGCTAAATCAACTGTGGGATTGTCCTGAGTGACCCCTTGCTCCACAGATAAATCTGTGTTGAGAACTGGGCTAGCCTCAGCACTTTATTCCCCAGAGAACTTGATTTCAATGTTTTGGAGTTTTATCTCCTGGTTTTCTAAGTGTTCTGGTGTGTTTTTTTGGCCTTTTGGACCCCTTTGAGTCCTTCCAGCTGTGTTTCTGGTGTTTTGGTGCCTTTCTGGTGTTTCTGGTATTGTTGAGCTCTGTCTTTTGCCTTCTGCATTAAAATCCTAGTGTGATCTGGCATCTATTCTTGCTCTGCATTATGAATAACCTTCATATGGTTCCTTCTAATGGTAAAGATGATTTTCAGGATTGGAAAATAAAAATTGAGTGCATTTTGGTCAAAGAAAAGACTAATAAAGCTATTTTGACTAAAATCAATGATTTTGTGGATGATGAGAAACTGGATGAATTAAATGATAGTGCTAGAGTCACCATCTTGTTAAATTTGAGCAGTTATGTGGTCAGAAAAGTGTCTCATCATAAGTGTGCAAAAGATTTGTGGGATAATTTGAATTCTTTGTATACTGCTAGATCTGAAGAGTCTGCTTATTCTTTGCAAAATCAACTTATGACTTATCAGATGGATGCCTCTAAAGATATTGACACATATAGAAGAATTCAATAAATTGCTCCAGGATTTGAAACTTGCTGGTGACCATACTCTTGAAAAATATACTCCCCAAATCTTGCTTAGTGCTATTCCTGAGTCATTTCTAAAGTTAAATCTACTTTAAAATATGGTGGTTCCAAGGTTACTTGTGATATGATTGTGACTGGTTAAAAGTAAAAGAAAATGAGCTTAAAATTCTGAAATCCAAACCCCTGCACAATGAAATCTTGTATGTGAACAGGAATAATAACAGAAATTCTCATCATGGCTTCAATAAACCCCTAAATCCTGAGAATCCAAGTGTGCTTGTTGCTGAAAGACATAGAAGAGATATGCAACTAGGGCAAAATCAACATCTGTATCAGGATTATGCCCATAATCATGCATCTAATTATGCTCATAATCATGGTCATACATCAAATTTTGCTCCCAATCATGCTCAGAATCATAATTTTGATCAGAAACCAAGAAAAGCATGCTGGAATTGTGGAAAACCAGGCCATTTCTCAAATGGATGCAAAATGCCTAAAAAGAACAAAGGTTATTTGAATTATGAGCCAAAACAGCATGCCAATAATGTGTATAATGATGATGATGATGGTATCTACATGGTCCATGATGCATATGATTTCCAATTTATAAATTACACAAATGCAGTCTCCAAAAATGTGCATAATAATGAGTGGTTGATTGATTATGGATGCACATTTCATGTCACACCTTTCAAATACATGTTCCACAATCTGCATTACATTAATTCTGGACATGTTGCATTGGCTGATGGTCAAAACTATAAAATCCTTGAAGATGTGATATATGCCTAAAATTTGAAAATGGAAGTATGTTAACTCTCAATGATGTCAAATATGTGCCTCAACTGAAATTTAGTCTACTTTCTGTGTCTAAAATTGTTGATAACATGCTTGATGGATCTGTGAATTACCTGAGATTTAAATTTGAAAAAGATTCCATGCTTTATTTTAATGCCCCTAGAAAATGAGACTTATATGCTGTTCAAGCTGAGTCTGTGCCCCTGCCTATTGTTAATGTTGTGCAAGAAGATAAAACTAAACTTTGGCATGC
Source organism: Perilla frutescens (assembly GCA_026008535.1). NCBI lineage: Eukaryota > Viridiplantae > Streptophyta > Magnoliopsida > Lamiales > Lamiaceae > Perilla > Perilla frutescens. The sequence continues at coordinate 24,084,260 of BRKX01000002.1, forward strand.
TAGACTAGGACACATGAGTAAGAAAGGGCTTGAAATTCTGCATAAATCTGGTGCCTTTGGTAATGATAAAATAACAAGCATGTCATTCTGTGAGCCTTGTGTTCTGGGTAAACATCATAAAGTGCCTTTGCCTGTTACTATGCCATATCCTAGGAAGCATGTTAGTTCTGTGATATTGGAATATCTGCATGCTGATGTATGGGGCCCTTCTAAGGAGCCTACCCATGGGGGTAATGTGTATTTCTTATCAATTATTGGTGATTTCTCTAGAAAAGCATGGGCATTCTTGATGAAAAATAAGTTTGATGTATTCACAAAATTTTCAAAATGGGCTGTAGAAATTCAGAATCAAACTGGTGAGAAAATCAAATGTTTAAGAACTGATAATGGATTAGAATTCTGTAACCAAGCTATGGATAGCTGGTGTTCTATAAGGGGCATCAAGAGACATAAGTTTGTGCCTTACACTCCTCAGCATAATGGAGTGGCTGAAAGGATGAATAGAACTCTCCTTGAGAGAGTTAGGAGTTTGTTAATTTCATCTGGTTTAGGAAAACAATTCTGGGGTGAAGCTCTTATGACTGCATGCTATCTTATTAATAGACCCCTCTCTGTTCCTCTGCATGGAAAATTGCATGAATCTGTATTCTTAAACAGACATGTGTGCTTGAATAATCTGAAAATTTTTGGATGTGCTGCTTATGTGCATCAGAAGTTGAGCAAACTTGAACCTAGGGCAAGAAAATGTGTATTCCTTGGATATCTAGAAGGTGTTAAAGGTTATAGACTTTGGGATAAAAGTGTGCCAGGGTTTAAGTCATGCATAAGCAGAGATGTGTTGTTCAATGAATTTGATTTTCCATGCTTATCTGAACCCTCACCTTATGCTACTCCAAGTGAGGTGGAGAAATTACACAATATGAATCAAAATCTTTATGATTTCTTGTTTTCTTCTGATGTTCCTAATAAGGTAGATGAGCCCACCTCTGCCCCTCCTGAGCTTGATATGCAGAATAATGATATTGCAAGCATGCATGAACCTGTGATTGATGACACTGATTTAAATGACTCTGTTTCAAATAATGAATCTGAAATTGAACCTGATAATAATATGATTGTGTCAGATAATGAGACCAGTTCTAATTCTGAAAATGCTTTTGAACCTGTTCCTGACTATGAGAACTTGATTAATTATTAACTTGCTAGGGATAGACCTAGAAGAAATGTGAGATTGCCTGCAAGATATGATGATTACAACTTGTCTCTGTATGCTTTCAATGTGTTCAGTAATGTTGATAAATTGGAACCTAAAACCTTCTCTGAAGCTGTGAACTTCCCTAAGTCTGATAAGTGGTTTGCTGCTATGAATTGTGAAATCAAATCTCTGCATGATAACAACACATGGATTCTTGTTGAAAAACCTGAACACTGTTCTGTTGTGGAGTGCAAATGGTTGTATAAAATTAAGCAAGAGATTGTTAATGTGAGATACAAAGCCAGACTTGTTGCCAAGGGTTTTACTCAAAAAGAAAGAATTGATTACAATGAAATTTTTGCTCCTGTGGTTAAATTTACAACTGTTAGAATTATGTTTGCTTTGGTTGCTCATTTTGACTGGAGCTTAAGCAGATGGATGTGACTACAACTTTTTTGCATGGTGAACTTGAAAACAATATATACATGCATCAGCCTGAGGGTTTCATTGATAAATCTTCTCCAAATCATGTCTGTCTGCTTAAAAAATATTTGTATGGTTTGAAGCTATCCCCTAGGCAGTGGAATATTAAATTTGACAAATGTATGTAAAGCATGAACTTTATTAGAAGCAAATTTGACCATTGCTTGTATTACATGCAATCTAAAGTGTCAATGTTTCTCCTGCTCTATGTGGATGATATGCTCTTGATTAGTCCATGTTTGAAAACTTGATAACCTCATATTTTACATGTATTTTGAGGTACATTTGAGTGGTATTTGATTGGCATTGCATGCATGAAGTGATAATGTTTGCATAGTTTTCTATGTTTTATGCTATGTCACATGTTTGTTCATTGTGAAGGGAATTAATGCCACTTTTTGTGTGGACTTCAAATGAGCTTTAGAAAGCTCTAGAAAGATAGAAAATCAAGTTATGAACGCGTTGCAAAAAGAATAAGGTCAATCCGATGAGAAACGAGTGAGAACGAAGCAAAACAGTGAGTGACTGTCGATCCTGAAAATTATCCGCGACCGGACTCGTGACCAAGAGGGTCGCGAATCATGGTCGCGAATCTCCTTCTTCCCATTTTTCTGCACGGTCACGACAGAGGCAGGGTTCTCCTTTGTTTTATTCACAACCTGGTCGCAAATTTTGAGGTTGGTCGTGAATTTTCTGTCACGTCATGCCACGTATTGCCACGTGGACTCGCGACCCGAGTCGCGGGCATCCTGGTCACGAATGTGATCGTGAATGCAGTGGGCCTGTCCAATTTTTGACCTATTTTTGGGCTTTTCTTAACTTGGTATTAAAGAGTTTCAATGGACGAAAATTCCACACAACTCCACCTACCCAAAAATTGCCACCAGAGGTTTGCTGCAGAGAAAAATAGACGTGAAGAACAAGACCAAAAGATTCAAGAGCTTTCAAGATTAGAGACGAATTAAACCTTCCGGGTTTTATTTACTTTATTCTTAAAATTTCAATGTTTTCTTTGTGGATGATTTTGGTTGTTTATTTTATTATGGATAGCTAGAACCCTAGTATTCTAGGGTTGGATAATGAGTTATTTATGAAGTTTTTTTAATTCATTTTATTTAAAGTCTATGATTTGATTATATTTTGATTATTCCTGTTTTTCTCTATATTATTTACCTGATCACTAAATGATGCAATTTGATGTCTTCATCCATAATTCGAGAGATGAGTTTTAACACAAGATCTGGAATTATTAATTGGTTAGTCGATATCACTCGAGAGAGTTGCGATTAATTTAGAGAACAATAAATCTTTGGAGCCGTTAGGAGTTGCATCATAGGTATTGAACAGAGACGTTAATATTTGTTGTGTGATCTACAATCTAGGCACTTCGAGAGAAGGTTTAGAATACATGAGTGATTGTTCTAGCATGATTTAAATCCCAACATAGACACTAAATAAATTGATTGAGAGAATGGATTAAATAATGAGTATCCAATCCTAGAATGCGTCTTTTTCTTCAGTGTTTGATTTTCCGTGTTGATTTCTTCTATGGTAATTCAGTTTATTTATTATTCTTAGTTTTTAGATAGTCAAATTCAATCATGATTTATAGTTTAGATAACAACAGGAAGTTAAATTAAAATAACTAGTAGAATAATTATTAAATCTCTGTGGATACGACCTCGTTCACTACTATACTAGAAGCCTCACTGTACACTTGCAGTTTAGGTGAAAATAAATACCGAACAAAACTGTTAAGCATGTTCAAGATTGTTTATGTGCCAACTTTGATATGAAAGATCTTGGTGATGCTAGAAAGATCCTTGGTATGAATATTGACAGAGATAGGAAAAATCACACTCTTGTTCTGCATCAAACCTCATATGTTGATCAAGTGCTAAAGAAATTTAACATGGAAAACTGCAAGTCTGTCTCTGTGTCTCTTGCATCTCATTTTGTGCATAGTAAAGACCAATCCCCTAAGAATGAGTCTGAGATAAATGAAATGCAAGATGTTCCATATGCTAATGACATTGGTTCTGTAATGTATTTATTAATGATCATCACAAGACCTGATATTGCTTATGCTGTCTCCTGTTTGAGTACATACATGGCTAACCCTGGGATGCCTCATTGGCAATCCTTGAAATGGCTTATGAGATATTTGAAATCCACTATGACTAGTGCTTTAACATTTTCTAAATCTGCCGATGGTGTGAAATATGTGGGATATGTAGACTCCAACTACGCTAATGACAGAGACCAAAGAAAGTCTACTACCTCCTATGTGTTTACATTATGTTATTCTTGCATTAGTTGGAATTTGGAAATCTCAACTACAAAGCATTGTTGCATTATCTTCCACTGAGTCTGAATATATTGCTGCAACTGAGGCTGTGAAAGAAGCCATTTGGCTCAATGGTGTGCTGTCTGAAATAAAATTCATTGATGATAAACCTTTGATATATTCTGACAGTTAATCTGCTATACAATTATGCAAGAACCCTGTGTTTCATGACAGGACTAAACACATAGATGTGAGATTCTACTTCATCAGAGATATTGTGGAAAAGGGTGAAGTGCCGCTGGATAAAATCCCCTCAGAGTTTAATCCTGCAGATATGGGCACTAAGTGCCTTCCAGTTGCAAAGCTGGAGGCCTGCAAGAGATCCCTGAAAATGGATCTGGGTTGAAGTCTGGGGAAAATAATGGTATTCCGGGCTTTGTACCTGGATACCTGATCTGCCCTCAAGGGCACCTGTGACCTTTGGTTGTTATTTACCCTGTTGGTACTGTGCTAGGTACAATCCATTCAAGGAAAGCCATTGAATGGCAGGAGATGGATTGATTGGGTTGGTCTTTAGTGTTGAGACTGAGATAAATATGCAAAGTATTTATCTCTCCCTCTCATACTTTGTCTTTGTGATAAGTATGAGTAAAAAGGCTATGATGATCAACTCCAAAGATGGTAAACACTTCCTTGGTGACACAAAAGACCAATATGCCAAAGGTGGATATGTGGAGATTGGCCCATTGCCCTTTATCTCTCTCTCGGCCCATTGCCTATTATTTATCTTGGCCCAGTTGATGGTCCGTTTACCTTTTAACCTAAATTACTATATATGATTACCCTAAACCTAATTTACCTTATTCTGATCCCTCCCTCTCTCTACTTAACCTCTCGCGCCTCTTCATCTCCCTCAAGCCCTATCTCTGATCTTTGATCTCCATAGCTTGGTGCTCTGAAAAGCTTTCTTCTCTGTTTCTTTAGCCGGATCCCTGACCCTCGGTTTCCTGAAAGGCTGTGAGTTGAGAGAGAGTGTGAGCCATTGCCTGCTGAGCTTGATTTAGAGGGCTTCAAAGCCACCAATCCCACTGTTCAACTCCCTTTGTGGCTTGTGTCTGTGTCGCCGGAAGTTGCAGTGCCCCCGACGGGAAAGATCTGAGCCTACGTGTCTTAGAGACACATCTTTCCCAACTCTACAACTTTCTGATTTCATTATTTTCTTTACTATTACTGTTTCTCTCATTATATGCTTCTGCCGTGAGTTAGTGTGTTGCTCTGTAAGTTTTCTAACCACATCTGTGTTGCAGATCCGAACCCTTGTGAAGTTAGCCCCAAGTCTGTGAAGAAACTCAAGTCTGACACTTTTTAAGACGGCTGACTCATCAAGATTTCGTTCTTGGTTGCTTGAGCAACCGTGAGGTGAACCGAAGAGGCCGGAAAACAAGTGTTGAGCCCCTAGCTAGGTTGATACCCGACAAGATTAATGTTTTATATATCATTTAGATAATTAATTATTTTTTTTATCTCATTTATAATTTATGATTTTTTAACTAACTCAAATAAGTTACTATTTTTTTTTATGTTGAATCAATCATTGACGAGTTTGATGGTACGAAGAAGCAATGTGAACAACTTAAAATGCATAAACATAATAAGATTAGTAAACATTATTTTTTTATATTGTTTTAGTTATTTAATATTTTTGATTTTTTTTGTTATTTTATGATAAACATGTGATATGATATAACAATATGTTCTTTTTTTTTTTGCAAAGTTAATTCTACTAAAAAACATTATACTATGTATGAAAGACTTTGATAATTGACCAGTCTTATTATAAGATAATTTATATTCGTATATTTTTGTCATTTGTTAAATATTTCTGAGCTAAATATTCATATATTACGGAACAAAATATTATTGATCTATTAATATTATATACATATATACCCAATTTGTTTAATTTGGGATTCGAAAAAATTCGGCCCGTAACTAAAAATCCTTACTCCGTCACCAAGTTTTGAATATCAATCCAAAAGTAGAATATATATGCGATTTACATTGTCTACAAATTAATATGTCTGGATGAACATTTTTGCAGATGAGCTGATAATATTCATGATTTGAGATTGAGACTAGACATACAGAGTGACGATGGACGCACTGATACCTACATTTATCTTCCGTCATTACCTCACCAATAGATATATATTAATAATATTGCACACAATTTCATCACGTTGCACAAAGTCACCATTCACCAACTACATTTATATCCCCTCTTTATTGCGATCAACTTCCATTTCTTTTACTTATTTAATGCATGCAATGATTTTCAATCGAATTACATATAGGATTGGACAATTATATGATCAATATTGAACTACTATTCCGAATCGATGACAAAGTAAAATTAGAAAATTATTGATAAATATATAATATTGCAGTATTTTTAATGATCACATAAGATGTACTATATATTTGTAGCTAGCTTCGGATAATGTTAATTAAGTATAATCAATTATATTGATTTTACGAAACTAAATTTAATTGAGTTATAATATGTTCAAAATATTGCCTTAAGTATAGCTAGAATTTTTCATATCCTATTTACTTTAACCCAAACAATTAACTAGCTAGCACAAAATAAAACGACAAAACAATAACAAAAAAACAAAATTAACAAATCAAACAAACTATATAATACAAAAGGTCAAAAGAAATATGGTTCTTTATAATTTAAGTTCATTTCCCTCAAAAATAAAAAATTCACTTTCCATAACTATATTACATACAAATTTCTTTTTTCACTCATAAAGAATTTAAAGTCTAGATGTAAGAGAATTTTAATTCTCAGATATAAAGTTGAAGGTGAAGGTCATGCATGCCAAGAGGGGCTTCTCTTGGCAAAGAAAAAAAAAAGGATGTAGGAAGCTTATCCTTGAGACTGATTGTTAGATCATTTATAATCAACTTAAATATGATGCAACAGAATGGTTCGTATATAGAGGAGCGATGTGCCACTCAATTCGAATGAGACTTCTCAACTCGATGAAGTGAGATACATTTAGACTCGAAAAATTACATATATCATGACTCATTCTTTAGCAAAGCTTGCTATTTCGAATAATGCTTTTGTTATATCGGCACTTTGCCGAGTACCTAACTTTTTATCCAACATTCGGCATGTTGAAATGGCTTCTTGTTAATCAAAATCCTTTTTGCTAAAAATAAAACATTGTTATTTTCAGAGAGAGAGAGAGAGAGAGAGAGAGAGAGAGAGAGAGAGAGAGAGAGAGAGAGAGAGAGAGAGAGAGAGAGAGAGAGAGAGAGAGAGAGAGAGAGAGAGAGAGAGAGAGAGAGAGAGAGAGAGAGAGAGAGAGAGAGAGATTCTTATTGATAGCTTATGCCTAATGAGAATTTAAATATTGAAGGAGCAGGAACTCAATTTGGATTATATTACTCAAAATTACCTGCTTTAATTTTTCTTCGGTCCACCTACTTCTGTTATGTCAATGTTAATCACTAGCGTTCCAATCATTTTTTATTTATAGTGCTAACTATATATATAGCTCAAAATCAAGGATACTTGTTATTTTGCTTAAATAGGTTTATTCAATAGTTCCGTTCGTACAATTGGGGTTAGGTATATTAGTTCATATTCGATAATATAAATAATAATTATTGGTGCGCCACACGTTAATTTTTCATAACTAACGAGGAAAGTAAAGAATATATATATATATATATATATATATATATATATATATAGGGGTTGGATTAAAAATACATATTTTTCTGGTATAGGAACTAGGAACCCATCTTATACTGTCCACCTGGATGATCTAATGGCTCAGATTAAATGTCTAAGTCAAGACAAAAAAGAAGGAAGCGGGGGTATAATTGTCCAATCTCAGTAAAAAAGCTGATGTCATCACTTTTAAAAAAAATCTTAAAAATTTTGAACGACCATAACTCACTTGTTTCAAATCGGATTAACGCAAATAATATACTAAATTAAAGATCTTTCCATGTTCTTTAATTCAAGATCAGTCATGGATATGTTTGTCCAAATAAATATAGACAAAAAATACAAGATCAGTCATGGATATGTTTGTTCAAATAAATATAGACGAAAAATACAAAATATAAATTTTTACTCGTGTTCAGCGCGAAAATGCTTTCGTTAGCTTTTAAATAATGGTTCGTCAGCATTATGATAAGTTGATTACATATGATGACGAAGCATTTGTTATATGCTAACATATTGCATTTATTGTGCTAATGAATGATCATCATAATGTTAACGTACTACACATACTTATATTATTATTATGATTTATTACATTTCAATTATAACTTATAATTATTTTTTATGATTTAATTTTTATGTTTTAGTTACTAATTGAATATTATATATTATTCATTTCATTAAATTAGAATATATTAGTTAGAGCTCTTTATCTATTTATGGTTTATAACTTATGTTAATGATGAATTGTCATATGCTAACATAGTTTATTCGCAATGCTGATAAAATAATATCATTATGCTAATGTTTTATATTTATATTGTTATTTTGATTTATTCCATCCAATTGGGGTTTATAATTAATTTTTAGAATTTAATTCTATTTTTAGATCATTGAAGTTTATTATATTTGAATTATGGTTTATTTCATCCTATTAGAATTTATAATTACACTTTAGAATTTAATTTTTCATTAACAATATGAGAAAATTTTCATTAGCATAAATATAACGCTTTGTTAGCATGATGATAATACTTCGTTAGCATGACGATATGTTATCAAATATCCTCCGCGATTTTTATAAGAATTACCAAATTACGCGCGAATTTTTTTCCAAATATTACATGATTGCCACCACTCCTTTTAATCAAATCTGGACCATAGATCTTTATTGATTGTATGGTGTGAAATGAGTTCCTAGTTCCTACACTAGGGGTTTGCATTGTAACCCTCCCCTTTATATATATATATAATCTCCCCAACAATCTGTTTCGAATAGGTTGGTAATAATTAAATTGTAAATCAGTGGGATATTCTTGCAGCAGATTATAATTACCTAATATATGTATAAATCCTAATGGTTTAATTTTGAGATATGAAGGGGCTTATTTAGAAATAATAATGATAGAGAGTGATCAGTGATCACATCCACAATAACTTAACGTATCTACCCTATCAATAACGAATTCAATCGCCTGATTCGAGAAGGCAAATTAAAGGACTGTCTCTTAGCTGTTGCGCGGATTGGTCCCATTACCCACGTGATTTTCTTGTCATTCTTCTGATTGCAATAAAACAATATTTATTTTTATTTTTTTTGGAAAAATACAATTGCACATACATTAATCCACCAACGTTCTCAATCAATCAAGTAGAAAAATTATTATTTCAGATAAATAAATCATCATATCAGATCACTTATTGCATTTTTTGTTATATTTCCTGTTCTAAGTCTTTGATTTTAAAAAAAATTATTTTTTAATTTTTAATTTATTATGATTTTATTTTATTTTATTTAATTATTTTTATTTAGGGTTCATCCATCTCCAATTAGAATATATTAATTAAAAAAAAATAAAAATAAAATCTAATCATAGAACACCAAGTGGAATAAAAATAGCAATAGAGGATCTGATCCGATAAATCATCACATCCCACACCAAACTATGCAACAGATGAAACAACGTTTGTAAAGGTTAAGTCCATGCTAGGACCCCCTCATTGCATCCCACTTTCCGGATGATTGCCACGTGGAAATTACAGAATATAATTAATTCAAAATTTGAAAATAAAGGTTAACTATAGTTGAGTTAAGTCATTTTTCCACTTTTTTGTACATGTTCCCCTTTGAAAAGTAGAAATGCATTAAATGTAGTAGTCCAAAAGTCTAATATACAAGTCCTTTTTCCAGCTTTTGTCAGTGTTTTGTGGTTTTCGAGACAAAGTTCTTGCCATGCAAATAATTTCCTATCGGCCGAAACTATCGTTTTCTTCAGATAGAATAATCTCTAGAATAAAAGCCTATCGGCAAATGCATGAGATAATAAACGACCGATGATTAATTTATGCAGTTGATCGGCCTTTTTGTATTCTTTAGTTACCAGTAATTACGGGTCGTATGCAAAGTTCTGTCATGCATATAATGTGTTATCGGCGGAATACTATCGTTTTCGTGAAATAGAGTTAATTGTTTCATAAAAGATTATCGGCAAAAGACTGAGATAACATAAAATCATTTCTAAATTTATTAAACAGATCGACCTCTTATTATTCGTTATTTACCATATTGTTCTTATAGAAAGCTCCTAATCTAATTGAATATATTCCTAATCTAATCTAATCTAATTGAATATATTTCCAAAGTTCAATTATTTATTAATATGATGAATCATATTGAAGAATAATTTATATTAATATTATTATTACTCCACATAAACTGAATTATTAAGGATGTAATTAAATAAATTAAAAAGAACCACAATAACATGAGTTTAATAACGAAGGTTAATGCTATAATGTCATTATCTACAAATACTTAAGGGGTTTTAGTAAATAATTTTATTTTTTCATTTTTTAGTGAGTATGATAGTTAAATCAATTGATTTAGGAGGAATTAATTTGTGCATGGGCTCTTTGCCAATATTTTAATGAACTATATTTAGATGCAGACATGTAACTTAAATATAAACTAATAATAATAACGGCCACAACGCAAAGACACCGCCGTCATCGAACTGGCACGACTCGTCGAATTGGATAGTACATTACAAATTAGTGGATAAGTCAAGATTGATAGATTTATCCGACTCAATTCACTGTTTGGTTTGTTAGATTCGGGCCCGAAATTGATAAGAGGCATTTGATTGACTTTGATTTTATCAAGCAAATGGATGATAATTTATCATTCCAATGGTGCTAGGATTATTAATCCTACTTTATCTAATCAATCCATTTTTTTCCAAATGTAATATATATTCTTATAAGTCAATGATTATATACTATAATACTAATCAATAGAAGATAGTATATATAACTAACAGTGTACGAGTAACTATATAGCATTAATGCCAAGAATATCATTACTCTTGACCATCAGATTAGTTATAATTTTTATTAATTTTCATTTTCCTTTATAATTTTGTTACTTTTGATAATATATGTTTAATATTATTTCTACTTTCTCTTATTATATAGTTCATTTATTATTGAGCATTCAATTTCTTAATTTTGATAATATTAATATAACATCGTTTCACATTTCATATTATTATTATTATTATTATTATTATTATTATTATTATTATTATTATTATTATTATTATTATTATTATTATTATTATTATTATTATTATTATTATTATTATTGTTGTGTATATAATTGTTACTCTTGATCATTGATTTCTTAACTTTAATAATATTAGTTCAATACTTAATACCATTAAATTCATTTTTTTTAAATGAGAAGTATTAATTTCACTATTTATATTCGAGACAAGAATATTGTCGCGACCTTGTTTTAATTAGATTTTGCCCCTTAAATTTCCCGTCTAAGGTAGTACATTTTTGTGTTATGATATCACGTCTATATACCGTTTACTTTATGTTGCATGGAAAAATGTCACTTACAATCAACAACTATCTAATACAATACTCTCACAAAATGGTGAATTGTCAATACATTTCAACATTAGATGGGAAACTCAATGGACGACTTCTAATCGACAACATTAGTCCTTAAACATACGTAAGGCACTTACCTAATATTTATCTCTCTTACCTCACTCACCTATTTGTTAATATTTATTTCTTAGGTTATATAAACTATATACTATAATACAAATAGTATATATGACAAAGAGTTTATGATTAACTATATAACATTGGTATTAAGAATATTATCACTTTGTTACTTTTGATAATATTATTTCATATCATTGATTTAATTTCATGTATTAATATTTAATGATGAGTGACCTTTTTCAAGTTATCAATATTAATCTTAATTTTTTAATTTCATTTTTTGCTTTACTACTTTACACAAATTATAAATTTATAATTTAAAACTTATAACTTATCTTTGTATAAGTTATAACTAATAATCTAAGATGGACTATAATCTATTTTTTCCACATGTAATATATATTCTTATAAGTCAATGATTATATACTAGAATACTAATCAATAGACGATAGTATATATGACTAAGAGTTTACGATTAACTATATTAGTTTAATATTATTCATAATTTCTCTTATTACTTAGTATTTATTATTGAGCATTCAATTTCTTAATTTTGATAATCATCATCATCATCATCATCATTATTATTATCTTCGTTATCATTATTATCCCACTCAATGATTATATACTAGAATACTACAAAATGGAAGGTAGTAAATATAACTAAGAGTTTACGATTAACTATATAACATTAATGCTAAGTATATCATTACTCTTGACCATTAGATTAGTTATAATTTTTTGTTAATTTTCATTTTTCTTTATTATATTGTTACTTTTGATAATATTAGTTTAATATTATTTCTAATCTCTCTTATTATATAGTGCATTTATTATTGAGCAATCAATTTCATAATTTTGATAATATTAATATAACATCGTTTCACATTTCATATTATATTTATTATTATTATGATATTTATTATTATTATTATTATTATTATTATTATTATTATTATTATTATTATTATTGTGTATATAATTGTTGCTCTTGATCATTGATTTTTTAACTTTAATAATATTAGTTCAATACTTAATACCATTAAATTCGTTTTATTTTAAATGAGAAGTATTAATTTCACCAGTTATATTCGAGTCAAGAATATTATCACGACCTTGCTTTACTTAGATTTTGCCCATTGAATTTCACATATATATACCGTTTACTTTATGTTGCATGGGAAAGTGTCACTTACAATCAACAACTATCTAATACAATACTCTCACAAAACGGTGGATTGTCAATACATTTCAACATTAGATGGGAAACTCAATGGACGACTTTTAATGTACAACAAGGTCACAACATTAGACGAAAACGCATTTGGTAATTTCATCTTTAAATGAAGGTCTAAACATTAGTTTTTATGCACTTTGTAACAATTATTAAATATGGGGTTTTAAATAAAATAAACAAACTCTATTTGATTATGTCATGTCATTTGTGTATTATTTTATTATTATTCACTGATTGGGTTTTAAAGGGATATAATAATTAATTAATTAATTAACTAAGTAATACATTAACCAAAGTTATATGAAATTTGGGCGGGCCAAATTAAACGGGGGCAGGTCAAAATTTTCCTCCATTTATTCAAAATATTTATGAAGCGTAGTGAAGAAGTTAGGTTACAGTGCTAAGTATATTGTTGATAAACATTTCATCCTTTATTATTATTATTATTATTATTATTATTATTATTATTATTATTATATCATATTTTTTTTATCATTATAATTATTATTTTAGTTTTATTATTATTATTTATTATTATTATTATTATTATTATTATTATTATTATTATTATTATTATTATTATTATTATTATTATTATTATATCGTAATTTATTGTTATCATAATTATTATTCTTAGTTTTATAGCTTTCAACCTTACTAGAGTCCCATTACTTTAATTCTCTCCTTATACCACTTTATATTTATCCTTGTTTGGTTCAACTTTCTTTACTACTCTTAATTCCAAACATCTTTAATCTATTTTAATATTTTAAAAATTTTAATTGAATAAAATATATATAAACTATTTGTATTTATAAAAAAAAGTTAATATAAAAATTAAAATTAAAATAGGACAAAAGAAAAAAATAAATCTTAAAATTGTGAATTTTTTATTTTTGAGAGATTTGAGCCTTAAATTGAACCCGCCTACATTCTGAAAATTCAAAAAATTTAACCCAACACATCTCCTTTGTAACTCTCTCTCTCTCTACTCCATACATAAACCATTCCCCCCAAATTCAATTCTTATGAACTAAATCCCTAATCCTCTCCCAGTTTCCTCTTCTCTTGTCCGATTCTTCTCCAGTGAACCACCGAATGACTGACGACGACAATCTATCTTAGACTAGCCCTGACCATACGACTCGATGTCGACTGAGCCCTGCCCAATATCACGACTCAACAAACTCAACATAACTCCAAAACCTGCCTCGACCCAGCTCCGGCGACTCAGAAAACTCGACACAACTCCAGAACCTGCCTTAGTCCATCACTTAAGGACAATATTGCCAAAAAACAAGAAAGAAAGAACACGATGTTAAAACAAGACAGATAAATAATAAGATTCAAAAGTTTCAGAATAATATAAGAACAGGGTGCGTTGAAGAATGAATTTTGACAAATATAACATTTTACTTTCCACAACCTACTCCTTTTGATGATCACATCTGAGGCAACAGTTTGATAAATTGAAATCTGATGTGAAGATACATATTGGCTCACAAAGTGCTTCACAAGAAAATCAACAAAATTAAAGCAGTGCCATCATCTTCAAAACGCAACATGCCTAAAAAATCCCAAATTTAAAGCAGGCAAAACAAAAACAATCATTCATGTTCAGACAAGCAAAAATGAGATCACAAAAACCACACCGAACGAGTTTCAGAAAGCATGAATTTCTGAATCTTTCCGTCGCTGCTTCCGCCTTCGCCGCGGCCTAAGTTCTCCTACACATTGATTGGCACCTTCGAACTTCTCCAGAATTCACGCTTTCAAATTTGGAAAGAGTGAGGGCGAAGCTAGGGGATAATTGTTTTAAGTTCAAAAATAAAACTTATTAATTAAAAAAATTGATTTTATACCACCATCGTCGATTGCACTCTTACTACCCCGATTAATTTGGCCGATTAGGGGATCGGGTCGAGGATGGTCGAAATATATACGGTGACGGGGCCGATCACATTTCCGTCATTGTTGCAAAACATACTGGAGTAAAATGATGTGGCCGATAGACACTATTGGCCGATAGAATTTTGGTCAACCAAAAAAAGAACATTCCAAGAAGAAAAAAGAGACTGGAACCAGGGTTAACTATTTTTCTCAAAAAATAATTCAAAATTATTTACACTTGGCAAAAATCCAACGGTGATATGCAATGCAGGGGATCTAGCATGGACTTTACCACGTTTATAAATTAGACATCCACCATATTTGTTCTATTGATGGGAGGGATAGAGACTGATGTGGCCATGTAAACAAGCCATGTGTAATAAATGGCAACGTTTGGTTACTATAAAAAGAGAGAGAGAATCAAATTTTTGGTTTTGGGTAGTAACCGCGAGCACAAATATTTCTGAGCAAAAATATAAAATGTCTATTTTTATAAAGACAAAACCTATTTTACCCAACTTAAGAAGATCATTAAAAAAATACCCACTTTCTAATTATACCCTTAATGATCCATGTGATTTTGACAACTTTTCATATTCAGACATGTGTTGGAAGCTTTTCAGAGTGTGTCGGGAGCTTATCAGGATTCCCGATCGGGATCATGATCGGGATTCCCCATTGTGAATCTCGATCGTGATCGTGATACGATCGGGATTCCCGATAGTAAATCCTATCATGATCGTGAATCCCTATCATGATCATGATATGATTGGGATTTGTGATCGGGATCAAGAATGTGGTCGGTATAATTTTCAGCATGATGAATATAATAGATTCATTGTGATGGGTATATTTGGTTGATTTCAAGCATAAAAAAATCCGACTATAAATTTCGTCGTGTTTAAAATTTAAAAATTGAGTATACTTTTGAGTGCATGTATTTTTTTTGTGTAATTCAAGTACATTTGTGTAAGATTGGTATAAGAAATGTGTAAGATGCCCATATGTAATCATCTTTTGAGGACATTTTAGATGAAGCGAATATTTTTTGAATGCTTTTCTTAAGTTGAGTAAAAGGGATTTTGTTTTAGAAAAGTGGGTAATTTTATATATTAATACAATATTTCTTGAGCCGCCCCATTTTCGGCCATTTTTGGTGATTGCGGACTCGTTGGCGATGGCCATCCTTTTCCTTGGGGTTTGGGGTTCAAGTTTCATATATTGTAATTTGTAACATACAATTTTAACAAAATCTGTAGATTTGTATTGATATATATGTCTTATAACTTCCATTTTAATCGGTTTTTATTTCGGGAATCAATCACTAATCAACTACTCACACAATTATTGCGTCAAATTTATTTGGAGAAACTGATCTCTACGTGCCTTTTACAGTAGTATACAGTAGTCGTCTTCTTATAAAAAAGCAATGTACAGTCGACGAAGAAAGTTAAATATTGATGATTCTATAACAGTGCACCGGTGTTGAAGCCCATTATTAGAGAAAGTCATTCGATTTCCTTATGTTGCTCAAGGCATCGATAACGGAATAATAAGGGGTTTTCATTGTTCTTTTATATTGGGTTTACAATTATTTATTCATATCACACTGTAGTGAAATTAATAAGACTATTCTTATTTTTCGTAGAATGTGCCATTTTTCCGTTTGGGCGTATGGAATTTATTTTAGACCCCATACATGTTGATTCAATTTTAATAAACCTCAATGTTCGTACAATATTATCAATCATGATGGACTTATGTATGTAATATGCAAGCATTGGGAAGTTTGTAATTAAGCATTGCGGTGGATATGAGTCGCTATTTTAATTGTTTGTTAATATTGTTTCGGGTTTGCAAAGCACTAACAGTGTTTTAGTAAGCATTATAAAATATTGCATGCAAGCATTGTTCAATATAGCACATAGTTAATTATGATAAGTGGGAAAAGAATGTTGTATGCAGGTGCAAAAGATTTGGGATGGTAGGTCTCTTATGCTGTCATGTGTTTTTGTATTTAAGGATCTCAACTATGAATCTATACCTCATAAATACATAGCTAGTCAATGGACAAAATAAACATTGTTCAATACGGCACATGCCGTTGGCGGTGATGTTTTGGACTCTTATAGTGTTATTGAAGTGAATCGATTTATTTTATTATCTCTGAGTTTTACAGTTTCTTGAGTTTGGTTAACGGATACTTGGATAGATCTCATTCATTGTTACAAGTTATTAGAGATGTTAAAGACTTTTTCAAATCCAGTGGAGGTGTTGAATCTAATGAGCATGCTAAGAAGAATTTATTTGAAGAGTATCATCAATCATTTATGATATCTATGTCGGAGCAAGATACTGTTAAGCTACTAAAGACAAAATGAAGTGGTAGTAGTCTTAAATCAAGTAGGGAAAAGACTATGGAAGAGAGGAAGAAACCATTAAGAATATTCAGTTTTTGTGGGGAGAAAAACAACCACAATACTAAGAATTGTCCTAATAAAAACTGATGTGCGTCTACTGGATTTCATTTTTTAAGGACTATCCTATGTATTCATGGAAACTTAATAATTCAATTGATAGTACTTATCGATTACATAGCACTAAATCACACCATACAAAATATTTGTATGTTTCATCGCATTTTTGAATTTTGTTGGAATGGAGACACTGTTCTGTGAGTAAAACTAATTTGTGTTGTGAAGAATTGTTACATGAATTTGAATCATTTAACATTTTTATTATGAATCATTAATTAGTGTTTATGTCCTTATTGCCACTTTGCAATGCAGTGTACGATAGTTAACTATCACAAAGAATTAATCATATTTGTACAAGTCACCATATATGTGTCTTGGCATTATTTAGTTTTTCCCAAACACAGACCCACAGTGTGAAAAAGACTGTTGATATAAAGCATTATACTGTAAAATACAAAGCATTAACAAAATATAATTTTCTAACAGCAATATAAACTATACAAAGCACTAACAAATACAATTCGATGAAGTTGTACTCACGTCCCCACATCTTAGCAATTCATACGCTTAAACATGATAAACACAAACAACATACATTAAAATATATGTAACATATGGATACTTAATAACCTTAAAACCCATTGTTTGTAATATCATTGATATGATTCAAAATGTGATAAACGTGAATGTATCAACAATAACGTAACACGCGTCTAAAAAATACTTAAACTACCAACATACATCATAAATAAAATGCACTCCATAATTTCTTACTTAGCACCATATATTACCCTTCAAAATATCACTGACCCTCGTCTGTTTTTTTTCTACAAACGGTTGCAAAGAGAGACCTTGCATTACAATCTCGCCTGGACGTTCAATTCCAATGTTAGTATAGATGCACAATATTTAATGCGAATATGCTTCATTCTTGCAACATTCCCTTTCTTGAGTTCGCAATTCCAAAATTTGATGGGTTGACCCATGTATGTCTCCATGTGGCGCATACTGTACACACCACAATCATTATTATTTTTAACATCCCTTTAAGGAATTTCTAGCCTCACCATGCATACTTGTTTTATTGTTGTTGAGTTCACCTTGAACCCCTCTGCATCTATATAATCACCACACTCTTTGTTGTGACACATGATAATGAATACATTCAATTAAATTAAAGCACCAATGGGATGTTTTTAAAGCATTGCTATTTATGTGACCTGGCATGCATTGATTTATCCTATCAAAAGCATTAGTTTAGTTCTTCTACAGCATTAACAGTGATCGAATGAAATCATAAATAAACTAAATACATACCCGTATAAACAGTGTGCTCCGTACTTGGGCCTTAAATAATTGTTATTAACAATAATAAAACACAAACACAAACTTTAATATTATATAGCATCAAATTCACTTTCATATAACATCAACTTCACAAAAATGATGCTACATTTAAGTTTAAATAATTGTTATTAACAATATTAATACACAGCACCAACTTTAATGTTACATACCCTCAAATTAATTTTAATGTTGCACCAACTTCACATAGATGGCGTGACATTTAAGTATATTCCAACACTGTTGTTATCAAGCAATTAGTATGTTATACACAATCATTTTACATAAAACACAAAATAATACAACTACTACTACTACGCTTTCCCTTTTCATATTCAGCATTACCATTCAACACAATATCTAGCACCAAGAACATTATTATGCAGTAATGAGTATCTTTTAATCATGAGCATTTGTTACTAAGTCAGATACCCACGTTATTGTTAACTTTGCCGCTTGTTGATCCATGTGCTTACTATTCGTGTGTAACAGTACTTCATCCTCAAAATCAGAATCCGGATCAACCATCTTGGAATGATAGGGTACATTTATATAAACAAGACTTCAATAAACTCATTCAAAGCATCAACATGTATAAAACAACCTAAATTTATTTTCAATTACAAAGCAACAACACACGCACTCATAATATTATTATTTTTAGCACTAACTATCATAATCTTTAGCATCTCACAATAAAACTGACACAAATATTATTAAATTTTTTTGTACAATGATATTTAGCACCAAAACACATGTTCACGAGCATCAAAGGTTTTCTTTAGCCTCATAAGTAGACTTTAATCAACCTATCTAAAGCAACAACATGAATAAACATATAATTTCAACATAATCAACATGTTGCTTTATCATTCCTACTTTTTACTCTTTCGCATATGCATTTTTGAGTATCCGACTCATATGGCATCAAATTCTTTTCCACTATTGAAGCACCAACAAAATTTATTCACAACTAATTAACAAACTTCAAATCGAGCCACATAAATCGGTAGAAAATATACGTCGAACTCAAACGATACATCATTCTACATTTTTGAAAATAAACACCAACAATCCAGTACGAAATAATTCCAAAATTATCCAGAGGTTGCCCATATATACCCATCGCATACACTATCCTAAATAAGCATCAATAAAACATTATCAACAATTTCAATTTATCGAAAATGTTACCTGGTTTCCGTCGTGCCATCGTTTTTTTGTGTTAAAAATTATTGGTTGTTCAAAGATCACCTCCACTAATTATGCCAGATGGTGCCATCACGGCCTAAAAACCATACCCAACGTGTGAGAATCACCCACCACCATCGACTCCAGATGCGAAACCACTAGCCACAATGGACAAACCACCAGTTTCCATCGCCATCTATTCTGTTAAAATGTTAATTTGCAATTTAATAAATAAAAAGATGGAAGATTAACATCTGTTGAAGACTAATCAGCTACTGGGAGTTATTATATTAAATAAGTTCTACTACTTCTTAATAAGTTCTAGAAATCTCCAATGCATACTATAAATAGTGTTGCTATCTTTTGTAATCCATCAAGCAAAAATATAAGAGTTCAATATTATAAAAAGAGAGTGAGCTGTAGCTACTCAATTTCTCCTATCATTGCTTCCGCACCCAACAAATTTGGTATCAAAAGCCACAATTATTTTTCCAGCATATTCCCACACAATGAGTGCAAATTCTACCTCTCAGCTATTCTCATTTTCACCAAGTCAAGTTCCGATCTTTGAAGGAGATCACTACCCTTATTGGAGTAGTCAAATGCAAACATTTTTTGAGTCCATGGATTTATGAGAGATGATCAATGGTGAATATGAAGAACCGGAAGAGGAAGACAAAGACTACACAAAGCTACAAAAAGAAAAAAGAAAGAAGGATGCAATGGCACTGCGATATATTCAACAAGGTTTGGTAACACAATTTTTCCACGCATCTTTGGTATGAAAAATGCCATAGATGCTTGGGAAATTTTGAAACAAGAGTTTCAAGGAACTGAAAAGACGATAGTCTTAAAGCTTCAGTCACTGTGGAGAGATTTTGACAATCTCAAAATGGAAGATTGAGAATTCATCCGTGATTTTTGTACAAGAGTCGCATGAATTGTAAATCAAATCAAAGGTTGTGGGGATACGATCGACGAAATAAGAGTCATGCAAAAAGTCCTTTGTTATCTCCCTCTAAAGTTTGATCATGTTGCAGCAATAGTAGAATAATCGAAAGATTTAATAAAAATGTCAGTGTACGAGTTGACTGGATCGCTTCTCGCACATGAGCAGAGAATCAATCACTTGGCTAATCCATCAACCGAATAAGCTTTCTAGTCAAAACAAATATCAGATCCAAGCTCCAAAACTCAAGATGGTTTGAGTTACAACAAGTGAAAGCTTTTTCTTGGTGATGGATCGGGGAGAAGAACGGAAGGGAAAGGAACTATCAAACTAATGAAGGTTTTCAAAAACTCATTGCTGATGTTCTTTATGTGCCAAAGCTGTCATACAACCTTCTTAGTTTTGGTTAGCTTCTTCGTAAGAACTTTTCTGTTCGTTTCGATGATAATGCGTGTAAAATTGTTGACAAATCGAGAAATGTTGTCATAGCAAATATTGAGATGAGGAACAAAACATTTCCTCTGATGTAGCCGGTTGATGATAATCTCACCCTTCAAGCCGAGTGTGATGATGTTTCACATCTTTGACACTTGCGCTATGGTCATCTACATAGCAAAGTCTTGTGTTGCTTAAGGAAAAGGATATGGTGACTGGACTTCCTTCGATCCAGAAAAATAAACGTGTGTGTAAAGGCTGCATTTATGGGAAGATGCACAAGCTTCCATTTCTAAAAACAGCATGGCATGCTAAGGAATCTTTGGAGCATTCATTCAGATTTATGCGGTCCAATTCAGACTCCCATTCCAGGAAATAAGAGGTTTTTTATTCTTTTTGTAGATGACTACACAAGAATGATGTGGATATACTTCCTAAACCAAAAATCAGAAACATTCTCCACATTCCAGCAATTCAAAGCTCTTGCTGAAAGGGAAAGTGGTTTCTTGATAAAGACTTTGAGAATAGATCGTGGAGGTGAATATCTCTATAATCCATTCACTGAATATTGTAAAGTGAATGGAATCCAAAGACAGATGACGGTGAGCCGAATGCCGCATCAAAACAGTATTGTCGAAAGAAAAAATCGCAGAATTGAAAATGGGAAGAAGCATGTTGAAAAGAAAAGGAGTGCCAAATATCTACTGGGCAGAAGCTGTACACACATCAGTGTACATTTTGAATCGTTCGCTGACAAAAGCTGTGAGGAACAAAACTCTATTCGAAGCATGGTCAATGAAGAAGCCAAATGTGGATCATTTCAAAGTTTTCGACTGCATAGCATATGCACTAATTCTGCCTCACACTCGTGAAAAATTTGATGAAAATGGTAAGAAACTTCTTTTCATTGGCTACAGCGACGAATCCAAAGGATTTCGACTTTTTGATCCAACAACAAATAAAATCACAGTTTCTTGAGATGTTGTATTTGATGAAGGCGCTGCTTGGGACTGGAGTGGAAAACAAATTCTGGAACAAAAGATCTATCAAGAACCATTGTCGCCTTCAGCTCAAAAGGATGCAGATCCAGTTCCTACTCAAGAATCGGATGATGAAAGTCCTCATAGAAGAACATGTTTGCTTAGTGAAATTTATGAATTATGTGAACTTGGATTATTCACTGGTGAACTAGAAAATTTTGAAACGACATCTAAGAATGAGCATTGGAAAAAAACAATGAATGAAGAAATATCCACCATCATGAAAAACAAAGCTTGGGAGCTCGTTGATTTGCCCGAAGGAAAGAAAACAATTGGGCTAAAATGGTTTTCAAAATCAAGTATGATGAAAGAGGCCAAATTCAGAAAAACAAAGCCCGACTTGTTGTGAAAGGGTATTCTAAGCAGCCCGGAATCGACTTCATAGAAACTTTCGCTCCAATCGCTAGAATCGAAACAATTCGAACAATTCTAGCTTTGGCTGCTCAACTGGAGTTGTGCGTTTATCAACTTGATGTAAAATCAGCTTTTTTAAATAGAGTAATCATTGAAGAAGTGTATGTTGATCAACCGGAAGGATTTAAAATTGAAGGGCAGCATGAAAAAGTTTATCGACTTAAAAAAGCTTTATATGGCCTAAAGCAAGCACCTCGTGCTTGGAATAGCAAAATCAATAGCTATTTCGTTGAAAGTGGTTTTAGTCGAAGCTCGAGTGAATTTTCCCTCTATGTGAAAAATATTGGAGATGATTTTCTTGTGATTTGTATTTACGTAGATGATATGATCTATTTCAGAACGAACACAAGTTTGATTGAAGATTTCAAGAAGAAAATGATGGAAAATTTTGAGATGACTGACTTAGGTCTCATGCGCTACTTTCTTGGTATTCAAGTGAAGCAAAGTCCAGAAAGAATACTTCTTTTTCAAGAGAAGTACATCGACGATCTTCTAAAAAATTCAACATGAGTCAGTGCAAGCCAGTTTCTACCCCAACGGTGTTAAATGAGAAATTTCAAGTTCATGACAATGCTGAAAAAGCCGACGCCACTGTGTACAGAATGTTGATTGGATCATTGATCTATCTCAACACGAGACCGGACATCACTCACTCTGTAAGTCTACTCTCTCGGTTCTTAAATAAACCAAGAAAAAATCGTTTCTCAGCAGCAGCAAAGAGAATTCTAAGGTACTTAAAAGGTACCAAGAATCAAGGCATTGAGTTCAAGAAGGAGAAGAATTTCAACTTTATTGGCTATACTAACAGTGATTGGGCAGTGTCGTTGGATGATCAGAAAAGCACATCTGGCTATGTGTTTTTTCTTGGAACAAATGTTATATCATAGAGTTCAAGAAAGCAAAAGTCTGTAGCTTTGTCATCAGCTGAGGCAAAATACATCTCTGCTACAGAAGCTGCGTGTGAAGCAGTCTGGTTGAGAAGAATTTCGGAAGATTTGAGGTTTAAGCAAAATGAAGCAACTGAAATTTTTTGTGACAATATGTCTGCGATTGCTATGATGAAAAGTCCAGTCTTTCACGCACGGTCCAAGCATATGGAATTGCGACATCATTTCATCCGTGAGCTACCCAAATACCTTACCCACCATGCTTTTGTGGGATGCTAGGTTTTGAGAGTGAATGGCCGCTCTCCCATCATTAGAACGGTGTTATGCTTTAATTTATTTAGCATATATTTTGGGGGGTTTTAATTTGGGATATATGTGAAATCCATGTAGAGCCGTATCTACTACCATTTTTGGTGCATAATTCCATATAAAATTAATGTTTAAATTTACTCATTTATCCTTAACGAAATAATAGATATTTGAAACTAAATTAATTCTATTTTGCACATATATAATCTTATCCATCCATCATTAATATTTGTAGGGATTAGATTTGTCCTAATTTCTCATATAATGTGTAGTCCCTATTATAACCATACCCTATATATATATGTATATATATGTATATATATACATATATATACATATATATATATATAGATGGGATCATGTGAGAACCACACCCCCCTGTGAGAATCGAGAACCCATCTGAGCCACAGATTGCTCTGATTTGTACGGTCAAGATCTGTCTCAATATTGAAAAAAATGCGGTGGCATATTTTTAATATTAGCGACTTTTTAATGAAGCAATATATATATATATATATATATATATATAGATGAGGTCATGTGAGAACAACACCCCCCTGTGAGAACCGAGAACCCATCTCAGCCACAGATTGCTCTGATTTGTACGGCCAAGATCTGTCTCAATATTGAAAAAAACGCGGTGGCATATTTTTAATATTAGCGACTTTTTAATGAAGCAAGGGTATTTTTGTAATTTAGGAAATCTGTTATATTTGGAATGAATCTCCTTCCATCTGCAATTCGTCTTCTTCCTCAACTCTCTGCATTTTTCTTCCTCGCAATAGAAGGCATCAAGCAAAGATTTTTCTGCATTTCGGCATCTCGGTTCTCTGTTCATTATACAAGAAAAGAAGCAGCCGAAAGTAAAGCACACCTATACCCCATTGTTTTCTTCTTTTATTTTCTCTCTCTCTCTCTCTCTCTAAAAAGCTTAATTTGATGGTGGTTGTTTCTCTCTCTGAATCTGAATGGGGACTGTGGGAGGGAGTCAGTTCTAAAAAACATAGTGCATGGGCTAATGATCTTTTGTGAGAAAATTAAATTTGTTTGGGATTGAAGAATAGTAAATATTGTAATAGAAAGGCAAAAAAGGGTTTTCAATGAAGACTCTTAGCAGAGGTGATTATGAAGTTTGGGTGGTCCTTTGTATATTGTTTGGCGGTTTTTTGGCAGGTGATAGGCTAAAATGCAATTGAAGTTGGGATGGAGGCACCAACCATGGCACTAGGTGTAGTAGAGATTGGATAGCGTGAGAGGAAAGGTGTTTTTGACTAGACGTGGACGCAGCGGTTGATGATCGATGATGAAAACTTGTTTGGTGTAGGGTGTACTTTAACACTACTGTGATCTATTTTAGCACTGTTGTAACCTATTTGAGCACTACTGTGAACTGTTTTAGCACTGCCATGTACTTTAGCACTACTGTGATCTATTTTAGCACTGTTGTAACATATTTTAGCACTACTGTGAACTATTTTAGCATTAGGTTGATGAAGCTGATTAAGTTGTTATTTTGAATTTTTCACTATCAGTACTTTAGCACTAATGTGATAGTGATTGATTTATTTCTTTTGTTTTAATATATATATATATATATATATATTGAATGACAGCGGCTCATTTATTCTTAAATCATTATATATTATCGTATTAGCTTTGCTTATTTGACCTCTGGGATATGGGAGATTACGATATGAATATTGTTTGTGTTTGTTGCTATGAGAAATAGAATGTCAACAAATTTAGTTTATACAGTCGATGAGAAATCTGATGATGTTTTGTTGAGCGTTCTGCTGCGATCTTGGATCGAAACAATTAATGAATATAAGTAGTTATATTTCCACATTTTTCATCTATAGGAAATTAAAGGACATATAGTTTCTACCATATTCATTGGCTAGTATCGAGCTGATATGTGCGTGTCGATGGTACTGGATTTGTGGTTTTTTTATTTGTTGTTAACATTGTAAAAACGATTGAGTATCATAAAGAATATCTTGGTAATAGAGTATTTTGCACGATGAATGCAATATTTGCAATAACAAATGAGTATTATAAAAAATATTTTGTTAACATGTACTTTAGCACTACTGTGATCTATTTTAGCACCGTTGTAACCTATTTTAGCACTACTGTGAACAATTTTAGCACTGCCATTTACTTTAGCAATATTGTGGTCTATTTTAGCACTGTTGTAACCTATTTTAGCACTACTGTGAACTATTTTAGCACTTAGGTTGAAGAAGCTGATTATGCTGTTATTTTGAATTTTTCACTATCAGTTTTATATTTGAAAATATATATCAAAATGTAGAAAGAAGAATTTTAATTTAAATATTGTATTCTCTCCAATCTCAAATATGTACGCATTTTGTATTTTAGCATCACAACTCACGATTATATATTAATATAGTATATATTATATTATGAAAAATCTCAAAGTTGATTAAATAAAAATGATATAGGGATTTAAAAGAATAACTCATTTTCTAATATAAATCCTAATCTACGTGAAATGCCAAAATTAATTGACTGAAATGTACGGGGGTTCAATATTTCATGCTCAAATCTAAACATGAATTAGTGATATACGGCTCCCCGAATTAGCCTACAAAATCAAATAATTATATTTGTGAAATAAATGTGTGTGTGTAAATATATAACACACATATATATATTTATGTATTAATTAAAACTTAAAAAGATGTCTTTGTACGTAATGAGAGGAAGTAAAGCGATGCATTTCTGACTTTTTGTAGTCATTTCTACTTGCATAATTGAATGCAAACTGGCATATATATATAATATATGTTACTTGTTTATTATTTGGATATGAGATATTTAACTTTAGATTATATCTTAATAATTCAATAATATTATAATTTCTATATAAATATTGTTTTGTTCTTTTTTAAAATTATAATTTTCGTGCTGATATATATTTTCAAATATAAAGCTGAACTTTTTTAAAATAAGTCATGTTAGTACTAAAATAAGTCATGACAGTGCTAAAATAAGTCATGACAGTGCTAAAATTAGTGATATACTGCAGTATGTGAACATAACTATGTAGACTTCAATCAATAGTTTTGGGAACCGTCTGCTGAAATACCAATCAAATCTTTCAGGTACCGGTCTAATTAGTTCCTGATACGAACATGACATGGAAAACGTCAGCGACAACTAAAAGAGGAAGGTTTGCAGCACGGGAGCTTCCATCGAAGTCACATTTGGCTAGCATAATACTTTCAGTGGAAACCAAAATATTTTGGGTGGGTTGGAATTGGATGGATTGTATTAAAATAACTCCATACATGGATAGAATGAAATTTTGCTCAAAATGAGCTCAAGATCTAGAATCCATTGTCACGTGAGATTATCTAAATGATTTCATTGGATTTTATATAATTTAGAATCCTTAATTCCATAATGATGAATCCAAAAAATACCAAGTTACTCGACAATGAAAAGCATAAGGGTGCAAACCATAGCAATACCTGAATTTTGACAGGAATCTCCCTGTAATGATTCAACTTGTTGCGCATGACTCTTAGTAAGTCACGAACACTATGAAACCAACGACGACAGAGGGTGGCTAGACACAAAGGGGAGTTGACGACGAAATTGTACTTCGCAAAAAGAAAGCTGGTTTGAGAGTTTCTTGTCATGCTAAACAAGGGTTATGTTAGTGCTAAAATAAGTCATGACAGTGCTAAAATAGGGAATGACAATGCTAAAACCCTAAATTGAAAAATACACGCGTGAATCACATATACATTGAAATTTCTGATTTTACCCTTATTAAGATTCAAGGGCAGTGAAGTTGGACGTTATTACAATTATGCCACTACATTTTTTTTAATTTTGGAACAGATCTTGGCCGTCCAAATAGACGAAATTGTGGCTGAGATTGGTTCTTGATTCTCACATGGGGTATGGTTCCTTCTGGAACCCAACTATATATATATATATAGGGTTAGGTTCTGATGAGAAAGGACCTTGATGTGAGAATGAGAATAAATCTCTTTCATTTATTTTCACTAAATCAAAGGTGGATGTTTAAACTAGGATTGGTGCAATAAATGAAAATATAATCCCCAAATTAGGATTGGTGCAATGGAAATATAATCCCCTTAGTAGAGCAGTAAAAATTGGAGGGATATTAACGTAAAAACCTTAAAAATTATGTTAGGAAAGATAAGATTACCTGCAATAAATAAGGAAGATTTGAATTTAAAAAAAAAAGGAAGATTTGATATTCGTCATTTGCTAATATTACATTATGTGAAGCATAGTTATTAAAAATCTCAAAAGTTGATTTCAACTTCAATAAGATTTTTGAAAAACACGAATAGCTCCGGAGTTAATTTCAACTTGAAATATTTTGTTACTTGTTTAGGTCATTTTTATTGCTTAAAATAAAGTCATTTGTGTATGTTGTGCATATTTTTTTATACACAGTATATTGCTTAATTGTGCTAAATTCATTGCTTAATATATAGTAAATTATTGCATCATGTATGATAATTTGTTGATTGGGGGATTTATATCCACTGATATATATTATTTGTCAAATTGAAACCTTAATAATGTGCTTAAGGCATATTATTTATTTTTTCACGCATATTTAATTGCTAATATGAATAATATTGTTGGCTTAATGTATAATACTTTATTGCTTAACAAACAACTAATTAATATATATATATATGTATGAAAAATATACATAATTAAACAAATTATTAATTAATGAAAAAACCACTACTAAACAAATGATTAAATGAACAATATAATAAACAAATGTTTGATGTATATGATATATTTTTTGTTAAATTGAAACCTTTGTATATTTATTTTTTACACATTAATTAGATTGCTTATTTGCATAATATTATTTGCTTAATGTATTGTACTTTGTTGCTTAATTAATTAACAAACAATTGATACATCGATTTTGAGAATATTGCTAGGAATATAATTAATCAATGCTGTACTAAGAACACTACACTGCGTCATATTCTCGAAAACTTGAAATATATATCCAATATATATATATATATATATATATATATATATATATAGGGTTGGGTTCCAGAAAGAACCATACCCCATGTGAGAATCGAGAACCAATCTCAGCCATAGATTTCGTCTATTTGGATGATCAAGATCTGTTCCAAAATTAAAAAAACGCGGTGACATAATTGTAATAACGTCCAACTTCGCTGCCCCTGAATCTTAGTAAGAGTAAAATCGAAAATTTCAATGTATATGTGATTCACGCGTGTGTTTTTCAATTTATGGTTTTAGCATTGTCATTTCCTAGTTTAACACTGTCATGACTTATTTTAGCACCAGCATGACCCTTGTTTAGCATGACTACCTCTACTTAATCTAATCTTTTTTTCCTTCTCTTGCCTTATCACCTGCAGAAGATCGATCGATTATGCATATATAAAACTAATAAAACAAGATTTCACATAATATTCTTGAATAAAAGTAGCAATTACGTACCTAGTGGAATTTCATTTCCAAGACAGCTATAGATTGAATCTATCCATCCCATGTCACTGATTCTTCTGCTTGTCACTGCAACAAGCAACGAAAACCTACAGACATCGACTTCTTCTTCTTTAGTTGATCTACCTACCTCCTCCCACCTCCCTAAACAAGAGTTGCACTCAACTGAGTTCTTGCACCCTTCATCTAAACTAGTCTGCAGTCCAATTCCTTGCTCGTTAACCACATCTACCAGGTTTGTCTAGTTAATATTTAGATTCACAATTCTGAGTTTCCAGTAATTTTATGTGACATTTAGCACTAGTAATTGAGGTTTTAGCACTTGTCATTCCTTTTTTAGCACTGATATTTGAATTCTGACATTTTAGCAATTTTATAAAGTATTTTAGTACCTACAGTTTCTACTTTAGTACGTAGTTTCTTTGTTTAGCACTGTTGTTAGACACATGCTATAAATATTAAAACCCTTATTAGCAATGCAAAAAATGAAATATCACCTATGACATTCCTTTTTTAGCACTAGTATTTGAATTCTGAAGTTTTAACACTGGCATTTTGACTTTTAGCACTTACAAATCATTTTTTAGCATGTATAAGATGTCAAGCATGTATAATTTTTTTTAATTGTAAAAAATTAATAAAATATATTGGATGGTCTAATAATTTTAATTGCGATTACTGATATTATTTTATAAGTTCAAAACCATCCAAAAAATATTTTAGTTTTTACTCATTTATCCATATAATTATGCATGAAATGTAAAGTGGATTCGAATATAATTATAGGCTGATAAATTTTGATCCACCAGACAATTCGACAACGAAATATCATAAGAAATTGATGGTAGATAGTCACTTTAAAATCAAATAAAAATATTTCAAGTCATTACTTAATTTTGTCTAACTAATTTTTTCCTCTTGCATTCTGATTCTGCAAGTCAGAAAAGAGATCATATTTATGAGTGTGTGTCTTTTGCTTCGTAATATTCTCACTTTTTTTCTATATAAAAAATGAAAAAAGAGTTTGGGGATTTCTTTTGTTTTGGTTAGGTGAGAGTGGTGCAGCAAATAACATAAAATTAGCTATCGTGATTCCCTATTTTAGCACTGTCATGGCTTATTTTAGCACTAACATAACCCTTGTTTAGTATGATAATTGTTTAGCATTACAATAAAAAAATATTATCAGCATCTTTTCATGCTTCATGATCTTCCCTTTTTAGCACTGTAGTTTAGAGTTTAATATTGTATATGTGATTTACGCGTATATTTTTCAATTTAGGGTTTTAGCATTGTCATTCCCTATTTTAGCACTGTCATCACTTATTTTAGCACTGTAATGACTTATTTTAGCATTAACATTACCCTTGTTTAGCATGATAATTGTTTAGCATTACGATAAAAAAATATAATCGGTATCTTTTTATGCTTCACGATCTTCCTTTTTAGCAATGTAGTTTAGAGTTTAGCATTTTATATGTGATTCACGCGTATATTTTTCAATTTAGGGTTTTAACATTGTCATTCCCTATTTTAGCACTGTCATGAGTTATTTTAGCACTGTCATTATTTATTTTAGCACTAACATGACCCTTGTTTAGCATGACAATTATTTAGCATTACAGTAAAAAAAATATCATCGTTTTGATTACAGATTAGATCTACTTCTAATCACGTCAATGTGAACACTACATCGCCTCCAGATAACCAATTCAAACAAGTTTGGGTAAAAACAATTGAATGGCGTCTTATACAACATAAAGCAACATATTCCTTCAAAAAAAAAGTTCTTGCAATTAAACTGAAAAAAAAGGGTAGCAGTCAACCACGTAGTTCATTCATGTGAGATTGAGATAATTCTCAAAAATCTAACCGTGGCATCAATTCCCACATTCACAAATTAAAAAAAAATCAATCCGAGACACTTTCAAGTGAACAATCAAAATGCCGATCGATGAGACAGCAAAACTCCATAGCAACAAGAAGGAATTGAAGCCGCATGAAATAGCGTCGTATTTCTCATGTTCGACGTCGAACTTGCCGTCGCGCTAGGGTTTAATCAGTTCAGACAATTCCTCCGATCCTCTGGCTCTCCACAAATCGGAAAATCGATGAATATTCGGAGAAACAAAAGTAGAGAGATAATGAATTTTTTTCTTTTCCTCTGCTATTTTCTTGCTGTTCTGTCGCCGGAGTCTTTTATTCTCTCTCTTCTCTGTTGTTTTAATGTGTGAGAGATATCGAATATAATTATGAAAATACCATCAGTTCATTAAAAATCACTATAATTGCAGTAATGTCACCGCGTTTTTTAATCTTAGAGTGTATCTTGGCCATCCAAATAGGCGAGATTAGTGGCTGAAATTGGTTCTTAGTTCTCACAGGGAAGTGTGGTTCTCACATGATCCCATCTCTCTCTCTCTCTCTCTCTCTATATATATATATATATATATATATATATATAGGGGTTGGTTATAATAGGAACTAAGTTTGGTGTGAGAACGTGAGAACGGGCTTGTTTAGTGTAATTTCAGTGCTTTTCTTATTTTATTTTGGTGTTAAATCATCTAGCACTAAAATACAATAAGAAAAGCATTAAAAATAAAAATTAAAAAATTGCATCAAAATATAGTAAGAAAAGCACTAAAATTACACTAAACAAGCCCGTTCTCACGTTCCTACATGAAGCACTGTTCTCATTTGAACCAAATCCTATATATATATATATATATATATATATATATATATATATATAGGGATGGGATCTGGTGAGAACCAGTTCCTAGGTGGGAACTGGGAACCAATCCCATCCATCCATTCGAAAATATGGATGGTCCAGATTAAACAAATAAAGTGGAGGGGGGCGGTGGCAATTTTGTAATTAAAATGAAAACTTTAAATTCGCGCGTTTCATTAAGGGTAAAATTGGAAGAAAAAAAAAGTGACATCATCATGTTTTGAAAAAATTCTTAAAAACTTTAAATGATCATAATTTATTCATTTTTAATCGGATTTACGCAAATCTTATATCAAATTAAAGCTCTTTTCATACTCTTTCATTTAAGATCCATATTGCATATGTTTATTTGAAAAAAATAGGTGAAAAATATAAAAAAAACATTTTTAGGCATAATTTCCGCATAAAGCAACCCCAGATTTATATTAGCATGTTGTATACAACATTTTAGCATGAACTATATAACATTTTAGCATATTGTGTAATACATTTTAGCGGGTGATATTATGAATATATTTCTAACAGTTTTATATAAACACCTACACCTATATAGATACTACAAAATGAAAAATACGAGTTGATGATAAAAAGGAAAAAAGAATGAGAAAGTGAAGCAACAAAGGAGATGACTGACAACTAACAAAGAAAATGCGTAAATATTTCCCGAAACGAGATAAAGTTTATGAGAGCAAAATATGTGCTGCAATTCTAAGTGCAGATAGTAACATACAAATTTAGCCTCCTACTTCGCTCATTTTAGCCTCATTCATTTATCATTTTAGCATGTGTTGATAAACAAAATATGGAACGGTGATTTCGTTGGAATGAAACACAATACACCCAATTTGGGGATAGTGAACCCTAATGAGAATCTCATAATTACTAATTGGGATCAGATGAGCCCTAATTGGAACGTAATAAACCTTAATTAGGAACGGTGAACCCTAGTGGAAAATGTCACATCAAATTTAGCCTCCCACTTCGCTCATTTTAGCCTCATTCATTTCTCATTTTAGCATGTTCTGATAAACAAAATATGGAACGGTGATTTCATTAGAATGAAACGCAATACACCCTATTTGGGGACAGTGAACCCTAATGGGAATCTGATAATTACTAATTGGGATCAGATGAGTCATAATTGAAACGTAATAAACCCTAATTAGGAACGGTGAACCATAGTGGAAAATATCACATCAAATTTAGCCTCTTACTTCGCTCATTTTAGCCTCATTCATTTCTCATTTTAGTATGTTCTGATAAACAAATATTGAACGGTGATTTCATTGGAATGAAACGCAATACACCCTATTTGAGGACAGTGAACCCTAATGGGAATCTGATAATTACTAATTGGAACGTAATAAACCCTAATTGGGAATGGTGAACCCTAGTGGAAAATGTCACACCAAATTTAGCCTTCTACTTTGCTCATTTTAGCCTCATTCATTTCTCATTTTAGCATGTTCTGATAAACAAAATATGTAATGAGAATCTGACAACGTATATAACCTCATGCTTCCGTTATTTTAGCATTATATTTTAAACGGTATTATGATTAATAAAACTTAATAGTAATATAATTACCGCAAAGGAAATGTCATAAACACTTTTATTAAAAATCATATATATTCTTAAAAATGAATGTGTTGAAAATAATTCACAAACATGATAAAACATGATATTAAACTATGTCCAATCATTATAATAACATCAAGCTGGACAATTCCTAGCATCATGATCTGACAACTTGTAGCAATTGATGTACATTCTGAGTGGTTTGTTCTCCTTTCTCTTCCTTACCTCTTTCTTAGATACCAAACGACTGTCGCTACCTTTTATTTTAACTGGAATAGGTGGATGAACAACAACTTCAAAAGGGGCACGTAAACCGTAGAATTGCTCAAATATCATTATCTTGTTATGTGAAGTAGAACCCTCCATATCACCATGTGACTAATCTTACTACGGTCACTTGAAACAGAAGAAGCTGACACATTAAAATCAAACAATCATAAACTAAACAAGGTAAAATATAATAATACAATCACATCAAGAGATGTTCAGACACATAAATTGATTTTTAGCATTAGCTATGTACCATTCTAGCATCATGCAACATAAATTTTAGCACCAAAGTATTCTAATGTTTACATGGTGTCTGTAACATTGTGTACCCGAGTCACAAAAACACACACACACAAAAGAAAAAAATAAAAAAAAAGCAAAGCATGGTTTGTATGACATGTTTCACAGAATGCAGTAGAAATAACATTAAACCAGCATGTTACGATGCTAAAACATATGTGACGACGGGCTAAAATGAATACATTAACATGCTAAAACATATGTGACGAGAGGTTAAAACGAATACATTAACATGCTAAAATAAAAAAAACAGATCAAATTAATGCATAGTCTGTATATTCTCGTACTAAACCCTAGGATTCCTAACAATTAAAAAACAACTGATACATCACAAAACTGAACGAAACAGATCAAATTAGTCAATTTTATAGCTTATTTAGTATAATTTTATAGCTTATTTTATTGTATTTTAGCAATCATGGTTTCTAGTTCTCACATGAATAACTAGTACCCATTATAATTAACCAACCCCTGTGTGTGTGGACTAATATGAGCCACCCAATTATTTAATCCATGCGTTTAAGATTGATCTCAAATAAATGGGTAAAAGTCTCTAGAATATCAAATCCCCATATTTTATGGAATTTCCTATATTGATACAATATATTATGATTTTACTTAACTAAAAGTTTCATTGATCTTTTGCAAGAAAATCATTAATTTCATTTTTTTAATTTATTCTCTACCAATAATTTAATTATATTTATTTTTTTATAACAAACATGAAAGAGTTTGTATATATTAGTATCGGTTACATATTAGCAATATTTATATATCATATTAGCACGTCATTATTATAATATTAAAATCAAATAATTATAAACTGAACAAGGTAAAATATAATAATACAATCACATCAAGAGATGTTCAGACACATAAATTGATTTTTAGCATTAGCTATGTACCATTCTAGCATCATGCAACATACATTTTAGCACCAAAGTATTCTAATGTTTACATGGTGTCTGTAACATTGTGTACCCGAGTCACAAAAACACACACACACAAAAGAAAAAAAAAAAGCAAAGCATGGTTTGTATGACATGTTTCACAGAATGCATTAGAAATAACATTAAACCAGCATGTTACGATGCTAAAACATATGTGACGACGGGCTAAAATGAATACATTAACATGCTAAAACATATGTGATGAGAGGCTAAAACGAATACATTAACATGCTAAAATACAAAAAACTATTCAAATTAATGCATAGTCTGTATATTCTCGTACTAAACCCTAGGATTCCTAACAATTAAAAAACAACTGATACATCACAAAACTGAACGAAACAGATCAAATTAGTCAAACATAAAAACATAAATACAACACCGTAATGAACTCCAATAGAACGAACTGTAAAATCAATGCATATACAACGAATTGCGAAATTAATCAACATTAAAATTTCAAAACTAAATCAAACAATGCAAAATTAAAACCATACCTGGAGTCTCCATCGAATCACAGATATAAAAACTTCACGACAAATAGATAATTACAGAAATGAAAGGATGTTGAGAAATCAAAAACGCGATCCAAACGTAGATTAGGAACGATGAAGAAGTAGAAGACGAACTAAATGAGAGAGAGAGAGAGAGGAGAAGAGAAGGGAATGATAATTAAAAACGGGAAAAAAAATCTGAAGATGCAAAAATTTAATTACTGAATTACTATATTACCCCTCCGTCCAGAAAGTTGCCTAAAATTACAACAATGCCACCGCCCCATCACTTAAATATGTTTTAATCTGGGCCGTCCAGATTTACTTAAACAAGGGCTAGGATTGGTTCCTAGTTCCTACTTAGGGGGAGGGTTCTCATTTGATCCTCTCCCTATATATATATATATATATATATAAACTTTAAATGCCACCCGAGCCCTGCAACACACTTTGTTTGACATCGTGTATCTTTTCTTTAATGTATTATTGAGGTCAACCCGATATATTTTTCTTCCCTCCCTGTTACAATAAACATAAATAATCACATACATGTTTCCTATGTATAGTATATATGTGAAGGAATTAAAATAATGCACCAAACAAAAAAAATACTACAAAAAAATGAATAGTATATAAATAAGCAATCTAGTATATATGAAATGAAAAGCCAAAAGCAATTAATATTACACAAGTAAGCAGTAAATTAATATACATTAAGAAATAAATATAACATGAGTAATCAACAACACAATTATATATACATTAAGCAATAAATTAATATATATTAAGCAATTAATATAACACGCTGGATCAATATACTACATATGAAAACTAAATACAAGATCTACACAAAAATATTTTACCTTAAGCAATGGAAATATACCAAACAAGCAACATAATATTACAAATTAAGCTATGACAATATACAAAAAAAAAGAATATAAGATATGTAAAAAGAAAATTAAAACTGAAAACAAGTAGGCATACTCTCATGCAAGATGCTAATATCATCTCTTCCATCTCCATTTACTCAATTGCAGTGCCTAAATTCCAACAACTAATATTGAGTTCAAAAATACATAAAGACGGGAGAAAGAATGAGATAGAGAGACGGCAATAATCAAAATATATTTGTTGATTGGTTCGTGAAATATTTTGTTATTTCTTTAGATTGTTGAATGTTTCTTATTTCTTTTTATTATTTTTATATTAATGTTATCGATCATGCAGAAGTTATTAGTAAACCACAAGAAAAAATAATATAGAGGTAGAGAGCGATCAAACCTGTATTCTCCAAAATCGGTATATATGCAGAATTTCATCGGGTATGAAATCAAAAATTCTGATAAAAATCAATTAAGGAGAAAGAAGAATAAAAATAATGATAATAGATGAGTAATGAAATTTTTGACAATAAAGAAGAAAAACAAATAATTGAAATCGATGAAGAAGAAAGTAACGATCGAGATGAGATAAAAATAATTGCATAAAATAAACATATCATGTAAGATAGGGAATAGCATGATTTAAAGGATTACGACATCTAAAATTACAAGCATGACCTTTATTATTAAATAAGATGAGAATATAATGGTGAAAATTAAATATAAACAATAAAGCAAAACTAATCTAATCCGTTAATTATGTTTGATCCAATGTTCACTATTTATTCTCATTTCTCACACCAATAAATTTTTCTAACTTGAACCAAAACCTATATATGTATAGGGGAGGGCTGAGGTGAAAACTAATCCTAATGTGAGAACTAGGACCACATCTCACACCACACAATCCTCAAAAATTAAAGACCCAGATTTGATGAAAAAGGCGGTGGCAATTCTGTAGGATTTGAAAACTTTTTCGCGCGGGGGTATTAACGTAATTTGGTAATTCTTATAAAAATTGCGGAGGATTTGATAATAGATCGTCATGCTAACAAAGTATTATTATCATGCTAACAAAGCATTATCGTTAGGCTAATTAAAGTTTTCAAATATTGTTAGCGAAGAATATATCCTAAAAATTAATTATAAACTTAATTTGATTTAATAGACCCTAATTAATTGGATGAAATAAACCTAATTAGATGAAATAAACATTGATTGGATGTGGTAAACCCTAAATGAGTCGGAACAAATCATAATAATAATAATATATTTGTACTACGTTAGCATTATGGTTTTGCTTCATCAGCACTGTGAATACACTATGTTAGCATATGATAATGCTCTATCAACATACGTTATAAACCATAATTGAATGGGATAAACCTAGGGGTGAGCAAACAAGGGCCCGAAACCGACCCGCCCGACCGAACCGATAGGTTTCG
This sequence comes from Perilla frutescens, assembly GCA_026008535.1. Taxonomy (NCBI): domain Eukaryota; kingdom Viridiplantae; phylum Streptophyta; class Magnoliopsida; order Lamiales; family Lamiaceae; genus Perilla; species Perilla frutescens. The sequence continues at coordinate 24,122,344 of BRKX01000002.1, forward strand.
TTCAGTTCGGGTCGATGATTGATAGTTATCGGTCGGTGGGCGGTAGTTTGGGTGGGAACCGAAACTGTGTCGGTGCGGTGGTCAGTGGTGTGGCCGGAAACCGATGGCCACACCGAACTACCCGAAAAAAATAATTTAATTTTTAATTTTAATATTTTATTATAATTCATAATCAATTAATCATATTATCACCCAGTCCCTAAAATTGAAAATCCCTAATTTTGAAATAGGATCGCGTCGCTCAGTCGCTCAGTGCCTCTCTCAGTCTCTCTCTCTCACTGCTCGCCGATCGCCGGCTCGTAGCTCATCGCCGGTCTGCCGTCTCCACTATCCAACGTCCAGAGCACCAGACATCCTCATCTCTCACTGCTGCACGGCTGCACCCACTATTGGAATCTCTGAAACTCTCTCTAAACTTTTCTCTAAATCAAGGATGCACGGCTGCAACACCCATAGCCCATATTTGATATGTCTGTGTTTCACAGTTTAATTTCATATTCATATCGATATTCAGATATTATGTCTGATTTAATTGGTTTTGTTTCTCGTGTTCTAGATCTATATGAGTTATAACAATATATTAGTTATGTTTTCCCTTAAGTTGAGATTTAATTATGCTAGATTTGCAATTTTCAATTTCACATTAAGGTTGCGCTTATTTTATGAGAAATATATCTTCCAGTATTGTACAAAATATGATTTTCACCTTTGTTTTGTATGAATCTTAAGACAGTGACTTGAGTACTAGATTCAAGGCTTCATTTAATCATTTTATTACTTCTGCAATCTGCTTAGTATACAGCAAGAGTCAACAGATGGTTGTGATGTTGTGATTAATTTGTTATCTTTGAGTAAAATTTGCTAGCTTCAATTGCTTTCAGACTGTAATACTTTTTCTTTTTTGCATTCTTGACTTCTTGTAGATGTCGGAAGAAGGAAACACTCCAACCCCAGAGGTGGAAGAAATAGAGTCCATAAACAACAATACGTCAGCTAGTAATCCTACTCCAAACCCTGAGGCTGCTGGTGGGAGTGGAAAAGTGACGAAGCAACCTAAGCTCAGGTCCAAAGTGTGGAATCACTTTACCAAATTCACTGATAAAGAAGACGGTGATTTGAAAGGCAAGTGCAATTATTGTATCAAAACTTATCCGTGTGCTTCAAAAAGGTATGACATGTCTACCTTAACGAATCACATGCTTAATTGTATTCATAATCCTACCAATATGGATTCCAAACAAGCACAGTTGTCTTTAAATGCTCAGGAGGGTGAGGGTAGTCTCATTGTTCATAAATTTGATCAGGCTCATTGTAGGAAAAAAATGGTTCAAATGATAGTGAAGGATGAACTAGCATTTAAGCATGTTGAGGGGGAAGGGTTTATTAAATTTCTTGAAGCTTTACAACCTAAGTTCAAGATTCCATCAAGATGGACTGTGTCTAGAGATATACATTAACTGTATTTAGATGAAAGAGCTAGACTTCAAGAGTTTTTCAAAATATCTGAGTTGACTGAATGCATTACTACTGATACATGGACTTCTGTGCAAAAACTTAACTATATGTGCATCACCGCTCATTATATTGATAAAGATTGGACTTTGCAAAAGAAGATTATTAATTTTTGTGTTGTTGATAGTCATAAGGGTGATGAGATGGGTAGACAAATTGAATCTTGTTTGCGTGAGTGGGGGATTGCATGTGTGTTTACAGTTACAGTAGATAATGTAGCTGCAAATGAGGTGTGTGTGAACTTGTTGAAAGAGAGATTTACATCTAAGGAGGGTGATGTTGTGAAAGGGGAGCACCTTCACATGAGGTGCACTGCTCATGTGGTGAATTTGACTGTTGGCGATGGATTGAAGGTGATAAATCAATCCATTAAGAAGGTTCGTGAAGCTATTAGATATGTGAGACACTCTCCTGCAAGACTGAAAAGATTTAGAGATTGTTGTGTTGATGAGAGCATAGAGTGTAAGTCTTTGCCGTGTTTAGATGTGTCAACAAGATGGAACTCAACATATCTAATGTTGAGTGTTGCGCTTAAATTTGAAAAGGCGTTTGAGCGATTTGAGGGTGTAGATCCTTTTTTCAGGGTTGATTTGTCTGATGTGGGGTTGCCAACACCTGCGGATTGGGAAGTTGTTAAGATAATTATTGAGATTTTAGTTGTCTTCTATGAGCTCACACTTAGGGTGTCTGGTCAATTGTATGTCACATCTCATTTGCTTTATTATGAGATTGATACAATTGGTAATATGTTGAGAGAATGGGTAGAAAGCCCAAATCTGGCTATCAAGGATATGGCCGTGAAGATGTAAGCCAAATATAACAAATATGGGGGGGATCCTGCAAAGATGAATAAACTTGTTTACTTGGCTGTGATTATAGATCCTCGTTATAAGTTTGCATTCATTAGCCACTACTTTAAGAGGAGTTCGGTGATGAAGAAGGTTCGAGATTGGCATTTGATGTGAAGAGTGCATTACAGACTTTGTATGAGCACTATCAATCTCTACATCGCCCTAAAGCTCAAACTCAAAGTGTAGTAAATCATGAGCAAGATGTGGCATCCTCTCCTCCTGCAAAGAAAGTCAAGTATACAAGAAGTGATAGATATAAAAGAAGCTTTCTCGATGAAGATGATGAATTGAAAGATGATTTGGATATCTACATTAATGAAAAGCCTCTAAAGAATGAGAAAGAGGATTTTGATATATTGAAGTGGTGGGATACGCACCAATGTAGGTTTCCCATTCTTTCGCATCTAGCTCGAGATATTTTGGCCTTGCCTATCTCTACGGTTCCTTTAGAATCTGCCTTTAGCACTGGAGGTAGAGTGCTTGATGCTTTTAGGAGTTCTCTAAGTCCTACACTTGTTGAATCTCTTATATGCGGTCAAGATTGGTTCAAGCGTTCAAAACAATGGAAAACCATTGAAGAAGATATGGCTAGTGTTGAAAAGCATAAAGAAGGTTTTTAAAAAAATTAATTTACTTCTCTTTTCGTAATTTAATTTGTTGAATCTTGATTTATGTTAATTTATTAATATTAATTGATTTTTTTTCTTGAAAGGTGTAATGTGAAAGGAGGGTGACGACAATTGACACATGATTAGAAGTTGGAGTATGGAGATTGGAGATGGGAGTTTGAAGACTTTGGAGTTTGGAGACATTGAATATTATTTTTTGACTTTTATCTAGTATTATTGCAAGTTTGGAACTCTTTCAAGTTTGAATTTGGATTTTTGAAGACTCTTTGCTGTAATGAGTGAAACAATGTTGAAACTCAAGATCTGTGCAGATTAATGGTTGTTGTTGATTGGGATTTTCAGATTTTGAGTAGGTTGTGAAACAATTGTATTTTCACTATTTTGAGTAGATTGTGAACAATAGAGTTTTAATCATGATGAACAGATTTTTGAGCAGATTTTTAATTGTGGTTTTGTCATTCTTTTGAGTAGAATTGTAATGGCATACAGATGAGCAGATTTTGTGGTTTTGTCACTCTTAATTCTTTTGAAATTTAAGTTGACAAAAACATAAAAAATTTGATAAAATTCGACTAATAAGTAATAAGTTTGTTAAGCTATTTTATGACCTGGAACAATAATTTTTATTTGTATTCTTTCATATTTGTTGTAGCAGAAATTTAAAATGAAAGAGCACTAGTCCCTCATTATTGTATAAGATCAAAAAATACTCATTATTGCTGTTTTTTAAATACGAGTAGTAGCCATGCATAAGTGGGTTATGGGTAGTCTGCCTTCACAAAAAAATTTAGGAAAAAAAAAACTAAAAAAAAGGGTAACCGACCGAACAGCCCGAACACCGTCGGTCGGTGATCGGTGCAGTGGCCGATCACCATCGGGTCGGTTGTCGGTCAGTTTCTACATGGGCGGTCGGTTAGATCGGTGGTGGAATTGTCGGTCGGTTTTACACCGAACCGCCCATTTACTCACCCCTAGATAAACCACAATAATCAATTAGGAACTAAAAATAAAAAATTAAATTAAAACAAAATTAATCATAATTAGATGGAATAAACCATAATTGAGAAGAAATAAACCATAATTGAGATTGAATAAACCCTAATAAATATGTACTAGGCTAGCATTATGATAATTCCTTGTTAGCACAATGAATACATTATATTAGTTTATGACAAATGCTTCGTTAGCATACATTATCATATGTGATCATAATGCTGACGAAGAATTATTGTATGCTAACGAAAGCATATACAACCTGGGCACGCGTAAAAAATTATATTTTATATTTTTCGTCCATATTTTTTCATCTAAACATAGCCTTTCGACATCTTAAATAAAAGAGCATGAAGAAAGCTTTAATTTGATATATTTTTTTGTGTGGATTGGATTAAAAATGAGCAAGTTATGGTCGTTTAAAATTTTTAAGATTTTTTTTAATTACTAACATCGTCATTTTTAATGGATTTGGACGAAAATAACCCTCATTCCTTTATTTTTTGCCCTATTATTTACAAAGTTGCCACCATCTCTACATTAAATCTCAACAATTAGATCATTAAATTGGACGGTGGAGATGTGGTCCTAGTTCTCACACTAGGAAAAAGGTCTTATTTGATTCATTTCCTATATATATATATATATATATATATATATATATATATATTATGCAAACCAATCGTATTGTAAAAACTAGAAACCCATCTCACACCATGCAATCAATAAAGACCTATGGCTTAGATTTAATTAAAAGGGGTGGTGGCAATTGTGTAATATTTGAAAAAAAATTCGCGTGAGGGTATTAACATAATTTGGTAATTCTTATAAAAATCGCGAAGGATATTTGATAACATACCGTTATGCTAACGAAGTATTATCATTATGCTAATGAAGTGTTATTGTTATGCTATTGAAAATTTTTCTCATATTGTTAACGAAAAATTAAATTTCTAAAGTGTAATTATAAATTATAATGGGATGAAATAAATCATAATTCAGATATAATAAACTTCAATGATCTAAAAAATAAAATAAAATTCTAAAAATTAATTATAAACCATAATTGGATGGAATAAACCATAATAGCAATATAAATATATATACACATTAGCATAATGATATTGTTTTATCAGCACTGCGAATAAACTATGTTAAGCATAAGGTATAAACCATAAATGGATGAAGAAAACTCTAACTGATATATTCTAATTTGATGAAATAGATAATATATAACAATCAATTAGTAACTAAAATATAAAAACTAAATAATAAAAAATAATTATAAGTCCTAATTGAAATGTAATAAATTATAATAATAATACAAGCATGTGTACTATGTTAACATCATGATAATTATTCATTAGCACAATGAATCCAATACGTTAGCACATAACAAATGCTTTATTAGCATACATTATCAACTTATCATAATGCTGACGAACCATTATTTAAAAGCTAACGAAAGCATTTTCGCGCTGTACACGAGTAAACATGTATATTTTGTATTTTTTATCTATATTTATTTGAACGAATATATTAATGACTGATATTGAATTAAAGAGCATGAAAAGATCTTTAATTTGGTATATTATTTACGTTGATCCGATTTGAAACGAGTGAATTATGGTCGTTCAAAGTTTTTAAATTTTCTTTTTAAAAGTGATGACATCAGCTTTTTTTATGGGGATTGGACAACTATACCCCCGTCTCTTTTTTTTTGCCTTGACTTGACATTTATTCTCAACCATTAGATCATCTAAGTGGAGGATATAAGATGGGTTCCTAGTTTCTACACCAGAGAAAGATGTATTTTTGATCCAACCCCTATATATATATATAGGGGAGGGTTACAATGCAAATCAATCATAGTGCAAGAACTAGGAACCCATCTTACACCATACAATTTGTTAATCATGGGTTAAGTGTAGCTCATGATTATCAGTTTTGGTGATGAGTAAGTCAATGCATGGATATGCAGGTCCATGCAACGGTGGTGCAGCTGCATTGTAGCAGGTCTTTCTCAGCTGATGCAGTTGGTTTCATTTCTTGGTTGGCACGTGTAGTTAGTTAGCTTGTGGTAGAAGTTTATGCCACATGGATAAGTTGGTTAGCTGCAGTTACAACTATCAAGAAGAGAAGGGAGTGAATAAATTCAGCTGATTTATTCATATCACAGGGAGAGAGAGGGAAAAAAGCGTGAGATTGAGAGAGAGAGAAGTGAAGTTCAGTTTCTGGATAGAATATTGAGGGTTCATATCCAGTTAGAATTGTGAGAAGTTTTCATCAAAAGATTGAGTGAAGTGTTTACTCTTGTAATCTGTATTTGTTCTTGAGTAATAAGAAGTGATTTATCGATTTTACAGTGGATGTAGATCTATTTAGATCGAACCACTTAAGTTTGGTGTTGCATTTTTGTTTTTCCAGTTTTTCTGTTTGGTCTTGTTCTTGATCGATTTATTGTGCAAATTATTGCTCGAATCTGACAATTAGCGCCGTCTGTAGGAAAGCCAATCGATTAAGAATGGGATCTTCGCGTTTCGACGTGGAGAAGTTAACAGACAAAGTGGATTTCGGCCTGTGGAAAGTGAAGGTGAAGGCCCTGCTAATTCAGCAGGGTCTGGGCAGTGCTTTGATGAAGAAATCAGTAGGTGGGTCTGGGAAAGAGAAGGTAGAAGATCAAGCTGTGATAAACGAGAAGGCTCACAGTTTGATCATTCTATGTCTAGGCGATAAAGCATTAAGAGAAGTGGCAAAAGAAACTTCAGCCGTAGGAGTATGGGAGAAACTAGAGAGCCTGTACATGGTGAAGACGTTAGCCAATCGCCTATACATGAAACAGAAGTTATATTCATTCAAAATGGCAGAAGAGAAGCCGATCTTGAAGCAGCTGGATGAGTTTAATAAAGTTCTTGATGATTTGGATAACATTGAAGTGAAATTGGAGCAAGAAGATAATGCTCTGATCCTTTTATCTGCTTTACCCAAATCATTCGAGAATTTTAAAGATACTCTTCTCTTTGGCAGCAGAGAAACCATCACAATTGAAGAAGTCCAGATGGCATTAAAGTGCAAGGAATTGCAGAAGTCCAGCAGCTCTGGAACAAGCAACAGTGGTGGAGAAAGCCTGCATGTCAAGAAGGGAAAACCACAGAAAAAATATGAGAAGAAAGAAGGTCCTAAGGCAAACTTCAGATCAGATAAGAAGGTTGATAATATACCAAACAACCCTGATCTGAAGTCTTTCCACTGCCATGAGTCTGGGCATTTCAAGAAGCAGTGTTCGAAGTGGAAAGAAATGATGGCAAGATATGAGAAGAAAAATGGGAAAAAGGCTCAGAGACATCAAACAAGCCAGACCACCATAGGAAAGGATGAAGGCTATGAGTCATGTGATGCTCTCTGTGTCACTACAGAAGAGATAAGTGAAGATTGGGTTCTTGACTCAGGGTGTAGCTTCCACATGACACCCATTAGGAACTGGTTCTTCAACCTCACACCATCAACTGGAGGCACAGTTTTACTGGGCAATGATCAGACATGCCAAATTAAGGGCATTGGCTCTATAAAGATAAGAATGTATGATGGAGCAGTAAGGGTGTTGAAGGATGTGAGATTTCTTCCAGATCTAAGAAGAAACTTGATATCCTTGGGAATGTTTGATTCCCTAGGATACAGGTTTGATTCACAAGATGAAAGGCTCAGAGTTTACAAAGATGACAAAATTGTCATAAAGGGAAGAAGAAGGAATGACCTCTACTTTCTTGTAGGTAAAAGAATAGCAGGTCAGACCAACTCTGTCACTGGAGAAGACATCACTTACTTGTGGCACTCTAGGCTTGCTCACATTGGAGAGAGAGGTCTGAAGGAGTTATCAAAGCAGGGCCTGTTATTTGGTGACAAGATTGGCAATCTTGAAATATGTGAACACTGCATATATGGAAAAGCTAAAAAGAAGTGTTTTGATGCTGCCTCTCATAACACTACTGGCATCATGGAGTATGCTCATTCAGATTTATGGGGGCCATCAAAAGTGACAACAAAGGGAGGAGGAAACTATTTCATGAGCATCATTGATGATTACTCCAGGAAGGCATGGATATATGTTCTCAAATCTAAGGATGAGGCTTATGGAATTACTGTAAAGAGAAAGGCATTAAAAGACATAAGACAGTGCCAGGTACACCACAGCAGAATGGTGTTGCAGAAAGGTTAAACCAAACTCTTCTTGAAAGAGTGAGGTGTATGTTGAGCAGCTCTGGGCTCAATAAATCATTCTGGGGTGAGTTGGTGTGCACAGCTGCATATCTGCTAAACAGAAGCCCTAGTTCAGCTCTGAAGTTCAAGACACCACAAGAAATGTGGTACAACAATCCAGCAATTTATAAGTACCTCAAACCAGTGGGGTGTTTGGCATATGCTCATGTCAAACAAGACAAGCTTGAACCAAGGGCAGTGAAGTGTGTCTTCATTGGCTATCCCTCAGGTGTAAAAGGTTATAAGCTGTGGTCATTAGATCAACAAAAACTCATTGTTAGCAGAGATGTTACCTTTGATGAGTATAAATTCCCATTAAAGGAACAACAAGCAGTTACTTCAGCGGAAATGAGCAATGATGACCATAGAAATAAAGATGATGACTACAATGATGCAGAATCAGATAATGAGCAGGATAAAGCAAGTGAGGATAAACTGGTCCCCAGCAACTATCAGTTGGCAAGGGACAGGCCCAGAAGAGTCATTATTCCACCTACAAGGTATAGGCAAGCTGATTTGGTCTCTTTTGCCTTATATACTGCACTTGAGGTGGAGGCCTATGAACCAGGAAGCTATACAGAAGCTATTGCATGCAGTGAGAAGGAGAAATGGCTGATAGCAATGGAGGAAGAGCTGCTATCACTGGCCAAAAACAACACTTGGAAATTAGTTGAGAAACCAAAATCTCAGAAGCTGGTAGGATGCAAATGGTTGTATAAGAAGAAGCCTGGTACATCAGGTAAAGAAGATATAAGATACAAAGCAAGGTTAGTTGCCAAGGGATACTCACAGAAGGAGGGTGTGGATTATAATGAGATTTTCTCTCTAGTTGTAAAGCATTGTTCCATAAGGGTGTTACTTGCATTGGTGGCTCAACTAGATCTGGAATTGCACCAGATGGATGTCACAACAGCATTCTTACATGGACAGTTAAGGGAGGATATCTACATGGAGATCCCTGAAGGTGTGTATGTGGAGAATGCAAAAGGGAAAGCATGCAAGTTGCAGAGGTCCCTTTATGGTCTGAAGCAGTCCCCAAGGCAATGGTATTTGAGGTTCAATGAATATATGGTATCAAACAAATTCAACATAAGTTGTTGTGATAGCTGTGTATACATCAAGCATGAAGGTACAACTTACACTTACCTTTTAATTTATGTTGATGATATGCTGATAGCAAGCAACACAGTGAAAGGTATAAGTGAAGCTAAGAAAGTTCTAAAGGTTGAGTTTGAGATGAAAAACCTGGGAGAAGCAAAAGTCATCCTGGGTATGCAAATTAAGAGGAAAAGAGAAGATGGAATTGTGACTCTATCACAAGAGACTTATCTGAGCAAGGTGCTCAGTAGGTACAACATGAACTTGTCAAAGCCAGTGTCAACACCTGTTAGACAAGGTTTGAAATTGAGTATACATCAGGGGCCTACAACAGATGAAGGGAAAATGCAGATGAGAAATATCCCTTACTCCAGTGCAGTTGGCAGCTTGATGTATGCCATGGTTTGTTGCAGGCCTGATCTCACTTATCTCATGAGTGTGATTAGCCTGTTTATGAGCAATCCTGGGAAGATTAACTGGGAAGCTGCAAAGTGGGCATTAAGATACATAAGGGGCACTTGCAGCAAGAGTCTAGTGTATAAGAGAAGGGAGAATGATGGAACTCTGCTGGAAGGTTTTGTAGATGCTGATTATGCAGCAAATGTTGACAACAGAAAGTCATTAACTGGGTATGTTTTCAATCTTGGAGGTACTGCAGTAAGTTGGAGGGCTGTGCATCAGTCAGTTGTGGCCTTGTCTACAATAGAAGCAGAGTTTGTAGCACTGACAGAGGCTATTAAAGAAAGTATTTGGCTCACCGGGTTGCTGTCTGAGTTTGGAATTGAGCAGGAGAAGATAGAGATTTACTGTGATAATCAGAGTGCTATTTATTTGGCCAAACACCAAGGATATCATGAAAGGACGAAGCATATAGATGTCAAGCTATACTTTGTCAGGGATTTGGTTGAAAAGGGAGTGATCACAGTAAAGAAAATTGACACATATGTAAATCCAGCAGATTGTTTCACAAAGAGTTTACCAGCACCTAAGTTCGATTTGAGCTTGGGATTAATTGGTTTGAACTAAATGTGAATGGAGATGAAGTTCAGCTCAAGGTAGAGCTGTTCTCAAGCAAGTTGAAGGTTGAAGTTGAAGTAAAATCATGAGCTAAGGTGGAGAATTGTTAATCATGGGTTAAGTCTAGCTCATGATTATCAGTTTTGGTGATTAGTAAGTCAATGCATGGATGTGCAGGTCTATGCAACGGTGGTGCAGCTGCATTGTAGCAGGTCTTTCTCAGCTGATGCAGCTGGTTTCATTTCTTGGTTGGCACGTGCAGTTAGTTAGCTTATGGTAGAAGTTTATGCCACGTGGATAAGTTGGTTAGCTGCATTTACAACTATCAAGAAGAGAAGGGAGTGAATAAATTCAGCTGATTTATTCATATCACAGGGAGAGAGAGAGGGAAAAAAGAGTGAGATCGAGAGAGAGGAGTGAAGTTCAGTTTCTGGATAGAATATTGAGGGTTCATATCCAGTTAGAATTGTGAGAAATTTTCATCAAAAGATTGAGTGAAGTGTTTACTCATGTAATCTGTATTTGTTCTTGAGTAATAAGAAGTGATCTCTCGATTTTACAGTGGATGTAGATCTATTTAGATCGAACCACTTAAGTTTGGTGTTGCATTTTTGTTTTTCCAGTTTTTCTGTTTGGTCTTGTTGTTGATCGATTTCTTGTGCAAATTATTGCTCGAATCTGACACAATTAATAAAGATCTATGGTCTAGATTTACTTAAAAGGGGTGGTGGCAATTCTGTAATATTTGAAAAAATATTCGCGCGGGGGTATTAACGTAATTTGGTAATTCTTATAAAAATTGCGAATGATTTGATAACATATCGTCATGTTAACGAAGTATTATCATCATGCTAACAAAGCGTTATCTTTATGCTAATGAAAGTTTTTCTCATATTGTTAACGAAAAATTAAATTCTAAAGAGTAATTATAAATTCTAGTGGGATGAAATAAATTATAATTCAGATGTAATAAACTCCAATGATCTAAAAATTAAAATAAAATACTAAAAATTAATTACAAACCATAATTGGATGGAATAAATCATAATAATAATATAAATATACAATATTAGCATAATGATATTGTTTTATCAGCACTACGAATAAACTATATTAGCATATGACAACTCATTGTTAGCATAAGGTAAATATTATTTTGTTAGCTATGGAAAAATCCGTCGTTAAACATTGAATTTAATATTTTTTAAGGTAACGACGCACTAACGACAGATTATTCCATCACTACGTTTTTTGAAGGAAAAATGCGTCGTTAAAAATTATTTTTTTAATTTTTAATTTTTTTTAGTTTTTGTAATCTTAGCGACGGACTAACGACGAAATAATTCCGTAGTTATGTTTTTTTAATTTTTTTAATTTCTCAATTAATACTTAATTTACGAATTTGAAATTAATTTTTTTAAAATATTGATATTTTATTTATTTTATTTTTTGAATTTATTTTATTTTTTAAAATTTTTAAATATTTTATATTATTTTTAATATTTGTAATTTTTCAATTAATAATTAATTACGAATCTTTTTAATATAAATAATTATATATTTATTTTATTTTATAATTTTTTATATTTTATAATTTTTTATTTTTTAATTACAAATTAATTACGAATCTGAATTTTTTTGATATTTTTATTTATTTTACTTTTTCAATTTTAATTTATTTAACAATCTTTATTTTTTTTATTATTTTATTTTGTTTAATATTTTTAATTTTTTAATTTTTCAATTACAAATTAATTACGTCGCTAATCCATCGTTAAATTTATTATTATTTTTATTTCCCATGATTGAATTCGGCAATAAATTAGAGACGGAGATTTTCCGTCACTAATTCCGTTGTTAAATTTTTTCCGTCGTTAATTTTGTCGTTAAAATGACTAACGACAAGATTATGTTAAAATAATTTAATGACGAATTTTTAATTTTTAACGACAGAAAAATCCGTTGCTAAAATACGAATTTTTTTGTAATGTCTCTAGATCTCGCCAACCTGCACCCTACCCCATTGCTATTACTTTGAAATGACTGGGTAGGTAAGCGTAGCCCAAATGTCCTGTGATGTTGGGCCAAAAAAAAGTACTTACAATTTAGTAATTTATATACCTTAATTGGTATATACGTCATGCCATGGTATAATTTTTTGTTATTTTTTTTTAAATTGTTTTGTTTCCTTTATGAAAGGACATTCCATGGTATAGTTAATACTAAAATATAGGTTGTTTGTGTTATTCGTGTATAAATATACATTTATATGTAGGCAAGAAGGTATCCAGACAGAAAAAAAATACGTGCGCAATGTGTAGGTACGTCGTACGTATACTGCTAAACAAAGGGTCTTTCGTGACAATGTTATTACCGACGATAAATGTTGTCATTAATAATAGATTTAAGTAATAACATGTCGTCTTTAATTACTATATATCATTTCTAATGATATTTTTTTGTGACGACAATGTGGTCACTTAAAATAATTTTTAATTTATTTGGGACGAACTTTTAGGGACGTTCTATTTGATGATGTCGCAAAAAATATTTTTAAATGACAATAATGTCAACACAAAAATATTAATAGAGATGTCATTTGATAATGAGAGACGACATGTCGTTACTAAAAATCTAGTATTTGTGACGATATTTGTCGTCGCTAATAATCTTGTCTCTAAAAGCCACCTTTTTTTGCAGTGACTATACCTAGATCTGACCCTCGAGGCATCGAGTTCAATTAAAATGTGACTCAACTAGTTATATCTTTTTAACGTCGCAAGCCTCTTAATTTACATTGTATTCAATCCCATGCATAATAATTATATTCTTATAACGAAAAAAAGAACATAAAAAAATACGAGCTAGAACAAAGTACGTATAAGAAAATTATACTTTACAAATAATTGCTAGAGGATTTTAGTATTCCACACTTAATATATACGTGTAGATCCACCACACGAAGCAATGACATAGCCAGCAAAAGAGAGAAAACATTATGGCTTCCCTTCAATCTTCATGTACTGTGCTCGCCACCAACCCCTACCACCGCATTTCCCCTTTCTCAACCAAGCCCTCCCACCTCCTCACCAATGCAAGGCAGAACCACCGCTTTCACGTCTCATGCAACGTCGGCGATGACAAAAAACCCTCAACAGAAGGGAGGGTAGACCGCCGAAACATGCTCCTCGGCCTCGGAGGTCTCTACGGCGCAGCCAACCTCATCTCCGACCCCAAAGCTCACGCAGCTCCGATTCAGCCTCCGGAATTCAACTCCTGCGGTGCCGCCCATAATTTCGGAACCAACGAAGATCTGAACGTGGACTGTTGCCCGCCTGTCTCGACCAGCATCATAGACTACAAGCTCCCGCCGGTGAGCACGGTGCGGCGTAGGCCGGCGGCGCACAAGCTGAGCGATGAATACATAGCCAAGTACGAAGAAGCCATCCGGCGTATGAAGGCGCTCGACATCACGGACCCCAGCGATCCCCGCGGGTTCACGCAGCAAGCCAACATCCACTGCGCTTACTGCAACGGCGCCCACGACCAGGTCGGCTTCCCGGACCTCGATCTCTCGGTCCACTACTCGTGGATCTTCTTCCCCTTCCACCGGTGGTACTTGTATTTCTACGAGAGGATTTTGGGGAGTTTGATCGACGACCCCACTTTCGCCTTGCCCTTCTGGAACTGGGACAACCCAAAGGGCATGCAGTTGCCCAAGATGTTTGACAACGAGAATTCCCCACTCTACGATGTGAACCGAGACCCATTGCACCGCCCTCCGGCCATCGTGGATCTTAAATTGAAAAGCAAAGAGGTGGACTGCCTGCAGATAATTTCGAGTAATCTGAGTATCATGTACAATGAAATGATTGGCGGCGTCAACTCCGCCATCGATTTCATGGGGCAGCCTTACAAGGCCGGAGACCCTGTTCCGCCTATGACTTACGGAGGTACGTCGGAAAGAGGGTCTCACATCAGCATCCACGCGTGGGTTGGAAACCCCGCCAACAAATTCAACGAAGATATGGGAAACTTCTACTCTGCAGGGAGGGACGCAGCCTTCTACTGCCATCACTCTAATGTGGATAGAATGTGGACCATATGGAAAACTATCAACACCGATTATCCCAAGGATATAACCGAGCCCGACTACCTGAACGCCGCCTTCTTGTTCTACGACGAGAACAAGCAGCTGGTGCGCGTGAAGGTCGCCGACTGCGTGGACCACCAGAAAATGGGATACGAGTACGAGACGATCGATACTCCATGGTTGAAGTTTAAGCCAACGACGAAGACTCCCAAGGTCGAAGTGAAGAAGATAGCAAAAGGGGCAAAGTATGCGGAGAAAGTGTTCCCCATCACCCTGAACAAGAGTGTTAGGGTCTTGGTGCCCAAACCAAGGAAAGGCAGAGGCAACGACGTTCTGGTGGTGGAAGACATAGAGGTAGATTCGACGAAGCTGGTGAAGTTTGATGTGTTCGTGAACGATGAAGACGAGGAGCCTGAGGATCTGGACAGGGCGGAGTATGCAGGGACGTACGCGCAGATACCGCATAGGGTTCGGTCAAAGTTAAACAAAGGGTCTCTGAGGTTGAGCTTGAAGGAGCTGTACGAGAACATTGATATAAGCGACGATGATGCGGTGGTGGTCACCATCATTCCTCGAGTTAACGGCCAGTTCGTCACTATTGGTGGTCTCAAGATCCTCCCCGCTAAATTCGCTTAATTAATTTGCAGCCTATTCAATTCCTATTTGTCGACAATTAATAATCTCATTTTCAAATTACTTGTCCAACAAGTAGTATTGGAAATGTATTTGTGTGATGAGGTTGTGGCTTGCATGTGCATGTTATCGATTCAGTGTGATGCTGTCTTTTGTTTTAATTAATTCTAAATGTGGTTACTTATTTGAATAACCAATATTTAAGCGGGCTTTCTGTACCGTTTAATTTGGAGTTCATGTATCTGTAGTATTATTGTATTCCAACTTTCCATTAAAACTTGTTTCAGACTCTGTGTGTTATTTTTATTCTCCTGAGGCGACCTCATTCAGACCACCACCATCATCATCTAATTGTTGCTAATAAATCGTAGAGGTAAATATTTAAATAAATCATTAATTTTAACTTAGTAAAAATGTTTCTAGCCATTAATTTAAAAAAACACCTATATGAAGTATGTGTTTCTAGTCACTTGGATAAAATACCTCTCCACGTGCACACTAGTCGAGCAACCATGTAAGAATATTGTACTATTGCATGACTGCATGCACTCGTCGTGTAATCCTAGTTGTGTAGTAGTGTAAATTTTGTCCTATTTCATGACTACGCCCTAGTCATGCACCCAGGGCTGGCCCTGACAATTCGAAGGCCCAAGGTGAAATGAAAAAAGGAGTCCCGAGAATTTATTTTTTCAGGAGCATCTTGAAGTTTTTTCCATTTTATTCCAATCATCATGAATATTGAAAAAGTACAATCAACATTTACAAAATTTCATTCATGAATTTTATAAGTAAAAAAGAACATTTTCATTAATTAAATAATCATGAAAGAAAAATGATGATAATATTAGGAAAAATAATTCAAAATGGACTCAACTCAATTTTTTATTGTAATGTTTTATGTTAAAAACCCTAAAGTTGAGATTTGGGTGAACTCAAATTGAGGAGTAAAAGTCCTAAATATAACAATTGAGTATTTTTTTTCTTTATACATTTTTGATAAAATTTTAAAATTAAGTCTTTAACGGTGCATTTCTCGTACGGGATCTTTCTATAGATCACAAATAGTTGATTAATAGCCCAATTGTAAAATTGAGATTATGGAACTAATCACTAAAGCACATATGAGATTTCAAAATCGAGAAATTAAAATCTAAAAGAGACAACCATTTTATTTTATACATATTTATTTATTTATTTTAAAAATTACTTAATTATATATATATATATATGGGGGTTGGATAAAAAATACACATTTTTCTGGTGTAGGAACTAGGAACTCATCTTATACCGTCCACCTAAATAATCTAATGGCTGAGATTAAATGTCAAAGTCAAGGCGAAAAAGAAGGAGGTGGGGGTATAGTTGTTCAATCTCAATAGAAAAGCTGATGTCATCACTTTTAAAAAAAATCTTAAAATCTTTGAACGATCATAATTCACTCGTTTCAAATCGGATCAACGCAAATAATATACCAAATTAAAGATCTTTTCATGCTCTTTAATTCAAGATTAGTCATGGATATGTTTGTTCAAATAAATATAGATGAAAAATATAAAATATAAATTTTTACTCGTGTCCAGCACGAAAATGCTTTCGTTAACTTTTAAATAATGGTTCGTCAGCATTATGATAAGTTGATTACGTATGCTGACGAAGTATTTGCTATATGCTAACATATTGCATTTATTGTGCTAATGAATGCTTATCATAATGTTAACATAATACACATACTTATATTATTATTATTATTATTATTATTATTATTATTATTATTATTATTATTATTATTATTATTATTATTATTATTACATTTCAATTAGGACTTATAATTATTTTTTATGATTTAGTTTTTATGTTTTAGTTACTAATTAATTATTATATATTGTTTATTTCATCAAATTAGAATATATTAGTTAGGGTTTTCTTCATCCATTTATTGTTTATACCTTATGCTAACGATGAATTGTCATATGCTAATATAGTTTATTCGCAGTGCTGATAAAACAATATTATTATGCTAATGTTGTATATTTATATTGCTATTATGGTTTATTCCATCCAATTAGGATTTATAATTATTTTTAAGAATTTAATTCTATTTTTTAGATCATTAGAGTTTATTATATCTGAATTATGGTTTATTTCATCCCATTAGAATTTATAATTACACTTTAGAATTTAATTTTTCGTTAACAATGTGAGGAAAATTTTCATTAGCATAATGATAACGCTTCGTTAGCATGATGATAATACTTCGTTAGCATGACGTTATGTTATCAAAATTCCTCCGCGATTTTTATAAGAATTTTCAAATTACATTAATACCCCCGCGCGATTTTTTTTTCAAATATTACATAATTGCCACCACCCCTTTTAAGTAAATCTAGGCCATAAATCTTTATTGATTGTATGGTGTAAGATGGATTCCTAGTTCTTACACTAGAATTGGTTTGCATTGTAACCCTCCCCTATATATAAAATTGGGGGCCCCATGAAAGTGGGGAGCCCTGGGCGGTGGCCTACTTGGCCTACCCCCAGGGCCGGCCCTGCATACACCCTCAATTCGTGCACTTAGTCATGCACCCCCATTCGTGTAACAATGTTATTGCTACACGACTGCATCTCAATCATGAACCAAAATAGCTAGTATAGTCTAGTCGTGCTCCACATAATTCTTTTTTTTAATGAAGAGTAGTTAAGTATATTCAATGAAAAAATGGCTAAACATAATATTTTCCAACTTAGTAACTAAAAACATAATTTACTAAATGAAATTTTTTATTTTTCTGTACTAACACTATATATATAGGGTATGGTTAGAATGTGAATGTAGGACTTAGGTGTAAATTGTGGACAAATCTCATCAACTGATCATTTAAGATATATGGCTAGTATTAATTAAGTGAGAAAATAATTACATTGTTTTTTCTCAATGTAGTAGTAAATAATTATATTGTTTTTTTCTCAGTATATATATAACGACCGACTATCGAACTGATGGTTATATTATTTTTTTCTTAGTGTAGGTGTGTAGAAGCTAAATTTCTACAATTACTTATATATCGGATTCGGGCTCTGGCGACCTATATGACCACGCTTAAATCGGATGATATTATAGATTTGGATCGAAAGTGATGAATAGAAATAACATGAGTTGAGGATCTAAGTATGATCTTTAGTTGAAGTTCTTTGAGAGTTTTCATTATTGCTCAGTTATCGTCTATCCCTTTCTTGGTCATTCTCCATCATATATAGGATAAGGCCATACTTTTCCCTTCCAATATTCAAGGGATTTGGCGACGCCACAACCACTTTTCCGATAATCAAGGGATTCACCTATTCTCTAGGAATACGATCTTATCTTCTCAAGGGTCTTTTGACCACGTTCGTATTATCCCCAACATCCCTTTTGATCCAATTTAATTGCTTAGCCTTCGACTTTCATGTTTTGTCTTTTTGTTTCCTCCTTGAATTCGACCTTGAGCCTCTAGTCTTCGGACCTCGAGGGTTGATTGTTTCGACCTCGAGGCCTTTAGACACATCATCGGGCCTTCGATTTTGAGCCCTGATGAAGATGGGCCTCTACAATTAGCCCCTCATTACTTGGTGCTCGACAGTTTCGGGGACCATGTAATGAACATCGTCGTTCTTATCTTAAATGATTACTTTCATCACTTTGTTTCTAAAAGAAATTCTATAAAGCCCCGAGTCTGTGGATAAATCATCAATATCTATAAAGATCGCAAAACTAAACCTCGGGAGGCTCCAGACCTGAATGAGGGGGAGCTGAAAAGATCGTGAAAACAGACCTCGATAGGCTCCAGACCTGAATGAAGGTCCTGGGGAGCCGAAGAAATCGTGAAAGCAGACCTCGATAGGCTCCAAACCTGAATGAAGGTCCTGGGGAGCCGAAGAAGCGCCCGAGGGCTAAGTTGTATTTTTTTCCCTTTTTACGCGACTTTTCGATTTCCTTAGGAAATCTTAGCTGCGTGATTTTTTGGATCTTACGGTCACGATTTCACCAGCTCTGGAGTGCCCTTTTATTCAAAATGCACATCTCAGAGCCCATTTCCCTCTCTATTTTCTGTTTTCCTGAGACGTACTGATTTTTTCAAAAATTCTGTTTGTGATTCCAACTGCTCCGGCGCCTAGCCCATTAATTTCCCTGGAGATCCATCCTCCATTTACTCGCTCGTGATTTTTCCAGGTTACGCCCTTTCTTCTTCTCTCTTCCATTCCTTGAGGGATTTTAGGATATTTGTTTTTAGAATTTAACCCTTGGGTTTAGTGTCGATGGAAGTTTTAGGTTGTCTCTCTGCATGGATCATTGGTTAATTGTTTGGGTTCTGCGGAAATTTTTGAAATATTATGTTATCTGTCCTTGTCACTCTTTTGCCACTGAACTAGGGTTTAGGCGGATATAAGATTGATTCCTTGCTTTTTGGGTAGTAGATCTCTGAATTTTCGAAGTTCTTTAGGAAAAATTTTCTGGCGACTATCGATAGATTAACCTTTTTGCGTTTTTAGGTTTCTTTGAACATTATGAGTATATCCGATGATAGTAGCTCCGACGAAGAGATTCGGAGCTGGGGTGGCGGCGTATCTGAGTGGGAACAGCCTTCTGGCTTGGCTTCTGACTGGTTACCGTTGTAACTTCGACCCAACATTCGAGTGGCAAGTCCTCTCACTCGGTGGTTATTCCTCAGGCAAGCGGGAGGTCGGTAGTCGACCGCATCAAGGCTTCGAAGACGGCCACCAAGGGACCGGTGAATAAGAAGAAGAGAAAGAAGTCTGAGGCTGAGGGCCCTCCTTTCTCGAACGAAGATTTTAAGGCTGCTTAGATCGCTCCACAAGTTGGGGACGACCTAGTCAAGAAAGTGACCTCCCTAGAGCATTCGGGGTCTGGGGTAGAGATCCATGTACCTAGGCCTTCTGATAGAGCCAATAGACCCCCATCCGGCCTTACTGTCTTCTACACCTCAATCATCGATAAGGGGGTAGGGCTTCCCCTTCACCCCTTCTTCGCCAAAATTGTGCACTTCTACGGGGTGGCTCCTGCCCAAATATCACCAATAGGGTGGTATCATATGTTGGGTATGTACTACCTTTGGGATAGCCTAGGATTTCCTGAACCCATCATCGGGGAATGGCACTCCGCCTATAGAATAGTGGCTAGCCCTGGCCAGAAAGGGTTATATTATTTTACTAAATGGGTTTCTCTAATAAATACTCTTCCCTCCTCATCGGGGGATTGAAAGTCGAAGTTCATCTTCATTCCAGTTAAGACATCGACTGATAGGATCTTGCCGGTACGTTTGCCGAAGCCCGTGGGTCTTTAAAGCCTGTCTTTGTCATTTTTTCTAGTTGAAATATAACTGTACCTGACGTCGAATCTTGTGCCTTTCCACAAGTATTCATAAGCGAAAGGACGCAACTGGTACCGAGGCCGAGCGAATCGAAGCTGCTTTCTCACTTTCCGAGGACGACCGTCGTTTCGAGACTGTTCGTCGAAATCGGACCTTGTTTGATATGGGAAAGCTGAAGATTCGGCCTTCGGACGATAAGTTGAAGGCCTTAGCTACGGCTAAGGTGATGAGTCCCTCGTCCTCGGGGGTCAAGAGATCGTCCGAGGCCACAGCTTCTGCCTCTTCTCCTCCCAAATGGCTGAAAGACCTCGCGAGCTCCAAGGCTCCCAATCCCACCCTTCTGCCTCCACCGGTGATTGATCTCGATGCCCTAGCTTCTAAGAAAGCTTCAAAGGGGTTAGACACTATCAAGGTGCCTCTAAGCCCTTTTCTCCTCGATATCTAATCTACCATCGTCAGTAGCCGTTCTCCATTGGACTTCGAGAGGGACGGTCTGGAGGAGCAGACTCATCTTGCCTTCCAAATGCTATCAAAGGTTAACCTGCACTCTTACATTTGTATTAAATTTGCATATATATATATATATATACGTATGTTTATAATTATCACTTAAGAAAATGCTCATTGTTGCTTGGTGCGTTGTGCTATAGGCCCTCTTCTGCCAATACCAGCTTCAGGGTCGGATCTTCGGGCATGCTAAGGGCCTCGAGAAGAGGTTAATGGAGCACTCTGAAGAGCAAGAGAGGATTGACAAGGAGAGACGCGATATGATTGCGGAGAAGTCGGCCTTGATCGGCGAGAGGGATGCGGCTCGTGCTTTGGTTACCGAGCCTTAGGGGCAGCTCGATAGCGCTCTGGACCATCAAGCCCAACTGGAGCTAACGAGGGCCTCTCTAGAGTTGAGGTTGACTACCTCAGAGGCGAGGGTCAGGGAGCTCGAGGCTCGTCCTGCGGCCTTGGATTTTGCCTCCTTATTTGACTCTGCAGAGTTTGAACCTTATAAAGAACTCTTCTATCAAGAAGGTGGCTCTGTAGTGGTTGAGGTGATCAAGGAGAGAATGCCCGAACTTGACCTTTCCTTCCTCGACACTGATGATGAGGCCGACATCGAGGCGAGCAGAGGCCCTTCAGGCGGAGCCGAAGAGGGGGAGAAGGCCGAGGCTGGGGAGGACGTCGCAAAGGCTGCTGTTTCTGAGGGCAAGAAGGGTGTAGATGATCAGCCCTAAGTTCTCTTTATGTATAAAATTTGTGAACAAAATTTAAATATTGTTTGATGTCTTGCGGATACTTTTATTGCTTTTATTGCGGATATTTTTATTGCCTTTATTTGGGTTAACTGTGCTCTTTTATTATTAAGGCTTAACCCGTATCACAATAATAGTAGGTAGTAGAAGCATAGAAGTGATTCCTCTTTTTTCTGATAAATCTACTTGTAGTCAATTTAGATAATGTGAAAAATGAAACAAAAATGAAGTGCAAGTGTTATTTCCCTTCATCATCCATTTTCAAAACCCCTGGGCTTTGGGTTCTGTTAGTCACTCCGACGCCTAAGTCAGTATATAACAAGAACAAGCTCAAAATAATAAAAGAGAAAAAAACAGTAAGGGAGATGTACGGTACTCTTCTTCAATCTCGAGTTAACTTCTTCTCCTGAACTCGTAGGAGGGCGGGGGTCAGAACCCATGAGCTTCGGGTTCTGTTAGTCACTCCGATGCCCAAGTTAGGAAATAAATAATGACATGTTTGAAATTGAAAAATGGAGGAATATGATACTCATTTTTTTTCTTCGAGGGCGTTTTCCTTTTCTGAACTGGCTGGAGGCTGGAGATCTGAACCACCCTTGGGCTTCGAATTCCTTATTAGACTTCGAGGTCGATTTTCTCTATTGAATTCTACCGGGGGTCAAGGATTAGAGCCCCTGTGCTCCGGATTTTTAGCGTCTTAGCTTCGAGCTTACTAGGGACTTGGTTTGAGACCCCTAGGCTTTAGGTTCTTTTAGCCACTCTGACGCCCAAGTCGGTAAATAAACAATGTAATAGTAACTAAAAAATAAAGAACGTAAGGGTTCAGGAATGATACTGTTTCAAGTGTATGGTGTTCCAGCTATTGGCTATTGAGCGTCCCTCCCTCGATCGGAGTTTGTAAGCCCCATTCCCTACAACTTTCTCGATCTCATAGGGGCTTTCCCAGCTTCACTTTCTTTCGTGTTCTGGAACACTTTCCTTAGCACCCAATCTTCTGTCTTGAATGTTTGCAGCCTCGTGTTTCTATCGAAGTGCCTTTTTATCATCTGTTGGTAGGTAGAGATTTTCATTGCGGCTTTGTCCCGAAGTTCGTCGATGGTATCGAGGTTGGCTTCGAGCTCAAAGTTATTAGCTTTATCCGGCCATTCAGTTCTTGCCGACCCTATTTATGCTTCTGCTGGGAGGACTGCTTCTGAACCATAGAGGAGGACGTAGGGAGTCTCTCTTGTGGCGGTCTGGACGGTTGTTCTATAAGACCAGAGAACCCCTGGAAGTTGTTCGACTCACTGTCCTTTGTGTTCTGGGATTCTTTTCTTCAGAGTGTTCAGGATTGTTTTGTTGGTGGCCTCAGCTTGACCGTTCGAGGCTGGATGCTTCGGTGTGGAGAAAGAGAGCTTGATGCTTCAATGGCGGCAAAAATCTTGAAATTTTGAGCTTATGAATTGGGAGTCATTGTCGGCGACTATTTCTTTAGGGACTCCGAACCTATAAATCACAAACTTCCACAAAAACATTTCGTACCTCTGCCTTGGCCCATTCGGTGAAGTCATCCGTTACGACCAAGATAAAGTATTTCTGATTCAACCCCTTTGGTAACGGGCCCACAATGTCCATTCCCCATTTCATAAATGGCCAAAGTATAGCTGCGGTGTGTAGAGGTTCTGGCGGCATATGACTCGTCTGGGCAAACCTCTGGCATCTGTCACATTTCTTGGCGTGATTTTTGACGTCTTTTCTCATGGTTAGCCAGTAAAAGCCGGCCGTTAATGCTTGGTTAGCCAAGCTTCTATGTCCTGAATGGTTTCCGTATTCACCGTCGTAGAGTTTGGTTAGGATGTACTTTGCTTGGGTCGGGTTTACATATTTCAAATAGGGTCATGAGAATGACTTCCTATACAGGGATCCGGAAATCATGGCGAACTTTGGAGCTTTTGCCCGGATCCGTTTTGCTTCGGTGGGCTCTTCGAGGAGTTCATTTTCCGTTATAAATCTACATAGAGCTGTCATCCAGTTTGTTTTGACATCGATGGGTAAGACTTCGGGGTCTTCACCTTTCCATATGGTGGGCTATTTGGCATATAGAACCTAGATGTTTTTGTTCTGATTAGTCTACATGGCTGATCCCAAATTAGCCAATGAATCGGCATGGCGGTTTTCCTCTCTAGTGATGTGTTGAGCTTCGATTTTCTCGAACTTGGCTGTCACCTGCTTTACGATTGTGAGGTATGATACCATCCTCGAATCTTTTGCCTCGAATTCTCCTTCGAATTGGTTGATTATCAATTGCGAATCACTCCTGACTCGAATCCTTTTAGCTCCTATATCAGCTGCCAAGTTCAATCCTGCTATGAGGGCCTCGTATTCCGCTTCGTTGTTGGTGGCTTTGAACCCGCATTGGATAGATCTCTTTGTAATAATTCCAGCTGGATTGATCAGTACCATGCCCATACCACTCTCCTTCGAAGTTTTGGATCCATCAACTTGGAGGGTCCAGTACTTCGAATCCTCATCTTTGATGTTCATCAATGCTTCTTTTTCCGGTTTGGCCTCGTGGGAGAAATCGGTGATGAAGTCTGATAGGACTTGGGATTTAATTGATGTCCGGGGGACGTAGTGTATGTCATACTTCCCGAGTTCGACGGCCCATTTTGACAATCTTCTCGCGAGGTCTGGCTTCCTCAATACAGATTTTAAAGAGAACTCTGTGACTACTTTTATTGAATGGCCTTGAAAATAGGGTTTCATTTTCCTGGAAGCCATGACAAGCTCTAAGGCCAGCTTTTCCAGTTGCAGGTATCTGGTCTCAGCATCTAGTAGTTAGCGACTAGCATAATACACGGGGTGTTATCTTCCTTCATCCTCTCAAACAAGCACTGCACTGACAGAGTTAGTAGAAACAGATAAATAGACAAGGAGTACCTCTCTGTCGATTAGCTTGGATAAAAGAGATGGGCTCGCAAGGTATTCCTTGAGGTCTTTGAGGGCCTTGGCACATTTCGGAGTCCACTCGGAGTCTTAGTTCTTTCGTAAAGTCTGGAAAAATGCTTGGCTTCTTTCTGAATATTTGGATATAAAACGGTTGAGAGCTGCTAATCGGCCGGTCAGTTTTTGGACGTCTTTCGGGTTTCTGGGGTGTTGAATATTCCGAACCGCTTTGATTTGGCTTGGGTTGGCTTCGATACTTCTTTTTGTTACTAGGTATCCCAGAAATTTGCCCAATGTTACTCCGAAAGCGCACATTGTGGGATTCAGCTTCATGTTGTATCGACGTAGGACTTCGAAGGTTCGTTGAAGGTGCATGATATGGTCCTGAGCTCGTACTGACTTGACTAGCATGTCGTCAATATATACTTCCATTGTTATTCCGATGAGCTCTTCGAACATCTGGTTTACCAGTCTTTGGTACGTTGTACCTACATTTTTTAGTCCAAAAGGCATAACCTTATAACAGAACATACATCGATGTGTGATGAATGTTGTCTTCTCTTGGTCCTCTTGATGCATGAGGATCTAATTGTATCCGGAGAAGGTGTCCATGAAGCTCATGAGTTCGTGACCTGCCGTTGCATTGACCAGGGCGTCTATATGTGGGAGGGGGAAAGAATCCTTGAGGCATGCCTAATTGAGGTCGGTGAAGTCTGTACATAGCCGGTTCTTTCCATTCTTCTTTTTGACCACCACGACGTTTGCTAACCATTCTGGATAGTGGACCTCACGGATGTGACCGTTCTTTAATAGTTTGTCTACTTCCTCATCCACGATTTTGTTCCTTTCCGGGGTGAATTTTCATCTTTTCTACTTTACAGAAATCTTATCTGGGTCTACCTGTAATTTATGGGTTATAATGGAAGGGTAGATACCTGTCATATCCTCAAATGACCATGCGAAGTAGTCATGGTGCTCTTTGAGGAATGCAATCAGTTGCTCCCTGATGTTCGCGGTTAGTCTGGACCCGATCGACACCATGTGATCTGAAAGTTCAGGATGAATCTGCACTTCATCGAGGTCTTCAACCTCTAGTTCTTCATAGTTTCGATCTCCTATGCTCGCGGAAGTTGATCCGACCTCGATCTGGTTGACCTCAATGAATCATTTTTGCTTGAAAGTGGAAGCGTAGCATTCTCTAAACGAAACCTGTTCTCCTCGTACTGATCGAACTCCCCATGGAGTGGGAAACTTCATGGTTTGGTGGTATGTCGAGGGTACCGCTCGGAGCTCATGGATCCAGGGTCATCCGATAATCACGTTGTACACTGAAGGTGCGTCTATCACCTGAAATTTCGTGAAAAGGTTAACTGCCTCGATGTAAGTGGGAAGTGTAATCTCTCCTAAGGTCATTTTGTGTTCTCCGCTGAAGCCGATCAGTGTTGTCGACTTCTTGATGATGTCCGTTTCTTTCACCTGCATTCATTTCAATGTACTAAGGAAGATCACGTTAGAAGAACTCCCATTATCGATGAGAGCTCATTTAATTAAACAATTCGAGATTAGAAGTGAAATGACAAGTGCATCGTGGTATGAGCGTGAGAGTTCAGACACTTCACTACTGGAGAAGCTAAGAGTGACTAGTTCATCAGGTTCGGCTTCCTTGAGGATATTTCTCGAATATTTAAGGGATCGGCAGTGCCTCTTTGTTGATGATTGTGACACGCCATTAATCTCCGAAGCTCGACCACTTCAAGTCTGAGTGCGATGTAGTCGTCTGTTCGATGCCCATGGTTATTGTGGAAGTCGTAAAATTTACTCCTATCTCCTTCGTTATCTGGTGTTCTCATCTTCGGAGGCATTTCACGTTTTGTCCGAGCCTTTTCATCCTGTTTACGGCTTCCGAGGGTGTTATGCAGAGATTATATTCTGGTAGCCTCCTGTCTGGGCCCTCGAGTATTCTCTTGTTTCTGGGGTCAAATTTTGGGTTACGAGGATAGGGGTCTGCTCGATACCTCTCATTTCTGATGTGAGTTCTGAGCTCCTTGCAAGGTGGATCATTTCGGGGTTTAAATTTGAACGAATTCACTTCATCTTCTTCCCATTTGATTTGTGCCCACACTTTGGCAAGGACGTCTTCCATTGTCTTGCACGGATACTTGGTCAGTTCTTTGTAGAGGTTTGTGCCCCTTCTTAAACCTTTCCTAAAAGCCGACACGGCGGTGTCAATGTTGCATCCTGAGATCGACACCTTTTCTCTGTTAAACCGCCCTACGAAGCTCCGTAGGGTCTGTTCTGGTCTCTGAATCACTGCGTAAAGGTCGTCGGCATGCTTCTTGATCTTCACAGAAGTTCTAATTGGTATTCTTTTGTGCTTTGAATTCTCCAGCTCGAACTTCTTCACTAAATTTTTTTGCATACTTAGTTTGAGAGATGAAAATACCCTCTTCTGCTTGCTTAATCTGAAGTCCAAAAATGTACTTCGGATCACCAACCAAGCTCATATCAAACTTAGTCTCCATGTCCCTGATAAAGTCCTTGTTCATGCTGTCTGGCACGAATCCAAACACTAAATCATCAACATACACTTAAATTATAATCACCTATGATTTTCCTTTTTCTGATGAAAAGTGTCTATCTTCTCCTCCTCTGTTGTAACCCTTACTGACCAGCTGCTACGATGCAAGTCTTTCATACCATGCACGAGGAGCCTGTTTTAGACCATATAAAGCTTTTTTAAGCTTGTAGACATGATCTGGATAGTGTGGATCTTCAAATCATTTAGGCTATTACACGATAATCTCCTGTCACTCGATCTCTTTTCTACCACTACAATATCTTTCGATAGATTGAAGTATAAGCTCTCCTTATACTCCTGACCCCCTCTAGTTCTCACGGGAAATCTCTCTCGAGACTCCTTTAAAAAGTGAATGAAAGAATATGAAACACAGACTAGAAACACAATGTTCAAAAGATCAACTCTAGTCTAACAATGTGGTATCATATAGCTTCAAACTTGAAGTCATTTAAAACTCTAATCAATACTTAGGCATGCATGTCTAGCTAGTCTGATTCCCAAGCTATTTATAATAACAAGTATAGCCTAAATAAAGAAACATTCCTAGTTTGACTCGGACAACCCTAGTTAGAAACCTTCCTTAAATAGAACTCGTCTTCTTGAAACTTTGATCTTTTATCTGAATAAGGCAACTTCTATTCTAAGACGTTTATCTTCAATAGGAAATCTTCATCTCCTTGTCTTCAGCAAGTCGTGTCTCTGTGAAACCTTCTGAACAACCATGTACATGATCATGTGCGAAACATGTGATCACTACATTCTTGATCTTTAATCAGATTGACAGCGGAATGTTCATGTCCAGAACATGTTGCACAATACATGAAAAATCAAAACATTTGTGTAACTGATTTGTCATAAGGATCATGACAATAAAAACACTTAATAGATAGTTTAGCCAAAAAAAGTGTATTAATTTATAATTATTATAAATGTAATTTGTCTAACTAATATTTATTAGCTAGTTTGACATATTTGGCATGGGTATATCAATTATTATTATTATTATTATTATTATTATTATTATTATTATTATTATTATTATTAGTTACAACTACGGTGAATAAATGAAATTTTATAAAGACTAATATATGTAAATGAACGAGCAAAACAATTCCTACAAATAAGATGATCAGATATCTATTTATTACTCTCTCCGTCCCGATTATATAGTCCTTTTTACTATTTTGAGGTGTCCCAATTATATAGTCTCATTACTATAAATACTATTAATTTTCATAGTAATGTACAAATAAACTCTTGTTGAATCTTGGAAATTAAAGAAATAATAACTTAAATATTGAAAGTCATAAATATTCAATGGGGGTGTTATTGGAAGTTTAGCTTTAATATCTTATTTTCAGAAATATTTTTAATCTACATGCGAGGAAAAATAAGACTATATAATTGAGATATATAATTAGAACGGAGTGAGTATATCTCACGTGCATTTTTGTTGGCGACGGCCAACGCTTTGGAAAAAAAGATAATAAAAAATCGATAATCAGAACGTGGGAAACACTGTAATAATATCATACGAGCATCATACTAATTGAATAGAAAATGACATTGTTAGCAAGTACACATTTTCCTCGACAAATTAAATCCCATGCGCCCAATTAATTGGCATTTTCCTATCATTGAATTATTCGTTCATATATGGATAGGGCAACCCATTATTGGATGTGACTACTCCCTATCAATATTATTGCAAAGACTTCCAATTTATTTTTTTTAATTATTGACTATGCAAGCCGGAGCCGCTATTTAAGGATGAACTCTAGATAACTAATCTTCATTTTTATATAATAGTTTGTACTGTAAAATTTTTGTGAGAAATGCTAGATCTTTAAACTGTTAGCTAGTGGATTGAAATTCACAACTTTTAACCACAAATCACTACACCCCCTTGTAGATCACTCCGATTGTACTGCTTCCTCTTTTGATGCTCATATATAGTCTCATGCAATTACCTCATGAGTATCATAAAATATCAAGAATGAAAAATTATTCTAAAATAAGCTGGTCATCATTTCTTCTAAAAAATAAATTTGGCGCGCAGACATGTATGGATATCGGCATTCACAAAAAAATAAAATAACAATTGCAATTGTCATTTTTATAAGATCGTCAATTCTCGTGTGCATTAAATGCATATTATACATTCACCACATTGATCAAAAACCGTCAAAATAGATAATATTTTTTAATTTTGAATAATATTTTTTAGTATTACGGTCGATACTGATTTTGACCGTTCTTTTTTGTTTTGTTTTTTGCCGATACTTTTTTAAGATACAAGTGATACTTTTAGGCTTTTGAGTGTTATTTTTTAGTATTACGATTGATACTGATCGATTTTTAAGATTTTTTTATCAACGTATTGACCCAATTAATGCGCTGACCATCTGATTTGCACCTAATGCATACAAGACCTGCCCTTATAAGATATATATTATATATGAAATGGCAAACACATCTCACTATTTCTTGTGGATGAGTTTGTCAGTAAACAGATATTTAGCTATATATGGTGCATGGAAATTAATTTAAAATATGTGAATCATTGAGCTAAAAAGTAAGATCACAATAGTGACAATTTAAAATATGCCCTTGAACTATTTCGACAATATATGAGTTGTGATTTGAACTATCTAAAGCGATGTCATACTCACAAAAATAAAAATAAAAAAGCATGAAAATAAAGGAAAATGCGAGAAAACATGTGAAGTTCTCTCCAACTCATATCCCCCCAACTACCTCCTTGCAAATATTTCGACAGGAATGGTAGGTGAGTGTAGCTCGGATATTCTCGGTTATTCTTCCAAAATTAATTCGTGAAAAAATTGACCGATTTCTGTAATTTGGTACTTCAGTCTTTGAAATCATTTCCAATGATTGAGTAAAATTACAAAATTCATCCATATTAATATTGTAATTGTTTAAAAGGTCTATTAATTAATAACCCAGAAAATCAATCCTTTGCAATTGTTTTGTAATTTGGTCGATTCTTTTAGATACGTGCACGTACACGCCATTAATTTCAAGAAAAAAAATCCCCAAAAGGAAAAGAAAACTAACAAACAAAAATGAAACAGTTTTTTTTCTTTTTTTACTAAGTTGTTAAATTGTTAACTTTAATATATAATTTAAAACAAAAAATAAGTAATGAGGAAATGTATTTAATTGTTTAAAATATTTTAGTCACGGAAATTACAGTAAAATTTCAGGGAACAAATATAAATTGAGATGTAATATACGATCGTTAATTTTTCTTCACATCTAGCAAATTAATAATAAATTATATTCTTAAATGAAAAGAATAATAATAAAAAAATTTAAACAAAAAATCTTCCATTACACTATTTATGCACCACATCATAATATATCTAAATAATTGACTAAAGAGAAGCACTTGTATGCAATAGGTGCACCATCAGACGTATTGACCGGGTCAATGCGTTGACCGGTCAATGTCGGAAAACGCGCATTGATCCGGTTAACTAAAAAAATACATTCAAAATCAGTATCAATCGTAACACTAAAAAGTATCACTCAAAAGCCCAAAAGTATCACTCGTATCCTTAAAAAGTATCGGCCAAAATAAATAAATAAATAAATAAAACCGTCAAAATCAGTATCAACTGTAACACTAAAAAGTATCACTCAAAATTCAAAAAGTATCACCTCTATCATTAAAAAGTATCAACTATTTTATAATTTTTCTTATTACGGGTTGACCGGGTCAACACGCAACACGCATTGACTCACCTTTGACCCAGTCAAAAGTGTTGACCGTCTGATATAAGCTTATATACATCTAGTGCATGCAAGTATTTATCTTGACTAAATATATGCTAAGCACCCGATTTAGCATAATATAGGAAAAATTAATCCATTCTTCATTCTAGGAAAATATTCTTTTTTAATGACGATGATGTATAACTCACAACTGTTATGCAAAGTGCACGTGGGCTAAAGCTCTCGCTTTTATCTAATAACGTACTATAAAAGTCCGGTCTCGAGAATTAGGATGGGAATGTTATGAGTAAAAATATAAGGAAAAATGTGGTTTAATTGAAAATTCAGGGGGTGTTTCTAGAATCGAACTAAGTTAGCGTCTAAAAAATGTAGCCATCATAACTTTATAACTGGAAAGAATCCACATTTTCCACAAATCAAAGGAGTCAAATGGCTCAATCAAGTCAAAGGAACGCCTTTTCATAGGCCAATCAAACTTTAACAGAATCCAATAGAAATCTGACTCTTTAAATAATCAAGACCTCCTCATAGGTCACGATAGCTAAGACACGTCAATAGGTCGGAGGTAAATAAATTATAATATCCCATTCATAGGACGGAAGCAAGAAAACAACTTACGATTTGCTATAGGTCAATTGAAAGTAAGCAGAATCATCATGCTTGTAAAGCCTCTTCATAGGCGAGAAATAAATTAACAACATGCATATAAAAAAGTAGGACTTTTCCTTGGATTAAATTGTAGTTAAGCATATGAAACATGCTAACTTGAAAGCCAACAATTGTTCACAATCAGAGTAGCGGAATCTTATGATAACTGAAACAACAAAATACCAAATTCATCAGAGTAGCAAGAAACATAGTGGGAATAATGGTCGTAAAACACGATCTCGCAGCCAACCCACTTTCACAGCCACCATCCACCTCTCCATCTCAACCTGAAAATGTTGGAAAAAAAGGGACGTGAGTACTAATGTACTCAGTGGAGTTTTATGAGAAAGCTCTGTAAAACTTTTAGAAATATCCAATATTAACTGGCAGCATGTGAGAAGCAAATCGCAAAAGCTCTTACCATATCTGTAAAACCTTTTACTTCCTCTGGGCACATCCTGCCTCAAACTTGATGTCTACTGTGCCCTTAGGCATGCCTTAGGATAAGAGAGGAGTTACCTCAAATATCCTCCTGAGTATACGAGGGGGTTACCCAACAGTGACTCGAGTATGCGAGGGGTTACCCAACAGTGACTCCTTTAGTGATCAAAGATCACATCATGGTAACCCAAAGGTTGCAATCAATAGATATGAGTATGCGAGGGGATTACCCAGCAGTGACTCTCCTTAACTTATCAATGTTTCACCTTTAGTCACTTGAAAGTCACAACATGATAATGTAATAACATTGTTCCTTGAGCTCAAAATCCTGCTTAATCAAATTATACAATCATTCATTCCTTCCTTAACTTTGCCGACATATTCAAAACCTAGAGTAAAATATCTAGGACTAATCCTTCAATTATCAACATGATCGCATAGCTTATAAGGGATCAAATAATATAATCCTTTCTTTCTTAACTATGTTAGCATAATCAGGCGTAGAGTATAACATCTAGGACTAATCCTTTAAATCAAGCATGATTTCAAAGCCTACAAGGGATTTTAATACTACCCTAGAAGATATTACTCATCTAAACAATCTTTAGCAAAATAACAACATCATTCTCAAGATCATGATCACATAAACTTATTGCATCGAATAAGTAATTCTCAATATCTCATGCTAAGCATTTATAACATATCTAAACATGCTTAAGAGCTCAATTAACAATAATCCTTCAAAATAACTTCCTTCCTTCCTTTGTACAAAGATCAATCAGGCAAAGCAAAACATTAAATTGGATATTTCATCTTGCTATATTATGCTTCTAGAGCTTATTACCTCAAACAATAGATGAGTATAGCATTACCCACCTCGATGACGAACACATGGACGAAGCAATGAGCTGCTAATCCTTTTCCGGGTTTCCTCGGGGTTCACCTTTTCTGAAGACAGACGTGGAAATGAGGCACCCAGCACCGACGGAGTAGCCCCGCCCCAGCGGGACGCTCTGTGCCCGCGGGGTGGCTCTGGCTGAAGGGGCACCCCAGCGCTGGTTGGACCGGCGGCGGCAGCTCCTCCCTCCTTCTCTCTCCTCCACTCTCCCTTTCTCTCGCCCACTATAACTCTCTCTCTCTCTCTAAAATATATCTAAATTAAGGGATTTAGGATGAAATCAATCGAGGGGGGCGCTGCTATATATAGGAAAATTTTGGAAATACCAGGTAGGAAATTTCGGGTATAAAATACTGATAGCTTGAATCCCAGACTCGGTTAAAAGTTGCTTTATTCAATGGCGAGGTCCAAATGACCTCCAACACAAAATGCAAAAATACTGAGAGACTTGTTGGCTCGAATACTATTGAACCAATTACCTTACTCGGGATGATGAAGAAGTCATCTGAAGAAGAACAAAGAAAGATTCCCTTTTCAAAAATAGATTTACTATTCATCATAAGCGACATATAAAATTTCCGAGCGTTCGATTGACCTTTGATTAAAAATCCAAGAATGCTAACGGATTCCTTGAGCGATTTTCTATAAGGACGGCTTGATGAAATAAGACCCCAGTCAACACATGAGATTTCGTGAATTTTTGAAAGTCACGACTTTACGAAAAAATACTATTCACACTTACTTTATACAGTTTTCATCGTCAGGATCTCAAATAACCTCAGATTGAAAATCCGGAAGTACCATCACGCTCCTTGAGTCAATACCTTTCAAAAAAGACTAAAATTAATCTTTTTCGAATAACACACACCTAACGTTGCGATTTACATCCGAAACATCTTTATTTAAGCTCCACTTATTTTCTTAAGTCTTCTAAATAAATTTAGAAAACTCCTAAGATATTCTTGAAATTCCTGGGGTGTTACACCTACAAACCACACAGGAGAAGTAAATAACATATATACTGGCTAAACCTCTCGCTTCTATCTAATAACCTGAAAATCATACAAAAGAGATAAATTACACTTGAAAAATCAGATGTGAGCGTGACCTTACAAAATTGTCTATTGCACTTGTTATTTAGGGCTCATCCTACCCAATCACGGGTTAATATAAATTTTTAATATTTAATTTTTCAAATAATCAATTAATAACTAAAAATTGAAAACTAAATACAAAAAAAAAATACTACGCATCTAATTGGGTATGATGAATACTAAATAATTAATGTAAAATGTAACTAAAGTATAAGAAATTAAAATCAAAGAAAAAATGAAAAAAAAAACTAAAATAATCGAGTGTACAATAAGAAATGAAACAACAAATGTGCAATAGATGATTTCAGCTGAAGTGTGATAGTCTAACACCTAACAAGTGTTGGTGGAGTCTGAACTCGAGACCTTCAGTTTTAAGTTATTCCGATCCACCACTAAACCATCCATCAGAAACAAAATATTTAATTATTAAAACAGAAATACACACACTAAAAATAAGAAAATACTAAAATTTAAAAAATAAAGGAAAGATTAATAAACTTCATAGTGGAACAGTAATTAAGATGAATAGAGAATGTGAAGTAGGGAATTTGGTTTGGTTGAAAAGGAAATGAAACACTCTTTAGAATAGCATAAATTATTTAATTTGGATATTCCATATATAGATGTGTATGGAATTAACTAAAGTAGGAAATCTAAAATTTTCTATTTTAAAAAAATTAAAAGAACGAAAAATATCTCTTTCCAGTTTCAATTCTTCAATTATCAAGAGGATATTAAAAACCCACATGATTCTTGCGGTGGACATTATTTTACAATATACTGAATAATTACAAAAGACTTTTAAATTATTTGAACTTTTTTGAGAACCTGAAAAAAAAAATTATGTTCAATCATATATCAACTTGGGCTTGCATGGGGACACTATAAGTACATCCACTACGCTCAGCATTTGACAACAGCATGGCTTCCCTTCAATCTTCATGCACGGTGGTCGCCACCAAGCCCAACCACCGTATTTCCCCATTTCCCAAGACCTTTTCAGCCAATCCCTCCCTCCTCCTCACCAGGGCAAGGCGGAGCCACCGCTCTCAGGTCTCATGCAACGGTGACGCCGACAAAAAACCCTCCGAAGAAGCGAGGGTAGACCGCAGGAACATGCTCCTCGGCCTCGGAGGTCTGTATGGCGCAGCCAACCTCATCTCCGACCCCAGAGCTAACGCGAATCCCATTCAAGCTCCTGAGTTCAAGATCTGCGGCACCGCCCATGATTTCAACACCGGAGACCCCCTCGATGTCAACTGTTGCCCCCCTCTTGCCGGAAACATCATAGACTACAAGCTCCCTCCGGTGACTAAGCTGCGCCGTAGGTCAGCGGTGCACAAGCTGAGCAAAGATAACATAGCCAAGTACGAAGAAGCCATCCGGCGGATGAGGGAGCTCGACAAGACGGACCCCACCGATCCTCGCGGGTTCACCCAGCAAGCCAACATCCACTGCGCTTACTGCAACGGCGCCCACGATCAGGTCGGATACAGCGGACTCGATCTCTCGGTTCACTACTCGTGGATCTTCTTCCCCTTCCACAGGTGGTACTTGTATTTTTACGAGAGGATTTTGGGGAGTTTGATCAACGACCCCACTTTCGCCTTGCCCTTCTGGAACTGGGACAACCCTAAGGGCATGCATTTGCCCCCCATTTTCGACAACGAGAAATCCACCCTCTACGATGCCAACCGTAACCAAGATCATCGGGGTTCCGCCATCGTGAATTTAGCCTTGAACAGTGACGTGACTGACCCTCTACAGATAATTTCGAACAATCTGAGCATCATGTACAACGAAATGATTGGCGGCGTCAACTCCGCCATCGACTTCATGGGGCAGCCTTACATTGCCGGAGACCCGGTGCCGCCTATGGCTCAAGGAGGAACGTCGGAAAGAGGGTCCCACATCAGCATCCATGCGTGGGTGGGAGACCCCAGGAACAAGTACAACGAAGACCTCGGAAACTTCTACTCCGCCGGAAGGGACACCGCCTTCTATTGCCACCACTCCAACGTCGATAGAATGTGGGCGATATGGAAATCTCTCAAAGCCGATTATACAAAGGATATAAACGACCCCGACTACCTGAACGCATCCTTCCTCTTCTACGATGAAAACAAGCAGCTGGTGAAAGTGAAGGTCGCAGACTGCTTGGACTACAGGAAAATGGGATACGAGTACGAGAAGATCGATGTTCCATGGTTGAGCTACAGGCCAACGAAGAGGGATGTTAGAGCCAAAATCCAAGATATATCGAAAGGTGCAGAGCGCGCCGAGAAAGTGTTTCCTATCACACTCGACAAGGTCGTGAGGGTTTTGGTCTCCAAACCGAGCAAAGGGCAAGCTAACGAAGTGCTGGTGGTGCAGGACATACTCACCGATTCCACGAAGCTCGTAAAGTTTGATGTGTACGTCAACGATGAAGACGACAAGCCTCAGGAGGTCGACAAGGCGGAGTATGCCGGAACCTTCGCGCAGCTGCCTCAGAAGATATACTCCAAGACGAGCAAAGGCTCGCTCAGTACTCCTACAGACGCGGCGTCATCGATGCCACATCCTGGGATGCCTAATATCACTATCAAGTACTGGAGAACAAGTTAGAGGATTCATTGGCCAAGATGATGGCACAGCTCGAGCTTCTTACTGCTCGACCACCAATTCAAGGCCAGCCTGCCCAATATCACTATCAAGTACAGGAGAACAAGTTAGAGGATTCATTGGCCAAGATGATGGTGCAGCTCGAGCTTCTTACTGCTCGACCACCAATTCAAGGCCAGCATGTCCAACCAGAAGGCGTAGCTCGACAGCCAGCAGCACCTCAAGCTCAACGTCACCAACCTCGAGTGCAGTTTAACGATCCCTATGATCGTAATGCTGAAGAAGATTATGATGACTTTGCAGAGGAATTAGAGGCCGAGTACGATCCTTATCAGAGACGTGACCGACCATGTCAGCTCTACAGACCTGCAGCCCGACGTACAGACCCCAACAGCTTGTTGAACAACATCAAAAAAAGCATTCCAGAGTTTGAAGGCCTTCTTGATCCTGATCTTTACTTAGATTGGGAACGTAAGGTAGACAAAAATTTCATGGGCTATGACTTTTCATAGATAAAAAAGGTCCAGTTAACATGCCTGGAGTTTAGAGGCTACGCAGCCTCATGGTGGGAGATGCAGCAGGAGCGATGCCGACGTGAAAGATATCCATCCGTCGATACTTGGAAGGAGATGCAAGGAATGATGCGTGACCGGTTCATTCATGTGCACTATGAGAGAGAGCTCGAGAGGAAGCTCAACCGGATCAAGCAAGGTACACGATCAGTTGAAGAGTACCACAAGGAGCTTGAGACCACCCTGAACCGAGTTGGGAAATAAGAGACCTTAAATGATACCATCATCCAGTATATTGAAGGCGTGAATCCCGACATCACATGTGAAGTTGAACCCAAGAACTTCACAAGTATAGAAGAGATGGTGCAGTACGCATCAATTGTGGAAAGACAGCTCAAAGAGTGACGACGGAGATCATACCATAGCTCAGCCTCTGTTCGACCCCCATGGAATAAAGCTACGAATTCCACATCACTTTCTACCCCTTCTACTAAGCCTACTTGACCCCGAGGTCAGAGCAGACCGCCCGAGCGGCATTTTGATCGTTCTACACAGCAGACCAGTCGTAGACCCGAGTCTACACCGACACCACCCGTATGGACACCCTATACTCATCCAAACCCCCTCAGTGCACCGCCACAGTCAGGTCAAAATCGTGCTCGTGACATCCAGTGTCACAAGTGCCAAGGTTGGGGCCACTTTCAGAACTATTGTCTGAACCGGTGTGTTCTGTTCATCACCGAACAGAATGAGATCGAATCAGCCAGTGAGGACGAGAAGCAGTCCGTAGTTGACGCTAAGAAGGAGCCAGAGACACCTCCAGTCGACTCGGATGAAGAAGAACCCAAGGTTCCTCATGTTAGTCTTGTGTCTATTCGCAGTCTGAGTATCAGTCGAGAAGAAGAACAGTCGGATCAATGTGAAAACATCTTTTTCACATGTGTGGCTATACAAGACCAGACTTGCTCCATGATAATAGACAGTGGGAATGTGATCAACGCCGTAAGACAGTATGCTGTTGATAAGTTGGCGCTGACCACCATCAAGCATCTGAAGCCGTACAAGTTGCAGTGGCTTACGGATTAAGGAGAGATCAAAATAACGGCCAAGATAAGTGTCTCATTCTTTATTGGTCATTTTTCTGACTCTATTGTTTTCGATGTTATTCCCATAGATACAGCACACATATTGTTAGGTAGACCATGGCAGTTTGACAAATAAGCTGTTCATGATGGCTTTGCAAACACATACACCGTGAAGAGAGACGGACAAACCACCACACTAAAGCCGTTGTCCCCTAAAGCCATTCCTGAGGATCAAAGACTCATGCAAGAGAGGTTTAGAGCGGAAAGAGCAAAGGAGGCCGCAACTGCAGCCCGGATTGCCACCGACGGCAACCATTCGGCCGAGACCTTCAAGAAGGCCGTCGCCCCTCCTTCTTCATCTAATATAGTCCTTAAACCACCCTCTAAAGATTCCCTTGTGCCTGGCAATTTATCTGTATTAGCTGCAAAGAAAGATCAAAACCGCAGCTTGTTTATTTCAGTGAAAGGCGTAGAAGAAGCATTAAAAACAGGTTTACCTTTTGTTCTTTTATCTTATAAGTGCAGTGCTATTAATGATGTTTCTTTGCCTAGTGTTGTGCAGCCACTCATTGAGGAGTTCACGGATGTGTTTCCGGAAGAGATTCCAAGTGGATTACCTCCAGTTCATGGGATTGAGCACCAGATTAATTTCCAGCCCGACACCGTCTTGCCAAATCGACCAGCATACCGGATGTCCCCTGAAGAGTCCAAGGAAATCGATAGACAAGTGAAAGAGTTGCTTGAGAAGAAGTAGATTCGAGAGTCGATGAGCCCTTGCATAGTTCCAGTCATTCTAGTGCCAAAGAAGAAGAACGAGTGGAGAATATGCATGGACTGCCGCGCCATCAACAAAATAACAGTGAAGTATCAATTTCCTATCCTTAGATTAGATAATATGCTTGATGAATTATCCGGTTCTAAGATCTTTTCTAAAATTGATTTGCGTTCTGGTTATTTTCAAGTTAGAATGCATGAAGGGGATGAGTGGAAAACAACTTTTAAGACTGAGCATGGTTTATATGAGTGGTTAGCTATGCCTTTTGGTCTCACTAATGCACCAAGCACTTTTATGAGATTAATGAACCATGTTTTGCGTGATGTGATTTAGAAATTTGTTGTTGTATACTTTGATGATATCCTGATTTACAGTCACGATGCACAGGCGCACCTCGCACACCTTAGGCGCATTTCTGATATTCTAAGATCAGCCAAGTTGTATGGAAATTTGTCTAAATGCTCTTTGTGTGTAGATGAAGTTTTATTTCTTGGTTTTGTTGTGAGTATACATGGTATTGAGGTTGAACGTTCTAAAATCAAAGCGATTGAGGAATGGCCAACACCCAAGTCAGCAACAGAGGTTCGATCCTTTCACGGCCTTGCTGGATTTTATCATCACTTTGTGCGTGATTTTTCTAGCATTGTCGCGCCTTTTACTGAGCTAAGTAAGAAGGATCATAAGTTTGAATGGGATAAAGCACAACATAAAGCATTTACAAGTTTAAAGCATCTTTTATGTCATGCACCTATTTTGTGTTTACCTGATTTTGATAAAGTTTTTGAGATTGAATGTGATGCCTCCGAGATAGGTATTGGTGCTGTTTTGATGCAGGAACGGCGTTCAGTTGCCTACTTCAGTGAAAAATTAAATAGTGTAGCTCTGCGTTATTCCACTTATGACAAAGAGTTGTACACATTGAAGAGATCATTGGAGATGTGGCAGCATTATCTGTGGCCCAAGGAGTTCGTGATTCACACGGACCATTAGAGTTTAAAGCATCTGAAAGGATAGAAAAACTTGAACAAGAGACATGCGAGATGGGTTAAATTCATCGAGTCCTTCCCGTATGTCATCAAATACAAGAAAAGAGAAGATAACGTCATTGTCGATGCCCTCTCTCGATGGTACACGTTGTTCCATTTGATCCATTAAGAGTCTTTATGCATGTGATCTATTCTTTGCTTCGATTTATGCTTTATATTCAGCTGAGTCTAAGTCTTTTGATGGGTTTTTCGTACATGATGGATTTCTATTTCGTGGTTCTCAGTTATGCATTCCTAGTTGTTCTATGCGTGAGCTACTTGTGTTAGAATCGCATGCAGGAGGTTTAATGGGTCACTTTGGTGTGAATAAAACATTAAGCATGCTGCATGAGCATTTTTATTGGCTGTATATGAGAAGAGATGTTGAGCATATGTGTAGTAGATGTATTACTTGCCATAGGTCTAAGTCTACTTCACATCCATTTGGATTATACACACCCCTACCCATCTCTATTTCACCTTGGATTGATTTGTCTATGGATTTTATCTTAGGTTTACCTAGGTCTAGATCGAGTAAGGATTCTGTTTTTGTAGTTGTTGATCGGTTTTCTAAAATGGTTCATTTCATTGCATGTAGAAAAACTGATAATGTTGTGCATATTGCCAATCTGTTCGTTGTGCATGTAGTTAGATTGCATGGTATTCCTAAAAATATTGTTAGTGATAGGGATTCCAAGTTTTTAGCACATTTTTAGAGAATTTTGTGGGGAAAATTAAGGACTAAGTTGTTGTTTTCTACTGCATGTCATCCACAAACTCATGGTCAAGCTTAGGTTGTGAATTGCACTTTAGGCATACTACTTAGGTCTTTAATTAAAAACAATTTGAAGTATTGGGAAGAGTGTATACCTTACGCTGAATTTGCATATAATCGTGTGGTACATTCTTCTACTAATATGTCTCATTTTGAGGTTGTTTATGGATTTAATCCGTTAACGCCTACTGATTTGTTACCTTTACCTGTTGAGCATCTAACAAGTGTTAAAGGTTTGAGAAGAGCTGAGCAAGTTAAGAAGATGCATGAGAGAGTGCATGTTCGCATTGAGCACAAAGGAAAGCACACGGTTGAATCCCGAAAAGTGCGATGCAAGCAAGTGATATTTCAACTTGGAGATTGCGTTTGGATTCATCTGAGTCCCGGACGGTTTTCGAATCCGAGGAAGTCCAAGTTATCACCATGTGGAGACGGTCATTTCACAGTTCTAAGTTGTGTAAATGACAATGCTTACTGCGTTGATCTTCCCGGTGAGTATAAATGTTCTTTAACTTTAAATATTGCTGATTTATCTCCATTTGTTGCAGATAAGTTCGATCAAGATGATGATCCAAATTTGAGGATGAAATCTCTTCAGTAGGGGGAATGATGAGGCCATGCAAGGCATTGAAGTCCTTGAACCCGAGCTGCAATTTAAAGGTCCAATGACGAGGCTTCGAGCGAAGAAATTGCAAGGTTGTCTACAAGTGTTGATTCGCAAGAAGTTCGAAGAATTGGAAGATGCGAAGGGCAACCATATGTTAGTTAATTTATTAACTAATGAAGATCAAGATTGCACCATGGAGAATATAACTTGAAGAGTTAAAGATGAAGTATCAAAGGGGACGTGTGCAAGTGTGAAGAAATCGACCCTTATTTGATTTAATTAAGAGTTGAATTTTATCTAGACTATAGTATTTATTTTAATTAATTTAGACTATAGTTTAGATCAGTTTTTAATTAGTTTTTATGTTATATTTTCGTTCATTAGTCATAAGGCTTGACTAGAATTGTATTTAAGGCAATTTCCTACCTTAAATAGAATTCTAGTTTATGTATTTTTATAGTATAGTTAAATATCCATTTTGGATTAGATTTTAGGTCCTTTTTTCTTCATTATTTTCGTGCATATTAATGTTGGGGTTTTTTTCGAATTAAACCACCGCATGATCATTTGGTTGTTCACTAATCCATGTTCATGCAAATCATATTTTTATGTCACATGCATGTTTATCACACGTCAAGCACAAAACCATGCATAGCAAATTCGAATCTAATAAAGCGGAAACATAGATCTGAATTACTTACAAATGTCAGACGGTCTGAGGACAAGATTAAAGGTTTAATTTTGCTGTTGAATGAAATAAAACGGGTGTTTCTTTTCCTTCACAAAATTCGACCACCACAGTATTCTATCCCGAGATCTTCTGTTGTATTCCCGGACTGAGTATCAGATACAGAGTGGGCTGTATTCCACTGATATAGTTGTGAATTATGTGGATATCTTGAGAGATAAAGAGGGGCTGATTTCTTATCACTAAATTTTCGTCCTCTCTCCCCTTATTATATAGGGAGGTAGGTGAAAATACAGTTCCCCAACCTTACTGGGTTTGGGCCTCTATCTCAAGTTCTATATCCAGTCCACTAACAGTCAATTGGGCTACAATAGGGATCTAGAAGAATATTAAATTTGCCCACTAATTTATTTAATATCCAATATCCAATAAACTTAGGATATAATTGAATAAATTAAGTATTACTTTTATTCCACTAAAGAATTTAATACATATTTGTGAATATGTTGTCTCATTTAGTTCAGCCATTCCCCGTGTTTAAAATATAATGTTCATTAATTAATTATGCTAGCCTCTGACAGCTATAATTAATTAACATCTAAAACCTCAAGTAGTACTACACAAGCTTAATCATTTACGGAATAAATTCCACCTGCAGGGTTTCAACATGAACTTGTGTTTCCTCAAGAGAACATC
The DNA here is from genome assembly GCA_026008535.1 of Perilla frutescens. Taxonomy (NCBI): domain Eukaryota; kingdom Viridiplantae; phylum Streptophyta; class Magnoliopsida; order Lamiales; family Lamiaceae; genus Perilla; species Perilla frutescens. Next base: position 24,165,147 of record BRKX01000002.1, read on the forward strand.
AACCTGGCGTATCAGTATATGGTGCTCATGCATATTGCATGAGACATCATGCATACACTATTATTACCCAAGGTATCGAGTTTATCAATCTACGAAAAGATCTCACCCATTGATAAATCAAAGTAATAAACAACGCACACATATGCTCGCCAATATCACATGAGTTCAGCACCCGAACTATGTTGATCTTTATTCTCTCACTAACTCGGCCAGAGACAGAGAATAGTATCCTATCGTGATCCTTTTCAATACACTAACAAGTGTACTAGAATAATCAGTTAGCTAAGATAAACTAACTTATCAGATTATTCTACGGTGTACCGATGGTGTGTTCAGGACCATCTAAGCCGTGAGCTCTTTAATACAATACAAAGTTCTAATGATATGATCTTACCGTGTGACTCCCCACATCATATCATCTACAATGTAAGTATATGGAACATTATATAGAATAATTATATGAAATAATCTAAATGCAAACAGTGACTGCAATAACTTTCAATTCATATCATCATATCATCAGAAAAGTATATAAAGACATGTCTTTCTAGCATACAAAACTAATTAACAATCTCCCACTTATACTTGAAGCATGTCTTTCAAGCATAAAAACTAACTGGCTAACTCTCCAATCTAAGCTATCAATTCAAACTGCGCCACCAGGTTTGTATCTCACTCCCATTTTCTCCACGTGACCATCAAACGTCTTAACCGGTAGGCTCTTGATGAACGGATCAGCCAGGTTGTCCTCTGATGCAATCTTGACCACCGCCACATCTCCTCTCTTAACGATTTCTCGTGTAGGATAGTACTTTCTCTCTATGTATTTACTTACCTTGTGGGCTCTGGGTTCTTTTGAATTTGCCAGTGCACCAGAGTTATCACAGTATATCGTGATAGTCTTAGGCAAATCAGGAACCACGCTCAAGCCCAATAGGAAACCGCAGAGCCAGACAACCTCTTTTACAGCCTCAGAGGCAGCTACATACTCAGCTTTCATGGTGGAATCAGCAATGCATTTCTACTTTATGCGATGACTCCACCTCCTAATGTAAACACATAGCTCGAGGTAGATTTACTCTAATCTTTGTCGGATTGAAAATTTGAGTCCGTATAACCCAAAGGCACCAGACTATCAGAGCGGTATACCAACATGTAATCTCGAGTTCTTTTAAGGTACTTGAGAATGTTTTTAACCGTAGTCCAGTGACCTTGTCCAGGGTTAGACTGATATCTGCTTACCATGCCAACAGTATAGCATATATCAGGCCTAGTGCATAGCATGACATACATCAAGCTTCCCACAGTCGAAGCATATGGTACTTTCTTCATTTTCTCTATCTCAGACTGTGATTGGGGACACATTTCCTTGGATAGATGAATTCCATGCCTATAAGGTATAAAACCTTTCTTGGAATCCTGCATGCTAAACCTAGCTATCACTGCATCATTATAAGTCTCCTGGGACAGATATAACATCCTTTTCTGGCGATCTCAAATGATCTTGATGCTAAGGACATGTCCGGCTTCACCCAGATCCTTCATATCGAACTGCTTGGACAACCACATCCTAATATTCGACAACGCCTTCTTATTGTTTCCAATAAGCAAGATGTCATCAACATAAAGTACGAGGAATACCACCAAGTTTTCCTCACATTTCTTGTACACACAGCTCTCATCCAGACTTTGCACGAATCCACATGATTGGATAATCTCATCAAATCAGATGTTCCAAGATCTCGATGCCTTCTTAAGTCTATAAATGGTTCTCTTAAGCTTACACACCAAGTGCTCCTGGCCCTTAGCAATGAATCCCTCTGGTTGCTTCATGTGAATGTTTTCTTTAAGACTTCCATTGAGGAAAGCTGTCTTGACATCCATCTGCCAGATCTCACAATCTAAATGAGCGGCAATTGATAAGAGAATCCGGATTGACTTAAGCATGGCTACCGGTGAAAAGGTTTCCTCATAATCGATCTCTTCTTTCTAAGTGTACCCTTTCACCACCAATCTTGCCTTGAAGGTTTCAACTTTCCCATTAGGTCCTCTCTTGCGCTTGGTTTTTCCAAGAATCTGCATCTTTATCTTGAATTGCTTCGTCATAGGTCCTGTGATCTAATTCATTTAGTCCTTCTGGAAAATCTGAAGCCTCTCCCAAACCAATGAATCTATCGGGTTGGTGTACAACCCTCCCATTGCGACGAGGCAGTTCCTGTACTTCTGTGACACATTGTGTAGTATTGGTGATACCTCTTCTTGTACCACTGGTGTAGGATTCGATCCTCCCCTTAACTATTCAAGGATGATTTCACTTCTTAGTTTGTGGTTTATGACATTGTCTTCCTCTACGAATCGAGCATTGGTGCTAACAATGATCTTCTGATCCTTAGGACTATAAAATAAACCACCTTTCGCTCCTCTAGGATATCCAACGAACAGCCTTACATCAGTACGAGGAGCTAGCTTATCAGCTTCTTTATCCAACACGTGTGCAGGGCTACCCCAAATTCAAATATGGTTCAAACTGGGCTTTTGTCCAGTCCATAATTCTATGGGCATAGAATGAACTGATTTTAATGGAACCAAGTTAAGAATATATGCTGATGTTTCTAGGGCATATCCCCAAAATGAAATGGGCAACTCAGAATAACTCATCATCGATCTGACCATCTCTAACAAGGTTCTGTTCCTTCTTTCCACCATGCCATTTTGCTATGGCATTCCAGGCGCAGTCAACTGGAAAGTAATCTCATTCTTTGCCATGTAACACTTAAATTCACTTAAGAGGTATTCGCCACCACGATCAGAATGCAGTGACTTGATACTTCTGCTTGTTCGTTTCTCCGCTTCCATCTTAAACTCTTTGAATTTCTTAAAGCATTCAAACTTGCGACGCTACAGGTAAATATATCCATATATAGAGTAATCATCAATGAGTGTGATGAAATACTCAAACCCTCCTCGAGTGAATCATATCTGGTACCTCTGCATATCGATTTCATTTTAACTGAAAAGGACGCTTGGTCATTTTACCTTCCAAACAGGATTCACACAAAGGAAATGATTCCAATACTAGAAAAGACAATGGTCCATCATTTACAAGCCTTTGTATCCTCTTAAGGTTAATGTGACCTAGCCTTAGATGCCAAAGATAGGTCTGATTCAGGTCTGAAGGTTCTTTTCTTTTGTTAGGGTTTATGATCGATGTATTCAACAGTTGTCTTTGCGTAGTGTTTTCAATTGGTTTAAGAAAGTATAAGTTTCCATCCAATGTGCCAAAACAAATAAAATGTTTACCACTGAAGATAACTACCTTGTTATCAAAAGAAACAGAATATCCATCCATAATCAATTTAGAAACTGAAATCAAGTTTCGCCTAAAACCAAGCCCATAAAGACAATTTTTCAAAACCAAAGTTCTATCACTACTGAAAGGTAAAACAACGTCTCTCACTGCAATAGCCGCCACTCTCGTAGCATTGCCCATGTAGAAGGTGATCTCATTCTCACTCAGTTGTCTTTTTACCAGGAACCCTTGCAAAGACATGCAAACATGATCAGTAGCTCTAGTATCTACTACCCATGACTAGGTAGAACAAGTTGCTAAACATGTTTCCACAACCAGAGTGTGAGATGTACCTCTCTTCTTCTTCTTGTTAGGGCACACCGCCTTCCAGTGACCTGGTTGGCCGCACTTGAAGAATTTAGTCTTCGATTTGAACTCCTTAGGAGGAATCTTCGCCTTTGGCTTCTTCACCTTAAGTGTCGCATCTTCAGCCTTTTGGGATGCGTATCTCTTCTTCTTTTTCACACCAGAAGAAGACGTCCATTTCTCAGCTATGTGGGCCCGAGGATTGTTCTTTTAAAGCAATTCAGTCGCCTGAAGGTCTATGAGCAATTCAGTCAAGGTAACATCTTTCTTGATCATGTTGAAGTTCAACCTGAACTGCTCAAACTTCGAGGACAGGCTATGAAGAATGATATCTATCTGCGATTCGGCATCCAGTTCTCCACCCAAGGTCTCGATCTCAGCCAGATACCCTATCATCGTGAGAACGTGATCCCTAACAGGTGTGGAGTCAGCCATTTTCGCATCCATCAACTTCTTCATGGCTAGGAACCGAGCCGAGCGGTTCTGATAACTGAAGAGCTCCTTAAGGTTGAGCATGACATCATAAGCAGTCTTCACAGTCTGATGCTAATATTGCAACACATTCGACATGGAAGCTAGAATGTAGCACCGCACTATCTCATTAGACTTGACCCACTTGTCATACGCAGCCCTTTGGGCTTCGTCAGAACCCTCATCTGGCTTGTCAGGACATACTTCTTCAAGTACAAACTTGTGTCCCTCAGAAACTAGGACGAGGTTAAGGTTACGAATCCAGTCATTGTAGTTTTCACCATCAAGTTTGTTTTCTTTGAGGATTGATGACAGATTGGAGAGTGTCATTGATGATATCAAATAACTGAAATTAAAATGTGCAGTACAGTCACAAACTTTAGGATAAACAGTATATAATCGAAAGCCTCATAAAAATTATATACTTTTCCACTGACACTTTAAAAATGATTTCTATAAGCCACGATCGTGTGCACGTTTATAAATTAAATTTTTAAATAGGTTATTAAACCTTTAATTTGCCTTCAGTTGAGTTTTCTTACAATAAGCAAATTAATATCCGGATAATAAACACGGTTATGTAATCTTCCAACTGATAAGCCACGATCGTGTGGACGTTTATCAATAAATTACATCTAAGTGTGCACACCATTATCTTCGCACCAAGATCACTATTTGAATTTAACTGCTCCAGATGGAGGAGTCAGTTAGTTCTAATAGTGTTCTATAGCTATCCATTTAGGAGATTTAATTTTTAGAGATATATGTGATATGACACATCCGATATGGAGGAAGACCGATGTCAACGCACATGCCCATCAGTTCTCAATTAAATCAGATTTAATGGAGACCGTATAATATTTCTACATACTTTGGTATGAATCTCTCCCACTTAGTTATTTATGCTTGAGGTTTCATTTTATCCCATTATTAAGAACATGCAAACATCATCACATAAAATGATAAACTTACATTGCATGCTTCACAACAACATAATAAGCAACAGTAATATTCTAACTATCATGGCTTATATCTCATGTTGATTGATGAGATAAAACAGGAAAGTCAGCTCCGGAATAGAGCTTGGCCGCCGCCCTTGTCACCGCGCCTCGCCGAAAACCCTAGCTCCAATTAGGGTTTCGGGACGTGAACCGATGAACCTTCCTTCTTGGTGCTGAACTACTTTTCTTCTTTGAGTTGATCTTCGATCTTTATTCAATACAGACTATCTATTCCAGAAGGAAAAATCTAATATTGCTAGAATAAAAATTACAACTCAAAAACTCGGTCTAACAGTTTTATATCTATTACATTAAAACAACGTAAAAAAACCTAGACCTAATCCATGGATTTTCTCATGGATTAAAATCACGTAGCCAAACCGGCATACGGCCAAACATCCATTCAACATAAACATACATCACATAAAATAAAGGAGCCATGATAGTTGGTAAACCTGCAAACAAACACAGTCTACAAATCCAACAATCATATAATATGATCCACATAAAATAATATATGATATATATGCATGAATAATAATATTCGAATTTTTCAATTAATTAAATTAATTAATTCGATATTATCCACAAGATAAAAATTAGAAATTAAAGTAATTGTCCAGCAATTTTAAACTTGTATATTTTCGAAAATATATCAAAAATAAATTTGGAAATTATTTAAAATTATTCAACAAATTTATTTAATATTTTCGAACACCCTAATTAAATAATATTTTGATATCTTGATATAAATCAAAAATCCAATCCAAATATTATCCTTAAGGATCGAAAATTACAAAGATAGGGTTTGGAGATTTGATCCACTTCAAAATCCTCCAAACCTTATCCTAATTTAAATCCTTATCACAATTGGATTTTGATAATTATTTATATATATTCGAAATTACCTTATCCAATTTAAATCTATAGATTTTAGAAAATTACCAAATAATAAATTTGAAAATTTGATCCACTTCAAACTCTTCCAAATTTAAAATTCTATTTTCAAATCTATCTAGATTAAAATTAGGTAAATTAAGATATACTTCAAATAATATTAAAATCTTAATCCAATGCCCATAATTTTCGAACCACGTCATTAAATAAATCTGGAAATTTGATTTTCATCAAAATCTTCTCGAATATTATTTAATAATTTCAAAAATTACATAGAATAAACATATTTAGAAATTTTAATATTAATAAAAAAACTATTCCAAATAAAATACATAAGTTTCGAAATTATCTAGAATAATAAATCTGGAAATTTTGATTCACTTCAAAAATTACCAAATTTAAAATTCTATTTTCAAACTTATCTAGATTAGAATTAGGTAACTTTTGATATACACTAAAAATTACATATCCCAATTCTAATCATCAATATTTTGAACCATATCCAAAACAAATCTGAATATTTTGATCTTGATCAAAAACCCATCCAAATTCAATTCCTTGGCTTCGAAAATTTTGAACAAAAAATTAGGGAATTTTCAACACATCAAAATTGAAAATTTTGATCTCCAAATCTTCGAACACCACCTAAATTAAATCTGAAATTTTGATAATCATCAAATATCAATCCAAATAAAATTTAATGATGGCTGAAAATTTGCACAATCCAAAACTAGAATTTTCAAATTACATCAAAAATTCATCCAAGTTTTGAACACCATAAAATTGACACACTTGCATATTTAAATCTGAAAATTTAAGAACTACAAATTTAACATCAAACTTAAATATATGTGTCGAAAATATGCTTGGATTAATCCTAGAACAGTGCCAAAACCCGCTCTGATACCAATTGTTGGGGTTTTTTCGAATTAAACCACCGCATGATCATTTGGTTGTTCACTAATCCATATTCATGCAAATCATATTTTTTATGTTACATGCATGTTTATCACACGTCAAGCACAAAACCATGCATAGCAAATTCGAATATAATAAAGCGAAAATATAGATCCGAATTACTTACAATTGTCAGACGGTCTGAGGACAAGATTAAAGGTCTAATCTTACTGTTGAATGAAATAAAACAAGCATCCATTTTCCTTCACAAAATTTGACCACCACAGTATTCTACCCCGAGATCTTCTGTTGTATTCTCGGACTGAGTATCAGATACAGAGTGGGCTGAATTCTACTTATAGAGTTGTGAATTCTGTGGATATCTTGAGAGACAAAGAGGGGCTGATTTCTTATCACTAAATTTTCATCCCCCCATCCCCTTATTATTTAGGGAGGTGGGTGAAAATACAATTCCCCAACCCTACTAGGTTTGGGCCTCTATCTTAAGTTCTATATTCAATCCACTAACAGTCAATTGAACTACAATAGGGATCTAGAAGAATATTAAATTGGCCCACTAATTTATTTAATAGCCAATAAACTTAGGATATAGTTAAATAAATTAAGTATTATTTTTATTCCACTAAAGAAGTAATATTGACCTACCAATTTAATACATATTTGTGAATATGTTGTCTCCTTTAGTTCAGCCATTCCCCGTGTTTAAGATATAATGTTCATTAATTAATTATGTGAGCCTCTGACAGCTATAATTAATTAACATCTAAAACCTTGACTAGTACCACACAAGCTTTATCATGTACATAATAAATTCCACCGGCAGAGTTTTAACATGAACTTGTGTTTCCTCAAGAGAACATCATCAACCTGGCGTACCAGGACACGGTGTTCATGCATACTGCACGAGACATCATGCATACACTGTTATTACCCGAGATATCGAGTTTATCGATCTACAAAAAGATCTCACCCATTGATAAATCAAAGTAATAAACAACGCACACATATGCTCTCCAATATCACATGAGTTCAGAATCCGAACTCTGTGGATCTTTATTCTCTCACTAACTGGGTCAGAGATAGATAATAGTATCCTATCGTGATCTTCCTCAATAAACTAACATGTGTACTAGAATAATCAGTTAGCCAAGATAAACTAACTTATTAGATTATTCTATGATGTACCGATGGTGTGTTCAGGACCATCTAAGTCGTGAGATCTTTAATACAATACAAGGTTCTAATGATATGATCTTACCATGTGACTCCCCACACCATATCATCTACAACGTAAGTATATGGAACATTGCATAGAACAATTATATAAAATAATCTAAATGCAAATAGTGACTGCAATAACTTTTAATTCATATCATCGTATCATCAGAAAAGTATAAAAAGACATGTCTTTTCAGTATACAAAACTAACAATTAAGCCCTCTAAATAGGGGAACCATGTTATATTGATATTTTAGAAATTATTGATTAAATTTGCTTTTGAATTCAATTTGTGTCTCAACCGTTTAAAGCTTTTGTTTCTTTTCTGTCGAAAATTATCATTCTTGAAGCCTAGCAATTTCAAGTCTTATTCCAAGGGAACGTTCTAATTCACATGAAGAATTAGGGTGAACTCACTATGAAGAATAACTTTGAGATTCATTTTCATCATATAAGATACGCCGGGGATTAATCAGGTTGCTATTCAACACCACTATCATCAACGCCACCATCTTGAACGTCCTATATCTCCATCAAGTTGTCCGTATCATCCTCAATCAATCAAATTCATTTGACCCCAGTTTGAGTACAAATCCAGATCCATTCATCGTGTACTATAACAAATACCATAACTTCTTTTCACTGTTATCATACCCTATCTACTCAAGCCATTCTAAACCCTACATATTCAGCCCACACATTCCACACCTCTTACCCAAACCATCAATCCAATTCAGCCCCTTTCTTGTTGGATTTGTGTTTCGTTTTTGTGTCGTAGTCTAAGTATCGTATTTAGGTCTATATTAGTTTGATAGTTGTTTTAAATTCATTTATCATTCAATTCAGATCATTTCGAGTTATTTGAGTCTTAGAGTAGGATTGAGTTCTTTCAAGTTGACGTGTTCTTTCCTAGAAGTCTTCCGCGCGTCTCATATCCTGTACAAATTGTACGGGTTACATCACACATGACTGGAGATTGCTCTATGATGCAGAATCTGAAAGCTTGCTCATTAGATTTTGTTACTTTTGGCGATGGAAAATGGGGCAAAGTAATGGGAAAATGAGAGCTGATTGTTGAAGGAATGCCCAAACTTAAGAAGGCTATGCTAGTTGATAGACTCAAAGCTAATTTGATAAGTATCAGTCAACTATGTGATGATGACATGACTGTTGTCTTCACCAAGGAGAGCTGCAGAGTTATGACTAAGAATAATGACTTATTCATGGAAGGAAAGAGATTAGCTAACAACTGTTATCAGCTACATGTTCCTGCACAATGTTCTTTAACATGTCAAAGAACATCTATAGAAGAGTCAGATATCTGGCATCAAAAGCTTAGACACATCAACTTCAAAAATCTCAAGAAGATCATCAGCAAAGAGATTGTCAGAGGGCTGTCTTAGATCAAAATTGACAAAGACAAAGTTTGTAGTCCATGTCAGATTGGAAAATAGTCTAGATCTCATCATAAAGAAGTGTAAGACAGAACTTCCAAGAGAATTCTAGATCTCATTCATATGGATCTAATGGGGCCTATGACTGTGGAAAGCTATGGAGGAAAGAAGTATGTCCTTGTCTGTATTGATAATTACTCAAGGTTTACTTGGGTTGACTTTCTCAGAGACAAGATTGAAGCTTTCACAGCATTCAAGAGATTAGCCTGCAAGATCACAGTTGAAAAGGATGATCAGATTATCAGAATCAGAAGTGATCATAGCAAGGAATTTGAGAACCAGTACTTTGATACATTCTGCAGTAATAATGGTATTAGTCATGAGTGTTCAGCCCCCAAAACTCCCCGGCAGAATAGAGTTGTTGAAAGGAAAAATAGAACTCTTCAGGAAATGGCAAGAACCATGATTGCTGCTAAGGGAGTTGCTACTATGTTCTGAGATTTGGAATGAGAAGAAGCCAACAGTGAAGTACTTTCATGTGTTTGGAAACACATGTTATATTCTTAATTAAAGAGAGTATCTCAGCAAGATGAAAAACAGAGGTGTTGAATGGATGTTTGTTGGATACTCCAGAAACAGTAAATCATACAGGATTTACAACAAAGATACAAAGGTTGTAATTGAGACGGTCAATGTCAGATTTGATGATCAGGACAATACTGTCAATACTCCTGAAGATAATGTTTACACAAATGTCTTTGAACATCCTAAGGTTCATGATGATACAGACAAAGAAGCTAAAGAATAGACAGTAAGACACAAAAAGCCTTTGAAGCGAATTATCAAGAATCATCCTACTTCAGAAATAATATGAGATATTCATGAAGGTAGGATGACCAGGAGCAGACTGAGAAAAAGAATGTATGATGAGATATCTTATATCTGTTTTACCTCCAAGGTTGAACCAAAGAGCATCCAAGAAGCTCTTAAAGAAGACTACTGGATAGAAGCCATGCAGGAAGAACTTCTTCAGTTAAAAAAGAATGATGTCTAGGATCTGGTACAGAAACCTGAAAGAGTCAACATTGTTGGAACAAAGTGGATTTTCAAGAACAAGACTGATGAAACTAGAAACGTTACAAGAAATAAAGCTAGACTAGTTGCTCAAGGTTATTCTCAGATTGAAGGCATTGATTTTGATAAAACCTTTGCTCCAGTTACAAGAATTGAATCAGTCAGACTTCTTCTAGCTATGGCATGCATCATGAAGTTCAAACTGTACCAGATGGATGTTAAGAGTGCTTTTCTTAATGGATTCCTAAAGAAGGATGTGTTTGTTGGAACTAAGTGGATTTTCAAGAACAAGACTGATGAAACTAGAAACATTACAAGAAATAAAACTAGACTGGTTGCTTAAGGTTATTCTCAGATTGAAGGCATTGATTTTGATAAAACCTTTGCTCCAGTTACAAGAATTGAATCAGTTAGACTTCTTCTAGCTATGTCATGCATCATGAAGTTCAAACTGTACCAGATAGATGTTAAGAGTGCTTTTCTGAATGGATTTCTGAAGAAGGATGTGTTTGTTGCACATCCTAAAGGATTTGAAGATCCACATCATCCAGAGTTTGTGTTCAAACTAAAGAAAGCTTTATATGGCTTGAAGCAAGCTCATCGGGCATGGTATGAAAGACTGGCTACATACCTTGTAAGCAAAGGATACAATAGAGGAGGAGAAGATAGAACACTATTCATTAGAAAAGAAAAATCACAAGTAATTGTGGTTCATGTATATGTTGATGATATAGTGTTTGGGTCAGTGTCTGACAAGATGGTCAAGGACTTCATCAGGGACATAGAAACTGAATTTGAGATGAGCCTTGTTGAAGATCTAAAATACTTCTTAGGGCTTCAGATAAAGCAGTCAGAAGAAGGGATATTTATCTCTCAATCCAAGTATGCCAGAAACTTAGTTAGAAAGTTTGAGCTTGAGAATTCTAAGCACAAAAGAATTCATATCAGCACTACAGTCAAGATTGGAAAAGATGATGCAGGAGCTAAAGTTGATCAAACTCTCTATAGAAGCATGATTGGAAGTCTCCTTTATCTCACTGCAAGCAGACCTGATATAGCATACAGTGTGGAAGTGTGTGCCAGGTATCAGTCTTGTCCTAAGAAGAGTCACATGAAGGCTGTTAAGAACATCATCAAGTACATCAATGGAACTGCTGACTTCAGATTGTGGTATACTTTAGATACAAATGCAAGTATTACTGCATATTGTGATGCTGATTGGGCTGGATCTCCAGATGACAGAAAAAGCACTTCAGTTGCTTTTTTTTTTAAAGAAACAATGCTGTTTCCTGGTTCAGTAAGAAACAGAACTGCATATCTCTATCCACAGCATAAGCGGAATATATTGCAGCAGGGAGCAGCTCTACTCAGATCATCTAGATGATGTAGATGATGAAGGACTATGAATTTATTCATGGTACTCCTATCATGTACTGTGATAATATAAGTGCTATCAATATCTCAAAGAATCCAGTACAACATTCAAGGACCAAACATATAGACATCTGACATCACTTCATGAGAGAGCTGGTTGAAGAAGAAGTGCTAAAGATTGAACACATGAAGATAGAAGATCAACTAGCTGATTTATTCACCAAGGGATTGGATGCAGCTTGATTTGAGAAACTAAGAGCATCCCTTGGGGTATGCTTGGTTCAATAGAACCAAGAATAGGGGTATGAGTGTGTCTATTTCACATTTAGCAGGAAAGAACCATTCCTACACAAAGGGACTGAACATTCCCATAAATGGTCCTACCGATGTACATGATCATGTTTCAAACCCTGAGTACATCTTTGTCAATGGCTAATTCTGATGTGCTATCATCATCTCTAATTTTTTGGGATTTCTCTCCGGTTTCTTAGTCTAATGGATAGATGAGTATATATTATGAACGGAATACTCTTATATATATATATATATATATATATATATTTAGCCATTGTGAGTGAACGATCATTTTTTAAAATTCTAAAATCAAAAACCCTTCTCTCTCGATAAAGCCTCTAAGTTCTCTGAGATATCTTTCTTGTTTACCATTCTTGCTGCTTATTTCTCTCAAACATCTATATATTTTCAATGGCTTCAAAATGTAAACTTGGCCGTCCCAAGAAGGTCGTGAAATCCAGAATGATGTATGGAAAGGTTACATATTCCAAGCCTCAAGATCAGTTCTACGAGGAAGATGAGTTCAACAGACAAGTTCGAGGTGAATCAACATACAAGAAGCCTGTTCAGAGGGCACTTCGCGATGAATCTTCAAGCAAATATATAGAGGAATTGATTAAAACTTTTCACGAAGATGAAGAGGAAGAAGACTTGGAAGCAGAAGAACAAGAAATTACTTCTTCTACAAAGAAAACAAAGACTCAAAGTCTTTCAATCCAAGATTTATTGAAGAAAGCTGTGAAATTATACGATGTCAACAAAAAGAAGATGAGAATAAAGGGAACTGCAGTCAAGAAAACCGAGAAGACTACAGCCCCTTCTTCAAAGAAAATCATCACAGCATCTATTGCTCAAGCCTTTCAGAAAAAGAAGGAATCTGCTGTTGATGATCAAGTTAAGCCTACGGATGTACCTGAACATGTTGAGGAACATGTTGCAGAGAAGAGCATTGCTGAGGCTTCTACTCCAGCTAGTGTTATGCTGAAGTCGCCTACTCAACCTTCTACTGCAGAAGATGATGATGAAGATAGGGAAGATGATATTCCCTTAAGCTTGAAGATGAAAGCCATAGTTGCTACTCTTGCGAAAGGGAAGAAGAAGGTCATTCATAGACCTTTAATTACTGATCCGATAGAGAAAGAAGTCATTCAGAGTTCATCCTCTGAATCTGCTGTGAAGACTCATGTTTCACAATAGGAAAAGTTGCTTGCATCTGCTCAATATGATCCGTTTGTAAGATTACCGGTCAAGAAAAAAACTCAAAGGAAGAAGGCTTCTACTGCTATTGTGTAGTTGGTTCCAAGAACTCCTGTAATTAGAAGTCGAGCATCTACTACTCCACCATCTGCTGTTGCATCTACAAAGAAACTGAAAGCTGTTGAATCAACTGGTCCTTCCAAGAAGGCCAAGAAAGCTGCCCAGCCGAAAGATATACCTGAAGATGTTTACTTACATTCAAGTAAACATGAGTCTGAAGCTCTCAAACAGATTGTTCATGTTCCAGGTACTTACAGTTAATCAATCTTTCGTTCTTCCAAACATGCTTAAATATGGGAGAAAGTGAAGCGGAGGTCTATGATCTCTGAGAAAAAGATAGATAAGAATACACTATTGGCTACTAGAGTGTATACCTTGCTGGAGCAAACTGGTCTACTGGGGATAGTGCAGAAGGTTCAAGAGTTTGTTCCCAAGGATGTTACAGAGTTCTATTGTAACTTGACCAAAGAGATTAATGATCCAGAGTCTGAAGACTTCTAGAAAGTCTATGTGAGAGGTGAGATGCTGAATTTTTACCCTGATCTCATTAATAAGTTTTTGGGATGTTCATCTGAAGGGGAGTACAAAGAGATAGATGGTTGGGGGATGGTTGCTGAGGAACTGACCCAGGACATCTATACCAAATGGCCATCTCATCCACAGACTATTCCAACCTCCAAGCTCACTCACAAATATGGAGCTCTGTTCAGAATCCTGATCCTCAATTAGCTACCTGCTAAGCACAGAGTTGTGATGACTCAAGCTCAGGGAAGGTTTCTGTATCACCTCAAAACTGGAAAGTAGTTCAGTTATGGTGAGTCCGTGTTCAGCAAGATCATCATCAATGTAGAATCTACTGGAGTCAAGGGTCCACTGTGTTACCCTTCATTGATCTACAACATCATAAAGCATCAGAAGAACAATGTTTCTTCAAAAAAAGACAAGATTATTCATTTCCACAAGCCTCTAGTGATCAAGGTTGCTCCTGAGATAGGAGATCCGCATCTTCGCCTCCAGTTCAAACAGTTCATGTCATCCAAGAAAGGAGTGGATGCTACTGTTGAAGAGTCTTCACCAAAGGATGCAGTGTTGAAGTTTCTAGAGAAAATTATGGAGTTTCATGCTCGTTTGATTTCTGAGAATACTTCTGAGAAGATGAAGATTCAAGCAATGATTGTTAATCTTTCATCAGGAGATGAATTTGTCTCCCCAGTAGTAAATGTTCCTAAAGATGTACATAACTTGCATAAGTTAGCAAGTACAGCAGAAGCTGCCACTCAGAAGGATTCGTCTCCAGCTCCAAGACAAGGTGAAGACAGACTGCAGCAAAGGAAAATGAAGCAGAAGTTGTCCTAGAAGAGACTGCAGAGGAGGATGCTGAAGAAGAAGCTGATGACAAAGAGGAGGCTGAGGAGAAAATTGATGCAGAAGAGAAGACTGAGTATGATGATGCTGAAGCAAGTTCTGAAGAAGGAGGGATCTAAGCAAGATCCTGACAAATCCGAGTAGTTTTCGGTGATTACTCCTTTGTCTTTCTCGATGGCAAATAGAGGGAGTAATGCAATATAAGATTTTTTAAGTTTTTTTTCTGTTCTACTTATCTTGTATCATGTTTTGCAAGATATTTTTGGTTTTTGCTCTGAATAGCTTGTAATAGCTATTTTTACGGAACATATTGACCTTCTTCCCTACATGATTCATATCTGCTAAAAAAATTAAAACTGCTATCAAAAGATAAAAAATATATAAGAAAAAAGTCAATATAGCAGAGTAGGTACAAGCTGATAAGAAAGTGAAATACAGCTGAATCATATGATGTTCTTCAAAAATATCGACGCATGTTTTCAGGTACATGATCATCAGTTCAAGGGTTGTGTTCTTTTAAAAATATGGAGCTGATTTGCCAACCAGATAAAGACAAAGGGGGAGATTGTTAGTGCCATCAGCACTTAAGTGTTCGGGATTGTCATTATCTGATTTGACAATGTGATAATTTCAAAAGAACACAAAAGGTTTTGGTTATTCATGTTCGAATATCATGTTCTAGACATTACTGTGAACATTCCATTGCCAATCTGATTGAAGATCAAGACATGTACTTAATCATGTTCAGAGACATGATCATATACATGATTGTCCAGAGAGTTTACAAAGACATGGGTCATGCTAGATTCAAGGAGTTGAAGCTGCAGATTCAAGATGGACGTTTCAGAATAGAAGCTACCTTGTTCGTGATGAAGATCAAGAATGAAAGAATGAGTTCTATTAAAGGAAGACATCTAAACTAGGAAAGTCCGATTTAAAGAAGGAAATTGTTTCCTTGTTAAATCCTAGTCAAAGTAGGACTTCTAATTACCTTGTTTAGGCTACTGTTTCTTATAAATAGCCTGATATTCAGACTAGTTTAGGTGATATGAATTTTTATAAATACACAAAAGAGCTAAGAGTTAAAAGACTTCATATTCGAAGCATATAGTATTCGGATAGACTAGGTTTGATCGGTTAGATCATTGTGTTTCTAGTCTGTGTTTGAAACTAACTTTCATACACACTTAGAGGAGTCTCGGGAGAGATTTCCTATGGGAACTAGAGAGATTATAGGTTGTGAGGAGAGCTCACAATTCAGTTTAGTGAAAGAGATTGAATTGGGTAGGAAAGACGTCAAGTGACGGGAGTCTTCGTGTAATAGCCTTTGTAACCATTCAACGAAGTAGTAAACTATTTCTCACAGACTTGAGAAGTCCTCCTGACGTAGATCAATTGATCGAACAGGGTTACCAACCTCGTGTTCTTTACTTACTTAAGTTGTTAAATTCTGACCTTACATGTTCATAACAATGTTCAAGTACATGATGATGAACATGATCGCATAGTTTATGTAACTTTATACTGAATCAAAAGATAATAACTAAAGAGTCTTGAATCAGCTTCGCTTGATCAGGCTCTTAGTCTTCCTTTTGGCAGCAGACACAGTGGGGCTGCTTCCCCCTTCATCAGAGCTAGTGGACTCACCGTCAGTTGATTGGAGTCCGGTATGACCTTGAAGCTTTCTGATCTGCTTCTCATGCCGCTTCAACTATTGTTGAAGGCTCTAAAGTAGCTCTCCCTGTTGAGCTATTAACTGGCCTGGTGATCTTCTGGACTGATCGTCAGTTTGAATTGTCCCTACGGGACTCGACTGATCAGTTACAATGGTCAGCTGCAGATCATCTCCTCTGGATGATGCTTCATCTCCTTCTTCAGCAGCTTTTAGTTCCTCACAAGGAACTGTCTTGGACTGTTCTGCTGCTTGCTCAGCTGACTTAGCCACCAACTGATCTGCATCTCCCAGATCAATAGTATCATTTTGTCTTAATTCAGGAGGAGTCTCAGGGTCAGCCTGAGCCTGAGCTTGGAGTGCCATCTGGACAGGATCAGCGAAGATCACTATATCCTGCACTTCTGGGTGAGCTTCCAGCTGAACTGCTTGATTAGTTGGATCTTTAATAGCTATCTCTTTATCAGCTTGTGGAGGAGAAGACTCTATTGGGGCTGCATGAGTTTCTATCTCAGTAGCTGGGGGTTTGACTGACTCCTCAACTGGTTGACCGGCATCTGTTTGTCGAGCAGACTTCATATGTAGTCGAGCCGGTGATTTGAGTGAGTCATCAAACAGTTCATCACTTGCAGTTCTTACTTCTGCAGCTTCTGTATCTTCTGGCTTATCTGGGGAGTCGAGAATATTGATTTCTTCTTCTTCGACTTGTGGAGACTTTCCTGACTGCAGTTCTTTTGTTGTTTCATCAATGATCTCGTTGATTGGAGTCCCTTCTTCTCTGTGTGGAAGAACTTTCAGCTTGATCTCTTGACCGATTCTTCATTAGTTCATCAAAAAGTAATTTTTGCTTTGTCCTGATGTTCTTCCACTTTGTTTCTTCATCCTCATCAGGATAAGCAGAAAGTTGAACTCATTTGAGCTTGCTTACTTCCATGACTACATCGAACATTATTCTTTCTGAGGGATTTGAGCACAGCTTACGGAGATAGAGTTAAGCTTATTACCTTTAGGTACTCATGCATGCTTGTTACTGGTCCATTACGAGCTCCATTCCTCTTCTCACTTTCAGAATCTCATCCCGTGAAATGCCATGAGCATAAAGAACGAGTCAGCTGCATAAACATGCCTTTAGATGAACTAGTACACATACCTCAGTAAGGTATTTTAGAGTTCTTCATAACCAGTTAGCTCTGCAGCATAATGTTGAGCTGTATACTGGTTGGTTTGTTCCACGGCCCACTTCTGGATGTTCTCTCCCTTTGAGTAGGCTTTAATGTTCCCTTATCAGTTCCAAATTTCTTAACAAGCTCTTTGGTATACTTAGCTTGACTGATGAAGATTCTGTCTTCTAGCTGCTTCACTTGGAGTCCTAGGAAGAATGTCATTTCTCCTACCATGCTCATCTCGAATTCACTTTGCATCAGTTGAGCGAATCGGGTGCAGAGATCTTTACTCTTTGATCCAAAAATTATGTCATCCACGTGAATTTGGACCATTAAGATCTTAGCTGATCGTTCTATTCTGAATAGAGTACGATAGATGACTCCTTTCTGAAACCCATTCTTCAGTAAGAATGTTGTAAGGGTTTCATACCAAGCTCTTGGCGCCTGCTTCAAGACATATAAAGCTTTCTTAAACTTGTAGACTTTATCTCCGATTTCAAATCATGGAGGTTGCTCGACATATACATCCTCTCTGAGCATCCCTTGCAAGAATGCGGTTTTCACGTCCATTTGATAGACTATGAAATTGTTGTGAGCTGCATAGGCGAGGAACAATCTGATGGCCTCCAATCTTGCAACTGGCGTGAATATCTCATCAAAGTCGATTCCTTCACTTTGAGAGTACCCCTTAGCTACCAGTCTGGCCTTGTTCCTTGTGATCATGCCTTGTTCATCCAGTTTGTTGTGAAAGACCCACTTAGTCCCAATGACATTTTGGGTTTTAAGCCTATCAACAAGAAACCACACATCGTTTCTTGTTAACTAGTTCAGCTCTTCTTGCATTGCAATAATCTAGTCTAAATCTTCAAGTGCTTTCTTGACGTTCACTGGTTTCATCTGGGAGATGAAGCATGTGAAGAGTGCATACTCAGTTGATCCTCTGGTCTGGACTCTGCTTCTTGGATCACCAATAATTTTGGGCTTCGGAGCCATTTGGGTATGGTGGCTTCTGCTGCGCCTTCAGACAGTTCTTCAGTTGCTCCTTCAACTGATTCTTCGGCTACTCCATCAGCTAGTTCTTCGGCTGGTCCATTAGCTGCTGCCTTGGCTCCGGCTTGTTCATCGTCTTCACTGATTCTTCCCTCTGTTTCAATTATGGGGTTTGAGGTCTCAGCATAATTTGTATCCTCACTGACCAAGTTGTCTTCAACTGCTCTAGAATTAGTTTCAATTCCATCTTCTACTGAAGCTTCAAACTGTTCTGGAACAATGTGATCAACATAGTCTAACAAGTTTTCACTAGGCGATGTTTGTACTGATGTACAGTTTTTCTCCTTGTTCCTTTACTCATCAGCAAGCTCATCAAATACCACATGACATGTTACTTCCACAACTAGTGTTCTTTTGTTGAACACTCTATAAGCTTGTGAATGAGAGGCATTATAGCTGAGAAAGATCACATCATCAACTTTGGCACTGAAAGCTTTTAGCTGGGATTTGCCATTGTTGTGGATGTAACATTTGCAGCCAAATACCTTAAAGTAAGAGATAGAAGGCTTACGACCCTTGAATAGCTCGTAGGGCATTTTTTCATGGGTGATGACTATGGTACTTCTGTTCTGTGTATGGCAGGCTGTGTTGAATGCCTCGGCCCAATAGCATTCAGCTATTTTGACATCAGCTACCATTGCTCTAGCTGCTTCCTTTAGCGTGCGATTTCTCCTTTTAGCTACGCCGTTCTGTTGAGGAGTCTTTGCAGCTGAGTGTTCGTGAGTGATTCCCAGTTCACTCAGGAAATTAATCATTTGATGATTGACAAACTCAGTTCCATTGTCAGATCTCATCATTTGAACTGATTTTCCTTTGTCAGTTTGCAATCTTCTGATCAATATTGATAACTTTGCAAAAGTATCATCCTTACTTCTCAGGAACTCCACCCAAGTATATCTTGAGTAGTCATCCACTACTACAAGAGTAAACTTCTTGTCTGTGAGGGTTGGTGGCTTTACTGGTCCAAACAGGTTCATGTGTAGCAACTGAAGGATGTCAGTTGTTCCTTGAGGATGGCGTTTGTTCTTGAATGACGACTTTACTTGCTTTTCTTTCTGGCATGGTCCATAGACACCAGTTTTCTTGTAGATCTCCTTGGGAAGCCCATCAACTAGCTTCTTATTGTCTAGGTAGTTGATTATTTTGAAGTTGAGATGGTTCAGTCATCGATGCCATAGCCAGCTTGCTTCATTTGATCCTTCGGAGAGAAAGCAAGCTTCTGAATAGCCGGTTAACTAGTCAACAACATATATATTGCCTTTTCTTACCCCAGTCAGGAGTATGGCTCCAGTTGACTTGTCTCTGATGTTACACGAGTTGTTGCTGAAGTCGACTGAGTACCCATTATCACAAAGCTGGCTGATGCTTAGCAGTTTGTGCTTCAGTCCTTCAATATGTGACACGCCATTTAAAACAACTTTCCATTTGACAATGAACCCTTCTCTAATGGTTCGGCTCTTTGAGTTGTCTCCAAAAGTGACTAGTGGTCCCTTAACCTCTTTGTAACCGTCGAGATCATTCTTGTCTCCAGTCATATCTTTGGAGCACCCGCTATCCAGATACCATATATCTTTAACCATTTTCTTGGATAAGATGCTCTTTCTCTGCAAAATAAAAATCAGTTTTTAGGTACCCGCATAATATCGGGTCCTGAGAGGTTACTCATGTTTTTGGGAATCCACATCCACCATACTTTTTGCTTCCCATTTCCAAGAGATCCTTCAGAATTAGATCTCTTGATCAGCTTTGGACTTCTTATAACTCTTCGACTGAGAGTTGAGTCATAATATGTACCTCCGATGAGATTTAGGTCAGAAGACTTCAACTAATATCCTCTCATATTGTGACCTTAATGCTCTCTATCTTGGCCAGCTTCTTCTGACCTTTTGACTCTGAGCTTTTTGGCCTTTGTGATATGACCAATTGGTAAACCAGTTGTGATTGGGATTGATTCTTGATTCATCCCTTGAGTTTAGATACTAATTGTACTGGGTTACTAGGTCACTTTGAGTGAACTCCTTCAAAGAGATTGGATTATACTGTCGTGCATAATACAATCTTGTATGTACATTTCTCATGGGATTTGAAGAACTCCCAGGTTGAAATATATTAGAGGAGTTTCGAGATCTTTGAACTAATGGCTTGTTTTGAACTGATGCCTTTTTCTGAAAGGCTGGCCTTGGGTGAACTTCAGGTCTAGATTGAACTGATGACCTGGAACGGAATGAAAGCCTTTGTTGAAAGTTTGGCCTTGGATGAGCTTTCGATTTTGATCGAGCAGTAGATTTGGGTTGATGAGCTGATCTGTGTTGAACTGGTGGCTTTGACTGAGCACAAGCTTTTGAAAGACTGACTGTCTTCGAGTTGACTTTCTCGACTGATCAATCTGATCTTTGGGCTGAGCTTGAGGAGTCTCCAAGATGCCTTTGTCTTTGGATTCCTCAACTGGGGGGGATGAGCTGGTCTTGTGAATCCTTTTAGGATTCCAAATTCACAGCTCTGGACAACTGTCTTGCCCTTCTCTGCGGCAGTGTACTTGCTATATCCCAGCCCTGGAGTCCCAGCTTCGACTCTCTGATGACTCATAATTTCCTCTAGAGTCTGAGATCCCTTCTTGAATTTGAGGGTTAATTCCCCTTTTTCAAGGATTTCTAGCTTGAGCTGTTCATTCTCAGCTTCCAGTTCAGCATTTCTCAGCTTCAGCTGATCCATTTCAATTGACTGAGCTTCAAGACTTTTCAATCTTTGATTTTCAATACTTAGCTCCTTAACTGTGCTTCTTAGCTCATCATTTCCACCATTCAGTTCATTATGCATCCTTGATACATAAGCTAACTGATCTTCTAGGATTCTTAACTGTTTATCTAGTTCATTCCTAGAGATTGAAGCTTCATGTATGTGATAGAAAGAGATTATTGAATTAGACATACTAACCTCTTCATCCTTGTCGGCTATGAAGGCAGAGTAGAGCTTCATCATTTGAGCTATAGCCGTCTGAGTCGATTCCAGATGGGTAGTCTGAATCATCAAGCACGACATTTTCAAAATTTGCGATCATTACTTTCCTTTTGAAGAAGCTTCTCCTCACTTTGGCCTTCTTGTCTTCAGGAAGCTCTGGACACTCATATCTGTAGTGCCCTTACTTATGGCAGTGGAAACATTCTTCTATGTTTTGATTTGCCACCCTGAATTGTTCAGCTTGTCGCTCAGCTGGCTGCTGGTTCCTTTCTCCCTTAGCAGCTTCATCAGCTTGGGGTAGAGCTGATTATTGATCTCTGACTTTCCATAGCTTCTCCATTAATCTTGTCATTGACTGGATTTGCTTGTTTATATCCTCAGTCAGGATTTCCTTTTTGTCGGCTGACTCTCTTCTTTGATCAGTCACTGATTTTCCTAGATTCTCTCTGACAAGTGAGCCTCTTGGTCGGAAGTTATTTCTTCCACGGGCTTCTCTGAACCAAATTTTTTCAGCATAGAAAGAAGCATCATGAGAAGAAGAAGTGGATGCTTCTCTCTTTCGATTCAAGCTGTATTCATGAGCCTTGAGAGATCCAAACAACTCTCTAGGAGTAATGCTATTTAAATCTCTTGACTCTTTAATAGCAATTACTTTCATATCCCACTCATTTGTGAGATTGTCAAGAACTTTTGAGTTCATCTCGCTGTTGGGATAGTTCCTTCCCAGATTGTTCATCTCGCTTATTATGCCAAAAAAATCTTATTTCTAAGCTCGAGATACTTTCTTCCGGCTGCATTTTGAAAAACTCATATTTATCGACTGCGAGCTGGAGCTTATTTCCTTTGATGGCCTCGGACTCTTTGCATAGATCTGCAAGTAAGTCCCAAATCTTCTTTGTTGTTCTGCAGTTCTTCTTGTCTTTCATGCGATCCTCATCTAGAGTCTGAAATAGTGCTGCTTGAGCAACAAACTCTAAGTTCTTCAACCTCTTCTCTTCACCCGTGAGAAGATGAATTGGTTTTGGGATCCTGTCGGGTTGGTTGACGTCCATGATATGGGCTTCATTGTCCATCATAATGATGATTGGGTCGTCTTCAATCACCTCCCACATGTTCTCGTGGATGGAGCATAGATGAGCTTTCATCCTTTTGCTCCAATTGTCATAATTCTCAACTGAAAAAAGAGGTAGCTTATGGCTTCCCATAGCTTGAAACGTTAGCACAGATAAACATATCAGATTTAGTTGATCTGCAGAAACAGTTGATCCTTAAAATCAACCGCTCTGATACCACTTGTTGGTCCCGGTGCGAGTCTATATCAGTTTTGAGGGGGGTGAATAAACTGACCTCAAAAACTTTAAACTGATTGCGGAATATTTAGGGCCCTGACTCACTTTAGATAATTTATCTGTGCACTATTCAGTTGAGATGGAGAGCTTGACGAGAGCTTAGCTAGTGAGTTGATCAGTTGGGACTGATAGCTTGAAGACTTAGCTTAGCTTGTCAGTGCAGTTTGTGTGCTAGAGTGTGCAGTTAAAGAACATGCAAAGCTTAAAAGCAGTAAGTACAACACACACAAGACTTATAGAGGTTCGAAACTTCCTACTTCTATGTCCTCTCTTCCTTCCGCAGAAGGGCAATCCACTATGCAAGTGCAAAGTTTCTTTATTATAGTTATACAATGAAGAAATTTTGTTGAACCTGAAAACGGCACCCTTCAAAATGAGCATGGCCTCCTTTCTAACTGTTGCTGTCCCGGAAGAACAGACCCGTTGGTACACACCCCTCCTCAGCCAATTTCTGGGTTAACAGCTCACACTTATCGGTCCCAACTGCTCACTGAGACTTTAGGTGCTATTACTCATCTTTACAAGATTTTAGATATCTCTCGATCTTCAAGAAGGCAGTCTTGAATCTGTTATCAACCTAGAGTGCTCCTTCAACTTGAGCTAAGTGGTTGATCTTTGAAGAACTGAACTGAGAAGCTTTGCTCTGGATGGAATTCTGCGTCAGCTAGCTGCTTGCTTGAGACTTGAAGCATGCTTTCTCAGTTCGGACTTTTTGCTTAGGAGATTTAAGATCTGAGATGTGGAGGAGGGAGAAAGAAAGCTCACTCTGCAAAATATAACAGGGGTTAGAAAATCTTGCGAGAAAGTCTTTTCGAAAAATTCTTTGTGAAAAAGTCTTGGACAAAATGATGTTCACTCTCTTTATATAGATGAGTGATCTTTTAACCGTTGTGGTTGGTGAATCTGTTCATTTCACCGGTGGCAGTTCAATGCCTGTAGCCGTTTGAAGCTTTAAATGAACTAGTTGTTTGACTTTAATAACTTCTGGTCAAAGATCATTAGGATCTTTCCAAGATTTTCTGTCAGGATCTTCATTGATTGCTTGTTAGTTAGAGCAGGTGTTTCGGCTATCAGTCTTGGACATTCAGCTGATGGGCTCTCAGCTATCTCAGCTTTCAGCTCTGAGATTGTCCAGTTGGCAGTTCCTCAGCTGCCTTAAGCTTCAGTCCTAGGACAGTCCAATATGGCTACCTTGGCAGCTTAGCTTCAAAAGCTTTCAGTTCTGGACTTCCAGTCGGCTGCTTGTTTGAGCTTTCCTTTCATTGAACTGATCTCAGGTCAGTTCAATAATGGCTCAAAGCTTTTCGAGCTTTTCTTCCAGCTAACTGATCTTTGATCAGTATTAGGGTTAGCTCTTTATAACTGACTCATCTTTGATCAGTCCAGTTTCAGCTTTCAAGCTGGCTCTGCTCTCATTAGTTTTTCTTAGCTTCCAGCTAGACTGATGATTACTCATCTGTGGATGCCTACCAGTCTCCAAAGTTCTCTTCCTCCTTTAGCTTTTCTTAAGATTTGAAGAGTTGACTCTAACTGGTCTGATTTAGGCATCCTTTTTAAGTTGGTTGACCATGCTTCAAAATAGCTGACTCTTATTTCAACTAGACTGATGTTTGAAGTCTTACTTGGTCATTTCCCCTGACTTCCAGCTTTAAATAACCTGCAGTTTTTCAATAAATCATCACACATGTTTTGACATTTCATCAAAACCATCAGTTGGGCTATAATGATGGTTTTTCCCAATAATTTTCCCAACATTTGTTATCTAATATCTATTAAGTGCATGTTATTTTCTTTAGATATAATTGTATTTGGAAAAATAAAAATAATCATTGAAAATTCAGTTAAATCAAAAACCAAAACAAACTAACCAAAGAATTATGGTTTGGTTTGGTTCGATTATATATATTATTTTAGTTGGTTCGGTTTGAATTTTTTTAAAAGTTTTTTATTTGGTTTTGTTAGATTCGTTAGGTTTTGCACCTTTGCACACCCCTAGGATCGATAGGCTTTTGGCCGAATTTATTAACAATTCATAATTTCTTTTTCTATCGTTGCAAGTGTAAAATTTTGCCATTTTAATGTTTTTTTTTCAAAAATTGATGATTGAATTATAACTAGTTTGAACATACGATCAATTTGACAATGTTTATCAACAAAAATATAAATAAAAAAATTATAGTTTAATTTTAAAATAATTAACCATAATAATGAATTATTAATTAAATTTTGAAAATTCAATACTAAAAAATAATTATAAACATTAATTGGGTAAGGTGAACCCTAATAAACAATCGTAATAAATGAAAAAAAAAATGAAACTCATGAAAAAATATAAGAAAAACTCATAATTGGAAAGTGTAACATTGGAGAAAATTACATTTTCAGTCCCATAGGACATAACGCTCTTCGGTTTTGGTCCCATACAAACTAATTTGGTCTCACTCGATCAGCATATGTAAAAATGGTTCTAACATTACGTTTTTTGTTAAATTGAGATGCAATTTTAGTCCCCAAACAATGCAATTTTAGTTCCATAATAAACATTATTCCTTGGGGTGAAATTTCAATTTTATGAAAGGAAATTTCAAGCTTTGGAGTGAAACCCCATCTTTTTTTAGGGAATAAATACCACAAACCTAATTGCATTCATGTATATATACAACTATGAACTCAATACAAAAAACACAAAAATATTTCTATAAATTGCAATAGAGAATCAAAAGTTTGAGAGCACAACTGCTGTTAGAACAGAATGAAAAAGACACAGTGAATTTACATGGTTCACTAATGTTTAGTTAGCTACGTCCACGGCCAGAATAGGGAGATGTATTATTATAAACAATTACAGAATACAGAGTATGATCAGGTATTTAAACCCTCAAACCCTAACTAACTAGGCCTAGTAAGATAGGCCCAAGAAACTAGAAAATAAAGCTCATACATAATAAACCTTCAAGACACCTCAACAAATCTCCACCTTGATTTGAAGATTCTTATTCAGAAAAGAACCAGATGCACCACAGAGATGCCTCGATGCACGAACAACTCTTCATGCCTAGATTTGCCCCCAGGCAACTCAATAGCCTGTAACATTTAGCAAGTCCAAACAATGTTGAAACTTCCTACGAGGAACCGGCTTGGTTAACATGTCAGCAGGGTTATCAGCTGTGCCAACCTTTATCACTTTAATTCTCTTCTCACTTCTCATAAAATGATACCTGACATCAATATGCTTTGTCCTCTCATGATGGACTTGATCCTTAGCTAAACATATGGCACTAAGACTATCACAGTACACAGTTGCATAGTCATGATATAAGCCAAGATCACTAACAAGTCCCTTCAACCAGATTTCTTCTTTTGCTGCTTTAGTTAAAGCCATGTACTCTGCCTCTCTAGTGGACAAAGTTACAGTAGGCTGCAAAGTTGCTTTCCAGCTCACAACAAAACCACCAAGGGTGAACACATAACTCGTCATGGACCTCCTACTGTCCACATCTCCAGCATAATCAGAATCACAAAATCCTACAACTGTACCACTCGTATCACCTCCATAAATAAGACCAACATCAGATGTACCTTTAAGGTACCGAAAAATCCTCTTCACTGCTTGCCAATGCTCCTTTCCAGGCTTCCCCATAAACTTGTTGACAACACTAATAGCATGTGCAAGATCTGATTTAGTACACACCATGGCATACATCAAACTTCCCACGACACTTGCATAAGGGACCCGTGACATATATACTCCTCTTCAGCAGCAGACTTAGGTGCAAACATTTTTGACAAATGAATGTTAGCAGTAGCAGGAGTATCTAAAGACTTAGCATTTGACATACCAAATCTTGACATGATCTTTTCAATATAATCCTTCTATGACAGAAATAACTTCTTTTGGCTTCTATCTCTGTAGATCACCATACCCAGTATCTTCTTTGCAGCACCTAAATCCTTCATCTCAAACTCAGCACTAAGGAGAGATTTCAGCTTCTAAATATCAGATTTGTTCTTGGTAGCTATCAACATGTCGTCTAAATATAAAACCAAATAAATAATAGTATCATTCTTCAACTTGTTGTGGTAAACACAACTATCATATGGACTTCTCATGTAGCCAAGATGCATCATGTAGCTATCAAAACGCGTATACCACTACCTCGGAGACTGCTTTAGCCCATATAAAGACTTCTTCAGCTTGCATACTAAATTTTCCTTCCCCAGAACTTGAAAACCATCTGGTTGGGTCATGTAAATCTCCTTGTCCAGCTCTCCACGTAGTAAAGCTGTTTTCACATCTAGTTGTTCAAGTTCCAGATTCTAATGTGCAACTAACTGTAGCAACACTCTAATAGAAGTATGTCGAACTACTGGAGAAAAAATATCGTCATAGTCCATTCCCTCTTTCTGATGGAACCATCTAGCAACAACTTGAGCCTTAAACTTGACCCTCTTGGTAGGTGGCATCCGGTCCTTCTTTTTGAAAACCCATTTGCAAGTAATAATCTTCCTCTCCAAAGGCCTTTTCACTAACTCTCGCGTCTCTTTCTTGTGGAGTGACTCCATCTCATCTCCCATTACATCAAGCCATTGGGTAGACTCAGAAGACAGAACCATCTCCTTGTAGGTAAATGGTTCATTAGAATCCATATCCACCTTCTCAGCAACTTGTAATGCATATCCCACTATGTCTTCAAAACCATACGCTGCGGAGCTGAAACTCCTACTTTTCTAGCTCGATCAAGAGCTATACTGTACTCTCTAGTTTCTGATGGTGGTTTATCATAAGTAGTAGTACCAAATTGTAGAAGTTGATTTCCAGCTTGTTGTGAATCTTTCTCCTCAACAACATCTGGCTCCACCTGTTTATCAGCACTCCCAGAAACAATAACAGACTCCACAGTAGAGTTAAACATAGTTTCATCAAAAATCACGTTTCTACTAAGTATAATATATTTTTATGACGGGGACCAGATTCTATATCCTTTAACTCCATCTCCAAAACCACAAATACTCCTTTCTTGCATCGTGGTTCCAATTTTCCCCCATTCACATGATAATAAACAACATACTCAAAAGCTCTCAGATTTGAGTAATTTATAGATTTTCCAAACCAAACTTCATAGGGAGTTTTGAAATTGATATCTGTGTGTGGACTATGATTGACCACCTCTGCCCAAAAACTTCGAGATAGTCCAGCATTTGAGAGCATGCACTAAGCTCTTTCCAAAAGTGTTTGATTCATACGTTCTGCCATCCCATTTTGTTGTGGTGTATTTGTGACAGTGCAGTGTCTTGCAATGCCTTCATTCTTGCAGAACTCATCAAATTCAGCCAAACAGAATTCCAGACCGTTATCAATACACAACATCTTAATCTTTTTCCCTGTTTGGTTTTCAGCTAACGCTTTCCCCTATTTGAAATTCTTGAAGGCTTCATTTTTATGCTTTATCATAATGACCCATGTCATTCTTGAGTAGTCATCAATTAGAGACACAAAATATCTATTTTCTCCTAGAGATTCAACACGTGATGGACCCTAACAATCAAAATGGATGTAATCCATTGTGGCTTTTGTTCTATGAATTACCTTAGGAAACTTGTTACGATGAAGCTTGCCAAACACACAATGCTCGCAGAATCCAAGACTAGTTATCTGATGGCCACTAAGGAGATCAGCTTTAGAGGGAATCTGCATTCCTCTTTCACTCAAGTGACCAAGTCGCATATGCCATAACTTAGTCATATCCTCCTTAGACACCTCTGATGATATATACAATAGCAACAACAACAAATAACGTTGAACCTTGTAGAAAATACAAAGTACCCCGCTTAACACCCTTTAATACCACATTCGAACCTTTGTAGACATATACCACCCCCACTTCTCCAGTGAATCTGAACCCTTATTGTTAAGGTACGGTAAAGATATCAAATTTTTCATCATGGATGGAACATGTCTAACATAATTCAATGTGCAGAATCTACCATCATGAGTTTTCATTTTGATTATTCATATTCCAACCACTTCTCAAACAGCACAGTTGGCCATAGAAATATTACCTCCATCAACCTTTTCATAGGTCGAGAACCACTCCCTGCGTGGACTAATATGGTAAGATGCCCTTGAGTCCCAAAACCCGCATATCAGAATGATGATGATTCTGCTCTCCAGCAACTAGGGCAATATCATCTTCAGAATTTGAGCAATTCTCTGCTACAGCCGTAGTACCTGATTTTGTTTAGTGTCTAATTGTGTCATTTTAATTTATTTATTTTATTGTGTTTAGTATTTATTTTGTTTAATTTTACATTGTTATGTGTTGCTTTTATGTGTTTATTTGTGTTTATTCCTCTAATGGTGGATTATGCCAAGTATTGCAAAAGCTTGAGCTTTTAATCATAAAAGCAGGTATTTTACGGCAATTAGGTGGCAAGTGCAAAATCGAGTAATTGAGCTGGATTGTTTAAATAAGGAGATCAAGATTTTAAAAGGAATTGAGAAAAAAGCACCTGCGCGGGCGGGCTAAGGAGCGCGGACGGGTATCAAAATGCCGAGAGCCTCGCGCCCCGCCGCGCACAAGGGCCCCCGCCGCGCGCCCCTGCGCCCCCTGCCGTGCAACCCGCCCCCGCAGGGCTAGCCCCCGCCGCGCTCGCCCCTGCCGCAAATTTTGTGTGCCCCGCGGCGCCCATGCAGTTCGCCGGCGCGCGGGCTGCTCCCTCTCCTTCTCGAGTCCAGTTCTCCCCCATGTTGCAATTCCACTCCTTTACACTCCAGTTCCAACTGATTCTATTTAAATCAGTTCAAGGACTCTTTTGAGCCGCATTTTTTAATTCCTAGAATTTGTAGCTTATTATTACCTAAACCTCTAGAGTGGACTTTTTGGTATCAAATCTTGCACAAAATCCCCTTCATTAATGATCCCTTACCATCAGCTCCCATCACTTTTTCTTTCTCTCTCTTTCGTCTCTTTTCTCTATCATATCTATTGGAGATTTTGGGGGAATGATTCATTCACTCTCATTCCATTCAACTCTCACAACTCCATCATCTCTACCATTCTACATCCATTCTCTCTCTTTTCACACACACTGCACACACTAAATCTCTACACCACTTCCTCACCATTTTCACACCCTCACCTTCATCTAAGAGAGGAGGAGAAAAGGAAGAGCAAGGGGATCAAGCCAAGGGAGACGGAGAAGACATGAGACGGACGACGATGAGCCATCCGCGAAAGCTAAGCTCGGAGAAGGTTTATCTTGTGTTTTTCTTTACATTTCTTGGATGTTTGTGGGGATTTGTCCCAATACTCTTAAAGGATACTTAATATTGTAGAAGTTATCTTTATTTACATTTGATTTATGAGATGACTTTCTTCTATGGTATTTGTGTTGTTTTGAGCATGTTTAGTGGCTAATCCCTCTATTAGGGGGTAGAGGATCGATGTGGTTTTGATCTATGCTTGTCCTTATTGATTATTGTTGTTGGAATCGTGCTTTTTCATGTTTAGGTAATTGATCACTACTTGAACATTGATAGAATTTAGAGGAGTCTTGATTGTGAATCTAAATCCGGAAATTGGTTCCTTTGACGTTAGGTGCATGGGGTTCCTAAGCCTAATATGTTAATCTTGCTTGTATGATATAGCTAAGAGAGCTTTAACGGATAGACGGTGACAGGAATTGAAGTTAAACTAATTGGAAGGGTCTATCATATTTGTGAGAGTAGTATTATTAACTTGACTTAAGCATAATGATAAAACCATTGAGAGAATCTGCACCCTAATACCTTAATCAAGCTTATTTCCTCTAATCTCGATTTAATTTGTGTTTTTTTTTCATTTAATTATCTTGCTTTATTGTCTATTTTGAATTTCTAGCATAGTCATCATCAAACCCCCTTGTTAGAATGTTTAGTTTTTATTTTAGTTGTTTACGTGAAAGCATGTGTAGTCTTTAGATAATTCTTTCATATAAAGTCTTCCTTGAGAGATCGACTCGGGTTAAGCTTATTGCTTCTACAATTGACCCTGTCCAATTGCGGGTGTGGTCCTAAGTAGTTGTCTAGCAAGCATAAACCGGAAATTATAAATAGTAAATTTGTGGACCGCAAGACAGATTTCTTCTCCTCCTGCTTCTTCTTTTTTGGACATTCTCTCTTCCAATGTCCCGGCTCCTTGCAATAGTTGCAAGTATCTTTAGATTTTAGCCCTTTCAGTTTCTTGAATTTCTTCTTACCCGAATTTCCAAAACCTCTGCTTCCACTGATCTCATTAGCCATTAGACCAGCAGCCTGGTTATCAAAGCTCGAACTAGTCACTTTATGATGTAACTCTCTGGTATACAGAGATGACCTCACCTTCTCCAACATCAATGAATCTCTTTCAACAATGAAAGACTGAACAAAGTTCTCAAAAGACGGAGGTAGAGATACTAACAGAATAAGGGTTGCATCCTCATCTTCAATCTTGACATCAATATTACACAATTCCAAAAGAATAGTGTTCAACTGATCTAGATGATCTCGTAGTTGTTGACCTTCATTCATTCGTAAACTGAATAGATGTTGCTTTAACAACTTATTGGTTAACGACTTTGTCAAATACAAACTCTCCAGCTTCAACCATAACCCCGCTGCAGTCTCTTCCTCTGAAACCTCAGTAATGATATCATCTGCGAGACACAACATGATTGACGAATGCGCCTTCTCCTCCAGACTGGCCATCTTAGCGTCTTCTGAGTCCACCTTTTTCATCAGAGGCACCCAAAGCCCTTGATACTATAACATGGCTCTCATATTGATCTGCCACAAACTAAAACTATTTCTCCATGTGAACTTATTGATCTTGACGTTCATTCTAGACATCTTTTCCAACCGATTGCGGAAACCTAACCGGCTCTGATACCAATTTGTTAGAATAGAATGAAAAAGACACGGTGAATTTATGTGGTTCACTAACGCTAAGTTAGCTATATCCACGACCAAAATAGAAAGATTTATTATTATGAATGATTACAGAATACAGAGTAGGATTAGGTATTTAAACCCTCAAACCCTAACCAACTAGGCCTAGTAAGATAGGACCAAGAAACTAGAAAATAAAGCCCATATTCAAGACACCCCAACAACTACTGATCTAATAGGCTAATGAATGGAAAACGCCAAATATGAGAAGTCATAACATGCCACATATCAAGAGGATGGTTGGATTTCAGATATACAAACATAAGATATTACAACTAAATCTTCAATGCAGATTCTGCACCAAAAATCATCAAACTAAACCGCGAATGTGAAATATAGAATGCGAAAAAAATAGCCCATAAAAGTTCTCTGTTATTGCAAAATAAGAAATGTGTAAGCAAGCTGGCATTTTCATTGATTAAGAATAAAAAGTAATATATCTATATTATTTTAATGAAGTGATTAATAAATCCAGACTATGCACAATCATACTGCCATGGACAAACTTTGATCAGAGCACAATAACATAAATTATTTAATCATGATGTTGTTTCAGACCTTAAGCAATGTGGCTCAAACTGCAACCCTAATGATCTACCTCTTCCTTCCTAATACTATTTTCTACGAGTTTCACCTTGAAGCTCACTCACAAAAACTCCCCTCTCTCTTCTCTATACCAATCAAACCTTTCTGATTCTGAATGTTTCATGAAAAACATAAAGATCTCCAAAGCTCGCGCCTCTTATCTTCAACAACAACAGAATGAACTAATGGATGCAAGCTCCATATTGCTGCCACTAAAACTCCATGAACCCCTCTTCACCATAGAGATAAGCATTTGCACCCCTATTGTCAAGAGAACATGGATCTTCAGCATGAGCAGTGACCGTAAATGGACACAATGCACCCATTGTATCAATTGTTTCAAGTAAAATTAACCTCTTTTCGATACTAAAAGGTCCAGCTCCTACAAAACCATGACCAAAAAACACCCCCTCGCTAAGAGCTTTAAATGCACTATATCTGGATGTTGTGCTTGCCAATTCGTAGCCTCTCCAGCTTTTGCCGAAGCAAATCGAGAATAGTGGTGACAGTGTGCGCGATTAATTAGGTTAGTCAGATTTGGGGATTTTTTCAGAGTGGATGAGCGACACGGATGTCGAATGAAAGAGGTGAGCAGAACGATAGTCATCGGCGGCAGAGTGGACGAGGGTTGGGGTCAGTGGCGCGGAGGCAGCCGGCGATGGTGCCATGGTGTAGTGGGTTGTGATAGAGATTGTATTATGTTTGTTGGGAAAGGCTGGAGAGGGGTATGATTGTCCAATTTGGGGATTTTTTATTTTTCAATTAGGTCGGGTGAAATAGTGAAATTGAGAATAAATTTGGGAAATATAGTTTAGATTTGCGAATTTTTTCAATTAAGGTTAATAAAAGTCACGTGGGCCTCACATGCTAACGTTCCCGTCAAATGTTAACAAGCACATCAAAATGCTTGGGACTATATTTGCATATCACAGTCTTTTGGGGTCATTTTAGCTTCACAAAATCGAAAAAGGACCAAATTAGTTCGTATAGGACCAAAATCGGGAAGCACCATGTCCTATGGGACTGAAAATGTCATTTTCTCTATAACATAGAGAGTGCAACATGAAATCTCATGTGGAAATCCTCTGCTACAGTCTGTGTAACACTCCATGCTACACCTTTGAATTCTACACCATTAAATTTATTAGTTTTTCTTTCTTGTTTTTATTCGATTTCAATTTCGTGTGCTTTGGTTTAATTTTGCACTTGTTAATTAGAGTTTATTCTACCTAATTATGATATATAATTATTTCATCCGCGGATTTCTCTATCACCACTTGAGATTAATTTCATATAATACTTTTTAAGTTACACTCTGTGTTACATTTTTAAATTATGTGTTTTTTATATTTTTTCTTCAATTATATATTTTTGTGATTTAGTTTAATTTTAAGATTATTTTTTAGGATTCACACCACCCAATTAAGATTTATAATTATTTTTTAGTATTTAATTTTCGAATTTCAATTCATAATTCATTATTATGGTTGATTAGTTTAAAATTAATTTTTATAACTCTTTAAATTCATAGTTTTTGTTGATAAATGTTGACTATGATTATTTATGTTAGAATTTATTTTATTTTATAATAATTATTATTAAAATCATAAATTTTATAGTGAAATACGAAATGAAACACAGATAAATGTAATATGAAATTTGAACCCCTATCACACAAGTTTTAGTGTTCTATATTTTGATCGCGAGTCATGTATTAATTGAGACGTGATGGATGTGTCATGCTCATACATGTGCGTATTACGTTTGAACATTTGAACTACAGTATTAATACTACACTAGCATTCCGTTTCAGGTGAGGAATCCACAACCACTCATACTTTGTCAAACTATACTCTCACCATGTATACAAATTACAATGTGCTGTTAAACATCCAATAAATATTTTTGTCCAACTACAATTTAATGCGAACCTAACTAATATTTTATTTTATTTATTTATTTCTTTTTTGTGGAAAAGGGTGACAGATAGATGCACCATACATTAAAACGCAATTTCCAAATATACAATTTAATTAATTTAATTTCAGACAAATAGAATGCCACACCTGTTGTATCCGTGTCTTAATTAAGACGTCGCCACATCTCTTCAACTTTAAATTAATTTTCCAACATAATGTAATTCTCAAAAGAAAACGAAGAAGATATTAATGTAGGAGAGTGAGAAAGGAAGCCAATTAATCTAAAAATTATATAACAACCTAAGTAATAAATTTTTCAGTTTAAATTTTGTGTTGCACTCCTTCGTATTTTACTCTGTATCTCACTATTAAATTTATGATTTTAATAATAGTTATTATAAAATAAAAATTATTTACAACATGCATAAATAATCATAGTCAACATTTATCAATAAAAATAAATTAAAAAATGATAAAATTCAATATTAAATAATCAACCATCTTGATGAATCATTAATTAAAAACTGAAAATTAAATATTAAAAAATAATTATAAACCCTAATTGGATGGGATAAGTTCTAATAAAACAAACACAAAAGTAAACATGTCCACTTTCCACAATAATTAATTAGTGAGTATTTTGTGCTTATCTTATATGTCTGTTAAGAAAATGTAATGTAGGAGAATTAAGTCCCCTCATGTATGTATACACTCCCAACGATTAAAACTCTTGTATAAAAAAGATGTGACTCTCATTCGAGATCGATAAGATTCTCTATTCTAATTTGATATTTCATATTATATTTTTAGATATATAATATGTACATCTAAAAAAATAAATACTTACTCAGTAAAAAAAATACACATTATGAATTCAATAATTGAAATATAAAATGAAACACCAAATAACATTGAGGATCCGTCCGGCTTCAACACAAACGTATGTTGGAGAGCGAAGGTGTCCAACTACTCAAATTTATGTAAGTGCCTAACTAGGTAATAATTATGTGGACAGGTGCTGAGTTGTGATTGTGCAATATATATAGATTATAGAGTAGTCTTTTCCAAATAACTAAAAGTCTCTATCAAACAGTACCAGAACAAAGAAAAGTCACTTTCTATTAATTCTCCCATTAAAAGCAAACATTAACTAAAATTAGGTTCTGTCCATACTACAATCAATGAAGAATTGAACCGTGATTTTCTTTGGTATTTTTCAGTTTTACTAATTACTAAAAGTACTATTTTCCTTCATTTTAATTAATTATCCTTTTTAAAATAAGATATAGTTATATCATATTAGATAAAAACTTGTATGAGACTATTTAATGGATCGCTTACGTTAGACGGGTCAAATAAAACCCAAACCCTTCCAAACCCTCCCAAACCCGCCCAAAACCTGCCCTCAAGCCCATTTTCGCGCGCAGGCGCGTGTTTTACCCGCGCCCCCACGCACAGTCACTGGAGTATTACTAGGTATAAAGTAAAGTACCACTAGGTATATATAAAGTAAAGTATCACTATGTGTGAAGTATCACTAACTGTGAAGTGAAGTATCATTAACTATAAAGTAAAGTATCATTAGATTAAGTTTGGCGAAATATCATTAACTATTAAGTGAAGTATCATTAGATATTAGATATAAATTTGGCATAATATTAGTAACTATTAAGTGAAGTATCATTAGATATATATCTGGTGAATATCATTAACTGTGTGTGAAGTATCATTAATTATGAGATGAATCATTATTAACTCGAAAGTGGAATATAATATGATATTATTGATGATTAAACATTGTTATGTGTGAAGTACAAAACAGAAACGATGACGTTTTAATGGTTGTATGGCTGTGAGTTGTTAATTGGAATTTAGGTTTCGGCTTCGATTTAGCCATAGGCGCTGATTTACCTTGAGCGGCTGCGCTATGAATCTGATGCTGTCAACCAAAACCCCGAACTCGTCCATTATTTTCCAAAATTGTATAAAAATTCAGATGCGATGAACAAATTGAGGTGGATGTTTGTGATGTCTGAGGAAAATAGAAAGGAAAAAAACTCGAAGGAAAAACGGATTTGAAAGGGAGAAAAAAAATAGATGATATCAAAATTGATCAATAGATTGAAGATGTTGTCGATGATGGAAGAAGAGAATAATTATTTTTCGGAAATTTTGAAAGGGGCTGGAAGACTGGAATGATGATCTCCTAAATTCTCTCCTTCAAACGCGTTGTCGGTCGACGCAATATTATTGTGGCAAGATTCCAGAAATGAAATATTCAGAAAGGGCGACGGCAATGGTGGCAACGACGGTAGGGAAGCTGTAGGCTGGTGGATTTCGATAGTTGAAGAGAATTCGGACGGCGGATCGAAGAGGGAGAAAGAGAGAGAAGGTGCAAAACGCTGGAAGAGAATAAACCAATAATTTTTTTTAATATATATATATAGTCGGGTCGGGTCGGGTCGGGTGGAGATCCGTCTAACGTAAGAGACCTGTTAGACGGTCTCACACAAGTGTGGCCCATCATATTAGGGTTGAAATTTCTTGTTACACTTCTTCGCGTTTCACTCCGTGTTACATTATCAAATTTATGATTTTAATAATATTTATTATAAAATAAAAATTAGTTATTACATAAATAATCATAGTCAATATTTATCAACAAAAAAATTGAATTAAAAATTAAAAAACATAATTTTGAAAAAAATCAACCATAATAATGAATTATTAATTGAAAATTAAATATTAAAAAATAATTATAAACCATTATTGGGTGGGGTGTACCCTAAAACAATCATAAAATTAAACTAAATCACAAAAAAATAAATTAAAGAAAAAAATATAAGAAAAACTCGTAATTTCAAAATGTAACACAAAGAGTGTAACAGAAAATTCCATGCGATGATATTAGTATACTACTTGGAAATTCTCTCTATATATACATGCATGATGCATCCAACACAACAGTTAGCAAGCCCCCCAAAAAAAATAAAAAATAAAAAAAAATCATGGCTTCCCTTCAATCTTCATGCACGGTGCTCAACCCCAATTCTAACTACCGCATTTCCCGATTACCCAACAAGCCCTCCCACCTCCTCACCAATGCAAGGCGGAGCCACCGCTTTCACGTCTCGTACAACGGCGGCTCTCATGACCCAAAACCCTCAACAGCAGGAAAGGTGGACCGCAGAAACATGCTCCTCGGCTTCGGAGGTCTCTACGGCGCCGCCAACCTCATCTCCGATCCCAAAGCTCGCGCAGATCCTCTCCAGCCACCCGATTTCACCAGTCGCGGCACCGCCTGTTGAATGAAGAATGTGATTCATATTACCAGCTCATCATTAGACTAAGTCTTAGTTTGTTATTTGTTATTCCTATTACTTAGTTAGCATATCATGTCTTGTTTAGTGGGTAGGATTTCAGTTTTTCTGTTGAGAGATTATCTCCACGTTGCTATCTTTCTGTTGCTTAGAGGGCTATATATACCTCTGCATCTCAGTCAATAAAGACGTAGCAATATTCTCCTTGTTTTCATATACCTTCTACTGAGCAATTCTTTCTATCTTTCTCTATTCTTTACTTTCTGTTCCAACATTTGTGGTATCAGAGCCAAGTTCACGTTCGATGGCGAGCAATGGGAGTTCGATGAGTGTTGCACAACCACTCATACCAGTCTTCAAAGGAGAAGGATACGAATTCTGGAGCATTCGTATGAAGACTCTACTGAAGTCTCAAGATCTTGGGACTTCGTAGAAAACGGATTCGCAGATCCCGACGCTGACGCGAACAGATTGAAGGAGAACAAGAAGAAAGATTCCAAGGCGTTGGCTATCATGCAACAAGCAGTCCATGATAGCATCTTCTCAAGAATTGCAGCGGCAACCACCTCAAAGCAGGCGTGGACGGTCTTGCAGAAGGAATTCAAAGGAGATTCAAAAGTCATCATTGTGAGATTGCAATCACTTCGACGTGACTTTGCAACGCTGATCATGAAGAATGGAGAATCGGTGGCTGATTTTTTGTCGAGAGCAATGGCAATAGTCAGTCAGATGCGATCTTGTGGAGAGAAGATCACGGACCAGACCATTGTTGAAAAGGCACTCAGAAGCTTGACTCCAAAGTTTGATCATGTCGTAGCTGCGATTGAAGAATCGAAGGATCTGTCGAATTTTTCATTCGAAGAACTGATGGGATCTCTTCAAGCCCACGAGTCAAGGATTAACCGATCGTTTGAAAAGCCCGATGAAAAAGCTTTTCAAGTGAAAGGTGAATTCTCCAATCAAAAGGATTCCTCTACAGCAAGAGGAAGAGGCAGGGGAGGTTTCCGAGGCCGCCGACGTGGCCAAGGTCGAGGTCATGGCGGTCGATCTGATGCAAAGCAATCCTTTGGTAGACAGCAAGGCGACAAGAGCCATATTCAGTGCTATAATTGTGGTAAAAATGAGCACGTGAAAGCAGATTGCTGGTCCAAGGAGAAGCAAGCAAACTACGTCCAAGAAGATGAGGAGGAAAGCAAGTTATTCATGGCTGTTACAAACGCCATGCATACGCCGGAGGACGTTTGGTTCGTGGATAGCGGGTACTCGAACCACATGTGCGCCAAGAAGGAGATGTTCAAAGAGCTTGATGAATCTCACAAGATTCAAGTCAAGCTAGGTGATGACAAGGCTATTCAAGTTGAAGGAAAAGGTACTGTTGCAGTGAAGAATGGCGATGGTAACACAAAATTGATTTATGATGTCTATTTTATTCCAAAATTGGCACATAATTTATTAAGTGTTGGGCAATTGATGGCTACTGGATATATGGTGTTGTTTGATGATGGTTTTTGTGTTATCAAAGAAAAGAAGTCTGGGCAAATTATTGCAAAGGTTTGCATGACGGAGAATAAGATGTTTTCGCTGCGAGTGTCAAACGTAGAGAGATACGCTCTTGTTTCCGGTGTACAAGAGGCGTCGAGGCTATGGCATCTACGATATAGGCATCTCAATACCAATGGATTAAAGCTTCTACGTGAGAAAGGTATGGTTCTTGGGCTGCCTAAAATTAATGGTTTTGATTTATGTGAGGGATGTATTTATGGGAAACAAACGAGGAAATCGTTTCCTACTGGT
This sequence comes from Perilla frutescens, assembly GCA_026008535.1. Lineage (NCBI taxonomy): Eukaryota > Viridiplantae > Streptophyta > Magnoliopsida > Lamiales > Lamiaceae > Perilla > Perilla frutescens. Next base: position 24,204,840 of record BRKX01000002.1, read on the forward strand.
GTATCTTGGAGAACTTACTAAATGTCTTGAGCTCATTCACGCCGACTTGTGCGGGCCGGTAAACACGGAGTCGATTGGTGGAAGTCGGTATTTCTTTCTACTTACCGATGATTATAGTCGCATGAGTTGGGTTTATTTTATGAAAAATAAATCCGAAGCCTTTGAGAACTTCCGGAATTGCAAGGCGATGGTGGAGAAGCAAAGTGAGATGAGCATCAAGATTCTTCGTACAGATAGGGGTGGTGAGTTTTGCTCTAATGATTTTAATCATTTTTGTGAAACTAACGGAATACGCAGAGAATTGACGGCACCATATACGCCGGAGCAAAATGGTGTGGCGGAGCGGAAAAATCGCACTGTTGTAGAGATGGCGAGAAGCATGTTGAAGGCGAAGCTTCTCCCAAACTCTCTGTGGGCAGAAGCTGTTGCTACTACCGTATATTTGCTGAATATGTCTCCGACGAAGGCTGTCCTAAATCGCACTCCATATGAAGCTTGGAGAGGTACGAAGCATTCCCTATTTTAGCACTGTCATGACTTATTTTAGCACTAACATGACTCTTGTTTAGCATGACAAGCATTACTTTATTCAATTCACCAAAGGTGAAACAATTGCTTCAAGTAATTAATTGATTCATCCCTTTATAAATTGGCTTTGGCTATTTTGCATCTAATGCAATTATTACAAGGGAAAAGGGTGAATACCATCATGCTATATTTTCAGAACCCCTCAAAAATGAAAATGGGTAGGAAATTAAGTACACTTGGTTACATAGGACAATTATAAAAAGAACTGATCATCAAACTATAATTTCAAGTGTCTCAACTAAATTAAATCTTGATTTATTGTTCCTTATAGTTACTTCATTAATAATCATTTGGAGTTATTAAATTGTGATTAAAAACTTGTCATGATCATTACAATTAGCTTTGTATATGTGATATACGTGTATATTTTTCAATTTAGGATTTTATCATTGTCATTCCCTATTTTAGCACTGTCATCACTTATTTTAGCACTGTCATGACCCTTGTTTAGCATTATAATAAAAAAATATGATCCGCATTGTAAAAAAAAAGTTTAGCTACTACACTTTCCTTAGGACCAAGTGGATGAATTAATAAATTTTCGACTAAACTTTGGATGTATTGTTGACTATGATTTCAAGTGAACAAATAGTAGTATTAGTGGAAAATTGACTCCAGTAATAAGATTGTTAATAATGACAATTTAATTTAAGTTGGACAGCGCAATTAAGATAATTAAAGATTAATAATGAATTGTTAGATCATGAATGCCGTGGGGATCATGAAATGAAATTATTTGATCAAGATACTTTTAAAGCTGACAAGTTCTTATATACAAATGCAAATTTTACTACCCAGAAAAGCTATCATATTATAACAAAATGAACATAATTTCACTCATTGTATATGTGATTTATGTGTATATTTTTCAATTTAGGGTTTTAGCATTGTCATTCCCTATTTTAGCACTGTCATGACTTATTTTAGCACTAACGTGACCCTTGTTTAGCATGACAATTGTTTAGCATTACAATAAAAAATACGATTGTTTTACAGAGCTTCACACTGTAAAAAGAGTTAAACTGGCTAGATAGACATTGTGTACGTCTCTAGATATATCTCTCTAATGTAACTTCTTGTTTTTTTCTTTTTCTTTAATAAATAAATTATGGCTTAAGCCATAAGCCATCACTTCAATTTCCTTGTGTTCTTTTTTTTTTCAAATGGAAGTTGAGAACTTTCTAAGAACTTGAGTAAATCAATTAAAAAAGATATAAATATTGCAAAACTTCACATCTTTTTTGGAAATGAATACAAAGAACTAAATTACGTAATGTATTAACTTCCTTCTTGTAGCTATCTCGAGATTCAACTCCACCAACAACGGTCAAATCCTTAATCAATGCATGCTCCTTCTCTTGCACAATTTCCTCTTCAATCCATTTGATTTCTGTTCAAGTCCAGCAATGCTAAAACAGTTCATAGTAGTACTAAACTAGATTATAACAGTGCTAAAATAGTTCACAGTAGTGCTAAAGTACTCATAGTGAATAATTCAAAATAATAGCTTAATCAGCTTCGTCACCTAAGTGCTAAAATAGTTCACAGTAGTGCTAATATAGGTTACAACAGTGCTAAAATATATCACAGTATTGCTAAAGTACATGGCAGTGCTAAAATAGTTCACAGTAGTGCTAAAATAGGTTACAACAGTGCTAAAATAGATCACAGTAGTGCTAAAATAGGTTACAACAGTGCTAAAATATCCATAGTCACTTAATGACTCGACTTCGTCTCTGTCTTTGCTGCAGGGACTGTATTCAGCTTGCTCGTTGTCGTTCGATTCGGAGCTAGTGTCCATCTCCTGCTGGCTATCATATTCCTCATCAAATGAGCGAAAGGATAAAGGTGAGTAGCCTCCATCGCCTGCCTTGTCTCGCTCTCGGAGTGTTTTTGTTATGAGTGTCTTCAACAAGTTCATTACTTGAACAGCATGCATTAGAGCAGTTAAGGGATCAGACATCTGCACAAACATAGGGCGGGCAACAATTAGCTACCATGACTAATTATTAAATATCTCCAAACATTTTATCAAAGATTAGCTTGTCTGAACCACCTAAGTCGTGTTTGGTGCAAAAACCATAGCAAGTAAATAAAAAACACACAGACACACACAAAGCATAAAAAAAATCAGATGATGTGTAAAAAGAAAGAAAAAAAATATTTAACTGAGTTACATTTTGATTAAGTGCAAATAATGCGAAATCAATCAGAAAAAAATCAATGGTGTTTTTACGTATCAGAGATTGAAGAAGTGCAGAGAGAGAAGAAAAAAGAAGGGAATGGGCTGAGTTTATTTGATGTCTTCTATTGTGAGGAAGAAAAATGGGGAGATGTTGAGGAAGAAGACGAATTACAGATAGTAGGAGATTCATTTCAAATATAACAGATTTCCTAAATTACAAAAATACCATTGCTTCATTTAAAAGTCGCTAATATTACAAATATGCCACCGAATTTTTTTCAATATTGAGACAGATCTTGTCCATCCAAATCAGAGCAATCTGTGGCTGAGATGGGTTCTCGGTTCTCACAGGGGGTGTGGTTCTCACATGATCCCATCTCTGTATATATATATTTATACAATATATAATAATGATTTCGAATCCGGATACAGGAAAGTAAAGTTTCCCGCCCTTTTACACCTCCCAAAATTGGATTTTATATATATATATATATATATATATATATATATACATATATATATATATATATTTTATTTTCTGTGTACATGATTAAATATAAATATATTTCCATGAATATAAAAGTCCCATATATGTTAAAAAATTTACATTGCGTTAACTATGGAAAAAGAAAACGGAACACTAATCTGTGTAAATAATTAATTTTTTTATAAATATTAAAAACTTATATTTTGCAAATATGTGATGAGATTGCATTGCACTATTAAATATGGTGCATATAATTATATAGATATATAAAAAAGAGCACTATTTTATGTTTAAATAATTAATATTTACATAAATAGAAAATTCTTATATATTGCAAATCTAAAAGACTAAAAGGATGTTTCATTAGACTATTAATTGTGGTGTATATAATTATATAAAATCAAATCAAATTATTATTAAATTAATTTTTAATGATGTCTACTACCATAATATCCAAAAGTAAAATTCAATCAATTAATTAAAATTAGTATATTTCCATAATTCAATTGTCAACAATCAATTATCAAATTAAAAAAATAATTATTATTTGATGATATGTATGACTAAAGTTAGGATAATTGGTTCTCTGCTCATTATTTTGAATTTGGTAATAGATTAATTACGTGGAAATATATAGATTGCATACATATCAATTACGTTAATAATAAAGATTAAATTGATTATATAATTAGTGTACTTGTATGGAATTTATAATATTCCATATTTGTGTAACATCATTACGGTAATTAGTCATGCACATATTACTAAACTAATATACATTCTCTCGATATTAATTCATCTATTTATTGCTTTGCTTCTTTGAAAAAGGTGAACAAAATTAATAGTATTTTCAGATGGTTAAAATGGTTCGTTGATATCGACATTATCATTTTCCGACATTGAAAAATGAGAATAAAATAAAGATCAGAGTGTCAAAGAGGTAAGAATTATGTGATTTTCTTATATAAATATTTGTTTTTTTCTTTTTTCATATATATAAATCGTTAATGTTAGAAATTTGATTCATTTGATCATATATTGCTTCCAAATCGCATCATGTCTATCCAAACTGGAAGATTTTAAAATTTGTGAAGTTTTTCAGCATTCATTAGTTGAACTCATATAAATTTGACACCACTATGAGATTTTTATGAATATGTATGACTAATTTATGAAACAAACTTCTTTCTTTCTTTTTTCTTTTACATGAATTTTTAAGAACTTTATGCTTTCCTCCAAATAATAATTAGAATGGAGAGACCGACATAAGCTTCAAGAGTGTAGTTGATAAACTTTCAATTATATATTTGTAAATGTATTACTTTAGATTGTATAATATTGAATAATTATTTTTTTTGGCTGTCTGTAATTGGTCATTTTGGCCCAATTTATTATATTTGTGTATTATGAGAATTTTTTCACTTATAACAATCAGATGTGTTTAATGACTAATTAATTTGTAATCATAATTTTGCTTTCAATTTGTAATTAGTCGAATAGAAATAAATAAATAAATAAAACCTACCTTTTCCCTCATATTTGTCATCTGCCTGTCAACCTACGATTTTATAAGTTATGCCTCCTGTTTTGGGATTTTATGTGATACGACCAACACAACGCGGAATCAAAGATCGAAACACATGTCAACTTATAATAATGATTCAACCCAAAATACCTATTGTAATAACACCTCAATATGATCAAATAAACTATCCTAAACCCACAAATTAATTAGAAAATGAATTAAACAAGAATTAACACAAAAACAGCACAAATTATCCCGAAAAACCCAAATAAAGACGCGGCTGAAAACCTAAGCAAACAAAGTTGGATTAAGCTCAAATTTTAACACAGGGTACAATCAGAAGTCATGAAAAACATATCCAAAATTCAGCAAAAACTCACAAGTGTTTTTCGATTTGGCTCGGAGGTTAAATTTCTGACTTCTAGGGCTTATTTAGGGTTTGAACGACTTATATAAATTATTTCTGGACTTGGACGTCTCTATGGACGAGTATGGAATATGCTAGGATGGTTATGGATGAGTATGGAATATGTGTGGAGGCGTGGTGGTGGCTGGAACGAAGTGGAACGATGAAGATGAAAGGTAGAAGTGAATCTTACCTGAAACGAACTCCGGATCGACGAGAATCCGAAACGCGTCTATGGAGTAATCTTCATGGATGCCTAACCCGTACACTACTGGATGCACGAATGAGACGGTTGATTTCAAGTTTGAATTCGCCAAGATCAAACTCTACCAAAGTATCAATTTGTTTGTGAGACGGGAATAGCGTAAAGTTGTTTTTCATTCAATCAAGTCTGAAAAATAAAGTGAACGAAAATCCCCTAAATAATAAACCGAAGGAACGAAATCCCATGTCTCTAGGGCTTAGAAAAACGAGTTGGGCTGAAATAAAACTACTGGGTCCAATATCACCTAAACAAGTTGTGATAAATCGGACATGCTAATTAAATAAATCCACAACTAAAAATAATAGCCCAAATAAATAAAATAACTAATTAAAAACAGCAAGGAACGTCCACTTTGCCGTGTCTCTCTTCAATTTCAATCAAGCTCTTCGATGCTCAATACAGTCACCAACTTGGACTGCTTGAAATCAGCTCCATCATCTTCTAGCTTCTTTCCAACATAGCACTGCAGATATCCTTGCAGCTTCTTGGCACGTAAACGCGTCACTGGGCCTGTAAGCTGCAATTTCGGGTTTAATTCATCAGTGCTCATCCCGGACTCATCATTATGTTAAATCTAAAACAATCGCTTAGATTTTTTTATTTTTTTATTTTTTGCCAGAATGGAATAGTTAATTATTGAATGTAATTTTAGTATAAATATTTCTCATTTTTCTTTGATAATGTCTCTTAGATAATATCTTATTTTCAGTATAGTAATTTTTAGAATTCAAAATTGAATTATGAGATATAGGAAATTGATATATTTCTATCTATTTACTTATTATTATATACACAATATTAAAAAAATTATTTCACTCGTGCAAAAAAAAATTCAAACGTTTATACAAGAAAATCTATATCACAGTTATAGTAAAGTAATAATCAATATGTGACAATAATAATGATCAATTAATCATTAATAATTAAAGTGATAAATCTAATATATTGGAGAGTTAATATATGCCAAAGATTTAGGATTTCATTTATAAACGATAATCAATATCAATATGAATTTACTAATTCACTAATCTAATTACTGAAAATATAGAGGTATATGTATCATACCAAAATTATATTTACATGAGGTTGTTAATGTAATTTTGGAATATAATTAATATATGATTTCGATAATTACATAAAAAAAGATAACATAATGTTAGTAACTATAAATAGATGTTGTAGCATAGTTCCAATTTCAATTTGCTTACACGCACAATGTATCCTAGCAGAAATTGTTGTAAACTACATCTTAATTACTTTAGCAAAAATATTTTTTTATTTCATTTGACATGTAGGACTTCAGGGATCCGATGACATTTTTACTAAAAATCTGAGAGGATAGTTATTGGTTTTTTTTTTTTTTTTTGGCATTTTCTTAAGTTCATGGTGTTTTGAGAAAATTGACAAAGGTTCACTTCAGAGCTTTATATCTGACCAAAGGTATATTTGGATCCACATACTTTTACAATGTTCTAAATTGGATCCTTCAAACTGGTAAGATTTTGGATATCATGGAGAAATCCCGAGCCTCGAGAACAACAAGGTACGAGTATCCAATTAAAAAATAATAAAAAGTATATAACCTAACTATGTCTTTAACCTATAGATATTATAAATGTTTTGTATAATTTGTCTAATATGTATAATTTGACAATAATGTTTTCAATTGTAAATTAATGAACATTAATGTTGCGCACAAAGAAATATTATGAGCCCAATTATGAACACCCAAATAGTAAAGATCCCTTTTGTGAAAGAAAAGCATCTACGGTTCAAGATCGATCCATCATTCCATTTTTCCTATTGAAAAATAGAAGTATTTCAAAATATGTGTTTTTTAAGTTTTATATTTCTTAATTTATCATAAATCACAATAATTTCCTGTTACAATCTCTATTGTTCAAGAAGCTGCTTAATATAGTTCAATGCTCTATCAATCAGTGTTTCTAAACCCGAACCGGTCCGGTCGGTTCGACCGGTTTAACCGCGAACCGATCATATGTCCGGTTCGGTTATATATGACTTCCGGATTGAAAATGACACATAGCGAACCAGTTAAAAAATCGGTCGAACCTCTTAAACCCGGTGGAAACCGGTCGAACCGATCAAACCGGTCCATATTTAATTCTTTCATCGGTAAGGAGGATTCAAACCCACAATCTCCAAAAAATATACAATTTTTTATTATGCACTTAACCAAGTATGCTAATACATGTTTTTATTATTTTTTGGATATTAATATATATATATATATAGACACACACACACACACAACTTGAAAATAACTAAATAATCATTTTAATTTAATTCAATGATTAGTATATAATTAAAATAAATGTTTAAAATACATCTAATTTATCATTTTAGTTAAAATAAATGGAGAGAAGACATACCATCTAAAATAGTGACTAATAACATAAAGATTAACAATGTTTTAATTGTTATTAATTATACAATGTTCTTTATAAATAAAATTAATATTTAATATTTTGACATTTAATTATATATCTTCTCATAATTTAATATTTTGATGTTCTATGTTTATTTTAATTTAATAATTACTATATTTTAATTGTTTAACTTATGAAAAAAATATTAATAAACACTTTATTTACTTAGTATTGATATAAATTAAGTGCATTTTTTAAACTTAATTTAATATATTTATCATGATACAAGTTTATTTATTTTATTTTATTTTATATTTTAACTTGTACACAGATAAAATATAAATAACTATCATATAACGGATCATCCAGTTTTTTAAAACGGTTCAACCGGTCGAACCAGTAACCCAATAACCCAGTAAATTGACCGGTTCGATGTCCGGTCCGAGTTTAAAAACATTGCTATCAATGCCATTTGAAGATTGCTACTTTCATTATGGTATTAGATTTTCTTTTACACACTCATGTTACATATCATATTTCACTATTTATCACACATGAGATTTCTCCTATTGCATTCTCTGTGTTAAACTTTGAAATTACGAGTTTTTCTTATATTTTTCTCTTCAATTTTATTTTGGTGTTATTTAATTTACTTTTATTATTGTTTAGTAGGGTTCATAATTATTTTTTACTCTTTAATTTTCAGTTTTTCATTAATAATTCATTATTATGGTTGTTTATTTTAAAATTAAATTTATAATTTTTTTAATTCATTTTTTGTTTATAAATGTTGGTTATGATTATTTATTTTATAATAAATATTATTAAAATCATAAAATTTGATAGTGAACACGAAGAAGTACAACATGAAACTTGAACCGCTATTATCAATGTTAATCACATGTATTAATTTCTATATTCATGTATTTGATGATATTATATATATATATATATATATATTCGTGTATTGGTAAAATAAAACATGAAATATAATAGGGTTAAAGGCCACATAGCCCCCTTAACTATTCTACAAGAGTCACATTACCCCCTCTTTGGCTATGTGGTCCATTTAGCCCTCTCGATCTCTAAAATGACTCACATTGCCCCTTTTATGCATGGAAAAGTTAACAATATTAACAAACAGACACTAACACACAATTTTCTAACACACTAAGATTTTTCACATACTTTTACACATAATTTTACAATTAACCAAAAGTGCTACAAATTAATAAATTATGGTTTACCCTAAAATTTATTAATAAACTAATTAACACTTAATAATAATAATAATAATAATAATAATAATATAGTATGAAAAATTCATTATATATATATATATATATTGAGATAATTCTTAAAGTTATTTTAATCTAAAAACCATCATCTGTGTATTTCAAATTTGCAATTAGGTGTTCGACTTTATTTTCAATGGTAAAACGGACCCACATATCAATTAATTTCACTACATAATGACTTTTGAAGATGAAAAATCTAAGCAAATCTGAAATTCATAAATCATATTCCCTTTCCAAAATATTAAATCATCATAAACGAAGTCTCAATATATATATATATATATATATATATATATCATCGAATCATCGAATTTTAAAATTCGAAATAATTTTATAAATGAACTCGATTTATATATATATTGAAATTTTCATACTATATTACTATTATTATGTTTTAGTTAATTTATTAATCAATTTATGTGTTTTTATTATTTTAGTTATTATTAACCATAATTTATTAATTTGAAATAATTTTGGTTAATTGTAAAATTGTGTGGCAAAATATGTGAAAAAATCTTAGTGTGTAAGTAAAATATGTATTAGTGTGTGTTTGTTAATAATGTTAACTTTTCCATCTATAGAAGGAGCAATGTGAGTTAGTTTAGAAAGTCGGGGACTAAATGGACCAAATAGTCAAAGAGGGGGCAATGTGACCCTTGTAAAATAGTCGAGGGGGCTATGTGCCCCTTAACCCAATATAATATCATATAGAAGTGTAAGAGCATCTCCAATACTGTATCCAAAATTTGGTACATAACTCCGCCACGTCACCGCCACATCAAAAGTTATGTACCTATTTTTTTAAATACTTATTCCATTCAAATCACCCACTATACATATGGTACATACATAACTTTTTGGGATCTCACCATATTTATCACTCATTTAATAAACTATATACATATATATATATATATATTATTTTTATGTATAATTTAACTAATTTTTACACTGTGGAACACCGTGTAATACACTTTCAGTATTTTTTTTATTTTTATTTTTGGTTTCTACACGGTGGAGCACCGTGCATAAATATTTTTTTAATTTCTACATGGTGGAGCACCATGTATATAGGGGTGGGCCCCAAATCTCACTCTTTTTCATATAAATACTTAGTACATGCAGTTGTACCATTTTGATAGTTTGTACCATTTTTTTTCCCTCTCCTATAGTGTACCTAATTCAATAATATGTACCACTCTATTTATACCCAAAATTTACTCTGATTGTGGATGCTCTAACAGGCACATCAAACCCACAAGGGATTGAGGCGATTGAGTAGTGCCCATATTAAATAAAAAAAAAATTAGGGGCCCATGATATTTTACACGTACTCATAAATTAGTTTGCAGGAATGATATGTAAATGTATTGTTTTTCAGTAGTGGCTTGTATAGTGACTATATGAAGATGGGTCTATACACGAAACCCTTTAAGCTGTCTCAACCGTCCCATTTTTGTAGGTTCAACCCCTGATCAATTCAACTTAAACAAATAAAAAATTGAAAGGAAAAATTAAAATTAAAGTTAAGTTACCGACTATAATGGAGGTAGCTATAAGCAGTCCAATACAACAAGAAAGATTTTGCCGATCGATGCCTTTTATGATTTATGTTGGCCCAATCAATCATAAGGGCGACGCCTAAAACAAATTAAAGAAGCCAATATGATTATTATAATATGTGTAATTCTATATTATATTTCCCTCGTTTATCTCACTAGAGCCACACATATAAAAAGTATTAATAAAATATTAGTTAAAAAAAAATATTAGTTTACCTTTTATACTTTATAGTCCCTTCCAGAAGAATAAACCTTCACCCGTATACGGCATAGCTGTATAGCCACATCTAAAAAATCTTTTAAAAATAAATAAATTCAAACAATCAATTTCTCGTTGCCAAATTATCTCCAATATTTTGTAGATTATATTATCTCTAGAAACATATATTATTGCGTATCATTATCTCCATAATCGCACACTTTATTTCTAGAATTGCAATTGTCTTCAAAATTCAATTCTAAATGTAAAGTTTTGTCTCCAAAAAGTGTGTTAATATATTTGTTAATCATGCTAAGTTTTTCATTATGTACAGATCAATTTGAGATTTGAAAAATAATTAAGTGGGCTATTTGTTCCAAATAATCAAAAAAATGGCAATGTGAGCCTTGAAAAATAATCGAGATGGATGTTTGACCCTTATTCATTTAATGAAATGTTAAAATTATCTTTTGGTATAGTTAAGAAGTTAAAAAGAAAAAAACATCCCTAATCACTTTCCGAGTGTTATTCATTCACACGCAGTTAAATTTAATGATTTTTTAAAAATAAATTTTAAAATAAATGGGAGATCGAACTTTTAGAATACTTATTATAAAATAGGAAAAAAAAAAACAATATTTGTTGAAAAAACACAAATTTTATATATATGCATTTTTTTCATGCATATTAATTAGGGGTGGGGAAAAATACCGAAATATCGAAATACTGCACTTATCGTACCGAAAAAATATTGAAAATGTTGAATTTTTGGTATACCAAAATTTTCAGTACAGTATCGATATAAAATTTTAAAAAATTCGGTATACCGCGGCATTCGGTATATACCGATATTTTCAATATATACAGATATTCAGTATACCGAATTTTTTATATATACTGGTATGTTGGTATATCAGTATATATCGATATTTCGATATATATCGGTATTTTGGTATATATTGGTATGTCGGTATATCGGTATACCGTACCATACTGATGATTTTTTCTTTTTTTACAACTTATAGTTATTGTAGTACACTAATTTCATTTGAGTATACATGAATATAAAATATAATAAGTGACAAATAAATATCAATAAAAAAATAATCAAATGATTATATTTAAATTATGTTGATCTACAACATTGCAACATATATTTACAATTTAAATAAATCATATCAATCAAATATAATTTAAACTATTACATAATAAAGTGAACAATTGAAAGTTATATATAATAACTAAAAAAATAGTAATCTTATTCCTTTTATTATTAAACACCCAATACGCTTCTCCAATTTTAAACACTAAAAATTAAAAAAAAATGTTATAAGAGAAATAAAATAAAATTACTAAATAAGAAGATAATAAATATTTTAGAGGTCATAAATTCTATAAAAAAATATAATATTTAGTAAGTTTAACATAAAAGCTTAGAAAATATATATAATCAAAAATACATAAATTATGAATTGAAAATGAAGTATACTAATAAGTTTATCAATTTCTTATGTTTTGTTGCAGATGCAGTGAATCATGAACATTATCAAACTATTTCTTTGAATTCCATTTAGTCTTTGGTGTCTTTTGAAAATTAACATTATCAATGTGTGTATATATATATATATATATATATATATATATTTGAACTTTAATATTTTGAAAAATATAATTTAAATTAATTTTTAATTTGCAGATTTCTTGTAATGTTGAAATTTTCAAGTTGCTACTCAACCTCAAGTTGCTATGTTATTTCATTTAGTAATATTATATTTGAAATTTGGTTGTTAAGACATGAAATCTTAAACTTGTTTGGTGTTGGTATTTTAATTATTGAGACATGAATTTTTATGTTGTTATTTCTAAAATTTGGTATTTTAGGTATACCTTAAAATTTCGGTATTTTCGATATACCATGAAAATTCGATATATTTTGGAGGTTCGGTATGTTCAGTATACCGTAAAATATATCAGTACGGTATGGTATACCGAATATTTATTACGACGTATACTGAAACTTTGGTATGCTGAAAGTTTCGGTATGAAAACGGTATGAAATTTTTTGCTATCAATATTTCAGTACGGTATACAATACATCATAAAAAAATTTGGTATAACGTACCGACCCACCCCTCATATTAAAATTCTTGTAGATCTATTTGAAACACGTATTTCTTTGTTGGTGAACATATTCTTAATAAATTGTATCTTGTACACACACACAACACGCACCACCCATATCCACTTTCACAGTAAAAATTGATCATTAAATGGCGAGCTTCACCCATTTTAAAACAAAAAAACAAAATGGAAGTGGACTTTTTAGGTGGTGATGAGCGCGTTTTGATTTGGGCATTAATTTTTCACACATTATTATTATTTATTGACATCGGATGTTGAATTCACAAAATTCCATTTTATATGAAGATCAGAAATTGAAAAAGAAAACTTCTCAAATAGAATGATAGCTGGTTTTCTTATTGATTATTCTCAAAAATTTGATTACAAAATATGTGTTTCTTTCTTATTTATACAACCCAAAATGAAGTAAAAAATATCTACTAACTAACAATAATCATATGATTGTAAAGAGTGATCCTTGTAGTGGTTACGAACGGCCAAGATAAAAAAACGCTCTTTGCGGATCTATAAGCAGTCATGTTGCATGTGTAGTCCTGCATGAGAATATAAGTATTAGCAATCATCCATGCTGACGTGGAAACTTTAAGCTGATGTGGAAACTTTGAGAAGTAGAGCACGCATGGCATGCATATGGAGGAGCTGTATGTGATAAACATCACCAAGGCTAAGCTTGGATAACAGAAACTGATGTATGGGAGCTGGCATAGCTTTGGTAAAAAGATCAACAAGTTGGAGATGAGATGACACAAAAAGAGGATGAAAGAAATCAGAGTGAAAATGGTGGCAATATGTCATCAACAGAGACTAGAAGAATGAGGAAGGTAGAACCAGAACCATGGAGGAATAAACAATGATCATGATCCGATTGGATAAATCGAGTGAAAAAAGGTGCTTACGGAATTCTTGATTCCACTCCCGGGACGCTTGTTAAAGACCATAGAGGTTCTTGATTAAGCGGCAGACTTGCTTAGGTTGAGCTCCAGTATAGCCCTGTGGAGGGAGCATGTAGATTTTATCAGAAAGAGTGCCATGAAAAAAGACATTATTAATATTGATTTGATGAAGCAGCCAGGAATGATGTGAAGCAAGAGCGATTTCCAAACGGACTATTAAAAGCTTGGCAACAGGTGAAAAGATCTTAATGTAGTCAATACCGAACTCCTGTTCATACACTTTGGCCATGAGACATGCCTTAAATCACTCCACAGTTCCATCGACCTTGAGCTTAGTTTTATACACCCATTTGGAACTGATCACATGCTTGTGAGAAGGAAGATAGGTGAGCACATGGGTATTGTTATCCTCAAGGATAGTAAACTCACGTTGCATGGCATCTGTCCATTCAACAAACTTGCTAGCCTCGGCATATGATATAGGCTCTAGCATGGTTTGGATATGCACTAGATAATGAAACAATATATGGAAAAATAGGAGTAAGGCCAAAACTTACACGACAGTTTACTCTGAAATATCAACGCACGAGCAACCTAGAGTAAGTGCTTATGCTTGCGCTTAACAATCCCATTTTTTTGCGGAGAGTAGGGACAAGAGTGCCAATGGATTATTCCATATTCTTGGAGAAAAGATTGAGTAGCATTACTAGTGAACTATGTGCCATTATCTGTTCAAATAGAACAGACTCTTGTATGGAAATGAATCCGAACCATTATCAAGAAGCTACGCAGAATCCGGTGTACCTGCTTTTTGTTGCTAAAAAGGTAAGTCTAATATATAAGGTGTGTTGGTGATGCTCTCAACATCATAGGGTCCCTATAAATCAACATTCAAGAGTTCAAAAGACTCTACACATCTTTTATGAAGAGTAGGAAATGGTAACCTTTGTTGTTTAGCCATATGACACATTTTACAATCAGCAAGGGTATCAAAATCAGTGGTAGAAAATCTTCTCTTTAGGTGTGGCATATGTTTGAGAGCTCCAAAATGTTTTGATGAAATCTTCTCTTCACAATCAGCAAGGGTATCAAAATTAGTCAAAACAATGAGGGAAAGGGTATCAAAATTAGTCAAAACAATGAGGGAAAATGTTTTAATGAGATGTCAGAAACCAACGGAAATCAAAGTTAAAGAAAACTGAAACAAGCTCGCCATGGAGCTGAACTGAACTGAAGAGAAGGCTATCAAACAAATTCACCGTGGAGCTAAACTAAACTGAAGAGAATGGTGGAACTGAGGATCCTTTTGGATGTGTGTTGATTAAATAAAATATTTTGATCAAAACGATCCACATCCATTGCATTGTAAAATCGAATCTAAATCTCATGTGCAGCGAAAAATTGAGATTATCGGTTATCTTGCAATCGGAGAGACACCGTTGAGAAGATATAGATATAAAATCTACAACTCCTCCATTCTTCATGTTATCCACTCCATGATCTTCTGTTATATGACCTAACCTCGATCCAAACATTGTGTGGGCCACTAGACCTTGTAGAAGTTTGGAGACGAAGAACCATCACAATAGAATTTTCGATAATTTCTTTTTTTGGGGACAAGAATTTTAAAATTTACATCTATGGTGGTTAAGGTTTGTCTTCTCCCTTCATAACATATATATAGGGCTACAACAGGGATCTAGAAGAAAATTAAGATTGGGCCTCCAACAGGACTTAAGTTCCCATGTCTAGCCCAAACATAACTTAAGCCCATTAATATTAATTCAATCCACTAAAGAATTAATATTGCACTACCACCCTAATTCCATATTTATGGATGTGGCTTCTTTAACTCAATTAATTCTACATGTTTAAGATATCGAATGTCTATTAATTAAATCGAGTATATGACAACTCAATTTTATTAATTGCTTATCCATGAGTAGTGCCACTCAACTTTTATTATCATGTTGGATTAAAAAATAACTCATTTGCAAAATTTAACATGATAATTCCTTGCTCCTCAAGGGACCTCATCAACTCGGCTTACCGAGACACGATTTCCTTCTATAATTAGCAACCCATCATATATAGAAATGTCACTACCCAATCTATCGGACTTATTAATTCTTTTATTAGAATCTCACTCATTGATAGGTCAAAGTAATATACATTAAAATATACATGTCTACTATTATATAAGGATTAAGAATTATGAGTAGCTGAGATTTATATTCTTATGTGCTGGCAGTCCATAAAAATTAACTCGCTGATGATCTAGTTCAATACACTATAAAAGTGTGCTAGTATGATTCCATAATCAAGATAGACTAATTCCAAATCACACTACAACTATATCGATAGTTCGTCTAATTCCATCTAGGTTGTGAACTCTTCTCATACTTTATAAGGAACCGATAATATGATCTTTTGTGTGCATTCCACATACCATATTATCTACAATATTAAGTATATCATTTATATTATTTATAATATAAAATAAATGCAAAATATATGAACGTTATTCTTATTCATAATTCAAGAGAAATAATTATATACATAAAAGACATGCTTTTAGTATACAATCCCAATAAAGAAGACCATCAAGCAAGTTCACCATGGAGCTGAACTGAACTGAAGAGAAGGCCATCAAGTAAGTTCACCATGGAGCTGAACTGAACTGAAGAGAAGCCCATCAAACAAGTTCGCCATAAGCTCGAACCTAACTGAAGAGTCTCGCAACTGAAGAATAAGACTCTTAAACTGAGGGTTCCAAACTGAAGTATGCCGACTAAGCAAGTAACTGAAGATCTGACAACAAAGTCAGTTCAGGTGTAAATATTGGGCATTCTAAACCCTTCAACGGTTCTCTTCACCAACTCAGAACAGACTTAATTAAAGTCTAAGATGACCAACGATCATATTCATCCCTTTACACACACACACACACACACCTCACAGAAAACTTATTTTGATTGAATTTTTCTTTCTAAATTAAATAATTATATTTATTCATTTATTTAAATATTTATTATAATTTTTTATATTATATGTTTATTATAAAATATAATTATATTATATCATTATTTAATACTAGATTATTTTAATTATTTTTCTCAAATATTATATATTTATGATTAATAATTTTTATAAAAATAAAAATAAAGTGATAAAAATTATTAAAATAAAAAAAAATTTAATTAGTAATTTAAAAATAAAAAAGCTGAAAAATATTAAAAATAATCTGAAAAATTAAATAAATTATAAAATTGTAAAATAAAATAATTCAGAAAAATTAAAATATTAAAAATATTAAATAATAATAATTTTAAATTCATAATTAATTAGTAACAAAAAAATTATAAAAATTAAAGAAAAATAAAATTCAAAAATGTAAAATAAATAAAAAGTACTAAGGTTGATAAGATTAATTTCAAATTCGTAATTAATTACTAATTGAAAAATAAAAAAAAAATATAATTTATTATAAAATAATGTAATAAAATATTGAAAAATAATTAGAAAAAATCAAATAAATAAAAAAATAAAAATATTAAAAAATGATTTCACATTCATATTTAAGTAACAATTAGAAAATGAAATAAATTAAAAAATGAAAAAAAAAATTACTTACAAACTGCGTTTTTCTTTTAGTGTTCTTTAGTAAAAACAACATTGTTTCACTTACACACGTTGAAGTTAATTAAATACAAACTAAATAAGTTACAGTCACTCTACCACTATTCTTTCTATGATGACATACCAGTAGACTTAAAATTAAGCACAAAGCAATAGTTACTCAGTCAGCTGTCCCCCTAAAAAAGTTTCCAGATCCACCACTGCATACATATATGTGTATGCTCCTTGTGTTACACTCCGTATTACATTTTTTAAATTCTTAGTTTTTTATAAAAAAAATTCTTTCAATTATATTTTTTATGATTTAGTTTAATTTTAAGATTTTTTTTAGGATTTACCCCACCCAATTATGGTTTTATGATTATTTTTTAGATTTAATTTGTAAATTTTAATTAATAATTCATTATCATGGTTGATTTAATCAAAATTATATTTTATAACTTTTTAAATTCATTTTTTTGTTGATAAATGTTGACTATGATTATTTATATTAGAATTAATTTTTATTTTATAATAAATATTATTAAAATCATAATTTTGATAGTGAAACACGGAGTGAAACACAAAGAAGTGTAATAGGAAATTTGGGTCCAACCGTGTTACATTTCGCGTGCCGGCCATAGCTATTTTTTTATTTTTTTTAATATATCCTAATTGGGAATGAGTTAACTTTAAATATAAATTAAATGAAATCATAATAAATTAAAAATTATAAAAAATAAAAACAAAATTTTGGCAAAAGAAATTACATAGAAAATGTCACATGAGATCTGATGTGATTGAGTAGTGCCCATATTAAACAAAAAAGAGTTCATATTAAATAAAAAAGAATTAGGGGCCCATGATATTATACGTTTACTCATAAATGAGCTCGCAGGAATGAGGTGTAAACGTATTGATTATATATATATCTAGGGGATGGTCTAATGGTAGAGTGAGATTGTTTGGATAATAAAGATTATTGGTTCGAATCTCCTTAATAAAATCAGGTCGGGTGTATGAGTTAAAAAAAAAAAAAAAAAAAAACCATATTGACTATATCTAGGGGTGATCCATATTCAAAACGCTTTAAGCTCCCTCGACACTCCCCTTCTTAATTAAGGTTCATATCAATTTAAATTAAACAAATAAAAAATTGAAAGGAAAAAATAAAAATTAAAGACAAGTCACCGACTATAATGGAGCTAGGTACCTATAGGCAGTCCAATACAAGAAGATTTTGCCAATGCCATTTACGATTTATGTTGGCCGTTGGGCCAATCATAAGACTACTTTTAACGGTGCACAAATGTGCAACCGTTCGACCGCCAACAAGGTAAAAAATAAAAAAAAAAAAAAAAAAATTAAATGGTTGCATTTTGGTGTGCGACCAAGGAAGGCCAAGTGAACGCTGGTCTCTCTCTCTCCTCTCTCTATTATATTATTATTTTATTTTATTTTTGCAGTTTTTTTAATTTCTTTAATGTATTATTAAAAAGAAATATATCCATTATATTTAGATTTTGTTAGATATGTAAATTTTATTTGAGCATTTGTCTCTATTTTATTGAATATGTAAATTTTATTTGGATAAATAGATATAATGCATATATTTTTAATAATAAATTAAAAAAATTCGACAATCAACACTAAATTTATATTTTTCATCTATTTTAATTTTCGTTTGTGTGTTTTCAATTCATGTTGAGTTTACTGTTATTTATGTTCTTATTTTGTTTATTTTGTATTTTATCATATTGTTTATTTTATAAAAATTTATTATTTTGTCTTGTTATAATTTTCAATAATAATAATAATAATTGTTTATTTAATTCAAATTAATTATATTATATTTATTAATAAGAGAAAAAAATAATATATAATGTTGTGGTTGGGTGTTTGGGGTGATTGCTGATAAACTATGAAATTGTATGTGGTTGGGTTGGATAAAATATTGGTGATGTGGAAGAGAGAGAAATTAATTAAATATTGAGAGTGGTTGCCCCGTTGGGATGTTTGCCCGATTGCTGATAATGGTAGTCTAAGACTAAACTTAACCGCGACCAGTAGCCCTCCAAGTTTGCAAAAAAAAATAAAAAAAATTGGAATTTCAATAAAGATGGGTCGACCACCCCCCAATTCAACCACATGGGGTCTCTTTCCAACCTATTATTTTGACCAATAGGATAGAGACAAATGTCTCTATTTTATTGGTTAATTAATTTTATAGTGAAATATATATAAAATTGATATTTTTTTTATATAAAATATAATAAAAATAAATAAAAAATATATCTAAATTCATTTTTTTTATTCTTTACAAATAGACATCAATTTCGCTATATTTCAACACATTTTAAAATTATCTATTTTTTTTCTAGTTTTCTATATATCCAAATAATAATAAAAAATTCATGTAATTTTAGGAAATACCGTTTAATGAGTGCGATTTTTATTTTATTTTATGAAATATCATTTAATTAGTTTGTAATATTTTTGGAGACCCTAGCTGCTACCTCCACCTTTAAAAGGAGACCTCCTCCTCCTCATTTCACGACCACACGGAAATACCCACAAGCTTCACATCATACTCTAATTCTACTCAGCCACTCAGGCAATTTAACATCCAGGCTTCTTCCCTACATTTTTCCAGATTTGGACGACGTTCTCTCGATTTCTAGTCACTAGCTTAATTATTAAGATTGTATTAAGTTTTTTAGATATTATTGGTTGACTGTAGACGGCACTGCTTCTGCCTTGAACTCTAACGATCTATGGGAGCCATCTACGATTTTATCTGTATTATCAGAACCATCGACCTTCTCACTTAAATTCTCTATCTGATGAACGACCATGTCCTCGTCCTCAGCAATTGTATCATCGGTATCGTCTGTACTGTCAGACCCTGAACCTGAGCCCTTGTTCTCAGAATCAAATACATCTCTTAAGTTCCAGATCTCACCGCATTCCATTGACCCTGAATTTTTCTTCAGAATCTTTGATTATTTTGAACCTCCTGCCTCAGGGTTCCCAGTCTTAGGCATCTCCATATTGCGCTGCAGATATCCATCATCTTATTTTTTATTTATTTTGAGGGTCGACTTTTTCCACTTATTCTTGGGTTCACAATGTAGAAAATAAATAAACTCACAAATCAAGATCAAAAATAAAAAAGACGACAACTTACCAATTATCTTGATGTCGCTACGGGCTTGAAACTCGGAAATAACGATGAAGATGGTTTTGAGCATCTACATCAGAAGAAAAATTTCTCCTTCTTATAGAAGTAGCAGGTGACGCAGCTAAGGTGGAGTCTTGATCCCCAAGCAAGAAGAAAAGCCCTATTTCAAAGCCCAGTCCGGATAGGAATTTGAGTTACGTAAGAATTCTTCATTACTACACTTATCCTGTTACAAAAAAAATACAAAGAAATAATTGACCCTAGGCTCGACTGTTTTGAAAGAAATAATAATCGATCCTAGGGTCGACTGTTTTGAAAGGAGTAATGGTCGACCCTAGGGTCTATGGGTTAAAAGTCGCCCTTGGTGTGATTTTCTTCGCTGATTATCGACCCTAGGGTCGATGCCTCTCAGAAGCTTCAGGTCAATCTCGTGGACCCTCGAAAATGGTCTCGAAGTTGAAATGCAGGCATAAATTGATATATACCGTGTGCGTTAGGCAAATAATAATGATTTATGGCAAACAATATTAGATTTACGGTGTTCAGCCTTACGGTTTGTATTCAAATTCTCGGGCGTCCTATCTTGCAGCTTGCATTCAAAGCTTAGGCGTTTGACCTCCAAGTTATTTTATAACTTGGGTCGTTCAGCTTCATAGCCCATACTCGGGGCTTTATGATTTGGGCCGTTCAGCTTCATAACCCATACTCGGGGCTTCGGTGTTCGATCTTATGGTTTGCTTTCAAAGCCTCGATTGTCCTACCTTACAGCTTGAGCTCAAAGCTTAGGCGTTCGATCTCCAAGTTATTTTATGATTTGGGTCGTTCAGCTTCATAACCCATATACTCGGGGCTTCGGTGTTCGATCTTATGGTTTGCTTTCAAAGCCTCGATCATCCTACCTTACAGCTTGCGCTCAAAGCTTAGGCGTTCGACCTCTAGGGTCATTTTCATGTTTTAGGGCGATCTTTTCTATTTTTGCTTGGGCTCGATGTTCGGCCTCACAACGAACGTCTTATGTCCTTACCTGTTTATTTGCATTACGATTCATTATCCAGCTCCCATGTTGAAACCTAGACAATGAGGGGCTAACTGTACTGGTCATTTTTCGTCAACCCGATATGTTGGCCCAAAAGGGTTGAACGATAGCGTACAATCGGTATTCCAATAGATAAGCGTTCAATTTTAAATTTGAATTAACGATCAGTTCCGCCTTATCATGTAAGATTGACGGGTTCAGAGGAGTCGGCACATCTTTCAACCTCCTCCGCAATCCTCACGAACCCTAGCTGCTACCTCCACCTTTAAAAGAAGACCCACCTTCCTCATTTGACGACCACGCAAAAATACCCACAAGCTTCACATCATACCCTAATTCCACTCAGCCACTCAGGCGATTCAACATCCAGGCTTCTTCCCTACGTTTTTCCAGATTTGGACGACGTTCTCTCGATTTCTAGTCACTGGCTTAATTATTCAATTGTTTCATACCTTATCACTTTCTACTCTTTTTCTTTTCCTGACTTGAGCATCGAAGGCCTAACGATCATCACCCCCCTAACGGTCTTTGGCTCTTACGTTTTTTCTGGTTTTGTTTCACAAATTGGCCGCTGCTCCGGACTGATACGATTAATTGTAGATTTTCGGATCTACAACTATTTTATCTGAACAATAAATCTGAGTTATTCATAAAAAGCACAATCCATGTCAATTTGATCTCCATTGTTCATCATAAAGTAATAAATCTCAATCATTCATAAAAAACACAATCCATATCAATTTGATCTCCACCGTTCATCATAAAGCAATAAATCTCAGTCATTCAAAAAAAGCACAATCCATGTCAATTTGATCTCCACCATTCATCATAAAGCAATAAATCTCAGTCATTCATAAAAAGTACAATCCTTGTCAAATTAATCTCCACCATTCATCATAAAGTAATAAATCTCAACCATTCATAAAAAGCACAATCTATGCCAATTTGATTTCCACCGTCATCATGAAGCAATAAATCTTAGCCATTCATAAAAAAGTACAATCCATTTTTTTCTTCTATAAATAGATCTCATTTGCTATATTTTTGCACACAGAAAAATCATCTCCTTTTATTTCTTATTTCATCCATTTTCATTACTAAAATCCATCTTTCTCAATTTTTCAATGGATCCAAGTAATTTTTTTCTCAAATCCTCAAAAATTCCTTGTCTCCCAAGATTATTATCCTATCTTGATGGTTCAAATTCGAGCTTTGATCCTGATGCCTTCACCGAATTTGATGAATGACATGAAAGTCTTGTAGTACAAAATAAGTAAATTAACTCCAATATAAAGGATGCAACTTTTCGCATTCATACTATATCTTTACAACCTACAAACCACACCAATAGAGTCCTATAGTGATTCATTGAACGACAACATGAGAAGGGCCATGAGGGAGTGTTCGAGCAATACTTTTCAGACGATCCGATATATCCTCCAGAAGTTTTCCGAACCAGACTTCGCATGCGAAAGCCATTATTAAAACGAATAATGAGCAAACTCGTTGCCATCGATAAATTTTTTCAACAAAATCGTGATGCAGCTGGTTAATTAGGTATGTCATCAAAAATGTACTGCAGCTATGAGAGTTTTGGCGTACGGGACAGGAGCTGATTTGCATGATGAATACCTTCGAATGAGTGCACAAACTAGCTATAAGAAAATCGGTTGAAAAATTCATTGAAGGTGTGATTTTCAACTTTGGTGATAAGTATCTCAGAACGCCTAATGAAAGAGACCTAGCATATTTGTTGCATGTCGGTGAACAATGAGGTTTCCGGGGTATACTGGGCAGTATTGACTGCATGCACTTGGAATGGAAAAATTGTCCTACTGCATGGGCAGGATAATTTATAGGAAGAAATGGTAAGGCAACAATCATTTTGGAAGCGGTTGCATCTCAAGACTTATGGATCTGGCATGTATTTTTTGGAACTCCGGGGTCCAGAAATGATATCAATGTGCTTGAATAATTCTTCTGTTTTCAAGGATATCTTGGAAGGTCGAGCACGAAAGGTTAGTTATGTTGTCAATGGTCACGAGAAGAATATGAGATATTATCTCACTGATGGCATATATCCTCAATGGGCTACATTTGTCAAATCTATTAATGCTCCACAAATTAGGAAGCATCAACTATTTGCTCAACATCAAGAAGCTGCTCGAAAAGATGTTGAGCGAGCAATTGACGTTCTACAAGCTCGTTTTCATTTTATCAAATGACCATGTCTTATGTGGGATCGTGATATGATAGGAAAAGTAATGTTTTCTTGCATAATCATGCACAATATGATAATGGAAGATGATCGACACACTTATCTAAATTATTGTGATCCTACGGAGTTTATGGAAGTTAGAAGGTTTAATACTCAAAGTGGAGATGTTGAAGAAAATGATGATCCAAATTTTAAATTCTCTACAGAACGGATTGCAAGCTTATCTAGCTATATGAGAAATAGGTCACAACTTTGTAACAAAGAAGCTCATATTGCTCTAAAAAATGACTTGATCGAGCATATTTGGCAAAAGTTTGGCCGTCAAAATTGAATGTGTAATTTTTCTCTTTCAATTTAATTTGTAATATTTTTTATATTGTCTATTTATTTTTATTTATTGCTCATTTTTTCTTTTTGAACTATTGTCATTTTCTTGTTTATAATTATATTTTTTATATTATTTTTAGTACATGTAATATTTTAATCTTATAAATAAAATAAAATGATTATATATAGTGGTGTGGTTGGGTAGTTGGGTGGTCATGGATAAAACATATACAATAAATGTGGTTGGGTTGAATGAATATTGATGATGTGGAAGATAGAGAAATTAATTAAATATTAAAGTGGTTGGGTGGTTGGATGGTTGGAATGGCTACTGATATTGGTAGTCTAAGGGCCACAACTAAACAAATAAAATAAGCCATGATTATTATTATAAGTGTGATCATATATATATATATATATATATATATATATATATATATATATATATATATATCCCTCATTTAGAGCAGATAATTTTTGTAATATTTTAATACGGAAATGATAGATTGCAAAAGTATAAAACAAGTCCAAAGAATAATAATGCTACTTAGGGGTGGCAATTCATGCGTGTCGGTCGTTAACAGGTCAACACGATAATAACACGACACTATAAGCCCAAATACGAACACGACCCGTTAAGAATCTGCTCAACACGAACACGATCCGTTATGTACAAACACGGACACGGCACGAACACGACATGAACATAAAAAACAAGATTTATTATCGTGTCGACACAACACGATAAGAATACAAACACGACAACGACACGGTATAAAATAACTATTAGTACATATTAAATTAAAATTATAATTTAAATAAATAAAATTTAATTTAAATATATAAATTTTAAATTAAATAATTGAGTTTTAACTAAAATTTTAGATTAAATAAATATGTGAAATTATTATATATAATTAATATATTTATTTATGTATTTACATAATATTAACGGGTTACACGAATCCGACACGAACACCATGAAATTTTCATGTCGACACGAACTCGATAAGACTAAACACTAACCCGTTAATTTCGTGAGTGTTCGTGTCGTGCTATCGTGTCATGTCAAAAATTGTCAGTCCTAATGCTACTAATTGAAATATAAAATTAAATAGTCAGTGACGGCTTGTGTGCAGTGGTGGATCCAGGGAGGGTTGGAGGGGGCTCCAGCCCCCCCAATGGAAAATCGCCAGAATATTGGTAGGAGGGTGGCGGCTTTTGCAGGCCACAACCCTCTCAATGGTCGCTGGTGAAGGAACAAGAAAGGGTGTGTTCAAAAGCGGCAGCGGCAGAGGCGGCGTGTGTGCAACACTGCAACACCGGTAGAGAGGTTGGTAAGTAGCAGTAGCAGCAGGTTGTCGATAGTCTCGAAGAAGAAATCAAAAAATGGATGATGAATCGGTATGGCGGATGCGGCTGAAAAAATGAGAGGGGAGAGAGATTCACTTTTTTAAAATATTTCAAAATAATCCCTCAAAATTTCACTTGACACTTTAAAGTTCCTTAATTTTATAAAAATGATTTTCTAATATTTATAATGCATCATTTCCGACCCTAAAACTTATATAATTGACTATTAAGATCATAAATATTTATATTAATTTATTGTAAAACTAAATATTAAATTATGATAAAATTTTATTTGTTTATTATTTAATGATGTACAATCGATAATTTAGGCACTCAATTATTACAAAATGAGTTTTCAAATCAAGATTAAGGTGTAAATTATTTTTATATATACTAATTTATTCTATATGTATATATAATATCATATATGATAAATGAAAGTATAATTCCGATTCTATAACATACATTGTAAAAGGAAAAAAAAACGGGGTGGGCCATGTAGCTCAAAGGATTAGAGCACGTGGCTACGAACCACGGTGTATTACAACTTTGATGCCACTTCTCCCCTCACTAATCTCTCTCGACTCTCGGTCCCGCAAATAGTTACTGCTCTACATCGCCATTAATAATTTTTTTAGAAAAATGATGAATATATCACTAAGTATAGCTTAGCCCCCCCCTAAACATTTTTTCTAGATCCGTCACTGCTTGTGTGAGACCATCTAACGGTCTCTTACGTTAGACAGATCTCCACCCGACCCGAATCAAATTTAAATATAAAACAATAAAGAAAAAAAGGTAAAAATAATAGTGCTTCTCTTTCAGCAGAGCTGAATTTAAACCGCGAAGAGACGCCTCAAAGCCCTCATTTCTCACCATTCAGTTTCGTAACTCTTCGATGCCTTCTCGCATTCGTCCCGCCACTGAACACGAAGCCGGCTTTCACCGACGCCCTTCTGATAGTTTACGTAGAGACGAGGCTCCCCACAGAGGCAGCTGAACTGTGTAGTTTGGTTACAAGCGACGGTAATTTCATTTCTCTCTCGGCTTTCAACGTGTTTCTTAAATCTTTGATCAATGCGAATTAATTTAATAGGACGCTCAAGATTTTTTACGAAGTCGTAGATTGTGGTGTGCGCGTGGATAAGTTCAGTTATGGGAAAGCGAAACAGTCCACGGTGAAATTGGGGGACTTGGAGAAAGGTTTCGAGCTGATGAATGGAATGAAGAAATGTGGGATTAGGGCGAATGAGTTTGTGTACAATGTTTTGATCGGTGGGTTGTGTAAGGAGAGGAGAGTGGGGGATGCCCAGAAGCTGTTCGATGAAATGTCAAACAAAAATATAGCTCCAAATAATGTGACGTACAATAGTCTAATTGATGGATGTTGAAGATTTTTAGTTATAATTTTATTTGTAATTAGTGTTACTTGCTTTTGTAATTAATGATACTTTATTTTGTAATTAATGATTTTTTCTCTATGATAATGATTTTTTTTACTCAAGAATGAGTTTTTATTGTATTCATAGACCCGATTCTCAATTTGAGATTATGTTTTAAACTAACACTTTTGATGACACTTCACCCCATAAATAATAATACTCATATATGAATTAATGATACTTCATCCCATAAATAATGATACTCACATGTAAGTTCATGATACTTCACCCGTAAATAATGATACTTGAGTTAATGATACTCCACTCATAATTAATGACATTTATCTATTCTAAATTTGATAATTAATGTTTAATCATCAATAATATCATATTATACTCTATTTTCGAGTTAATGATACTTCATCCATAATTAATGATATTTTACAGACAGTTAATGATACTCACCAGATATATATCTAATGACACTTCGCTTCATAGTTAATGATACTTCACTTCACAGTTAGTGATACTTCACACATAGTGATACTTTACTTTGTACCTAGTGATACTTTACTTTATACCTAGTGATACTCCACTGACTGCGCGGGCGCGCGTGTAAGACACGCGCCTGGGCACAAAAAATGGCTTTTGGGGCGGGTGTGGAATTTATTTCACCCATCTAACATAAGTAACCCGTTCGACGGTCTCATACAAGTTTTTGTCATGTTATATATATATATATAGGGATGGTATCTGGTGATTACAAATAAAATTATCACTAAAAATCTTCAACATCCATCAATTAGACTATTGTACGTCACACTATTTGGAGCTACATTTTTGTTTGACATTTCATCGAACAGCTTCTGGGCATCCCCCACTCTCCTCTCCTTACACAACCCACCGATCAAAACATTGTACACAAACTCATTCGCCCTAATCCCACATTCTCGACTCTTGGTCACGCAAATAGTTACTGTTCTACATCGCCATTAATAATTTTTTTAGAAAAATGATGAATATATCACTAAGTATAGCTTAGCCCCCCCCTAAACATTTTTTCTGGATTCGTCACTGCTTGTGTGAGACCATCTAACGGTCTCTTACGTTAGACAGATCTCCACCCGACCCGGATCAAATTTAAATATAAAACAATAAAGAAAAAAAG
Organism: Perilla frutescens; assembly: GCA_026008535.1. Taxonomy (NCBI): domain Eukaryota; kingdom Viridiplantae; phylum Streptophyta; class Magnoliopsida; order Lamiales; family Lamiaceae; genus Perilla; species Perilla frutescens. The sequence goes on from BRKX01000002.1 coordinate 24,233,063, forward strand.
GTAAAAATAATAGTGCTTCTCTTTCTCTCTCCCTCTGTGCAGCATCGCTCTCTTTCTCTCTCTCTCTCCACTTTTCTTCCTCGATGAAGCAGACAGATTTAGCAGAAGAAAAATCGAATCCAGGTCTCCAATAATAAAAAGTCACTCTCCAAACCCTTCTGCAGCTCCTTCGTTCACGACTCCATATCGGAAGAGCTCCGAAAGATTCGAGTCCTCATTCAGCAGAGCTGAATTTAAACCGCGAAGAGACGCCTCAAAGCCCTCATTTCTCACCATTCAGTTTCGTAACTCTTCGATGCCTTCTCGCATTCGTCCTGCCACTGAACACGAAGCCGGCTTTCACCGACACCCTTCTGATAGTTTACGTAGAGACGAGGCTCCCCGAGGAGGCAGCCGAACTGTCTAGTTTGGTTAGAAGCGACGGTAATTTCATTTCTCTCTCGGCTTTCAACGTGTTTCTTGAATCTTTGGTCAATGCGAATTAATTTAATAGGACGCTCAAGATTTTTTACGAAGCCGTAGATTATGGTGTGCGCGTGGATAAGTTCAGTTATGGGAAAGCGAAACAGTCCACGGTGAAATTGGGGGACTTGGAGAAAGGTTTCGAGCTGATGAATGGAATGAAGAAATGTGGGATTAGGGCGAATGAGTTTGTGTACAATGTTTTGATTGGTGGGTTGTGTAAGGAGAGGAGAGTGGGGGATGCCCAGAAGCTGTTCGATGAAATGTCAAACAAAAATGTAGCTCCAAATAGTGTGACGTACTATAGTCTAATTGATGGATGTTGAAGATTTTTAGTGATAATTTTATTTGTAATTAGTATTACTTGCTTTTGTAATTAATGATACTTTATTTTGTAATTAATGATTTTTTTTACTCAAGAATGAGTTTTTATTGTATTCATAGACCCGATTCTCAATTTGAGATTATGTTTTAAACTAACACTTTTGATGACACTTCACCCCATAAATAATAATACTTATATATGAATCAATGATATTTCATCCCATAAATAATGATACTCACATGTAAGTTCATGATACTTCACCCGTAAATAATGATACTTGAGTTAATGATACTCCACTCATAATTAATGACATTTATCTATTCTAAATTTGATAATTAATGTTTAATCATCAATAATATCATATTATACTCTATTTTCGAGTTAATGATACTTCATCCATAATTAATGATACTTTACAGATAGTTAATGATACTTACCAGATATATATCTAATGATACTTCGCTTCATAGTTAATGATACTTCACTTCACAGTTAGTGATCCTTTACTTTGTACCTAGTGATACTTTACGTTATACCTAGTGATACTCCACTGACTGCGCGGGGGCGCGTGTAAGACACGCGCCTGGGCACAAAAAATGGCTTTTGGGGCGGGTTTGGAATTTATTTCACCCATCTAAGATAAGTAACTCGTTCGACGGTCTCATACAAGTTTTTGTCATGTTATATATATATATATATATATAGGGATGGGATCTGGTGAGAACCAGTTCCCAGGTGGCAATCTCGTAATTAAAATGTAAACTTTAAATTCATGAGTTTCATTAAGGGTAAAATTGGAAGAAAAAAGTGACATCATCATGTTTTGAAAAAAAAAATTAAAAATTTTAAATGATCATAATTTATTCATTTTTAATCGGATTTACGCAAATCTTATATCAAATTAAAGCTTATTTCATACTCTTTCATTTAAGATCCATATTGAATATGTTTATTTGAAAAAATAAATGAAAAATACAAAAAATCATTTTTAGGTATAATTTTCGCATAGAGCAACTCCAAATTTATATTAGCATGTTGTATACAACATTTTAGCATGACATATATAACATTTTAGCATATTGTGTAATACATTTTAGCGGGTGATATTATGAATATATTTCTAACAATTTTATATAAACACCTACACCTATATAGATACTACAAAATGAAAAACACGAGTTGATGGTAAAAAAGAAAAAAGAATGAGAAAATGAAGCAACGAAGGAGATGGCTGACAATTAAGAAAGAAAATGTGTAAATATTTTATGAAACGAGATAAAGTTTATGAGAGCAAAATATATGCTGCAATTCTAAGTACAGAAAGTAACATACAAATTTAGCCTCCTACTTTGCTCATTTTAGCATGTGTTAATAAACAAAATATGGAACGGTGATTTTGTTGGAATGAAACACAATACACCCAATTTGGGGACAATGAACCCTAATGGAAATCTCATAATTACTAATTGGGATCAGATGAGCTATAATTGGAACGTAATAAACCCTAATTAGGAACTGTGAACCCTAGTGGAAAATGTCATATCAAATTTAGCTTCCTACTTCGCTCATTTTAGCCTCATTCATTTCTCATTTTAGCATGTTCTGATAAACAAAATATGAAACGGTGATTTCATTGGAATGAAAAGCAATACACCTATTTGAGGATAGTGAACCCTGATGAGAATCTGATAATTAATAATTAGGATCAGATGAACCCTAATTGCAACCTAATAAATCTTAATTAGGAACGGTGAACCCTAGTGAAAAATGTCACATCAAATTTAGCCTCCTACTTCGCTCATTTTAGCCTCATCCATTTATCATTTTAGCATGTTCTGATAAACAAATATGGAACTGTGATTTTATTGGAATGAAACGAAGTACACCCCATTTGGGGATAGTGAACCCTAATGGGAATCTGATAATTACTAATTGGGATCAGATTAGCCCTAATTGGAACATAATAAATCCTAATTGGGAACGGTGAACCCTAGTGGAAAATGTCACATCAAATTTAGCTTTCTACTTCGCTCATTTTAACCTCATTCATTTATCATTTTAGCATGTTTTGATAAACAAATATGGAACGGTGATTTAATTGGAATGAAATGTAATACACCCTATTTGGGGATAGTAAATCCTAATGAGAATCTGATAATTACTAATTAGGATCAGATGAGCCCTAATTGAAATGTAATAAAGCATAATTGGGAACAGTGAAGCCTAGTGGAAAATATCACATTAAATTTAGCCTCCTACTTCGCTCATTTTAGCCTCATTCATTTCTCATTTTAGCATGTTCTGATAAACAAAATATGCAATGAGAATCTGACAACGTATTTAACCTCATGCTTTCGTTATTTTAGCATTATATTCTAAACGGGTTAATAAAACTTAAAGTAATATAATTACTGCAAAGGAAATGTCATAAACACTTTTATTAAAAATCATATATATTCTTAAAAATGAATGTGTTGAAAACAATTCACAAGCATGGTAAAACATGATATTAAATTATGTCTAATCACTATAATAACATCAAGCTGGACAGTTCCTAGCATCATGATCTGACAACTTGTGGCAATTGCTGCACATTCTAAGTGGTTTGTTCTCATTTCTCTTCCTTGCCTCCTTCTTAGATATCAAATAACTGCCGCTACCTTTTGTTTAACTGGAATTGGTGGATAAATAACAACCTGTAAACCGTAAATTATTCAAACATCATCGTTTTGCTATGTGAAGTAGAACCCTCCATATCACCACACTGAAACAATACTTTCAACTTCTGCAGGCCAGCTAAAAATGAATTCATCTTCTCCAGATCACGCTCAACAAAGCCTAAATAAGAATAAAACTCTGAAAACAACTAATTTAGCAAATTCCCATTATCATCTGACATAAGGAATAAAAAAACTCTGAAAATAACTGATTTGAACATACATGTTCAAACTAAACATTATAAACAGAATAAGATAAAATGCTAATATAATCAATGCATCAAGAGATGTTGAGATAGAAAATTAACATGTATATTGCATTTTAGCATGACATATGTCCCATTCTAGCATCATGCAGAACACATTTTATCACATATTTCGTAATGAGAATGCAGATGCTGCTAAAGCCAAAAACGATAAGCACACTAGTAAATACACTCGACTATCAGCATGGCATACACATCTAATATATCATGGTGTAAATGAAATTTAGCACCACACTATTCTAATGTTTACATGGTGTGTATAACATTGTGTAGTCGAGTCACAGAAACACATAAAAAAGCAAACATGGTTTGTATCACATGTTTAAGAGAGTGAATTAGAAATAAAATAAAACCATCATGTTATCTTGCTAAAATATTTATCACGCAATGCTAAAATGAATACTTTCACATGCTAAAACATCTTATATGACATGCTACTCAAATAAACAGATCAAATCAGTGTATATTCTGTATGTTATCGTATTAAACCTTAAATTCTTAACAATTAAAAAACAATTGATATAACACAGAACTGAAACAAACAGATCAAATCAATCACACATAAAGATGTAAATACGGAATCAGAATGAACTCCAATAGAACAAACTGTATATTCAATCCAGATACAATGAATTGTGAAATTAATCGACATTAAAATCCTAAACTGAATCAAACATTGCAAAATAAACAACATACCCGGAGTCACCATAAAAACATAGATGTAGATACTTCACGACAAATAAATAATTACATAAATAGAAGAAGGTTGAGAAATCAAAAATGCGATTTCAAAGGAAATTAAGACGGAAAACGATCGAAGAAGAGATTTAAGGAAAGATAAAGATGGAAAACGATCGCGAGAAAAGCAGAAGCATAAATATGGAAATAAAAAAATAAAAAATATATAACAGAAACATATATAACATGTTAATATAGTCATATAATCATACTAAAAATTGCATGCTATCATGCTAAAAGAAATATTTGAACATGCTAAAATTAATAATTGTACATGCTAAAAATGACAATATCCCTACAATTCCTAATATGACGATAGCTATATTCCAGCTGACACCGGAAAGGTCCATCAAAGGTACAAACAATTTTAGTATGAGAGTCGACATTGCACCTTTCATGAATTGTAAACATGATTACCACAAATTACTGCGGCTTGTCTTCTACTTTCCTTGGCTGCAAAAACATGAAGCAAATTAAAATTATATAGTCCACTCTGACCAACAATTTTCAACAACTATCATTTGGTTGTGGATTGCTGAAACAAAGATTGTGAAGGATAACAAAATCCTCAGTTGAATATAGTATTGAGCAAATCTCAGCCTTTCCACATAATGGTTTGACAATTTCAGATGCAAATCAACTAAGTTCCTACAAGCCGCATTTTAAAATTACTGATACCACCACCTCCGCTTATTCACAAGTTTGGAATTATTAATCACATTTCATATTCCCTAATACTTTTAGCAAAAAACAAAACCCAACTGATGAAACAACATTATCTTTCATCCATCAAAGCCCAGTACATGTTCGATGAATTACCTCAATGAATTTAGTAATTGTACTAATATCAAATCAAAATGACGATCCCAACACAAGAGAAAGGCAGCAAATTCAGTACCTTAATTCCCGTAAACGGCTGCTGCAGCTCTTCTCCGGGGATAACAACGGGCCACTTCTCGCCGGCCTCGCAGAACATCTGCTCAGTCTCAAGAACCCGACCCTTTTCCAGAATAAGGGTGCGGATGTGCTAGGCGGGGGTGGAGGTGGCGTCGAAGGTCTTCTCTACGCCGTTGCCGACACGGAAGACGGAGTAAATTAGAGAGAGAGAGAGAGAGAGAGAGAGAGAGAGAGAGAGAGAGAAGGGAAGAGAAGAGAAGAGAAGGGGAATGATAAATACGGGAAAAAAATATGAAGAAGGAAAGTTGAATTACTGAATTACTATATAACCCTCCCCTTCATCAAACTTGCCAAAAATTACAATTATGCCACCGCCTCATTCACTTAATCTGGGCGTCCAGATTGAACCAATGAAAGGATATGATTGGTTCCTAGTTCCCACCTGGGGGAAGGGTTCTCATTTGAACCCTGCCATATATATATATATATATATATATATATACATATATATATAGGGAAATGATCAAATAAGAACCATTCTCCCATGTGAGAACTAGGAATCAATCCTAGCCCTTGTTTGACTCAATTTGGACAATCCAGATTAAATCAGATTTAAGAGGATGGGCGGTGGCATTCCTGTAATTTTCGACAACTTTGTGGACGGATGGGTAATATAGTAATTTAATAATTCTTCCCTTTTGTTCTGAGACTAAAATGATAATCGCATGAGGCTAAAATGAGAATCGCGTGATGCTAAAATGATCGAAGTATGAGGCTAAAATTGATGTGACATTTTCCATTATGGCTCACCGTTCCCAATTAGGATTTATTACGTTCCGATTAGGGCTCTGATCCCAACTAGTAATTATGAGATTCCCATTAGGGTTCACTGTCCCCAAATAGGGTGTATTGCATTTCATTCCAATGAAATCATCGTTCCATTTTTGTTTATCAACACATGCTAAAATGAGAAATGCATGAGGCTAAAATGAGCGAAGTCGGAGGCTAAAATTGAATATTGACAATTTATGAGTTCAGTTCCGATTTTGCCCTTAATGAGACGCGCGAATTGAAGACTTTTGTTTTAATTACACAATTGTCACTGAAAAATCTGGATTGATCTGGACCATCCAGATTGTGGAATGGAGGGATGGGATTGGTTCCTACTTCCCACCTAGTAACTGGTAAATCTCATCCCTATATATATATATATATATATATATATGCATTTTTCATGCATATCAATATTCTCATAGATCTATTTGAAACACGTGTTTCTTTGTTTGGTGAACATATTCTTAATAAATTGTATGGTGTACATACAACACGCACTCATATTCAGTTTCACATTAAAAACTGATCATTAAATGGTGAGCTTTATGTTTTGGGAAACAAAATGAAAGTGGACTTACGTGGGGTGGTGATGAGCCTCTTTCAATTTGGGCATTACTTTTTAACACCCTATTTTTTCTTGACATCGGATCTCTACAAGTTTCTAATTAATCTATTAATTAATGTAATACGACAGTCATGACATATCACGCACATACATGTCCGATCAAATAAAATGAATTGCAACATGTTTTTTTTTTTTTTACTCACACATCCGACCTTATGGTATTGAGAAGATTTGAATCCGTGACTTTTGATCTTCAAACAATCTCACTCCACCACTAAATCATCCTCATCGAGACAAATTGCAACATGTTACACATATCAATTTGAAAAGTGAACACACACACACATACATATATATAGGATTTGGTTGAAATAAGTATTATTCTTCATGTGAAAATTCGGAATGGTGTTTATTTACTATGATTTTATAGCTTACTTTATTATATTTTAGTGTTTTTTTAATATAGCTTATCTTGTTGTATTTTAGAGTTAGTGCTAATAGCACTAAAATACAATAAGATAAGTTATAAAATCATAATAAATAATCATCATTCTTAATTCTCATACGAAACACAATCCTCGTTATAACCCACGCACAAATATAAAACATCAACTATTAGTCTATTATGATGTGTTCATGATAATATTATCAATTATGGGTGGCATATTCCGTAGCTATTTTAATACTAAATTAAATCAGCCTTGCCACAAATGGTATTGAACGTTGTAAAGATAATGTTATGTTGGGATCACGTATCTCGGCATGGAAAAATATATTTCTTGTATATTAATTTAAATGGTAGATTAGTATTAACTTTTATGGTAGATTTTCTCATATCTGGATTGCAAAGACAAAATCAAATTGCTTTAATATAGTATATATACACTCTGTTTATGATTGTTATTTTAGCCTTTTAAATTAAAATTAATGTTTAATTTTCTGAACTAATGTACTCATTCCTCCTATATCATATAAAATCTTATTCGCTTATTGTTTTTTAAAAAGAAGAACATTTTTCTCTATTCATATATTTTTAGGATTTGACATAAGGTTAAAATTGGAAGAGAGTGTGCTAAAATATGTAAAACAACAAACATTTTGATACAAAATAAAAAAAGATAAAACAACAATCATAAAAAAATGAAAGGAATATGTGTGTGTGTGTGTGTATTAGTGTCTTGCGTGATACACATTTATAGTACACACATTGAAATTATTTTTATACATGCACCATTCAATTTGAACATCAAAAGGATTGAATCATTCCAACATTTATTTTTGATGTTTTTGTTGGATATCGTGCCTTGTCAGGGATTTCCGAGCCCGTTCGGTCCCCTTCACAGTTGGTCATATGCCCTAGTCTAGCATGCCACAGAGCAGTTTTATCCTCTTGGACAATATTGACAATAGGTAAAAGCACAAATTGAGTTTGGACAGCATATAGATCATCCTTTCTGGGTGCAGTGAAATATAGCATAGAGTCCTTCTCAAATTTGAATCTCAAATAGTTCACAGAGCCATCAAGCATTTTGTCAGCAGTTTTTGACACAGATAGAAAATTAAATTTCAATTTGGGCACATATCTGACATCACTTAAGGTAAGCATGCTTCCATTTTCAAATTTTAAACAAATATCTCATTTTCCTTAAATTTCACAATTTTGACCATCAGCAAGAGTAACATGTGAAAACTGTGAAATTCAAGGAAACATATGTGAAACATATGCTTAAAAGGAGTGGCATAAAAAGTGCAGCCAGAATCAATGAGTCATTCATTATTTAACACAGTTTTGGACACAACATTAGTGCAATTGATAAACTGAAAATCATAAGCTTCATGCACCATATAAATATCATCATCTTCATACGCATTATTGGCATGCTGTTTAGGCTCATAATTTACATAATATTTATTTCTTTTAGGTTGTTTGCATCTATTTGAAAAATGACCTGGTTTTCCACAATTCCAACAAGTTTTCCTAGGTCTTTGATCATAATTTTGATTTTGACTTTGATTTTAAGTCTGATCAAACTATTTTTCTCTTCTGTGTTTTCAGCAACTAAAACATTGAGATTTTCACCATTCAAGGGCTTATTAAAACTGTAGTGAGGGTTTCTATTATTATTCCTGTTAACATACATAATTTCACCATGCAAAGGCTTGGATTTCAATTTAAGCTCAGTTTCTTTTGCTTTCAAACCAGTTACAATCATATCATAAGTAACTTTTGACCCACCATATTTCAAAGCAGATTTGACCTCAGCAAAAGAATCAGGAATAGAGCCTAACAAAATTTGAGGGGCATATTTTTCAATAGAATAATCACCGGCAAGTTTCAATCTTGAAGCAGTTTATGAAAATCATCCATATTAGCATCAATATCTTTTGAAGTATCCATTTGATAAGACATAAATTGTGTCTGTAAAGACCATGCAAACTCTTCAGAAGTAGCAGTATACAGAGAAATAAAATTATCCCACAGATCTTTGGCACATTGATGATGAGAGACTTTTCTAACAACAGTACTACTTAAATTTAACAAAATGGTAGCCCTAGCACTGTCATTCATATCATGCAATTTCTCATCATCCATAGATTCATTTATCTTAGTCAAAATAGCTTTATTAACATTTTCCTTAACCAAAATGCACTCAATTTTGATTTTACAATCCTGAAAATCATATATGTCATTAAATGGCACCATATGCAGATTATTCATGACTATTAGCAATCACAGAAGCAGCAGGAAAGCAAAACACCAAACAGCAGCCAAAAAGGCACAGCAAAACACACAAAGAGCCAGAGATGTGCCCTTCTGGGCAGAGAAACAAAGCACCAAAGGGGGATAAATTGCTGAGGTTAGCCCAGTTCACAACACGTACAGATTTATCTGTGGTGCAAGGATTCACTTAGGACAACCCCCAGGCTTGTTTTCAACAAGAACTGACCAGGAATCAGAATCAGTTCAACAGAAACTCAAAGAACCACTGAGTTTCAACATATTTCAAATAATCTCAGTAACCCATAGAAACAACAACAAGAATAAAACCACGGAAGCAGAAAATAAGATCGCAAGATACCAAATCAAAATAGGGTTACAACCCAGGGCAGAAAACTCAAAATCACAGAGCACAAAACTCTAGAGGCTTCTACCAGCAAGCAACCCAAGCCTATCAACTAGGGAGTTTCAGAGTTCTAGCCGCTTTACCAGAGTTGATTCTCCCAGGTAGGGGAGAAATCAGACCTACCAAGATCATTGCTCGTCGGGAGCGAATTAGCGCGGCCAAATGGCAGCGGGGTGAAGGAGATGCGGGTCGGAGGGTGCCCTGGCAAGGTCCTCGTGGCTCTGATACCACTATTAGGTATCTAGCCTTACCAGGGATTAACCGCTTATTTTCCGACTTGTTCTGTCTCCTTCACGGTTGCTCAAGCAACTTGCGACTCACTCGAATCTTTCTCTTATCTTTTCTTTACTTAAATCACTTTCTTCTTCTGTTGGCTTCACTAACTGCAAGCAAAAGAAAATAAATAGTTAGCTAAGAAGCACAATAATCTGGAAATGAGACATTCGAAGATAATAGTGAAAATAAAGTAATAAAAGTGAAAACAGAGATTGAGAAGTGGGAAAATTGTGTCTAGAAGACACGGCGGCTCATATTTTCCCATGGTGGCGATTTACACTCCCGGCAACAACAAAACCCAGAATAAAAAGGGGAGGAGATGGGTCTAAACATGAAGCTCTCACACAAAATACCACTCAGGAACCCGATGGACAGGATTCCGACAAAGTAATCGGAAGGGAATAGCAGAGCCCTTCTCAAAGATCAAAAATGTGAAGCTTAATCAGAGAATGAGTGGTAGAGAGGTTAAGTAGAGTAATTAGGATTAGGTTTAGGGTTAAGGGGAATAAAAAAGGGAAAAGGGCTTCAATTATGCACTCTCTGATTAAGCTTCACATTTCTGATCTTTGAGAAGGGCTCTGCTATTCCCTTTCGATTACTTTGTCGGAATCTTGTCCATTGGGTTCCTGAGTGGCATTGTGTGTGAGAGCTTCGTGTTTAGACCCATCTCCTCCCCTTTGTGGTCTGGGTCTTCTTGTTGCTGGAAGTGCAAATCACCGCCGTGAGAAAATCTGAGCCGCCGTGTCTTCTAGACACAATTTTTCCACTTCTCAATCTCTATTTTCACTTTTTTTACTTCATTTTCACTATTATCTTCGAATCTCTCATTTCCAGATTATTGTGCTTCTTAGCTTAACTATTTATTTTCTTTTGCTTGCAGTTAGTGAAGCCAACAGAAAAAGAAAGTGATTTAAGTGAAGACAAGATAAGAGAAAGATTCGAGTGAATCCCAAGTTGCTTGAGCAACCGTGAAGGGGACAGAACGAGTCGGGAAACAAGCGGTGAATCCCTGGCAAGGTTAGATACCCCAACAGTTTTATTAGTATATTGAGTGAAATTAAACATAATATTAAACTTAAAAATAACATAATTTTATTATAAATTAATTAATAAAAAGACAAAAAGAAAATTAGTGTAGTAAAACAAAAACATAAAAAGCAAATAAATATGGAAAAGAAAAGAAAAAAGAAAAAAAAGAAAGCAAGAGATATGAACAATATCTCTTTACATGTACAGTTCAACCCTCTTAATACAGAGGATTATAGCGGTGGGTTGGAGACCCGTTTTAACAAAAACCAAGCGGCCAACACCGTTCTAAGGCTACCCACATGTCACCGCACAAGACAAAAAATAAAATAAAATAAAAAATTCATAAAGTCACTCTTTTACGTTACTTGAGTTGCCCAACCAACCTTCAGCTTGCCCTCAACATATGCATACATGGCACTCTCTGATTGGGTGCCACATAATTTTATATATATATAAATTTAAAATTTAAATATTTTATATAATTATAAAAAAAATCAAAATTTATAGTTTTTTTTATCTCTATACATAGAGTCTAATATTGGTATATTTCTACAAGCAACTAATCTCTTTGTTTTAACTCTTGTAATTTTCATTTTGATATTAAGTAAATTATGAATTTATAATTGTCTGGGTATTTTTTTTAATTATGAATTCAAAAAAATATATCTAATAAATTAATTATTATTATTTAAATATAGAAAAAAATATTATTAATAATATGTTATTAAAAAATAAATTGATATATATTTTATTTAGATTGGAAGAAAGATAAATTAATATTTTATTTGAAGGTTAGGTTGGATGAGCGTCACTGATGGAATGCAAATTTTAAAAAGTTGGGAATTATGGACGTGGAGGAGAGATAAATTAATATTTTATTTGAAGATTGAGTTGGATGAGTGTCAGTGATTTGGCCATTTGAGTAGTCTAATGCCCCTTCGAGTTGCTCAAAAGTCGACAATATTAATGAGACTCAATTTTCACGTTAAAGTCCTTCATTATTAATTATTATCTTCTCCCAATATATATAGCAATTTAAACTTACCGTTTTAATGCTGTGAAAATGGTAGTTTTCTTTTTCTCCTAAAAAAATCACCGTTTTCGCAGCATGATACGAACTGAACGTTGGTCCGATTAAAGTTATTTATTCTGTAATTTCAAGAGAAAATAGAACTAATTTTCTTTTTTTGGTATGAAGTAAATTATAATCTTTATATTCAAGAGAGAGAGAGAGAGAGAGAGAGATTTATATCAGTACATGAATATGTTTTAGGATTAAAATGAAATTACCAAAATGCCCATAAACTCAAGAGGGCGCTATACGATTCACCCAGCTCCGTTTGTGAACGTAAACTACGAGAGTCAATATTACTTTTGGTGTTTGGGGGTGGTGGGCCCCGTAGATCAGGTAGTGTACACTTATTAATTTCAATAATAAAACGTTAAAATACGGAACGCTATTTCTTTTCCATATAACTAAAATATTTAGATTACGTTTCTCTAAAAAAAATTAGATTACAATGTGACCACAGGCTTATTCATGCCCCAACTTAGGTAATATTTGAATTATTTTTATATTTTATTCCTTTCAGTTTTATTTTTCTTATTTTTCCTAACGAATTTGTAACTTTATTTCTCGTTTTACAGCTGTAGAGGTCCAATTTCCACAATTGATAGGATGCGGGATTCGGGCTCCGTGACCTACAAGACATGAATGAAAAGACGTGAAGTCGAAGGACCGTCAGGGAATTGACGATCGAATGGAATCCGATGCTCAAATCAGAACACAAGAAATAAAACGATCTAGACTGAAAAAGAAGAAGCGTAAGGTTTTCTAGAATGATTCTCTCCAGTGATTGATCGTGAGTATTTTAGTGTATGTTTCTTCCTACCTTCCCTAAAGTTCCGTCTATCGATTATACAGAGCTTTGCAACCACTTTCCAATTTTCTAGGGATGACCATATCCCTTTTAGGGTTTTGATCGGGTCCTTCCTCTATCAACAATGGGGTTTTGACTTGGTCGCTTTACAGAGGTTTGAACGTTATCTGTCCTGCGAGCTCGACTCCTACTCTAAGCCCCTGACCTCTCGACTTCGGACGGTCCTGACATTATGGGCCTCAGTTTTGGGCTTTAGTGGGAAAAAGGCATCTACAGTAGCCTTATGGTCAAAAGAAGCTACGAGCACTATATTGTGCTCGTATTGCTCTTACAAGCCCAAATGACTTGATTTTGTGGAATAAATTTCTTATGAAATAATCATTGTCTTTATTACTGTACAACACTCATTGATTCAAAATTAGCTGCAATTATGTTCATTGAAGAACATCCATAACCTGCATTTAAAGAAAAATGGATTTGTTTTCAGAAATAATGTTAGTATCATTTGTTAATGTAACACTCCGGATATTTATTATATTAGACATTTTATAAATTAATAATGCAATGAGCTAAATTTAGAAAATAAAGCCTATATCTCTTCTCAGAGCAAGATATTTCATAACCCAACCAAAGATACCAGATATGGGCTGCTAAATATTAATGTTAAAATATAATCTAAGTGGGCCTTATTCCAGCCCATTACCTCATTTAAACTTCAGCCCATTGTTGACTCTGGTCAATAATTTAACGCGTTTTGCTTCCGCTGAATATTTTGAATATTTACGAATATTAAAATCGTACAGGTTCCACCGTAATTTTTGACTTGTTCAAATATTAGACTTTCAACATTGACTAGTCGTTTGTAAAATATGTTTGTGATTGGTCATTTGAAAAGTCTTCCAAAGTTTTGATTGGGTGGTTTTAATTGTAAGGCAATTTATGGTACAAATATTTTCTTTAAATATGTAATTTTTGAAAAAAGTAGGAAATTTGTTTTAATCTTTTGTAGTGCCTCGGATTTCTGGAACTGGGGCGTTACAGTTAAGCTACAAATTATCACATGCTCAAAAAAAAAGTAACACTTGTGTTTGGAAAAATATTATTTATTCAACCTAAAAGTATCAAATGACATGCAAAAATGTATCATATAAGAAATAAATGTATTTTCAGTCACTTTAATGTTATTGAAGTGTCATATTCTCTCCAATGAGTAGATGTTTATTTCCATACTGGAAAAAACTAAACAACAATTCATAAATGAATGTCTAAGAAATGAAATTACATCATAACAGTATTCTAAATTCATAAAATTCCAACATAATAAATTATCATCAATATTTTGTTCTAATACAAGTCTTAAAATATCACAAAATATATTTAAAAAATGAAGAATCTTCAATCCAAGAATTTGCAAATAGAATTGAAGATGTGAGTCAAATAAATAAAAAGTGTATCATATATTAAGGATAAAAGTATTAATTATATTGAAAGTATGTATCAACCTGAGTGCAAAAACAACAGCAAACATTGTGCACTCCACCAATCTTAAAGTCTTCTGATAAACCTCAACTGTTTTCAGCTAGGTATTCCTCAAAATCTTCAATTTCGCCGTCTTCTTTATTCTTGTCTATCGAAAATGGAGTAGCTATGTTGATCTTTGGATTCCTGACATACTTGGTAGAAGAGTAGAGAGGTTCGACCACGGCTAGTGAAAGCTTAAAACTTTATTCGCGGGAGCTGAGGAAAAGGAAATGGGGCTTCGGCGGCGAGAGGCTGAGTTGGCGACAGAGGCAAAGAAAGTGGCTTTACCTTCGACGATGATTATTGGAGACAAAATCACGAGTTGCGGGCTCGCATTCTTTCCTTTCAATTTTTCCCCCTTTTCTGTTATTTTTTATTAGGGTTGGCTGCTGATTGGGCTGACTCCTGATGGGCCGGCCCATCAGTCTTGTGCACAGGAGATCAGTCCAATTATTAATGGTGATGCCTCTCGTTCAAACTTATTCCAAGTATATATATATATATATATATATATATAAACACTACACTGTAGTAATATTTAACCACTTTAGTTACTCTTTTACATATATAATTTTATTATATATGTATATATATATATATTATTTACTTTTGTTTTTAAGAAATCGTTTGAACTTATTTTATTTGTAAATTGGATAAATACTTTGAACAGTTTCAATCTAGTTCCACAAAAAAGAACCTATATGATTAACTTTAAACCATGATTTAATCACATGTACACAACGAACATTTAATCAAAACACTAAATTAATAAAATTCAAAACACAGAATCGAATACACGTACGTACAGTATCAAGTGCAACACTATACGCAAGATACACATGTTACTCACACCTCATTAAAAAAAACTATACACACACAAATGATATATATATATATATAATTATATAGTAACTGCCCTGCAGCTTATTATTACAACATACACACAGACACAGTTGCAAAGTTTAAGTTGGTGGAGGAGGTGAAGATAAACGGCTGAGATCAGCTGCAGCAGCAAAAGCGCCGCCATAGTTTTTTCTGATCTCACTAGAATTCCCACAATGAAGATCGTAGCAATCAACGGGCTTCTCTGCTTCACACTCTTTTTTACTCCTCTGCAATGGCTTCTCTGGCAGACAGTTTCTCCGATCATCGTACACGATCCCTTTCGACGTCAGATTACTACAAATGCCATCTTCCTCACACAAGAAGTTGTAAGAGAACGTAAAGTTCGCCAAATCCGGCAACACGCATATCCCTTCTGGCACCACCCCGCTCAGCTTGTTGTGTCCGAGGTTGAGCTGCTCGAGGTGGGCTAATCCGGCAAGGCTGTACGGAATCTCGCCGACGATCTCGTTATAGCTGACGTCGAGAACTCGGAGTTTGTAGAGGAATCCGAGTTCGATCGGCAGGCACCCAGAAATGCTGGTGTTGATGAGGAGCAGCTCTTCGAGAGTGTCTGCGAATTCGGCTATGCTCGGTGGGAGGCAGCCGCCGAAGCGGTTGTTGGCAAAGACGACTACGGAGGCGGAGCTGGAGCCTATGGTGGGCGGTATGACGGAGGTGAAGCGGTTGTTGTTGACGAAGATGGCGTCGAGGTTTTTGTTAAAGAGTTGCGGCGGTAGAGACCCCTCGAAGTCGTTGTAACGGATGTCGAAGTAATGGAGGGAAGGGAGGGAGAGGATGACGGAGGGGAACGGGCCCACAAATCTGTTGTTACTGAGATCGAGCTCGAAAAGGAGAGAGAGGTTAGAGAGAGACTGAGGGAGGATTCCACAGAATCGGTTGGAATTGAGGTGGAGGAGGGCGAGGTCGGAGAGGAGGCCTAATTCTTCCGGTAAGAATCCGGCTATGTCGCCGTGGTTGAGGTCAATGCCAGCTATGGTGGTAATGGAGGTGTCGTTCGGGTAGGGGGCGCAGTAGACGCCGCGGTAGGCGCATACATTAGGCCCGAGCCAGTTGGAGGTGAAGTTGCTCGGGTCTGAGTAGATAACGCGCTTCCAAGATTGAAGCGCGTTGTAGGCTTGGTGGAGCCTTATGGCCGTCGTGTTCTTGAGGCCACGGTGGCGGTGGGGGTGATGGTGGGTTGTGGGCATTGGGCGGTTCTTTGCGGCTATGTGATTGGAGATGAGTAGCAAGAGGAGTGTGGCATGAGGTAGAAGGAATGTGAGAGAGTTTGAGGCCATATGGTTTAGGATAATTAATTAGATTGAGAAATTAAGTTGTTTATTGATTAATGGAGTTGTTTTAGGTTTGTTTTGGCAATGTCGTGATATAAGGAAGGATTTATATATGGAGTAGATAGAGCAATAGCACAACTTGCTGCAACTTACAACTACCAATTACAGCGACCTTTTACCATCACTAATGGCACCCAATATGATTGTGTTTTCACCATTTTTGTGGCTTATGTTGGATAGTCTCAAGTTCATACATATATTGTCGTCTCTAAACGGTGTTTCGTCCTCTATATTCTATTTACGAGCACACACACATACATATAATATATATAGTAATGATGTAGTTGTACTAGTGAAATGAAATATATACGAAATGAAAGAGAGAATTACTTTAATTTAGTTGTGGTGAATATTAGCATTGGTGCATGAGTATGTTGTGGATTTTAGAATGAGGATAACTTAAAAGAAGATGACATGTCTCTCTTTCACGTAGTTTTCTGAGCGGCTTGAAGGTGGAAAATGAGAAGACAGGTTGGGGCCACTTTTAAATTTTTTCAACATTTCTTGAATGTTAAGGTATGGAAAATAATGTCATGGGTTTATGGGGTTGTTTTTTTAGTGGGAGGGTGAATTTTTTTTAACGTTCAAGATTTGATGTGGATAGACTTGGGCCGGATAAAATATTTTAGCATTTTTCGGCTTATAAAATTTCTTCACGAAAAAATTCTCATAAAAACCGGCCAAACATACACATGAATTTTAAGCTAAAATAGTATATAAAAAAATAGTAGTCAAGTATATATGACAAAAATGATACAAAAATTAGAGGTCAGTCATCAATTTATTTCAAAATATAAAGATACATACATACATACACACACACATATATATATATATATTGCATATTGACTGTCTTACGCTAAGATGATCTCGTATGTACTCATATTCAAGTTCAAAATTCAATTTTCAATAATTATATAAATGCAGTGGTCTTAATGTGCGGTAAAAGAATAATAATTTTTTCTATACGAGAAATTAATAATTGTAAGTGTTAAAATTAATATTTTTCAGTGTAGAAAATAAAATTAAAAAAAGTTAGTATTAAAAAACTGTATAGAATACATCATTTTTCTTAAAGTAGGAATCAACCATGAATGACAATAACTATGATTGTTAATGAGTTGAGCTAACTACTTGAATTTTATCACGATAGAAAATATAAACGAGTTAAATTTGAATTTGGCACTGTTTGATTGTTATCTCATGTATTATAACTTATAAGCTTGTTAATACACGTGCAGTTAACTTAAATTTCTATACTTCGAACAATAATAAAATTATTTAATTGACTAAATAATGTAGAGTAAAATGATAGATTTTAATACATTTGATTTTTTACAATCAAATACATTACTAGTATTGAAAAATGATAAATATTTAAATTTATTAAATGAATAAAAAATACGTTTAATTTTTATTAAATGCGAACCCGATTAAATAACAAATAATTAAATTAAATCTGACAATACTCGATTAAGATAGACTATCTTCGTACCTTTCGCAATAATAACTAGAATACCTACTCCACATAAACGTGGAACAGTAGACTTCACCTACCCCCATGCTTGGTAGATCTTATCTTTCATAATTCATGTATATTATTTGCATAAAAAAGTTTCATTAAAAAAGCATATAATTTAATAGTAGCACGCGTTTTTTGAAAAGAGAATTATTAGCGCAACTTTTGATTGGTGTACCACGTGGACTTTGTCGCTCAAGTAGCAGCCTAGTGTCTTCTGAATAATATATATATATATATATATATATATATTAACATTTTTTTTATTGAGGAACATTATTGAATATAGTTTTCCTCGAGATGCTCTGGGCAACGTCGCCACGATCATCATTAACGATGCATACCCATTTCCTCATAAATTAAACGATGTATGAATTTCAAAGTTACAAATATATATAATATATGGGAAATATTAATATTACGCTACCTCAAAGTAACGTTCCAAATGATACAATAAATTCAAAGTAATGTTTGAAGTGGTACAATAAATTTACTGTGACATTTCTAAATGTGTGTGTATATAGTGTATATATATATATATAATAACATTATTGAATATGGTTTTCCTCGAGATGCTCTAGGCCACGTCGCCACGATCATCATTAACAATGCATACCAATTTTCTCATAAATAAAACGATGTATGAATTTCAAAGTTGCAAATGTATATAATATACAGAAAATATTATGCTACCCTCAATGTAATTCTGAAAATGTAATAGATCTATTATACCATTTTAGACATTACCTTGACGATAGTATATTATTTGTCTGTAATATATTTCTTCGGAAAATTCTAAACCACTGTATAGCCGTACAGGTACTATACTTCATCATCATTCATCATTTTGATAATGCTACATCAATACCATTCCCTTATTATTTTAATTAAATATTTAATTATTTATTTTTAAAAATTGTTGACGTGACACTACTTCAATAATGATGATGAGATGTGGGAAATTCTATTGTATTATTACATGTAATATATCATTTATCATTATATATTTAGCGTAACATTTTTATTTGTCACAGTACATCTATTATGACATATTAAAATGCTACATTAGATTTATTATATTAGATGATACACACTACATACAACACTGCAATAGAATGTCCCATGAGATAGTACTTCATCATAGGATAAAATTTTTGATACCTCGATCGTGACAATGAATGTTGTAGTCTATAAGTTTTATTTTTTTTGAATGTCCCACAAGACTTTAATGAAAAATGACAAGAAAAAAGATTATATCCGCATGCCTAATTATGCCAATATATAAAAATTAGAATAAATAAATCCAAAAGATATTCGTGTACATATTATAGATTATTATTGAAAAATAAAATAATATTGGATAAAAATGCATCAAAAAACCTCTTGCGGTATGAAAATTTTCATGAAAATTTGTTATATTTTTCAAATTGCACCAAATTCTCTCGTGCTTTTGGAAAATATGTATAACTTTTATTTATTTTCTCCAAAATACTTTTTTTTCAAACAAACACTAAATTGGTATTTTGGTCCATCATTGAAGTTGCTCTCATCATTCTGGCGAATGATGAGAATATTTAAATCTGAATTAGGTGGTTCGGAAAAACATTCCAGGTTTTTTTTATTGATTTTTTGTGTGTGAAAAGTTGTGTTAGTATGTCTTTGCTAAAGATGATAATTTTTCTGTCTAAGGAAGAATCACATGACTCAATTTTTATCGTTGGGACATGGGAGAGGGGGTTATTTGGATCTTATTCCCAAAATTGTCGTTATACTGATTGTGGATGTTCAAATTTAAGGATAAATTTTATTTGGCAAACTATTCAGTACATCATATCAATATTTGATCAAATTCACGGGTCAATCCGTCCCGGTTCGTTAGTTGACCCGTCCCATTCCAAAAAACAAACTCGCCAAAAAGGGTATTAGTGGTAATACTAAAAAGTATCACTCGAAGTTTCAAAAGTATCATTCATGTCATTAAAAGTATCGGGTCTGCTAGTATTTTTTAATGAGTTTATTTAATCCAAATTAAAGTTTATTCAATCATAATTAATGATTATAGTTTAGGGGTTTTTGGGTTAATCATTTTTTTCAGGGTTTAGTGTGTTTTTCTAGAATTTTTTTAGGTTTCTTTTGGGTTAGGGAGGGGGGTTAGGGTTTTTATATTTTTTTAGGTTTTTTTTAGGGAGGGATTATGATTTTTATATTTCTTTTAATTTTTATAGGGTTTAGATTTTTTAGAATATATTAAATCTTTATTAGGACTTATATTTAATTTTGAAAATATGAATTATCGAGCGCAGTGCACGAACCCCGCGCGTTAGCGTCATGTGAGTGCACTGCGCGAGTCATCGGATAAAAATAATTATATAATTTTCATTTAGGATATATAGTTTTGGAGAAAAAAAAGTAAAAAAGAAAAAAAATGAAGAAAAAAAACTGCCAAAAATTGATACAAAAAAAAAAACATAACTGACGGTAGTGTGTCTCTCAGGCGGCGTCTAATGGACGTCGCACCGAAAGACGGTGCACTGAATACCATCCCATTTTGTTTTGTACACATGTAAAATATAATTACATTAATTAGGAAGTTACGTGCAATATATAGGGGTAGAGTTATATAAAAATAACCCCTTGTGTGAGAAATGAGAACACATCTCACACCACACATCCATCAAAAATCGAAGATCCAGATTTGCTGAAAAAAGGTTGTGACAATTCTGTAATATCTGAAAAAAAATTCGTGCGGGGGTATTAACGTAATTTGATAATTCTTATAAAAATCACGCAGGATTTGATAACAGATCGTTATGATAATGAAGTATTATCATCATGCTAACGAAGCATTATAGTTATGCTAATTAAAGTTTTCAAATATTATTAGCGAAAAAATATTCGAAATATTAATTATAAACCTAATTTGATTTAATAAACCCTAATTAAATAGAAAAAATTATAATTGGATGAAATAAACCTAATTAGATGAAATAAACATTGATTGGATGTGGTAAACTCTAAATGGGTTGGAACAAATCATAATAATAATATATTTTTACTACGTTAGCATTATGGTTTTGCTTCGTCAGCATTGCGAATACACTATGTTAGCATATGACAATACTTGATTTTGCTTTGTCAGCATTACGAATACACTATGTTAGTATATGACAATACTCTGTAAACATACTTTATAAATAATAATTGGATGGGATAAACAATAACAATCAATTAAAAACTATAAACATAAAATTAAATTTTAAAAAAATAATGATAATTAGATGGAATAAACCATAATTGAGATTTAATGAACCTTAATAAATTTATACTACGCTAACATTATGATATTTATTTGTTAGCACAACGAATACATTATGTTAGCATATGACAAATGCTTCGTTAGCATACGCTATCATATGTTATCATAATGTTGACGAAGAATTATTATATGTTAACGAAAGCATTTACAACCTGGGCACGCGTAAATTTTTTTTTTTTTATTTTTCGTTCATATTTTTTCATCTAAACATAGCCTTTCGACATCTTAAATGAAAGAGCATGAAGAGAGCTTTAATTTGATATATTTTTTGTGTACATTGGATTAAAAACGAGCAAGTTATAGTTGGTTAAAGTTTTTAAGATTTTTTTTTAATTTCTGACATCATCATTTTTAATGGATTTGGACGAAAATAACCCTCCTTCCTTTATTTTTTACCCTTTTATTTACGAAATTGTCATCTTAAATCTCAACCATTAGATCATTAAATTGGATGGTGTAAGACGAGTTCTCATTTCTCACACCAACAAAGTGTTTTCATATGATCCATATCCTATATATATATATATATATATATATATATATATATATATATATATATATATTACTCACACACCCGACATATGCAATAGATATTTGACTTATAGAACATGACAATGGATATTTAATTGATCAATGTACATACTTCATCTTTAATCATGAATTCACTCACTCCACTAACTAAATCATCCTAATTAAGATGAAAGTATGCAACACAAATCTAAGTAATACAACTCATTCTTCAGTAAAATTTGATTTTGTGTAGTAATAACCGAGAGAGAGAAATGTCACTAACTAAACAAATCACGATTCACGAGCGACAAACTCAACCGAGAGAGTTCTACCCTCAAACTTGTATCGTTTAGACATTGCATTCACTTTCTACACCAGTTCGACCACCTAATAAAACAAATAAAATCATATATCTAACATTTAAGGGTACGTAAGAAAAGTCTCTGTAGTTAATTAAAGCAACGAACCACCCTATGTGGCTATATTCAAACCTCAGAGACGACTAAATCTACTAGAAAACGAAACAAGTCATTTTTTATGTCTAGAAGCTAAGCCTAATTAATGATATGTAGTCACACTCTAAATATAATAACTCTTCGTTAGTCTAGGGTTCGAAAAATGTTTCAACTATCAACTTGACTTGAGAGGTTCGATATCAATTCCAGATTTAAGTAATTTCAATCGATCTTGGGAGGCCTAAATAATTAATATTTTAATAGCTTAAAACTGCCTACATTCCAAGCTTTGAGTCTTCCATTGATCTTTATAAATGATTTAGGTCTGAATTGATGAGAGAGAGAGAGAGAGACCTAAGAATGATAATTCTACTCTTCTTTAAAGCTTTAAGCTAATAATTAAGGCTTCCTTTTCTTTCTTTTCTGAGGGACTGGATAAATTACTCTCTTTACGCGCGTTCTTGCAAAAAATGTTAGGTAGTACTGCAGCAATCCATTTATGTCTAACCAAATCAAAATTAATTAATTAATTATATATATATATAAAGAAATATAATTGACATATTTCTGAAAGGTACACTTGATAATAAAAGTGTGAAGTGTCACAACACTCATTTAAAAGTACATGTATTTCTAGTCCGTGTCACAAAAATATCTTCACAAGAGAGACCTTTAAGGTAAAATGTGTACAGACAAATTAAAAGTGACCAATTCACACTTTTTTAATGGAAAGTGGCAAAAATACGCATTTGACAATATATATATATTCTATCACTGGTCACATGCATAAAAGCTAAGTTGAACTAACATAGTATATTGGAACACAGCCTGGAAATGTATTTTATCTAATTTGGTGCATGGTCCAAATCCTTATTTATTTAGTATCAGAGAAGATGCTGGCTACTGCAGGCTAGGTGAGAATATATATATATATATATATATATATATATATATATAGGGAAATGATCAAATGAGAACTCTTCCCCCACGTGGGAACTAGAAACCAATCCTACCCTTTGTTTGACTCAATCTGGACGGTCCATATTAAATCAGATTTAAGTGGATGGGCGGTGGCATTCATGTAATTTTCGGCAACTTTGTGGACGGAGCGGTAATATAGTAATTTAATAATTCAATAATTCTTCCCTTTTGTTCTGAGGTTAAAATGAGAATCGCATGATGCTAAAATGATCGAAGTAGGAGGCTAAAATTGATGTGACATTTTCCACTAGGGTTCACCGTTCCCAATTAGGGTTTATTACGTTCCGATTAGGGCTCTGATCCCAACTAGTAATTATGAGATTCACATTAGGGTTCACTGTTCCCAAATAGGGTGTATTGCATTTCATTCCAATGAAATCATCGTTCCATTTTTGTTTATCAACACATGCTAAAATGAGAAATGGATAAAGTTAAAATGAGCGAAGTCAGAGGTTAAAATTGAATCTGGGCAATTTCTGAGTTCAGTTCCAATTTTGCCCTTAATGAGACGCGCGAATTGAAGACTTTCGTTTTAATTACACAATTGCTACCGAAAAATCTGGATTGATCTGGACCGTCTAAATTGTGGAATGGAGGGATGAGATTGGTTCCTAGTTCACACCTAGTGACTGGTTCTCACCAGATCACATCCCTATGTATGTATATGTATATATATATATCCTGTAGTTATATGTAGAGAAAAAGTTAAAACAATGAACTAATTAATTTGTATAATGTGCCCCACTTGTTAATTTAGAACAAATAATTCCGAGTAAATAAATAGAAATCTCATGATGGACGTTTTATCAAATAAAATTATGTAAGAAAAGTTCAACTATATATATGAACAGAAAAAAAGTTATAATAGACAGCCTCGGAAAAGCTGTCAGGTTTAGAGATGGACGAATTACTATATAGTTCAAATTCTGCTCTATTAGTCTACAGAAGAGAAATGTATATATAATTATATATGACTTTTTACGAAAGTATATAGAAAGGTATTCCGCTCTAACAGATGAGTGTAGCTAGTCATCTAAACTAAACAGAAATACAGAATCAATATAATAATTTCAGCACTCACAGTTTATTAGTTGAGATTTAAAAACTCCGGACCAAATCATCTATCTACAACAGAATTCAATTGTGTTACAGTACATCCTTTTTTATTAGCTTTCATCTATTTGTTTTTTATTTTTATTTATTATGTCTTAATTTAATTTTAGACTTGCTAACTAGAGTTCAACCTAATCAATTAAAATTTATAATTATTTTTGAGTATTATACAGCATCACTATCACTAAAATACAGTAGATTATCAATTTTATTTCCAACAGTTTGCACTATAATTATACACTAAAAGAGAACATTCCATAATATTCTTTTTATTTCATTTACAATTATTATTTTATAATTGATAATATATAATGATTCCTGAAATTTCATTTAATGGATATTTATACTTAATTTCAAAATTTCATAATAATTATTAAAATATTTTTTTAGAACAAATACATTTGAATTAATATAAAATAAAAATATGATTAATTAAGATATTACAAAATAAATATAAAGTTACATAATAATATATTCTATTTTTTTTAATTAGAATATTCCTCACCACAAATGATCAATTAATGCAAGAACTGAAAAACACAACATTTTAATGCTCAACTTTGACATGATTGTTGAACCAGATCGACGTGAATATTTTCGTTCGCAACAATAAATTTTTTTTACAGAAATGAAGAAAAGCGGAACAAGCCAACTCTAGCAGTTTTACTATGTTTGTAAATTTTCCCGATCTTGGAGGGAGCGGAAGTGGCTTTTAGGTTATTAGAAAAATATTTGTATATTTTTATTTTATTTTATGCGTATTTTTATATTTTTATTTCATATACTTTTATCTATTTTAGTATTTTTATGTAGTTTTATTATTGGAGTAATTTTATTCGTTCTAGTATGTTTAATTATATTGTTGGTCTAATTTTTATCTAATTTAATTTTATATTTTATCATTTGTATTTAATTAAATTTATCATATATAATAAATTTTAATATTAATTACAACACATTATTTAAAATATAAGATAAATAATATACACAAAATATAAAATAAAACACTAAATGAAATATAATATAAAAGGAAAATAAAAATAAAGTAAATTTTTTTGGCGTCAATGGCTCTCTCAAAAAAATTTGGCGTCAATGGCTCCCTCCTCTCCCCTAAAATAGTGAAATGACGTCTCCTTTGGAGATACTCTTAAAAAAATTATAAACCCTTATTGGATATATTAAATTTTAATTAACAAGTGTAAAAAATTAAATTAAAGTATAAGAGCATCCACTATGGTGCTACCCCATAGTGATGCCACATGTGTACCACATTATCAACCATTTCTTTTTTAAATTATTCAATATTTTCTCTACTATGGTGCTACCTCACTTTTGACTATTTATAGACCCCACTATTTAATTCAATAACAAAAAATATAAAAGGGGAGGAGAGAGAAAGCACTAAAAATGCAAAAATGGAGGAAAGACAAAATTTTTGGGCCCATTATTTAATTCAAGAACCAGGTACTTGCATAAAGGACTCATTCCTTATTTTGCTACCTTAACTTGTGTTCCACTATGATGGAACCTGGTGCTTATTTTGCCACATAGATATAAGCACCCCACAGTGGATGATCTAAGAAATTAAAATAAAAAAATGATAAAAAAAATTGATCCAATTACAAAGGATATAGCACAAATTGTATTGCAGATGATAATTTTATTTCTAAAAACTCAACAAAGTAAACGTGTTTCTCGCTGGTCAATGTTATCATATCAGAATTTAGTTATATTATTATATTAATAAGTACGAACTTAGTGAGAAATACAATATAAATACATACACGATCCACCAGCACTCCGCACAAAGCATGGCTTCCCTTCAATCATCATGCACGGTGCTCTCCGGCAACCCCAACCCCCGCATTTCCCCATCTTTATCAGCCAAGCCCTCTCACCTCCTCCCCAGCGCAAGGAGGAGCCACCGCTTCAAGGTCTCATGCAGCGGCGGCGCTGACAAAAAACCCTCGGAAGAAGGGAGGCTAGACCGCAGAAACATGCTCCTTGGGCTGGGCGGTCTGTACGGCGCATCCAACCTCATCACTGACCCCACAGCTCTGGCCAACCCGATCCAGCCTCCGGCGTTCAACACCTGCGGCGCCGCTCATGACGTCCGGACCGGAGACCCTCTGGACGTGAACTGTTGCCCCCCCGTCTCCGACAACATCATCGACTACAAGCTCCCCAAAGTGCGGAAGCTGCGGGTTAGGCCGGCGGCGCACAAGCTCGACAAAATTAACCTAGCTAAGTACGAAGAAGCCATCCGGCGGATGAGGGAGCTGGACAAGACGGACCCCACCGACCCCCGCGGGTTCACCCAGCAAGCCAACATCCACTGCGCTTACTGCAACGGCGCCCACGACCAGGTCGGCTTCCCCGGCCTCGATCTCCAAGTTCACAACTCGTGGCTGTTCTTCCCCTTCCACCGTTGGTACTTGTATTTCTACGAGAGGATTTTGGGGAGTTTGATCAACGACCCCACTTTCGCCTTGCCCTTCTGGAACTGGGACAACCCTAAGGGAATGCAGCTGCCTAGGATCTTCGACAATGAGAGATCCCCTCTCTACGATGCCAACCGCAACCAAGACCACCGCCCACCCGACATTGTCGACCTCAGCTTGAACAACGTCACCGACGACATACAGAAGGTGGTGAATAACCTCAGCATCATGTACAATGAAATGGTTCGTAGCATCAGCGTCACCACCGACTTCATGGGCCAGCCCTACCGGGCTGGAGACCAGCCCGGAGGCTTCGGCAGCGGAGGAACGTCGGAGAGAGGGTCCCACACGGGAGTCCACGCGTGGGTTGGAGACCCCAGGAACAAGTACAGCGAAGACATGGGAAACTTCTACTCTGCCGGTAGGGACACAGCCTTCTACAGCCACCACGGTAATGTCGACAGGATGTGGTCGATATGGACCACCTTGAAGACTGATGTGCCCAAGACCATCACCGATCCAGACTACTTGAACGCCTCCTTCTTATTCTACGACGAGAACAAGCAGCTCGTGCGGGTCAAGGTCGCCGACTGCGTCGACCACCGGAAAATGGGATACGAGTACGAGAAGATCGACACTCCCTGGTTGAACTACAAGCCACAAAAGAAGGCGGTCGCAGCCAAGATCGAGGATCTGACGAAAGGGGCAAAGAGTGCGGAGAAACTGTTCCCGCTTACTCTGAAGAAGACTACGAGAGTTTTGGTGAAGAAGACAGCTATAGGCAAAGTTGACGAAGTGTTGGTGCTGGAGAACATCGAGACCGATCCCACCAAGCTCATCAAGTTTGATGTGTTCGTCAACGATGAGGACGACGAGCCTAAGGAGCTCGACAAGGCAGAGTATGCTGGTTCCTTCGCGCAGCTGCCGCACAGGGTTCACGCCGACAAGAGCAGAAGCACCATTAACTTGAGCTTGAAGGAACTGTACGAGGACATTGACATCGGCGACGATGATACCTTGGTTGTCACCATCATTCCGCGAGCCAACGGTCAGGATGTCACCATTGGTGGAATCAAGATCATCCCGACCCCGCCTAAAGCGGCCTGAAGTTGAACTTCTCTGCTGTCTGTTCCAGCTCTATCTCCGGCGGTTAGTTTGGTGGATTGGTCGATCTTGACAGTTACTTTGTCGACAATAATTTTCATTTTTCAATTACTTGTGCCAACAAGTATTGAAATTTGTCTGCTTATTTCTATTTCTATGGTTGTGGTCTGCGCGCCTTTGTTTGAATTCAGATGTGGTGTTCTACATATTTGAATAAATTAAATGTGTGTTTGTGCGCTCTTTCTGTATCTTTTGGCTACAAAGAAATAAACACTTATTTCAAGAAGGTTAATTTCCTATAGTAGTGTTCTATTCAAGCTTAATTTGCACTAAAAATTATTTTTAGAGTGATGTAAGTTTAATATTCTCGAATGGCTCCTATGTACAAAGTTTTAATTCCTTTTAATTTAATTAACCAGGTATTACTGGTGTATAAAATATATTGATTAATTGATGTAATTATCAATAAATGGATTGATAAAAGAGCAAATTAATAAGTTACAAATAAGATAGGGAGAAATTATTATCTAGACAAAAAAATGCTAAAATCGATATAGTTGGGCAAGTTTTAAAGGGGTAGGAGTTATATGGGCAATTTGTACTATGTTTAAAATCTTTGACCAAAAAAACTGAATATTCCCTTACTTTTCTGAAAAAGCATCTTACATATTTGTACTTTTCATGCAGAAAAAACAAAAGATTTGCATGGAATAAAATCGAATAAAATCTCTCCCTCTTTCGTCTATCCAAACTCAATGTTAGTTTGAAAAAAAAACAAAGTTGTGGTATTAATTATTCGAAATCTCTGTATTAAATTTTGTAACCACCCCCTTTACACTCTCTCACTCTCTCATCTGCTCTCTCTCATCTGCTCTCCATCTCGGTATTAAATTTTGTAACTACTTTCGTTCCCTCTCTGTATAGATTAGAAGAAGTAACGAAAAACCCCAAAAAAGACTCCGCCACGAAAGGGATAAGGTAATTGAAATCTCCCCCTCTCCCATCTCTCGTCTCTCTCTCGTGCATCATCATCATAATCTAATCACCCATTTATTTTTAATTGTTAGAACTGTTAATCGAAGATGGAGAATACAAGAGATCTTCGGACGGGTTCAGCAGGAGAAATTCCGGCAGAGGTTAGCTTGTTTCGAGAATACATAAGCATGTTTTGGTGAAAGAAATTTCCATGTTTAATTGTTAGATCTGGAGTAACGTGAGATTTTTAGATGTAAAACGATAGTCTTGGTGCATAACGAAAGTGTATTTGCATAACGATGGTAGTTTCCTTCATAGCGAAAGTGTAAATGCATAACGAAACTATTTTAATGCATAACGAAAGTTGTTTAATGCATAACGAAAGTTGTGTAATGCATAACGAAAGTAGTTAAATTGCATAACGAAAGTAATTAAAAAAAACTTCAAAGTGCATAACGAAATGTTAATGCACTAAATTGCATAACGAAATGTTAATGCACTAAGTTGTTAAATTGCATAGCGAAAGTGTAAATGCATAACGAAACTATTTTAATGCATAACGAAAGTTGTTTAATGCATAACGAAAGTAATTAAAAAAAACTTCAAAGTGCATAACGAAATGTTAATTTAATTAATCGTTATTATATTGTTAATATATCGTTATGCCCTTAATATGTAACGAAAGTATATTACGAAAGGTTATTTTAATTAATCGTTTTTCTATTTTTAATATATCGTAATGCTAATTGTTTGATTTTCGTTATGCTAATTGTTTAATTTTCGTTATGCTAATCGTTATGTCTTTTAAATAATTTCGTTATGCCTTTTAAATAATTTCGTTGTGCCTTTTATATTAGATTTTCGTTACATTGAATTTTGATTTTCGTTACGTTGATTTTTGAATTTCGTTATGCGTTTATGTTATTTTCGTTATGCTAAAATTTAAACTTTCGTTTATGTCATCTATGTTAAATGTAAATTTCGTTATTATTAAATCTAATTATCATTATTGTTAAATTTAAATTTTGATATGTTAATATTAAAACTTTCCTTATTGGGTTCAATTAGATGTTCGGAAGTGTTAAATATTTAGTTCGTTATTGATAATACCTTTTTAATAATAATAATAATAAATTAATAAAATAACAAAAAAAATTAATAAAATAATAAAAAAATTAATCGTTGTGATTTAATTTAATTACAAGTAATTTAATTTAGTTAAAAAATAAAAATAGCAAAAACAATTAATATAATTATGTATTTAATCAATCGTTATGATTTAATTTAATAAAGCATTACCGTGGTGCCTTAATAACAATTTAATTTAAATTAATTAAAAGTAATCACAACCGATAACCTTAGTCCAAATAACACTATTAGTAAAAAATAAAAATAACAAAAACAATTAATATAAATTATAATACCTTTTTAATAATAATAATAATAATAATAATAATAATCATCTAATAATAATAACAACAACAACAATAATTTGATAATAATAATAATAATAATAATAATAATAAAAATAATAATAATAATAATATTCGTCTAATTAATACTATTAGTAAAAAATAAAAATAACAAAAACATCTAATATAATTAATAATACTTTTTACTAATAATAATAATAATAATAATAATAATAATCGTGTAAGTAATAATAATAGTAAAAAATAAAAATATAAAAAATGGATTAATATAAATAATTATACTTCTTTAATTATTAAAATAAATAATAATAATAATAATAATAATAATAATAACAGACTAATTTTCTATTGTGAAATTTAGATCGAGTGGATTAGACGCCCCCTCCAAAGGTTCAAGCCGACTGTGAATATGTACGTTAAGATGGAGTTAGTAGACAAGATTAGGGAGGTGTTACAACATTTCGGCGGTGAGAATACGATCCAGACGTTCAGATCTGGATGCTTAGGACACTTCGTGGACTTTAGGGGGGGTAACATAGCCCGGAAGGCGTTGCATGCATTGATTTGTCGCGAAGTACGTGTCCAGGATCCTGCACGCGAGGGTAGAGAGTGTTGCTTCCATGTGAGTGGAACGACACTACACTTTGGGCCCTCAGAGTTCGCACTGGTGTCGGGCTTACGGTTCGGGCCGTCCAGTTTCGATCCGAATGCGGCTCATGTGATTCCAGCCAGGGGCATCTATCACCGGCTATTTGAAGGGAAGAAGACGACAATTGCACAGATGTATGAGAAGTTCACGGCGATGCGTCTAGCCAACCACCCTCCAGATTACGTGAAGATTGCGAACATCCTGATCGTGTACCGGATGTTATTTTACCAGGACCCTGGACGTACGATCGATGACTGGGTGTGGGCCCTGGTGGAGGATGCTGATGCGTGGAATTCTTTTCCATGGGGGGATACACATTTCAGATCCTGATGCACTTTGTTAGCATTCTCCCTAGAGCTCGACGGCATATGGGCCCACAGGGGGACGGAGCGTATCATTGGTACAGACCTGTTTGGGCATTTCAGGTAATTAGTCAAATTTATCATGAAAAATTTATGTTTTAGTGATTTGATATTATACTTACATGATATTCTATGTTTTAAACCAGGCATGGGCCTGTGAGATTTTCCCCGAGATTGTCTGTCATTTGGGCGTCCCTGGAGGTCAGATGACCACACCTCGCTTATTGAGGTGGTCATTCATAGCCCCGAGCATCGACTTCTCCAGATTTTTTGATTGATTATATAAATAATTTTAATTATTAAATTGAAGTAATATTGGTTAATATTAACATGGTGTTCGTTATTGTTGCAGATGGATGTCCATCCGATGGTGCCATCAGCAGCGGAGCTCCTGACCCCATATGTTCAGAGCTTGGATGGAGATAGTTTGTTGGGTGTGAGGTACGTGGTACCTCGAAAGGTCTCCAAGAAGAAGTTGCTGACTGGGGTTGCCCGTCGTGTGGTCCCGGGGACATGCAAGGGGATCTCTGACGTCGTCAACCCAGCACCACAGCGTAGGAGTGCCCATACTGCACAGCAGCAGGCTCCACAGACGGCACACCGTTTGATAGACGAGCCGGATGAGGGATCTGGACCCTCGGAGCAGGGACCGGACCGCAGTGAGAGCCCTCCTCGACCGACAGGCAGTAAGCGCCCGAGGAGGAGCCATGAGGGGAGCCATGGAGAGTCCAGTCCACGTCCTGGTTGGTTCGATCGTGTTATCCACGTTGTTGCTGCCTCAGAAGCCCGCATTATGGGTCAGATGGAGAATAATTTCAGACAGATGGAGAACAGTATCAGAGGGATGATTGAAGGCTTATCTGATCGGATGGGGCGGTTGGAAGACCTTGTTATGGGTCAGCTACGCAGGTCGCCTACACCACCCAGAGGGCCTACACCGGTGCCCAGAGACCCCACACCATCTCCTAGGGGTCCCACACCTCCTAGAGACCCCACACCCCCTCCTAGAGACCCCACACCACCTCCCAGAGACCCCACACCACCTCCTAGAGACCCCACACCACCCAGGGGCCCCACAGCGCGTCATATGTCCCCCCGTATGAGAGGGGGGAAAGCAAGAGGCAGATCATCTGTGGGTCGATCTTCTTCGCGCCCTTCGTCAGACGCGCAGTCATCTCCAGGCCCGTCGTCTACCCAGCCGTCATCTGTTGGCCCCTCGTCTGCCACGCGTTCGTCGATATTTGAGTTACTGGAGGCGGATGAAGCGCGTAGGGTAGATTTTGGATACACAGAATTCAGGAGGAAGGGTCATGGGGTGAATATCCAGGTTATTCCCACCGCTAGCACACTCTGGCAGGCATTTTTTAAGCGTATGGAGGATGTTAATGAGCTCGTTGATTATGAGATGGTTGCACATTTCTTGCTTGAGGTGAAGCGACAACTTTTCAGAAGGTATATGAGCGATGTTGTGATTTGCTCTCCATATTTTTTTGTAAGTTCAAGAGACATTCTTTTCTTTTTTTTGTATTTCATTATCTCTGTGTGTCGAAGCTTGATTTGTTCATGTGTTTTTTTCAGGTTCAGCTACAGTCAGCATGGAAGAAGCTTCATCTAAGAGATCCTGACTGTGTGGAAGAGTATGGTGAGGACAGATATCTGCACTGGGATCCTCCAGATGTCTTACTTGATGTAATTAGAGGCAAGGGTGGCGTCCAGGAGGTCCCATGGACGAGAGCTCGTTATGTAAGTGAACTTTCAAGTACACTTATCATACTATCTATGATGATTTTTTTATATTCATCCGTTAATCATTATCATTTATGTAGGCGATCATGATATGCAATGTTGGAAATGCTCACTGGGTCACTGTACGTATCTGTTTCGAGACGTGGAGAGTCGAGTTGTATGACTCGTTATTGTTTCAGATGCACCTCCCAGAGAACAGAGAGATGGGTCAGAGGCGTGATCGAGAGCTGCTACCGCTCCTACGTCTACTGCCACGCGTCATGTGGAGTGCTGGTTTCTGGAGAGGTCGGAATAGGCCAGATACACATCTCTTAGCCATGACACTGGACAAGACTATCCAAGAGCAGTTTGCGCAGTTCGACAACATCAGTTGTGGTGTTTATGCTATGATGTATGTGGATCGTTTGTTGTTTAGCACTCCTAGTCTTGATGTCAGGCCATATGATATTCAGAGATATCGGCTGTCCGTAGCAAAGAGGATCTTCTCACTTAGCTATGGCCGTCTAGAGTGACTTATGATGTATTGCATTTGACATTGACATTGCTCGTTCATTTTATTCATGTATGTATTGCATTTGACATTGCTCGTTCATTTCGCTCAAATATGTTTGTTGACTACATGATTTTTAAACAAATATAACCAAAGTAGACATCATTATCATTTTAAACAAATACAACCAAAGTCGAGATAAACCATATTATCACTGCAAGCCAACGACAATAATGTAGACATGATCAATCTAGGTCCTCCGTCTGTCTACTCGGACACCTGGGATGGGTATGAGACGTCTCACCACATATACCACACTTCTTAGGTGCTCTTCTACGTACAGACTCCGGTGGTGCGCTCTCTGGAGGTGCATTTAAGTCCACACCGACAATGGGCACCGGGGCTGTGCATACGCATCTGTTATGGCCCGGGACATGACATCTAGTGCAGATCTGCCTCCGCTGACTGGATGATGCCTCAGCACCCCCCCGAGCTCTAGACATTCGAGGACGACCGGCTTGTTTTGTTATCACAGGAGCGCGCACAAGTGGAAGACCGTCAGGCGGGACAATCCAATCTTCTGGACTGGGTAAGCTCATGATGACTGAGTCGTACATGCTGGCAATTGTCTCCATCTTGTAGCATCTATCCACAAACTCGTATATGTTTCCACAGGAGAATCTACGTGTGAACACGAATTATAGTTAAAAAACATGATTACTCACAACAATGATAGTGCTAAAAAATTTAAACAAGTATGTACCTGATCGCTGCTGCAGCGTGGCTACAGGGGATCAAATCCAACTCGAACTCACGACAGTCGCAGGTCCGATGATGAAGATCGACCATAAAAGACTTCATGCCCACCTCTACTTTCCACAGGTGTGCTAAGGTCGTGCCTCGAACGGAAAAACATCGTCCTTGCTCGACATTCTTGGATAACTTGTCCACAGTGGGTTGTGTCAACACGTGATCCCACGTCTGCGCTGCAGCCCGACGCTCAACAAACCACTCTTCCACAATTTTCCTGAACGACTCAAGCATTGAGCAAATAGGCAGTCTCCTAGCCCACAGTAGACGGGCATTGAGTGACTCAGCCGCATTAGATGTCATGAATCCGAAACGCCGTACGGGACACTGCGATCGGGACCAATGCTGCGGACCAATATTACAAAGCTTCTCGTATGCTGGTCTACTCAGCATTTCCAATGCTGACAAGTGCCTCTGGAACACATCTGTCCGATATGCATATGCAGCCTCCTTGAACAACCCAATGACATTGGACCCGCGCTTTGCCATCTTGGTCTGTAGGTGATAATAGCACAATCCGTGTGTCGCTCTTGGAAAAACAGCCGCGACAACATTCTTAATGCTCTTGTGCTGGTCGGACACGATCAAGAGGTCTTCTATCTCGCCTAAAGTGATATGCAATCGATTCAGGAACCAGATCCAAGTGTCATCATTCTCGATCGGACCGATACCAACTGCAATAGGTAACACCTGTTCATTGCCGTCCTTCGTCACAGCAACAAACAAAATCCCCTTGTTCTTTCCCTTCAAGTGTGTCCCATCAATCACAACCACTGGTCTTGCATCCGCATGGAAGGCACTGATACACGGTCCGAGTGCCAAAAATGTATACTGCAGCTCATGTACGGTGTTCGTCTGAAACTCGTACAATGTCCCGGGATTGCATAGCTGCAACGTGTGTAGAAATGCGGGCAATTGCGCATAGGACTTATCAAAGTCCCCATAGATCATCTCAATTGCAATGTTCCTCGAGCGCAGAGCGAAACTGTAATCAATCTGGATCCCGTACTCACGTAGAAGCTCGGAGACCATCTCTTTGGGCTTCAGAACAACCCCCTCATCGACCAGTTTACGTGTAAAATACTTTGCAACCACCCGTGCAGGCACCTGTCGTGGGGCAACTCGACTCATATCCATGTGGCAAGTGTGAGTGCCGTCAAACTTGTAGATTCTCCAAACAACTCCATCCACAACGGCACACAGCTTGAACGGGCACTCCCTGCCATGCTTGCACATGTAGACTAGCCGTGTCTTGTTCGATCGATACACGGCATACTCCACTCTATTCTGCATGTGATACAGTCCCACGGCCAGGGCCAAATCATCCTTGGTGCGGAAAATCGCACCCTTCTGAAGTTCATCCGTATTGGCTGCTGAAGGCTCGTCCCAACTCAGTGGGCCTGCAACGTCAATATTCGCGAGTGGAACAAGCCAATTGCTCACACCCCTCTCAGATACATCTTCAGCCCTAGTGTTCGACGATGATGCACCTCCGGTCATGCCTATCAATCGCCCCGTACCCCCTGTAGAACAAATCCATCCCGTGAACTCTGTGAACACTGATTCGAGCAAGTCCGTTCTCACATTCTCCTCCGCTTCTTCATCTGTAGTAGGAATTTCTTCTTCTCCTCCTCCTCCTTCATGTGGGAATGCATCGTCCTCTGGAGCCTCATAGTGTTGCGTATCATCACGAACCTCCTCTCTGACCGGTTCTCTGTACTCAGGCTCGGTGTCAGGGATGACCCTTGAGCTGCTGCAGCCTCTCTGAACAACATACACAACCATCTCTTGACTTTGCTCATGGAGCAAGTCAAGCAAACCAGCATCATCTTTCAATCTTGTCTTGATCTGTCTACCACTATTGGTGCTCGACATCCATGATAACTGGTACTCGACAGATGTGTGATCGGTCTCCAATAACTCATGTATCTCTCTGATCAGTGACCTAAAACATAAATCATCCGATGACATGATGATCAACTCCTCCACACCATCTACGTACTGAGCTCTATCCCATCAGCCACTATGTCGTACAATAATACGACGTCTAACCATCTGCCCTAAAATAAATTTAAAAATAAGCATAACTATACATAACAAAAATTAATTTTATACCTAACGAAATATAAATTTAGCCATAACTAACATTGAATTTATACAATAACGAAAATTTATTATTAACATAAGAAAATTTAAATGTAACCATAAAGAAAGTTAATTTCTAAACATAAAGAAACTTTAAATTTAAACATAACGAAAAATAAATTTCAACACCACACGAAACTTTAAATTAAAGAATAACGAAAGTTTAGTTTTAAAAATAACGAAAATTTAAATTAATAATATCTTCACAAAATTTAAATACAACAATTAACCATAATGAAATTTTTTTTAACATAAGGAATACTCAAATTAAACAATAACGAAAGTGTATTTTTAACAATAACGAAAAGTTAAATTACACAATAACGAAAATGACATTTTAAGAATAACGAAAATTTAAATTCCACCATAACGAAAATAAAAATTTTAAGAATAACGAAACTTAAATTTAAACATAACGAAAATTTAAATTTAACCATAACGAAAGTTAATTTCTAAACATAAAGAAACTTTAAATTTAACAATAACGAAAATTAAATTTCACACCACACGAAACTTTAAATTAAACAATAACGAAAGTTATGTTTTAAAAATAACGAAACTTTAAATTAATAATATCTTCACAAAATTTAAATACAACAATTAACCATAATGAAATTTTTTTTTAACATAAGGAATGCTCAAATTAAACAATACCGAAAGTTTATTTTTAACAATAACGAAAATTTAAAATACACAATAACGTAAATGACATTTTAAGAATAACGAAAATTTAAATTCCAACATAACGAAAATAAAAATTTTAAGAATAACGAAACTTAAATTTAAACATAACGAAAATTTAAATTTAACCATAACGATAATTCTACTAAACCATTAACTAATCCTTATGATATTTCTATTTAACCATAACGTTAATTAAATTTAACCATTAACTAACCCTAACGATAACCATTAACACAAATTAAATTTCAACATTATCTAACCAAAACGAAAAAAATTATTTAACCAAAACGACAATTCAATTGGACAATAACGAAAATTAAATTAAAACTAGGGTTATACTTTAACAATAATTGAAACTAACCATAACGACAAGAAAATTAAAACTATCATTTATTTTCGTTATGTTCATATTTATTTTTCGTTATTATATATTGTCTATATTATAAAACTTTCGTTATGAGAATTAGATTGTCTATAATTGTCTATATTATAAAGTTTCGTTATTATAAATTGTCTATAATTGTCTATATTTTAAAACTTTCGTTACTGATTAAATTAGATTTTCGTTATGTGTTAAATTTTTATTTTCGTTATGTTGAAATTTATTTTTCGTTATGTTCAAATTTATTTTTCGTTATGCGTGAATTTAATTGTCGTAATATTTAAAATTAACATTCGTTATATTAAAATTAAACTTTCGTTAGAGTTCAATTTAAATTGTCATTATGTTAAAAACCAAGATTTTGTTATTGATAAATTAAATTCTTGGGAAAGAGAGAGAGAGTGTGGATCGAGGATGATTACCAAAATTTATTAGGGTATTAAATATGAATTGATTCACAGGCCACTGATTTTTTTTTTTCCAAATTTAAATTGAGTTTAGATAAATTTTGATCTAAAAGAGACGTGATATACCAAGATTTTATTCCATGCATGAAAATGTTATTCTTATTATTATTACTTTCGTTATTCTTATTATTATTATCATTACTATTAATTTCGTTATTATCATTACTATTAATTTCGTTATCCTTAGCGTTATTCATTATTATTAATTTTAAAGATAAATTGTCTACAAAAAACTGGTAGGATCGATCATGTATTTATTTTTATATGTTAGGGTTTTTAAACTTTAGGGTTTGGGGTGCATTTAATGTTAGTTCTAAAAAAAACATAAAAAGTACATTTCCCCAATCATTGGGTGTGGGGCCAAATGTGTCATAACTCCAAATTGTCCATGAAACTATTACACTCTTATATGTTGCCTTTTTGTTTTTTTCCCTTTTTTAATTTTTTTTTTGTCTATATTTATAGATTTACACAATAAGATATGTAAGGAAATACTGTATTGATTTTGACGATGAAAGTTTGAACTATAAAAATTCTTCAAAAAGTAACCGATTCTAGAATTTCTTTATTGTAGTCAACTCAATAATCAGTGTGTATTACTCAAAAAAATAAATAAAAAAAATCACTGTGTTTACTGAGCTGCACATTACCTCATTCCCTTTGGATTTTTGCATAAAAATCATCTATTACACACTGCGTGTTGCATTTTCTATTAGATGCTCGATTTTTTTAATTTTTATTTCAATTTATTATGTTTTATTTTAATTTTATTCTTGTTATTTAGTATTCATCCTATCCAATTAGGATTTAATATAATTTTTTAGTATTTAATTTTTTAAATAATCAATTAATATCTAAAAATTAAAAATCAAATACAAAAAAGTTATGAAAAGCACTTGTGTACACTAGTGCACCATCAGGCGCATTGACTGGGTCAACGCGTTGACCCGATCAACTAAAAAAATGCTTTAAAATCAGTATCAACTGTAACACTAAAAAGTATCACTCAAAAGCCCAAAAGTATAACCTCTATCTTTAAAAAGTATCAGCCAAAGAAATAAATAAAAAACCCCTCAAAATCAGTTTCAACCATAATACTAAAAAATATCACTCAAAATTTAAAAGTATCACCTGTATCCTTAAAAAGTATCATGTATTTTATCATTTTTCTTTTTTGCGGGTTGATCGTCTGATATAAGCTTATATACATCTAGTGCATGCAAGTTTTTGTCAAAAATTATAATATATTCTAATTGGGTGTGATGAATCCTAAATAATTAATAAATATATAATGAAACTAAAGTATAAGAAATTAAAATCGAATAAATAAATTGAAAAAAAAAACTAAAATAATTAAATGTGCAATAGGAAATATAACATTAAATGTGCCATACAAGATTCAACTGAGATTTTTATCTGAAAATTCTATACTAAACACAGTGATTAAAAAATAGCTTAAAAATGTAATCTCCATACCGTCACGAAAAGAGGAGATTTAACATTCAAATTTAAGCTGTCTTTCTTCAACGGTCAAATTTGAGATTCAAAAACTATAAATTAATTAAATAGAATAATAGAAGTCGAGGAGAGAAATCCAACATATGTAAAAGGACATACAAGTTGATCAATCAACTCTCCAACATAACAATAGTTTAAGCACGAGAAAAGTTCTTGAACCTAAAGCTTAAGTGATTATATCTAGAGATTTTAATGGGTTAAATATACGTCAATATCGAAGTTTGATCATTTTTAATTATACTTTTTTCTTAAATATTTTTGGCGAAACAGTTAATGACGTGAATTTCACGTGAATTTTCATCTGATTTATTAAAATGACACAAATTAAAATTAACCATTCACAAACAAAACGACATCGTTTCAACTAATATATTTTTTTAAAAAAAATAGTGCTAAAATTGTTAATTTTACAAACGTTCAGCAAAAATGGACAAATCGTTGGGTACTAATTAATGTGTAACTAACCTGACTTTAATTTACTGAAATTGGCTCAATAAATGGGGGAGAAGTGGAAATTTTTGAAACAGAGTGGCCTCTTTTGCTATCAAAGTGTAGATGGGGGCTATTGATAGAATGACGCCGTTGCTTGCGTTTCCTTTGTTTTTATTTCATGCAGTCATTAATCCTCAGCGGGATAATTATGTTAAAAAATGATCGCGATTCTTTCATTTTTATGGAACTTTTCTTTCTTTCTTCAGTTGGTTTTACCTTTGGAGCATTTTTTATTCAAAGTTTATTCCAATTTTCAACTCTAGTCTTTTTATAAAAAGGTAATATTATAGGTGTTGGGTATCCGTTCAGGAACTAATGGGTTACGAATTTACTTTTCCCCCATATTAGTATGATATTGACCACTTTGGACCAAATCCGCAAGATTTTCTCTTTGGGTATCTCCCAAAAGGCTTCATACTAATGGGTAGGTGAACTCCTTATATCCAAGACAATTCTTAGATATTTTTCAAATGTGGGACTTGAGTTGCAATCCCAACAATCCTCCTCTCAAATTAATGAACACATCCCCTCCGGCGATACATAGTCACGAAGACAACCACGAGGTCACATTTGAGGTTTACCTCCCCACCAACGCAGCCCACTATCCCATTTTCTAAATTAGGTTCTGATACCACTGTAAGGAGTAATTACAACCAAACTATTAACTATTACAAAGATTATATCCGAGAACTGGAATCAATAGAAAACCCTAATCTAGAATCCTAGGCAGCAATGGCTCAGTACTTCGAACACTAGATCTCCTCAATCAAGCCGTGAACTCCACAAAATACCCACGATGGCACAAGCCTCAAACCACCAACGAACACACCTTGGTTGCACCACTTTCCACAACTCTCACTCACACAGAGCAAGATACTATTCATAGAAGGAAGAAGAAGAAGAGAAGAAGAGAAGAAGAAAGAAGAATCACAAAGGCTGAGCACAGTAACACTCTTAGATCTTCTCTCTCTCTCTCTCTCTCTCTCTTTCTCATATGAAAACTGTAACAGCCCGGTCCCAAGAGAGGGGTTAATTAATTGGGACGGGGTGTTGATTAAAAGAAAATCCAAGAAAAATTGGGAAACCTCGTAAACCATAACACAACCCACCCACTCTAATGGTTGGAACATATAAAAGTAGGTTCAGGGGGTCTTTGAACCTCTCGTTACAAGCACCCTTAGCATACATATACATCCTAACTAGTGTGTAAATTAATGCACTAATTTAGGTGCATTAAGAGCAACTCCAACAACACGGCATCCGGTTGGACAAACATTAGATTTAGCGTACGTTAATTCATCTTTTCTTAGCGCTCAACAATTTGAGGGGGGTGAACAGTACCTTGGCCAAATAACTGAGGTATTGTTCCTCTCGACACTTTTTTTTTCATAAATGCAAAATAAATTTATTTGATTGTTTTTTTATTTTCTATTAGATTTCTTTCAATTATTTTATAATTGTTATGACATGTAATTTATGTTTTTATTAAATGATCTATTATGAAATGTTGATTTTTATTTTGAATAAGTTGATTGTTTTTACATGAATACCTTTTAATTTTTGTAAAATAAAATTAATAATTAATTATATATTAATTAGAAATAAAAACAATGAGCAAGAATCTTAATATATATAATCACATTCAATTAAATAATTCAATAACAAAAATTAAATCAATGGTAAATAGTATAAAAAAAGAATATTTCATTATAGAGTGAAATGTAGAGTGATGTTGTTGGAGATAAAAATTGAAAATGTGTAAGTTTAACTGAATAATAGTGTAGAGTTAACTGTATTCGGGTGAAAATTGTTGGAGATGGCCTAAAGGGCAATCTTGTAAACTAGTTTTTAAGTTACTGAGAGATACTATGATTCAAGAGATTTTATTAGGAAAAATAAATCTTCTCCTACTTTCACACGAGATTAAATTTATTAAGGCAACTAACATCATGCATAATTAAATATGTTATGATTTATTTTGTGTAATGTTGTTTTATATATATATATATATATTTAAAATAAACATGACATCAACATAAATCGTATGTTATTTTTAGACTTCATACCAAATCAAAAATAATTATTTATTTGCTTATATAAAATATTATTTATTATTAATAATGTATGGAAGAGTATAAATTAATAATAATGTATTGATTGTGTTAAAAATATTGTGAATATCTTTAGTGTCATAATATAATATAATGTTATGTCATTTTTATGCTATAGTATGATTTTTATACTATTTTGTAATGCTAGCGTATGCTTTTTATAATATTTTGTAATGCTTTATTATTATTATTATTATTATTATTATTATTATTATTATTATTATTAGGTCATTTGATGTCAACATAAATTGTTAAGTTATTTTTAGACTTTAGAATGCTTATTTTGTTATTAAAATGCTTTAACTTATGATTAGTGTCTTACTATGTTATATGATGATGCTAGCTTTTTTTTTGTTATCCAAACTGCTTGTAATTTAGTAATCTAATGTTTTGTAATAATTCAATAACCATGTATGGAATATACAAATTGTTTTGATGTTAAAATATAATAATTCGCCAATATTAGAAATGAATTATTTAATCAAAATTATAGTATTTATTTGTTAATAGAAAATAGTGTTCGTCTAGTACATGATTAAAAAGGGATAATTTAGGGATTGAAAGATACTAAAAGATTTCAATGAATTTATAACGACAACTATAATATTTTCTATATAATACACGCCAACACTCCTGTATATCAGGATGTATGGGCCGACCCATTAGACGACCTGATCCGTCCCTCTCTGATCCGCTCGCGCTCCCAAACAAAATTTAGTAAAATATAGTATCAATCTTTACACTAAAAATTATAATTTAAAGTGCAAAAAGTATCAATTGTATCATTAAATAGTAACTGGTCTGCTACTTATCTATAAAACCCCAGAATTTCAGAATTTATTTAAAAGGATAAAGAAAATAAATGGAGCTTAAAGAAGGATGTTTCAGCTGTAAGCCGCGACTTTAGGGGTCATCTTTCGTGAAATCGTCTTTTCGAGAATCTCAATCCCAGTTCAGTTATGACCGATTTTGGCCTTGTTTGAAAAGTGTTGACCCAAGTAGCATGACGGTACTTTCGGATTTTTAATCCAAGGTCGTTTGAGGTCCCAGGGATGAAAAGCATATAGAGTAAGAACGAGAATATTGTTTTTCCGTAAGGGCGTGATTTTTAGAAATATGCAAAATCTCATGTGTTGACTCGAGTCTTGTTTCGTCAAGCCGTTGCTATAGGAAATTTCTCAAGGAATCCATTGACATTCTCAGATTTTCAATCAGGGGTCAATCGAATGCTCGGGAATTTTATTTGTCCCTTATGTGGAATAGTAAATCTATTTTTGGAAAGAGAATCTCTTCTCCTTTTTCTTCAAGATGACTCTTTCTTTACCCTGAGTCGAGTTGGTTCAGTAGTACTCGAGCCAACAAACCTCCCGATATTTTTGGATTTTGTGTTGAAGGTCATTTGGACCTCGCCATTAAATAAAGCACCTTTTAACGGAATCCGAAATTTCTTTAGCAGTATTTTTGTACTGCAATAGCTTATAAGGGAAGCCATTTCCACCCCTATATATATAGCCCTTCTCCTTCATTATCTGCATCCCTCATTCAGTATATTTTTTAGAGATAGTAGAGTTGGGCGAGAGAGAGGGAGGATCCGCCGCCGCCACCGCTGCCGCGGAGTCACCGAGGAGCCAGCCGCTGCGGGGGCCCATCCGGCACTGGGGTACCCCCTCGGCCAGGAAGACCCCGCGGGCGCGGAGCACTCCCTGCCCTGCCGGCGCGGGGAAGACCAGTTCAGGCCCCGCCGGCGCTGGGCCCCTCCGCCAGCCGCTGGGTGCCTCGTTTCTGAGTCCGTTTTTGGTAATTTCGGACGTTTAACCTTTAATTCTCGTGTTTAAGTCGTGGTTAGGATCGACGAAGTAGATTTCATTTCGATTTCTT
This sequence comes from Perilla frutescens, assembly GCA_026008535.1. Taxonomy (NCBI): domain Eukaryota; kingdom Viridiplantae; phylum Streptophyta; class Magnoliopsida; order Lamiales; family Lamiaceae; genus Perilla; species Perilla frutescens. The sequence goes on from BRKX01000002.1 coordinate 24,277,516, forward strand.
GTTAGGATCTCGAAGAGGACCGCTACGTCGATGATCGACTTTTGTAGAAGATGTGAACCCCGAGGAGACCCAGGAAAGGATTTTCAACTTGTTGCTTAGTCCACGTGCTCGTCATCGAGGTGGATAATTCTAAACCTAATAAATGGTTTGAGCTAGTGAGCTCTAGAAGCATGATAGGGTGAAGGAAAATATCCAATAAAATATTTTATGCTCTGCTTGATTAGTCTCTGTACAAAGGAAATGAAAGAAAAGGAAGGAAGGAAATTATTATCATGACATGATTATGTTAATTGTTGTTTGAGCTCTTGAATAAATGAAGGTTGATATGATTTGATATGATTTCATATAGTCGATTTTTATGAGGTATAGGATTTTTATGAGGTATAGATGATCATGATCATAAGTTAAGATTGTTATTGATATTATTGATGAGGAAGGTTATATAAATGAGTAAGACCTTGTAGGTTGATTATAGTATCTCCCATGGCATTAAGGCTATAGTATTGATTGAGAAATGCGATCTAGATGATTCAATCTAGGTTATGATTTATGCTAGCATGATTAAAGCATTGAGGCTTTGATATTAAGGATTGAATGTGAGAATTCAATGTTGAGGATTGAGTAATAAGGATTCAAGGTTAATGTTTTGATATTGAATGTTATGATTCAATTATTGTTAAGCAGGTTATTTAGCTCACAGAACAGTTTTATTACACTAAAGGTGCATCATTGATGAGTTAAGAGAGTCACTGCTGCGTAACCCCCTCTCATACTCGAGTCACTGCTAGGTAACCCCTTCGCATACTCAGGATGATACTTGAGGTAACCTCTCTCTTATCCTACGGCATGCCTACGGGTGCAGTAGACATCAGGTTTGAGGCAGGAAGGGCTCACAGGAAAGGAAGTAAAAGGTTTTTGCGGATATGGAGAGGGTTTTTGCGTTTTGCTCTCCATATACCGCCAGTTGTTAATTGGATATTTCTAAAGTTTATCAAAGAGTTTTCTCGTAAACCCCACTGAGTGCATTAGTGCTCACACCCTCTTTTTCAAATGTTTTTCAAGTTGAGATGCTGAGGCCAGTGATGTGCTGCTGGTGGGGTTGTCTGAGTTGTCTGAATTGCTGCTCTATCTGGTTACATGATTTTCTCCTGCTATGTTTCTGCTGAACATTCTGACGTCTAGCGTTTAGTCTTGACATATGTGATCTGATCCTTGATAATAGCATGTCTTTAATGATACAATTCCTAAATATCAATAAAGTCTTTGAGAAGAAGAAGCATGTTCTTTTAACATACCACTTATTCCTTTATTGATTCTGAGCTATTTAAAAAGTCATACTTGCTGAGCATATTGGTATCTATTCATTCTTAGTTGACCTATGAATGGATCTTGCATGCTTGTTATTATTGTTTGCCTAAGAAGGGGCTATACTGTTCAAGTATGATTCTACTTATCTCCCAGTTAATCTTAAGTTGTTTTCTTATTTTCGTCCTATGAATGGGACAATATGATTTATTCGTCTCTGACCCATTGATGGGTCTTATCTGTTGTGACCTATGAAGAGGTCTTATTTATTTAAAGAGGTGAATTCCTAATTGTTGATTATTGGATCCCATTTAAATTTTCATTGGCCTATGACTAGACATTCCTTCGATTTGACTGAACCCTTTGACTCCTTTGATTCATTGAAAACGTTAAATCTTATGAGTTATAAAGTTAAGTTGTCTAAATTTTTGAGGCGCTAACTTAGTTCGATTCTAGAAACACCCCCTGGATTTCCAATTAATTGACCTTTTTCCTTTGGTTTTTCCTCATAACATCCCCGTTCCCGGCCATTCTAGGGACTGGGCTGTTACATTATCTTTTATGAGTTTATGTAGTTTAAATTGTGATTTTTTTCATTCTAATTAATGTTTAGAATTTAAGGGGGGAAGGGGGTTTAGGTTTTTTAGGGTTCATAGTTTTTTAGGGTTTTTTTAGGTTTTTTTAGTATTTTTTAGGGGTTTTTTTTAGGGTTTATGTTTTCTTTAGGGTTTATGTTTTTTTAAGATTCATGGTTATTAGGGTTCATAGTTTTTTAAGGGTTTTTTTGGTTTTTTTTAGTAGTTTTTAGGGGTTTTTGTTGTGTTTTTTTAAGGTTTATATTTTTTTCAATTATCATTTATATTTATTTTGAAAAATTAAATTAATTATCAAGCGCAATGCACGAGCTCACGCGTTAGCGTTGGGCGAGTGCATTGCGCAAGTCGCCGAATTAAAAAAAAAATCATTCACTTTAATTTTAGGGTCATTAAATCAATTTTAGGATATATATTTATATTTTTTTAAAAAAATTAAATTAATTCATTTCAATTTTTAGGGTTCACTAATTGTATTTTAAGGTATACAATTTGGAGGGGGGGGGAATACAGAAAAACCAAAAACCAAAAATAAAAAAATTGAAAAAAAAAAAAGAAAAAAAAAATTAATGCAGGCACGTGTGGCCCGCACGCGTAAGGTACACACGTCTGTAAATGGGGATTTTTTTTTTTAAGTTGAGTCGATCCAAATTATGGGCCGGATCGTCTGATTGGCCGGCCTATCAGACTTATGTACAAGAGAGTGCCTCTATAATATATATACATGCAATTAAATTAAAAACGACCTGGACTATTCATCTATCAAAAACCTAATGAATATGATCAATTTTTAATTTACACACAAGATACTTATTTACAAATAATCCTCTCTCTACATGTTAATTCCCAGCTATGGTAGGAACCTTTAAGTGCATATTTTACTAGGTGACACGTGGATGCTGAGCTTTTTTGTAGGTAGCCCATGCAAAATGACTCATTGACTCTAGCTGATACCAAATTATTTGAAACTGCTCAACAAGCATACTTAATTATATTTAATTATATAATTATATTTAACAATCAAATTTAATTATATTTAATTACAGAATAAAGAAATCACGTGGAGATATTATTCCTCGAGAATATAATAAAAAAAAGTTTAAATCAGGGTCGGTATACAGCCTGGGAATATGATTGGACCGTTGGGATGAAAGAAATAAAAAATTAGATTTATTAGTGTGCCACGTTATTTTGCAGGGGAGAAAAAAATACATCTAGATCACCAACTTTTCAATACATGTGGTGCACCGAGTAATTCAGTACAACGGATCAAATTTTGATCAAATTCACGAGTTAACCCGTCCAATTCGCGGGTTGACTCGTCCCATTTTTTTAAAAAAAAACTTGTCAGAAAAAAAATCACCGATAACATTACAAAATATAACTCAATAACATCCAAAAATATCACTCGTAGCTTTAAAAGCTTCACGTTTGTTACTTGTCTTCAATGAGTTTATTTAATCCAAATTAGAATTTATTCCACTATAATTAATGTTTAGAGTTTAGGGGTTTATGGTTTAGAGTTTTTTAGGGTTTTAGACTTTTTTTTAATTTTTCGGGGGGGGGGGGGGGGGGGGGTGTTTTTACGTTTTTTTCTAGTTTTTTTAGGGTTTATTAATACAATCATGGCTTATATTTAATTCATAAAAATTAATTATCGAGCAAATGCACGAGCCCACATGTATGTGTCGGGCGAATGCATTCTGCGAGTCACCGAATTAAAAAAATGATTAATTAATTTTAATTTTAGAGTTCACTAATTTCATTTTAGGGTTCAATAATTTCATTTTAGGATATATAATTATTTTAAAATAAATAATTAATTATCGAGTGAAGTGTACGAACTCATGCATTAGCGTCGGACGAATGCACTGCGCGAGTCGTCAAATTAAAATATTTAAAGTTATTTAATTATATTTATTTTTTATAGGAAAAGAAACAAAATAGAAAATAAAAAATAATAATAAAAATTGACAGGTGCGCGCCGGTTGACTGGGTGGGGTGGTGCGAGATTGTGCACCGAAAACCAGCCCCATCTAAATATATGTAGCTCCAGTTAGATCAATTATAAATATTATTAAAAAAATATCTAGATTTATTAGTTCAACATTCGTTAAGATTTTTTTATTTGGTTATTTTTCTTGTTCTGTTCCAATTGTATTCATCTTCCTTCCATAGAAATGTTTCATTATCTTAATATATTGATTCTGTTTCTCAAAAAAAAAAAAAAAAGTGTCTTGCATCCGCTTCTATTGCATATGAAATGTAGGAAAAAAATATATTATTTCAAGAGGAGCTCATTCCTAAATCGAGATGAGATCCCCTACTTCACAATTTCTATTCCACTTTTGTGTTACACTATTAAATATAATATTTTAAAAATATTTATTTTAAAAATAAAATTTATAGCATGAGCACTCAGTAATAAATTGAACATTTGTTGCTGGAATAATCAACTCTATTAATCAATTATATTAATTAAAAAAATAAAAATTAATTACTAAACATAAATATAAACTGTAAATAATAATTACAAAATAAAACTAAACCAAAATAATTTAAAATTGAATTAAAAAGATGAAAATCAAATAAAAATTAAAATAGAACACCATATCGATATAGGATTTCATTTCTCGTAAATGAGGGAATTAATCTTATTTCAGACGTGTGCATATATAGATGGACGTTATGTGTTATAAAATTAATTAAGTAAAATGAAAGCATCTTTACCAGACAATTCGTCGTCAAAATTCAAATCAACGCGTATCATGAGCACTGCGTGTGATTTATATTCCACAAAATTTTACCAATTATAGAATACAGTGATGAGCACTGCATGTGATTTACATTCCAGAAAATTATTTTACCAATTTAGCATATCGAGATATTAATTGCGAGCTAGTGTTTAATTATATTATCCCTTCACTTAAATAAAATGTATATTATCCCATTATACGTGTTCTTAAGTAGTATAAATACCAGCACACTTTAGCAATAACACCACAAGTAAATCGAAGCATGGCTTCCCTTCAATCTTCATGCGCTGTGCTCGCCAGCAATCCCCGCCACCTCAACACCCTTTCTTCTAAGCCTCTCTCCTCCCACATCCCCTCTCATACGAGGCGGAACCACCGGTCTCACATCTCATGCAGCGGCGGCGCAAGCCAAAACCCTTCCTCGGAAGGCAAGGTCGACCGCCGGAACATGCTCCTCGGTTTGGGAGGCCTCTACAGCGCAGCCAACCTCATCTCGGATCCGCAGTTCGCTTCTGCGAGTCCAATTGAGTCCCCCGATTTCAAAGCCTGCGGCGCAGTCTTTGACGTTCAGACCGGAGATGCTCTCGACGTCAAATGTTGCCCGCCGCCCTCCGATAACATCATAGACTACAAGCTCCCGCCCGTGCATAAGATGCGCGTTCGACCGGCGGCTCACAAGGTCACGAAGGAATACTTAGCCAAGTTCGAGGAAGCCATAAGAAGGATGAAGGAGCTCGATAAAACCGATCCGAGCGATCCTCGTGGGTTCATGCAGCAGGCCAACATCCATTGCGCTTACTGCAATGGCGGCCACGATCAAGTCGGCTTCCCGAATCTCGACATTCAGGTCCACAACTCATGGTTGTTCTTCCCCTTCCACAGGTGGTACTTGTATTTCTACGAGAGGATTTTGGGGAGTTTGATCAACGACCCTACTTTCGTCTTGCCTTTTTGGAACTGGGACAACCCTAAGGGGATGACGATGCCGAGGATTTTCGACAATGAGAGATCACCGTTGTATGATGCTAACCGTAACCAGACGAACAGGCCGCCGGCGCTCATAGATCTCGGCTTCTCCGGCGCCACCGACGATCTGCAGAAGGTGGTGAATAACCTCACTGTCATGTACAGTGAAATGATTCGTAGCGTCAACTCCACTGTCGATTTCATGGGGCAGCCTTACCATGCCGGAGACTCGCCCAGCCCCGGTACCGGCTCGTCGGAGCGTGGCTCCCACGTTTCCGCTCATGTGTTTGTTGGAGACCCCAGGAACAAATACAGTGAAGACATGGGAAACTTCTACTCTGCAGGGAGGGACACAATGTTCTACTCCCACCATGCTAACGTTGATAGAATGTGGTCGATTTGGAAAACCCTAAAAACCGACGTGCCCAAGGACATTACTGATCCAGATTACTTGAACGCCAACTTCTTGTTCTACGACGAGAAGAAGCAGCTGGTGCGCGTCAAGGTTGGTGATTGCCTCGACAACAGGAAAATGGGGTACGAGTTCGAGAAGGTGGATATTCCATGGTTGAACTACAAGCCAACGAAGAAGGCGGCCAGAACCAAAATCGAGAAGATCGCGTCGGGGGTGCAGACTGCAGACAAATTGTTCCCTCTCACGCTGAAGAAGATTACTAGGGTTTTGGTAAACAAGTCTGCCAAAGGGAAAGCCGACGAGGTGCTGGTTTTGGAAAACATTGAGACCGACTCTTCCAAGTTTATTAAGTTTGATGTGTTCGTGAACGACGAGGATGACGGCTCCGAGGAGCTCGACAAGGCGGAGTATGCCGGAACTTTTGCGCAGGTGCCGCACAAGACCAAGGATAAGAAGGGGAAATCCACGATTAATCTGAGATTGACTGAGCTGTACGAGGACATTGATGTTGCTGATGATGACACCATCGTGGTGACGTTTATCCCCAGATCCAACGGCGATGATGTTACCATTGGTGGTATCAAGATCATCCCGTCGCCGCCCAGATCTGGCCGTTGATTTTCCAGTTTTATTGGTGTACTGTTTAATTAAGTTTTCCTTCAATTCTCGTGTTTTTAATAAGTTATCTGCAAGCATACGTGCTTTGTTTTTTGTGCTCCATTGTGGATTATTGCAGTGATCCTTTTTTTTAATGGAGACAGTTTTCGTATTTGAATATTTATATTTGTTCATGGTTAGCTCGTTTGGATGAATTATGGATAAGTTATCTCTTATTGTGAGTATTGGATTGACCCATGTTCTAATTAATAGATGCAAATTTAAAAGAAATTAATCAATAAAGCAAAAAAAAATTATTAATTTGAATTTTTTTTTTTACTCACACACACGACTTGTGATATTGAGGAAATTTAAACATGTGACCTTTGGTCTCCAAACAATCTCGCTCCATCACTAGATCATCCTCACCAAAACTATTAATTTGAATTACACTATCGAACTCTCGCGCGCGCACGTGTTGTTTTAAGTGTTGTTTCGTATATTGTTGGGTCACCAATATTAATGCTTCACGTGTAATTGTGTTGGGAAAGACAATATAAAAGGCTAGGGGTTAAATTAATAATGGCCCCTATAGATAATTTAATTAATCGATTATTGGTAGTTGGGATATAAAGTACATCTGAGAATTGGACGAATCCGCCCCTTAGAATCACGTGCTTACCATATGTTACATAAATTCCCTATAAATAAAGTTTTTATTTTGTTTCTAATATTAACTATTAAAACTTGAATATCTAGATAAACTTATAATCATACTTTTCTTATTGTAGTCTTAAGATGGATTAAAATCACATTCCCGAGGAGAATACTGATCTACACACATTATACTCCAAAGTTGATGAGCATCAACCCAATGTCCATTTACACTAAACTATCAAAATATATAAATCAAATCAACACAGTCAACAGTGATTTTCCAAGTGTGGTCAGAGATATAGTATGCATTAATAGTCAGTTAATGCATATAGTTTCCATTCTCTATTACAAGTCTAATTTAACCAGAGGTTTGTACAGATTAATTATTTAATGGGAGCTACGGCAGAGAAGGTAAATTATTTGTGGGTATGTTAGGGGTAAGAACGAATCAAGCTAAGATGATCTTATGCATGAGTTTCATTCAAGATCAAAATCAAAACATTTATCGTTGAGTTGAACTCGAATTGAGCTTCGACCAATTTAATATTGATTGACGAATGAACCAACTCAAATGTAAAGGAACTTAATAAATAAACAATATGAAAAAAAATATGTATTTCCTATTAAGAATATACAATGATCAACACAAATATAACATTAATCAACAAGTGTTAATGATGAGTGTCAAACATGTATTCAAAGTACTGGTTTGATTCGATCCTGTACTTTATAGTTTCAATTAGGCTGTCCATTTATGTGTTGTTTTGATCGTCTTTCCTCAGAGAATAGGCATACGGGTCGATTCCTGCTCTATTTATTAATTCTGAATTTAAAAGTTAGTCTTTGCGGAAGCATGAACATATATATATATTTAATTAGTGATGACTCGGTTCTACGGAATCGGGGCGTTACACCAACTATAAAATAAAAATATTATACGTTTACTTTATTTTTTTAAATTTTTACAAGAAAATTGTCCTGACAAATTAAAATCAACATAACCACAAAAAGGATGTTCATTTTTGAAACTATAATTAATTTTATTTGATACCTAATATAATGCATGGAAAATTATTTGATTAACACATGTTCACCCAAAAATTCTTAGTCAAAAAGCATTGACGGGATGTTATATTTTTATATAAAAATTCAAAAGGAAGTTCAAAGGGATGATCGTAATTAATAAAAAAATTGGTTATTGTATTCACATATATGATAATCTCCACTCGGTCAATATATATATATATATATATATATATATATATATAAAATAAATTTAGATCAATTTAAATATTATTCTTTTGTTATGCACACTTTTATTCTATTTCACACATATGTTAATTTGTGTTTCAGAAGATATATATATATATATATATATAATATTCAACATATATAGAATTTAACACAATTATAGATTACATATATTTTATTTTTAGATAAAAGAATTTATTTTAATGTCATTAATATATTCTTGTTCTAATTATTTATTAGATATTTTTAAATTTAACACTTTCTAAAAAATTTTTAATTTTACATACTATAATATATTTTTAATTAGTAAAAAATCATACAAATCACATTACATGCAACACACGTGTGATCTCCACTAGTAAATATTTAAATAAAGAAAATTATGTACGTTTTTTGGTATTGCAAATTTAATCAAATGTTAAATTTATAAAAAAAAATAGAAATATAAATATTATTTTATTAATTTTAAAAAAATAAGTTATTTAAAATAACCTCAAAACATCAAAAAATGTAATTTACCCTCGCTTTAGAATCTAGACAACAGAAACGGCGGCAAGAACCGGAGTTCAACTTCAAAATCCCTTATTTCTTGGCGTTGAAGAAAAAGATTACAACTTTTTGATTGATTGTAATCAATGATACATACCCAAATTCAAAAATCCCCGGTTGCTCCAATTGGTGAGCTGAAAAATCTGTTGGCAAAATTGGGAACCCTTTACAATTTCCTCAACGAAATTCTCGCCCACACCATCACCGCCGGCATCTTGCAGCGGGAGTTTTGTGCAGACTACACTGCTTATGCAAAACTCAACAAATTGGCTGAATCCCGAAAGATATTCGATCAAATGCCTAACCGAGGTATGGGCTCATGGACCTCTCTTCAGAATCTTTACCTCAATATCAAACAACCCAGAAAAACGCCAATGATATTTTCCGAGCTGATTTTGTCTGATTTGGCGAAACCCGACTCTCATTCCATAGTTTCTCAACCTAAAACATGGAACGACCCGCCCAATTTCATGGGGACTACCCGTCTTCCCCTCCAATTCATCTCTGCCCGTCTTTTCTCATCCTCCTCCGACCTCATACGGCGTCCCTGGATCCACTATAAGGACGCGCCGGAAAACTCCAACGGCGAAAGCGCCTTCTACAAACGCGCTCTCAAGCTCCAGCGACCCACCACCGTTCACTATCAAGACAATTTGCAAAACTTCGTGAGCTTAATTGGTGAGATAGTTTGGCCTCTCAAAGCTTGTAACGCCGTGGAATTCGGCGTCCACACTTTGCTTAGACTTAGAGCACCTTCCCGCGCTTACCGTGATTCTACGTGAGCAGTCCCTTTTGTCATATTTTTTCTGTTTCTCGCCTAGTTATTTAAATTGTTTTCAAACTTTGTATGTGGAACTATCAGGATAAGGCTCGTGTTTTTGGGTGAAATGGCAGAAGTTTCTGTCCAACATCTGAAGCCGCATGATTTAGTTTATGTTTCGGGTCGTCTAGGATCATACCTGAAGGCGGATGAGGACGGGAGCTCAGTGCGTTATTACAAGGTTCGATATTCTACTTTTCTTTCTAGTAATTGTGAGGTTTGTATTCGTTAATGCTCAAGACGATGCTTCTTCGACTCTTTCTTGTTATTAGCACGGAGTGGCTTTCGTAATGGGATAGATACTGAGGAGTGAAAACTAAAACTAAAAGATAAATGTGGCTTGTTTTGGTGGAATAAGATACTAAGTGTGGCTGATTTTTCCTTTCTTCAATTCCATGACGGATATTACAATCTTATAATGTGGAGAAGAAACTTTAAGATAAACACCTACTCTTTTTTATATGGTGGAAATCTTTGAAAGCATTTCTCTTCTAGTTATTGAATTATTTGGCTGAGTTTGCAAGTGTCCGTGTAATAATCCACTTACATGATTAGGTGGTGAGAAGCTTACGCAAGAAATCTGAGGCATTCTTGGCTGGGGCAACTAAGCTAATTATTTCAAAATGTATACTCAGAAAAAATAGTGGAGCACCCTTTTCTCATTAGGTTCTGTCTTTTCATGTAACTATACTATTCTTTTCTAGATCACCTGATGCCAGTGTTAAGCTTGTGTCAAATAAAGCTTGATTGCCCTATTTCTCATCCAAAAAGGTTATCTGTATCATATGGTCTGGAGAAAAAAGCTTGCCTTCAAGCTTAGAGGAAGAATAACCTTGTTAGAATCAGGAAAAGTGTTACTTTCTCCTGGTGGGTTCATCAATTTCCAGGCGTGGCAACCTTTGCATTTGTGGCTTGTTAGCTACACCCCATCACTGTTGTAGCTTATCCCTCCAGTGCGAGGCTCCACACGTAATAAAAACAATATTCATAATCTTCCACAGTTCCCAATTGCTTCAAGTCCACCAATTCTCCTAAAACGTTATTTCATTAAGGTAGTCCTAGCTGAAGGATGAAACACTCTTTAACATCCCACATGTCATGTTTGGCTCCTCTTGCATCATTTGGAAATACCACAATTGAGCCTCACCCAGCATCTGTAAAGCTGCCAAACTGTTACTCCTGTTGGAAATTTTTCTGCACCAATAAAAATATGTTAGTTGGTCCTTTGATCCATCAAAAATTGGGAGTCCAATTTGTATAACGCAGTATTCTGTTCTCTTGTATTCCTCTTCCACTTATTTAGTATTTAATCAGGCCCAAAAAAAAAGCTTCTTCTAATTGGAGCAGTAGGTGTTGTGTCTACCTGTGCAGCTATTATACATTCCCTTCCATGTGAGATCGAATTGGCTTTTTCTTGGTTGTTGACCATTCTGGGTATCTTGAATAATGGCCTTAGCATCTATTATTTTACTTGAGTAGCCCATGGTACGCAGCTCTGATACCAAGTCAAGTTGTATTGAGGTTGGGATCAGAATCAATTAATAGAACGATTAACATGAGAATCGGATGAGTTATTGCCCTTATCGTGATTCCTAAAACGATTAATCCTGTAAGGGCAATGGTGGGGGAGTTGCTCTTATTTCCTGTATTGAATCATGGCCTTTTTCGCTTTCTTTACTTAGAACCTGGACAACCTCAATTGAAGAGGAATGCTATTCTAATTATTGCATAAAATTTTGGTGGAGAATCAAGCTCTAGAACGCTGATGTTGGTTTCTAAATTTCTCTAAAATGATCTTTGTATAACAGTTTAATTGATGTTAGATGTAAACAAGATGCCTATAAGCCCCTTTTATTTCTTTCAGTGAGTTAAACAGAGTACATCTAAGTAAATGGGTGTGTATCAGTTTTCTTACTTTTCCTTTAGATCAGCTTTTTGAACAAATATATATTCTATAAAATTGTTTAACCCCGCCTTTTACTACCTAAATGTAAAATTGATGTGTGAATATAACCATAGGGATGTGCTATATTATTTCTGTTCCAGCACACTTGTGCGTCAAAACATCTCCTTCTATAAGTAGTGTATAGATTTCTGATGTGTTTTGTGTTAGTATGATAAATTTTGCATATGTAGGTAACTGTGGAAGAAATGAATTTTGTGGCTCAAAACAGTCCGAAGTTGGAATGCCAAAACCTTGTCAAGTTGGAACCAAAATGTAAGGTTTCTTTTACATATTCCTTAGTTGAGGTGTTTGAGCCATGGATGCATTCTCAGCAATCCCTTCTGCTTTCACTTTCATGGTTTGCTGTCATTTTAATTCTTACTTGTTTTCACTATACCACATGTACCTGCATACAATTCAACAGTTATGCATCTCTTCTTGTATTTTCAAGCTATTTGTCATTTGCTTCAATTGGCAGATTCAGTTGAGGATATGATGCAGAAGCGTAGAAACCGGCTTCATTTGTGGCAAATTTTTTTTGCGAGTCCGTCGGAGTGGTGGGATAATAGGAACTCTAAATTGAAACCAAGATCGCCGGACTTTAAGCACAAGGATACCGGTGAGTCACTCTGGCTCGAAGACAATGATCCTCCATGGATCAAACAACAACTCCAATTGCAGGATTCAAGATTGTGTAAGCGAAGCTATGTAGACCAGGGTAATGCTTGGTCACAACTGTCCCCTTTGGTTTATGATGAAGTTAAAAGTAATTGAAGGAAGCCTCAATATGGATCTCAAATATTGAAATCTTGATTGCTCTGTTGTTTCTGGATCTTAAAATCTCTATATGGTATGAGATTGCCACAGCCCTAAGCCTTTTAGTTTTAGATTGTTGGTCTGGACTACAAGTGTTTTCGACTACAATGGTTCCCCCTCAAATAATTCTTCCGCCTTATCGTCGTCGTCGAGATTTTCCCTGTGTAGACCTTGATCCCTTCGATCACAAGCAACTCGTCTTCTTTCTCCTTCTCTTTCTTGCTTCTCCTTTTTCTTAGGCCTATCCACCAACACCTTCACCACCTTATTAGTGTATGTAACCAATACTTCAATCCGACCCAAACTACATGCTTAGCCAGAAAACAGAATTTAAACTAAACAGACAAATAAAAAAGAAAACATATTATAACTTACGAAAAAGGGTCGGAACCAATTCCAGTCTAAAGGACATAGACTCTTAGACTGTGTTCGTAGCTTGCATGAATAAAATGAAATAAGTTGGGCCACACAGACACTCGGCCATAACCTAACCCACGCAGGGGCCTTCACTCATCAACCTTGATCAACCTTCCTTCAATTCAGATTAGTTGCTAATCTTTTCCTTCTAAACTCAAAAGGACAATAACAAGGACTAAAAAAAGACTGAAAATATTGGACTTATCACAAGGAAGAACTTCAGTTTCACTCATCATAGTACTGATAGATCGTTTTGTATATGTGAGAGATGTCATTTTGGGAAGCTCTTGCATCTCTTTCTTCTCTTGCAGCATCCCATGAAGAAAAGACATAACAGCCCATTTGCTCTGCACAACTCACAGCTACAGAGTTGCAATCAATTAGCTCAATCTGTAAATAAGATGATATCTTCCGGAGTTGTTGCAGTTTGTAGCAGAATTTCAGATTCAGGTGTGAAAGGCACGGGAAAGTTCCTTCTCCTACTTGCCATTGCACAAGATCGCTGTCTTCGATTGAAAGGCATTCAAGTTTCAAGAATCCATTTTCTTCAACTTCCCACTTTTCGCCTCGAAAGGCATGGCATAGCAATTTGAGCACTCTAAGGTGTGGTAGTTTGAGAAATTTGTTCAAGTATTTCCAGGGATATCCTAATCCACTCAGAGTCAACTTTGTAATAGAAGATGAAGAAACTGATGAGAGAGAAGGACGTGCGGCAACATTAATCTCAGACATGAGTATAGGATTCACAATTACACATTGAAGTGATGCTAGTTGAAGGAGCTGGGAAATGTGATCCAAGTAGCTCAAAGCAGCTGGTTCAGCAGAGTTAGGTGTCAATTCAATTTGGACTCTTAACTTCTCTAAGTTTGGTATACTTGTAAGAACAGCCTCACTACAAGTATAAGTGCCCACATCTAAAAGTTTAACAAGCTTTTCTAACTTGACACCGCTAGGAGGGTTTGGTAGGTTTCTTCCCGTGATTTGCAGATGTATCAATTCTTGCAAATCCCATACCTCCACAGGTAGAAATGTTTCAGCTAGAGTGGTGTTGATGCTCAAATGTTGATCAACAATTAAATATTCAAGTTTCCAAAGCTTAGATACACAAGGAGGGAGGTTTTGATTGCAAGTGATGGCAAAATATCTCAATTGAACAAGCTCTAATACCTCCAAAGGATATTCATAGAAACGGATAGTAAGAGCATCACACACCCTCAGCAAGCTCAAACTCGTGAAATTTACCGGTACCTCGTATTTATGATATGCGCCAGTACATAGGAGAGAACGTGTTGAAGAGTATTCCATGGAGGCATACAAGTCTCTGTTACTCATCAAAACATTGTTGTGGATGGAAACACGACGCTGCTGCTTGCTTCTTTCTCCACCTTCTTCTTCATAGCTTTGTATAATAAGCAAGAACTCATTATTCTCGACTTCTTTATTGCACAAGTGGCGGAAGACAGAATGGAGGCTGCAAGCTTGATAATTCTGACCATCGCTGCTCAACTGGCCGGAGGGGACAACAACACGATCACGGATAAGCTTGTCAAAACATTCCGAAGCAAAAGCTTTTACAGAGTCTTTCTTCGGTTCAAGAAATCCCTCAATGCACCACAAGTTGACGAGCTTCGAACGACGGACTTCATGATTTGGAGGGAAAGCTCCCATGTAGAGAAAACATGGTTTTGCTTGTGGAGGTAAGTTGTCGTAACTTGGATATAGGACTTGTAATATCTCATCATAAGCATTCTTAAAAACCTCACTTTTCATATCATGTGCCGCCTCCTTCCAGTACTCCTGCATTGTCGTTGCCGTCGTCGACGTCTCCGCTTTAGATAGGATGGCGGCAACTGTGACAACCACGAGAGGCAGACCATCACACTTCTCCGCAATCTTCTTTCCACTTTCCTCCAGTTCTGGAGGACACACCTGTTGGTAAAATTATAAGAATTATATATATCAATGCAAACAACTTAATATCATTAATTAATTATTATAAAATTAAAGATCGATTAGTAAGAAAAGCTTACGTTTGCAGCAAACACCTCCCTGCGCAGGAGATCCCAACTCTCTACTTCATCCAAGAAAGGCATTAAGAAATAGCAATAATTTCCTCCAAGTGATGAGACAAGATCTTCTAACCTTGTTGTTAGTAAGATGCGACTTCCCTTAGCTTTATCTCGACGTCGTCTATCTTTGAAGTAATCATACCAGAAATCTAAGCTCCATACATCATCCAACACGATCAGGTACCTCTTATCGTCTAGATATTCTTCCAGATACTCATCTAATCTCTCATCTTTTGCCGTGCCCAATTTATCGTTGCTGGGATTCGCTTGAGCTAGAATAGATTGTTTCAACTCTTCTAACTCATAATTTCGGCCTATCCTAAAGAAGGCACGAAATTTAAATTTCTTCACAATGAATGGATCATGAAAAATTCTTTCAGCTAGAGCGGTCTTACCAATACCAGCCATCCCAACTATTGAGAAGACATAATTAGTAGACTTGTCTACAATGCATTGCATGATTTCGTTGCATTGCTTAGATAATCCAACCATATTGCATGAAAAATCATTACCATCAACACCTTCTTCTTCTTCATCATCATCATCATCATCATCATCATCTTCTTCTTCTTCTTCCAACAGATGGTCGTCGTCATAATCAATATTATCGTCATCATCAGCTTCTTCTTCTTCAGGCAATAATTCGTCTAAATCTCTTTTGTACAGTTGTTTGATCTTCTTCACCGCTTCGACGGAGGAAGTAATGTGACGCATCAATTCGTCATCTCCATAACTCTGAGAATGTGAATGAAATTGCTTCAACTCATGGAATTCCAGTGAATCTTCAAGTTCTTGTGCGGCGCCTATGATTTGTCGATCCAAGTCATTGAATCTGCTTCTGCTGCCATCGGATCTCTCGAGAACTTGCTGTAATGAAGCGAGCTCCTCGTATACCAATTTCAAGGTTGTTCGAGTGGATAGGACAACTGAAATGCTAGAAGAATTTAGAAGACGAAGAATTGTAGTCCTAAGACAAGTCACAGCAGCGTAAGCCATTTTTTTCCTGCAGTTTTCTCTGTGTGGACCGACATGTACTGTACGAAGAGTTTTTTTTTGTTTGAGCTTAGGAATCCGTAGAAGATAGAAATACGTTTAGTTTGGTTTAATGTACTGAAATAATTTACAAAGATATATGTTTAGTAAGATTTTGGTGTTCAGATGCTTAATGCGAATTTCTCACACTACAACTTGTCACCGGCTTTGATGCGCACATGCAATTTCGTCTGATCAAATATTAAGCCCCATATGCAAATTAAAAGTCAAACTGATCGAGAATTAATGATTAATCCAGTTGCCTCCTGTGTTCGGAATCTATTCTATTTTTTCATTTAGTTAAAAGTTGAAACTAAGTGTTAGATTTTTTTTTTCACTCGAATGGTTAAGTTTGGCCCCAAAGTTCGGGTGCAATTCTTATGGATTTTCCCGCAATGTATATATTGTATTTTATATTCTATATGTTGTATTTTAATATTGTGTATATATGTTAATATTGCGTGTGTGTGTATATATATATATATATATATATATACACTTGCATGCATCATGATGCAAATAATACTATATGAGACGGGTTAGTCAAACCCGCTTTTGACCCAATCAACGCGGGTCAACCCGCGCTTTGACCCGGTCAACGCGGGTCAACCCATAAAAAAAACTGTCCAAAGTGAGTACCAACCTTTCTATTAAAAAGTATCACAAAACATTCAAAAAGTACCATCTGTATCATTAAAAAGTAAGGGGTCTGCTAGTTATTTTATATAAGTTTATTTAGTTCAAATTCTGATTTTTTTTTTCAGTTTTTATATTGTATGTGTTGAGATTAATCTAAAACAATCATCATTTCAAGAATTTACAAAGGAAAGCAAAGCACGAGTTCGGTAAAATAAAAGGTACCATGTGGTAAGTAGAAAAGTATCAAGTACGATAAAGAAAGGTATCAATCTAAGATTAATATTATCATCATTCCAACTACAATAAAAAGTACCATGTGCCACGTGGCACGCCTGCGTGGGGCCACGTGGCCGCCTGAAATAGGCGGAAATAACTGTTGTTGCACGCAAGTCCACCTCTCTCTATATATATATATCCAGTAGTGTAGATCTAAGATCCCAAATTTATGGTAAATACATGTGTATGGATATGTGTGCCGCGCGTTTGCAGTTTGACATAAGATGATTGCAAGTGGGGAGAAAAATGAGAATGATACATTATTGACGAGATGAAATCCTCTGCTGCACTTGGTGCAACACTTGATGCTACACAATTTAATTTATTAATTTTTTTTTGATTTTTTAATTCAATTTTAATTTATTATGCTTTAGTTTAATTTTACATTTATTATTTGACAAAAACTTGTATGAGACCGTCTAACGGATCTCCTTATGTTAGACGGGTCAAAACCCATCCAAACCCGCCCCTAAACCCGCCCAGCTGTTTTTCTCTTTCTTTTTTTTTCCTCCTTTTCTGTTGGGGGCTCTTTTTCTTCTTCTTTCTTTTTTTATTTCTTTCTTCTCCTTATTTTTTTCTGTTTCCTTGTTTTTCTTTTTTCTTCTTTTTTTCCTCCTCCTTTTCTATTGGCGGACTCTCTCTTCTTTCTTCCTTCTTTATTTCTTTTTTCTCTTTTTTTTTCCATTTCCTTCGTTTTCGTTTTTTTTTTTCTTCTTTCTTATTCCTTTTTTTCTTTCTTTCTTCTCTTTTTTGTTTCTTTTTTTTAATAATTATAATATAGTCTTCTCAGGGTATAGTTTTTTTTAAATATATATATATATATATATATTTCTTGCGATTGACTAATTATTGAGCCAAAAAAAGAAGTACCATTAATTATAAGGTAAAATATCATTAACTATGAGTGGAGTATATCATTAATCAAAGTATCATTATTTATGAGGTGAAGTATTATTAACTCGCATATGAGTATCATTATATATAGGGTGAAGTGGAGTCTCATTACTATGGAAAAAAAGTATCATTAATTGCAGAAGAAAGTATCATTAATTAGAAAGAAAAGTATCACTAATTGTAGAAGAAAATATCACTAATTAGAAAGAAAAGTATCACTAATTGCAGAAGAAAGTATCACTAATTAGAAGAAAAGTATCACTAGTTGCAGAAGAAAGTATCACTAATTAAAAGAAAAGTATCACTAATTGCAGAAGAAAGTATTACTAATTAGAAAGAAAAGTATCACTAATTGCAGAATAAAGTATCACTAATTAGAACAAAAGTATCACTAATTGCAGAAAAAAGTATCACTAATTAGAAGAAAAGTATCACTAATTGCAGAAGAAAGTATCACTAATTAGAAAGAAAAGTATTACTAATTGCAGAAGAAAGTATCACAAAAGTATCACTAATTGCAGAAGAAAGTATCACTATTAGTGATGCTTCATTTTTTTATTACTAGTGATACTTACTTCATAATTAATGATACTTCTTTGTTGTTAATTTAATAATTAATGCTTAATCATCAATAATTTTCATTTTAATGAAAATATAACTTTTATTTAGTGAAGTATCATTAACATTGATATGGAGTATCATTAATTATGGATGAATTATTATTAATAAAATCATTACAAAAAAACAACTTCTAACTCTTCGTAGTGAAGCGTGAATTGGAGTCGAAAAAAAAAATAGCATTACTGTAAAAATAATGTACATGTGTTAATGATTGGGAATTAGAGCTCACGCTTTCCGCTCCCAAAAATAAAAATCGTCACCCCGACTCTTCCCTCTTAATCAGTGTCACCTAGCTACCTTTTTTTTTCTTATCATCAATCCTTTGTCTTTGTCTTGTAATATTAATTGCCATATATTAAATAATTAATCTAATGCTAATTTTATTACTGTAGTGTACCACGAGTTGATGACTAATTTTGTATTTGCCTTCTCATTTACTTTAATTTCCTATCTATAGAGTGTATTTATTAGAGAGAGGGTGATGGTGGGGGTGGGGTGGGGGTGGGTAGAAAAAGTGACGAGAAAAGAAAAAAAAAGAAGAAAAAATAAGATGTAAACAAAAATTAAAAATTAAATATCAAATAAAAGAGGGGGGAAGAGGGACCATTAAAAAAAATCAAAAAGAAAAGGGAAAATGAGGGGGAGCCACTTTGTGGGTCAAAATATCCGTCTAACGTAAGGAGATCCGTTAGACGGTCTCACACAAGTCCCCCCCTTATTATTTAGGGTTTATCCTACCAATTAGGGTATATAATTGATCTAAGTTCCTTTAAACTTCGAAAAAATCTTGCATATGGATTGACCTCCATATTTTTCATCAGTTTCTTCACAACTGCTTCTGATATATTTGAATTTTTCAATTTATTCATTCTGTTCTCAACCTCAGTTCCTGTCTCAAAAAAATATAATTGAAAAAAATCTGGACTTGTATTATTATGGATCAATCTTGGAAGATCATGATAAACCATTCCTTGTGCTCGAAAAGAATACACTCCTCATCTTGCAGATGCCAATTCTTTATCCAATGTTACATCGAATGAAGTAAATGAAAATATACAGTTGTATGAGCGACTATTTCTTCAAAGATCTATATCCTCTTGTGATTCAGAAGTAAACAATTCGTACAATTCATCAGGAACTTCAGAAGATGCAAGTTGAATTTTTCCATTATCACAACATAAAGTAAGAGGCTCATACTCAAATCTTACAGCACTACAATGATTGCAATCAGACACTTTTTTTAATTCATGTAGTTCTGAAATTAAAAATCCAGAAAGTGATGAACCTAAAATAAGAAAAAATAGACATGCTTAATCAAAATTTATTCATCATATATATGTATATATATATATATATAATATTTCAAATTAAGAAATTACTTGCCATTTGATTTATGTGAAGCGACGTCATCTGTTAAAATAAATGTAGTATTTTTATTTCTTCAATTTTTCTTAGCTTGATCTATCATTTCTCGCCTTTGTATGGTATTTAAATTAGAATATTTTCTTTTCATTTGTAGATTTCTTCTTTGTCTATAGACATCAACAACTGTACAAGAAAAAAAATATTTAATCACATTCAAATTAAAATGTAATGTTGTAATTGATTGTCAACAAAAACTCAAAAAGGCAAGTGGCAATCCGTACGTCTTTTGACTCCCTGCTATAGTGCTATTGCTAAGGCATTGTTACTGGCATTAACTTTTGATCACTATTTATCTTTATATAGAATTCTTATACTAAAAGGCAATTGAAAGGGAAATATAATTATTTTATTCCCATTACTTTGACCGGACAAATATGATTATTTTCTTTTTGAGATCTTTTACTTTTTTTTTCTCATGTGGGAGTTATAATTAATTCCCGTTTAACTTAACCAATATGTACTTTCATATGAGAATGACTAATCCACATACTTCAATATATAACACCTCACCAAATAGAAAAAATAATAAAATTAAGAGAGTCTAAAATTGTTGAAATTAAATATAATTTAATCAATTAATGTCCCGGTGTAGGCTGCGAAGTTCAAGTTTCAAGATAATAACACAAACTGCAGATGTGATCAAAGTTTGATTCACCTCGAAATGGAATCCGTCCCTCGTCCATAACGTCGTTCCCCTCAATATAGACAAGAGCCGTGACCTAAATTCAAATTCTTTTATTTTGTTTTTTAATTTTAATTATACATGGTGTTTTTTTTCTCTATAAGACTAAAATATTAAAATTCTAACCTCGTCAACATTATATAAAATAAACATCTATTAAATAATAAATTATGCTTATCTTCCCTAAAAAGTAACTAAATTTATTTAAATAATAAATAATTATCTCGGAAAAATAGAGTTCAATTACATCAAAATACATTTTAATAAATTTAAAATTTACCTGAGAATAAACTTGATGTGGACGATTCATTATGAATATTCATAATTGTGAAAATATCAAAATAATGAATGTATTATGTTGAAGTGATTGAATTTTCGTGACAATTGGCAATGGAATTTGTAAAGTCAATAATTTATATAGATAATTTTAGAGTCCTATTATAATTAGGAGAAAACGTGGCTTGAATAATAATAATAATAATAATAATAATACAAACTATGATCTTATATATGGCAACCATCACTCATACAAGAGGACCCACGACATGATTAATTAATAAAAATAGCAACAATAATCCCACGACATGATTGATTAATAAAAATAGCAACAATAATTAACATGACAATTTACAAATAATTAGATTTGACCAATGACCACTATGAATTTCCGTTTAGAAAAAAATTATTGATTTTAACTTGCTCCAGTCATAATGGTTTTTTATATGTATGAACTTATCCACAAGGGGATGTACTTTTTAATATAAAATATACGTAAGTTGTTAACTAATTTCAAATTATAATAATTATTTATAAATAGTTAGATATATTATATTACTTTATTACCCTTAAATTAAAGTGTAGATCATGTATATCACTACTAGAAATTCACGGAATAATGACTGATTTTAATGACGGAACGTATTCCGTCTTAAATAACGACGGAACTACGACATAACACCAACGAAATATAAAATATATATTAACTAAAAATATAACAATTCTAACGACGGACTAGTCGGTCGTTATATATTTTACATGGAATTTTAGCATGTTTAAAACAGAAATATCCGTTTTTATATTTATCTTAATTGAACTACATTGAGCTAAAATTTTGGTGATAAAGCAACGGCAGAATCATCCGTCTTTATATTTATTACCAATTTGCAAAATGAATTTAGTATTTTAAAGACGGCGAGGTCCGTCGTTATATTTATCTCAAATTCATATCTATATATGAACATTCGTGTATTATTCCTACGAGAGATAATTCCGTTGTTACATTTATGATCAATTCATTTAATGAATATAGTATGTTAAAAACGGATTTTTCCGTCTTCATATATATCTCAACTGAATATATCAATATTAATATTTGTGAAATTATATAACGACGGAGAAAGCCGTCTTTATAATTATTTCATACATTGGAAATGAATTTAATATGTTAAGGACGATTTTTTCCATCTTTATACTGATATCTAATTTAATATCAATAATAGGATTAGGACGAAAAATTCCGTCGTGATATTTATTATTTGTTTGCAAAATAAGTTTAGTATAGTAGAGACAGATTATTTTAGCTACAATTGTTAGAGATAAATTAATTTATCTGAAAGCCATTTAGTAAAATTAAATCTGATTATTTTAATATATTATTTTATTGTTCCCAAATTTTTAGCTACCATTCTCTCTCTCTCTCTCTCTTGCCAAGAAACCTCGTAGTTTTCCAAAATTTTAGCAATTCTCTCTGTTGATATTGTCCCATTTATCTTTGGGCCTGATATTTTATTTCTCTTCTGATTTATTCTGGCCCAAAGCCCACAAGCCCTAAACCCTTAACCCTAAGCCCACTACCCGGTTCCCTAATTAATTTTAACCTAATCGATTCACCTTCCCAAGGAGCCCCCCGCCTCTATATCATTCTGGATCCTTCTCTTTTCTCTTAAGCCTCACACACGATCTTGAGCCCTAATCTGAAAATCACTCACTCTCTCTCTCTCTCTTCTGTCTGCCTGACTTCTCGGTGTCTCTGACCGGAAATCTGACCGTGATTTCCTGTTGGCCTATGAGTGTAGAAGGCTGTGTGGCTTCTTGAGAGGGTTTGAGTTGTGAGAGCTTCGAGGGTTGTCCGTTTCGCCATCCCCTTCCACTTGGTCTGGGTCTTTTCTGTCGCCGGAGTCACCATCGCCGCCGCCTGTGGGAAAATTTGAGCCACCGTGCCCCTGGGTACTTTTTCCACCACTGTCGCTCTGATTCCACCTCTGATTACTTCATCTCTCTTCTGTACTTGGTGTTATTTTTTACTGCTATCTCTCTGATCTAACTCTCTTTGCTTCCACTGTGCAGATCTTACCAAGAGTTGTACCCTGCCTGTGAAGAACTTGTAGATCCAACTGATCTACTCCTCTGAGGCCTGTGCATTCGACCTTCTTCTCTCTGTAATAGATCTAAGAGTTCTGTAAAAGCTTATAATAGTATCTAGGGTTCTTGCTACTTGAGTAGCTAGTGAGTGAGACCGCTAGAGGTAGGGAAACAAGGAAGTGCAATCTCTAGCCAGGCTGATACCACAACAGTGGTATCAGAGCCACGGTGGCCTGGCTGGGGGCACTCTCCTGCCTCCATCTCACTCACCCCGCCGCCGGTAAGGGCCGCGCCTTTATCCTTTGCTCCCGTTGGGCTCCGAAAAGGTAAGTCCGACCTCTCCCATACCTGAGAGGGTCGGCTCTGGTATTACTCTTCAAACCCTAAACTCTGAAGTGTATCGTGTGATCCTGTCTTCTTTCTCTGCTTCCACTTTACTTTTTGTATACACCTTGGCATTCTAAGCCTCTTTCTCTGTTGTTGCTTACGGACCGGACCGTCTGGACTCCCCTGTGGGTTTCCTCAAAGTGGGTTGCCCGGTTAGCTAAACAGAGTAGGGTGTAACAGAAAGTTTTTGAGGGTTGTTTGTATGTTGTTGTGTCTTCTGTGAATTTCTGAGTGTTTTTGGCTGGTATCTTGCTTGTTGCTGTATTATTTGATTTTCTGATTCATGGTATTGTTGGAATCTGAGTGGTTTTCTCAAGGTCTTTTGAATTTTCAATGTCTAACTCTGTTTAAGAGCTAACAGCCTTACTGAATCAGGATTTGGGATTGTTCTGAGTGATCCCTTGCTCTACAGATCAATCTGTGCTGAGAACTGGGCTAGACTCAACACTAAATTCCCCTTGTGCACTTGATTCAGTGCCTGTGGAGGTTCTCCCCTATGTGTTGGGTGACTCTGTGCTGTTTGAAGTGCTGTTGTTGTGTTAATTGAGGTGGTCTTTGTATTTTTTGGCTATCTCTGTGTCTGGCATTATGAATTCCTTGAATGCTGTTCCCTTTAATGGGAAAGATGATTTTGGTGATTGGCAAACAAGAATTGAATGTATTTTAACTAAAGAAAAACTTCAAAATGCAATTTTTGAAAGAATTGATGAAGATGAAGCTGATAAAAACTTGCTGGAAATGAATGCTAGTGCTAGGGCCACTATACTGTTGAATTTGAGTAGTGCTGTGGTCAGGAAAGTGTCCCACCATCATTGTGCAAAAGATTTATGGGACAATTTGACTTCTTTATATGTTGCTACTTCTGAAGATTCAACCTATTCTCTGCAAAATCAAATTATGACTTTTCAAATGGATTCTTCAAAGGATGTGGATTCAAATATAGAAGATTTTAACAAGCTTTTAAAAGATTTAAAACTTGCTGGGGATGACACACTTGAAAAGTATGCTCCCCGGATCCTTCTTGGTGCAATTCCTGAAGCATTTTCTGAAGTAAATTCTGCCTTAAAATATGGGGGGTCTAAAGTCACTTGTGAGATGATTGTGTCTGGGCTAAAGGCTAAAGAAAATGAAATAAAAAAGATAAACTCTCTAAGCCTTTGCAAAATGAATATATGTCAACAGAAACACAAATAGGAGCCCCTTTAATGGATTTAATCCTGAAAATCCTAGTGTTTTAGCTGCAGAGAGACATAGGAGGGAAATTAATTTTGAAAAACCCCAACATTTTGCCCACAATCATCCTCATCATTCCAGAAATCAAAATCAAACCCAAAATTTTGGCCAAAGCTCTTCTCAAAATGCTGTAAGAAACCAAAACTTTGCCCATCATTCTCAAAATTCTGATATGAAGCCCAGAAAAACTTGTTGGAACTGTGGAAAGCCTGGTCACTTTTCTAACAGGTGCAAGCAACCAAAAAGAAACAAAGGTTTTGGGAATAATCATGCCAATAATGTGATGCATTTTATGTTTACAAAGATGAAGATTATGATTATCATGATGATGGTGGTGTCTATATGGTCCACAATGCATGTGATTTCCAATTCATAAACTATTCTAATGCCGTGTCAAAAATTATGCATGAATCTGAATGGTTGATTGACTCTGGGTGTACATTTCATGTTACACCACATAAGCATACATTTCAAAACATGCATTTCATCCAATCTGGAACAGTTGCTCTTGCTGATGGCCAATACTGTGAAATTGCTGGTAAAGGAGATATGTGCTTAAAATTTGAAAATGAAAGCATGATCACTTTGCATGATGTCAGATATGTCCCCAAATTGAAGTTTAACTTGCCTTTTGTATCAAAATTGGCTGATCAAATGCTTTATGGATCTGAAAACAACAAGAGTTTTAAATTTGAAAGAGATTCTATGATTTACTTTGATGTTCCAAGAAAAGGAGATCTCTATGCTGTGCTTGTATGCTCTATGCATGTTCAAACTGCCAATGTTGTGCATCATGACAAAACAGCTTTATGGCATGCTAGGTTAGGTAACATGAGCAATAAAGGTCTTGATATTTTAAATAAATTTGGTGCATTCAAAAATGATATAAGTGTCAAGAATCCATTTCTGTGAGCCATGTCTAATGGGAAAGCAACACAAATTACCCTTCCCTACTTCTGTGCCTTATCCTAAAACTCATGTCAGCACTGAAATACTTGATTACTTGCATGCAGATGTGTGGGGACCTGCAAAGGTTCCTACATATGGTGGGAATGTCTATTTCTTATCAATCATTGATGACTATTCTAGAAAAACTTGGGTTTTCTTAATAAAGAACAAATCTGAAGTCTTTGAAAATTTTTCTAAATGGTCTGTTGAAATTCAAAACCAAACAAAGAAAAACATTAAGTGTCTAAGAACTGATAATGGTCTGGAATTTTGTAACCATACAATGGACACATGGTGTTTTGATATTGGAATCAAAAGGCACAAGTCAGTGCCTTACAACCCCCAGCAAAATGGGGTTGCAGAGAGAATGAACAGGACCCTCATTGAGAGGGTCAGAAGCTTGTTAGCAGGCTCAGGCCTTGACAAGCAGTTCTGGGGGAAGCCTTAATGACTTCTTGTTATTTAATAAATAGATCCCCCCCTGTTTCCTTATTGGGAAAGCAACCTGAAAGTGTATTTTGGAATAAACCTATATGCTTATTAAATTTGAGAATCTTTGGATGCAGTGCATATGTTCACCAAAAGCGCAGTAAGATTGAACCTAGGTCTAGGAAATGCATTTTCCTTGGGTACTCTGAAAGGGTAAAAGGTTATAGGCTGTGGGATAGGACTTTACCTGGTTTTAAAACATGCATTAGCAGAGATGTATCTTTTAATGAAGTTGATTTCCCTTGCCTTCATAAATCCTCACCTTCTGCTGCTCCTTTTGAGGTGGAGAAAGTGCCTGATCTTTTGTTTGTCCCTGTTACTTCTAAGGTGGATCCTCTTCCCCCTACTCCCCCTGAGATTAATATGCATAATCATGATACTATCTTAAATGATCATGTGAATGATAATATTGATGTTAATGACTCTGCATCAAATCATGGAACTGAAAATAATGTGTCAATCAACATGAATGTTTCTGATATTAATAATTCTGAATCTGAGCATGAAAGCAACTCTGAAACTGAACATGAAATCAACTCTGTGCATGAGACTAAGCATGAAAACTTAGACAATTATCAATTAACTAGGGATAGAGCTAGAAGGAACATCAGACTGCCTGCTAAGTATGATGATTTCAACCTATCTTTGTATGCTGATAAGTCCATTTATTTCGTGTTTTTATGGGCATTTTATCCTCTATAAATGTCCTTTTTAGTGTGTTTTGAGTCGAAAAAAACCAGATTGTGGTTAAAGGGCATTCCAAGAGTCGATTCTGGCGGAAGGGGCATTTTACGCCCAGTTATTCACGTTTATCTCACACATATGTTCATTAGAGGCACATGGGACTTCTTCAGTATCCATCCCACATTCGGTTGGTGAAGTGGGCATAGCAGATACAGATGGAGCTGACAGATGATGCCGTGCCCATAGTACTCGTACAGATTCGACCACAGGTCAGAATGGGCATTCTCGTGAAACTCAAAAATCAGTTGGAGGAGAGATGGTGGAAGATAGATATACTTCCGAAGGAGAGTTGGAACTAAGCTGGACTCCTAGAAGGCGCTGCAACAAAGAGATAAGCTCAACCGAAAGAGATAAGAGCAATCCCTAAAAAATAGGGATTTGATAAAGCTGAAGCTTATCCAACCGATCAGAGAGGCCACGCCGTTCCGGAATTTCAGCAGAAGACCCCCGCTTGTGGGGGAAACTCCACTCCGAAATGTAACTATTTAAGCAAGTTTAAACACTGGGAAAACAATCTTTAGTCAGTCTGAAACAATTCTACATTTAATATTTCTACAATTTCATTTTTAGTATGCTGCTTAGGCAGCCAAAAATAATCCGGAAGGTCTTAAACCTTCAGGACTTAGGTTATGTTTATGCGTCTCAACGTTGGAGTTGAGTTTTTTGCTGAATTAATTCAGTAAGTTCTTGTTTATTTTATGTCGTTAATTTCTGCAATTTTAATTATGTCTAGCCTTCTCGGCTAGAGCTTTAATTTTTGCATTTGAACAATGAAATTGGTTTGAGCATAAATCTGAACTCGTGAGGCTAAAATGGGCATAATAATGCATGATAAGTTTTCGTTGATTCTTGAGCCTTGTTCCACGTGAGTGTGTGTCTGAAGTGCCCAATATGGCTGATCACTCGTTAGGTAAAGAGGGCACACCACTATTAATTGAATTGGCGAATCGTGACTGTGTGTCGGTTCATAGAGTAATAAGGGAATTAATAGGATGTTGTGGGCACAAGAGGAATCAGTTGAACACAACAGATCTGGATCCGTCTAGGGCACACTGCTGCTTGTTTGCTTATATCTCTTAGAGAAATCAGGAGGTGGGTAACTGGTTAGGGGTTTAATCGAAGAGTAATCACTTTTAAACCTAAAATGAAAGGATGGATGAGGAACTCAGAGAGGAATCCGGTCACCATAACTAGATGACCTATCATGTATGAAAATCGGTGTGCCCATGATCGAGTTGTTTTATGTTTAACCAAATTTCTAATTCAAATGCCAGAACCTTTTGTTATTTGATATTTTTCGTTTGTTCCTTTTGCAGATTTAAATTCAGTTTAGTGACAACACCAAAACCCCCTTTGTGATTGGTTACTTGAAGATAGAATTGCAACAGCTCTCTACGGGATCAACCCGTACTCATTGGCTAGCTACGCTCGCTGTGGGCACAGGAGTTTACAAATATATTTTTGAGCGCGAAACGACCGTACGTCAAAATTAGCGTCGTTGCCGGGAAGCTGGTTTCTAGTGATTTTATCTTCCACAATTGGTGAGCCTGGAAGTTGATGCCCAGGGGCTCTTCAGAGGAGACTCTATTGTACGATCCGGAGATAGAGAAGACTTCGAGGAAAAATAGGGTAGCAGTGAAGAGGGCACGCCAAGCAGCAAATAGACCTTGTGAGCCCACACCACCACCAGAGGATCAAGAAGATCAAGGAGACGAAGGACATGAGGAGGAAGGACAGTTCGAGAACAGCCACAACATCAACATGGCCGCAAATGGCAATGCGGATGATAATATGACTTTAAGGCAGTTGGTCTTCCCGACCAACATGAATTTACGTCCAATGGGCATTACACTCACAGCTGTGACTCAGAACTGGAATATTCACGCAAACTTTATCCAGATCTTGCCGAAGTTCCACGGAATGCCTGGAGAGGATCCACAAAGGCATTTGCAAGATTTTAAGATGGTTTGCCAAACTCAACTATCCGACCATGGACGAGAAGAGTATGTGCGGTTGGTCTCATTCCCTTTTACTCTTCAAGATGGGGCACGGGACTGGCTGTATACACTACTCTCAGGCGTTGTGACCACATGGAGACAACTTTAACAAAAGTTTTTGGAGAAATATTTCCCATCATCCAGAGTGCAAGAAATGAGAAGAAGGATAGGGAGCCTGAAGATGGGAACCAACGAAAGTTTCTATGACTATTGGGGAAGATTCCAGGCGATGCTAGCGAAATGCCCACAACACCAGATTACTGAACACGATTTGATTCAATATTTTGTCGGATGATTGAGACCACATGAGAGGACGATCGTGAATGCCTCATGCGGGGGATCCATTTTGAATAAACAGCCTGTTGGAGCATTCAAAATTCTCACAGAAATGGTTGAAGACAACCGAGACTTCGGTGGAGAGGGCATTCGGGTTATAAGTGAATCAGAAAGGGCACCGGACCAGGACAGCAGGATTGATAGATTGTGCGACAAGATCGAAAAAGTCTTGTCCGGTGCAAGCATGGCAAGGAAGCCCAGACCTTGTGGAGTATGCAAAAGCATATCTCATTTCACTGATGAATGCCCTACTCTACAAAATGAAATGGAAGAAGTGAATGTTGTAGGTGGCCAGAATGGGCATTCCAGAAGATATGATCCCCATTCCCAGACTTATAATCCTGGCTGGAGAGACCATGGAAATTTTAGATGGAGAAGGCCAGAGGATGGGCATCCTGGACGCCCATTGCCACAACCAGAGGAGAAAAGGAAGCAAAGACTAGAAGATCTTGTGTTTGCTATGGCTGAGGAGAATGAGAAGTTTAAGCAAGAAACGCGAGCTGGTCTCTCGCACATGAGCAAGCAAATCAATCAATTGGCTCAAGCCATGCACAAGATGGAGGAGAAAAATGGGAAGTTACCTTCTCAGGTCGAGAATCCAAGAGAACAAGTGAATGCAGTAGTATTGAGGAGTGGAAAAGAGCTTCCGGAGATGGTCAGGCCAAGAGAAGAGAAGGATGATGTGCCCTTGGAGGAGGAAGTGGAAAAAATTCCCACAGAAGACAAGGCACAAGAAGATGAGAAGACTGATACTGTGCCCATTCTGGAAGTAAAGCAGCCTGCCAAAATGCCCATTCCGGAGAGACGGAAACCTCCATTCCCAAGGAGATTGGCACAAAATAGAAAAGAAGAAGAAACCAGGGAGATGCTAAAGGTATTTAGCAAAGTGGAGATCAACATCCCACTAATCGAAGCAATCAAGCAAGTATCGTGGTATGCCCGGTTTCTAAAGGAGCTTTGTACCAGAAAGATGCGATTCGATGATGATGCAAGGTTCTTAGTTGGGGAGTATGTATCAGCTGTGATACAAAAGAAGTTACCCAAGAAATGTGATGATCTAGGGATGTTCATGATCGCCTGCATTATTGGAGACAGAAAAGTCGAAAAGGCCATGTTGGATTTGGGGGCATCAATCAATGTAATGCCCTTATCGGTGTTCAAAGAATTGAAGATTGGACCTTTGAAGGAGACCCGTGTGGTCATTCAACTTGCTGACCGATCTAATATTTATCCAGAGGGCCTCATTGAAGATGTATTGGTTAAGGTGGACGAGCTTATCTTTCCAGCAGATTTTTATGTGCTTAACATGGGCAACAACTGCAAAATCTTCAGTTTTGTTGCTGGGAAGACCTTTCATGAAGACAGCTCGAACCAAGAAAGATGTATTGGTTAAGGTGGATGAGCTTATCTTTCCAACAGATTTTTATGTGCTTGACATGGGCACAATGACTGCAAAATCTTCAGTTTTGTTGCTGGAAAGACCTTTCATAAAGACAGCTCGAACCAAGATTGATGTGGACAAAGGGCACACTAACATGTGAGTTTGACGGGGAGAAGGTGACGTTCAACATTTTTGAAGCTATGAAGCACCCCCCGGATACAAAAAATTATAATTTTGTAAACACATTTCACTCCCCGAGCCGTTCTACTTTATCCATGGTGAGCAACGGAGAACCACTGGAGTGGGCATTGTGGGATGGACTGATTGACCAGGATGCCATGGATGAAGATGATGACATAAGGGATGGAATTATGATGCTGTATTCATTAGAAGAAATGCCATACGGATGTGTGGACTATGGTGTGCCCATTTGGAGAAATGATGATAAGCTGATGCCTTCTATTATCAAAGCGCCCATGCTGGAGTTGAAGGCATTGCCAAGGCATCTGAAATATGCCTATTTAGGAAATAATGAGACTCTCCATGTAATCATAAGTGCGGGGTTGAATCAAACTGATGAGGACCACCTTTTGAGATTGTTGAGACTGTAGAGGTACTCGGATGGACTTTGGCAGATATAAAGGGCATTAGCCCAGCGGTTTGCATGCACAAAATATTGTTGGAAGATGATGCAAAACCTGTTCGTGATCCACAAAGAAAGCTAAATCCAGTGATGAAGGATGTGGTGCTAAAAGAGATAATTAAGCTTCTGGACCAGGGCATTATATACCCGATTTCAGACAACAAGTGGGTCAGTCCAATCCATATTGTGCCCAAGAAGTCGGGTATTCAAGTTGTGAAAAATGAGAAAGGAGAGCTTGTGCCCACACGACTGCAAACTGGCTGGAGAGTTTGCATCGACTACCGAAAGCTGAACACGGTCACGCGAAAAGATCATTTCCCACTTCCGTTCATTGACCAGATATTGGAAAGACTCGCAGGAAACAAGTTCTTTTGTTTCTTGGATGGATACTCGGGATATATGCAGATTGCAGTAAGTCAAGAGGACCAGGAGAAAACAACATTCACGTGCCCATTCGGCATGTTAGCCTATCGCAGAATGCCCTTTGGCCTCTTTAATGCTCCTGGCACATTTCAGCGATGTATGATGAGCATATTCTCTGATTTGCTTGAGAACTGCATTGAAGTATTCATGGATGAATTCACAGTGTATGGGAGCTGTTTTGATCGATGTTTCAATAATCTGGAGAAGGTGTTGCAGCGTTGTGTGGAGAAATTCCTAGTGCTAAACTATCAGAAATGTCATTTCATGGTCAGAGAGGGCATTGTGTTGGGACATGTGATTTTTGAGAGGGGCATTGAGGTCGATAAAGCTAAAGTGGACATAATTGAAAAACTGCCATACCCCACCTCGGTGAAACAAGTGAGAGGATTTTTGGGGCACGCTGGATTCTTCAGGAGGTTCATAAAGGATTTTGCAAAAATTGCCCAGTCTATTACTCACTTATTGCAACAAGATGTTCCCTTTGAATTCGATGAAGAGTGTAAGAAGACATTTAATTTTCTGAAGAAGCAACTGGTAACAGCACCAGTCATTCAACCACCAGATTGGGGAATGCCCTTTGAGATTATGTGTGACACCAGTGGCTACGCTGTGGGCGCGGTACTGGGTCAGAAGAGAGGAAAGGAAAGCCATGTAATTTACTATGCTTCCAAGACTCTGAATGGGGCACAGTGTAATTACACCACTACTGAAAAGGAGCTATTGGTAGTAGTGTTTGCATTTGAGAAGTTTCGATCTTATCTCTTGGGAGCAAAGAGCATTGTATATACTGATCACGGTGCCCTGAGGCACTTGATGGACAAGAAAGAGACGAAGCCGAGACTAATTAGGTGGATCCTACTTTTACAGGAATTTGATGTTGAGATAAAAGATAAGAGTGGGGCACAAAACTTGGTAGCTAACCATCTAAGCCGGGTGCTGAATGAGAAAGGTGATGAAATGCCCATTGCCGATCATTTTCCCGATGAGCATTTGTATTCAGCAAGGGGCACACCAGCAACCTGGTACGCAGATATAGTAAACTACCTAGAGTCTGGGGAAATGCCTATTGGGTACTCAAGGTACCAGAAAAATAAACTAAGGTATGAGAGCCGGTTCTATGTATGGGACTGCCCTATTCTATGGAGAAGGTGTGCTGATCAAATTATCAGAAGATATGTCCCTGATGAGGAGATAGATGAAATTCTAAAGCATTGTCACAGTTATGCTTGCGGATGGCATTTCGGGCCAAATCGAATAGCGAGAAGAATTTTGGATTGTGGGTTCTTTTGGCCCACAATATTCAAGGATGCCCACAACGTCTGCAGAAAGTGTGACCAATGCCAGAGGGTAGAGAACATCACAAGAATGAATGAAATGCCCATGACACCAATCATGCCAGTGGAGATTTTCGATATTTGGGGAATAGATTTTAGGGACCCTTTCCAAATTCGAGAGGGGACCAATACATTATCCTGGCAGTTGATTATGTGTTAAAATGGGTAGAAGCAAGGGCTACTCCTACTAATGATGCAAGGGTAGTAGCCGCATTTCTGAAATCCCACATTTTTAGTCGGTTTGGTATGCCCAGGTCCATCATCAGTGATCAAGGGACCCATTTTTGCAACCAAACGCTGGAAAGATTGTTAAAGAAGTATGGGGTTCACCATAGGGTCACCACACCGTACCACCCCTAAGGAAATGGTCAAGCTGAAATCTCAAATCGAGAAATTAAAACCATTCTTGGGAAGGTTGTGGCTCCAAACAGAAAACATTGGAGTATTCATCTAGAAGATGCCCTGTGGGCATACCAAACTGCATTCAAGACTCCAATTGAGATGTCTCCATACAGGATGTTATTTGGAAAGTGTTACCATCTACCAGTCGAGGTAGAACACAAAGCGCGATGGGCACTTCAGAAGCTGAATATGGATCCTGACACCGCTGGGCATTTCAGGAAATTTGAAATTCAAGAGTTGGAAGAAATGAGAATGGAGTCCTATGATAATTCGGTGCTGTACAAGGAAAAGATGAAAAGGCTCCACGATCAAGTAATTCAGAGGAAGAGATTCATCCCAGGACAGAAGATACTTTTGTACCACTCAAGGTTCAAGCTTATGGGAGGAGGATTGAGGACCAAGTAGGTGGGTCCATTTGAAGTGTAATTGAGCTGACAAATCCCGGTACTGGAGGGTGCTTCAAAGTGAATGGTCACCATGTGAAGGCTTACCTTGGGCACTTTGTTGAAGATGTCACAGTGATCTGGCTCGCGGAGCCCACTTACGCCTGATCTGGGGTGATGTCGTGCCCATGACAATAACTGGGGCGCTACTGGGAGGCAGCCCAGGTGTTTATTTATCTTAATTCATTTTTATTTTTTTTAAATAAGTTTTCCAGTTAATTAAACTAGTTTAGAGAGCAATTTTACGCTTGTTTTGGATAAGTATGGTGTTTGCAAGTTTAGATAATGAGAGAGAAAGATGAAGATAAAATAAATCCCTTTGAAATAGGGATTCTGAAGTGAGGCACTCCGAAGAGATAAAGTTTGTTCCGATTTTTCAGGAGATAAGGCTTATCCATTAGCATAGGGCATACTGATCCGGGAGACTCCTAAGGAATCTAAAGAGTCTCAAGTCAAATCATGAATAGTGATTTCTTATATATAAAAACCTTACCCCACAAAATCTCCACTATCACTTTCACTCGCCTATTTCAAAAATCAGAACTCTCTCTCTCGCGATTTCTCCTGTAACCCTAATCTCTGAAAACCCTCAAGCTTAACAATGGCGAAGATAAGATGGAAGAAGGTTGCACCCAAGGCTGGACCAAAGGCACGGTTGGAGTTTGAGACTCCTACTATCTTTGAAGAGCCCGCTCCAGCCAAGGTCATAAAGAAACCCTCTGCCAAACCCAAGGAGAAAGCTGCGTCTGAGGTAGCCACTTCGAGCAAACGTTCCAAGGAGACTCCGCCGGAACAGGAGCTTGCGTCTGAGGTTGAAGTGATGGAAGAAAGTTCTGCAACTCCGACTCAAACGGAGCAGCCGGATGATGAGGCGACTGTAGAGGGCATGCAGGAGGAAGAGGTTACTGAAGAGCCTGAACCAAAGCTTAAAAAAGGGGCTGAGAAAAAGAAAGCTAAAAAGCTAGTTAAGGCTCCGACCCCTGTGCCATCGGTGGAGATCGAGGACTTGGAGGATGACGAGGAAGAAGAAGAAATTGAAGGAAGAAAAGAGGGTGAAGAGGAAGGAGACAGAGATATTGATTTGGACAAGTATTTGACTGAAATAGAAGACATTGAGGCTGAGCCACAACCGGAGAAGATACCTCTTTTTGAACAACAAGAAGAGGACGAGGCACCCGCTGACATCAAGAAGCGGGCACTGGAGAAAGCACAGGGAAAATGGAAGGTTGGCGAGCCCATTCCAAAGCCAAC
Source organism: Perilla frutescens (assembly GCA_026008535.1). Classification (NCBI taxonomy): domain Eukaryota; kingdom Viridiplantae; phylum Streptophyta; class Magnoliopsida; order Lamiales; family Lamiaceae; genus Perilla; species Perilla frutescens. The sequence goes on from BRKX01000002.1 coordinate 24,312,613, forward strand.
GGAGCAGCCAGAAGTATCCCAGCAAGGGGATACCGAAGAAGAGCAGGAGCAGCAAGAAACCAGTGAGCCCTCCCAAACTCAGGCAGGCACTGATGTAACATCTGAGATTTTCAGAGTTTATTTAGAAAATTAAAGAAATTAATTAGAGCCTAGTTAAGGATGTTTTGGCCCTAAATTGTAATTTTAGGAGTTATCTTTCGTAAAATCGTATTTTTGAGAATTTTGATTCTATCTCAGTCATAGCTGATTTTGGTCATGTTTGAAAGGCGTTGACCCAAGGCGCATGCCGGTGCTTTCGGATTTTGAATTTGAATTCGTTTGAGTTCCCGGTGATTCAAATCGTGTTTAAGGAATTATGAATATTGTTTTTCCGTAGGGGCGCGATCGTTAGAAATTTGCGAAATCTCATGTATTGATTCGAGCCTTGTTTCTTCAAACCTATCTTATAGGAAATTCCTCAAGGAATCCGTTGGCGTTCCCGGATTTTCATTCTGAGGTCAATTGAACGCTCGGGAATTTTATTTGTCCCTTGTGTGGAATAGTAACTTTATTTTTGAAAAGAGATTAATTTCTCATTTTCCTTCAAAACGACTCGTTCTTTAATCTGAGTCAAGTTGGTTTAATAGTACTCGAGCCAACAAACCTGCCGGTATTTTCGGATTTAATAAACGAGGTCATTTGGACCTCGCCATCGAATAAAGCGCCTTTAACCGAATCCGATATTTTTAAAGCAGTATTGTTGCACTGCAGAAGATTCTCGGGGAAGCTTGGATTTCCCCTATAAATAGAGGAGTCCCCTCCCCTCAATCCTTGCTCATTTCTCATTCTCAACCTCCATTTCTAAAGTCGAGCGAGGAGCGCTCTTCGTGAGCGCACCTCCGAGACGAGTAGTTTTGTTCGGCGAGTCGAGTGCGGAGGAGTGGAGGAGGAGTTTCCGCTGCCAAAAATTGCCCAGGTGGCGTGGTCGCGGGGGCTCGCGCGATCGCGGGGGTGCCCTCTTGGCCAGGGCGGTGCGCGGGCGCGCAGAGTTCCGCGGGCGCGGGGCTGCTGCGGCAGCTCCGGCACGTTTTCGTGTGGAGGGCATAACTTTCACCTCGGTTGGAGTTATGAGGTCCGTGAGTACTGAAATCGAAGCTCTTTTGATGATCTACGAGATAGCAGTGGCCAATAGTCCGGAATCGTGATCGTTCGAATCGAATTTTTCGTCCCCTTTTGTGGTAATTTGGGATGCCTTAATCTTTTAAATTCTCGTGTTTTAAGTTATAGTTAAGGGTCAAGGGTTTAGATATCGTTTCAATGTCTTATTAGGAGCTCGAATAAGGTTTTAAGTCATTGATTGACTTTCGTAAAGAAGAGGTGAACCCCGAGGAGGCCCGAGGAAGGATTTTCAGTCGTTGTTTCGTCTACACGCTCGTTATCAAAATGCTCATCATCGAGGTGGGTGATTCTAAATCAAGTATAAAGTTTGAGCTATTAAGCTCTAGAAGCATGATAGGGCAAGATGAATATCCAATTAAAATATTTTATACTCTGCCTGTTTAGTCTCTATACAAAGAAAGGAAATGAATAAAGGAAGCTATATGCATGATATTGTTCAATTGTTATTTGAGTTTGATAAATAAAGGAAGTTATTATAAGTTAAGTGAGCTCTCAAGTATGTTTAGATATGCTAGAATTGTTTAAATACGATTGATGCTAGTCTGAGATCAAGAATTACTTTAATTGCAATCGATGTTTATCCGCGTTCAGTTCCTCGTATTTAAATGTTTATGCTTTGTTAAAAGCTCGTATAGTTAAGGATTTCCTTTTAGGGTAAGTTATAAATCCCTTATAGGCTGAGATCATGCTCAATTAAAGGACTAGCCTTAGACGAATGCTCTAGGCTTGGTATTGTTAGCTAAGTTAAGTAAGTAAGGAAGGTTAAGGTTAAGTAAGGAATGAAGTTAAGGAAGGATATAGCTTATATTGTAAGCAGGTTATCGAGCTCAAAGAACAGTTTATTTGCATTATCATGCCGTGACCCTTGTGTCACTAATGCTGAACATTTGAAAGTAAAGGGAGTCACTACTGGGTAATCCTCTCGCATACTCAGAGGATACTTAAGGTAACCCCTCTCTCATCCTAAGGCATAAGGGTGCAGTAGACAACAGGTTTGAGCCAGGAAAGGCGCCAGAAAAGGAAGCAAAAGGTTTTGCGGATATGGAGAGGGCTTTTGCGTTTTGCTCTCCATATGCCGCTAGCTTATAATTGGATATTCTAAGGTTTATCAAGAGTTTTCTCATAAAACCCCACTGAGTACATTAGTGCTCACACCCTCTTTTTCAAATGTTTTCAGGTTGAGATGCTGAGGCCGGTGATGTGCTGCTGGTGGGGTTGTCTGAGTTGTTTGAGGTTTCAAGTTTGTTGCTCTATATGGTTACATGTTTTTCTTCCGCTAAGTTTCTGCTAAGTACTCTGATGTTAGTATTTAGTCTTAATATGTGTAACTTGATTCTTGATAGTAGCATGTTTTAAATGCTATGAATCCAAGTTATCAATAAAGTCTTGAAGCATGATCTTTTGACATACCCGTCTATGCCTTTATTGATTCCGAGTTATTTGAATAGTCATACCTGTTGAGCATTCTAGTATCTATTCATTTTCAGTTGACTTGTGAATAAGTATTGCATGATTGTTATTATGGTTCGCCTACAAAGAGGCTTTTTTTTTTTCTTTCAAGCATGTTTTTGCCCATCCAAGTTAACCTTAAGTAGTTTTCTTGATCCATCCTATGAATAGGACAATAAGGTATATTTTACTCCGACCTATTTATGAGTCTTAGTTGATGTGACCTATGATGAGGTCTTGTTTATTTGAAAAGTCAAATCCCTATCTGTTTGTCTTTGGATTCTACTTAAATTTCGGTTGGCCTGTGATTTGGTATTCCTTTGACTGGAGTGAATCCTTTGACCCATTTGACCCTTATTGATTCATTGGAAACGACAATTCTTCAAAGTCATAAAGTTAAGCTACCTAAGTTCTTGAGGCGCTAACTTAGTTTAATTCTAAAAACACCCCCCTGGATTTCCAATTTTTCGTGCTATTTTATGCACAACAACCCCGTCCTCATCCTCGGGTCCGGGCTGTTACAACTGAAGAGCCCTTGGAGGACTCCTCACCCAGGCGAAGGGTGGGGAAATCTGTGAGTGTAAAAGCCAGAGCCAAGCTAGCTGGAGAGGCCTCCTCACGCAAGAGGAAGGCTGAAGAGGGCACTTCAACACCTGTGCCCAAAAGGGGTAGAGGGGTGGGGAGCCCCACATCAAGTAAGCCCAGCAGTGGCCCACCACTAGTCAGGGGCATTATAAACTCAAAAGGAGTCCACCGTGAGACGTTCGCAGCTCTTGGTATAGAGCAGGAGGTAAGGGACTTGTTTTCTGCAATCGGTTGGGAGTGTTTTCTAGATATGGAATGTCTGATTTTTGCTTCTTTGTCTGGTGATTTTGTCCAAAACTTGAAAATTAAAGCTGTGAATAAGCCTGCTACATCTACTAGGGTTTTATCTTTTAAACTGATGGGTAGAAGTTATTCTATGTCGGCTGATGACTTGAACATGTTGTTGGGCATCGTGACATATTTGGGCCTCCAGGATAAGGAGTATATCGATGCCGTGACTGTAGTGCCCGACTCTGCAGAAGGAGTCGATGCAAAATGGGTTGATATTAGGGATGGATCCATTTTTCAAATAGGATCCACAAAAGGGTATTTCTTAAATAATGATGCTTTGAGATTCTGCCATAGGGTGTTGGCCTATAATTTTTTGGGCCGTAAGGATAGCTCTAATTCAATCACTAATCAGGAGCTGTTTATTTTGTGGTGCATGGTGCATAAAATCAAAATCAATTTTGGTTCTGTGGCCATTGCACACTTTCGGGAGATTAAGACACACCCTAGGCATCGTATCTCTTGTGCCCAATTAATCACCCAGATTGCTGTTAGACATAGGCTCCTTGATTTGCATGATACTGATTTAACCCCCCTTCCCCCGTGAATATTTTGATCTTAACTGCTTGAGGAGGATGCAAGATGTGGTTGACGATGAGGATGGAAAACCTGTTTTCTTTGTGCCGGGGGCAGACCTCTTGAGCATGCTTTTAGCAATGGTAGGTACATCGAGGAAACCACCAGTAGGGAAGGCACCGCAGAGGGAGCACCCAGTCGCAGTGATCATGAGAAGGCTTGAGTTGATCGAGAATGCCCAGTTCTAGACTAATGAAAAACTGACCCGAATTAAAGCAGCCCTGAAGGACTATTTCAAACATTTTAGGTTCTCTTACCCATCACCTGCAACCGAATAGCCTGGTTCTTTCTATCTTTGTAGATTAGGTTTTGTTTTGTTTTTCTGTTTTATTTGTTGTTTTGTTTGAGTCTGTGTCCACACTTTGCAAGCTGCAAAGTGTGTAGGTGGGTAGTTGAGTCAAAGCATGCTATTCTGTGAGTCTGTGTGGGCATTTCACGTGATGATCCAACTTTAATTACTTTACAGAAAAATCAGTATGCCTACTTAAGATAGGGATGACAAACGAGTTTAGCATGCCCTGTGAGACTTGAGCCTATATGCTGTATGCTTTATTTTACAGTTTTCCTTTCATTAATGAGTGTGAATAAGTCTGTGCTTATGATGTTCTAGAATTTGCCTCTGTTCTGCGTTTAACTCTGGGAATTATTGATGTACATGTAGATGAGATAGGCCATGTTTTTGCTGAACCACTGAAATAAAATAACTCCCACCAATGACACAGCCCTTGCAGCCCCTTTGAGCCTATAAAATGCCCTGGTCGATTTTGTTTTGGGATGGGTTATACTTAGCCAGGGCATTATAAAACCTGAAAAGAAAAAATGGGAAAGACAGAGTTGTTTTTGGGAAGGCATATATATGAATGGCCAAAAAAGAAAGGAGGAAGAATTATATATATAAAAAAAAAGAGAAAAAAAAGAAAAAAAAAGAGAAAAAGAAAAAAAAAGAGTCTGAATAAAAATCCCCCGAGTCTTAAGTATGCCCAAAATAAGAAAAATTCAGTGCCTGAATAGGGCACAGTAGGGTAGTGAATATAAATGAGCTGGGGAGGGGTCTGTACAATCAATAAAAACCCCTCCCACTTAAAATGCCCACTGTAGCCTAAAAAGCCCTATTGATACTAATGCATCATGGTTTCTGGAGAATGAACAACAGAACTTTGGCAAACTTATGGGATGAATTTGCATAGAATTACAGCCGAATTGAGTATATACACTGAGTGAAGAGAGTCTGTGAGGAACACCACGCTAAACTCATTTTTGACCTATTTTAGGTATGCTGAAACTTTGCATTTTCGTTGGATTATTTCTGATGTGCCCATACTGAGTAACAGTTTGCATGCTTGTGTCTTGAGTCTGTTTCTTTTCTCTTTTCTTTTCTTTTGTTTTTTTTTTCTGGATGCGTTGCATCCCATGATTGAGGACAATCATGCTTAAAGTGTGTGGGTGTGATAAGTCCATTTATTTCGTGTTTTTATGGGCATTTTATCCTCTATAAATGTCCTTTTTAGTGTGTTTTGAGTTGAAAAGAACCAGATTGCGGTTAAAGGGCATTCCAAGAGTCGAGTCTGGCGGAAGGGGCATTTTACGCCCAGTTATTCACGTTTATCTCACACATATATTCATCAGAGGCACAGGGGACTTCTTCAGTATCCATCCTATATTCGGTTGGTGAAGTGGGCATAGCAGATACAGATGGAGCTGACAGATGATGTCGTGCCCACAGTACGCTGCTTAAGCAACCAAAAACAATCCGAAAGGTCTTAAACCTTCGGGACTTAGGTTATGTTTACGCGTCTCAACGTTGGAGTTGAGTTTTTGCTTAATTAATTCAGTAAGTTCTTGTTTATTTTATGTCGTTAATTTCTGCAATTTTAATTATGTCTAGCCTTCTCGGCTAGATCTTTAATTCTTGCATTTGAACAATGAAATTGGTTTGAGCATAAATCTGAACTCGTGAGGCCAAAATGGGCATAATAATACATGATAAGTTTCTGTTGATTCTTGAGCCTTGTTCCACGTGAGTGTGTGTCTGAAATGCCCAATGTGGCTGATCACTCGTTAGGTAAAGAGGGCATACCACTATTAATTGAATTGGTGAATCGTGACTGTATGTCGGTTCATATAGTAATAAGGGAATTAATGGGGTGTTGTGGGCACAAGAGAAATCAGTTGAACACAACAGATCTGGGTCCATCTAGGGCACACTGCTACTTGTTTGCTTACATCTCTTAGAGGAATCGGGAGGTGGATAACTGGTTAGGGGTTTAATCGAAGATGAATCATTTTTAAACCTAAAATGAAAGGATGGATGAGGAGACGCAGAGAGGAATTCGGTCACCATAACTAGATGACCTATCATGTATGAAAATCAGTGTGCCCATGATCGAGTTGTTTTATGTTTAATCAAATTTCTAATTCAAATGCCAGAACCTTTTGTTATTTGATATTTTTCGTTTGTTCCTTTTGCAGATTTAAATTCAGTTTAGTGACAACACCAAAACCCCCTTTGTGATTGGTTACTTGAAGATAGAATCTCTCTGCGGGATCGACCCATACTCATTGGCTAGCTACGCTCGCTGTGGGCACAGGAGTTTATAAATATATTTTTGAGCGCGAAACGACCGCGCGTCATATGCTTTCAATGTGTTTAACAATGTGGATAAATATGAACCCAAATCATACAAAGAAGCTGTCTCATCTGCTGAATCTGATAAATGGATAAAAGCCATGACTTGTGAAATGGAATCTCTCCATGACAACAATACCTGGATTTTAGTTGAAAAACCTGATGAGTGTTCAATTGTTGAGTGCAAATGGTTATTTAAAATAAAACAGGAGATAAATGATGTAAGATACAAAGCAAGATTGGTTGCTAAGGGATTTACACAAAAAGAAGGTATTGATTACACTGAAATTTTTGCCCCTGTAGTTAAGTTCACCACAGTAAGAATCATGCTAGCATTAACTGCTCATTTTAATTGGGAACTAAAACAAATGGATGTTACTACTGCATTTTTACATGCAGAACTTGAAAATAACATCTATATGAATCAACCAGAGGGTTTTGTTGATAAAACACACCCTAATCATGTCTGCTTGTTGAAAAAATCTCTGTATGGCTTAAATCAATCTCCCAGACAATGGAATATCAAATTTGACAATTGTATGAAAATCATGAACTTTACTAGGAGAAAGTTTGATCACTGTCTGTATTATATGCAGTCCAATGTGCCTATGTTTCTTCTTCTTTATGTGGATAACATGTTTCTAATCAGTCCTTGTCTGAAAACTGTAAAGAATTTTCAAACTTGTTTATGTGCTAATTTCAACATGAAGGATCTTGGAGATGCAAGAAAGATCCTAGGTATGAACATTGATAGGGATAGAAACAATCATACTCTTATGTTACATCAGTCTTCATATGTTGAACAAGTCTTGAAAAAGTTTAATATGGAAGACTGTGAACCTGTCTCTATTCTTCTTGCTTCTCATTTCTTGCTTAGTAAGGATCAGTGTCCTAAGAGTGACTCTGATTTAAAAGAGATGTCTGGAGTTCCATATGCAAATGCTATATGATCTGTTATATATGTACCTAATGATCAGCACTAGGCTTGACATTGCCTATGATGTATCATGTCTGAGTAGGTACATGGCAAACCCTGGTCTGCCTCATTGGGAGACATTGAAATGGCTACTTAGATATCTAAAATCTACAATGTCCAGTGGTTTAAAATTCTCTAAATCTCTTGATAGAGTGAAGTGTGTTGGTTATGTTGATTCAAACTATGCTAATGATAAGGATCACAAAAAATCAACCACATCCTATGTGTTCACACTTTGTGGGTCATGCATTAGTTGGAAGTCTCAATTGCAAAGCATTGTTGCATTGTCCACAACTGAGTCTGAGTATATAGCTGCAACAGAAGCTGTAAAAGAAGCTATATGGTTAAATGTAGTCTTGTCTGAAATAAAATTTGTTGAAGATAAACCTATGCTATTCTCAGACAGTCAATCTGCAGTTGTAAAAACCCAGCGTTTCATGACAGAACTAAACACATAGATGTCAGGTTTCATTTTATAAGGGACATTGTAGAAAAAGGGGAAGTTCTTCTTGATAAAATTCCCTCTGAGTACAACCCTGCAGACATGGGCACAAAATGCCTCCCAGTTGCAAAGCTGGTTGCTTGCAAGAAATCCTTGAACATGGATTTGGGTTGAACAAGGGGGAATGAAGAGTACTCCTGACTTTGGGTCTAGATGCTCAATTTTACCTCTAAGGGCAGTGAGTCCTCTTTGGTTATTTCCTTTTGGTACTGTTGCTAGGTGTAACATGTTCAATGAAGGTCAAGCTTTTCTGACCAGAGACTTGTTACAATTCTTTTGGTTGGTCTCTAGTGTTGAGACTGGATTAAATGCGCATAACATCTATTTCTCCTTCTCTAGTTCTGTCTTTGTGATGAACTTAGAGTAAAAATTGAAAGGCTATGATGATAATCTCTATGTTTGGGCAGGTGACTCCATGGTGACTGAAAAGATCAAATGGGCTAAAGGTGGAAATGTTGATATTGTCCCATTTATCTTTGGGCTTGATATTTTATTTCTCTTCTGATTTATTCTGGCCTAAAGCCCACAAGCCCTAAACCCTTAACCCTAAGCCCACTACCCAGTTCCCTAATTAATTTTAACCTAGTTGATTCACCTTCCCAAGGAGCCCCCCGCCTCTATATAATTCTGGATCCTTCTCTTCTCTCTCAAGCCTCACACACGATCTTGAGCCCTAATCTGAAAATCTCTCTCTCTTTCTCTCCTTCCTGTCTGGCTGACTTCTCGGTGTCTCTGGCCGAAAATCTGACCGTGATTTTCTGTTGGCCTATGAGTGTAGAAGGCTGTGTGGCTTCTTGAGAGGGTTTGAGTTGTGAGTGCTTCAAGGGTTGTCTGTTTCACCATCCTCTTCCACTTGGTCTGGGTCTTTTCTGTCGCCGGAGTCGCCATCGCCGCCATCTGTGGGAAAATCTGAGCCACCGTGCCCCTGGGCACTTTTCTCACCACTGTCCCTCTAATTCCACCTCTGATTACTTCATCTCTCTTCTGTACTTGGTGTTATTTTTTATTGCTATCTCTCTGATCTAACTCTCTTTGCTTCCACTGTGCAGATTTTACCAAGAATTGTACCCTGCCTGTGAAAAACTTGTAGATCCAACTGATCTACTCCTCTGAGGCCTCTACATTCGACCTTCTTCTCTCTGTAATAGATCTAAGAGTTCTATAAAAGCTTGTAATAGCATCTAGGGTTCTTGCTACTTGAGTAGCTAGTGAGTGAGACCGCTAGAGGTAGGGAAACAAGGAAGTGTAATCCCTAGCCAGGCTGATACCACAACACTCTCTTCTTCATGAATAATGTTAGAAAGTTGTCAACTATTGTTTCCTCACCGCCAAATGGTTATTTTCTCACTCGGAGAGTTCGTCATTTATGCTTAATTTCTATGTTGTTCCTGCTCGGTTGCTGCTGCCCATAATTCATATTTTGGCTCAGAGTTTGTTGTTGCTGCTTGAAAATTGTATTTTCAGCTTGTAGTTTGGTGTGGATACTTGGAATTTGCATTTTCGCTCAGAGTTCCTTGTCGCTACTTGGAAATTACATTTTTAGCTCGTCGTTCCTGCTCGATGGTAATTTTCAACTCTCTCTCTCTATATATATATATATGTGTGTGTGTGTGTGTATTTTATTTTATCTTTTTAGTTTCTTGTGTGGTCGAAAATGTTTCCTACTTCAATTACTCCTCTATCTAAGAGAACAATTACTCCTCTGTCTACGAGAACATATTAAGTTTACATTGGATTTGGATCTTGTGGTGTTGTTTGTGCTTTAGTATTTGGGTTTTCTGTTGTTCCTTAATTTCTCTTTGGATATGCTAAATCCAAAGATGGAATTCTGCTATTCTTAATCACTATTGTTGTTGAATGCGGTGGTAGAATGTTTGGGGATATTTTAGGTTGAGAAAATTATGTTTCACCTGATCTGATTAGTAATAAGGATCAAGAATGGTATTTTTTTTTCAATTTTAATAGAGATTGGTAGTCAGATAACAGTTTTGCTCAAACTTTTTCTTCCTTCTTTAATGGAGATTTATATTTCTCTTTAATTAGGATCATTAATTAAGAATGTAGGGACCCTGGGGCATCTTAATTATGAAGTTATTCCATATAATATGATTCTTCCTTGTTTTGGATTCCAAGGAAAAAATGTGTTTAGAATTTCATGGGACGTGTTAATGCTCGCTTTTTATAGGTATACGACATCTATTATCTGTATACATATAACTATATGCGGGTTATAAGCCTACATTGTTAGGGGAGTGTGCAGTGATGAAGAATGGATACGCTTAATCCGTGGATTTTCTTATATGCTACGAAGGAGAAAAGGCTGAATCCTAGAGCTTTGTATTCTACCTTAACTAGATATCCCACTGCATTGATCGAGTTTGAATCTATATGTCCAAAATTAAAAACAAAAATAAGCAAGGCTTGCCTCAGCTGTGAACGTGTAATCATAAGACACTGCATAAGCTTGACATTCTGTATAGCAGAGAAATTAAAGAGTTGTCATCAGTTTAATTATATACTGTAGTCTCTATATATATTTCAATTCAATTTTATTTTATGTAATGCGAATTATTAATTAAAGACAGTACAGAAAAATGAAAATAATCTGGTACCAAAGCAAATAATTAGAGCGAAAATGGTCAAGAAAATAGAATATGGTAAAGGACTTAGCATTGCGAACATCTTTGTTTTCTTTTTCTTTTTTTCCCTATTTGCTGGTAATGGCCATGCAAATATAAAATAATTTAATTTTGTGTAGATTTTACGCAACACACACACACATATATAATGTTGGACTGTACGATGTTATCACCTTTTTTCGGCATCTGAAAACTAAAAAGTGGGATTTTTAGGATTTTTGTATTTTTATCTGCTACGTCTGCTTGTGATTAATAATGAATCTTAACAATTTTTCGGCTGAAGAATTGGTGGTTCTAGTTCTTGTTCTACTGTGGTGGAGGCCATTATAAACTGTTTCTATTACACACCAGTTTCTAGTAACTGTTGATCTAATTTCTTTCTTTTCTTATAGTACAACAACAGGCTCAGGCATACTGTAAATACTCCTCTGTTACATACCAGTTTGTAGCAACTGTTGATCCAATTTCTTTCTTTTCATAAACACAACAGGCTAAGGCATACAAAAAATTCTCATATCTTGCAGGTATGACAATGGTAACACAACTTTGAGAAAGTTAACCTGTGATGATCTACATGTTTTAAGAAAGCAAAACTTCAAGCATCATATCTGGTGAAAGGACTAATTATGTCTCTCCTGAATTCTGTTGCATTATTGATTTCTCTTGCTTTCACACAAATAGAAAGCTTACATGTACAATATATTCACTATATATACCTCGCATCGTGATTTTGTGATCAATTTCAGATTATACACACAATATTTATTATATTGGTCACTTTTTATTTATTCTTTTGATTTTTAATTATGTTAATCTTTTTAGTATAATTATGCAATATATTTAATCATAGATTATGATTGAGCAGGTTACATATAATGAGTCTAAATCGCTAATGGATGTATTCACGATTTAGAAATGCTAGTTTGAGTCAAGAGTTCAAAGATGGACTTCAAATCTTCATAGATTTTGCTTGTAGTCAACCTACATGGATGGATGGAGAAAAGATTAGGTGTCCATGCAATCAACGCAAGTGTCAAAACTCTAGGTTTTTTTGAACCTAATACAGTTCGATACCACTTAGCAAAATATGGGTTTGTCCCAAATTATTATACTTGGACATTTCATGGAGAAGTACCAACGAGTGCCACTAATGAGATGAATGTTAGTAGGCAAATTGATTTTGGTGGTGAAGATATATCGAGTACGTACCATAGAATGGTAATAGATGCTGCTGGTCCTCAATTTATTGCGGATGACATTAAAGAGCCCCAAATCCCGAAGCACAAAAGTTTTATTGAGGATGAATTAGATAGTCATGATCTGGTTACCATAGATGAAGATCAATTTTTTGTCCATCCAAATGGTGGGATAGTGGAAGTTGAGGAAGAAGATGTTGAGATTGAAGAAGAGTATGTCTCAGATGATGAAACTGAAAATTCAGGTTATGGAGATGATGATGATGATGATGATGATGGTGATGATAATGATACTGATATGGACAATTAGAATGTCTCAGGTTGGTTTAATATTTCATTTTTTATTTGAGTTATAATTATAACTTATTGTTAACTTATTTGACTGAAATATTTTGTGTTTGATTTTTTTTTCTAACTTATTGCTAATTTGTATATTTCTTGGATTTTAGATGGCTCCTAGAGGACATGGTGTTAAACATGCTCATAGTAGAGCTAGAGACATTGGTCAACGGCCTTTACCATCATATACTCATCTAGGACAGTTGGCGTCCCTTCTTGTGAACAAGTTGAAGACTTTTCAGATAGCCAAGTGCCTACACACCATGATATAGATCCACCATCTTTATCATATTCACGTCATTATGGTATTTCTAAAGAAGCATTCATTTCAAAAAATGGGTGAGTAATTCTATTTTTTGTATATAAATAACTATATAGTCTTATTATGGGTGAGTAGGACATTATTGCCTTTAAATCTCATTTCTCAAAGAACAACGATCATTTTTACAAAGATGATACATCCTCAAGGATTTACTTGGATGAAGGTCCCCCTAGAGACCAGGAAGATATATTTCGAAGAGCTGAAGGTATAAACTACCCATTATTATTACCATAAGTTTAAGTGAAGTATATGCAAGTACATAAATGAAAATTGAGAATGGTGTAATATAATTGGTTTATGTTGTGCTGGGTGATCCTTGCAATATACATATTATATACATTCAAGTGTCCCACTATAATAGTATTAATACCCTTAGTCCATATTAACAACTACTTTATTAATCTTACTGATTATACTAACTAATCTCAACTGTGATAGAGATGTTATAGAAATATTCTCTTTTTATTGGGTTAGTAGTAATAGACAAGTCTAAATTCAGTAGATGGGAAGTCACTCTCCATAGACTAAATTTGCTTTGTGAAAAATAAGAGAACGTTTCCTCGTGCCTGGTATTATTCTTTAATGAAAACTATTAATTGGCATGAAAAAACTTATCCACACTTTTTATATAGGTATAGATAAGTGATACGTTTTAGTATTACAATTGATAATGATTTTGACAGCTTTTTTTTTTCTTGACCGATGTTTTTTAGTGACACAAGTGATATTTTGGGCTTTTGAGTGATACTTTTTAGTGTTACGATTGATACTTATTTTGACGAGTTTTTTAGCCAATAGCTCAACGCGTTAACCGTTTGGTGTGCACTTAGTGCACACAAGACTTGCATATATATATATATATTGTTTCCTTTCTCTTATATATTATTATATGTTCAGAAAAAAAGTTGTAAAAACCTCATCCAAGGTTTGAAACACCAAAATGGGTCCAATCTTCCTAACCGACTTTTATGTTGTACTAACAAATTCACTAGTTTAATAATTTTATTTTTATATAATCATAATTAACATTTTTATAGATAAAAAATATGAAAAATTATAATTTGATCTTACATTTTGAGCTCTTTTAAAAAATAACTCACTTTCTAAAAATTAACGCAATAATACTCATTTTTTCAAAAAAAATTATAAATTTACCATTTGATCAATTTTTACGACTCGAAATGGTACGAGTCTGGTACTTAATTGATTGTATTTTAAGATTTTTTGCTTGTAGGATTTTTTTATGTGTCTGGAGAAATATAAATATTAAAATACAAGCAATTATATAGGATTTTCGAGCTGGAAAATTTATCAAATATTAGATATATAATTTTTTTTTTTGAAAAGTTGGTAATTTTTAAAAAGGGTTAAAAATGTAAGTATTATAAATCTTAATTATGAAATAATCAACCCTAATAATTAATTATTAACTAGAACTAGAAAGATAAAAAATAAATAGTTAAAAAAATTATAAATTCTAATTGAGTCAAATAAAACCTAATTAATAATTTTAAAATTATAAGCTAGAGTCTAGTACTATAATTTTAAAAGTCCAATTTAATTTTAGTTCATTTATTAATAAGTCCTATATTATTTTGCACTATTAGGCATTAATTAAAAGTCTACGTTTTTTTTCACTAGAAGACACCTCCAAAATGTATTCAAAGTTTTCCTATTTTTAATCTTTATATACTAATCCAAAGGTTTTTTTTTTTCAAAAAATAAAATAAAATCTTTGTGGTCAAATGGACCACATGCCACATTAATTAATATCGATCATTATACAAGATTTGTTAAAAGATATTGATTGAAAAAATTATAAGCAAGTTAAATTCTAAAATTATTAGAAGAATTTTCTTTAAATGAAAAAATTTATGAACTTGATTATGTAAATAACTAACAATATGACAAATTTGAAAATATGAACTCACACAAACATACATACATTGATACGACCAAAACAATGCGGAAGCAACGAATCGAACAACGTCAGCTATAAAAATTGATTCAACCCAAATAACCATTGGAATTGAGAGTATTAATATTCTAAGAAATCTGATTAAAACCCTCAAGAAATTCGAACAAGTTATTGAATCAAAAACAACCCCAAATCTATCGATAATTACTCTGATAAGACGCAGACAGTAACCTAGGCAAATCAACTCCTATTGAGCTCAAATTTTAACACAAAGTACAATCTGAAGTGACGAAAAACATATCCAAAAATCAGAAAAAACGCACAAGTGTTTTTTAATTTGGCACGGTGGTCAATTTTCAGACTGTTTAGGGTTTATAAATGGATCTATGGCTTGTATGGAGGGATTCTGGACTTGGGAAGCTATGTGGATGAATATGGTGATGCTAGGGTGGATGTGGAACGTGTATGGGTGCTGGGAAGGTGTGGGAGAACGTGGTGGTGAATGGAAATGAGAATAGGATTCTGAATCTTACCCGAAACGAACCCCGAATCAATGAGAATCCGAAACACGCCTATGGAGCAATCTTCAATGGCTATCTAACCCGGATACTAATGGATATCACGAACAAGACAGTTGATTTCAAGTTTGAATTTTCCAAAACCAAACTCTACGCAAGAAATTTTGAGACAAGTTGAAAAGCTTTATGTTGTTTTTCTCATTCAAACGTGTCTGAGGAACATAGAGAAAGAAAATTCCTAAATAATTAACCTAGGGAACGACGTTCCCATATGTCTTGGGCTTAAAATTTGAACTGGGCTCATTTAAAAACTACTGGGTCTTATATCACTTAAACTAGTTGTGATAATTAGGCCTGCTAATTAAATAAAATCCACAACTGAAATAATAACACAATTAAATAAAATAACTAATTAAAGATAGCATGGACACACGTCCAACATGTATGCATGGTCGCGGCTTCACTCCTCGATGCTCAAAACAGTCACCAACTTGTACTGTCTGGAATCGACCCCATCATCTTCCCACTTCTTTCCAACATAGCACTGTAGACATCCTTGCAGCTTCTTGGCACGTAAGCGCGTCACTAGACCTCTCAGCTGCAACTTCGGGTTTAGTTCCTCCGTGCTCATACCGGTCTCATCATTCCCCCTTCCTCAAAAGAATTCGACCTCGAATTCAGCTCTTTCTCGGCGTCGGCATCATCTATAAGAAAAGGAGACAAGTCAAAGATATTAAATGTGGAAGAACATTTGTACTCACCAGACAGATCAAGTGGGTAAGTATTATCATTGACTCGAGCAACCACAGTGAGCAGTCCATCTCCACGAGGCATCAGCTTCGACTTTCTCAAGTTAGGGAAATGCCCCGAGCTGAAGTGAACCCAAACCTTATCACCGGGTTTGAATAGCACTTGCTTGCGCTGCATGTTCGCCTCAGCTACATTTCAAACTCCTTGAAGCTCGATCCTCGTCTTTACCTTCTCATGCATCTCTCGAACCTGTTCAGCTCTAGAATACCTTGAAAACTCGAAAGATGATCAATAAGCAAAAGAATAAGATCCATTGGAATCAACGGATTAAAACCATACACGACCTCAAAAGGTGACATGTGTGTAGAAGAATACATGAATCTATTATAGGCAAACTCAGCAAAAGGCAAGCATTTTTCCCACAACTTCAGATTATTCTTAACTAGAGCATGAAGTAAAGTACCGAGTGTCCTATTGACTATCTCAGTCTGACCATCTGTTTGAGGATGACATACAGTCGAAAATAAGAGTTTAGTACCTAACTTTTCCCATAACAAACGCCAAAAATGCCCCAAAAATTTCAAATCTCTATCATAAACAATGGTCCTAGAGATACCAGTGGATGAACTACTTCACGATAGAACAGATTAGCAATATTAACAGCATCATCAGTTTTTCTGCAGGCAATAAAATGAGACATTTTTGAAAACCTGTTAACTACCACAAACATAGAATCTTTGCCAGACTTAGACTTAGGCAAACCCAAAATGATATCTATCGAGATGTCTAGCCAAGGGATAGTAGGCGTCGGCAAAGGCGTGTACAAACTGAATGGACTAGATGTGGATTTTGTCTTCTTACAAGTAATACATCTAGCATAGATTCTCTCAATATCACGTTTCATGCGAGGCCAATAAAAATTCTCATGCAAGAGACCGATTGTTTTATTAACACCAAAATGACCCATAAGACCCCCTGCATGTGACTCCAAAATAAATAACTCTCGCATAGAATAGTCAGGAACATATAATTTCGAATTCTTAAACAAGAATCCCTTAGAAACATAGTACGAATCAACAACTCTAGATTTTCCAACACACGATGCAAAAATAGGTCCAAAGAACGGATCACTCATATAAAAACTCTTAATATGTTCAAGACCTAAACATTGTGCATGCATAACAGAAATCAAAGCATATATGCGGGAGAGTGCATTAGCAACCACATTCTCCTCTCCCTTCTTATACTTGATCACAAAGTAAAAAGACTCTATGAACTCCACCCATCGAGCATGGCATGAGTTAAAGCTCTGTTTTCCCTTCAAGTGCTTCAATGATTAATGATCAGTGTGAATCATGAACTATTTCGGGCGCAGATAGTGCTGCCAAGTCTCCAAAGACCTCTTTAGTGCATACAGCTCCTTGTCGTATGTAGAATACCTTAGAGCTACGCCATTTAACTTCTCGCTGAAGTAGGTGATCGACTTTCTATCCTATATCAAAACAGCACCAATGCCTCTACCAGAGGCATCACACTCAATCTCGAACATCTTTTTAAAATCAGGCAAAACTAACACATGAGCATTACACAATTTCAACTTCAACAAAGTAAAAGCATGCTCTTGGGCTTTGCCCCACTCAAACTTCCTATCTTTCTTACTCAGTTTGGTCAAAGGGGCGACTATATAGTGGAAAAATCCCATACAAAATGACAATTGAATCCAGCTAAACCATGAAATGACCGAACATCAGCACATGACTTAAACGTCGGCCATTTCTCTATGGCCTTCACCTTCGTCCTATCAACCTCTACACCGTGACTACTAACCACAAAACTAAGAAAAATAACCTCATCCATGCAAAAAGTACATTTAGAGAAATTAGCATACAACTTAGCATCATGCAACAGCTCAAATACGTGCCTAAGATGTCTAACATGCTCAGAAATACAAGTACTATAGATAAGGATGTCATCAAAGTAAATGACTACATACTTCCCAATCACATCTCTCAAGACATGGTTCATTAGACGCATGAATGTACTAGGGGCGTTGGTAAGCCCAAATAGCATGACAAGCCATTCGTACAACCCATGCTTGTCTTGAATGCAGTCTTCCATTCATCCTCATCTATCATACGAACTTGAAAATAACCAGAACGTAAATCAATTTTAGAAAAGATAAATGCTCCAGACAGTTCATCTAGTATATCACCTAAATGGGGAATTGGGAAGCGATACTTTACCGTTATTTTATTTATGGCCCGACAATCCATGCACATGCGCCACTCATTATTTTTCTTGGGGATTGAGTATCACGGGCACTGCATACAGCGACAAGCTCTCTCTGAACTGCTTCTTCTCTAGCAACTCCTTGACCTAGTGGTCAATCTTTTTAGTCTCCTCGGGACTAGTGCGGTAAGCTGGTCGGTTTGGAAGGACTGCTCCCGGCTGAAAGTCGATCTGGTGCTCAATTCTTCGAATTGATGGCAGGCCACTCGGGATCTCCTCAGAAAACATGTCCTTGAACTCCTCCATCAAAGGCTGCAAAATAGAAAGAACAATGACATTAGGAGTATCATAAGCCTTAAAGTTTAAAAGAGCGATAGGCATACCATCTTTAATGGCTTTTGACCCCCTTTGCAATGATAAATAAATTCTAGTGTACAGGATCAAAATTGTCGGCACTAGAGGGTGACGAGATGGCCAAATGGGCAGCCTTGGTGGTTCCTTTGAGATGGACATCAGCCCCTTGGAAGTTTTGGGATCGGTCATCGGTTGGCCGGTTGGGACCGGGGACTTGCTCTCAGTCCGTTTCTCCTTTTTCTCCTTAAAATTCTCCCGCATTCTTCTTTGATCTTCATTAATGTCCTTGGGCATGAATAGCTACAATCTGGTGGTTCGTCCATCTTGGGTCACAGTATAAGTGTTGGCAAATCCATCATGAATCGTCTTCCTATCAAACTGCCACAGACGACCAAGCAATATATGCGACACCTCCATAGGGATGACATCACAAAAAATAGTATCAGTAAATTGACCAATGGAAAAAGTGACACTTATCTAATATCCCACACGGATTTCTCCTTGGTCTGTCAGCCATTGCAATCGGTACGGTTTGGGGTACTTCTGCGGGACCAAATTCAGCTTTCCACTGCGTACCGGCTGATAGCATTCACAACACTCCCACTGTCGATGATGAGTGACCAGTTCTTGTCTTGGATCGAACAGCGCGCATAAAAGATGTTCTCGCGCTGGTCATTCTGATCCTTATCTCGAATCAGGCTCAGTGCTCGGATCGAAACAAGGCTGACATGAGCTTGTTTCCGCTGTTCATCCTCGATCTCGTCCATTGATGGACTATTTAGGGGCTGATAGGTGTCCCCTACTATATCTGCTTCTTTGAGTTCTTCTTCACTGGCTGATTCCAACTCATTCTGCTCTGAAAAAAAAGGGACTCGGCGATTCGGACACTGTGCTTGAAAGTGTCCTCATACTCTATACTTGTGACACTGGACATCACGTGCTCTTCCTAGAGTATCATTCTGAGGCTAATTAGATGGTACAGGTCGAGTTGGATTGGTCCGGTTTGGTGTAGACGAGTTGTACTCAGGTCTGCGGCTCGGCTGAGGTGCAGACTACTCAAACTGGCGAGCGGGCTATGAAGACTAGCCTTAAGGATGTGTAGGGGCTGTCCTAGGCGTGGAAGACTCACCTGGAACCCACGGTGTCCTTACATGTATCGACTGTATCGGTCTTCTACAGCCATCTCTGAGCTGCCGTTCCATGATTGAGGCATAGTAGATCATAGCCTCAATACTCTCGAAGTCTCTCAACTCGACTTCACATGCTATGTCTAGGTTCATTCCCTCAATGTATCGATTGATTGTAGCAACCAATGTCTCCTCTTTTCCAACCCGGTTCATCACTGTCTCCAATTCTTTATGGTATTTCTCGATGGAACGAGTACCCTGACGAATCTGACTTAGCTTGTGCTCCAATTCCCGTTCATAATTAACAAGAAAGAAGCGGCCTCTCATCACATCCTTCATTTCCTGCCAAGTGTTAATAGGCGGGTATCGGTTTTGGCGTCGGCGGCCCTGAATGTTCTCCTACCAATCAGCTGCATAACCTGTAAACTCTATGGAAGCCAATTGCACCTTCTTGATCTCCGGAAAATCATAACAGTCAAAAATTTTATTGACCTTCCTCTCTCAGTCGAGGTAAAGGTCTGGATCGTGTAGTCCCTCGAACGCCGATATACTTATTTTGATGTTATTCAACAAGCTGTCAGGGTCTGCACGTCGGGGCTGATACTGTGGATAGGCGTGGGCTGCACATCTGTAAGGCTGACGTGGTCGGTCATGTCACTGAAATGGATCGAACTCGGCCTCTAATTCCTCTACAAAGTCATCATAATCTTCTTCTGCCTCACGATCATAGGGATTGTTAAACCGCACTTGAGGTTGACGATGTTGAGCTTGATGTGCTCTAACATTTGCTCTAGCTGGCTCAGCTATAGGTATTTTTGGCTGATGAGCTGCTTCAGGCTGATGAGCTACTGCTGGCTATCGAGCTACTCTTTCTGGCTGGACCGGTTGGCCTTGAACTGGTGTTCGAGCAGTAAGAAGCTCTATCTGTGCCATCATTTTGGCCAATGAATCATCTAACTTGTTCTCCAGTACTTGATAGTGATACTGGGCATCCCACGACTGTGGTGTCAATGAAGCCGCATCTGTAGGAGTATTAGGTGATGCGGGTGCCTTATCATGCGACTTAAACCCTTCTCTGGATTCCATTTGTATCCTATATCCACAAAACAATTAAACCAAAAAGAAAAGAAGCAAACAAATTTTTTTTTCGGATGAACAATACTGTGAACAGTAACGTGAAAAGTACCGTGAACATTAACGTGAACAATACCAATTTTTTTTTATCAAAACTCTATGCTATTTAAACAATAACTAGAACACAACTAATCAAAATAAGAACACGACTGGACTCCTTCAACATGAACAACTCTTTTTTTTTTCTCAATATCACTGCAATATCTCTGTCTCAATGTCTCAGTAGAATCTGATGTTAGCTCGTCCAACTTTAGTCAAGAGCTCGAACGGGACTCCCAAAGTACCATGGGGTACATAAACAACACGAAATAAGTTGCACTTGTAGGTAAGACTCACGGCGAAAGGAATTAAAAGGCTGGATTTTTTTTTGAATGTAAATGCGACGGCAATGCAGATTTTTTTTGGGTGTGTGCGGGATGGCCAAGAATTAGGATGAAAGGTAGGATGAATTTGGAATGACATTGTCCACAATGTATCAAGGTTCAATTAGGAAACAAACTGTCCAATCCTAAATCAACTAGGAAATTGACTTTTCAACACCAAAACAAACTAGGAAAGCACCAAGATACTTCTTAATAGAATAAACTTTTTTGTCAAATTACAAATTATTTAAGATAGACTGAAATATAATCAACTAATAAAACCTCATCTTAATGGGAGAACCGCTACGTCTTTGCCTAATGTTGATCTGTCACTGGCTGATGTTCTGAGGAATATACAATAACAAATGGGAAACACCATGGGGGAGTTAGTGCTTCAGAGATCAGAGAACGTTTCACTCCATAGTAAACTTGAAGATCTAACCATCAATGACAACGTATGCCATCTAAACTATATCAAACCCACCAATCTGTTTGGTTAACCAAATTTTGTATACTCTTGAGCATCGTCATTCTATTACTTTTATTGATCCATTTAATGTAGGTACTAGTGCGTCAGCACAAAAGGTGGTTGCCAGACAGCAAATGGAATAGAGTCCGCTAAAGCCACCCTAGGGTTTGAGTATCATGCTTCTGAGCAGGAAAGGTTCCGACATCAGACCCTTGAGCAAGAGAGGGTTGAACAACAGTGCAAGTTCAACCAGGGATTCGATAAGAGAAGGATCGATTACTGAAGTGAATTGGAGCAACGAATGGCTGGTATCGACGCAATGATAACACGAATCCCTGGCGCACCTCTGCCAATCCGCAAGGCTGCACCAAGTAGCTGTGTTGATTCACCATTCGTGGATGAAATTGGGTTAACAGAGATGCCTTCAAAGTTCACCTTACCATCTATGAAGCTATTTAATGAAACCTCACATTCGGATGACCATATTGCACAGTATAATAAGAAGATGTTCATCGCAGCAATACCAAAGTACCTCAGAGAAGCCTGCATGTGAAGGTTTTGGGTCAAGACTATCAGGAGCCGCACTGTAGTGGTTCACAAAGCTTCCTAATGTTTTGATCGGATCATTTGCACAACTCACAGATCTTTTCATAGAACAGTTAGCCAGTAGCTGAAAAATTAATAAACATTCTGATGACCTCTACGCCATTATGCAGTACCTAAATGAAACACTTAGGAATTACGTTGCAAGATTCAATAGAGAGAAGGTAGAGATACCAGGCTACAACACTAACACCGCCATATCAGTCTTCAGAAAGGGGCTCAAGAGGGATTCAGGCCTCTACAAAGAACTCACAAAGTACCCGTGCAAGAGAATGGATGACATTTTAGCGAAGGCATGGACACAAATTAAGTGGGAGGAAGATGAAGATCAGTATTATCGACTCGAGCAGAGATGAGATGAAAAAAGAGACTCCCGCAGAAATGATAGAAGGATAGCTGACCCTTACCCTCGCAATGATCGCTACAAATGTCAAGATTGATAGGATAATTCAGATCCATATAACTGACACTTTCCAGGATACAACATATGCCTCACACCCTCGAAAGCCATAAACGCCTTGAAGAAACTTGATAGTACAGTGAAGTGGCCGCCTAAGATGAAGAGCCCAGATCATGAACGTGACAGAACAAAGTACTGCGAATTCAACAAAGACCATGACCATAGAACAAATGACTGTATTGCATTGCATCTCGAAGTCATCAACCTACTCAAGCGAGGCCATTTGAAAGGTATGTTGACTGATAAGGGAAAGTAGACCTTCAGCAAAAATGATGAGAACCCGAGGGATCCGCCAAAGCCTCCACCAATCGAGCATGTAGTTAATTGCATAACTGGAGGATCCAAGGTGAGCGGAGTGTCCCAGGCATCAGCAAAATGACATTGCAGATCTCTTAAATACACGCCTATGATACCAAAGCCCAACACTGAAATGGAACTCATAAGTTTGAGTTTCATCAACAGCGAAGCTTCTGAACTCTCACATCCGCACCACAACGCACTTGTTATTTTTTCTTTATTTCTAACTGTATGATCAAGAGGACTCTCATCGATGGTAGAAGTTCAACTAATGTCATTTTCTTATCTATTTTAAAAGAAATGCAAGTCCCCGAGGCTCACATCGTCAAAGAATCGATGACCTTGATTGGATTAAGTGGCGAACACAAAGCCACCAAAGGTGAAATTACACTACCTCTGTATACGGAAGGGGTTAATCTGCACACCAAGTTTCAAATAATCGATGCACCCTCAGCATATAATGTTATCTTCAGGACACCTTGGAAGAGTTGTACCTTCGACCTACCACCAAGTCATACATTTCCCAACCCCATGGGAAATTAGGCAGATCTGTGGAGAGAAAATTACGTCAAGAAAATGCTATAGATCGGTTTTCAAGACTAACCACGTGCATGTATAAGAAGTAAACCAAATCAATGAGGCATCAACGTCAAACTCAAAGTATGAGCATGGAGAAAGTTCAGCGTCGACCTCCTATATCGAACCTAAGATGGAAGATCTCGAGATGAAATACAGATTCACCCTAACTACCCAGACCACGTCGTTCAAATTAGATCAAGATTGCAGGTCGATCCTGATCACCAAGATAGTAGGGAATGGGTCTTACAAACTACAAACTGTTGAAGGCAGAGAAAGTACAAATAGCTAGAACGTAGTTCACCTCAAGCGGTATCATTTCTAAATGCTTGGCTAAATTTCTCAAATTTTATCTTGTTTATTTTTTAAACTCGTCACTGACTTGAGTGTTAGAGGGTTGATGGCTATGCCATCGACCATCTATTCGTGCCACACGTAGGTTGAAATTCAACCCTGATGATTGAGGTTCAATGGGAAAGCCCCTCAAGGTCAACCCTGCAGCTCTTAGGGTGGACATTGATCCTGAAAAAAATGAGTTTCCGTTTCTATTTATTTTATTTTAATACTTTCAGTTATTCTCAAATTTATTCTTTACTTCAGGTACTAACTTAAGCATCGCAAGCCATCAACCATATAACCTTGCCGCCTACAGGTTGAAAATCAATGTTGACAGCTCAAGTCAAACAAGAACGATCGTGCAGATCTCGAATGCACGCTAGGGTCAACGCCGAGTATAACAAAGAGCAAAAAATAGCTTTACACTTCGAAGATGAGAAATATCATTGATGTCAACCTTGACACAACTTCAACGATAAAATTCTCGAACGATATTCGATACCACGTCTGTAAGGTATGGTTCAACACCAATGCAAGTTCAGCCTCAAGTCAAGATAAATTAGATTTTAAACTGTGTGCCTATTTATATATGCTAGTCTTATTATGTCGACCTTGGAGTAAATTATCTATAACGTCATTTATGCTTTGGGATTGATCAAAAATTTGAGACTCCGATAAGTAATAAATCAACTTTAAGTTCGATCTTATACAATGGTAAGTCTCATCATGTTGATCAACCCTTGTCATTGTCAAAATGGTCGACCCTAGGGTCGATTTCTTCAAAAAAAAAGGGGAGGGGGTCGATCCTAGGGTTGATTTCTCGAAAAAAAAAGGAGGGGAGGGGGTCAACCATAGGGTCGATTTCTCTAAAAAAAAAGGAGAGGGGTCGATATGTCCCCAGTTCGATCACTTCTAAGGGTCAAGACCTGCCAAGGTTGATTTCATTAAAATTAAAATAGAAAGCAACATATATACCGTAAAAGTTGGGGCAAACAATAGTGAGTTATGGCAAACAATATTAGATTTATGGTGTTTGACCTTACAGTTTGCATTCAAAGCCTCAGTTGTCCTACCTTACAGCTTGCACTCAAAGCTTAGACACTCGACCTCCAAGCTATTTTATAACTTGGGTCGTTCAACTTCATAACCCATACTTGGGGCTTCGGTGTTCGATCTTACGGTTTACTTTCAAACCCTCGATTGTCCTACCTTACAGCTTGCGCTCAAAGCTTAGGCATTTGACCTCCAATTTATTTTATAACTTGGGTCGTTCAGCTTCATAACCCATACTCGGGGCTTCAGTGTTTGATCTTATGGTTTGCTTTCAAAGCCTCGATTGTCCTACCTTATAGATTGTCCTCAAAGTTTAGGCGACCGATCTCCAAGTTATTTTATAACTTGGGTCATTGAACTTCATGACCTGTACTAGGAGTTTTGGAGTTCGGTATTATGGTTTGCCTTCAAAGCCTTGATCATCTTACCTTGCAGCTTGCAATCAAAGCTTCAACATTCGATCTTCAGGTTCATTTTCACGTCTTGGGTCGTTTGCATGTTTGGCCTCACAATGGACATCTTATGTCTTTACATGTTTTGTTTGTATGACGGTTCATTGCCCAACTCCGATGCTGGAACCTAGACAATGAGGGGCTAACTATAGTGACCATTTTTCGTCAGCCCACTACGCTGGTCCTTGAAGGTTAAACATTGTCGTGTAGCCGAGCAACTTCATAAAAATTGAGTAATTTGAACTATTTTGAATTAGCCATCCGCATTATCTGGAAGGGTTGACGTGATCAAATGAATGAGATCATGCCTCAACCGCTCCTATAATTTGCGTGAACCCTAGCCGCTACCTCTGTCTATAAAAGGAGACATCCCACCTCATTTGATGACTACGTGAAAATACCCACAAGCTTCATATCATACCTTAAGAATATTGATTTTATCGTTTTCTGAATTCATTCCACTCCGGCGATTCAACATCTGGGCATCTATCTTATGTTTCTCTCGGATTAAACGACGTTCCCCTTGATTTCTAGTCACATTCTGGCTAGAGATTATTTTTACTAATCTCTTTAGTTTTTCTATCATTTCGTATTTTATCTCTTTCTACTCTTCTTCTTTTCCTGACTTGAGTGTCGGAGGCCCAACGATCGTCACCCTCCCCGATGGCCTTTGGCTCTTACGGTATTTTCTATTTTTGTTTCACAGATTGGTCACTGCTCCGGACTGATAGGATTTATTGCAGATTTTCGGATCTACAATAATTATTTTTAGTATTTAATTTTTAATTTTCAATTAATAATTTATTATTATGGTTGATTAATTCAAAATTAAATTTTATAACTTTTTTAATTCATGTTTTTGTTGATAAATGTTAACTATGATTATTTATGTTAGAATTTATTTTTATTCTATAATAATTATTATTAAAATTATAAATTTTATGGTGAAACACGGAGTGAAACACGTAGAAGTGTAATAGGAAATTTGAACTCCAGATTTGTAGAGAAATTCATAGCTTTTCTCTCTATTTTTTGAAATATCTCCGTTTCACAAAGAGTCTCACTCTAGCATTTTAATTTTATTTTACAAAGAGTGTCATTCTATACGACATAGGTGGAAAATTCACAATTTTTCTCACGTTTGCCCTCATTTAATGTATTTACATAAGGTGCATCAGATAAATTGATTTCAATGACAAAATGTAATATGTGTTGTTTAGATATCTTGTTGTGCTTTACGATGTTCAGTTATATAATTCGAAGAATAAGAACATAAGTAAAGAAAACATAAATGACACAAGATATGATTACCTAATTTGGTGCACACACCTATCTCTGGGGGCCTTATCTAGTAGAGAAGCAATCCACTCCAAAGTTAGTTTCTACCAGGACTTATACAATATGACCACCTATTTGAACAATCTCTCGAATACTACCCCTTCTTCAATGGACTGAAAACGTAAGAACTACCTACGACCCCAAGTGCTCACACTTGGTCTCTCTTGCAACCTTCACGAAGTTACAATCTTCAGCAGCAACCCAACACCTAAAGTGTTTGTCCTAAAACAGTACCCACTAGAACTTCATGTTGAACTTAATGTATGAACAATAGTAGTAGACACAATAAAATCATATTAATGTAAGGATAAGTATTGTTCAGTATTTTATTTTACTAAATATACTACTCGCAAATGTACGAGATAAATGTGGCAAAATTATGATGAACAAGGTCGTATCCATAGACACTGGCTATGTAACTCAACTAAGTACCTAATTTTATTGTCCTACTTTATCTAGAGAACCGAATTAAAGAATTAATTTTAATTAACTAAATGTTGTAAATAAATAAACAAATTAAGCATAGAAACTGGATAAAGAAATGAAGAGACGGATCCCAGGGTGTTGCTGTTAAATGGATTTTCCGATTTTCATACAATTTATTCAATCAATTTAATTATAAATCTTGTAGGAGAATCACTAATATAATCACAACCTCTCTCTAGTGTAAGTTATGAAAGTAGATAACATTCTAATTCTTATCTCTCAATCTCGAATTATTATCTAACTTCAATTAGCACCTCATATTTATTCTCCTCACGACACCTACCAATCTCTCAATCTAGCAGAATCATTTTATGCAATCCTAATTTGTTAATCTACTAACTTCTCTCAAGTGAATAATAAATTAACTACACAAGCGTGAAAGCTGATCAATTCAATTACACAAGACAACATAAATCAAGGATGCATAAATAAGAAATAGAACAGAATAATAAATTACTTCAAATTATAAAATTCATCAATATTCAACAACCATAGGATCTCTAATAATTTAGCTACTCATATCGTGTTCAAAATTCAAAGATAATAAATACGAATAAATAGTTAACATGGTAATCTCAATCAAATAAAGCATAAATAAACTTAGTCTATAAGATACGTCCTGAATCTCTCTATAGTGTCTTCTCCGTCTTCTCCACAATGTTCTTTTCTCTCTTTGTATGGTAAAAGCTCTTCAATTTTCGTGCATAATGAACCCTAATATAGTGGAGGAAGTTCAAACCCAAGAATGGAAGAAAATCCAGTCCGAGAAGAAAACTCAGCAAAAATCATCAAAAAGAGCACGAGCTGGCCCTAAACTGATCAAATATCTCTTTACTAGTAAAACAGCTCTAAATGGTTTAAGTCTTTATTCAACTGACTTTAGTTCAGTTAGAAAGAAAAAGCTCAAGCAAGTAGCCAATTGATAAGTCTAGAAATGAAAGCTCTTAAGCTCAGCTGATGAGTCAGCCGAACTAGACTATATCATGACAGAAGCTCTAGGCAGCTGAAGATCTGCCGACTAGACTATCTCAGTGCTGAAAGCCGAGACAGCTGAGAGCCAGTCAGCTGAATGTCCAAGAATTGATAGCCGAATCGCCTGCTCTTACTGACAAGTAGTTAATGAAGATCTCAACAGGAAATCTTTGAAAGATCCTGATGATCTTAGAGTAGAGAAATTTAAAAGTTAAAACGGCTAGTTCATTAAAAGAAGCTTCAAACGGCTACACACATTAAAAATGCCACCGGTGATTTCTAACATCACCAATCATAACGATCAAAATTCACTCATCTATTTATAGAGGGTGAAATCAATTTTGGCCAAGAAGACTTTCATCAATCTAACTTTTCTATTTGTGCAGAAAATGAGCTATTTCTTTCTCTCTCTCTAACAGCTCAAAGCTCAAGATTCTCAAAGCGCGAAAAGTCTTAAAACTGAGAAGGCATGCTTCAAGTTCAAAGCAAGCGGCTAAGCTGACGCGCTCGGTTCGAAAAATCTTAAAACTGAGAAGGCATGCTTCAAGTCTTAAAACTGAGAAGGGATGCTTCAAGGCCGCGCTCGGTTTGAAGGGTGCCATTTTCAGGTCCAACAGGATTTCTTCACTGTGTAATTGTAATAAAGAAACTTTACACTTGCATAGTGGATTGCCCTTCTACGAAAGGAAGAAAAGATGTAGAAGCGAGAAGCTTTGAACCTCTATAAAGCTCTGTGTGTGTTGTTCTTACTGTCTTACAGTTTTGCAAGTTATTCAACTGCACACATTCACACACACAGACTGAACTGACAAGCTTCAGCCACGTTTTCAAGCTATCAGTTCCAAACTGATCAGGTCACCAGCTAAGCTTCTGTCAGTCTCTCTCAACTAATCAGTCAGCACAGATAAATTACAAAAGCGAGTTAGGGCCCCATCTATTCCACAATCTGTCTTGAAAGTTTTTGAAGTCAGTTTATTCACCCCCCTCTAAACTGACAAAGGCTCGCACCGGGACCAACAAGTGGTATCAGAGTAGTTGATTTTAAGGATCAGCTGTTTCTGCAGATCATTTGAATCATATCTATTTGTCTGTGCTAACTGTTCTAGCTATGGGAAGCCATAAGCTACCTCTCTTTTCAGTTGAGAACTATGACAATTGGAGCAGAAGGATGAAAGCTCATCTATTTAGTTGTGGAAGTTTTCAAGTTATTAAGAAAAAAATAGTTAAAATCACATGAATGTATGTGTGTAAAATAAGAATATATTTCTAGCAACGTATGCATATGTTTATAGCAAATTTTGTATTTTTAATTAGCAAATTAATCTTCCATTTTGTTTTTTTTTTGTTTGACCCTTATATGATATGGACATGTTGAGCATTGCTTGTACAAAATGGCATGTTTAGTATAAAATAGCGTATGCTTGACTAGTTTTAATGTATGAAATTATTAATAGCATATTATGTACAAGTTTATAGCATATACACTAGCATATACACCATGTGCTTATAGCATTATTTTTAAATTGCAGGAATTCATGCTGATTTAGATTTGGGTTCCTTTGAAAGTTACATACCAAAATATAATCAATCTTTAAAGCCTTTTGTTGATCAACAGTTTAAAAATCTCGAAAAGGCAATTAGACAAAAACAATTTATTACTAATCTGTTAGGGAATTCATGCTGACTCGTATGCATGACTTTTAACAAATTTTGATTATGTAATTAGCAAATTATAGATGTGTTAATAGCAAATTGTTAATATTTTTATGTGAAAATATAATTCATTTTTTTGACGATAAGATGGTCTTTTTTTTAAATGTTTCAATGTGCTTTACATAATACTTAGATGTTCACAGATAATGATCATTTCATATTTATTATAGAAGATAGATGCTTTTCGTATTTGGTTGTGAACGTTTTCAAATTATTAAGAAAAAAATAGTTAAAATTGCATGAATGTATGTGTGCAAAATAAGAATGTATTTCTAGCAGCATATGCATATGTTTATAACAAACACCAATTCCAATATAAGATATTCCCTTCTAATACACATCATTAGGTAAAATATAATTAAATGGAAAAGAATATTAAGACTTCAATTGATACATACTGAATTTGTTTTAACATGCACAATTGAGCATAAGCAAATAGAAAAAGAAATTGATCAAAACCTAGCATTTAGATCAGTCCGACAATAAGTAGACATGGAGAGGGTATTGCTGAATTCAGTTCTCAATTAAACAGATAGAATTGCATGTTGTGAGGTTTGAGGATTTCAATCAGCGCTAGTTCACTTCTATTTCTCTAAAATCTTAAAAATCACGAGATACGCATGCAAGAGCATGCAAAAATAGCGTATAATTTGCTAAAGAAAATTGAATAATTTGCTATCAATATAAGAATAATTTGATATGAATCTGCAAAGCACGCAGTTTGCTATACAAATGTATAATTTACTAAATAAATAAATAAACATTTACAAAAAAAAATTGTTGTATTATAAATTATAACCGACTGCATAATTTGCTACTCATATCTGACTACATTGTTAAATATAGAGGAATAATTAGCTAAAATACAACATAGGAATACGTTTTTATCATAAACAACTTATAATTTGCTAAACCAAGCGGAATAATTTGCTATCAATATAAGGATAATTTTATAGAATTAAATGAATCTTCATAACATGCAATTTTATTTAAGTCCAGCGTACAATTTGCTACGAACGTGTGGGAAACTTGTTATCAATAGAGTACTAATTTGCTATATACAATGGATATTTTGCTAAAGAAATAAATAACTATTTACAAAAAAAAAACTTGTTTTATTACAAATTAAAACCAACTGTATAATTTGCTACTCCAATCTGACTACGTACATTGCTAAATATAGATGAATATTAACTAAAATGAAACAACATTAAGAATATATTTTTCACATAAACAACGTACATTTTGCAACAGATAAAGGAATAATTTACTATCAACATAACAATACTTTGCTATAACTAGATAAATATGGAAAGCATGTAACTAGACGCCTCCAACATTTGCTATAATTGTGTTGGAATATTGCTATCAATTAAGGGATATTTTGCTATAAACAACGGCGCAATATTATATACATAGATGGTTAAATTTACAGAAAATGCATATCTTGTCATGACCAAATGCACAATTTTAAACAGATAAATATTTCACTTTGCTATGAACGAATCAAACACTTAATATTCTTCACATTTCCTCATCTTCTCTTCATATCATCTCGTTCTAGCTGCTTCAATTTTGCTTCTGCATTATTGTATAGAAAAAAAAAATACAAAACATTATCAACATTGTTAGGAAAATTGTTGGGAAAATCCTAAATAATGGTTTTGATGAAATGTCAAAACATGTGTGATGATTTAATGAAAAACTGCAGGTTATGATAAGTTGAAAATCATGGAACAATGACAAAGTAAAACTTCAAGCTGAGATGAGAGACAGCTATTAAGAAACATGGTCAACCAGCTTACAGGTTGCCTGATCAGACCAGTCAGAGTAAACTTTTCAAAGCTTGAGATAAGTTGTAAAGGGAGAAGAGAACTTTGGAGACTGGTAGGCATCCGCAGATGAGTCAATCATCAGCCTTAGTGAAAAGTCAAGATAGACTGATGAGCAGAGTCAACTTGAAAGCTGAAACTGATCTGATCAAAAGATCAATCAGAGCTGACCCTAAACTGATCAAAGATCAGTTTACCAGTAAAACAGCTCTAAATGCTTTGAGCATTCACTCAACTGACTATCGTTCAGTTTAGAGAGAAAAAGCTCAATCAGATAGCTAGCTGATAAGTCTAGAAATGGAAGCTTTTAAGGTTAGCTGATAAGTCAGCCGAACTAGACTATATTATGATAAAAGCTCAAGGTAGCTGAAGATTTACCAACTGGACTATCTCAGAGCTAAAGGCCGAGACAGCTGAGAGCCCGTCAGCTGAATGTCCAAGAAATGATAGCCGAATCACATGCTCCTACTGATAAGCAGCTAATGAAGATCTCAATAGGAAATCTTTGAAAGATCCTGATGATCTTAGAGCAGAGGATATTAAAGTCAAAATGGCTAGTTCATTAAAATAGCTTCAAACGGCTACAGGCATTAAAATGCTACTGGTGATTTCTAAACATCACCAATCATAACGGTCAAAATTCATTCATCTATTTAAAGAGGGTTAAATCAATTTTGGCCAAGACTTTAGCCAATCTAACTTTGCTATTTGCAGAGCGAGCTATTTATTTTTCTCTCTCTATAGCTCAAAGCTCAATATTCTCAAAGTGCGAAAAGTCTTAGACTGAGAAGGCGTACTTTAATTCAAAGCAAGCTGCTAAGCTGACGCAGAATTCCAGCAAGAGCAAAACTTCTCAGTTCAGTCCCTCAAAGATCAACCACTCAGCTTAAAGAGAAAGAGGCACTTCAGGTTGATAATAGTTTCAAGACTGTCTTCTTGAAGATCGAGCGAGATCTAAAATCGTGTAAAGACGGACAATAGCACCTAAAGTCTCAGCGAGCAGTTGGGACCGGTAAGTGTGAACTGTCGACTCAGAAACTAGCTGAGGAGGATCGTGTACCGATGGGTCCATTCTTCCGGGACAGCAACAATTGAAAAGGAGGCCGCACTCGGGTTGAAGGGTGCCATTTTCAGGTCCAACATGATTTCTTCACTGTGTAATTGTAATAAAGAAACTTTACACTTACATAGTAGATTGCCCTTCTGAGGAAGAAAGAGAGGACGTAGAAGCGGGAAGCTTCGAACCTCTATAAAAGTTCTGTGTGTCTTGCTCTTACTGTTTTACAGTTTTGCAAGTTCTTTAACTGCACACATTCACACTCACAGACTGAACTGACATGCTTCAGCCACATCTTCAAGCTATCAACTGAAACTGATCAGCTCACCGACTAAGCCTCTCTCAGCTTCACTCAACTGATCAGTCAGTACAGATAAATCTCAAAATCGAGTCAGGGGCCTATCTATTCCACAATCTATTTTAAACGTTTTTGAAGTCAGTTTATTCACCCGCCCCTAAACTGACTAAGGCTCGCACCGGGACCAACAAGTGGTATCCGAGTGGTTGATTTTAAGGATCAGCCATTTCTACAGATCATTTGAATCAGATCTGTTTATATGTGCTAAACATTCTAGCTATGGAAAACCATAAGCTACCTATCTTTTCAGTTGAGAACTATGACAATTGGAGCAGAAGGATGAAAGTTCATCTATGCTCCATCCATAAAAATATGTGGGAGGTGATCGAAGACGGTCCAATCATCATAATGATGGACAATGAAGCCCACATCATGGATGTCAACCAACCAGCCAGGATCCCAAAACCAACTCATCTTCTCATGGGTGAAGAGAAGAAGTTAAAAAATCTAGAGTTTGTTGCTCAAGCAGCACTCTTTCAGACTCTAGATGAGGATCGCATAAAAGACACAAAGAACTGCAGGACAGCAAAGGAGATTTGGGACTT
The DNA here is from genome assembly GCA_026008535.1 of Perilla frutescens. Taxonomy (NCBI): domain Eukaryota; kingdom Viridiplantae; phylum Streptophyta; class Magnoliopsida; order Lamiales; family Lamiaceae; genus Perilla; species Perilla frutescens. Next base: position 24,346,208 of record BRKX01000002.1, read on the forward strand.
TCTTGCAGATCTATGCAAAGAGTCCGAAGCCATCAAAGGAAACAAGCTCCAGCTGGTAGTTGATAAATACGAGTCTTTCAAAATACATCCGGAAGAAAGCATCTCGAGCCTAGAAACAAGATTTTTAGCATCATAAGCGAGATGAACAATATGGGAAAAAACTATCCCAACAGTGAGATGAACTTGAAAGTTCTTGATAATCTCACTGATGAGTGGGATATGAAAGTAATTGCTACTAAAGAGTCGAGAGACTTGAATAGCATTACTCCTAGAGAGTTATTTGGATCTCTCAAAACTCATGAGTACAGCCCGAATCAAAAGAGAGAAGCATCTATTTCCTCTTCTCATGATGCTTTTTTCTATGCTGAAAGAAATCGATTCAGAGAAGCCCGCGGAAGAAACAATCTCCGACCAAGAGGCTCGCCTATCAGAGAGAATGCAGGGGGATCGGTGACTGATTGAAGAAGAGAGCCAGCCGATAAAAAGAAGATCCTGACTGAAGACTTGAATGAGCAAATCCAGTCAATGATAAGATTGCTGGAGAAGCTAAGAAAAGTCAGAGATCAACAATCTACTCAACCCCAAGCTGATGAAGCTGCTAAAGGTGAGAGGAACCAGCAGCCAGCTGATCGTCCAGCTGAACAATTCAGGATGGCAAACAGGAACATAGAGGAATGTTTCCACTTCCACAAGCAAGGACACTACAGATACGAGTGTCCAGAGCTTCCTGAAGATAAAAAGGCCAAAGTGAGAAGAAGCTTCTTCAAAAGGAAAGCAATGATCGCAAACTCTGAGAATACTGTGCTTGATGATTCAGACTACCCATCTGGAATTGACTCAGACGGCTACATCTCTGATGATGAAGCTTTACTATGTCTCATGGCTGACAATGAAGAAGAGGTTAGTCAAACTGACTCAATAACCTCATTCTATCATATACATGGAGCATCGATCTCTAGGAACAAACTGGATGAACAGTTAAGAATCCTAGAAGATCAGTTAGCTTATGTATCAAGTATGTATATTGAACTGAAGTGTGAAAATGATGACCTAAGAAGCAAAGTTGATGAGCTAAGTGCTGAAAATTAAAGGCTAAAAAGTCTTGATGCTCAGTCAATAGAAATGGATCAGCTGAGGCTGAGAAATGCAGAACTGGAAGTTGAGAATGAGCAGCTCAAGCAAAATATTCTTGAAAGAGAGGAATTATCTCTTAAATTCAAGAAGGGATCCCAGACTCTTGATGAAATCTTGAGTCATCAGAGAACTGAATCTGGGAGCCCAGGGCTGGGATATAGTAAGTACACTACCGCAGAGAAGGACAAGGCAATCGTACAGAGCTGTGAATCTGGAATCCTGAGAGGATTCACAAGACCAGCTCAGTCCCCCCAGTTGAGGAGTCAAAAGACAAGGGCATCTTGGAAACTCCTCAAACTCAGCCCAGAGATCAGACTGATCATTCGAGAGGGGCAACTCGAAGATAGTCGGTCTTTCAAAGACTTGGTACTCAGTCAAAGCCACCAGTTCGACATCGATCAGCTCAGCAGTCCAGATCTACTGATAGGTCAAAATCTAAAGCTCATCAGAGGCCGAATCCTCGAAAGCCTCCATTTTATTCCAGGTCATCAGCTCAACCAAGACCTGAAGTTCACCCAAGGCTAGTCTTTCAGACAAGAGCATCAGCTCAAAGTAGGCCATCAGTTCAATGATCTAGAAACTCCTCCAATACATTTCAACTCGGGAGTTCTTCAAATCCCAGAAGAAATGAACACACGAGATTGTATTATGCAAAACAGCATAATCCAATTTATCTGGAAGAGTTTCCTCTAAGTGACCTTGCAATCCAGTACAATGAGTTCTTAAACTCAAGAGATGAATAAAGATTCAATCCCAATTACAACTGGTTTACAGATTGGCCACACCACAAAGGCTAAAGAGCTCAAAGTCAAACGGTCAGATGAAATTGGCCAAGACAAGGAGCATTAAGGTCACAAGATGAGAGGATATTAGTTGAAGTCTTCTATCCTGAATCTCATCAGAGGTATAAATCACTAGACTCGACACTCAATCAAAGAGTTACAAGAAGTCCAATGCATATCCAGAGATCCAATTCTGAAGGATCTCTTGGAAAAGAAAAGCCTAAAGTGTGGCATATATGGATTCCTAAGTATCTGGTTAACCTCTCAAGACCCGATATCATGCGGGTAATTGAACCCTGATTCTTGCTTTGCAGGGAAAGAGCATCATATTCAAGAAAAAGGTTAAAGATGTTATGTCGTATTACACTGTGTAGAAGTTACAGCTCTCCATTAAGCCCTCCAAGAGTTACCTTCTGCAGATCCCGACAGGTGTCCCATGTCAGCTCGGATCCCAACACGTGTCTAAGCCAGCTGTAGGTGCAGATCCTGACAAGTGTCCCATGTTGGCTTGGATCTCAACACGTGTCAGACAGCTGCAGACTTTGACTCCCGACAGGAGTTACATTCTAGCCCACTAACTTCACCAGCTCCAGGTGGGAGTTACCATATTTGAATACATTGAAGCCACTTAACTCTGCTAGGAGTTACAAACTTCAAGGTTGGACATGCACCACTAAGTGCACCCACGACCTGTACGACCCGGACAGCTGATCCGTCGACCCGCTCCACGACCCGACCATTTCTGTACCGTAAAACTAGTACAGCTAAGCTCCGGAAGCCCACATACGCCCAAAGTCCACCCAAAGTCCAATTGCCAAGATCCAAGTCTGAGGACGATGACGAGACGAGACGAGTCGAGCACGGGCACCGGGCACAGGCACGGGCAGGCGCGCGCGTGTGGGCTCATGGCCCACATCCTTGTGCACTTAATTACTTCACTTAAGTGTTAATACACTTGAATATACTTCTTAACTTGATTAAGAAATCAATGTGGGATTATTTAATGTGTCTTAAACACATTATCCCACAGACCATAAATACCCAATCATGTGACCAACTTCAACCATTTATTTCTCACTCACCGAAAATCAAATTTGAGCAAATAAATATACTACAATTATCTACTCACAACATAGAACAATCGTTCGGTATTTAATTCCTCCAAAATTAAATATCCCGATCATGAAAAATCGGATAAAGTTAGTCAGAACTCAATTTAATAAATCCTATTTTCCAACAATCCCCCACATGAGTGGAAATAGTGTATGCATGTATGCAGACAAGCAGTCCGGTTCTCTAGAAACATAACTGCAACAGGATAGGCAGCTTGTGATTTTGAACCTTCCATATTCCAATACTATTGAGTATACCGACTGTTTAGTGGACATGATGCCTTGAACTATACATCCTTAGTGTATACCAAGACAATAGTATTGAAAACAGCTATGTCTCAAACATTATTTGTTCTCACGTTTGTGTCCTTTTCAGGCCATGGACAACCTTTTTGAATTCATAAGTATCTTTAAGAAGTGGCCCCCACTTCTCACTTATATAAGTGATCTCCTCTTCCGAGTATCCTACCATACTCAACCTCATTAGGTTTAGGAATCATTAAAAGTCATAGAACTTATCCTCACCACATTGACAGGTGTGCACTTGGTTTGCTCACAGGGAAAGGTTCACTTATAAGCTTCCAAGTGCTACCAAACCGAACATTTGTAGCTTAGTTTTCCCATTGAACCAAGTTCTTAGGATCTCCAGTCATCATGGTTGGGTTACCACTACAAGCATTCTTAGAGTGTGGATTTTAAACCTATTCCCTCTAGCAACTTAGCCATTTGATCTCGATTTAATCCTTTGGTTAGCGGATCCACTAAATTATCTATTGACTTCCATAGTCAACTGAGACAATCCCACTTGAGATCATATGCCTCACAGTATTATGTCTCCGATGTATGTGTCGAGACTTACCATTGTACATAGCATTGTGTGCTCTTCCGATAGCGGCTTGACTATCACAGTGAATCATCACTAACGACACTGGTTTTTCCAACATGGAATGTCTTCTAGAAAGTTGTGAAGACATTCTGCTTCTTCACACGCTTTATCCAAAGTGATGAACTCAGATTCCATGGTAGAACGGGCTATACATGTCTGTTTCGTGGATTTTCACGACACTGCTCCACCACCGATAGTGAAAACAAATCCACTAGTCGAGAATGAGTCTTTTGTGTCTAATATCCAATTCGCATCACTGTACCCTTCAAGTATAGAAGGAAACCTTGTATAATGCAGCCCGAAAGTTCAAAGTATACTTCAAGTATCTTAGAACTCGTACTAGAGCTTTCCAATGCTCTTTACTTGGTTTGCTCATGTACCGACTTAACTTGTTCACAGAACATGCAAGATCAGGTCTAGTGCAGTTAGTGATGTACATCAAACTCCCAATAACCCTTGCATACTCTTCTTAAGCTACCGGTTCTCCCCTTTTTTGTTTACGTGTACATTGAGTTCCAATGGGGTCTTAGCCGGCGGACTATCAAAAGCATTGAATTTCTTAAGCATTTTCTCTACGTAATGAGTTACCTTCTGCAGATCCCGACAGGTGTCCTATGCTCAGCTCGGATCCTGACAAGGGGGAAGGATATATTGATGATGGAAAATCATATGATTTTTGGCAGGGTGATATAACTCTTTAGGATGAGATCCAAAGAGAAGTTCAAAATGAGGTACAGCTTCAGAGGCAAGCTGCCTTTCAAGGGGAAGCTACCCATCAGGGGGAAGCTATTCGTGAGGGGGAAGTCCAACTTGAGTAATGTCCAGCTTAAGAATACTGTTGGACTTGGGAGAATGCTCAGCTAAAATAACAGCAAGAATGGGGTATCCATAGCATACCCAGCATCTCTTCCTGCAAGTTTGAAAAAGGAGAATCGAGCAAAAGAAAACAGAACTGAGTGGTGAACAGTTCCAACTGAAGAAGGAAGTTAAATATCAAGTCTTGATATTCTCTCTCTCTTTTACTTCCTATAATTCTTCATCTTCTATGCTCAATCAGTTTCTAAAACATGCTCCTTTGTTTATAATATAAATTATTCTGATCATGCTGATTTGTCCCTTTTAATAGCTTAAGACTTTCCATGCGCTCTAAATGTTTGAAAAATCTACATGATAATCAGAATTGAGCTGTGTTCAGAACTAAAACATTTGAAGCTTTTCAAGCTGCGCAAACGAGTACTCAGATATCTGAAGGTCATTTTAGTTGTATTTCTCAATCAACAAATTTACAAGTCCATTTATTTCGTATTTTTATGGGCATTTTATCCTCTATAAATGTCATTTTTAGTGTGTTTTGAGTCGAAAAGAATCAAGTTGCGGTTAGAGGGCATTCCAAGAGTCGAGTCTGGCGGAAGGGGCATTTTATGCCCAGTTATTCACGTTTATCTCACACATATAATCCTCAGAGGCACCGGGGACTTCTTAAGTATCCATCCCACATTCGGTCGGTGAAGTGGGCATATCAGATACGGATGGAGCTGACAGATGATGTCATGCCCACAGTACTCGCACAGACTCGACTACAGGCCAGAATGGGCATTTCCGTGAAATCCAAAAATCAGTTGGAGGAGAGATGGTGGAAGATAGCTACATATCCGAAGGAGAGTTGGAACTAAGCTGGACTCACTACAAAAAAATCAAGTTTTAGCGACGGATTTTTCCGTCGCTAAATCTCGAAAATCCATCGCTAATCCGTTTTAAAGACGGATTAACGACGGAACAAGTCCGTCGTTAAACACGTTGTCGTTAGACAAAATTAACGACGGAAAAATCTAGCGACGGATTTAACGACGGATTTTTCCGTCGTTAAATAATTTCCAAATTCAATCGCTAGAAAAAAAAAAAAAAAAAACTTCACGGCGGATTAACGACGGAAAAATTCTGTCGCTAAAAATAAAAAAAATAAAAAAATTTAGTGCGTGCTCCCCACGCGCCACATATTATTCCAACATTTGCGGCTCGCGAGATTCGAACCCTTCACCTCCCGTAAAGGCAGAGATCTATCTTCTGCATCTCAACCAAGTGGGCTATTATATATTTATGTTTATATTCAGATATAATAAATATATATTACTTCGAAACTGTTATCCTTCATTTTGTTGAAATATATATTATAATCTTTTAATGTTGTAAATTAAAATATATTATTATTAAATTATTTATTTAATATTATATTATTTTAATTAATTTTCTCAAATATTTTATATTTATAATTAATAATATTTAAAAAAAATAAAATTAAAGTGAGAAAAATTATAAAAACAAAAAAATATTAAATAAATATTTTCATTTAATTATATTTTTAAAAATATCATAATATTATCTAAAATATTGAAAATATTAATTTTAAATTCATTTTTCTTAATTGAGAAATAAAATAAATTAAAAAAAATTAAAAATTAAAAAAAAATTTAAAATCAAAAAATAAAAATTTAAAAAAAATAAAAATTAAATTTAGCGACGGAATTTTCCGTCGCTAAATCCGTCACTAAAATTAAAAAAAATTAAAAAAAATTAAAAATTTAAAAATTAATTTTTAACGATGGATTTTTTCGTCAATAACTTAGCGACGGAAAAATCCGTCGTTAGTCCGTCGTTAATGAAAAAAATTAAATTAAATATACTATATTTAATTTTTAACGACGGATTATATCCGTCGTTACAGATAACGACAAAGGTTCCGTCACAAATCCGTCGTTAAAATTAACGACGGACAGTCCGTCGTTATTCCGTCGCTAAATGACGACCCGAATTATGTCCGTCGGAAATTCCATCGGTAAACTGCAAAATTCTTGTAGTGACTCCTAGAAGGCGCTGCAACGAAGAGATAAGCTCAATCCCGAAAAAATAGGGATTTGATAAAGCTGAAGCTTATCCAAACAGATCAGAGAGGGCACGCCGTTCCGGAATTTCAACAGAAGACCCCCGCCTGTGGGGGAAACTCCACTCGAAAATGTAACTATTTAATCAAGTTTAATCGAGTAAATTTCACTTTTGGTCCCATTAGAATATGGTCAAAACACTTTTAGTCCCAAAAGTTACATTTTTGGTCCCAAATGAATTTTTTTCAACAATTTTGGTCCCATAAGATATTTGTCTGACAATTTTAGTCCCATAAGAAAATTTTCCAACAATTTTAGTCCCAAAACTAACAATTTTGGTGAATTTTGATGTGTCTCATTCATATGAAAATAAATAATATACGTTCCGAAATCCAATGTATTCTATCTGAAATCAATTTGTGTCGTCTAACACACCAAAGATCTCAATTAGTTTGGGACTAAAATTATTGGAAAATTTTCTTATGGGACTAAAATTGTCATAAAATTATCTTATGGGACCAAAATTGTCGAAAAAAATTCATATAGGACCAAAATTGTTGAAAAAAATTCATTTGGGACCAAAAATGTAACTTTTGGGACTAAAAGTGTTTTGACCCTATTCTAATGGGACCAAAAGTGAAATTTACTCAGTTTAATCTCTAGAAAAATGATCTTTAGTCAGTCTGAAACATTTCTACATTTTATATCTATGCATTTTACTTTCTGTACGCTGCTTAGGCAAAGCTAAAAACAATCCGAAAGGTCTTAAACCTTTGGGACTTAGGTTATGTTTATGCTTCTCAACGTTGGAGTTGAGTTTTTGCTTAATTAATTCAGTAAGTTTTTATTTATTTTATGTCTTTAATTTCTGTAATTCAATTATGTCTAGCCTTCTCGGCTAGATCTTTAATTCTGGCGTTTGAACAATGAAGTTGGTTTGAGTATAAATCTGGACTCGTGAGGCCAAAATGGACATAATAATGCATGATAGGTTTTCGATGATTCTTGAGCCTTGTTCCATATGAGTATGTGTCTGAAGTGCCCAATGTGGCTGATCACTCATTAGGTAAAGAGGGCACACCACTATTAATTGAATTGGCGAATCGTGAATGTGTGTCGGTTCATATAGTAATAAGGGAATCAATGGGGTGTTGTGGGCACAAGAGGAATCAGTTGAACATAACAAATTTGGGTCCGTCTAGGGCACACTCCTGTTTGTTTGCTTACATCTCTTAGAGGAATCGGGAGGTGGGTAACTGGTTAGGGGTTTAATCGAAGAAGAATCACTTTTAAACCTAAAATGAAAGGATGGATGAGGAGATGCAGCGAGGAATCCGGTCACCATAACTAGATGATCCATCATGTATGAAAATCGGTGAGCCCATGATCGAGTTGTTTTATGTTTAAACTAAATTCTAGTTCAAATGCCAGAACCTTTTGTTATTTGATATTTTATTTAGCTTCTTTTGTAGATTTAAATTCATTTTAGTGACAACACCAAACCCCCTTTGTGATTGGTTACTTGAAGGTGGAATCGCGACAGCTCTCTATGGGATCGACCCATACTCATTGGTTAGCTATGCTCGCTGTGGGTACAGGAGTTTATAAATATATTTTGAGCGCGAAACGACCACGCGTCACAAATCTCTGATACCTTACAGATAAAACTCATTGAGCTCACATATTAATGTATGCTTCATTACTCTAGTATTCATCTTTTTATCAAAGCTCTAATGATTATATCAAGCATTAATACTCATGAATGTTAGCTTTCAACAGCTACAAGCATCTAAGAGTGTTCTTTTAAACATGGTCAAATTCCAACCTCGTTACCAGAATTGGTACAAGTTCAGATGCTCATTCCTGAATGACAACCTTACACAGTTTTTCCATCATCAAATTAGCTGGTTTTGACATCATCAAAAAGGGGAAAATTGTTAGGAAAATTGTTGGGAAAATCCCAAATAATGGTTTTGATGAAATGTCAAAACATGTGTGATGATTTAATGAAAAACTGCAGGTTATGATAAGCTGAAAATCATGGAATAATGACCAAGTAAGAATTCAAGCTGAGATGAGAGACAGTTATTAAGAAGCATGGTCAACCAGCTTACAGGTTGCCAAATCAGACCAGTCAGAGTAAACTCTTCAAAGCTTGAGATAAGCTGTAAAAGGGGAAGAGAACTTTTGAGACTGGTAGACATCCGCAGATGAGTCAATCATCAGTCTTAGCAAAAAGCTAAGATAGACTGATGAGCAGAGTCAGGTTGAAAGTTGAAACTGATCTGATCAAAAGATCAGTCAGAGCTGACCTTAAACTGATCAAAGATCAGTTTACTGGTAAAACAGCTCTAAATGCTTTGAGCATTAACTCAACCCACCATAGTTCAGTTTAGAGAGAAAAAGCTCAATCAGGTAGCCAGCTGATAAGTCTAGAAATGGAAGCTTTTAAGCTTAGCTGATGAGTCAGCTGAACTAGACTATATCATGATAAAAGCTCAAGGCAGCTGAAGATCTACCAACTAGACTATCTCTGAGCTAAAGATCGAGTAGCTGAGAGCCCGTCAGCTGAATGTCCAAGAAATTATAGCCGAATCACATGCTGCTACTGACAAGCAGTTAATGAAGATCTCAATAGAAAATCTTTGAAAGATCCTGATGATCTTAGAGCAGAGGATATTAAAGTCAAAATGGCTAGTTCATTAAAAGAGCTTCAAACGGCTACAGGCATTAAAATGCCACTAGTGATTTCTAAACATCACCAATCATAACGGTCAAAATTCATTCATCTATTTAAAGAGGGTGAAATCAATTTGGGCCAAGACTTCTGCCAATCTAACTTTGCTATTTTGCAGAACGAGCTATTTTTTTTGTCTCTCTCTCTCTCTACAGCTCAAAGCTCAATATTCTCAAAGTGAGAAAAGTCTTAGACTGAGAAGGCGTGCTTTAGTTCAAAGAAAGCTGCTAAGCTGACGCAGAATTCCAGCAAGAGCAAAAATTCTCAGTTCAATCCCTCAAAGATCAACCACTCAGCTTAAAGAGAAAAGAGCACTTCAGGTTGATAACAGTTTCAAGACTGCCTTCTTGAAGATCGAGCGAGATCTAAAATCGAGTAAAGACGGGCAATAGTACCTAAAGTCTCAGTGAACAGTTGGGACCGGTAAGTGTGAGCTGTCGACCCACCCAGAAACCGGCTGAGGAGGAGCGTGTACCGACGGGTCCGTTCTTCCGGGACAGCAACAATTGGAAAGGAGGCCGCACTCAGGTTGAAGGGTGCTATTTTCAGGTCCAACATGAATTCTTCACTGTGTAATTGTAATAAAGAAACTTTACACTTACATAGTAGATTGTCCTTCTGCGGAAGGAAGAGAGGATGTAGAAGCGGGAAGCTTCGAGCCTCTATAAAAGTTCTGTGTGTCTTGCTCTTACTGTTTTATAGTTTTGCAAGTTCTTTAAATGCACACATTCACACACAAAGACTGAACTGACAAGCTTCAGCCATGTCTTCAAGCTATCAGCTGAAAACTGATCAGCTCACCAGCTAACCCTCTGTCAGATTCACTCAACTGATCAGTCAGCACAGATAAATCTCAAAAGCGAGTCAGGGTCCTATCTATTCCGCAATCTGTTTTAAAAGTTTTTGAAGTTAATTTATTCAACCCCCTCTAAACTGACTAAGGCTCGCACCGGGACCAGCAAACATTATATTCAAAAACTAGGTGTGCAAAAACATATAAATGAGAAATTTCTAATTCTTCATAATATCATTTAAATACCTTTTACCCCACTCTCAGACATTCCCTTTTTAACATGATAACTTTTCTCATTACTACCTAAAAATTCGATTAACAGGTTGATCATAATTAAGTGTTATAAACCAATAAATTGTTTATAGCCATTTGCTAAAATCAAATAACAATTCGCTAAAACATGAATAATAGAACATAACAAAAAAAGTTGCTAATTAAATCAAACCAAATCAAATCAAAACCTTCCGAAAAATTCATAAAACATTTATAAGAATTCAGAAATATTAGCAATTTCTTATTTGAGAGAGGAAAAGTACCTAGACAACAAAAACTTCAATAATTTGAGAAAAAAAAAGAGAAGTACGATTAAAGAGAAAAAGAGGAGAAAAGAGGCGGATAGACAGTTAAAGAGAAAGAAAGCCTCACCCAGACAGAATCGCAACAACTTGCAAAGTTACATATCTTGCATTCTTTCTGGCGAAAAGCTCAAATATATCATAAAATACAATGATGCACAATACCTAAATCTTGATTACTTCAAACTTAAACAAGAAACCAAATTAAACTAGATAATACATTTTAGTCAGAAATTCCTATACTAGCAGAAACAGAATCCAAAATTAGAGCCTAATTCATTACCTATTAATGCAATAACTACAAGAATTTACAGCATAAATAAAAATTAAAAAAGAACAGAAATAAAACTGCCGATATATCTTGAAAAGGAAAAATCTTTAGCTACCCAAGCACTCCAAAAAATAAAATAAAAAATCATCAATAGAAAAGTATATCAATTTCATAAAATTTGCACCTTTAGTTACAGCCAATAAGTAATTCATCTCTATCTTCTCCAAGAATCACCGTGATACATAAACATTACATTTTACATAAACAACAAACCCGAATATCTTCAAGAAGGCGGTCGATAATTCAAGGCAAATCACGCTAATAAATTCAAGATTTTTACACAAAAACAAGAAAAATCGAAATCAAAATATCTAAATATCATATTAAAATTGCATAAACATACCCGTTCGTGTGGCCCTTGTGCACTTCATTGATGTCGGTGCTGTGATAGATATGGCCGACCGTGCCGGTCGGAACGGATGGGGCCGACGTTGAAATTGGTCGGTGACGCGGAGATTGGTAGGCATACCAAGCGTCGTCTGGGTAGGGTTTATATGATAAGCGTGCGATGTCTGGGTATGGTTTCATCGCGGTCGTCGCGGTTCGGTCGGCGTAGAGGTGACGATGTGGAGTTCGGTCGACGTAGAACGGTGATTTTGTAGGGTTTAGGTTCACTTCTCAACAACTCAATTTGTTGCTATTAATGAACAATTTATCTCTATTGAATGAATGGAGCCCAACGTATTTGAGGATTTGATATATCAGACTCTCTACATTCTATAAAATTCATCTCATAATTATGCCGAGATATATGGGACGTGATATTATGAAAATTTGGGTTTCTCATTAATACCCTTATGAAATTTGAAATATTGGTTAAAAATTACAATTTTGCAATTTGACCCCTAAAATCTAAAATCAATCTTGTCCATTAAATTTGTAGAGATCTATGCATGTAAATGGTTCTTAGTTCCTACATCGGGGTATGGTTCTCATTTTAACCCGCCCCTATATATATATATATATATATGATGTGTATAAATGGGATCCTCTTAAAAGTTACTTTTTGATTTGGCATGTCTTGTGTGCACTAGGTGTACATCAGACAGTCAAAGAGTTGACTGGGTCAACGCGCGTGACCCGGTCAATGCATTGATCAAAAATTCCGTCAAAATTAGTATCATTTATAATATTGAAAAGTATTAATTTCAAAGCTCAAAAGTATCATTTGTATCATTAAAAAGTATCGGCCAGGAAAAAAAAACTGTAAAAATTAGTATCAATCTAAACACTAAAAAGTATCATTCAAAATTTAAAAAAAAAATCATTTCTGTCCCTAAAAAGTATCACCCATTTTGATGATTTTTTTTGTCAACGTTTTGATCGGGTCAACGTACGTTGACCATTTGATATATATCTTATGTACAAGAATATTTGCGTTTGACTTTTACATTGTGAAAAAATTGTATTAAAAATTAGTGGGGATTAACTTTTAATGTGGCGCTGACGTAACAATCAAGAAATTGAGATTTTTGGGTTCTGAACTACAACCACGGTAACCATAATTTGAATACGAAATACAAAATACTTTGATTGCAATTAAAGTCTATTATTTTCGTTGTCATTATTTTGCTGACATAGAGATAAATAATAATTAAAAGTCTTGTTATTCAATAAGTCAATTTTTTGTAACAAACAAATTGCATTTATATGACAATTTTGTTTTAATTTGAAAGAAAACAATATACCGTTGTTGTGTGCCGATGGATATGTTGCGATTGGAATGTGAATTGGGAGATGTTATTCGCATTACGAAATTTACTATTTGCACCACAAAATAAATTAATTCAACAATAATTAAGTATAAAATTACTTAAATATCCTTATTATATTAAAAATAAAAATAAGTAATAAATAAATTTAAAAGAAAATGAAGGTTGCCTTTCTTCTCCGGCAGACTGCCGCCTGCACAGGCATCTTCTTCTCCGGCAAATGTCTACTGCCCATCATCGACAACCACCGCCCATCCTGACTCGACGCAATGACAACCACTATAATATTGAACAACAACATCACCGCAAAATGAAATCGGGATGGAGATTAGAGAGAAAGTGAGATGGGAAGAAAAAAGGGGGCTAGGAGTGGGTTGTCGTCGCTTTGAGTAGGGATAGTGGTGGTCGTTGACGACGGGCAGTGGACATAGCTGGAGAAGAAGACACATGCGTCAGCTCTCCGCCAGAGAAGAAAGGTAGGGATGCTTTTTTTTTTCTTTTTTCTTTTTAAATTTAATGTTTGAATTTTTGGATTTAATGTTTGAATTTTTATATTTTATTTTTATTAAGAAAAACATTAATTTTTGAAGTGGATGATATCAATGTAAATGTGTGTGGTGCATTGAGTAAAACATGTAGGTTATTGAATAGGTGAAGTGCAAAAACTAAAATTTATAGTGCAAATAACAATTCCCTTATTTTTTTATTTATATTTGAATTCATATATATTTTGGTTGCTCTCTTTTCTTACCACTTCAAATTAAAATTTTGTCCGACAGAAATTGTGGCCAAAATTAAGTTGTTTACACCACTCGTTTTATTCCGCGATAATTTTAATAAATGTTCTCCGAAATAATGTGTATAAAATTCTAATTTTTGAGTTTAAAAAATATATTAATTAGTAAAAAATATTATTTAGATATTAAAATATTAATTGAAAGTTTTATATTTATTTTGGAGGCGGTAGAAAATTAAGATTCTATTTCAATTACTTAAAAATATACAAAAAAAACCTCCAAGTAATATTTTACTTGTCACTCTTTGAAACTCAATCTCAACAATAATTCCGGGGTGTATGTAATGTATTGATTTACGAATAATGACTCAATCTCAGTACTATACTTGTTAATGAAATAAACTTTGCTGTCGAATTAATTACAAATTATTTAAAACAGATCATAAGTTGCAACTTTTTAGCTGTTGGGTGTATAAAATAAATAATAATTGCTGTATATTTAAATGAAACAAAGGACTTCATTATTTAAGTTGATTATTTTGTGCAAAACATTTATTTGTATATGAAAGCAACATATACAATTACAGCCTACAGGACAATGGATTGAGATCCTGCATTATTCCAATGTCTGTGCAGATTGGATGATTGTACCAGATTGGAATCCCTCCGATGCAAGACCTCTTGAATTGGGAGTTGCCTGCGATGTTCTCCATCTCCCTAATGATAGGCAACTGGAACGCCTCATCAAGAAACTGTGCCACCCATTTGCACCTCATTTCGAATGTGAATATATTCACATTCGAAAGGGACTCCGAGTAGCCCATGACCGCCAACTGAGGGATCCTGGGATGGATCATCATCTGTCTGTATTATAGTCCAGTAATTAATTAATATATATAGTCCACAGGTGGCCTAAGCAAGGTTGCGGCCGATAGCATGTTTTTTATATTGCTAGCAATATAAAGTGTTTTCAAAACAACAAAATTCAATGATATAGTTATCATAATTTTTATTTTTAATTTTTATAACGAGATAATTCACTACCGCTATGGAAGTGAGCATTATAATAACATGCAAATTATACAGATGAAAAAAAGATAAATTACACTTAAAAAATCAATGATAAATTTTAGGTCTTCGTAACAGGATGCAAATAAGACAGAAGCGAAAAGTAAATTATATTAAACTTGGAAAATCAGGTTGATGCACGCGCCTTAATTACAAATTAGTGGAAACAGAAGATCCATTATTACTGGTGGAAAATTGCAATAATAAATTATGAGCCTAATAAATCATGACCACAAACCAGAAACAAATATTAGCAAGAAAGTGGAATGACAAGAGAGAAGAAGAGGAAGCTTAAGCATAAATAATCTTGAGTCCACCAATGGTGATGTTTTCTCCTCCCGCTTTGGGCACCAAAGAAACCAATATCTTGTCATCATCTTCAACATCCAAATCTTCCAACAGCTCCGTCAATCCCAGCCTTATCTTACTCTTCACCTTCATCGAATTCTTGTGCGGCACCTGCGAGTAGCACCCCGCATACTCCGCCTTGTCAATCAATTCCTCCGCCTTATCATCCTCGTCGTTCACGAAAACCTCAAACCTCAAGAATTTCCCGGTGTCCACCTCGATCCCTTCGATCACAAGCAACTCCTCTTCTTTCTCCTTCTCCTTCTTGCTTCTGCTTTTCTTAGGCCTGTCCACCAACACCTTCACCACCTTGTCCAGCTTCACCGGAAAAGCTGTCGCCTCCGCCGCGTTCGGTGCCTTCGAAGTGGCCGCGATTTTGGACTTCTTAACCCGCGCCTGCGGTCTCTTATTCAACCACGGAAGGTCCACCTTCTGGTAAGTGAACCCCATTTTCTCCTCTTCAAGAGTGTCACGGACTGTCACGCGCACGAGCTGCGCGTTCTCGTCATAGAAAAGGAAGTTCGAGCCGAGCCAGTCCGGCTCGGTGAAGTCCTTCGGCTTCGAACCTCTGAGGCTGCGCCACACGGACCACATTCGGTCCACATTCGTGTGGTGGCAGAAGAAACATGGATCTCGACCGACGGTGTAGAAATTTCCCATGTCCTCTTGGCTAGGCGAGCGTGGATCTCCCACCCACGCGTGTACCGCGGAGTGGGACCCACGCTCTACGCTCCCGGGACCCGGGTCGGGAGCGGTTCCGGTCACGTATTTAGCTCCGTAGAAATCCTCGAGATTTGAGACATTACGGACCATCTCACCATACATCTCTACGAGGTTGTTGGGAACAACCTTGGACGGATCTGCTGTCGGCTGTGCACTGAAGTTGAGATCAAGAACAGCCGGCGGCAGATGGTCCTGGTTACGCCGCTCGTCGTACAAGGGAGAATCCTTTTTCACGTACATCTCCGGCATGATCATGCCGTCGGGATGGTCCCAGTTCCAAAAGGGCAAGGCGAAGGTGGGGTCGTCGATGAGTTTGCCCAAAATTCTCTCGTAGAAATACAAGTACCACCTATGCCAAGGGTAGAAGAGCCAAGAATTGTGGATTTGAATTCTCATCGAGGAATCGCCGGTCTGTTCATAGGTGAGGTTGCAGTAGGCGCAGTGAACATTAGCTTGCTGCATGAAGCTGCGGGGATCGTCGTCGGGGAGAGCCTTCATGAGAGCCGTAGCTTTCTCATATTTGGCTACGTATTCTTTAGTGACGAGATGGGCGGCGGGGCGAACGCGCATTTTAGTGACGGGGGGAAGTTTGTAGTCGATAATCTGCGAGAGGGGAGGGCAGCAGCTCTCCTCTAATGGTTCGCTCGTGTTCAAATTTGTGCCGGTTGTACATTTGGAGAGATCGGGGGAAGAAATCGGAGTGGCCGATGCCGATGAATCGGTTGAAACAAGATTTGCAGCCCCGTAGAGGCCTCCCATGCCTAGAAGCAAATTTCTTCTGTCGAATTTCTGGCTTTTGCTGCCGTTTTCGGAGCAGCACCATACCCCGAAATGATGTCGGTGGGGTGGTTTACCCAAGGTTTTAGGCCGTGGGGTGAGTTGAGAGGAGGTAGTGTTTAGAGAGCAAGAGAGTGAAAGAGACGCCATGGGTGAATTTGCTTGGATTAATTCTCAAATCCACGCACTATATATAGAGAGAGACACATAGACAGATAGTGACACACTGCAGCAGCCGCTGAACATTCTTCTTAATTTATTACTTTTCCTATATACTCTATTTGGCTAAATTCTATCGTAGAACAAGTGACATGTGTCTCGAATTCACCAATTTTCGAATATTTGCAGCCCCTTTTTTTTTTCCATAAATGAAAGTTTTGGCTACCGAAAAATCTATTGTGACATTCCAACTATTTATATATTGTGATACTTAATTACCTATTGTTACAGTTTGAGACTAAAATTATCTTATCCGCCAACTGATAAATATTCAAATGGGCTGTAAATAGGAGGGGGTGCATTACCTTAGAATTTCCCATGTATTTGTTACGTGTAATTACATTCCTTCAAAGAAAAATGAAAAAAATGTAGGGGTCTATTTTTTCGGGTGAAAGTGAAGCACAATAATTGGAAAAAATAGTATTACTCAAAAGTCACGTGTATCCTTAAACAATATAGGCCAGAAAAAAAAAATCAATATCAACGTAACACTAAAAAATATAATTCAAAGTTTTAAATTTTTTTACTTATGTCACCATTTTTTTTGTGCATTGACCCATATTAACTGTCTGATGTATATATAGTGTATGAGAGAATTAACAATGATAGTATATGTATAATAGTGGTGAATTTCTCATTGCACTTTTTGTGTTTCATTAAATATATAATTATATAATACTATTCTAAAATAACATATTAATCCTGTAATTAATATTTATCAGCAAAATTTTGAATTAAAAACTAACATTGGAATTAAGAAAATACTCGAACATATAATGAATTATTAATTAAGCTTAACCCTAACCCCCCCCCCCCCCCCAATTGGTTAGAATAACTCTAATTGATAATTTTAAAATTAAATTAACTTGCGAGAAATTAAAATTGAATTAAAAAAAATAAAACATTGTATTAATGCAAGTCAGTTCGTATTTGATCAGAGTACGTACAAGACGCCTTAAGGAAACTTAAACGTCGACGGAACTCAAGTTGATTCGTAAAGTCTTAAGGTTTAATTGGTCTATATAGTCACAAAATGTATTTTTCTTTTAAGTTGTGGTTGCTCAGAAGTTTACTAATTCATCTTGCTATTGCTTTTCCATCAATTCAGTAATTGTAGAGAAATTATTAAATAAATAAATAAATTCTCGCCTGCAAAAAATGAAACTGGTATCATTTTTTATAAGTGGGAACATTTTAACTGTGGCTAATAAAAATAATATTATGGGTTGCATGATTTTTGAAAAATAAGCGGAGTATCGATCGGCGCCCGTAAGTTATCTTTGTTCTTGGAAAAACCTCAAAATTGTGTGACATATCACATAGTTAACAGTTATCATACATAATTAAATGAGCCTAGTGATCAAGCCCTTACACATCATGTATTTTCATTTGAATAGTAGCAGTGTTGTTAATTAATCACTAGTAATCATTATTTCTTCTTATATAGAAGGAAACAAAATGATTATTCCATCACTTACCTTTGGTTAATTAATCAACTTTTTTTTTTGTCTATATTTGAATTTATTTAGGAATTAGAAACGTTCTCTTCCAAAGCAGCGCGCACCAGAGTTGCACACAAAATCGTCAATTATATTGCACATTTGATATTTTTATTTTTTTCTTTAATTTTAACTTCTTGTACTTTAGTTTAATTTTACACTTGTTATTTAGGGTTCATCCTACCTAATTAGAATTTATTATAATTTTTTTAGTTTTAGATTTTTCAAATAATCAATTAATAACTAAAAACTGGAAATTAAATAGTAAAAAATTATAATACACCTTAAACTAAAATTAAACTTAAACACAAGAAATTGAAATCGAAAAAATGAAAAAAATAATCAAATATGTAATAAGGAATACAACACAGAAGGTGCAATAGAAGATCTCATCGAGCAAAGTTGTTACTCGTTATATTTTCTTAAAGAGAATAAAACAAAAGGATTTATTAATCACTTACCTTATTTTATACTCTTTTTTATTAAATAATAATAATAATAATAATAATAATAATAATAATAATAATAATAATACATTGTTTAGGGGTAAGTAAATCTTATATTTCGACGAATATTTTTCAGTGTTAATATTTTTTTCAATCCAAAAGGCGAAGAATTACAAACATACCACCTTTTTTTTTTCTTTAGTTTAAAATAAAATTATATACCCTATATATATATATATATATATATTCACTGACAAAAGGCAAAATTACTAATAAAAATCGCTATATATCTGTGGTCCATATGTCGTGGAGTGGTCCATTAAACCCCCTTTTTAAACTGAAGCGTGGATGGTGACGTTGATTGACACTTTAATTGGGCGATTTGGGGATTTATTAATGCAAATAGATTATAATTCTGGAAATATTAATGTATTTTGTCAGATTTACCGTTAATTCTAGGACATTAATACTTGGCTCAGATATTATGGCTGTTTATATAATAATCACGAGATGAAATTAATAAATTTTGTGAAGACTATAAAATGAAAATTGGTAAAAGAAATCAGTTGCAAACTCGAATTCAACCACGGATTGTTTGATATCAATGATATGATGATTTGAGATGATTTTTCTAAATCGCAATGCCGTGAAGTAGCAACGTACCTACTACATTTTCCATCCATTAAATTTTCCTCAGCCGCCTCCCGGCGGCTACCGAATTCCCCACCAAACCATTGATTTATTAGATCACCAAAATAGTGCACACCACCTTTATGGTTTCATAATAATTATAGAAATCAGTATGATCTCACCATTATTTAATTAATGGTTTTCTTTGTTTTAATTTCGAAAGAAAAATAAATAAAAATCCGAATTACTTTCCGATTCCAAGGGATAATCGTCGAAACCACAACTCAGTCGTGTAATTTTTTAGTACTAGTACTCATCATCGATTGAAAAAGCATGCATGGCTCAATTCCTAAGATTCACCCCCAACTTAAAATTACTTTTAACTAGTGGAATCTTTAATTTTCATGATTACTTGGCAATGTGTATATATTGTTTGTTTCTTTTAATTTATCAACCACTTTTAATACCCGATTTCTCATTTAAGTGGGTTTTTATTGCAACAATTAATGATATTGTTCGATTAAGATTATTCTTAAAAAAAATATTGTCAGGAGTTAACTCATAGTAAAAGTTTACAATCATAGATTCATATGTATAAAGTATAATTCTAGACCTAGTACCACCGACCAAACGACAAGCTGAAAGTCTTTTCTTCTGCAAAAAAAAAAAAGAAAAAAAGAAAGAAAGTCTTTTCTTCTGCTTTTATTTTTTTTTCATTTATCATCATCTAATGCAACTAGTACCTACGACCAGTACTACTATGACTACCGTTACCATTACTATGATGATGATGAATATCATTGACTTAAAAATTAGTCGTGTTCATTCTTTGAATCATCCTAATAATTAAGCATGAAATTACATACTTCTCCCTCGGGCATATGTCCAAGGATACAATATTTGAGATTTATATATATTTACTTCTTATCGATAAAAAAATTATCACTTAATTATTTCTTCAGCCAAATTACAGGCCTGTTTATATATTTTTAATTAATTTTTGTGCAAACTTGATTATTGGTTCAAATATAAGGAAAAAAGATCATGGTGTAATATTCTTTTGAATTAGCCAAGGTATCGGTGATATAAGAGTATTTTTGTGCAATTATGAAACATACAACGTAACTAAGTTCTAATCAATTATCTTAGAGCGCACAATGAAAATGAATACAGTGCATTTTATTGATCAACACGTGTAATATTTTTGTTGACTACTAAGTCACCGTCCTAATTATTCAATCATTATGATTATGCCCGTATAAGGAATCTGTACTTCAATATGGGAAATTCGATGCTAGACCTAAACTGATCACTGCGTCGTGTGTATAGATTCTTGATAGCTAGAAAGTTACCTGCCGATGAGTAGTGTTTTTGCACAATAATTTGAGGTTTAAATGAAATAATTTGTAAAGTGTTGCATGTGTTTTAACCCAAATTGAGCATTTAACCTTCCACTTTGGAAGTTTTGTTTGTTGTTTTAGTTTTATAGGTAATGGAGAATAAATTACTGCAAATTTGAGGGGTTTCAGACCATAGAAAGATAGAGAATCGAATAAGGACCGCACGGCAAGTTGAATCGGGTCAATCGACCAAGAAATGAGCGAAAACGAAGTAAAACCGTGGAAGTTGCCGGAGACGCGCGCCGAACATAACCCGTAAGCGCGACCTTCTCGGGTCGCTTTTCAATCCTCTTACAGGCGCGACCCCTAGGCGCGAATTTCTCCACTCGTGCCTCACAACACATCCAAACTCGACCCTCAGGCGCGACTCATGCTCGTAGTGCAGAGGCCTTCAGGGCATGATTTTCTTTGGCCGGAACGCGACCCCCGGACACGACCTTGGGGGGGTCGCGCCTCAGTGCACTCCAGACGCGAGGTGTAGGCGCGAGTGAAGGGGGGTCGCGCCTCGCAGTGTTGTGCAGACATGACCCCCACACGCGACCCCTCTGGCCAAGTTTATTGGAAATTCATTTTTTGACTTTCGGCACTCAATTATTGGTCCATATATCCCCAACTTTTGGAGGGTTTGAGACACAACTCTCACACTCGAAAACACACACACCACTTAAGATATTTTGGAGAACAAGAAAGAGGAAGAAGAAGAAGAGGAAAGGGCATCCATTCATCTTGAAGATTCAAGCCATATGATTGAAGATGAGTGATCAACATTGGGTTTCATCTTCTCCTCTACTCTCTTAAACTTGTATTTAGGATGAATTTTGTTATTTCCTTCTTTGTTCTTGCTATGGATGTAAATATGGGTGGCTAGAGCCTTAGGGCTCTAGGATGTGGAGAAAACAATGTGAATCTTGTTCTTAACTAGGGTTTAATCTATGGGTATGTTCTGTCAAGATTTCAATATTTGCTAGTTCTTGTATGATGTTTTTTGAAGTGACATTCATTTAACATCAAATGTTTGAATCACATGCATCTAGTCAATTTTGTGATCATAAGCATGTATGGATTGAATCTATGTATTTGTCTTCTTAGTCGAATGTCGAATATGTGGAAGAAAATTTGACCCCTTTGTGCTTTTGGTAGGTGTGATCTTGAAATGTATTAGAGATAATCATCCTCATCACATACACACTTAAGAGATATTCAAGAGATGCTCTTATGATATTACGTGGCCTTCCTATCGATGAACAAAGCATGTTTGTAGAGATAACCCTTGTTGTGTGTTCAAGAGAAGCATTGTGTATCCATGTCCTAGAGTCTTGTTTTTAACTTGTCAATTAAACCGTTTTCTTTAAGTCTTTGATACCTTGCGATTGTTGGAATTTGATTCTTTGTTTAAAGTAGTTTATGTTTTGGTATTTCATCATTTAGTTTATGTTTTGGATTTCTTGGATTGAATTCAACTCCTACTTAATTAAAGTCTAGATAATCTGTGCATCTATAGTTATGGTACTTGTTATCATCTCTTTACATTTCTTATTCCATGTGGACCGACCTCGATTCATTATAACTACAAATATGCTTTTATACTTGTGCGCATGACTCGAGCACTAAATGTGAAACAAAGTAAGCCGGAGTGATCCAGCGCATCACCTACAGTAAGGCCTTGATGAGTCAGAAGGTGTGTGTACCGGATCATACATTGGAGGGATGAGTGTAGATTCACATTGATCGATTCATGCTCCGCTTTAGTCCCTTTGAGTTTGCATCGTATCGGGTTTACGATTCAGCACTTCTACATTCAATTCCCATGTAGGGCACACTAACTCCAACGGGACCAATGCTCTGAACCGATATTACATAGCTTCTGTTAAGCGTTGGGGCAGACTAACTCCAATACTGACATATTCACCCGATATGAGTCTGTCTGATAACTCTAGGCAGCGTCATAAAATAGAGTAGCCACGTGTTTTCCTCTATTCGTCATCTTGTACTTCAAATGATAATAGCACAATCCGTGCATCGCCCTCGAGAAAATGGCATCTACAACATTTTTAATGCTCTAATGCTGATCTGACACGATGAGAAGGTCATCTATTTTACCCAGATTCATCTACACTCGGCTCAAGAACCATGTGCAAAATTTGTCATTCTCTATCGGTATGAGCCCAACTGCAATAGGCAAGATTTGGTCATTGTCGTCCTTCATCACAACAACAAACAGAACTCCCCTGTTCTTTCTCTTAAGGTGGGTCCTATCAATCATGAACACTGGATGCGAATAATGGAGAAAGGCCCTGATACACGGTCTAAGAGCAAGAAATAAATGCTTGAACTGATCTTCATCAGTCACCTGTATGTCACACCAAAGTCCCTAGAATATTCTAATTAATTAGCAAGCATATACATGTTATGGACATCAACATACATATGAGAAATCCAAACTAGGTAATCAAATGTCCAATAATGAACGAAAAACATAATTCAATAAATTAAATAATTCAATCCATAATAATTGTAAACCCGAAAGAAATTTAGCTAGACATAGATGAAATGAAATAACACAGAGTTTGAAATATCATAAAATAAATATAGATGACACGGGTAATCCTCAGTAGCATCCAATCATCTTCTATGATGAACTCTCTCTCTCCAACACCATTAGACTCCTCCTCTCAGATGGTTTGATGTCCTCTATTTTCTCGGGGTGTGTGGACGTGTATTAATGGTGTGAAGAATGTATTGAGAGGGTTTCCAAGTATGTGTGTCATTTCCCTCTTGTAGGTCTCGAGTTATGTATGTATATATTGGTCTCAGGGCGAGTCAAAATCAGTTTAGAGAGGGGGTGAATAAACTAATTACAAAACTAAACTAGATGCGGAATATTAAGGGCCCGTTTTGACTTGCAAATATCATCCGTGCTATGTGGAGATCAGTTGAGAAGATCTGCTAGCTTGGAGTACTGTGTGTGCTTATGGTGTGCAGTTAAAAACATGTAACTGAACTGAAAAGTAAAGCAGAGCACATAAACAGTTTATAGAGGTTCGAAGCTCAACTTCTACGTCCTCTCTTCCTTCTATAGAAGGGAAATCCACTATGCAAGTATAAAGTTCCTTTATTACAGTTACACAGTGGAGACAGTTGCTATCCCGGAAGCTGCACTCTCAACTTCCTCAGTCGGTAGGTCGACAGCTCACACTTGTGATCTCCAATTGCTCGCTGGAGAGATAAGGTGCTACTGCCCGTCTTTTCATGATTTTAGATCTCACTTTATCTTCAAGAGTACAGTCTTGAAACTGGTATCAACTGGGTTGTTCCTTTGCGCGTCTGCGTCTGAGCTGGGGTAGTTGATCACTTAAGCACGGTGACTGAGAGAACAGCTCTAGCTAGAAATATTCAACAGCTAGCTCGAAGAGCGTTAAGGCTCATTCTCATCAGTTAGAACTTTTGATTTTCTGAGTTCTTTGAGCGTGAGGCTTTAGTGCTTTGGCGAACGTCTTTGCGGAAAGATAGGTGAGTTCTTTTGATTTTCAAAAGTCCCGCGGTCTTCTCTGGGGTAGCTCACCTTTTAAAGATAGGTGAGTTGGTGACCAGTGGTGATCACTATTGGATCATAAATGAAAAGGGCAGTTGTAAGGCTTTTCATTTAATGGGGCCAATGGATTGCCATTGCTCTTCTAACGAGCTTTTGCTTCAAGATCTCGGTTGCATTAACTTCAAGATCTTCTTTGGCTTATCTGAATTTCAGTTGCAGCACCCTTTTTAATCTTCAGTTCTGAGTTTTGTCTGGCAGCTGAAATCTTCAGTTCCTTTGTCTGTCAGTTCTGTGTGTCCCTTGGCAGTTTGGAAAGCTTTAGTTGAGATCATCTTCAGCTGGCAATTCTGGGCTTAGGCTTGATGCCTTTTGAGCTCCAGTTTGCTTTTGCTTCAGCTGGTAATTTGAACCAGTGCTCTTTAGCTGGCATTTTGGACTTGTGTCGCTTCAGCTAGAACTTTCATTAACTAGTCTTCAGTTCAATTGCTGGCGCTTCATCAGTTGGACTTCAGAACTGATGCGTCTTCAGCTGTTGTTCTTCGAACTGGTGCTTCATTAGTTGGAACTTCATTCTTCAGCAGGTATTTTTGAACTGGTATTTTCCATCAGCTTGTACCTCGGTCTTCTCTTTAGTTGGTATGGTCCTTCAACTGGAATGTCCTAAGCTGATATTTCCTTCAGCACTTGGTACATTTCTTCAGCTAGAATATCTTGAACTGGTATTTTCTTCAGCTCATGATTGTCCTCTCTTCGGCTGGCAGTTTTCATCAGTTGATGTCATTGTGGATTGGCATGTTCATCAGTTCAAACTAATGTGCTCTTAAACTGGTATTTCTTCAGTCGGGAATGATCTAGAACTGGCATGTCCCTCAGTTCTCCTCCTTCAACTGGGATCTTCCTTTAACTGGAACATTTCTTCAGCCGGTATTGGACTAAAACTGGTTTGTACTTCAGTTCTCTTCAGCTGGGACTTCCCTTCAGCTGGTGATGGCTTTGAACTGGTATTGGCTTCAGTTCACTTTAGTTGGAACTTTCCTTCAACTGGTGGTGGCCTAGAATTGGTATGTGCTTCAGTTCTCTTCAGCTGGGACTTTCCTTCAGCTGGTGGGGGCCTAGAACTGGTATGTGCTTCAGTTCTCTTCAGCTAGGACTTTCCTTCAGCTGGGGGCGGCCTAGAACTGGCATTGGCTTCAGTTCTCTTCAGCTGGAACATCTCTTCAGCTGGTGACGGCCAAGAACTGGCATTGGTTTCGGTTCTCTTCAGCTGGAACATCTCTTCCGCTCATAGCAGCCTTGACCTAGTATTGGTCATCAGTTCATCATTGTAGACTGGTGGCAGTTGATACCTTCTCTTGCTAGTACCTGCAATTTCCAGTTTGCCTTGCTGATTATTCTAGTAGGGTACAGTTTCTTTTTCTCTAATCTTCTCTCCTTTTTCACACGAATTGATCATATCTGTTGGCTTGATAGCTTTGACTCTGTATGATCATCTTTAGTTTTCTGCTTGATTTCTTTTCAGTTCTTTCAGGACTCTTTTCATATTTTGACATCTCATCAAAATTCCTTATAAGAAAAACCTTGATAGTTTTTCCTAACAATTTCCCCCTTTTTGATGATGTCCAAAACATGGCAAAATTGAGCAATGATGGAAGAACTGATTGAGAAATTTTTGAGCTGTGTAGCAAATACACAATCAAATAAGAAAACTTATAGCTAAGAAACTGCTTATGTAAACTGATTAGATATCTTTCAATCTACAATAGTTTATTTTTTTTTCTTTTTTTTTCAGTTTCTAGCTCTTCAGCTGCTGCACTTCTTCAGTTGGTATCTCGTCTTCTTCTTCACCTATTCCACCAATTGCTAGGCTCTCCTCTTTCTCTGGCACTAGCATTTCTCCAGACTTCTCCCCAGACTTCCCCATGAGATAAATGTCTCTGTACAGCTCCCCAATCTTCCCTTGAGGCTGACGTCTCTCTTCTCGAACAGTTCCTACAGTCCCCACTTCTTCCTTCTGAGGCTGTACTTTCTCTGGAAACTGTGAGGGTTCTCTTTGAATCTCACCCCAGAGACTTAAAAACTTTCTTCCATCATTTTTCTCCTCAATTTCTTCAATCTCTTCTCCCTTTTTGGCATCATTCAAAAGAGTGTACATGTGTAGATCGAAGGATGGAATGGGAACATTTGGTAATAAGCTAAAGGTTGTAGCTAGGTTACCTTCAAATAGGAAAGAGAATGGTTGTTCCTTTGGTGGTGAGGGTAGTCAGTTTGAGGCTTCTTCAATTAACATGAACTACCGGAGATCTAGCAGTGGAGGTTGAACTAGGTGTTCAGTTGTCGTCTTGGCCAACCTTGGGAGTAGATCTTCAGTTGCAGATGGGTGGTTGAACATCACAGGTGTGGAGGATGAGTTGGATGGCTCTGCAAATGGCAGTGGAACTGCGGCAGGTACTCTATTTCGGATTCAGTTGATCATTGAATCTATGATCTCTGAGAGAGTGGGAGTGGATGTTGATGGATAATTCATCCAGTTCCTGCTCCAAAGTCCTTCTTAACTCCAGAAAAATCGTCCTTTCTTATCAAGCAGTGCAAACATAACTGCTTCATCAACATGATATCTCCAAAGTAACCATCTGAGATATCTCCTCAGTTAATTGAAGATGCCGGAGTCGTATCTCTCTAGAAGCTGAAAGCTGCTGAGCAAATCAGCGAGAGAGTTGTTGAAGCTTTCTTCAACACCATCCGTGTAATGGGTTTCAGCTGGTGTAGACTCAGCTGGCGCAGTTGATTTTGTGGTCATGTCTTCATCTGACATGAGCTACTTTCCTCGACTATTTGAAGTCGGTTCAGTCGGAGTGGAGGGGCCTTCTTTTGCAATGCGCTACCTCCTTGATCGTGGGCCAAAAGGTTTGAGATTTTTTTTCTTTTTGACAAAGATTGTGATGCGTCCACGATAAGCCTTGAAAAACCTAACCCGAAGCTGCAAATACGTGGTCCAATTACACGACTTCGAGCAATACAATTGCAAGGATTTTCCCAAGCATTTGTATGTAAGAAGCTCGAAGATGACAAAGGAGTTGAAGGCAACCCCAAAATTGTTACTTCGTTAACAATTAAAGATTGGAGATCAAGGTTTGAAGAAAAGAACATAAAGAACAAGCATGCACATGCATGTCGCATGCATGAAGATGGCGACGTGAATCATGTATGTGCATGGAGCTATTTTTAGCCCCTTAATTAATTTAATTAGGGGTTGAATTTTATTTAGACTATAGTATTTATTTAATTAATTTAGACTATAGTTTAGATCAGATTTTATTTAATTTGTATTTTAATTTTCGTCCATAATTACATAGATTTGACTAGAATTGTATTTAAGGGAATTTCCTACCTTGAATAGAATTCTAGTTTAGGTATCTTCCTAGTATAGTTAGAGATCCCTTTTGGATCAGATTTTTAGGACTTTTTAGCTTAAAATTTTGTTCCCCTTAGTCCTATAAATAGGGGAACCATGTTACATTGTTACCTTAAACATTATTGGATTATTTTTCTTTTGCATACAATTGTGTCTCAAATATTTAAAGTCTTGTCGATAATATCACTCGAAAATATTCATTCTTAGAGCTAACAACTTTAAGTCTTATTCAAGGGTATTGCTTAATCCACTTGAGGGATTAACCGGTATTCGCTACACGAAGATCAACTTGGAGATTTCAACCTTGGATACGTTCGAGATTCAAGGAGGCTATCGGGTTGTGATTCACCACAACATCACCACTCGTCCAACACATCATCAACGTCAACCATCTTCCCATCAACGTTCATCTTCACGGCAGCCACACGGTCAAGAGTTCGATTCCGTCAATTCATCCGTAAGTTTGTTCTATCCCTATCATATCCTACCTACTCCAAGCTCTTCTTCACAAGCCATCACACACGATCTATACCTTAAATTTCAGCCCCTATATGCTTACTTCCAGCCCTCTTTTCATTGATATTGTGTTACATAGTTCGTGTCATATTTCTACGTATTTTAATTATCTAGATTGTCTAATTTCATTTGTTTATCGAGTTGGATTGAAGTCCTTCAATTAGTTGACATGTTTCGTATCCTAAGTCTTCCGCTACGTTGTTATTATCATCCTAGATCATTTTCCTGGGCCGTATCAGATTGTGGGGAGATAATCTCTCCTGTCCAGCAACTCACCTCTCTGATTGAGAAAGTGGATCTGATCGATGATGATCATGCTGATCCTGTTGAAAAACCCCAGTTTCTCTGTGAATGTTCCAGTTTGATGGTCAAAATTGACCCTGTGAACATTTTAGTGTAGTTGGGATAGCACATACGATGCCTAGTCAACTTTGCATCGGATGTAAATGAGTGACATCGGGTGAGCATTGTCGGTGCTGAAATGAGTATAGTCCAGATTGCCTCTCAGGCAATGGATGATTATATCTTGGAGTTGGATGAACTCCGGCCGAAGACTATCATTCAGTCTGTGAGAGTGGTCATTATGCTCAACTCCTGGATTCGTCCATTGACGCCACAAATCTGTATGGTTTGGCATGACTATGGTCTCTACTTGTTCACCTATTCCAGGAAGATGAAATGACTCCATCACAACTTCCTTGGTGATCACGATCAGATTTTCTATGACTATTGAGATTATGTTGCCATCTTCTGCTATGTCTGAGAAGATATAGAATTCGGCAACTGCCTCTGGAAAGCATCATCCAAATCTTAGACCTCGTGTGAGAAACTGAAAGAATCCAGTTTCCTCCACTGCTGAGATTAAGTGATGAAACAAGTCAGGCTTAAGTCTCTCCATCATAAAGTCCAGTTCTACAAACTTGTCTCTTTTGAGGTTGAGAGCAAGCCTAGCTGGGTTTGCGGGCAGTTCCATTCTTTGATGGAATTTTTTAGAGAGAATGAATATATTAGAGAGAAAGGATGCAAAGTAAATGCAGGAGGAATTTGAGTTTGATCTGAAGCTTGGATCAATATCTCATTGGCATTTAAACAAGCTTTACATGCATGTACTTCGAGTTCACTCGAGTATGCATCAGCTGATCGGTTTAAATGGATTTGACTGATTTGCAGCTGGCATAAATGAAATGATCATCTCAGTCGTCAACAAGGTTAGCTTCAACTTGTAGATCAGCGGTTAAGATTTCATCCATTTAGATATGGGGGAGTTGCCATAAATAGCAAATATTTTGTGTAGGTCTAGATTGTCTCCTTCATCTGACAACCCAAAGATCCTTTAAAATACGGAGGGAGTAATCAAGATTTGAATACCCCTTACTTCACTTCTGATGATCTTGGAACCTTCCTTGTTGAAGGAGTTAAGGAAGAATTCTGCAACATCCTCTGGATATACCTTAGAGGGAGTGATTTTAGTGAAGTTTTTCAGCCCTGCAATTTCAATTAAGGTGAGAATCGATTCACCCAATGATGAGAAATTGGTGAATTGATTACTGTTGGCTGGACTGAGTATTTTGTCGTGACTTAGGTCTCTGCAAAATGCTTCTGAATTTTCACCAGATAACCTGAAGTTATGGAGTCTTCGGTGAAGGTTGCTAGAGAATTTAGCCATTTGAGATTTTGAGAAGAGTTTTCTGAGGCTTTTTTTGGGGGGAATGAAAACTCTGTATGTTAGGCTCTTTGAGTAAATTCTTGAGGGCTTGTTGGCTTTTGAGTGGGCTGAAATGAGGTTCAGCCAATCTATTTATAGCCTTCAAGATTCATGGTAAATCCAACAGTAACAAGAACTTGAGGGGAGCTTGTTTTGAACGACTCCGATTAATCCGTCGATTAATTCTCAAATTTATCCGTTGCGATTTCATTGAAGAGAGATAGTGGGTCCAACGGTAACAATGGTATAACACGTCATTTTACCGTTCCACTAAAAAAGTAAATTCAAACTTATCTATTTGAAGCTCTCTCTTCTGGTGCTTTCATGTGGCTTTGAGCTGCTGAAGTCATCAGATGATTTGGCTACATCTGGCAATATCCAGTTGGCATGATTGGCTTCAACTAAGATTTTTCAGTTCAACTCTTCCTTTTGCTGAGTTGGCTTTCAGCTCTCCTTCCAGTGCAGCTGTTTGCTCCAGCTGATCACGAGCTGTTTTTCACCATTGCGAACTGATTGAGCATCTGATCAGTTCTAATCTTTTGAGTTCTCAGCTTCCACACTTTTCATCATTTTGCAAACTTTTCAGCTTGCCTTTTGTTTTAACTGATGATGTGAGCAGTTTTGACATCCTTTTCTGACTGAACTGACGCACCTTCAGTTTCAGTTTCTGCTATCTTTTTGTCACCGGCTGGGATTGCTCTTTACATTCTCCTATTTTGAACATCTTCATCTTCTCATGCTAGCTCTAATAGCCCCAATTGGATACATAGCTCCATAAATCTTTGTGAAGATGTCATCAATCTGCTTCTCTGTGTTGATATATTGGATGCATATGTCCTTCTTTTCAATGTGATCTAGGATGAAGTGGTGCCTGATGTCAATGTGCTTTGATCTCAAATGCAAAACTGGATTCAGAGAAATAGCAATAGCACTGTTGTTGTCGTAAAAGATAGGTACTTCGTCAGTTTCGACCTTGTAATCCTTCAACTGCTGCTTCATCAAGAGTATCTATGCACATCAGCTACTAGTAGCTACGTATTCTACTTCAGTTGTCAATGTTGCAACTGAGTGTTGCTTTTTGCTGAACCAGGATATCAGTTTGTGACCAAGAAACTGACATGTTCCACCGGTGCTCTTCCAATCAATCTTGCGTCCACCGAAGTCTGAGTTTGAATAACCAGTTAGACTCAAGATATCATCCCTGGGATACCATAATCCAAGATTTTTGGTTCCTTTGAGGTATTTGATAATCCTCTTTGCTGCTTCAAGATGACTTTTCT
This sequence comes from Perilla frutescens, assembly GCA_026008535.1. Classification (NCBI taxonomy): domain Eukaryota; kingdom Viridiplantae; phylum Streptophyta; class Magnoliopsida; order Lamiales; family Lamiaceae; genus Perilla; species Perilla frutescens. The sequence goes on from BRKX01000002.1 coordinate 24,377,440, forward strand.
TTAGATTGTCTTGGAAGCGTGCACATAAACCGACTGAATATGAGATGTCTGGCCGAATTGCAGTTAGGTAGAGAAGTGAACCGATGATGCCTTTGTATTGAGTTTGGCTAACTAATTCTCCTTCTTCATTAGAGTTAGTTGAACTGATGTGTTCATGTGAATCTTGATAGTTTTTCCCTTATCAGTTTCAAACTTCTTGACCAGCTCCTTTGTATACTTGGCTTAATTGATGAATATCCCATCATGGAGCTGCTTCACCTAGAGTCTTAGGAAGAAGGTCATTTCTCCCATCATGCTCATCTTGAATTCGTTTTGCATCGGTTGTGCAAATCGAGTGCAGAGATCCTTATTCTTCGATCCAAATATTATGTCATCCACATAAATTTGAACTATTAAGATCTCCAATGATCGCTCTATTCTGAATAGAGTGCGATCAATGACTCATTTTTGAAACCTATTCTTGAGCAAGAATGTAGTGAAGGTTTCATACCAGGCTCTGAGCGCTTGTTTCAGCCCATATAATGCTTTCTTCAGTTTGAAGACTTGGTCTCCAATCTCGAATCCTGGTGGTTGCTTGACGTACACATCCTCCTTGAGCATCCCTTGAAGAAAGGCACTTTTCACGTCCATTTGATAGACCGTGAAATTGTTGTGAGCCGCATAGGCGAGGAATATTCTGATAGCCTATAATCTTCCAACTGGTGCAAATGTCTCATCAAAGTTGATCCCTTCACTTTGAGAGTATCCCTTGGCTACCAATCTTGCCTTGTTCCTTGTGATGACGCCTTGTTCGTCCAGTTTGTTGTGAAAAACCCACTTGGTTCCGATGACTTTCTAGGTTTTTAGCCTATCAACAAGAAACCACACATCGTTTCTTGTAAACTGGTTAATCTCTTCTTACATAGCAATTATCCAGTCTGTATCATCAAGAGCATCATCGATGCTTGTCGGTTCAGTTTGGGATATAAAGCATGTGAAGAGAGCATGCTCAGTTGAACTTCTAGTCTGAACCCGACTTCTTGGATCTCCAACTATTTTGTCAACTGGGTGACTTTTGAGCCATTTGGGTAGGCTCTCCTTAGCTGGATGTTCAGTTGGGTCCTCTGTGTTGACATCCTCTGATGTCTTGTCTTCAGTTTGCCCTTCCTCGTCATCAGTTCTTCCCCCTGCTTCAGTTGTGGGGTTGAAGGTCTCAGTGCGATCATTCTCTTCATTGATTTGATCACCCTCAGCTGTGCTCTCAGCTGGTCTAATACTGGATTCATTTCCTTCATCTTCAAGCCCAACTTCAAACTCTTCTAAAACTGTGTGATTTATATAATCATGTGAGTTATCGGTCTTTCTTATTTGAACTGATAGATTGAGTACCTCCCTACTCCTGTACTCATTGGCAAACTCATCAAAAACAACATGACAAGTTATTTCCACAACTAGTGTTTGTTTGTTGATGTGATCCGGACTGAGATAGGATCGAACATACGTCGACTCAACTGTAAGGGTTATGAGACTCGAAATATGACTAATTAAATAGACTCAAAGACTCGACTAAATACCTAGACTTGTGACACAACAATTAAATAAAACACAACGAAAACAAAGTAAAATGGACTGTATTGAACTCGATGGTGAAGGGTAAGGCTAGGGACGTGTATGATAGTGTTGTGGGGTGAAGAAAGGCTGGAGTATATAAGTTATGACAATAAAAATGAGAACTTACGGTATAGATCCTCAACTCGACGCGAATAACACGTATACTTGAACTGAACTTGAACAGCTTGGAAACTCATACAATTTGACTTGAACTTGATGGAGATTGATGTTATGGACATTGGATGGCTGATGGAGGTCGTGGATGGTGGTAGGCGACGATGGCTAGGTAGATTGAATTGAAATCGGGGCAAAACTCCAAGTGTAAAAAGATACACAAAAAGAATCACTACTTGATTTCTCTTCGATTGCAAATTCGACCCTAACTCCACAAGAGAATTAGAACAAGATTTAAAGATAAAACTTAAAAAGTTGCAAGTTTCTAAGAGTGTTTATTTTCGGCTAAATATAAACAAAAGAGGTTCTTGGGTGAGACAATATTGAAAGGCAAATTCTTCTTAATCAAATATGGTATAAGCATCAAAGTTACAATGATCCCCTTTATATAGAAGAGAGATGGATGAAAATTCAAAGTAAAATCCTAAAAGAAATCGAAAATAAAAAACTGTCCTAATCTAACTAGGATTCCTACCTTAATTAGAACTCTATTTAAGGTAGTTCCAAAAAGACCAAAAATAAATTAATAAAAATCTATCTAATGGATAAATAAAACCCAACACTTTTGGCCCTTCATAATTGGACTCTAAATAATTAAACCATGGCCGAAAATAAAGAGAATAAAATCGGCCCAATCCAGATTTAATTATTCTTCATGCACACGTCCAATCTTCTTCTTTTCTTCTCAAGTGCTCATCTCCAACTTCATGCCTTCATCTTTATCTTCAATAGACAACATGGTTATTCACTTTGGACTGCAATGCTCGATCACTTCTTCTAATTTCTTTCTCACAATGGCTTGAAAATAACCTTGTAATTTATTTGCTCTTAGGCATGTAATCGGCCCTTGCAACTATAGCTCGGGATTCTCTTCATCAATGCTAGGCATGGCTTCATCATTCCTCCCCTACTAAAAAGAATTCATTCTTGAATTCTCATCCGCATCATCGAAATTATCTGCAGAATAAAGGGATAGATCAGCAACATTAAATGTACTAGAGCACTTATACTCACCAGGAAAATCAATGCGATATGCATTCTCGTTCACGCGGCTGATCACAGTGAACGAACCATCGCCTCTTGGGTTGAGCTTTCACTTTCTAAGGTTTGGAAACCGGCCAGGACTTAGATGAATCCATACTCGATCTCCGGGTTTAAACACGACACGATGCCGGTGCTGATTCCTCACGGCGGCGGTATTAGATCCTTTTTGCTCAATTCGAGCTCTTACCTTTTCATGTATCTCCTTGATGAAATCAGCCCGCTTCAAAACTTTCACACTCGACAAATGCTCAACAGGTAATGGTAAAAGATCCGAAGGGGTTAAGGGGTTAAATCCATAAACAACTTCAAACGAAGACATATGAGTACATGAATGCATGCAAATTCAGCGAATGGCAAACAATCTTCCCAATTCTTCAAGTTGTTTTTAATTAATGCACGAAGTAAAGTACCTAGAGTGCGATTAACTACTTCAGTTTGCCCATCAGTTTGTGGGTGACATGTAGTAGAAAATAACAACTTGGTACCTAACTTACCCCCATAGAACACGCCAAAAGTGGCCTAGAAACTTAGAATCTCGATCACTAACTATAGTCCTAGGTAAACCATGAAAACGCACAACTTCATGAAAGAACAAGTTACCAACATTCACAGCATCATCAGTTTTCTTACATGCAATAAAATGAGCCAGTTTAGAAAACCGATCTACGACCACAAAAACTGAATCTTTAACCATTTTAGACCAGGTAACCCTAATAAAATCCATAGAGATATCAATCCAAGGGGACGAAGGGGCGGATAGAGGCATGTAAAGACCAAACGGGTGTGATGTCGACTTAGACTTATGACATGTATCACATCGACTACACACATTCTCAACATCCTTTCTCATATGCGGCTGACACGCTGTCGTTTGGCGCTCAAAAATATATTTATAAACTCCTGTGCCCACAGCGAGCGTAGCTAGCCAATGAGTACGGGTCGATCCCACAGAGAGCTATTGCGATTCTATCTTCAAGTAACCAATCACAAAGGGGGTTTTGGTGTTGTCACTATACTGAAATTAAATCTGCAAAAGAAACTAAAGAAAACTATCAAATAATAAAAGATTCTGGCATTGAATTAGATCTTGGTTAAACATAAAACAACTCAATCATGGGCACACCGATTTTCATACATGATAGGTCATCTAGTTATGGTGACCGGATTCCTCTCATGCGTCTCCTCATCCATCCTTTCATTTTAGGTTTAAAAGTGATTCCTCTTCGATTAAACCCCTAACCAGTTATCCACCTCCCGATTCCTCTAAGAGATGTAAGCAAACAAGCAGCAGTGTGCCCTAGACGGACCCAGATCTGTTGTGTTCAACTGATTCCTCTTGTGACCACAACACCCCATTAATTCCCTTATTACTATATGAACCAACACACAGTCACGATTCACCAATTCAATTAATAGTGGTGTGCCCTCTTTACCTAACGAGTGATCAGCCACATTGGGCACTTCAGACACACACTCACGTGGAACAAGGCACAAGAATTAACGGAAACTTATCATGCATTACTATGCCCATTTTGGCCTCACGAGTCCAGATTTATGCTTAAACCAATTTCATCATTCAAACGTCAGAATTAAAGATCTAGCCGAGAAGGCTAGACATAATTAAACTTGCAGAATTTAAAGACATAAAAATAAAGAGAACGTACTGAATTAATTAAGCAAAAACTCAACTCCAACATTGAGAAATACGAACATAACCTAAGTCCCGAAGGTTTAAGACCTTTCGGATTATTTGGCTGCCTAAGCAGCGTACTGAAATAAAATGCAGAAAATGTAAAGTGTTTCAGAGTGTCAAAAGCTCGTTTCTCCAGAAATTAAACTTGTTTAAATAGTTACATTTCCGAGTAGAGTTTCCCCCACAAGCGGGGGTCTTCTGCAGAAAATCCGGAACGGCGTGCCCTCGTTGACTTGACTGGATAAGCTTCAGCTTCAACAAATCCCTATTTTTTAGGGATTGCTCTTATCTCCTTAGATTGAGCTTATCTCCTCGTCTGAGCTTATCCTTTTGTTGCAGAACCTTCCAGGAGTCCAGCTTAGTTCCAACTCTCCCGCGGATAATGTAGCTATCTTCCCACCAGCTGTTCTTCAACTAAATCCCGAATTTCACTGGAATGCCCATTCTGCCTTGTGGTCGAGTCTGTGCGAGTACTGTGGGCACGGCATCATGTGTCAGCTCCATCCGTATCTGATATGCCCACTTCACCGACCGAATGTGGGATGGATACTGAGGACGTCCTCTATGCCTCTGATGAACATATGTGCGAGATAATCGTGAATATTTGGGCATAAAATGCCCCTTCCGCCAGACTTGACTCTTGGAATGCCCTTTGACCGCAACCTGGTTCTTTTCGACTCAAAACACACTAAAAAGGACATTTATATAGGATAAAATGCCCATAAAAACACGAAATAAATGGACTTATCAGCGGCCAATAAAAATGTTCATGCAGTAGACTTAACGTTTTAGACACTCCAAAATGTCCCATTAATCCTTCCCCATGTTCATGCAGTAGGCTTAACATTTTAGACACTCCAAAATGTCCTATTAATCCCCCCGCATGTGATTCCAAAACAAGTAGCTCACGCATAGATGAAACAGGAATGCATAACTGTGACTCTTTAAACAAAAAGCTATCACTCACATAATAACCATCACAAGCTCGCGGCTTAGCTATGCATATCATGTAAATAGGACCGAAAATAGGGTCAGATGCATATAATGACTTGATGGACTCAAAACCAAGCGTACAACTCCTTATCGTATGTAGAATACTTGAGGGCTGCATCGTTGAGGTTTTCACTGAAGTAGGTGACAGGTCTCTTTTCCTGCATAAGAACTGCACTAATTCCCTTGCCCGAGGCATCACATTCTATTTCAAAAGTTTTAGTAAAATCGGGCAAACATAAAATAGGTGCATGACAAAGCAAATACTTAAGGTGTGTAAACGCCTCCTGTTGGGCTTTTTCCCACTCAAATGGTTGATCATTCTTACTAAGTTCAGTAAAAAGGGCGGCTATAGTGGAAAAATCACGCACAAAGTGATGATAAAATCCGGCTAAGTCGTGGAACGACCGCACATCATACGCGAACTTAAGAGTCGGCCACTCTTCGATTGCCTTAATCTTAGAGCGGTCTACTTCTATTCCTCATTCACTCACTATGAAGCCTAAGAATGTGACTTCATTCATGCAGAAAGAACACTTAGCCAAATTACCATATAACTTTGCATCACGAAGAAGCATGAAAGCACGATGTAAATGGTCTAAGTGTGCGTGTGTGCTGCGGCTATAGATAAGAATATCATCAAAATAGACAACCACAAACTTACCTATCACATCACGCAATACATAGTTTATTAAACGCATAAAAGTGCTAGGCGTGTTAGTTAAACCAAAGGGCATAACTAACCACTCATATAAACCATGTTTTGTTTTGAAAGCTGTTTTCCACTCATCCCCCTCTTTCATTCTTACTTGAAAATATCCGGATCTCAAATCAATTTTAGAAAAGACCTCAGAACTAGATAATTCATCTAACATGTCATCTAAATGATACTTTACCGTGATCTTATTGATGGCGCGACAATCCATGCACATTTTCCAATCATTTGTCTTCTTTGGCACGAGAATTACAAGAACGGCTCACGGACTTAAGGATTCACGGATTTGCTTCTTCTCCAATAGCTCCTTGACTTGCCTATCGATCTCCTTTGTCTCCTCGGGATTGGTTCGATAAGCTGGATGGTTGGGTAACACGGTGCCCGGGTGGAAATCGATCTGGTGCTCGATCCCTCGAACTGGAGGTAAACCACTTGGAATCTCTTCGGGAACACGTCTGCGAACTCGTCCATGAGAGGCTGCACAACACTAGACAAAGAAGACTCGTTAGTAGCACTGCTCTTACAAGTCAATAAAACATAAGTCAAACCTGCTTTTAAAGCCTTTTCAACGCCTTTAACCGAAATTAAAAGGCTTTGGTTTTTAGGCTTCTTTGAGGTCATTTTACTCGATCCACTAGCTGTCTTAGGATCTTTAGGAGGCTGCCTCGAAGTGTTGTGAGGGGGGGAAGAAGAATCATCGACCAAGGGATCGGTATTGGCCGGAAATTCACTGGTGGCGGCGGTACTACGGGCGGCGGAGTCGACTGCCCTCTTTCTGTCTTCCTTGAACTTCTCTTGCATCCTCAATTGGTCTTTGGCTACAGCCTTTAGAGGTACAGGCTTGAGGATTGTAGACCGACCATTTCGCAGCACCGTCTAGGTGTTTGCGAATCCATCGTGCTTAGCTTGTCGATCATATTGCCAGGGTCTCCCTAATAAGATGTGAGTTACATCCATAGGAATAACATCACAAACAACTGTGTCAGAGTATTTACCTATGGAAAAATTGAAACTTACCTGGCAGATAACTTTGATGACGCTGCGGTCTGTGAGCCATTGAAGCTTGTATGGCTTCGGATGCTTCATAATAGGTAACGCTAATTTTGTGACCGCGTGCTGGCTTATGGCGTTAATTACACTCCCACTATAGATGATCATTGAGCATATCTTATCCTTGATGGTGATACGGGTGTAAAAGATGTTCTCCCGTTGATTTTGCTGATCTTCGTCACATATTAGGCTAAGACTGCGAATGGAGACAAGGCTGACGTGATTGAGCTCGGGCTCGGCCTCATCTTGATCATCTATAGGTAATGATTCCTCAAGTTTCTCATCATGTGTGGGCTACTCTTGCTCTCCTTCACTTGCAGATTCGATCTCGTTTTGATCTGTGATGATCAAAACACGTCGATTTGGACACTGGTTCTGAAAATGGCCCCAACCTTGACATTTATGGCACTGGATGTCTCGAGCACGGTTAGGGGCTGCATTTGGTGGCTGTGAGGGCTGATTTGGTCATTGGAACGGTGGCCTCACGGGTACGGGTGCAGTAGATGTGGGTCTACTATTGTTTGGTGATGCAGAGCGATCAAAACAGCGATCGGGCTGTCCAGGCTGACCTCGGGGTCGTGCAGAATCAGATTGAGGAGTAGAAGATGTACCTTTATTCTATGAAGGCCTAGGGGCGGTGGTACTGTGATGACTACGTCGTCTGCCTTCTCGTAGTTGTCTTTCTACTATAGTGGCGTAATGCACCATCTCTTCGATATTGTGGAAGTCCTTGAGCTCGACTTCACAGGCTATATCCAGATTCATCCCTTCAATATACTGGATGATGGTGGCATTTAGCGACTCCTCTTTGCCCACTCAATTGAGCATAGTTTCAAACTCTTTGTGATACTCTTCAATCGATCGAGTACCTTGCTTGATACGGTTTAACTTCTTTTCCAATTCCCGTTTATAGTGAACTGGAATGAAATACCCTCGCATGATATTCTTCATCTCTTGCCATATATCGATAGGTGGATATCGATCACGGTGCCTTCTCTGCTGCTGATTTTCCCACCAAGTGGCGGCGTACCCTTTGAATTCTAAAGAGGCGAGCTGCACATTCTTCAGCTCTGGAAACTCATAGCATTCAAAGATCTTATCGACCTTCCTTTTCCAATCGAGGTATATGTCAGGATTGTACAATCCCATAAACTCCGGTATGGTGGTTTTGATGTTGTTCACCATTGAGTTGTCTTCCTCGAATCTGGGTCTATTAACGTAGAATGCGCGCCTGTATGGGGCTCGAGAACGGTCTCGGCGATCCTTCCTTCTTGGAGGTTCGAAATTGTCTTCTAAATCTTAATGATCATCAGACTCGGGTCCGTAATCATCTTCTTTAGGCTCAGGTGACGGCTGGGGACGTGTGGCGGTGACTCTGGGCTGTGCTGCTACTCCAGCTACGGCTCCTTGAGGCTCAACTTGCCTATCTACTGCGCCTGGGGGTTCAATAGGCCTCTCGGGAGGTCCTTGAACTGTCTGAGCTTTAGTTGACTAGGTTTTGAGGCTCCTAATCTGCTCAGCTAACTTGGCTAGTTGATCACCAAGTCTATTTTCCATCTCGCGATTTTGACGATTGACATAGGAAGTCAGTGCGTCAAAATGGTACTTGGCGTCCCACATGGGTGTGTTAGAATAAGACACCTCTTCTCCTGGTGTGATGGGTGACTTCAGTTCGTCCTCAGTGATCTTGGGCAACTCGTTCCTATTGCCCTTCTTCATGGAACCTGCAAAACGAACAAACGTGAAGAATAAAGAGATCCTTACCAACTCACAGTCACTCAATTTTTAACACTCTTATTTTACTACTCGTGTATCACTCAATATGATGGTGCACGTGTGAATAAGTGTACAAGATAGCTGAAAATCTAGTAGAATGGAAGCTGCTCTTTTTGCAAGTCTTTCTCTTGATCTCGATCAAAAGACTCCGTGTAGTGGGATGGAATGCTACTCGAGAGTTGCTGTAGTAGATGATGGAGTTTTTGGTGTATTTCGGTATATGGGTGTAGGGTGTATGGAGTATGGTATATGGTGTAGGGTGTAGGTGCGTGGTGTATGCACCAGATGGTGTATGAGGGTGTATGGGTGTAACTGTGGGTATATGTGGACAAGGCTAGAAATTTCGATCCCCTTATAAGATTCGAAATCTTGGTGTGGAAGAAGTATGAGAATGGTAAGAAAAGATTGGGATGGAAAAGGATTAGTTTGGAAGGAAAGAGAGATCTAGATAAGGTAATTTAGATTTGGTTGTGTTCTACTTAATGTGGACACATTCTAAATACTTATTCTAGAAGGAAAGAGTCTAAACTAACAAGGAAAGAAAGAATAAATTGAAATAAACAATCTGTTTTTTTTTCGGATTTTTTTTTTGAATTCGGCTGTACTGCCATTTTTTATACTATGAATGAACAAGAACGAAAATTGCAACTCAAAAAAAATAAAAGAAACGACACAAACAAATTAACCACGAACCAAAGCCGACGTGGCTTTGATACCACTTTTATGATGTGATCCGGACTGAGATAGGATCGAACACATGTCGACTCAATTATAAGGGTTATGAGACTCGAAATATGACTAATTCAATAGACTCAAAGACTCGACTAAATACCTAGACTTGTGACACAACAATTAAATAAAACACAATGAAAACAAGGTAAAATGGACTGTATTGAACTCGATGGTGAAGGGTAAGGCTAGGGACATGTATGATAGTGTTGTGGGGTGAAGAAGGGCTGGAGTAGATAAGTTATGACAAGAAAAACAAGAACTTACGGTATAGATGCTCAACTCGACGTGAATAGCACGTATACATGAACTAAACTCGAACAGCTTGGAAACTCGTACAATTTGACTCGAACTTGATGGAGATTGATGTTATGGGCGTTGGATGGCTAATGGAGGTCGTGGATGGTGGTAGGTGACGATGGCTAGGTAGATTGAATTGAAATCGGGGCAAAACTCCAAGTGTAAAAAGATACACAAAAAGAATCACTACTTGATTTCTCTTCGATTGCAAATCCGACCCCAACTCCACAAGAGAATTAGAACAAGATTTAAAGATAAAACTTAAAAAGTTGCAAGTTTCTAAGAGTGTTTATTTTTGCCTGAATATAAACAAAATAGGTTCTTGGGTGAAACAATATTGAAAGGAAAATTCTTCTTAATCAAATATGGTCTAAGTATCAAAGTAACAATGACCCCCTTTATATAGAATAGGGATGGATGAAAATTCAAAGTAAAATCCTAAAAGAAATCGAAAATAAAAAACTGTCCTAATCTAACTAGGATTCCTACCTTAATTAGAACTCTATTTAAGGTAATTCCAAAAAGACTAAAAATAAATTAATAAAAATCTATCTAATGGATAAATAAAACCCAACACTTTTGGCCATTTATAATTGGACTCTAAATAATTAAACCATGGCCGAAAATAAAGAGAATAAAATCGGCCCAATCTTCTTCTTTTCTTCTCAAGTGATCGTCTCCAACTTCATGCCTTCATCTTCATCTTCAATAGACAACATGGTGATCCACTTTCGGCTGCAATGCTCGATCACTTTTTCTAATTTCTTTCTCACAATGGTTTGAAAATAACCTTGTAATTTCTTTGCTCTTAGGCGTGTAATCGGCCCTTGCAACTGCAGCTCGGGATTCTCTTCATTAATGCTATGCATGGCTTCATCATTTGTTGAACACCATGTAAGCTTGACCATGTGGGGAATTGTAACCAAGAAATATTCCCTCATCAGCTTTGGCACTGAAAGTCTTCAGTTGAGTTTTGCCATTGTTGTGAATATAACATTTACAGCCAAACACCTTGAAGTATGATTTAGATGGCTTACGACCCTTATAGAGCTCATAGTGTGTTTTGTCATGTGCGCTAACGATGGCGCTTCTGTTTTGAGTATGGGACACAGTATTGACTGCCTCGGTCCAGTATCCTTCTGCTATGTTGGCATCAGCTATCATTGCTTGAGCTGTTTCCTTGAGTGTCCGATTTCTCCTTTCAGCAACACCGTTTTGCTGTGGAGTTCTGGCAGCTTGATCGTGAGTTATTCCCAGTTCACTGAGAAAATTGATGATCTGCTAGTTAACGAATTCAGTTCCATTGTCTGAATGAATTCGTTGAACTGATTTCTCCTTTTCAATTTGCAGCCTCCTAATCATCGTTGATAGCTTGGCGTAGGTTTCATCCTTACTTCTGAGAAACTCTACCCATGTGTATCTTGAGAAGTCGTTGACTACTACCAGAGTGAATCTTTTTCCTTTGGGCATTGGTGGTCTCACTGGCCCGAATAGATCTATGTGTCGTAGTTGGAGGGGACCAGTTGTCCTTGGAGGATGACTTCTATTCTTGAATGACGATCTTACCTGCTTCCCTTTCTGGCATGGTCCGCAGACGCCAGTTTTCTTGAAAATTTCCATAGGAAGCCCATCTACTAGCTCTTTCTTGGCTAGATGATTGATGGTTCTGAAGTTGAGATGGTTGAGTCGTCGATTCCATAGCCAGATTGCTTCTGTTGAGCTCGTTGATAGAAAGCAAGCTTCTCCATATCTAATTGACCAGTCAACAACATACATGTTGCCTCACCTTACTCCAATTAGGAAGATTGCTCTAGTGGACTTATCCTTGATGTCACACGAGCTCCGACTGAAATTAACGGTATATCCATTGTCACATAATTGACTAATGCTGAGCAATTTGTGCTTCAGTCCTTCCACGTGGGAGACTCTATTGACTATCACCTTTCCTTTGACCACGAACCCTTCTCCAATGGTTCAGCTTCTGGAGTTGTCTCCGAATGTGACTAATGGGCCTTTCTTCTCCTTGTATCCTTCTAGATCTTCCTTATCTCCCGTCATTTTTAAGCACCGGCTATCTAGGTACCAAACCTCCTTCGTCTTCTTCTTCGATAGGATGCCCTTTTTCTGCAAGAGAGATGATTAGTTTTTAGGAGCCTGCATAACATCGGGTCCTTTTTTACTAATCAGATGTTTTAGGATCCAGATTTGCCAAACTTTTGGCTTTATTGCAGGTAGAGAGTTTTCAGACTTTGATCGTCTGACTAGTTTCACTCTCTTTTCAACTCTTCTCTTCTGAACTGAGTCAGTTGACTTGTACTTGCATCGAGCGTTATTAGGATAGATCACTTCGATCATAACTCTCTGATTCGAGCTTGTCTAGCTCTTCTTTGTGGCCAATTTCTTTTCGCACATTGAGCCCTATTTCTCTTATGATATGGCCAGTTGGTAAACCAGTTATAGTGAGGGTTGATTCTCAGTTTATCCCTTGAGTCTAGATACTCACTATACTGTGTTGCAAGATCCGTTGGAGTGAACTTCTCCAGAGGGATCTGAGAATGTTTATGCGCTTGATATGGAATTGTGAGCACATTTCTCCTTGGATCAACTTCTCTTCTAGGTTGACTTCCTGGGTGTCTTTGAGGATGGGCTGGCTGACCAGTTCTCTCCTGAACTGATGCCCTATCTTGATGAGACTGCGGTCCAAACTGAGTATTTCTCCTTACTTCAGTTGGCCGGTCAGTTCTGTTCACCATAGGCCAGTTTTGAGGTTTGGGCCTTTGAAAATTTGGTGATCTTCATTGAACTGACTGTCTCTGATGAGCTGGAGGTCTTGGCTGAACTATCAACCTCGGTTGAAAGGCTGGATGCCTTTGCTGATAGGTGAACTGCCTATTTTTAGCTTGTGGCCTTCTTTGTGATAGCTTCCTCTGCCGAACTGATGGCTGAACTGCATCTTTCAGTTGGGAAGATTTGATGGACCTTTTAGGTAGATCTGTAGAGATATCATTAGTTCCCTCGCCTTCGGCCTCTTTAACTAGTTGGGTTGGTACAAGTCTGACAAAACCAGGAAGTGTTCCTTCTTGACTGGTTTGAATAATTGTCTTTCCTTTCTCCGTGGCAGTGTACCTATTGTATCATAACCCTGTACTACCAGTTTTAACTCTTTGATGGCTTAGAATCTCATCAAGAGTTTGAGATCCCTTTTTGAATTTGAGAGAAATCTTCTCTCTTTCATGGACCTCTTGCCATAGTCTATCATTCTTAACTCTTAGCTCATCAAAACTAAGCTGCAACTTGTCACATTCAGGTGACTGAGACTCAAGTGATTCAGTTTTGTCACGATCACTTCTCAGTCTTTTGACCTCATCTTTTAGGTCATCATTTTCTTCTCTCAGTTGTAAATGCATGCTTGAAATAGCAGCTAACTGGTCCTCTAGCATTCTTAATTATTCATTTATTTCATTGCTAGTAATGGAAGATTCATGAATGTGATAAAAAGAGGTTAAGGAGTCATTGGTGCTAACCTCTTCTCGTTGTCAGCCACGAGGCAAAACAATGCCTCTTTTTTAGAGCTATAGCCGTCGGAGTCGATTCCTGATGGGTAATCTGAGTCTTCCAGAACGGCGTTCTCTGAGTTGGCCATCATAGATTTTCTATTGAAAACGCTTCTCTTTACCTTGGCCTTCTTATCTTTAGGGAGCTCTGGACACTCATATTTGTAGTGTCCTTGCTTGTGACAATGGAAGTATTCTCTTATTTTTCTGTTGGCTGCTCTGGGTTGTTCAGCAGGCAGTTGATTTCTCTCGCCTCTGGGCTCATCATCAGTTTGAAGCATAACTGATGGTTGATCTCTGATTCGCTTGAGCTTTTCTAGCAGCTTGGCAACTGACTGGATTTGATCATTGATATCTTCAGTCAAGCTCTCCTTCTTCTCCACTGCTTTTCTTCTACGATCAGTTGAGCCGCTTGGTTGTTCTCTGGCTTGAGAACTTCTAGGCCGGAAGACATTTCTTCCTCGAATTTCTCTAAACCAACTTCTTTAGCCATAGAAGGCTGCATCCAGGGCGGACGATGTGGATTCTTCTCTTTTTTGGTTTAGGCTATACTCGTGGGCCTTAAGAGAACCAAAGAGTTCTCTTGGGGTGATGTTGCTCAAATCTCTTGACTCTTTTGTAGCAATCACCTTCATATCCCATTCCTCGATAAGATTATCCAAAATTTTGGAGTTCATCTCACTATTGGGATATGTTCTTCCCAGATTGTTCATCTCACTGATGATGCTAAGAAATCTTGTTTCAAGGCTGGAGATGGTCTCATCTGAGTGCATCTTGAAGGACTCATATTTGTCGACTGCAAGTTGGAGCTTGTTTCCTTTGATAGCTTCGGACTCTTTGCACAGATCTGCAAATAAGTCCCATATCTCCTTGGCAGTTCTGTAATTCTTTGTGTCCTTCATGCGGTCTTCATCTAGAGTTTGGAAAAATGCGGCTTGGGCCACGAACTCTAGGTTCTTCAACTTCTTCTCTTCACCCGTGAGAAGATGAGTTGGCTTCGGGATCCTTGCTGGTTGGTTGATATCAGCAACGTGGGCTTCATTGTCCATCATGATCGTGATTGGACCATCCTCGATAACTTTCCATATATTCTTATGGATTGAGCAGAGATGCGCCCTCATTCTCTTGCTCCAGTTATCGTAGTTTTCAACTGAAAAGATAGGCAGCTTATGGTTTTCCATAGCTTTCATATTAGCACAGATGACTAGATCTGATTCAGTTGATCTGCAGAAACGGCTGATCTTTAGAATCAACCACTCTGATACCACTTGTTGGTCCCGGGACGAGTCAGAATCAGTTTAGAGGGGGTGAATAAACTAATTACAAAATTGAACTAGATGCGGAGTATTAAGGGCCCGTTTTGACTCGCAAATATCATCTGTGTTATGTGGAGATCAATTGAAAAGATCCGCTAGCTCGGAGTGTTGTGTGTGCTTATGGTGTGCAGTTAAAAACATGCAACTGAATTGAAAAGTAAAGTAGAGCACACAAATAGTTTATAGAGGTTTGAAGCTCAACTTCTACGTTCTCTCTTCCTTCCGCAGAAGGGCAATCCACTGTGCAACTGTAAAGTTCCTTTATTGCAGTTACACAGTGAAGACAGTTACTGTCCCAGAAGCTGCACTCTCAACTTCCACAGTCGATAGGTAGACAGCTCACACTTGCGATCTCCAATTGCTTGCTGGAGAGATAATGTGATATTGCCCGTCTTTTCATGATTTTAGATCTCGCTCAATCTTCAAGAGTACAGTCTTGAAACTGGTATTAAATGGGCTGCTCCTTTGCGCATCTGCATCTAAGCTGGCGTAGTTGATCACTTAAGCACGGTGATTAAGAGAACAGCTCTGGCTGGAAATATTCAACAACTAGCTCGAAGAGCGTTAATGCTCATTCTCATCAGTTGGAACTTTTGATTTTCTGAGTTCTTTGAGCATGAGGCTTTAGTGCTTCGGCGAACATCTTCGCGGAAAGACTTAACTAAAGTGCTCTCCAAATTCCCAAGAGTCCCGCGGTCTTCTCTGGGGTAGCTCACCTTTTAAAGATAGGTGAGTTGGTGACCGGTGGTGATCACTGTTGGATCATAAATGAAAAGGCCAGTTGTAAGGCTTTTCATTTAATGGGACCGGTGGATTGCCATTGCTCTTCTGACGAACTTTTGCTTCAAGATCTCGGTTGCATTAACTTTAAGATTTTCTTTGGCTTATCTGAATTTCAGTTGCAACACCCTTTATGATCTTCAGTTCTGAGCTTCGTCTGGTAGCTGGAATCTTCAGTTCCTTTGTCTGTCAGTTCTGCGTGTCCCTTGGTACTTTGGAAAGCTTCAGTTGAGATCATCTTCAGCTGGCGATTCTGGGCTTGGGTTTGATGCCTTCTGAGCTCCAGTTTGCTTTTGCTTCAGCTGGTAATTTGAACTAGTGTTCTTTAGCTGACATTTTAGACTTGTGTCCCTTCAGCTAGAACTTTCATTGACTGGTCTTCAGTTCGGCTACTGGCACTTCATCAGTTGGACTTCAAAACTGATGCGTCTTCTTCTGTTGTTCTTCGAACTGGTGTTTCATCAGCTGGAACTTCATTCTTCAACTAGTATTTTTGAGCTGGTATTTTCCATCAGCTTGTACATCGGTCTTCTCTTCAGTTGGTATGGTCTTTCAACTAGAATGTCCTAAGTTGGTATTTCCTTCAGCATAGATCTTTAGACTTGGTATATTTCTTTAGCTGGTACATTTCTTCAGCTGGAATATCTTGAGCAGCTATTTTCTTCAGCTTATGATTGTCCTCTCTTCGGCTGGCAGTTTTCATCAGTTGATGTCATCGTGGACTAGCATGTTCATCAGTTCAAACTGATGTGCTCTTCAACTGGCATTTCTTCAGTCTGGAATGATCTAGAACTGACATGTCCCTCAGTTCTCCTTCTTCAGCTGGTATTCTCTTCAGCTGGGATCTTTCTTTGACTGGAACATTTCTTCAGCCGGTATTGGACTAGAACTGGTTTGTGCTTCAGTTCTCTTCAGCTGGGAATTCCCTTCAGCTAGTGATGGCCTTGAACTGGTATTGACTTCAGTTCACTTCAGCTGGGACTTCCCTTCAGCTAGTGGCGGCCTAGAACTGGTATGTGATTTAGTTATCTTCAGCTGGGACTTCCCTTCAGCTGGTGGCGGCCTAGAACTGGTATGTGCTTCAGTTCTCTTCAGATGGGACTTTCCTTCAGCTGGTGGCGGCCTAGAACTGGCATTGGCTTCAGTTCTCTTCAGCTGGAATATCTCTTCAGCTGGTGACGGCCTAGAACTGGCACTGGCTTCAGTTCTCTTCAGCTGGAACATCTCTTCAGCTGGTGATGGTCTAGAACTGGCATTGGATTCAGTTCTCTTCAGCTGGAACATCTCTTCAGCTGGTGACGGCCTAGAACTGGCATTGGCTTCAGTTCTCTTCAGCTGGTAGCGGCCTTGAACTGGTATTGGTCATCAGTTCATCACTGTAAACTGGTGATAGTTGATACCTTCTCTTGCTGGTACCTACAATTTCTAGCTTGCCTTGCTGATTATTCTAGCAAGCTACAGTCTTCTTTTTCTCTAATCTTCTCTTCTCTTTCACACGAATTGATCATATCTGTTAGCTTGATAGCTTTGACTCTGTATGATCACCTTTAATTTTCTGCTTGATTTCTTTTCAGTTCTTTCAAGGCTCTTTTCATATTTTGACATCTCATCAAAACCCCTTGTAAGAAAAACCTTGATAGTTTTTCCTAACAGTATATTAGGTTTGAGACCCTAATTATAGATGAAAAATTCATCAATCTGTGAAATAACAAGCTTAGGTCGAGTGAAAAGGCTGGATTGACCCAAGTGAACTGGGTCGAGTTGACCTAAGCCTTTGTATTTTATTCATGGGTGGGTCGACCAAGCCTTTTCAAGTCGACCCACTCCCTTTTCGAGCTAGACTTCAGATTTCAACTGGCTTTGATCATTTAATCCAATCCAATAAGCTTTAATCAAGTCATTAATGATCAAAGCCTATTAAAATCTGAAGCGCAACTCAGAAAGGGGTTGGGTCGACCCAGAAAGGTTCGGTCGACCCACCCATGAATAAATTACACATGGTTGGGTCGACCCACTCTTTTTCAACAGGGTCAACCCTGTGTAAAATCGGCCCTCTAGGTCCACCTAGCTGTCTCGGTCGACCCATGCTCCTGACTCCGCGGATTGACGAGTTTTCATCTATAATTAAAGTTCCAAACCTAATTTGAACAGACACTCAAACACCACTCGACCTACAACCTTAAAGAGACACCACATACACTCAAGAACACTCCTAAAATACCATTGATATACTTCTACACACCCCGAGAAGACGAAGGAGGCTACCAGTACCATCTACACTCGGAGGAGACCATCCAACCATTGAAGAGGAGAGTTCAATAATGTTGGAGAGAGAATTCACTATAGAAGACAATTGAATGCCACAGAGGATCACCAGTGTCATTGATGACGTATTTTATACCTCAAATTATAGATTGTGTCAAGTGCAAGTGTACACGGATGTAGCAAATAATGATACGAGTCGAACCACAAGGAATATGAGTTATGATCTTAACCATGCAAGTAATGTTGGTCCAAGTTACATTCACTATTTAAACAAGCATCAAATCTTTAGAAAATGTTTTATTCCAAAACATTCAACAAATACCAAATTACACTCTTAAATGTAGAATATAAGATACTTCAAATGAAAGATTTAAAAAGGTAATAAAAGAAGGGGTTCTAGGGTGCTAGATCATTGAATCAAGGTATTCTAAAAACCATATGAATCACATAACTCTCCTCTCTTCAATCATGTTTTGGGCAAGGATCATCTAGGCATTTTCTCAAACACCTAGCATACAAGCAAGTGCAAAATATCACTATCTCTAGTAAATAAATCACTCAAGCCTTCCAAAATCCCAAATCATCATTGACAAGCCTAATACTCATACCTATCTCAAAATACCAGTAAAAGGTCTCATGGATCAAAAACACATACATAATGAGCAAACCTAATCACACACTAAGTACCACATGAATCTAAATGGAGGCCACCCACATACATTCATCAATCAACACATTGATCCACAAGATTTAAAAAGGGAAAGGTACACTCATCATATATTCATCTCAAACACCCATCATCAAGTGATCCAACACCCCCCAAAACCTAAATAGATTAGCTACTCATGCTTGAGAGATCAAAATAACAAAACTTGTAAATAAACATAGGTAGAGATTAGATTAAACCAATATGATGTACAAAAAGTCTCCACAATGACCCTTTGGCTTCAATTTAAACTTCAAGACCCCCAAACCTTCCAAGCTGAAGCCCTCTCTTCCTCTCTTGTATATTTTCCACTCTTTTTACATTTTTGGAAGAAAAGTGCAAGTGCTTGAAATCTATTTTCTATGCTAAGTGTGTCTCTTCCCTTCTCTCTTCCTTGTATATATAAAATTCGTCCAAGAAAAAATGAGAGAAGGGGATTGGATAAGGTCCGCAAAACAGAGCATTGGGGCGCGACACGGGCTTGGTCGCACCCGTGCTCTTGCTATAGATCGCGTCGAGCCAACGTCAGGAACACTCGCGGACGCGATCGGGGCAGTCGCACTATGGGTCGCGCCGTATTGAGGGCGAAACTGGTCACGGGCGCGGGCTGGCTGACTCGCGCCCACACTCATGTTGTGGATCGCACCTGCGGCTCTCGACACATGGCTTCGGGCCCGGGTTACTCGATCGTGCCCTAGATCGAGTTGTGGCTCGCGCCTGTACCTTGATATTCGGTTTTCTTCAATAAATCACCTGGAATTTGTACCTAGATAAAATATGTGTTTGGACATCACAAATATACAATTGGTTTATTAAATGGTATCGAAATAGCCCTAAGTTACAGTCAAACGAAGCACAAAAATCCCGATTATCAGTCATTTACATTTATTTTATGATGATTCAAACTCCGTTTCATTCCATTTTATTTATGTCTAGCTAAATTATTCTAGAGATTCTAGGGTTTGCAAGTACTATGGATTGCATGATTATGATTTATTGAATTATATTTTCCGTTCATTATTGGGCATTTGATTACCTAGTTTGGATTTCTCATATGTATGTTGATGGCCATAGCATGCGTATGCTAGCTAATTAATTGAAAAATTCTAATCGTGACTGATTAATTAGTGGGATAAAATAGGTGAATCATTTTATGTGATACTTGGAAGGACCGACCAAGTGAACAAGTGTTGCAGAGGGATTTAAGTCCAAGGAATGAGGTTGTGAGTAATAACGTGTGCGAAGAACCGACCGCAGTGAAGTGCATGATTATTATTTCCATGTTATGACATGTGTTCTGTGAATAGTCGGATAACATCTTAGTGATTTTCCACCTTTAATTAATTAAAGAAGGTTAAGTAAACAATAAATCAATCAAATATCTGTTGTATGCGCATTATCCTTGAAATCCCCCGTTTTCTTTATATGTTAAGTGCTCAATTCAAATTCGTGTATTTTATGTTATTGTTCTATTTTGCAGTTTATTATTATTTTTTCTCTTTAGTTTAGAGTTTAGATATTGGTAATATATCTGTGTTTAGTCTGGTAATTTATTTGAGCTTCAGTGTTTGTGGGATACGATACTCTTGCTCACCTAAATATTATAAACACAACGTACACTTGCGGTTATGATTATTTATTAATAAATAGCATGTCAGTTTTATAAGTCTTTGTGGATTCGAACGTGTTCATTGCTATATTAGAAACCTTGTTAATTATATACTTGCAGTTTAGGTGAAATAAAATACCGAACACATACGATTAATTTATTGTAGCATACGATTCATTTAAGGCATAAAAATTAATATCAAGGCATACGATTAGTTTAAAATGCATACGATTAAAATCAAGGCATACGATTAATTTAAAAGGCGTACAATTAATTAAAAGACATGTGATTCATTTAGAACATACAATTAATGCAAAGAGGCTACGATTAATACAAATAGGCATACCATTGATTTATGAATAAATACGATTAATGTAAATTAGCATACGATTGATTTAAAAAAAATATTTAGGCATATGATTAATTTACTATAGCATATGATTGATTTATTTATTTTTAAAGTATTCCTACAATTGATTAATTTTTAAAAATTCTATTTATTCAGGGACTACAATTAATTCAACAAATTATATTAAAAATTTCATACGATTAATATTATGTCAGGCCTACGATTAACATTTACTTAATGCCTACGATTAACATTTGTCTATGTTAGTTCTACAATTAAATTAATTATACCTACGAATTAACCGTAAGAAATACATTATAGAAAACATACCTTTAAAGATCAAAGTCTCCTTGTTTTCCTCTAGCCTTGCTCACCTTTCACTCTCATCTTGCTCAACATTTTGTGCTCGAATATTTACTCTAGGTTTTTGGATCTAATTTTTGTAGTGCGGGAATTCTCATCGTGTGTTCATATGTATTTATTTACAAATTCTTACCTACCTTTCTTACACAATAATAAATGTATTAAATGAAATCAATACCACATCTACCTTATGTTTCTCTTACACAAGAAATATGCGCATTAAATTGAATGTATTTCTATTTATCATTTATCAAACATAATCTGTATAATCAATCGTACCTTGAATAATCGTATGCTTCGAGTAGGCCTGGAATAAATAGCCCTGAATTAATTTATCGTAGGTAACATCAAATCCATTGGCAGCAGTTGACTTAATCGTAGGTCTTAACTTTAATCAAAAAATAATCGTAGACAATATCCGTAGGCCTTTAACTAATCGTACACCTTTAATCATATGGCTTTCTTTAAACTAATCGTATGCTAACAAATAATCGTATACCTTCAAATTAATTGTATATACCAATAGTATACTAATTAAATAATCATAAGCGTTTATTTATTAAATAATTATAATCGCAAACTACCAATCGTATATTAATTAAAAGATCGTAATCACAAGCTACGAGTATTTTATAATTAACGATTGATTTGGACTCAAATACAATATAATATATATATATATATATATATATCTGTGTGTGTGTGTGTTTTTTATAGTGAGTAATAAATGTCAAAGTACACCTACACAATAATTAAGTATGAGGATCAAATATATCATCTTAATATTAAAGACATTTATACTCTAAATTATTCACTATTATTATATCTTATTTTTATTTCTCAGTCACTATCTGCAGTTTGGTTTTATTATTTACGTTAAAGAGAATATTGTGCTCCTGTTAGATATCATGCAAATCTGACCTTATCTGAAAAAGGACTATTGGTGATTCTACCAATAGAATTCCTCAGTGATTTATCCAAATAGCCGATGTGGCACAAAAAAGTAAATCAAATTTGAAATTAAAAAGCCATCTGGCTTTGTATATAAAGGTCACGAGTGGCCAACTAATTAAAATACGTAGTAGAAATATATAACATACAAAATTTTCAATTAAGTACGTAAGTATAACAAAAACAAAAACAAAAAAAAAACGATGGATAAATGATTTTTGATGTTTTGCTTATCTAATAAAAAAATGTAAAGTGTATAAATTAAGTATATTGCCAGATTTCACATGAAATTTCATATTACACTCTATGTGTTATATTACATAATCTTTAATCTGTATTTGGAACAGAACGAGAAAATTGTCAGGATTCTTATTTATTATTGGATTAAATTTAAATAATAGTAGATAATTAAATAGCTAATTAATACATATATATATATATATATCTTATTTCATATTACCAATAGTTTATAATTTTAAATTACGAAGAATATAATATATAATTCTATAATTTGTAACACTACTATATATATTGAATAAAATATATTATTTCAATTTAAATAAAATGATATGACTAAAAAATAATCAAGAGAATTATTTCATAATTTTCGGTTAATATCTTTATGATCAATTAAGGCAAGAGGCACACTCCTATAGGACGGTCTAACGGGTCGCTTCCGTTAGACGGATCCTAACCCGACCCGGATCTTTTTTTTTTTTTTTTTTTTTTTGTGGCAGCCCCACCCTCACCTCCACCCCCACCCCCCACCCCCCACCCCCACTCCCTCTCTCTAACACCTACGCAAGCTGTACCTCTTTCTCTCTCTCTTTTCTTTTTTTTTTTTTTGACAGCCCCACCCCACCCCCACTCCCTAACACGCAAGGTCTGACCATTTTTTCTTTTTTTCTTTTTTTTGTCTTTTTTTTTGGCAGCACATCTACACATTTTTTTTCTTTTTTTTTTTGCAGTTTTTTTTTTGCTCCAATTTATGTTTCACTATGAAGAGTTAGAAGTTGTGTGTTATTTTTATAATGATTTTATTGATGATACTTCATCCATAATTAATGATACTTCACATCAATGTTAATGATACTTCACAACATAAAAGTTATATTTTCATTAAAATGAAAATTACCGATGATTAAGCATTAATTATTAAATTAACAACAATGAAGTATCATTAATTATGAAGTAAGTATCGCTCGTAATAAAAAATGAAACATCACTAATATAATGAGTAGTTACTACTCACTAACATGTTCAATTTTTGAATTGCAACATTTTCTTTTATGTAGCTAATGGTTCAATTTTTGAATTGCAATATGTTTGTACTGATATTTTTCTTTCTAATTAGTGATACTTTCTTGAGCAATTAGTGATACTTTTCTTTCTAATTAGTGATACTTTCTTCTGCAATTAGTGATACTTTTCTTCTAATTAGTGATACTTTCTTCTACAATTAGTGATACTTTTCTTTTTAATTAGTGATACTTTCTTTTACAATTAGTGATACTTTCTTCTGCAATTAGTGATATTTTTCTTTCTATTTAGTGATACTTTCTTCTGCAATTAGTGATACTTTTCTTTCTAATTAGTGATACTTTCTTCTACAATTAGTGATACTTTTCTTCAATTAGTGATACTTTCTTCTGCAATTAGTGATACTTTTCTTTCTAATTATTGATACTTTCTTCTGCAATTAGCGATACTTTTCTTTTAATTAGTGATACTTTCTCCTGCAATTAGTGATACTTTCTTTTGCAATTAGTGATACTTTCTTTTGCAATACTTTTTCCCATAGTAATGAGACTCCATTTCACCCCATAAATAATGATAGTCATATATGAGTCAATAGTACTTCACCTCATAAATAATGATACTTTGGTTAATGATATACTCTACTCATGGTTAATAATACTTTACCTTATAATTAATGATACTTCTTTTTTGGCTCTATAATTAGTCAATCTCCAGAAAAATATATATATATTTTTTTAAAATAAATGTATACCCTGAGAAGACTATATTATAATTATTAAAAAAAAGAGAAAAAAGAAGTGAAAAAAAAAAGAAGAAAAAAAGAAGAAAAAAAGAAGGAAACGAAAAAAAAAGAGAAGAAAGATAGAAAAAAAATAAAAACAAAATTTGCACATGAAATGGAATTTGGGAATTTGATTTTTCCTACAATTTTAGTAGAAGAAAGAAGAAAACGCTTTAGTATTTTAAAAATAAATGTATACCTTAAAATTGAATTGAATTAAATTTTTTTTAAAATTTAATTTATTTTTAGGTTATATTTTTTATTTCAAAAAAATAATAATTTTTGAAATAAATATATAATCTAAAATTAAATTGAACTAATTTATTATTTTTTATTCGATGTCTTTCACGACGCTAACGCGTGAACTCGTGTATTACACTTGATATGCAATAACTATTAAAACAAAACAAAAAAGAAAAAAAAGGAAAAAAAAAAGAAACGAACAAAAATGAAAAGAAAGAAAGACCAAAAGAAGAAGAAGAGGAAAGAAGAAAAGGGAGGGGGGGCTAAACGAGGGGTGGGCTGTTGGCCCCACAGCCACAGCCACCGAAAATTTAAAAAAAAAAAAAAATCTGTTAGGGCGGGTCTGGGCGGGTTTTGGGTGGGTTGGGTATTATTTGATCCGTCTAACGTAAGAGACCCGTTAGACGGTCTCATACAAGTTTTTGTCTTAAGGCAAATATTGTATTGTTGTTCCAAATATTTTTTTATTGAATTGGAAGAAAAAGTTATCTATATAAATATTTTTTATTGAAAAGTCAAAATTATCTATATTGACAATGGCATGGTCGTCGTTTAATCCGCAATGTTGCCTCAAAAATGATATTATTGGAATTTTAATAGAAATGACAAAAATTGATTGATAAAATAATCAAAATTTGGTGAGAATCTCGTCAATAAAAAAATTATCACATTTTTTGAATTTCTTTTTTTTTATTTATAAAATTTTATATTTTTTCCATTTTTTCTATTTTACTCATTTTTTTATTGAAATGTTTTAATCCAAACTTGTTATTAATAAAAAAAGATAATAATATTTTTTTCCAATTTGAAAAAAAATAATTTTTTTATTTTTGGGTTAAAAAATATGAATCCAAACTTAATAATAATTTATAAAATAAGTAAATAATAATAAATGAAGAAATCGAACAATGGAACCATTTAACATCATATTCCGAGAAACAAGGAATAAGAATACCAACTTGGAGTAAGTATTCTCATTCCAAGAAAGTTGCACAATTGTCCATGTTTTGAGGAATCTAATTCCTTTCCATATTATATGTAAAAATGAACCAAACATAGTAATGTAATAATGTTAAAATAAAGAATTGAAATATTTTCCTGAGTCAGATTCTGTGCCAATCAAACGGGGTTGTGATTTATTTTAATTTTAAAATTGTGTTTAGGATTCACGTCATCCAATTAGGGTTTATGATTATTTTTTAATATTTATTTTTTTATTTTCAATTAATAATTAATTTTATGGTTGATTTTTCAAAATTGTGTTTTATAATTTTTAAATTCATTTTTTGTGTTGATACATGTTGACTATGATTATTTATGTTATAATTAATTAATTTTTATTTTATAATAAATATTATTAAAATCATAAATTCGATAATGAAATATGGAGTGAAACATGGAAGAGTGTAACATGAAATTTCAACCTTATTTCCTTCTCACATGAAATTTCTTATTACACTCTCTGTGCATTTCCTCCTCTATGGATCCTTTCCATCTTTGCTCAGAGCCCGATGTTACCAATTTGTGCCCATTCACAGGAATTTCCCACTTTGTTTTCTGAAAGCTTTGCATATATCCAAAATTTTCAAAGTAGAGATCATCTAGTCCTAATTTTGTCTGTCAATTGTGTGATAACATTAAATTTATATATTGTTAATAATATTTTTTATAAAAATAAAATTTATTATAATATAAGTAATCATAATTAATATTTATTGCCAAAATTTGAAATTTTAAAAAAATATATACATTAAGTTTGGAATAATATTAATCAATCCCAAAAATCAATTATATTAACTAAAAATTGAAAACTAAATGTTAAAAAATAATCATAAACCCTAATTGGGTGGAATAAACCCTAAATAAAATTATAAAACTATGCTAAACCTAAAGAAATTAATATTGAAGAAAAATGAAAGAAAAATTAATAATTTTAAATTTTAGTACACGATTAACACACAAGTTGAGATTAGAGGATCTTATTTGAAATTTTCAATGTTTCCATTGAATCATATGTTTTCGAATATTCACGGGTATGAGATGATTTGTTACTGTTTCGTATCACATGGTATGTTACCTATTATGAATGCATACCAGGAAAATATTTATGGCATGATGCATTTATCAAATCGAAAAAGACAATTCAAATACCAACATTAAAATATTGTCATTAGTCAAATTAACAAATTATAATTAAAGTGGTCTACATCATACAATTACGCGGGCATTAGATAACATCATGATTTTATATTTGAAAAATAAAGTCACGTATTGAATAACATTATTATCCTATATATATTAATTGAAAACGTTATATGCAAGAGATGAAGAAAGTGAAGTGCAATATATAATAGTGCAAAAGGCAGAGACTAATTAATAAGAATATATTAGTCGTCGTCGTGCATACAATCTCTAGTGATAAGAAACTTATGGCCAACAATTAATTTCACTTTATTTTCTTCACTTCACACTTGTACTACAAGTACTATTTTTCCAAATGAATGGGAGAAAAAAATCCCTTATTACTGAAAAAATAGACGTACACGCCAGCGAAACTGTTAACCACAAACAGATGACTAAGTTTTAAGGAGAAATAGTTAAATTAAGTAAAAAAATTAAACGTAGATAATCTTGACTCCACCAATGGTGACATCCTCTCCTCCATCTCTGGGCACAATCGAGACCAAAATCTGGTCGTCGTCTTCAACATCCAAATCTTCAAGCAGCTCCGTCAATCCGAGCCTGATCTTGCTCTTGACTTTGACAGCATTCTTGTGCGGCACCTGAGAGTAGCAGCCGGCATACTCGGCCAGGTCGATGACGTCTCCTGGTTGGTCATCTTCATCGTTGACAAACACATCAAACCTCACGAATTTGGAGGAGTCGACCTCGATCCCATCGATCACCAGCAGTTCCTGTTCCTTGTCTTTGTCCTTCTTGCTCCTCTTCGTCTTCGGCCGATCCACCAGCACTCTGATCACCGTGTCCAGCTTCACCGGGAAGGCCGTCACCTCCGTCGCCTTGGGAGCCTTTACGGTGGAGGCGATCTTGGATTTCTTGACGCGGGCCTTGGGCCTGGCTTTCAGCCATGGGAGGTCGACTTTCTGGTAGGTGAAGCCCATTTTGACGTCCTCGAGAGTGTCCCTGACTTTGACGCGGACGAGCTGAGCATTCTCGTCGTAGAAGAGGAAGTTGGCGTCGAGCCAGTCGGACTGGGGGAAATCCTTGGGCCTGGAGCCTCTGAGATCACGCCAGATGGACCACAAGCGGTCGACATTGGCGTGGTGGCAGAAGAAAAGTGGGTCCCGCCCCGTGGAGTAGAAGTTGCCCATGTCCTCTCCCGCCGGCGACCGGGGATCTCCCACCCAAGCATGCAATGCGGTGTGAGAACCACGCTCGACGGTCCCGGCACCGGGATCCGGGTTGCTCCCCACAATATATGGAGCTCCGTAGAAGTCCTCGAGATTGACGGCGTTACGGACCATCTCTCCGTACATTTCAGTGAGGTTGGTGGGGATTATAATGGAGGGATCAGTGCTGGACTTAGATGAGTAGAGGAGATCCGCCAAGGGGGGAGGTATTATTGTGGGTAGATGGGACTGGTTACGCTTAGCATTGTTGAGTGGAGAATTATCTTTGGCAAAATAGGCCGGCATAGGCATGCCGGGGGGATTGTCCCAGTTCCAGTAGGGGAGAGCGAAGGTGGGGTCGTCGATCAATTTGGCCAAGATCCTCTCGTAGAAATACAGGTACCACCTATGCCAGGGGAAGAACAGCCATGAGAAGTGGATTTGGAGCTTCTTCGTTGGATCGCCGGTTTGCTCGTAAGTCAGGTTGCAGTAAGCGCAGTGGACATTAGCTTGTTGCATGAAGTTGCGGGGGTCATCGGCGGGGAGAGCCTTCATCAGCTCGGTAGCTTTCTCGTATTTAGCGATGTAATCTTTCGAGACCAGATGGGCGGCGGGGCGTACCCGCGGTTTGCTCACCTTTGGCAGCTTGTAGTCGATGATCTTCTCTGACGGCGGCGGGCAGCAGTTCACGTCCAGTGGCTGTTGGAGGTTCAGATTTGTGCCTCGCGTGCACTTGGCCAGATCCGGAGCTGAAATGGGAGTCGCCAGAGCTGCTGGTGCATCGCCGGAGATGAGATTCGTAGCGCCGTACAGGCCTCCCACGCCGAGTAGCAGGTTTCTTCGGTCAACTTTGCCTTGGGAAGTTTCATCGCCGGCGTTGCACGACACCGTGAAGCGGGTGGAGATCAGCTGAGGTGGCTTGGCCAAGAATAATTTTGGCGGGTGTGAGGAGAGGTGGGAGTGGGAGGAGATGGTGGTGGAGGAAAGTGGAAGAGATGCCATGTTGGCTATTGTTTGTGAGTGGATTAGATATGTGAAGTGAATGATTTATTATATAGAAAAAGAAAAGGGATACAATTATTGCATACAGATATTTGTCTGCTCGTGGCGCTTTGTGCGTTCACTGATATCCCAATTTAAAACACGTTTTATTTTATTTTCTTTTCTTTTTCTTTTTTTTTTCTTTTTTGATCGACTGAAATATATATATATATATGTTCTATAAAAACATGTGGTTTCCATGTTTCATCATTGATGGTGAAAGTGAAATTAAAGAACCGTACAAAAACAGATAAAATTAAATTTTATTTTCCCGCTTCGTTTGAATGTTGGGATCGTCAATCACACATTCACACCGTACCATATGTATGCTACCTAATTAATTATGAGATTTTTTATTGATTAGCATTTTTCATCATTCATTTATTTAACCACTCCATTGTACGTATAAACACAATTTTAGTTTGTATACATATTACATATGGTCTTTTAATTTTGATAAATCTATGCTAGTAGTTGATTTTGTTATATATATATATATATATATATATATATATATATATAGGGTTGGGTTTCAGAAGGAACCATACCCCATGTGAGAACTGAGAACCAATCTCAACTATAGATCTCGCCTATTTGGATGGCCAAAATCTGTTCAAAAATTAAAAAAACGCGATGGCATAATTGTAATAACTCCGAACTTCACTGCCCCTGAAACTCGGCGAGGGTAAAATCGGAAATTTCAATATATATGTGATTCACGCGTAAATTTTTCAATTTAGGGTTTTAGCATTGTCATTTCCTATTTTAGCACTGTCATGACTTATTTTAGCACTAACATGACCCTTGTTTAGCATGACAAGAAACTCTCAAACCAGCATTCTTTTTGCGAAAAACAAGTTCAGATCCTACAATCTAAATCAAAATTATACACCTAATCGAAAAAATAGTTTCATGTTCTTATCCAAATAGACTTGTTTACCGCAATCCTTGCAATATTATCTCCCTCTCTCTCTAGCTTCTTGCATAACATCTTTATGATTTTCAATTAGCTTGCAATATTCCAATTGTATGCATTGTTTTCTCTCCTTTGTTTTCAATATTAATGCATTTCTGTGTTTATAATTTTCTATATGTATTGTGTATCTGCATGCACATATATGTTAATGCAAATATGAATGCATGCATATGCTATTTAAATGAAATAAAAAAACAATGAAATGCACTTATACAAAAATATGCATATATACACACATATATAGCACACTAAGATGCAAAATTTTAATATTTATATATATATATACATTCAATATTTTATAGCTTATATATATAGACAAAGTATATACATTAACTGTAGACAATGTATAAACTAAGTGCTAAAATAGTTCACAGTAGTGCTAAAATAGATTACAACAGTGCTAAAATAGATCACAGTAGTGCTAAAGTACATGACAGTGCTAAAACAGTTCACAGTAGTGCTAAAATAGGTTACAACAGTGCTAAAATAGATCACAGTAGTGCTAAAGTACATGTTAACAAAATGTTTTTTATAATACTCATTTGTTATTGCAAATGCTGCATTCATCATGCAAAATAATTCACGAATTTAATTATTATCTCCCTCTCTCTCTCTAGCTTCTTGCATAACATCTTTATGATTTTTAATTAGCTTGCAATATTCCAATTGTATGCATTGTTTTCTCTCCTTTGTTTTCAATATTAATGCATTTCTGTGTTTATAATTTTGTATATGTATTGTGTATCTACATGCACATATATGTTAATGCAAATATGAATGCATGCATATGCTATTTAAATGAAATAAAAAAAAACAATGAAATGCACTTATACATAAATATGCATATATACACACATATATAGCAGACTAAGATGCAAAATTTTAATATTTATATATATATATATATACATTCAATATTTTATAACTTATATATATAGACAAAGTATATATATTAACCATAGAGAATGTATAAAGTAAGTGCTAAAATAGTTCACAGTAGACTAAAATATATTACAACAGTACTAAAATAGATCACAATAGTGCAAAAGTACATGTCAGTGCTAAAACAGTTCACAGTAGTGCTAAAATAGCTTACAACTGTGCTAAAATAGATCACAGTAGTGCTAAAGTACATGTTAACAAAATGTTTTTTATAATACTCATTTGTTATTGCAAATGTTGCATTCATCATGCAAAATAATTCACGAATTTAATTATTATCTCCCTCTCTCTATAACTTTAATAGTCTCTTGACTTAATTAAATTAGCTCAATCATCAACTATCAAAGGATTTTCATTGAGTGAATTATAGTTAGATGACATCCAACTTAATTAATATGTTCCAAATTCTGTAGGTCATTTCGATTTCATTACTAAACTCGAATTTTCAATAGCTAAACAAAATAAAATATCAGCAACAATCAATGAAAAGAAAATAAAAAGTAACAGTATTATGAGTAATAAAGTTGCAGTTTAAATTTATTTTCAAGGATTTGGATAGGAAAAATTAATTTTTTTATGTTTGCTATTTAATGCCATACACGAGAAAACGCAAGTGGAAAAATAAATGGAACTAATTTAAATATACACCATTTTTGCTCACTTTTATCGAATATTCCTATCATTTTCCCTCTATTGTGTAATGCTCTCATCATCAATGTATCAACTTCCTTCTTGTAGCCATGTCGAGATTTAGCTCTACCAACAACAGTCAAATCCTTAATCAATGCGTGCTCATTCTCTTGCACAATTTCCTCTTCAATTCATTTGATTTTTGTTCAAGTCCAGCAGTGCTAAAACAGTTCATAGTAGTGCTAAACTAGGTTACAACAGTGCTAAAATAGTTCACAGTAGTACTAAAATACTGATAGTGAAAAATTCAAAATAACATCTTAATCAGCTTCATCAACCTAAGTGCTAAAATAGTTCACAGTAGTGCTAAAATAGGTTACAACAGTGCTAAAATAGATCACAGTAGTGCTAAAGTACATGGCAGTGCTAAAACAGCTCACAGTAGTGCTAAACTAGGTTACAACAATGTTAAAATAGATCACAGTAGTGCTAAAGTACATGTTAACAAAATGTATTTTATAATACTCATTTGTTATTGCAAATGTTGCATTCATCATGCAAAATACTCCATGCAAAACAGCTTTCTTTTATAAAATATTGAAAGAAAAAAGTCCATGTAGCATGACTAAATAGTAAAAAGTTCATAAACGACAATCGCTTTTAATCAAAACGGCATCTTCGCCAATTCTGCAACATCTTTACGGGTATATGTAAAACTTTCAATCATCAACTATCAAAGGATTGTCATTGAGTGGATTATAGTTAAATGACATCCAACTTAATTAATATGTTCCCAATTATGTAGGTCATGTCAATTTCATTACTAAACTTGAATTTTCAATGGCTAAACAAAATAAAATATCAACAACAATCAATGAAAAGAAAATAAAAAGTAATAGTATTAAGAGTAATAAAGTTGCAGTTTAAATTTATTTTCAAGGATTTGGATAGGAAAAATTAATATTTTTATGTTTGCTATTTAATGCCATACACGAGAAAAGGCAAGTGGAAAATAAATGGAACTAATTTAAATATACACCATTTTTGCTCACTTCTATCGAATGTTCCTATCATTTTCCCTCTATTGTGCAATGCTCTCGCCATCAATGTATCAACTTCCTTCTTGTAGCCATGTCGAGATTCAACTCCACCAACAGCAGTCAAATCCTTAATCAATGTGTGCTCCTTCTCTTGCACAATTTCCTCTTCAATCCATTTGATTTCTGTTCAAGTCCAGCAGTGCTAAAACAGTTCACAGTAGTGCTAAACTAGGTTAAAACAGTGCTAAAATACTGATAGTGAAAAATTCAAAATAACATCTTAATCATCTTCATCAACTTAAGTGCTAAAATAGTTCACAGTAGTGCTGAAATAGGTTACAACAGTGCTAAAATAGATCACAGTAGTGCTAAAGTACATGTCAGTGCTAAAACAGTTTACAGAAGTGCTAAAATATGTTACAACAGTGCTAAAATAGATCACAGTAGTGCTAAAATGAATCAATTAATAATATTAATTTAATATTATCGAAATTAAGAAATATGATGTTTAACATAAAAGTAGATGAGTAATCAAATAAATTAAAGAAAAAGGAGAATCAACAATATATAGTATATAATGTACAGATTATATTCCATCTTAGAATATTAGTTAAAACTTACAATAATATAAGTTATAAGTTATAAATTTTAATACGTGTAAAGTAATAGAGGAAAAAAGAAATTAAAAAAAATGACTAATATTGACAATTTGACAAAACAATATTCATCATTAAATATTAATACATGAAATATAATCAATGATATGAAACTAATATTATCGAAAGTAACAAAATAATAAAGAAAAAGGAAAATTAACAAAAATTAAATTAATTAAATGTTTGAGAGTAACAATATTCTTAACACCAATGTTATATAGTTAATATTAAACTCTGAGTCATATATACTATCATCCATAGATTAGTATTCTAGTATATAGTCAAAATTAGTTAAACTATACATAGCAATAAAAGAGAAAAAGAAAATTAACAAAAATTAAAACTAATATTGACAAAATGATCAACCTCAATTCATTAAATAAAAAATATGAAATGAAATAAATGATATTGGAAACATAATAATTTCTCAAAAATTTATCATCAAAATTAATAAATCAAGTTCAAGAGTAACAATATTATTATTTCTTATTAGTTAGCACCAACGGTGTATAATTAATCTTAAATTCTTAGTTATATAATATATATATATATTGTTTATATTATAGTATATAGTATATAGTTCATATATATAACTATAGTTTATATTAGTTAATATGCACATAACAATAAAATAAGTTAACAAAATTAAGATTAATATTAAATAAGATAAACACAGAATAATAATTAAAAAAGTTAAGAATTAATAGTCTCTTAAGTAATATAGAATTATTAATTTATAAATTATCTTAATATATTGTAATATGATATGACTTATGAGTTGTGATTCATGATTTATGAATCTTACGACACACACTTGATAACTAATATACTCATATAATATATATATATATATATATATATATTATAACTAATAGACATATAGTATAAATTTATAAATATATAAAAAATAGAAGAATCAAATAATATCAATATTGACAAATAAATAAATGAGCTTGAGTCGAGCTCCAATTCGGGCTTGGATTTTTAAATACTCAAGTCGAATCCGAGCCGAGCTCAGGTTCGGGCTCGAATTTTAAATAAACAAGACGAGCCTGAGTCAAGCTAAAATCAAGCTCGAGCTCGAGTTTTTCTTGTCGAGCTGAGCTCGGGTTTAGCTTGAGCTCACGAATACTTAAACGAGCCGAGCTCGAGTTCGGTGGTACTCGGCTCGTTTACACCCCCATTGGCATCCTACACTGCATTGCTTTGACTGGAATAGTGAAATCCTTGCTCAATGTCCAACCAATATCTATATCTTCCGCAACCCGACAAGGTCCACGTCATCATCACGGCAAACTCGCAAATCGTCAACCACGTGCTCAAGTTGAACTTCGACAACTACCCAAGGGTGTCTGCTTCAAATCCCTCCTCTAGGATTCTCACTATGCTGACATCTTCAACATTGACGGCGAGCTATTGATAATGCTTTGTGATTTATCTAAAAACATATATTTGGGATTTTAATGTGGGATTATTGATTTGTCATTTCTTAGTTGTATTATTTTGAATTGATGTAGAAGACGGGTAATTTATTACTTGGCATTATTGAATCGATTCTAATGTAACAATGAAACGGTATGAATATAGTAATAAATTGTTACTATTATAGCAATGAAGTGCTATCGATTAAATAATTTTGATGGGATATAAAATAATTAGATTATGGATTTGTATTTCATCATTCAACACAAAAATATTTTTGTTTTATGCCAATTGCTTATTTTGTTTATTAATCTTTAAGCAATGAATAAATGAAATATTCTTTTAATTGCATTAAATTTATTCATTTGGGAACGTATATTGTTTTTCTAATGTCTAGCATGAAATTTATCTATAATGTTTAGCATATATACTAGCTACAATGTATATGTATTTAAGAAATGATTTGAGGCTTAATGAAATATGGATTTATAATATAACGCGATAATTTACAATGAAATACATAGCTCGTTATGTTTATTTTAAGGTATTGTTTGACAGTAACTCATAGCTTATTAAGTTGGAATTCAATGTTTCTTACATAGCAATCCGTTGATTTTGTGATTTATTTATGTGCTTGTTTAGTAGACATTCATAGTTTCTTATTAATAATTTTGGTGATTCAATGATTACATTACGTAGTTTATTATGCTGGTTTTGGTGTTTTTTTTTTTTTTTTTTTTTTTGTAATTCATAGCTTTATATGCTATTTTTTTAGCTTGTTAAATGGATGATAATAGTTTACCCTCATTTGAGTACAAAAATATTACAGATGTTTATGGTTGGTGATGAGGTTCAAAATAGAGCTATTTTGAAATAATAGTCTCTTCTTGATGCTATAAATTGTAACAAAACACAATGATACAGTGATTTTAATTTTTTTTGTTTCATTATGATTCTTTGTTGACCTTGCTTAGAATAAATTCATATTTTATTTCAAAAATATATCTATTTTCATAAAATGATTATATTGATTGTTTTCGGGACTTGACGTTTAGTAGAAATACGTGACTTTCGTTATGATTATTTTAAGTTATTATTTCTGTAGCAATTCAAAGCTTATTTTGTTGGAATCTAATGTTTCTTAGCAGTTCGTAAGTTTATTATGATTTATTTGTGTGTTTATTTAGTAGACATTCGTAGCTTATTATTATTGATTTTGGTAATTCATTGATAGTATTACATAGCTTATTATGTTGGCTTTTAGTATTTTTAATTTTTGTTTTGGCAATTCATAGTTTGGTATGTTATATTTTGTGAGCTTGTTATATGGATATTGGAAATTTACTATGTACAAAAAAGCTAGACATGCTTATGGTTGGCTTTGGGGTTCAAAGTAGAGCTATTTTGAAATAAGATATGAATTTATACAAATGAAGCATAAAAATCAATCATAATGAGCTATAAATTTATATGACACATATAATGAATTCAACCATAATAAGCTATGCATTTCTACAAAACGATTGTCATATTATTTTTTGTATTAAGACCAAACAACCTTTGAATGTCTACTAAATAAACACAAAAAAAAATCTTGAAAAACTATAAACTAATATGAAACAAACATTAAAATCTAACATAATAAGATATGAACATTTTCACAATAATATATGAACTTGTTCTTAGTAGGCTACAAAAAGAATCATAAAAGGCTATGAATCACTACTATCTTCCTCATGTCATCATTACGGTTGCATCACCTTTGCCTTTTGTCATTTTTCATCTTGAGGGAAATACTATTTTAGCCACTTAAAGTTTTAAAAGATTTAGTTTAGCCAGTAAGTTTTAAACATATTTAATTTAGCCACTTTGGACTATTATGCTCCTCTGACCTGAAAATATATATACGAATATGAATTTATTTTTTGAAAATAAAAGGCCCCAAATCTCGAAATTTCCCCCCTTCCCCCCTCCCAATTTATCTCCCCAAAAATTTGAACGTGCGTTTCGACCGGGGCAAGACGTAGCAGAAGACAAAGCCGAATTCGATCAGATGTGGGAGAGCTTCTCTACCCGGCGGCGTATACGGGGACGAACTGGAGTGGAGTCGATTTTGATTTTGCTGACACAGGGTCCGCGGAAAGCAGAAGACGGCGCTCAACAGCAAAGTGTGAAACGTGAACTACATTCTTCTGGAGTCTAATTTGAAAGGTATCTGTTTCACCTCATTCACATTTTCGGTTTGAATCGAATCACTGGGAAAAATATATAATGTTCTTAATTGCGCGCTGGGATGTTCTTAATTGCGCCCTAATTTTAGCGCGCAGATGAGTTTACGCGCGAGGACTTACACCCTGACAATATTGCGCGAGGACTTACACCCCGACAATATTGTGCGCGCTTGATGTTACGCGCACGACGCCGCGCGCAGAGTGGACGCAATGGTCCGCGCATGGCGGCCGATCACCAGGCGCACGCGCGTCGGAGGGCGGTCATGCGTGCTGGGCCTCCGCCATGATGCGCGCATATATTACGCGCAGTATATTTTTGTTCGGCACAAGATTAACCGCCGATATACGTGCAACATCGCCATTACCTCCGTCTGTGTAGATGTGTATCGGCTTCTATGCAATGGCTATTAAAATCCTTAAATAGATCATTAGGCAAATTCTAACCAATAACTTATGCTCGCACGCATGCTTTTTCTGTTCTTTAATTGACACCGGCAACATCATCGGCATATGAGTGTACAATATTGCCATTGTTTCCATTTCAATATTTTGTGTATCGATATCAATATGACACCATTAAAACTGTGAAACATACAATTGAAAACCTATTCCCCTACTGTTGAATTGTCAGTCTACACAGGGAGTCCACGGTTTTACGTTAAATTGATTGAGGTACTCTTATATATGCATCTGTATCTCTCCTCGTGCAGATGGCCGACAGAAATATTGTTTTGCACCACGGTGGGTTTTGGCGAGGCAACACTTACATAAATGGGATTGAAGAGTATGTTCATGTTCCATCGGGCGGCATGACGTACCCTCGCTTATTCGACGAAGCTGTTGGGATTGTAGGTGATGATCCAAACCTTTATAAGTATGCTATTTCTACTCTGATGTTATCCCCCGATGGTAAAATGATTCGTTTTAAGATTAAAAATGATTCATACTTGGATCATGCTAACAGTGTTCTCCCGTTTTTTAGATTATACGTTGAAACCTTTGATAAGGTAGCACCTACACAAGCGCAGCACCGATTTACTATACCAGCCCATAATAGCTTTGTGGGATTATTGCATTCCCAAAATGTTTGCCCACAATCACACGCACATGATAATACAATTAATAGACGGACCGAGGCTGAAATAGTGCACCGTGTTGAAAATTTTTTCTATGCCGATGATACTGTGGGTGTCGAAGAGGATAATGTGACACTTGATGATGACGAGGAGCGTGTGAATGATGAGACCAGTGTCCGCAGCAACGATGACAATTTCATCACTGACGAGCGGTGCAGAACGTATGATGAGGGGAATGATGACACATATTATGATGATGATGCGGAAGAAGTACATGCCGATGAAGAGGTTGATGACCTCAACGGCTGCTGTGGAATGCACCGTACGCCCGGCCCGCCAAGTGTCTCCAGGTGTGAAACAGACGATGTGCATGATGATGCTTTCGAGGTATCGTGCGGACATGGGCGGCAGTGGATCATCCCAGGGGCATTGTATCAAGCAACGATCCCTTTGAATAATTTAGGTATCGATTTGAGTGTTAATACCCGTGATACACTTTGTTTGGGCGCTACCTTCGCTAGTAAAGATTCAATGATAACTTCTTTGGGATCGTATCATCTTCTGAATCGGGTGGAGTACAGGATCGAGCGTTCCTCAAAGACTCGGTTTTCTGTTCTCTGCAGGCACAAAGAGCGTTGTACGTTCTCAATGCGTGCTTCAGCTCAAGGTGAACAGTGGAGGGTTTTCCAATGGGACGTGCCCCATTCATGTCAGGAAGATTTCTGCGACAATGGACAGCGAACGATTCCATCCAAAATAATTGGCGCATACTTTGCTCCGGATTTACTGGACGAGAGGAAAGTCCTAAAGCCGAAAGAAATGAAGATGAAATTGCAGAGGGAGTTTGAGTTAGGGTGGATTATACTCGGGCGCTAGCAGGGAGAAATCATGTAATACGAATGATATACGGTGATAGCGACAAGTCTTCCCAGCTATTGCCATCGTACTTGTATATGCTGGAGTAGTCCAACCCCGGTTCAGTTGTAGAGCTGCAAACAGATGCAGTGGGCCAATTTGAGTACGTGTACATGGCCCTTGCTGCTTCAATAAATGGCTTCGCATCCTATGGCCGCCCTGTGATTGTTGTGGATGGTACTCATTTGAAAGGGAAGTAAAAGGGGATTATGTTTGTCGCTGCAACAAAGGATGGAAATGAACAGATTTACCCACTCGCAGTTAGCATTGGAGACAAAGAGAACGATGCAGCATGGATTTGGTTTCTGCGACAGCTTAGGAGGACATATGGTTGCCGTGACGACATGATGTTTGTTTCAGACCAGCACAAGAGCATAAAGAATGCTGTTGCAGCGGTGTATCCAGGAATTGCCCATGGAATTTGTGTCTACCACTTATAGAACAACATAAAGAGGTGGGGCGCCAATCTGGTGGCCATGTTCCAGAAAGCGGCCAATTGTTATCGTACTCAAGAATTTGAAAAACACATGAGGAATATTTCGATTGCCTCTGAGAACGGTGCATACAAGAGGTTACTGGATACAGATCCGATCCGATGGGCATGGTGTAAGTCACCGGTCCGTCGCTATGAATTTATAACCTCTAATTATGCTGAGTGTTTGAATGGACGACTTCGTTGGGTGAGAAGGTTGCCGGTATGCACTCTATTAGAGTGTGTACGAACATTGATTGGTTGCTGGTTTTACGAGCGACGTAAAAATGCTCTAGGGAGGTCACATCCGTTGATGCAGTACGCCGTTGGTGAGGTTGCGAAATCGATTGAGCAGGGTAAGACAATGACTGTTCAGCCCATTAGCGCCATGAAGTTCAAGGTTACCAGCGGAATGAAGCACTACACCGTTGACCTTTCGGTGAGAAAATGCTGGTGTCTCAAGTTCGATCTTAATCTCATCCCCTGCCCCCACGCAACTGCAGCCATCAGGTCAGTTCTTAAACTCTAAAGTCTCATCTTACTTGGTAGGCACGTGTTTTCATACAAAATGATTTATCATTGCATTCCCTATTCATTTGTTCGATGACGATGGCCTAATCGAGTTACGTCTGTCTTACAGTAAAGCAAACCAGCATCCATATGCATATGTGAACAGCTATTACAGTACCGAGAACCTCGGCAAGATGTATTCGGCAGAGGTGTTTCCGATTGCCCATCCTGACGAATGGAATATACCACTTGAAATGTCCAGTATGGTCATCTTGGCGCCTCCTAATCTGCGACAGGCCGGCCGCCCACGTATGAGTAGAATCCGATCAGCAAGTCAGTCATCATCGGGAGGGCGTCGGGTTAGAGCTAGATGTGCTAGATGCGGACAAAGTGGTCACAACCGAGCCACGTGCACAGAGTTCATTCCCATTTCAGAAGGTTCGCAGGTTGGTAGCAATGAATTTGCTGCAACAAATACCATCCGTGCACGAAGGCCGCATCGATGTGGCATATGCCGTGGATCCAGGCATACTCGGAGAACCTGTCCGAACAGGGGCCCGTAATTGTTGAGTTGTAAGATCTGTATGTATTTGTATCATTGGTTATCTGGATTTTAAAATGTATATTAGTTGAGAGCAACAGGAATGGTTTTGGTTGGAATACATATGGGGACTGTATCGGTATATGGAGCTTTCATGCTCGCCGAGAAAACCTTTTATGAGATTAGTGGATCGACAGTCATGATATACACTAGACCATGTATGTGTATTCACCTAAACTGGTGTGAGAGAGTATGTAATGTACGGCTCGGAGGAATGCGGTCGCTGCACCTTTCCGAGCCGTTTCTGGATGTGCGTAGAGAACAACGCGCATTGTAATCAAGCGCAAATGCGGAGCAATATGCGTAGCTTATCGGCGAGGTCAGTTCTCACAATCGCCACATAATCGAGTTCCGAAAAGGTTTATCAAAAATTCCAGACATGTAAGCGTCTCCCCAAATCGAACGGTTCCACGTGGTCACGGGTGTTGTACGATCTGGAGGAGGCTGCATGATGGGGTCTCGTAGAAGTTATTTATCCGATTGGACGGAACGCATGGTCGTTGGGCGGCAGGT
Organism: Perilla frutescens; assembly: GCA_026008535.1. Lineage (NCBI taxonomy): Eukaryota > Viridiplantae > Streptophyta > Magnoliopsida > Lamiales > Lamiaceae > Perilla > Perilla frutescens. Next base: position 24,418,053 of record BRKX01000002.1, read on the forward strand.
GCGCTACAGGCCTATGCAGCAGGCCTAGGGTGACCCCAAATTCAGCATTTAAAATCGAGACTCATGTTATCGAACCAAACAATGTATCGCCAAATTCAGTATTTATAATCGAGCATTAATCGCCTTATGTATATTTTTATCGCCAGATAAGTTATGCATTAGAATACATGTTCATATTTCCATAAATACGGGAGAAACGATTGAGATGGACTTGGTTGAGCATATTGGCCATGCACTTATCCAAATTGATTCGCAATGTGCGGACAAGCCAACGCGCTAGCAGCGTGCGCACATATCTCGCACGCATGTCCACTTCAGCATGCATGTACTGTTGCTTTTCTGAACCCACATGCATGCCTTTGTCCATTGAACTGTCAACTCGCGCACCCCACGTTTTCCTCCTGTACAAAATTCGAAAAATCGTGTTATGATTGATCCTGATCGCTGTACACATTGAACTGTCGCTTTCCCAACTTACTTGCATGCGCGACAACATCAAAAGCCGAGCTCAACAGTGTTGTATAGTGCTGCCAAAAACTGTATGCATTATGTTTTAGTGTGTTTTTCTAAGTGGTTTACCAGTTGTTGTTTGTGATATGTGTTGTCCTCGCATGTGTTCCACTTGCATTATATTACTTCCCAACCTGCCTAAAAACGAATCCTCCTCATATTGTTTGAAACCATGTCACAATCTTTGTAAACATCTTCACCCATTTTCTTTATCCCGGCGTCTAGGCCGATTCTTGAAGGATTATTAGTTGTGTCGAGATACCGGGATAAAGAAAGCGGGGAAGAGGTTTATGAGATTGGAGTTCGTAAATGAACATTGCCAGTCCCGCTAATGTAATACCCGATATCTAACGTCTCCCCCCTCTTTACCCATATTTGTGACCTTCTACCGAGTTACGTTAACATCTTAGCCGTCCTTCTTAAAACCGTAATTGGGTTGTACACATCTTCTCCTGCTCCTTCGGAGTCAAAAGTATGTCGATATCGATGTTTCTTGAATGTTCGAAGCTTTCGGCTCCGTGGGAACGGATAAGGTGTTTACGAAACCCGCTTCTAGTGCAAGTGTTGCTAGTGCAAGATCTAATATGTCAAGTCCCCTCCTAGCTCTCTTCTCCAATTTTACGTTCGTTCCGTGTGTGGATATCAAGCATAATGCACGTGATAGTTGGAGAAGAAACTGAGGAGGAGGGGCGACCACTTTGGATGTTGTCGATTCAGCTGATGTGTTGCTTCATTCTTGTGAATTAGTTAAAGTTGTTTATGGGCTTCTGTAGCCTTCTTCTTTAACATGAAGCGGTATTCTAGAGCGAACGCTGGTCCCGCGCGTAGGAGCTGCGGGCATGCGCGTGTTATGAACCTGCGCGCAGTATACGCGCACAAGGCTCTACTCTCGGCGTTTCGTATCGGCGGACCAATTTTTTACATTCGCTCTCAATCGGTCTACATCAATACTAAGGCAGTTAGTTACCCGCAATGGACGTTACATGCTCATAACATATATTATATTGTCGCTTGCAAAATGATTCTATGCTTGTAACTATATCAATCTTTCTATATGTGTGTGTACAAATACAAAATCCTGAATATTTGTAATGAATCTGGAGGCGGCGCTTCGATTAACCCCCCCCATAAAGTGGGACCGGTTATGATAGGACCTCTAACAAATACCCAAACAACAAACGGAGGCATGCATCAGAATCTGAAAGGTCGGCTACGTTCGCATGCGTCGTTCTAACTTCCAATATGCGACTGGGTATATAAAATAACCACCGCTCCAAAACTTATCCCATTACGCACAAATTCTAGAGTAACAATCGCGCCCTTAGACACTAACCTTACCGAATTCTATATAATTTAATCAATCCCCCCCCACAGGAATGGAGTGGTCCACACACGAGGAAATGGTTTTCATCGCCATGTTGCACATGAGCCTATGGTGGGTCGACGTTACCGATAACTACGACGTTCGGACACTCTGACGAACATGGCTTTGTCAATGAGCGCGACACTATGCCGTCGATTCAGGATGGTGAACCTGGTGTTGAAGCTAAACGAACTTCGTGAGCGCCTGTGGGCGTTTGAGTTCTTTATACAACAGCCGGGAGTCGAATACATACCTGACAGAAATATTGTCAGGGTGAACGAGGAGTACTTCGCTTGATTCGCAAATGTGAACGACATAGGTTATTTTTTGTTAAGTGTTACAATTTATATTATTCAGATGTCAAGGTTCTAACAAATTTATTACATGTGATACACTCAGGAGTCACCCACATATGGAAGCTTCCGTCGCCGCGGCTTACACAACGTGCGCGCCCTTCGTGAAATCATTGACCGCGGTAGGCTGGGTTATGTGGACTTTGAGTGGCTATTGAACTTCTCACGCGATTGATGGCCTACCGAGGGGTGCAGTATGCCCTTTGTATGATGACTGTTTGTAACTGTCCACTTCATTGTAATGGAACGTAGTCTTAAATAGGTCTCTTGTATAAAATTCGCATTTGGGTTCTTTTACTATTGATCTTTATTCGCTCCTCGTTAATTGTTGTCTTAGCACCTTCTTGTGACTGGTCATGACATCCCAATCGGCCGACAATCGGTTTCAACGATAAACCGATCGGCAGTATTATTTTTAATTACCACACACATAGGTACACCATAATCTGACAATGTATCCATAAAATATATTGGTCTATTGCGAAATTGCGGCCCCATATCGTTCGGAGGTGGCCAACCGCGATGATAAATAGCCGTATAAAGTTTGCGCACAACATAAGCGCGCGCAACCTGTTCCGTGTATCGGCAACCTCACCATTCACATTCGTCCCCTAATTGTCTTATTACTAACCATATCGGCAATGGCATTATCAAGTTCATTATACATGAATGCCCACCGTGAGGACAAATTAGGCCCGATCAGAAAATCAGGGTGCGCTCGAATGAGGGCGTTCATCCAGTGTACGCTCACTGCACCTGCGTCGGCAAACTTTTTTTTTTAAGTCGTCAAATATTCGCTTCACGCTCATCATGCATCAACCACCGGTAAATCATCACCAAATGTTAAATATTTCTTGAATACTATTTGAAAGCATGTGAAGTCGCTCTTCCGAAATGCATCAAAGGGTGGTGCACGCCAGCATATGCGCGCGCAACCTGTTCCGTGTATCGGTAACCTCACCATTCACTTTTGTCCCCTAATTGTCTTATTACTAACCATATCGGCAATGGCATTATCAAGTTCATTATACATGAATGCCCACAGTAAGGACAAATTAGGCCCGATCAGAAAATCAGGGTGCGCTCGAATGAGGGCGTTCATCCAGTGTACGCTCACTGCAACTGCGTCGGCAAAATTTTTTTTTTAAGTCGTCAAATATTCGCTTCACGCTCATCATGCATCGACCACCGGTAAATCATCACCAAATATTGAATATTTCTCGAATACTATTTGAAAGCATGTGAAGTCGTTCTTCCGAAATGCATCAAAGGGTGGTGCACGCCAGCATATGCGCGCGCAGGTTTTGCGCTTTTAACGAGCACGCAATGAGATGAAGGTGGCAGTTTGAATCGGCTGCCTATACCACACGCTCACCAACCAATCGAGACAGCATGCGAAGAATATCGGCCGTATGTAATAGCCGCTGCTGGACAGGGTTGCACAGATATACGGAATCAGACGTCCAGGTGCATCAACTGGATGCGCGCAACACCTTCGTGCAGATATTGCGCGCAACACATACGCGCAAAGATCAACACTCGGCACAGGGTATCGACATGCTCATTGTTTAAATTAGCCGCACAATATTGAATGTCGCCACCGGTACCGTTTGATATAAAAGTGTATCCTAACGGATATCACCTGGCTGCTGATAACTAAATATCATACTCCATTACATAAAGGGTCTCAGATGGACACCACGCTACGTATCTGTTATGTTACTAATCACATGCATCCAAAAATAAATTAAGGCATTTCCAACCAGCCGCTTCCTACATACACTACAAGTCTTTAGTCTTCGCCACTCCGCTAGAGGTCTTTAATAACTAATACAGATATATTAATAAATACAAATAACCTAATGTTGTCCGCCCCTCCATGGTCTCTGGCTGATGGTGGAGAACGTTGCCGCTGCTGCGCGGCCTTGTTTCGCTTCCTCTTCGCCTAGTTCCTTTGTCAACTGGAAAAGTGCAGCGGTGTAATCATTGCGATATCGGCCACATTTTGCCGGATCAATCACATGAATGGGGACACCTGCGCAGAGGCACTCTAAAACCTTCAGAGCGATAATGCCGCAGTCATGGCTGTTGGTCTGCTGTGGGGTGTCCCCATTGCTCACCACCGGCCATTGATCCAACAAAGCAGCGGCTGGCAGTTGACGTTTTCTCCAGAGTCCTGCCTTCTTGCACGCAGTAGGGATGTACCTGGAGATGGTGGTGAAATGCTTCTTCACATCATCCCATCGCTTAGATCGAAATTGGCTATCGTAGACCGTGATTGATTGCTGGTTAAGGTCAACGGCGTAGCACACCCAGTGATCGTCGTTGACATTGCCAATCCCGTATACCTTCTCCACCTTAGCCCACGGCCTCTTCAGCATCCTTGGACTCGTCCCCAGAATATATGGTACCAAAGTCCCAACAGCATAGCTCGCTTTCCCTTTCTGGAGTGTGCCCTGCAAGCAGTGGTGGCATGGGTTTATGATTATATGCTCAATAAAACTAAAGAAAAAGCTCCAACACGTAGCCATAAATATGTCTCAATCACCGCCCAATTGTCGGCGAACGTGTCAGGTGCGCGTTTAAGCTTGCTGAGAACTAGATTCAGGAGTGCGTCGATGTGCTAACAACGCAGGACCATAAATAAGTCATATAACGGGAGTATTACATCGTGTTTAAGCATACGATATGTAATATTAAGAATATACCGTGGTGTTCAACCAACCAAAGCGCTTGCATAGCCTCACTTTAGTCTGGCTCGAGTTGTCATAATAATGGATACACCAGTATCACCATAAACAATCTGGATAAGTTGTCTAATGTATGTGTTGAAACATTTACAATAACTTACTGTGGGAGTTTTTGCTGCTCAATGTATCATAGCCTGCATTCTGCAAGTGATGTATTAGAAACTGGCTCCATCATGCTCGGGTCATGTCTTTTGGGGGCAACCACCGGGTTCTCAGCCCAATCAGCCATAGCGGCGTCGACAATATCTTTCAGGCTTGCAGCTTCCGTCCCCGTGGGTTGGCTTGGACCTTCGGCTGCGGCCTGAGCTGCAGACTCTGAGACACGCGATCCCTCTGCCTTTCCCTGCCCCAAAAATTTAGCCAAGGTGACACCCCAAGTGTCATCTATATCGGCGTTCGTATCGGCGGGCTGCGAGTCGATGCCAACTCCATCGGCTGCCTGGTCGGAGGATGACTCGCCAGCATCCTTCGTAACATCCTCATTCTCACTCCATTCTTGGACAGAATGTGTCTCAGCATCCCCCGATTCCTCCATGCCTGAGCTGGACTCGTCAGAGGTTTCTGCCTCAGTCTGCGCGGATGACTCTTCATCATCCGTGTGACCGGCCTCCTCTTCGGCCTCTCCCTCCTCTGGTGAACTCTGATTGTCGCCATCTTCTTCCTCCGAATGGACAGAAGCCTCCATATCGGCGTTCAACTTCCCCTCACCCTCCCTCGGTGACCTGGTCTTATCAAAGTCTTCTGACTCAGTATCAGCGGTTGACTCCTGCTTAGCATCAATAGCCTCATCCCCTCCCTCAGACTGGGCAGATGCACCAACAACAGGCTCTACACTCTCTGTGGCCGGCTGTGAAGCAGGCTCATTCACCCCCACCCCATTAGGGTCATATGAAGTCCCAAAAATATGCACATCCTCGCCCCTAGTGAAGTGCTCATCACCAGCTCCAAACATATCAGATCCGGCATGTCCATGGCCATCTTTCACCAATCGATTCAGATCAAGTTGCATCGATGCGACGTTGTCTGCTATCCTTGCGACATTGTTGCAGAGATCACGCATCACCGACAACATATCCTATGATTCACAAGCATCATTTGGCATAGAGTAGCTGTGTAACCATTGAAAATTTTATTTTCAGTCAAGGAAACATGTGGGCGGGAGACCTTACCTCAGAGTTTGCGCACAATCTGGACAGGAAATGATAAGTGGAATCATCTAGCTAGCTGCTTCGGGTCCTTTTGCCAGGACGGCTTCAGGGGCTGGATGTCGACCCATCCAACTTTCTCTTACCCTTCACATGGGCACCATCTGTACTGATTTCATCATCAGAGCTATCAAGGCAATCGTCAGACGATCCATAGTCGTCCACGGCATCTCTAAGTGATTCGATACTTTCTTCGAATTCATGCAGTCCCAGCTCAAGTAGGATGGGCTCCTCCTGCGCGATCGTTTCAAGCGGCCGCTGTAGAGGGTGCAACTAACACAATGAGACAAGACTGCAATTGCAATTAGGATCTTTTTCAAACTATGAGTGAGTAGATGCCGGTTACCATTACTTCATTGTTCTTCTTAGAAAAGAAGGGCCTCACTTCGTCGTATACGGTTGTCATATTCTTCGGGACACACCACCGAAGCATCCTTGGAAACACATCACCTTCCTCCCCAACTGATAGAGCATAACGATTCGCAATCGATGGCATTATCTCATACAGCCATGCCTGAACGGGATATAGAAATCCATGTACATCAATGGCCCGCCTCCCATCCTTTCTTTTGGCACGAGCCAGACAGGACCTGGCATGCTCCATGCTCTTTATCAGAAACTCATATATAACTTTCCCCCACGGGAAGTTATTAAACCTCTGCACATCATCAACCACGTGCAGATACTCCAATGTGACCACCTTCGAAGTACGATCCTTTGCCAATAAGATCCCATAAACCACGAGTAACAAGGCAAGTTTGTAAGATGTCTCTGCTCCGGCTTGTCCGGCTTTGTGCGCGGCCTCAAGCTTCTTTTCAATATCAACGAAATAGAGCGGCTTTTTGTTTTTGAAAACTTCACTGTAGAAAACAGAAGTGGATGGTGTCTCTGTGTCGCCGGCTAGTCTGAGGCCCGTCATTACTGCAAACTCTTTCGGTCCAAACTCCACAATGTCGTTGTTGATCTTGAACGACAGCCGCATTCTGCCGACGGAGTGCCTCTGTAGCTTCTTCAACAGAGTGCCAAGGAATTGGCCCTGACAGCTGAATTCTGGCTGTTGAAATAAATGGCCAAAGCACGACCCCTTCATCTTTTCAAAGTTTGAATCGTCCAGGTTGTCTCGGATCGTATTTAACACGGCTAAATCGGACCTTCTCGAGAGCAGCACACCTGCAGCAATTTATAATCAACAGCACATGATTCACAGCTGCATTGCACATTAAACCCTAATCCAACCCAACATAAATGTATGACCCAAACCCTAGACCACATTTAAACCAAAAATTGATGGGCGAAATGTTATCAGTGGAGAAGTTCGAAGTGCAATCTGTAGAAAATAGACATATTAAGACGAACCTTTGCCGGATCCCTTCGCCCCCATTATTTACCGCTGGTGTTCGCAAATATCAGAGTTAAAATGGAGCAGTGTGTGAAGCGCACAAACTTTGAGCCAGATTCACCAGAATGTCAGTGTTCGTCGACGCTTTCTGTATTTGGGTTGAAGAGGGTTGAGTTTGAAAATGAGAGGGAGTATTTTTTCTTAAAGTAGGAGATGAATCGGCGGTTTTTTGCGCAAAAAAAGGTAACTGCTCGTCTTTAAAAATCGTGTTACTCAACCGCTATATCGCACTTTACTTCATGAAAAATAAACCGCCAAACCGTCTCAAGTCCAATCAATCCTTTAATCAAAAATAAAGGTGAGATCAACTTCCACAAATTCATTTAATTGAAAATTAAATCTTTCCAAAAATTAGGAAATAAAATTGGAAAAATATTTCCTCAACTCCTGTAGCAAATAGAAACTGAATGACGTCAACAAATAGAATTCATTGGTTATGCATCAAAGTCCAGCCCAGCTATACAAATATATATGCATCAAACAAATTCATTGACACTTTCCGGCTAAACATCGCCAGAATAAAAAGTTAAAACACGACGTAATTAGACTCTTCCTGACTCTCCCCGTGGTCTCGATTCCAAAATATTATAGTCGATACATTCACGATCCTCGTGAACATCTTAGCTTACTAACCCGCTGATAAGTCCATTTATTTCGTGTTTTTATGGGCATTTTATTCCTTATAAATGTCCTTTTTAGTGTGTTTTGAGTCGAAAAGAACCAGGTTGCGGTCAAAGGGCATTCCAAGAGTCGATTCTGGCGGAAGGGGCATTTTATGCCCAAATATTCACAATTATCTCGCACATATATTCATCAGTGGCACAGGGGACGTCCTCAGTATCCATCCCACATTCATTCGGTGAAGTGGGCATATCAGATACGGATGGAGCTGACAGATGATGCCATGCCCACAGTACTCGCACAGACTCAACCACAGGTCAGAATGGGCATTCCAGTGAAACTCGGAATTCAGTTGAAAGGAGAGCTGGTGGAAGATAGCTACATATCCGAATGAGACTTGGAGCTAAGTTGGACTCCTGGAAGGTGCTGCAACAAAGAGATAAGCTCAGACGAAGAGATAAGCGCAATCAAATGAGATAAGAACAATCCCTAAAAAATAGGGATTTGTTAAAACTGAAGCTTATCCAGTCAAGGTCAGCGAGGGCACGCCGTTCCGGAATTTCAGCAGAAGACCCCCGCCTGTGGGGGAAACTCTACTCGGAAATGTAACTATTTAAACAAGTTTAATTTCTCGAAAAACGAAGCTTTGGATACTCAGAAACATTTTCACATTTTATATTTCCGCACCTTATTTTCAGTACGCTGCTTAGGCAGCAAAACAATCCGAAAGGTCTTAAACCTTCGGGACTTAGGTTATGTTCATTTTTATCGACGTTGGAGTCGAGTTTTTGCTTAATTAATTCAGTAAGTTCTTGTTTATTTTATGCCTTTAAATTCTGCAGTTTCAATTATGTCTAGCCTTCTCGGCTAGATCTTTAATTCTGGCGTTTGAATGATGAAATTGGTTTGAGCATAAATCTGGACTTGTGAGGCCAAAGTGGGCATAGTAATACATGATTAGTTTCCGTTAATTCTTGTGCCTTGTTCCACGTAAGTGTGTGTCTGAAGTGCCCAATGTGGCTGATCACTCGTTAGGTAAAGAGGGCACACCACTATTAATTGAATTGGCGAATCGTGACTGTGTGTCGGTTCATATAGTAATAAGAGAATTAATGGGTTGTTGTGGGCATAAGAGGAATCAGTTGAACACAACAGATCTGGGTTAGTCTAGGGCACACTGCTGCTTGTTTGCTTACATCTCTTAGAGGAATCGGGAGGTGGGTAACTGGTTAGGGGTTTAATCGAAGAGGAATCACTTTTAAACCTAAAATGAAAGGATGGATGAGGAGACGCATGAGAGGAATCCGGTCACCATAACTAGATGACCTATCATGTATGAAAATCGGTGTGCCCATGATCGAGTTGTTTTATGTTTAAATCAAATTCTGATTCAAATGTCAGAACCTTTTGTTATTTGATCTTTTCTTTAGTTTCTTTCGCAGATTTAATTTCAGTGTAGTGACAACACCAAAACCCCCCCTTCTTGATTGGTTACTTGAAGATAGAATCGCAACAGCTCTCTGTGGGATCGACCCGTACTCATTGGCTAGCTACGCTCGCTGTGGGCACAGGAGTTTATAAATATATTTTTGAGCGCGAAACGACCGCGCGTCACCCGCGCAGCCTCTTTGCGCGCAACAATCAACCACACACTCCCGATCACCGACAACTAAGTTAATCAACATCGCCACCACATCGACCGCCTCAATAGTCCATCGGCGCCTAATAGCGTACTTGTATCATTATCTCATGTGTATTGAAATATAAATTTACATTGAAAATACCGGAAATTCTTACTTTATACACAAAAACCCCAAGGGTATTTGACCCTCATTGCGCATGCCAAACGCGATCGTGCTTAAATATTTGCCATCCCCTAACGAAAGCGGCACCGATGCTACCTTACTGAGTGGGTCGGCAATGAACCAATCAACATCAAAAATTTACGTAGAAAGGTTCTGGTTTCCCAATGACTGGCCCATGGACGTAAAGGGATTACATGCGTTTTGTTGTGCGGAATTCATATGCACGCATAAACGACCGCGCATACATGATTCATTGCTCAAAATCAAGCGATTTAAGTGGTCCACTTGATTCGCACGATGCTCCCGAGTGTACCTGCTCCGACCACATACATCCCCAATTAAATACATAACAAAAAGCAGATTCCCGATCCCCCCTCCTTGAAAATTCACCCACAAGACCGCGCATCTATTGTTACTGATTTAAATTTATTTTTCGATTTCGTTTTTTATTTTTGCCGCCACTGAAATGGTTTGATATTCTTCCATGGGTTTGGGAAAAGTTGCTCAGAGGCATACATATAAGGTTTATAAAAATAAAGACTTTACATATCATATTAACATAAGCTTCAAATGCAATATGGAAACATTCACTTAAAGAAAACGGCCGCTGCAACCAACATTAACACCGTAAACACAAATTTCACCCACTTTCTAAGGGCTGCAACCTCTGCATCCCTGTGTTTCAAACCTCCTGCCATCAGCCTCATGCATTCAACCATTGTCCTCATGTCTTCAGTCACGTCCTCTGGCGACATCTTGAACTTAGAGCTGTGGGACTCCCCCGAGTTTTTTTGAGATGGACACTTGTCGATCCACCTGAAAAACTTGCAACCCCCTCACAAGGAGGAATCCGGACACGTATAAAAATGCATCCCTCTGCTATGTGGATGATTGGAAACATAGGTGCGCATGGGCTTTTGACAATCGCACACCAGTAAATATTTGTCATCCCTGCTGGACGATAACTCGGACATTGTTTTCTTTGGGTTGTAGATGTAGCCTAACTAAATGTGTGGATGTATATGTGTGTATATGTATATATATATATATATATGCGTTCAATTCACGTAGGTATGATACATAAATGCGTTCCAGTGGGGTTCGAATTTTCCCTCCACTTTCCCAAAATTCCCGCCAAATCACTGTACCGAAAAAATGACACCTTTTTGTCACTCCCACCAAAATGCTGGGGGCCTACAATCACATTAACGCTTTAAGAAAAAAAACATGACAATGGGGATTAACTTGGCAATTAACTCACAAGTAACCATGCTATCTAAATATCCACTGCATCTTCACTCCGGCTCAGAGTCGCTGGACTGAAACGGTCCCCAGTCATCTGGGTTCCCTATATGCGACTCGCCCTCATCAAAGAGCGTGGCCAATGCCCGATAGTGTGGCTCACCCTCATCACGGTATACTGCAGTCAGAGGATTCATCTGCAAATAATTATGAATAAGAAATGTCAGCTTCAGAACAAACAAAAAAACAACTATCTCCGGCGCATACTGATCTGACCTTCTCAAATCGCTTCCAAGTCTCCTCCGGCGCATAAAACTTGTTTTCCTTACATTTCCAGCAGAACTCCGAAGGAGTGTAGTCCCATAGCAACTTCAACGTCGCGTATCGTCCAGCGAGACCGTACACATGGGACCTGTACCAATCGACATCATTGTCTGGCGTCGGGAGCTCCGCATTGACGATTTCCATGACATTGGTTATGGCCTGGATGTTGTCGCCGTAACCAACTTCCCAAACCTCCTACGCTTTTGATCCAGAAGCGCATTCACCACCCGGCCTTTCAGTTGCTCTGTCCACCGAGAGTCATAGAAGTAGGCAGATTGCAGCGGCGCCATTTTAGGATTTCCCTCGAGTGTTTTCTCTCAAGGCAAAACTAGGGTTAAATATCTCAACTCCTCACCCGACAAGTCATTTAAGACCCTGGTGATTAAGTTTACTATGGTGAAATTATAAGTACAAAATTTACCATTGAAAAAAAGTGAACCATCATCAATTCAGTCAGTTTGGCTTGACTTCCCGTGTTTTCATTATTAAAAAACAGTTACCATATTTAAGGAACACTGACAGTGGCTTTCATTTGCATTCAGCGCGATTATCAAGGTTAGAAAAATGTCATTGCGCGCACAAGTGCTCGCGCAATCCCAATCATCGTCATGGCCCATCGGCAACCTCATGAATTGACATCGGCAGCACCTCGGTCCCAAAACATAGTGTTTCGGCTAATACTCTATAAGGTTCTAAGAGTATATTCATGCCGTCAGATATTATTTAGGAGGAAGGAAGCGTAATTCAAGTGGTCAGACGGAGGAAAGAACCTTTCCAAGCCGTAACCAAATTGCGCGCGACTACATGTGCGCGTATCTTGCTTCATTCATATCCGCACACCACCCGGCGTGCATCGGCGTTGATTTTGTATCTATCGACACCAATTCAGCACCATAAACATATTATCAGCATCTACGTACATACTAACTAAATAAGATTTCATTTCTCATGAAGTCGGAGACTATACAAATTCCACTCATTTCGATGGACATCACAAATTCCAGTTACAACACTGACGAGATTGCGCGCGTTACAAAGCGCAGCATCTGCATGCGCGCTAGTTGTCGGCGCACTCTCCCTATTATCAGTGTGGTATCGTTTGGGATAATAAAATAATCGTCGTACTGTTTTGTAGTATACAGGTAATACAAAACACCGAGATTCCATTCTTGATTTGACAACACACAATGCATCGTCCTCCGCACTATCTTGTTGCGCATGGGCTTACTATTCACACGTGATTGATGCACGCATCCTCCATGGAATCTCGCACAGTCTTTTTCCAGGCCTTTTAGTCTATATTATTATATGCATTAATTAACACAATGAGGTTCCTATAAATAATCACCTAATTGGTTCAGTAAATCAATGTTCATCATCAATTGTCCTCTCAACAAGTTTACCCACAATCCTCGGCAAAACATGGTCCCTCATACGATCAATCAGAACGACACCTTCTATGTTGCTCCATGGACTCGCCACCGCGAGGCCCTGGTACTGTCTCTGCTATAGGTAGAGAAATGAAAGCACAAGTGGGTAGCCGGAGAGCACGACGCCAACAGGAAGTGCCTCCCAAAGGTTAGAGCCATCATGAAAAAATATCATGATGTTGATATCCCGCTAGAGGCTTATGTGGCGAAGGTCAGGGAGTGGAACAACCGGTACTATGCCTTAAACTGGCTACTGTCACAGACCGGCGTACAGTACCACGAGCGTCTCAACTACGTAAACACCTCTCGAGCCAGATGGACTGACTTGCTGCTGGTAATTTCCCTATTGTTTTATTCCTGTACGAATGCCCGTTGAGCTTTGTTCTTCCTATCGCATCATCGGTATTTATGCCGCCACCATTCAGAATGAATATAATGCTTAACTGTGCGCATCTTCAGGATAACGGATTCGTCCAGCACTACATGAATGAGGGGGAGGTCAACTGGGAAATGCTAAGAGACCTCTTCCGTGTGGTCATCAATCTGGCCTCCGATAGCGCTTCTTACCACATTCCGACGCCTGACAACTCCTCCGACGACGACGGTGGAACCAATCGGTGTGAGCCGCCTAGCTACTACGCTAGTGCCGCTCCTGACGCGGACGGATCTCAAACTGGTGAGAGTAGCTATGCTTGAAGCAGATGCTTGGACGGAGGTGTGCCGATGCTTGTCCGAAGGTGGTCAATGGTTGTCCGGTGTTTCCACCCCTCTCCCTTGATGTTGTACCCCCTCCCTTCCGTTTGTGTGATGTTTTTATTTTGAACAATCAGCGCTTTCTTTGGTATTTCTTTGTATTTCCTTTCTCCTTTTTAATATAGCACCTGTTCATTGCTGTCGTATCTGTTTATGTTATGAAATGGTTTTCTAATGCTGAGCTGGCGTCTCTGTCTACATCTATGTTGGTGTTCTTCATGTTTATTGTGTATTAAGATTTATCACATACTTCCCTTTTCGTACACATCAACAATGCACGCTCGACCTTCGGCCCTTGCGACCACGGTGCATAGCTGCTTGCGCGTGCGAATATTTTCTTATTGCGCGCTTTTTGGTGCGCGTATATAACTACGCGTTTGGATACAACGCGCATTGCGCAGGCCGATTTTTGCTTGTTTCGTAATAAAGGGTAACATAGTAAACATTAAACGGTAGAGTCTAAAACCTGCATCAACTTCGCCGGTGACAGATACATTTACTCCGATCGTTGGCCGATCCCAAATTCATGCGCCTTTCAACATTCACCGCCTTACTTGCGGGTCTTCTCTTTCATCTTCTCAAAAATTTACGCCATCAGTATTCAAAGTGACATTATGCCCCTTCTATGTGGGCTCCGATAATCGTGTGCGGAAGCAAGACCTTGGCCAACAATGGGTGAGGTTCATGCCGATCCCATTGAATGAGTATGGCCACATGCATTACAGTTTGCGTCAATAGGGTCATCCATATTAAATTATTACAGAGTTTTAAATACTTAGGTGCAAGTCAGACCAGATCCCAGGTGTGGCCGATGCACCTTTTCCGGTGCCGATCATTTGCCGATTACTGTAAGTTAGTTGGCCTATGCGGATATGACAAAGTAAGCTATCGGGCATTGTCAAAATCTCCTACAGATGTATACCACGTATTCACACCACATGTTGCATCGACGCATATGCGCAAAATCTATTTTGTTTGTGATCCGTTTAGCCATCCGACGTAGAGCACGTTCGGTAAACGTCTTATACAAGCAAAGAGTGTATAATTACACAACATTCGGATTGAATTTATACTATATCATTCGGACGGCAACAACGTGCTCTCATCCGTGCTAAATCTCCACACGGTTTGTGCAACATGCTTCCGGCACTTCTTCATATCCTCCTCTGTTTCCATATTGCTTTGCTCATCCGACAACAAAATTTCCACGTACCGCAGTGCAAACAAACCACAGCTGACACTGTCCTTCTGTTTGTACGGATTTGTTTTGAGAGGCCTCCAATACCACTGGGCATACCTCGGTTGGAGCACCTGTCTTTCATCCCAGAATCCGCAGTATTTCAGCAATTGCGGCAAGATGCGCAGCAGTGGAATGAAATACTCTTTCCGGCCTCGTTCGAGGTCCTCTGTCCACACGTGCTGTTTGGGGTCGAGCACCGTTACGGCATACCGCTTGAAATCCACTAAGCATGCTACCCAATGTCCCGGTAAATGGACGACGAATCCAAGCTGCATAAACACGTACGTAGTGACCCTTACAGTTCAACAGCCAATGGGATTACCCATTCAAGTGAAAACACTGCAGAATTTATTACCTTGTCATAGTCGTACCAAGGTTTCAAAGGACCCTAACCAGGAAGCTCTCCAGACACGTATTCGGATAGACCGGCCAGGTCCTCAGCCGAAATTACTTCTTCAGTTTCTGCACCAAGCTTGGACAGGTCTTCTCCCTCGGGATGGTATTTGTTGAACACATTACGAATGGCTGCCTAAAAAGATACAAAGACATTTGAGTGCACTATACAAACAGGGTAGTTATTTATTGCTTAGACAGCAAACATGTGGAGTACTACAATAACAAGAGCGTACCATGAATCCAGTCGAGGTTAGAACGGTGTCTTTTCGACAAGGTCGGCACTTCGCAAAGCGGGGATCGCTATGCAGAACGGCGAGATAAGCATCGATATGACCCTCAGATAACTCCGCCATCGGATTCAAGATTTCAGTAAAGAATTCCGTTGGAACACCATATCCTATGCCCACATTCCTACTACAGCCAGACATCAACCCATCGCATACATCAACGATTGCATTCTCAAAGACAGTTAGAAAAGTGATTAAGAAAATACATTAACTATCACTCACAAGCCCTTCGAGTTGTTCACTCTCCATGTCTTAAAATCTGCAAATCGCTTCTCGGTAGGTCGAAAGGGGCTGCGCAACGCAGCAGACGCTGCCCTCATTCGGACTTCTCTGTAATTCAACTTCAGAGGTGTTAGCTCTGAAGGAATTATACAGCTACCGATACCTTGTGCGGACTGCGGGTGCGGGCTATCACCATGCATTGTAGAAGTCTTCTTTGAAGGAACTGCACCGCTTTCCATGACCGGAGGAGATGGACCTGATGTCGTAGGAGTTGTCTCTGTGGGAATTACACCGCTTTCCACGACTGGTTCTGCCCACGGCTGCGGGCTACCAGATTCCATTCTTTCACCTGCATGTGTCGGCCGAGCTCCGGCTGAATCGAACGATAGTCGGCTATGTCGCGACATCGTGTCTTCCACCTCTAACGTCTCCCGTGCACCCCATTCTTGCAACTGCCGGCAGGGCCATGCGCTAACTGCCCCCGTACTCTTCAGGATAGGCCAACCCCCACTCTCATCCCCTGACTGTGTGTCTTGTGGGGGGTTCCAACCCCATTTGAATTCAGGTGGTTGCCATCCTCAGTCGTCCTGAATTACAAGAACAAATTAGTTGTTAATTAATATTCATTTTCACCATATATACTATATGCAACCAACGTGAACGCACATGTCTGCTATCGTGTTCATTGGATCTCTCGGGACTTCCCTCTTGTTTGGGGGGCTGTGGCAGAATTTGACAAAGCCTGCTCTGCATTCTGTCCATCACTTCCTGAGCCGCACATTGTGCTGCTAGCTCAGCCACAAGCTGTGAGG
Source organism: Perilla frutescens (assembly GCA_026008535.1). NCBI lineage: Eukaryota > Viridiplantae > Streptophyta > Magnoliopsida > Lamiales > Lamiaceae > Perilla > Perilla frutescens. The sequence continues at coordinate 24,434,765 of BRKX01000002.1, forward strand.
CTTGCTCAGCCGCTAATCGAGCAGCTCTCTCGGCCACATCATGACACTTCCTCATAAATGACTCTCTTTCTCTCATGGACATTGGCTGAGTTGTGCCAGGTTCCACTGGCCTGCAGGAAGGTCCAGGTTGCTGTCCACATTGGTCCAAACTTTCCATATTCAACGACTCATTGCCTTCGGGGGTGTTAGTAAAGAAGCAATCGTCTGTAATGGTGCTCGTATTCTGTTCAGGGTTGTTGGTCAACAGCTCGTCTGCCCGGCTGTCCATGAACGGCACCTCCGCAGGTGTAGGGTTGGCTGCCGGACCAGGGAATGCTGCTCGGCCAGGTAGAGTTGCCTCAGCCGCCACATTCGGTTGTTTTTTACCTGCACGGCGTGAAAAAGCATGTTGCAAGAGAAAAGGACCTTGTTCTATGCTCTTCCAATACTGAGAGGCACTTTCGAGGTCCGATGGTTTCAACTTGCGGAACAGCTGCATTCAAAGAATGATTGAACACATGAGTGATAGTTTTTAAAATTCGAACAAATGAAGGAACGTTAAATGGAACGCTCTGAAGGATCCACACCTGCCCTCTGATGTCTTTCAAATCATAGTTCTTGAATTTATACAGATACTGCAACACTCTCGGCGTAGCATCAGATGATGCAACACTACCACAAGTCTTACCCAGCAGTGGGATAGCACAATATATCCATGTCTGCGTCAAGATAGTGTATACAAAGTTCTGAGTTCACGTGAATTTAACCTATTGCAAAATATCATATAATTATAGTTAAATCACAACCCCTCAAGGAATTAATCTCAGCATACCGTGAACGCTAGTGAGAACCCATATATGTGGTAGGAATCTCTTACGGCATCTTCCTTCTGCGCCGTCGGGATATTGTTCAGGTAATGCAGCAGTCTTTGGTATGAGTAGCTGCCCCAAGGAAATGATTCCCATTTTTCTTCGTCCTCAACCAACACCCACAACCAATCAGGAATGTAATTTCCGGAGTCCAGTCCAAACAACACACCACTGACAAACAACACTTTGGCAGCCTTCAAATAGTCCTTCGAGTCATCCCCAAGTCCACTTTTCTCATTGAACTTCTTTCTCAGAGCACCCGGCATTATCGGCTTCTTCCGTAGGACCCGACTGTAGAAGTGGGATGATCTAACCTTGTGCGCTTTATGTGGATCAAAATTTGAAGGGCCGAAATTCAACCCGCAGATCAGAACATATTCAAACCGACTGAATCTAAGCCTTTTCTTCCCTATCTGAAACCACATCTCAGTTTGATCACCTCCATCCTTCACTATCTCGCGTGTGAGGAAGTGGTGGACTACTTTATTGCATCGATCAACCTTGCTTGGAATCTGCAGCAGCTTACCAAAACACGAATCTCGGAATCTGGCAATTAAATCATCACCATAACCAGTCAGTACACCTTTGATCTCAGCAATATATGTCGTGCGATCGTGGTTGCTGATTGTGTAGTTGCTATTTCTCATTTCCGGCCTTTTCCATTGCCACCCATCCTACGTATACGATAAAAAAAACTGCATTAATGGAACATAGATCAAACGAATATTGTGTTAGTGCGCGCATAAGATTTAAGCACGCTTATATCCGATGCAATAGAATGTCGGCCAAGTGTCTGTCGATGATCACAAGTCGCATGGCGATGCTTGCCCTCACTGCGCGCATATTATGCGCGCAATGGTCCTGCGCGATATTTACCTGCGAGCAACACGACAACGCGCCAACAATATAACATGCGAATGCTTAGATGGCTAACGGATATGTAATAAATTCCGGACTAATATTGCATTTGTGTGTGTGCGAATACGGATAACTTTGTGGCGTTGCAATGGAATGCTGGGCAAGTATCTGCCGACATTCAAAAGCAAGAGCCAATGCTAGCCATTACTGCACGATAATCTTTATTCGCACCAATGCCCAGCACTGATGTGCGCACGATCCTGGGGCGCACGACTCATGCCACAGTTGTGGCTCGAGCCCTACGCCCACAGCTGCTGCTGCGCGTAGCGACCATGCGCGCACAAGTGCTGCGCGCCATGTCCCTGCGCGTCTACAACCACAACTTCTGCGCGCAAGAGCCATGCGCCTACAAGGGTTGCGGGATGCAAGACCCATGTCCGCACAGCCACTGCTGCTCTGCAACCAAAGTGCGCGCAAACCGACTGCGCGCATAAATTGGCCGCGCAGCTAAGAACATCAAAATTTGCAGATTACTGTCTACATCAAAAATAACGCAAAATAGTCCGTTTTTTGAAAGACCCACTTCAATTAATATATGAAGATACCTTTAACGCAGGCGCACGTCTTCTCTTGCGCGAAGGACCCTCTTCATGCCGTTCTTCTGTGTTTGACATTTTCCGAGAATTCGATCTTCAAGACAGAAAAATTACACGGATATGTATCTATTAGAAATCCCCGATTTAAAGCAATAACAAAGCCTACCCAGAAACCTAAAAACCTTACAGTGCGCAATTGCCCAAGCTATTCAAACACACAAACCCTACGATATTGAGTTTCCGACACAATTCTCACCTTGGGTCGACACTAATGTACCAGTTGCCCAAGCTAAGAATAATTCTCTGGCTAGTTCCATGCATTCCCACTTGTCATCTTTGCTCTCCATTCTTCAATTTGCAGTTTGTTCAATCTAATAAGAGATAGTAATTTTCTTACTTTTTCAAACACACCATGATAACTGACATTTTTTGAGTCTATGTTCTACCTCTTACACTTGACTCTATATTGATCATGGAATGATAAAAAATAATAAACATTAATCTATATACTATATAAAAACAAAATAGTGGAGGTTATTTAGACAATTCATATTTAAATTTATTTTTTAATAAAATATATCATGACTATTGAAGCAACATTCAACACAAAATTATTTAACCCTTCAAATTAAACTATCTAAAAATAATATTTTATGTCATGTTTAAATTAATATTTTAATTAGCTGAAAAATGCATTGAAATGTGCATAGTTTTCTTCTTCTTTTATTTTCTTATTTGATATTTTTAGAGGGAAATAATTTTCTTGAAAATTGTTCATTATTTCGTTTTAATATATAGTATAGATAGATATCAAGGTGTCATAAAGTCTATAGATTTATTCTTGTTACGGTTCGGAGTAAATAAATTTAACATGTGAGTGTGTAAATATTTCTTTTTATTATAATTAAATTTTCTAAGTATGCTAGAATTAGATATTTAATTTACTCAAAAAAATTAAATCAAAAGTATGTATAATTTAATCTGGATAAGAATTATGTAGAATAGATTGTAGATTCAGGCATTCAATTTAAAACAATTTGATATGATTCAGTCATTCAATTTAAAACAATTTGATCTGGTTAAGGGATTTGATGTCCATCGTAAGAGTGTCCACCCTCAACTATCGAAAAATTACATTGACTTTAATTTCAAATTGTCCAGATTATGAATTTTAAAACTCTTTAATTAATTTTGAGATTCTTAGGTGAATTAATGACAAAATCTCAATTCAAAGTTTAATGTATGTTAATTAGTTGGAGTTAGGGCTAATGTAAGGGTTAAATATTATTTTGGCCACTTGAGATGGTAGAAAACTTTTTTTAGTGACCAATTTGAAAACAAAGGGTTTTTTATAAAAAAAAATATATTGCTTCAGTTCTTAATATTTCAGAATTATATAGCATTATTAAGCGTCTATTATGGAAGATATCTATTACATTGGCTCTGACGTCATGACTTCTTCGGTACAATAGCCAGCAGTTATGTTTGTTCTTTCCTTTTTGTCGGTATTCTTTTAAATATTCTTGAGGAAACATTAAAATACGGGATTAATTGGTCTAAATATTACAATCTTCCCACTAATTTTAATTTCAAACAACAATTTTAAAATGTAACACTAATTATACAAACTTACATTTTTGTGAAATTACTACATGAATTCACTAATACCACTGATGTAAAGTTGTCGGGCATATCTCCACATGTACCAGCCCAACGGCCAAATCAGTTTTAATTTTGTCTAATTTCGATTTTATATTGTAATTTTATCAAAATATAAATCTATGGTATTATGGTATTAGTACTATGTTTTAAAGTTAGTGTTTAAAATTGAAATTAGCGCAAATTAGTGATATTTAAGCCAATTTAAATACTTGATCATTTGCTACCTACCACCACTACACGTGACTCTTCTCAACCTGGTTGTTGATGACCAAGTCAAGTCTATTCATAACATTATTTTTTTCTTTATATTTATTATTTGTGTATTTTAACTTTTAATGTACACGAGGTTGGTGACAGATCTTCCATTATAGTTTGAGTTTGGTTCCTAGGTAGTATAAGAGAGTGATAGATACAGTAAAATCACTATACAGTAATATTGTTGGGACTAGAGAAAAATATTATTATATATAGGGAGGTTATTCTTATATAGAATTTACATATAAAAATTAGTTTTTTTAAAAAATAATATATATTATACAACGCTTGAAAATGTCCCTTCATATTTTAAAACACATGAATATAAAAAGTATAAAAGATTCATTCATGTGCTTTAACCGAAGAAGACATCATTATAAGAATTAGGCAAGAAGCGCAAGGTGATAATCCAAAAAATGATAGTGTAGAAATAGAAAAAGTCTCATGTCAAGAAGCTTAAAACATGTTGGACAAGTCGGAAATGTTTTGAATTTAAAAAGGAGATGATTATGTTGACGAATTACTTCGAATGCTTAAGTTAAAAGATGTGGTATTAACCCAAAAAATTAAAGCATTGTCATAATTAACTTTAGATAAGTTTTTCATATAATATTAAGTTTAATGTAACATATGTAGTTGAAGAGTTCTAGATATTTTATGTAGAAATTTAAATATATTTGAAATTTAATGTCATTTTATTATTATATGGAGGTAAATTTCTTAAGGATGGTCCTAAAAAACACTAAAAGATTACAATGTAGAGGTTATTTTTATTTATAACTAGTCTCGAGTTGAGACCATCTTTTTTTATTACTATAAAGAGGTTATTCTTATATAGAGTATTCTTTTTTTTACTCACACACCCGACATGTGGTATTGAGGAGATTCGAACCCGTGACCTTTGGTCTCCAAGCAACCTCACTCCACCACTAGGTCATCCCCACCGGGACAAAAATAATCTTATATAGAATATTCTTATATGGAGGTTTTACTGTACATATGACATCCTAATATTATGTTTGTTATTAAATTAGATGGTCCTGAATTCACGATCGGTACACCGTAGAATAATCTGATAGTTAATTTATCTTGACTAGCTGATTATTCTAGTACACGGGTTTTATGTATTGAGGGGGATCACAATATGATATTATTCTCTATTCTGACCTTAAGTGAGAGGATAAAGACCCACAAAGTTCGAGTTCTTAATCCATATATATTGGCGGACATATATATTGTGTTATTACTTTGATATATCAATGAGTGAGATTCTCGATATTTTGGGTGGTAACATTTACATATATGATGGGTCGTGCAATATACATGGTCACTGTGTCCTGGTGCACCAGGTCTTGGTGCGCCAGATTGATGATGTCTTCTTGAGGAAGTACAAAGTTCATGTCAAATCCTGCAGGTGGGATTTATTCCGTACATGATAAAGCTTGTGTGGTACTACTCAATGAACAAGATATTAATTAATTATAGTTGTCCGAAGCTTACATAATTAATTAATGGACATTATATCTTAAACATGGAGAATGGTTATACTAAAGGAGAAAGCATATTCATAAATATGTATTAAATTAGTAGGTCAGTATTATTTCTTTAGTGGAATAAAAATAATACTTAATTTATTTAATTATATCATAATTTGTGGATATTGGAAATTAAATAAATTAGCACGTCAATTTAATATTCTTTTAGATCTTTATTGTAGTCCAATATGACATTAGTGGATTGGGGATAGAACAAGAGTGAGAGGCCCAAATCCATTAGGGTTAGGAGAGATATTTTCGCCCCCCCCCCCCCCCCCCCCCATTTAATTACGGAGGGGGAACGAAGATTTACATAAGAAATCAGCCCATCTTTATGCTCTCTTGATACCCATAATATTCACATCTGTTTAGTAGTATACAACTCACCCTGTGTCTAGATGCGGTTCGAGAATACAACAGAAGATTGAGAAATGGAATCGCATTGTTGTGAGCGCCGATTACACTACATTCAACAACAAGATAAGATTTTAATCTTGTCCTCAACCCGACACGAATTTGTAAGTTAATTTTCTATTTCTATGTTTTCGCTTTTAGTAGAATCGAAAATTGAACTTGCTTGTTAATTCACTCACTTTAATTATTTACGTAACATGCATAAGATTATGATATACATGAGCTAGGATTAATGAGCAACTAAATAAATCATGTGGTAATTTAATTCGAAAAAACCCCAACAATAAGTTCCATTATAAATAGCTATCATGGAAACATAATTTCCTACGGAGTCAAGGGAACAACCGATGCTCTAAAGATGGATGAATCATAGATGTGATGATGGCCGAAACCATCAAATGTAACCCATGAAGATGAGGGAGCGGTGCAAAATAATTTAATCTTTGTTTTGCTTTTGTTTATGTGTGAGTTCTTCCATTTTTTTCCTGTAATTAATACATGGACAGAGCTCCAACTTTTTAATTGCCTACTTTAGATGTATAAGTAATTTTATAGCAAGTAGTGAAAAGAAAAAAAAAATATAAGCCAATTTGTGAGGTTTTAATAGAACTATATATAGTTGATTAACTTTTCTAACACTCTTGAAATGATCTTTGGATTTTCTTGAGAAGTTGATAACTAATTATTTTATTTTGCACATGTGATTGTGGTCAATTCATCACGGAGCTATACAAATTGACAATGTTATCAACAAAATAGAATACATAAATCTCTAATCTAGATGTGATATAAGTAATTTTATAGCAATTAGTGAAAAGAAAAAAAATATATATAATCAATTTGTGAGGTTTTAATAGAACTATATATAGTTGATCAACTTTTCTAACACTCTTGAAATGATCTTTGGATTTTCTTGAGAAGTTGATAACTAATTATTTTATTTTGCTCATGTGATTGTGGTTAATTCATCACGGAGCTACACAAATTGACAATGTTATCAACCAAATAGAATACATAAATCTCTAATCTAAATGTGATATTATCTATATATGTCTACTAATTAATATTTATTAATTCCACTACAAATAAAATAATAAATATTCATTAATAAAAGAGTTATTATGTAAACTTTGTATTACTGTGTCATTCAATTTCCAATTCACTTTGGCGTATATAAAAATGATGAGCTAAAAATACACATCAACAAAATAATTCATCTTTTAATCAGAAAAATATTCACTTTGGGTGTTTTTTTTTTTATCAATAATGGCACTATGCATATCAGTGTGATCTTCAATCTTACTAGTTTTATGCATTGGCATTGATGGTGAAAGATTGTGCGGGTTCGCATGGTTTTTTTTTAATTGAAAATCATGTTGAGTGCTTGTGTGTAGTTTTGGATACCAATTACTTATTTTTGACTTTCAACATTGTATCAAAAACGGGGATTGACCTAATAAAATCAACATTGATTTTTACTACTATGAGAATTTCTTTCAATTCATCTAATTTGAAGATTTTGAGTAACTTCCTGACAAAATTGAGTGTATTCGTTTCATATTGGTAAAGGAATTGGGGCAATGATTGGCGTACAATCATTATTTTTTATTTATTAATATACTTTCTTTTGGTTTTATACTTTGTCGTAAATACAACAATTTGCAATGTGAATAGATCCATTTAAATTTATATAATATCATATTTTATCGATAGCTTCACACACACACATAAACTTTTGTTATCCTACACATTTTAACACGAACGTCATTGTGGGCACTGCCTATTGAAAGCCACATCATTATTTTTCTTTATTTAGTTTAATTTAATAATTATTAATTAAGAATCATTCCATCCAATTAGAATTTATAATTATATATATATATATATACTTGTATGTTTATTTAATTTGTAGTTCATAATTAAAATATTCACATTGAAAGAATATCAAAGCAATTGGCATGTAATGTCATCCCGGTGATATAATTTCCATATATAAATTAAATTTCTACAATACAATGGACAAGAATTTAGTTGAAAATTGTTCGGATGTATCTACTGTGAACCTATATATATATATATATATATATATATATATATATATAGAGTATTGATATGCTGCACACCTTGTGTGAGCACTACTTATAGGCGCCTGTCCACATCAGCATTTATATATATTTTTTTCTTTTAATTGTTTCTCTTTCATCCCTCCCCGCCGTTAGTCAATTTCCTTTCTTTCTCTCTTTCTACATTAACTAATACAGAAAACTTTGGGAATCGTTGGTGTAGTGGAAGATGAATCTTGTTCAATTTCTCCCTTCTTGTTTGTAATGTCGATTAAAACAGTGACCTTAAATCAGTCGTGATAACATGTGAGAAAAAAATTGCATTAATTCTTTTTTTGGCTTTAACTTCATCTCTCAGTCTCTATCTCTCTCTGTGTCTGTTGGTTTTGGATCTGAGCCAACCAATCTTTAATTTGAAGGATTTGTAGAAGAAGAGAGAGAGAGAGAGAGAGAGAGAGACGATGTTGATTTAGAAATTCAAATGATTGTGATTTCTATCAAGGCTTTGAGAAAAGAATATTTTTCATAAATACATAATTTATTTTCCCATTTTTTAAGAGAAGACAGACAATGGTGGATGCACAATATTTTCATTTATGGGTAAGTGAATCTCGACGGAGATAGAGAGAAGAGAACATAAATTTTAAAAGAGGGTTTGTATGTGTGTGAAGATGGTGGAAGAGAACATAAATATTGAAAGAGTCTCAAACTGCCTATGAAGGATGATATTCCGAGAAGGTGAAACGGAAGTCCTACAGTTTTCTCGCTATTAAGGTTGGTTTTCCCAGTAGTCATGGACCTGTGCAGATTTTTGTATGAGTCTTCCCAATTCTCTGTATTAATTAATATGAAGATGGAGAAAAAGGGGGAGAAGAGAGAGGAAATTGACGGGAAGGAAAGCAAAGAAAAATAAGTAAAAGAAAAATAAATAAATTCTGACATGGAGGACACGTCATAGGCGCCCATAAGTGGTGCTCACACAAGGTGTGCAACATATCAACACTCTATATATATATACACACACACACACACAGACATATACATATACTTTAGATATATTTGCATTTTGGACTTTTCAAAATATTTATTATGCATGATATGATTATTTGTAGTAAAAAATATAACATATGCGAACTTTAATTTTAAAATAACATAATACATTTTAATATGTTAATAGTTGGAATTACTGTGAGTACATAATTATATTAACCCAACCATTTTATGAACTAAATATTCATCATTTGTATCTTTTCATGAGAAAAAAATATGATATTGTATGTATATTTAGAAGATGTACATATACGTGATTTTAATATACTTATAGCCATTATAATTAACATAAAAATATTATCTAAAAAAATAATTAACAAAAAATCAATAAGTTAAATTTTGTGGTGTTTACTATTTCTAGCGTGATTCTCAAATTTTAATATTTATGAATATCATACATTAATATATAGGCTATAATGATATGATATTACATAACAAAAATCCAATTAAGTTTAAAATTTTAAAAATATTGTAAATTTGCTTATAAATATAGTTTGAGAAATTACCAATATAATGTTGTGTATAAAAATATCATTTGATAAAATTTTAATTATTCTATATAGTATATTCTTTATTATTATCATTACAAAAAATATATCAACTATCCTTAAATTTTTAACTTATAGCGTATAAAATAATTTCCGTACATCGTACGTGAGAAATACTAGTTATTATTATACACCCCCCTCCCTCCCGAGCCCCAACCCCAAATATAATTATTTTAAATAGTATTTTAAATTTATTATTTATATTTGTCCTTACGAAATTTATATATATATATATATATATATATATATATATTATAGGGTCTGATTAAAATGATTTTTTTTAGGGAATGATTAAAATGAAAATTCATCCCAATGTAAAAACTATAAATTAATCTCAGCCACCCACTCCTTTAATCTCTACGGTCAAGATTGATCTCTAATAAATGGAGTTAAAATTATATTTTTTTTAATAACTGGATTAAGTTAAGGGTATAGTAGTAATTCAAATGTGTCTAGATATCAAATTCCTTATTTTATGGAATTCCATATCTTCATTTATTATATTATGATTTTATCTTTCTTTTCACTAAAAATTTCATCGGTAGAGAAATTATTAATTTTGTTTTTTGATTTATTCTCCACCAATAATTTAATTAGTTTTTTATTTTTAATAAACAACAAGAAATAGTTATAAGTAGAAGTTACATATTAGCAATATTTATATATCATATTAATTAGTACATCTTTATTGTGATATTAGCAATATTTATATATCATATTAACATGTCTGCAATATTAGCATTTATTTTTATTTGACCAATCTTCTCCACCAATAATTTCACGTTGATATTAGCATAAAAACGTTGTTGTTGAATTTTAACAATATTATTAAGTTAATATGATGATAAATCTTCGCTAATATGTTATACATTCACTACTACTTAATTATTTCTTCTGATATTGATGTGCTAATTTTGGGTTTCGTCAAAATTATAACCAACTATTATTTTAACAACATATTACTAAAAAATACACAATTTGCTAATAAAAAATACATCGCATTTTTCCATTATAAATATAAACACACCCGATTTGATAAAATACTTTCACTAAATGTTTCTATTAAATTGTACAAGAATTATTAATGTGAAATATAACGCATTATTACAAGATTTATAATTAAGTCAAATTATAATTTGATAATATTTTAACAAAATGTTGCTATTAAGTATTGCAAGATTTGCTTATGTGAAATATCCAATAAATACATTATAAAAGTGAACAAATAACTCATATAATTTTTAAAAACTTATAATCAATGATAACAATAATAATAATAATAATAATAATAATAATAATAATAATAATAATAATTAATAATCTAAAAAAATAATTGTTAATTTGATCAAATTTAGTTGCTAACATGCAAATAAAAACTTTATATTATGAACTAGTCATAAAATCTGAATACAAACAAAAAAGATATAGTCAATTTGTAATGGCCCAGTCCTAGTAGGACCAAAACGTCACCAAAAGACATACGTACATGCTTACGTGATAAATATTTTTCAAGAAATTAAATTAACTTTATAAATAATTTATAAACAGGCAGCACCTCAACTTAAAAATGTTCAAACCACACACTCAGGTGTTTTCAAAGTCAACTTTCAACAAGGCTTTTCGAAATCACTAACTCACACATAACCAAATTATGACATGTCAACAAACAATATACATAGCCAATCAAGATACACATTTAAAACACCACGGCCAACCCTTATATATATTTAAAATATTTGTATATACAAAAAATTGACCATTAAGGTCAACAACTTTCAAACTTAAAAGGTTTGCAGAGTACCAACGGAAGTATTTAATATTTAACATACAAACATAAGTTTAAAGATGGTTTTAAGCAAAAACCATATAAGGGTCAACCATCTAACCTACTTCAACAGCTCATCATGAACCAGCTCGATCTCCAGGATTTGAAAAAAAAAATATTTGAAAATATTTGAGTTGAGTGCCAGAAAACACTCGGTGGGCATTATTATTCGTCCAAGACATACTTTCATGCTTAAAAATCAATCATAAACATACTTTATAACATAATTTACTCTTTTTTATTGGATGAGAGACCTAATGTGATCACATGATACTTTACGGTTACTTATCTAGACATTTAGTCACAAAGTAAACCGTCTTGCTTGTAAGTCGGAATTCCTCTATGCATGAAGTTTCAACACATCCAATCATTGCGTAAACAATGTTATTAAAATATTTAACATACTTTTCATGGACGAATTTAAAACATAGTTGTGAGTTATAGAAAAACCCACCTGGATGATCTCAATAAATAGTGCAATTTATGCGTGAGATGCTACTATGCTTTCAGCTCGTCTCGACCTACAAAATTGGAATTCTAACTTAGAGTCCTCAATTAAGTCTATAAGGTAATAACTTAGGTCATAAATAACTTAAGTAAGAATTTCCTATAACTTCTGATCGTTTGTAATAGAATTGGAGTCAAAAGGGCGAATAATGCACATTTGATGGAATAGATCAACTGAGTGACCCTAATTGAAAAATTAATCGAACTTCCTAGACCAAAATGAACGGATAAAGATGAATTAAACTGAATTCAATGACTATGAAGTTTGATTTAACATTTAAGAGGGAATTATAATATTTAGAATTTCTTTTGAAACAAAATATAAAATTTGGGAATTATAGAATTTAATAGCATTTTCTGAAAATCTCAATTTAATTCCCAAGTTTGAAATTATAATTAATATAAATAAATTTAAAACCATAAGAATAAAGTCTTTAATTAGAGATTTAGAATAACCTAAAGATTATAAGATTTTGAAAGGTTAGATCGATCGAAAATCACATGAAAGAAAGCTATTGTGGCTAAAAATGATGATGAGAATCTTACCTCTATAATAACCCTTCTTCCTCTTTCTTCTTTTTTTTTCTCCGTTTTGTTTAATTACATTTTAGTTTGATTTTCTTTTTCTTTATCTTCTATGTCATACAACCAAAAGTTACATATATACACTTATATATAGCTATGCACGTGTACTCTTAAAGTACAAGTGCTCAATCAATTTCCCCACCAAATGGAAAAAGTTGATTAGCTATATTATTATTATTATTATTATTATTATTATTATTTCCATTGATCATTCCTTTACTACAACAAACCTATTATATATATATATATGCACACGTGTACATATGTACACTTACCTTGTTAAATGGATTCCAAATGACAACAGTAGGTTAATGTTTCAAACTTTCCAAATGGACTTTAATAATTGATATAAACTTATTCTCTTCTCCAATAAATAGGTCCAACAATAGATATATGCTATATGTATTTTAATTATAAAATAGTTGAAATTGACATAAATAAAGGGGCATGAAGTGGACAATTAATTGGGCTTGGATACATAAAATTGGGCTTGGAGAAATAAATTGATTTTAAATTGTTGGATGAAATAAATTTCATTCGGAGGTCAAATAAAGTTGGATTTGGATGATCTTGGTACCAAAATGATTCCATTAATATCTATTTTTATAATATGATTTCTAATATTAATTAGAAAACTCAACTAAGGTTGAGACTTTTCTTGGTCTTATAATGTCTCTAGGCCTATGATTAACTAGCTCAAATCATTTGGATTCTAATTTCATGAAGTTTCTAACTTATAGAATAAATTTAAATGCTATATTTTTTCGGGGTGTGAAATAAAAGTAATCTGCAGCCGCTACCGAGGTGCGCATTGGGTAAATCCCACCCTTGTGTAATAGCCTGTAAACCAGGTGTGACAGGCTCACACTTAGGAGGTGATTGGTATGAAAGAATGGAATTAGGTATGAATGGAATGAACTTAGGAATGGAATGAAGGTCTGAATGGAATGACAATTCTTATGATTGGTATGTCACCGGAATGAAGAACGGAATGGAATACTATTTTACTTTTTATATTATAAAATGAATATTTTTAATACTTTTAAATTTCTTTATAATTGAACAAAGTGTAATAACTAATATTATTAACACGTGTTGTAATTTTTTTCTTATATTTCTAAATTGCATTTCTTTTATAGTAAGTGATTTTTTTCTAATATTTTAGAAAAAATTAATTTATTTAATTTATTAAAAACTTTATTCCAAAGTATTTAATTAATACACATAATAATTTGTATACCTTAATAAAAATATTTTTACTCCACAGAAAAATAGTTTATCATTTTAATTTTTTATCTGAATATATTAAATTATAATTAGTTTTTTTTTATTAGAATATATTTATATGTTACATTTATTTTGGTACCACTTTCATTTTTCTTCAATACAATTTTGAAAACTATCAAAATTTTATTTTAATATATATTTTAATTTTTTTAAATATAAATATATAATATGAAAATAATTATGAAATAATAATAATAATGATAATAATAAATTATTTAATATAATTTTCGAATTATTTTTCTAAATATGATCAAATGATATTATAAGACATCATTATGTGTAAATATACAATATATTAATTTTTTGGTTCATTGGGAATAGCTAAACCCATAGGGGGTGAGTGGAATGGCTATTCCTTTACTTTTGGGAATAGCGATTCCTTCAGGAATGGTGATTCCCGATGTTAAGGCATACCAATCACAGGAATGGAAATAGACATGAGAATGGTCATTCCATTCCACCATACCAATCAGCTCCTTAGTGGTGTTGTTGATAGGATTCAAACTTAAGACCTTTGGCCTCAAGATAATACCACTCCACCACTAGGCCATCCTCAAGGGGACAAAAATAGAATTTTGGCATTCATGTTTTTATTTTTTAATTGTGAGGTGCAAAAATTATTTGCCTACATGGTACGACAAATATTATCGTGACATAAAATTAAGACAAGCATTCTCTTTTGAAATAATGAATTTTTATGGACACAAATTGTGAAATTAACACTCTCGAATATATTTATATTTTATGTAGAATGAACTCTCGTTGTGAAAGCAATTATAACGTTTCTAAGAAAAAGTCTCATCAACAGTTTTGTAATTACGAAAGGGTTTTTCATTTCCCCTTCAGAAAAAGAACGAGGAATTTTCATTCACACCCTTTTGGTTTTTTAGAAACATTCATAGAGAATTTTGCAATGGGAGAAGATGAACGTCTCTGGTCGGAATCTTTGCATGGGAATGTGTCGGCAAAATTAGCCCGACTTCATTCGAGAGTGAGATTTCCTACGGTTAAATGGGGCACTTGGATATGGAATTCTTTAATTCTTATTCGACGAACTTTAGTGCTTTGGAGGCTGCTTCTTTCTCGTCTGCCGACTATGGATAAGTTACATGGATTTGTCGGCCCTTCAATTTGTGTTATGTGCCGGGGATCTATTGAGACGATGGACCATTTATTTTGGGATTGTTCGTTAGCGATGGTGGTGTGGCGTTGGGTATTTCATATTTTTCATATCGATGAAGTGGATGCGGCTTCATTCCATAAGCTTTCGTTCATTTTATGGCATTATCTTTTAGTTCTCAAATTTTGGTTCTTTGGAAGGTGGCGGTGACCACGGTGGTTTGGGGACTTTGGACTTTTCGAAACAAAGCAATTCATGATGACTTGGTTCCTACTCCATTTGTTTTGATTAATGTCGTTCGAGTTGCTTTGCGGGAAATTGAATACATGGTTGGAAAAAAAGGGTACATGAAAAATGATGTTGATGATCTTATTACTTTGAAAGCTCTTGGGATTAAGTCGCGTCCGTCTCCTCCAAAGTCGGTTGTTTCTGTTAGTTGGAAGCCCCCTCCAACTGGATGGATTAAGATTAATACGGATGGCACAGCTCAAGGTGCTCCTGGGAAGATGTGGATGGATTAAGATTAATATGAATGGCTCAGCTCAAGGTGCTCCTGGGAAGATGTATACGGGAGGAGTTTTTCGTACATCGGATGGTTCAGTTTGTGGGTGTTTTCATACTGAAGAAGGAGTAGGCTTTGCTTTTTTGGCAAAGGCGCTGGCAGTCTTGGCAGCTTTGGAATGGGTTAGAAGACTGTCTCTGGACTTTATTTGGCTGGAGGCAGATTCTGTTTATGTGGTCACTCTTCTCAGGGCAAGGAGTTTGCAGGTTCCTTGGATTATTAAAGCTCGTTGACGTCAGGCCATGGATTTTATTGATAGTATTCACTTTTGTGTTTCTCATATTTATAGAGAAGACAATAGGGTGGCTGATATTTTATCTTCTCCTATTGTTCCTTCGGGATTTTGGACTGGTGTTATTCCTAGTATTTCTGTGGTTGTTTTAGAGGATTTGTATTCTCGTGGTTTCTTTCGCTTTGTGTAAATGAGTACTCTTTTTCCCGTATGGTTTTTCCTACTCTGGGTTTTCCATATGGGTTTTAATGAGGCTCCGGTCCCCTGAGTTATCGATCTGTGATTTCTAGGACTTTTAGGTCTTATTTTTATTTATACAATTCATTTAATAGAGAATTTTGCAATATTATTAATTGTTCAAAAATTATATTAAAATCCTACGGAAATAAGATTTACTTGGAGGAGAGATTTGGATGGATGTGCGGGGGGGGGGGGGGGGTTGTGAAGATGAATGGGATTCAAAATTTTCAAATTGATATATTATTATTATTATTATTATTATTATTATTATTATTATTATTATTATAATTAAATATGGGCTATAAAAATTAATTTGGCTGTATTTGGAATTACTTTATCATATTTTATATATTTTTTATGATAACTCTATACCTATCCTCATTTTTTCTTAATGTAGCCACTTATTTTTAAAAATAAAAAATATTAAGTAATGTACTATTTTATCCTAAACTTAAAAATATAACACAAAGGAGAATTTCATCGTTCTACCCCCAAGAAATCTATTAAACAGCATCATAATAAAATATAATGTCGAAATTATGTCAACGATGCATCAGATCAAAACTACATAAATATAGAGTGAGTTTTTGAATTTTTGAATGAAGGATGAAATTTAAAAAAGACACAATTCATCACAAGAGTCAAGAAGCACTAACATTCATGATTCATCCATATCGGTAAAAAAAATTCATTAAATGCAAATATGTTTTGACCAACTAATTTCATGACTTTTTTTTTCTAAATTCCAAATGAACTGCGAACAAAATTAGAATTTTGATAATAATGTAATGAATTTAATTTTCATTCTTTTTATTATTGTCTTCTCTTTTGAATTTAGTTCTTACTTTTTTTGTGATAAAAAAATGTTCCACATTGAAACATGTCAGAAAATATGTGACAAGAAAAAGGGGAGAAGACCACTAGAGTTGCAGATGTGTTGGGCTTCGTCGTCTTGCCTTCTTCAACTACAAAAGAAATTGCAAAATCTTTATGTGTATGTGTTTTGAAAGATTTTTAGAGGGGGCTATAATAGTTTTTTTTTTTTTTTTAAGATTCTTTGATGAATGTGAGGGGCTATACCGAATGTGATTATTAGGGTTTTAATTTTGGGATTATTGTGGGTATATTAGTACATTAATAATGTTTTTTTTCTTTTCTTTTAAATAGGGGCTAATACCGGGTTATAATGAGGAAAAAAAATGGGCTGTGTGTAAAATCATCCATTTTTTAAGGGAATGGAATTACTCACATCTTTATTTAAATCGAATGTAGATTTTGAATTTTTGATGCAGGGGCCCAAATTATTATTTTTATTTACTGAGCCCAAAATTTTTTTGTAGCCCAAAGTTGACCCCAACGATATAGGTTCTTTTTTAGCTGAAGCAGAGCCCATGTTTATCTTCTTTACAGGAAATATTGCAGAACATGGGAATATATTTTTCTACAAATCATAAATATTTGATAAAATGCCAATTTGATAATATTTTAAAACTAGACCGATGACTCGAATTGAAAAGAATATTGCTTAGTCTAGATTAATGCACATATATAGATATAGATATATATATATATAAAAGACAGTTAAACTAAACAGATTATGTCTATAATATATTATCAAATAATGCATTTAATGTTTGTATTTTACTTAAATAAGATATAATTACAATTGATATATCAATAAAGATAGTGTACATAGTATAATTCTAAATATGATAGAACTTGTAGTTAATTGGATTTAATTTAACATACTAATGATAATGCTAACAATATATATGGTGGTTCATATATCATTAATGAATTCAATCCATTATGGAGTGCGAGAGATTAACATCAATTTAATGGAGGGAGATAGAGATCGTTAAATTTTGATTTTTTTTAAATAAAAAAATTAATAAGAATAAGTTAGTCATTTAATATTTTTTATTACAATTTCTCTTCTATTAAGCCGGATCAATTTGAATCACTTATCATTTCTGTTATTGACAGTAACAATATAGGTTCAGCACTGCTTTTTTTTTATAAATTAATGTTATAGTACACAATTTCATACAAGTATCTCGTATTTAGTGAATGTTACCATTAATCCCCTCACATTATCTCCTCATTAAGACATTAATTAGAATTTTTTTTCTTTATAAAAATAAAAACTAGCTAGTAATACACCACCTTGTCTAATAACTTTTCAAGAGGCCCTTCTCTAATTTTGTAATTCTGTTTCAAGAAACTCTATCAAAATCCAAGGGAGTACACGTTTGCTATCCAGAGACATGCTAATTTTGTCAATTTATTTATTAATCTTTCTAGTATAAACTTTGTTTAGGTTATATTTGGTAAAATAAGTTAGGTACAAGTAAATGTGACAAGCTGTTGCGGTGGAGTAGTTGAGTTTCACTTAATTTTCACATGCATTGTCTACTCTATTATGACAAAAAAAAAACTATCTATTTTCTTGGAATTTCTCACCACCGCTGCTTCTCATGATTGTAATTCTTTCAATCAACTTTCAACTATATTCAATTAGAATTGCAATATTATTATCGTATAGTATTGATTAATTAATTTGTCAGAACGAATACAAATATATATGAGACGACATGATATATGGCAATTGGAAAAGTTTACATTCCACTGTAGAAATTATGACATATTAACTTAGTGTTTTTTGTTTAAAAAAAAGTGTTAATGTATCGTGATTTATGCGGTGGTATATAATAAGTGACATGATAAAATTTCCCGTTACAGAAACTATGCGGTAGGACATAGTGTCACTAAGTTATGCTTGTGGTTGTGTAGCCACGAACTTAATGATGCCACATTTCTCCATTAGTCTTTAAAATTATTTTTAACTATTCAAAGTCAGTTCTTTTTTTAAATATTCAATTTAGAAAATGTACTAAATGATATGTATTGATTTATTAGTAGTTTTATTCTTTATTGTTAATTTTATGATAACCGTAATATCTCAACTAACAAGATTCACGTAGGAGCTGTTTGAATTTAAATGGCACATAGATATACATAGGTCATTAAAAAACTCGAGGAAATGCTCAAATTTGCTTTTATGTAATTATCATGTCATTTTGACTGGAGATAAAAAAAAAAAAAAAACAGTATCAATAATTAGTTTTTTTTTTCCATGAAGGATAATAGTTATTAATTGTAAATTGGTGAAATGTATTTTAACCAAAGTACTGATCAAATCTTATTTTTAATAATTGATGGTTTTTAATACATATATATGGATATAGTGATATACAAATAAATGAATGAATGATAAACTACTAGCAATTGATTATTCAACTCCATATTGAATATTTTCATCATTATTCACTAGATAGTATTTATCTAACTTAATGAAATTTTAAAACATTACGTATCATTCTGATCTTTAGGAAATTAATTGAAAATCAATTAATACACCTTTCTGCCCTGACTTGACTCAACTGTGGTGCTCACAACAATTAATTTACAAATATCGAATGTTAATAAATAAAAAATGGCCCAAATTTAATATAAAAGCCTAATCAAGTTATATGTCATTATTCTCAATCTACAAAACCTGTCTCAATCTTTACTTAGGCAATATTTGGTATACTGGTACGGATATACTCATATTAATAAAATCTGGATTGCTTTGAAAGATAATTGCATATTAGCTATTTTAATTGTGTGTTTGGTTATTAAGATAAATATACTAAGATTATTTCACACATCTGTTTGATACATTGTTTTATTTGGTAGATTAACTTCTGGAATGAGTAAATTAATTTAGGCAATGTTTGGTAGCCTTAAAGGCATATATACTAAGATTGCTATGCCAGAAACTGTAACCGAGGGGGGCGTCGGATACATTATCCAGCCGAATCAGTAAATTACACCTCGGGCCTCGCGTGAACGAGCAATGACCACCAAACACATGGTTCTTGCTGGATACCTTTACTAATATGCTTTTATCCAGGCCACCAAACATTGCCTTAATGTCTATTCCATCACGTGTTATTAGAGCTACTCAATATATTGCTCTAATAACCGCGGCATTTAAATAACTTGAGAAACACAGGTTCTATCGTTCGTTTAATAATTTATATTATAATTTATTATTTTTGTGGAACACAAACGTTTTTGTTTATTTGCCAACTCTTGCTTCAATTATCAGCTATACATATGTTTGTCTCAATTTATAATTTATTAGCTTAACTTGAAATCACGTTAAAGGAGAATTATCAATTTAACACCTAAATGGTAGATTACCTATTAATTAGAATCTGAAATATGAAAATTCATGATTTAAAAATTGAAAACTATCAATTCAGGAACTCAAAAATTATATATTTTGTATTTTATTAAATTTAATAGATAATTACTAAAGGACTAATTCTATTGAAAATTAATATAAAACTAATTTAAAAAATAAAAATAACAAAAAAGTATAATATATGTAGTCTTCGATTGATAGTTTTCATCTTTCGGGTTTTGATTTATAATTTCATCTGTCAATTTTAAATTGATAAATAACTTTATCTTTCGAATTCTAAATCAATAAAATTGTAAAGAGTATGATGGGGCAAACCTATATAATTTTTTTTTGTGGGAATATATGAAACTAGCCAGTCAAACTTTTAAAAGATTTATTTTAGCCAGTAACTTTTAAACATATTTTATTTGGCCAGAATTACTATATTACCCCTATATTTATTTTTAACATATTTCATTTCCTCCCACCATTCAACCGCGCCGATTCACATTTCACATTTTGAAATGTGATTTTGAAAAAAATTATCTCTCTCTCTCTTCTACATCTCATCTTCTTCAACACTAATGGAATCTGCAACACTGAAAATTTAAGTGAAGATTTCTCCAGATTCAAGCCATCGATCTCCGAAAATTCGTGTGAAGATCTCTATCTCCAGATTTCTCCACCAACGAGCCGTCGACTTTGAAAATTTAAGTGAAGAAATAGAAAATCATTCCCCAACATGTGTATGTTTCAGATCTAATTATTAATAATATTGTTAGATTGTTAGGTGTGGTTTTTTTGTTAAAAAAAGTTTGATTTGGGGAAAAATTTGATTCGAAGAATATTGTTAGATTGTTAAATGTTGTTTGTTTTTTAAGTTTGTTTTCTACACATAATAGACATGCTTTGACGATAAAAGTACCACTAATATAGTTGATGTTTGAAAATCTGGAAAAAATGAAGTATTTCTGCAACTTTCAAAAAATCTGGAAAAATGATGTTCTTAACTACGTGCGAGCCCTGCACGCATGCTCGTGCGCGCGCGCACAAGGCGTGCATGCTTGTGAGCGCAGTTAAGAAGAAAATCGTGCGCACCTGAGGCCAAATTATCAACAGTTGTTCTGCCGATACACATAAATTATCAATCAATGTCACGCCGATAGTCTGCCGATGTGTTCTGCCGATATCTGCGTGCGCGTGCTTACTTTGTGCGCGCGCGCTTATATTGTGCGCGCATGCCTTATGCACGCATGCTTGTGGGCGTCCACAAGAAGAAATCACGCGCACCTGAGGCCAAATTATCAACAGTTGTTCTGCCGATGCACATAAATTATCAACCGATGTCATGCCGATAGTCCGTCGATGTCTACGCGCTCACTTACTTTGTGCGCGCATGCCTTGTGCGCATACTTGTGGGCGCAGTTAAGAAGAAAATCACGCGCACTTGAGGCCAAATTATCAACAGTTGTTCTGCCGATGTATAAAAATTATCAACCGATGTCATGCTGATAGTTTGCCGATGTGTTCTGCCAATGTATGCGTGCGCGTATGCCTTGTGCGCGCCGGGTCTTGTGCGCACTTAAGAACAATCTAGCGCGCAGTTAAGAACAAAATCATTTTTTTTTTGTAAAAGTCGAACTTCAGTGCCCACTGCACTAGCTCAACATGGACAAAATATGACGAGAACTATGGTCCAATAAATGAAGATCAACGTGTTGTATTCTTTCTTTTCCTAGCTATTTTCTGTTGGTTTTGTAATTAAAAATGCAATCTTGGTGAGTTTCGTGTATTTAAGAAAGGGAGGAAGAAATAGAAGAAATGGAGGAAAGCTGGGACTAATTTCTCTCTCTTGTCCTTTCATTCATAGTAGGGTTTCTTATATATATAACAAAGGTGGGCTTAGTAACTGGCCCAGACTAGAAAAAGTAAAGAAACACTATTGGGCTCAATTTAGGCCCTATTACAACTTAATATTAAAATACTAGTATCCACCTTTGACTTCCACTCCATCCATTTCTGCTTTCCAATTGAACGATCAATAATATGCCCTTTTCCCCAATTTCTCAATTCAAGTCAGAAACTTAAAAATAGAGTCTTGCTCGATTAGCTCCTTCCTTGTCTTCTCTCCGCCAAGATCCACGATGGCCGCCTCCCCAACAGTCACCTTTACATCAGAATTATGCTCAAGTTCTATACTTCCATCCCCTGCCATTACTTTCGAGATCAAGTACACAACACAACGATGAAGATGAAGATGAAAAGCATATCTGAAGATAAAGATTGACGATGAAGATAAAAAGCAAATCTGAAAATAAAGATGAAGATCGACGATATTTTAATTCTATTTCTGAAAATAAAAAACAGATCTAAAGATGAAGATGAAAATAAAAGCAGATTTGATATTTTTTATTTTTTTTATGTCTAAAGGACATTTTAGTCCAAAATGACTAAAAAATATATATTTAAAACTTACTGACTAAAATAAATTTTTTAAAAATTTAAATGGCTAAAATAGTTTTTGCCTCATTTTTTTTTACCACCCTAACTACAACTACTGTCAATCAGTTTTATCTCATGGACCAGTACACCACTAATTCCAAAAGCTAATATCAATTCCAAGCTTTGTTTTTGTTCCTCACGGCTGCGGCAACAATTTCTCATTCTCTATTTAATTTGCTTTTATTGTTTTCCCCCCAAAATAATAATTAAAATATGAAAAATGATTATCAAATTTGGAAACATACTTATAACAACTAAAAATTTGATGAAATTTATAAATAACAAAAAAATATATATGTTTTATCTCAAAATTGGACTTGGTAATTTTTGATTTTTTATGGCAAAACTCATAGTTTGGGTTTAAAAATTTGTGGCATATTTTTTTGTAAAATTGTGTAAATTATCAGATAAATCATCATTTATATCCTAAATTATTTTTATTTTCTCAAGTCTATTCGAAACTAACAGTTATAGAAATAAAATGCATATATTATGAAAAAAAAAACTAATCAAATCTAACATAAAATTATTTTTCCGGCCAAAATTGAATGTAAAAAGATGTTTAAAAATTTAGCGTAAAATATTATGTCATGGATATGATCAATTTGGCTACAACATAAGAAGAAGACTGAAGTACTTATTCGAAACATAAGGCAACTTTTTGCTCAAAAACGTATCCGGCGATATATTTGATCGATTTTTTTAATTGTTTAAGTATTCTAAATATGCACATAGCCTCCCCAATTCACGTAAATCTTATTTGTTTGCATTAATTATTAATTCATTGTCAAATAAAATAAATATGACTATATTAAGAAGTTTACTTATTTAATTATCTTTTTTAATTATTTTCTTAATCTAGTGAAAAATCCAATCAATTTATATATATTCGGCAGAAGGAGTAGTTATTTAGCTCAATTATTGAATCGTCTTTTCAATTATTTTACTTGTTTCATAATTTCTCTTGTAGATGGAACAACTTAAATGCATTATAAGCAAAAAAGAAAAATCAAAACAAGATGAATACATTGAGAAGATATTTTATAGGATTTGAGTAGGGTGTTACACTCTTTTTTTTCTTTTTTCTTTTTCCTTTTTAAATCAAATCAAATTAATTGATTAATTAATTAATAGGAAAATCATGATTACAATACTCCCTCTAAAGTCACTCAGGGAATGCCTCAATTCAGTAGGTAGCTTTGATTCCAATATGATTTGCTAAAGCATGAGTCATTCGGTTTACAAATCGATACGTCTGCCAGACCTCAACTATTACATTTACATATAATCAAACCATAATATCCTTAATTAAAGTTTTATTTTTCTCTTTTTTTTTTTTGCACTGTTAAAGCCGTTATCAAAATTTTAGTTTGTTATTAATTTAGCATATTTTCTCCCTGTTACGGATTTATCTCCTACAAGTTTAGTTGTTTGTTCTATTTTGAAAGGGGAGTCACTTTTGAACTCCTCGAGACGATGATGTAGTTTCACTATGTTGTTGATATATATAGTTCCACCAGTTAGGGTGTATTTTTTAAATAAAAAAAAAAAAGCAATAAAGACCCTCGAGATATAATATGGTTCAATTTACCTCATTATTTCTATTAGGAAAGAGTTTTGGAGTTTGAATGTTCTTTAGTTGCTATTTTTAATTTGTACTCCCTCCGTCCAATTTTAATAGGTTGATTGGAGTTTTTCACGGAGATTAAGAAAAGTATTGGAAAAGACAATTAATCAAGAAGTCTCCTAATATGCTCCTATTTAATTCTTTGATATTTAGTTAATGCCTAATGTAAACATATTAAATAGGGGTATATTTTAGTAAATTAGCTAAATATATATAGAAACATGCATATATATCGGGACATATAAAAAAGGAAAACAAACCTATTAAAGTGGGATGAAGTGTAATAATAAAAAGGTTTGAATTATGCTTGTTATTTCTTCAATATTTATTTATATAAATGTAAATACAAATATAAATGTGTCGCTGGAAGATTTGAATTGATTCGATTGATATTATATGTCCGTTGGTGTCCTTCCATCCAAAATTTCTGGAATGACCTTCTTGTCCTCATCTCCACTATAATCCATACAAAGAGTCAGTTGCTTATGTGTAATAATATATAATAATTTATTCCAAATTTCATTTTGACACATTTAATTCAAACTTTCAAACTTCTAATCTCCTTCTCTCTCTCTTTCTCTCTCAACCTTTTCCATCGTCCCGTCTCGTGCCCCAATAAGAGCTGTCACACACATATACACACACACACACGGGGTAATGTACAATTCCTCTCATAAATGCCGCACAACGGTTTCAAATTTAATGCCATTTTCCTTGCATTTCTAAGGCCTTCTTTTGCTGCAAAATCACCATTGAGCGTTGCTGTTTCTGCTATATAACAATGCGCAGCTAAGCACAACTAGAAGAAGAAGAATATAAGTTTTAAGGTCAGATTTATGCTATATTATTATTGTTGCTTTTATTTGTTTGTTTGCTGACCTTTTTCTTGTAGACTGTAAATTATGTTAGAAATTTTATCAGTTATCATTGCCCTGTTTTATCGAATACCTTCTTACTTTTTACTTCTGTTCCTGTTAATCTATTTTACAGTCTCCTACATTATTACAACTTGTTTTAGGTTTTTGATACTTTTTCACTTCAAATTAATTGTTGATGTTCAGCTTTTTCCTTTGTGAGATAATGAGCCTGTCGTCTCTTTTTAGTTTTTACCTTTTTTATGGCTGCTTTCATCATCTGTTGACCTTCTGTTTGTAGATCCAGCTAATATCAGTTGATCCATTACTATATAAGTTAAATTCTTAAAGATGGTAATTTTTCGAAGTTGTAAAGATCCGCCATAAAATTTTAGCTCCAATGGTTTTATTTTCCTTAAAAAATAATTCCCATATAAAAATCTCTTAAGAAATTTGGGAGTTTGTTATTTATATGTAGTTGATCAAAATCATTTTATTTCAAACAGGAAGGAGAATTGGTGGTGAGAAAGATGTTAATTTTGATTTGTAGTTTTATTTCCGACTCTGTTGAAGTTGATTGTCAATGAAATGTTCATAGTTGACCAAGGGGATTCATACATGATTTCACTTACATTCTATCAAAATGTTATGTGAAACAATGTATCTAATTGTCGCTTATAATTCAGCAGATCAGAATTTGAATACTTCCTTTTTGCTGTCAAAATCATTGAGTTGCTATCTAAGACAAGAAATGCCAAGAACAAGGTATTTT
Source organism: Perilla frutescens (assembly GCA_026008535.1). Lineage (NCBI taxonomy): Eukaryota > Viridiplantae > Streptophyta > Magnoliopsida > Lamiales > Lamiaceae > Perilla > Perilla frutescens. Next base: position 24,460,941 of record BRKX01000002.1, read on the forward strand.
ACAGTTCTAAAGAGTATTCTTCTTCCTAAGTTGTGTGTTGTTATTTATGTTTTGTGATTGGTTTTTATGTGATGATCATGACAGAGTAACAGAAGTAGCTCAACGGCAATCTCCTCGAGGGCCTCCTAGTCTGAGGACATCAAGCTCCGATTCTGATCCATCACATGTTCGTCCCAGGACGGAGAGGAGCCCAAAAATAGCCGATGGTCGAGCACAGAGGGGGACTCAGTCTAATCCATTGAATCAAAAGAAACTAGGAACTCGCATTGCAGATTTGGAATCTCAACTTGGCCTTGCACAAGAGGAGCTCAAAAGTTTGAAGGGCCAATTAGTCTCAACCGAGGTTGCTAAGAAAGCAGTGCACGATCAACTTGAGAAGAAACCCAAGAAGCCACAAAAGGCTCCTGAGCCACTGGAAATCGAAGAAAAGCACTCCACTCCAGTCGAGGTGAGCAAGAAAGATAGCAGCACTATAAGGTATGAAACATCTGATGAAATCCAGCAGGAAACTGATGTTTTCGAAGTTCCTACTGAAAAAACAACTGTGGAGCCTAAGGCTGAACTAGAACTCCCGGATGAAGAAGATGAACTCAAGCCTAAGTCTGTCTCTTTGTCAACTGAATCTCCAGCCATCACAGAGCCAGAGAATCCATTGGTTGATGAGTTGGCTTCAAAGAATGAGGAGATAAACTTGCTGAAGACCAATTTAGATGAGAAGGTGAAAGAACTAGATGTGTTTCGTCAAGAAAATGAGAGCTTAAAGAGCCTGCTTGATGAGAAGTCGCTAAAGATATCATCTGCTCAGTCTGAGATTGATGAACTGAATCAGAGGTTGAATATGGTTAGAGAAGAGCTAGAAAAGAGCGAAAGCAGTGGTGCCCAGATAAGTGAAAAGTTAGAAGCTACAGAAAAAGCAAAAGAGGCCCTAGAGAATGAGATGAAGATGCTTCGTGTACAAACCGAGCAATGGCGAAAAGCAGCAGATGCTGCAGCTTCTGTTCTCGCTGGGGGAGTGGAGGCAAATGGCAGGAGGATATCCGAGAGATGTGGATCCATGGATAAACTCTATGGCAACACGTTCGATCATGTTGGCGGGTATGTTGGTTATGTAGGCTCAGCGGGACTAATCGATGATGCAGATGATGTTTTTGGAGGTGAAAAGAGGAAAGGCATTAGAATGTTTGGAGACCTGTGGAAAAAGAAGAGCCAGAAGTAATTTCGAAATGCCCTCCATTTATATACTGTATTCTTGAGGCTTAGACGAATGGTTGCTCACCATTGCTCTTTGTTTTGTTGCCATTGTATCCAGATCGTTCTATTAATTAACTATGATAGTATTGTGGAGCCATTGGCTTAGACTGCTTGAAACGTTTCCCCTTTAAGTATAATAGATGTAGTGATTATTGCTAACATTGAGTTTCCAAGATTCTCGTCTTGTACGTTAGATATTGCACTCGATGTATTCCATCAAATGTAGCTCGTTGCACTGCATCGTAGATGGAAGATAATGTAGCTATCTATTTTTTAAAACGGGATGATAGTGTAGTAGTTGCTAGTAGAACTTGTTGGGCTAAAACCTTAGTTGTAAATTAATATGCAACTAAAAAACCACTCATTAAATAGATCATTCCATGCCCCATTGATCACCATCTGTTGCTCATAGCTACACTGCTTTCAATAACACAACTTTAAAAGCAATATCCCTTCTTGTATAAACGTCGTATTTGTTTGAACTGGACAAAATAAATAACCAAGTGCATAGAATTAAACTCTCCCTCAAAAGAAGAGCAAATAAGGCACATTACAATAACTCAAACACTCCCATCTCTTACCACAGCATATACATGTATGCATATAAAGAAAGCATAACACTAATTTGATCTCTCCCATTCTGCACAGGCATGGCTCAAACTGCAGGCATGATGATGATCTACCTCTTCCTCACTCTCTTCTCGCTCTCGTTTCTTCTGTGGACGTCGACTGGTTTCACCATGAAGCTCATTCACAGAGACTCACCTCTCTCCCCTCTATACCAACCAAACCTTTCTGATCTCGAACGTTTCAAGAAAAACATCGAAATCTCCACAGCCCGCGCCTCATATTTCCAACAGCAGAATGAACTAATAAACTCGAAGGCACGCCAAAATGTGTCCATACGGCTTCCTCTAACCTTCCATGAGCCCACCTTCACCGTGGAGATAGGCATTGGCACCCCTGCTATCAAGAGAACTCTGATATTCGACACGGGCAGCGGCCTCACATGGACACAATGCAAGCCCTGCATCAAATGTTTCAAGCAAAACGAGCCTCTCTTCGACACTAAAAAATCGAGTTCCTACAAAACCATATCCAAAAAACACCCTCTCGCCAAAGGCTTCACATGCACTCCATTTGGATGTGTCTACCACGTTGGCTACTACAGTGGACAAATCACTGCAGGAGTCGCAGCAACAGAGAATTTCACATTCCAAACTAATTTAGGATCTCCCGCCACAGTCTCTAACCTTGTATTCGGCTGTGGAATGACTAACTTGGGCAACTTCCCCTCAGAGATAAGCGGCATAATTGGATTCGACAAAGAGCCTTACTCTTTTGTTCGACAGCTCGGGAGCGTGATCAAGGCCCGTTTCTCGTACTGCATGTCAGCTGTAACCTCGAACACTAAAGGATCGTCGTACTCGTACGTTAGGTTTGGCGATGAGGCCGTGATACGAGGAAGGAAAACGCAGAGGACGCCTTTCTTGAACTACAAACAAAGCAGCATTCTGTATGGATTGAAGTTGATCGATGTCAGCATTAATGGGAAAAAGGCGGGACTCGGAGACAATGCATTTCCTGATGGCTGCTTCATTGATTCTGGGGCTTCAGTGAGTCTATTAAACAAGAGAGCTTTTGCTGCTGTGAAATATTTTCTTGGGATTTATTTTGGCAAGTTTGAAAACATTAGAAGATATGAAGGGGAGAAAATTCCAAAAGCTTTCGTGTGCTACACACAGCCAGAAGGGTTCAACAGTTTCCCGGGCATGACGTTCCATTTCAAAGGGGCTGATTATGAAGTTCCACCCCAAAACCTGTTCTTCTTTGTGCAGGGGAATGTGTTTTGCTTGGCGATGATGGAGTCCAACGGCATCTCGATTTTGGGGGCGTTTCAGCAGAGGAATGTCAGAGTTGTCTATGATTTGAAGGAGAGGATGCTTTCATTTGCTCCAGAGGATTGTTCCAAAGATGCACCTTCAATATAACTTATAACCATTGTTGAGTTTGGTTGCTGAATAATGAATATCAATATCTCTGGTGCTATAAATAATAATATAATCTCTCTCTCTATCACTTTATTGCCATCGATTTCCTTTTATAAATAATAATATAATCTATCTTGTATCAGTTTATTGACATTGCTTTACCTTACACCATTCAATTCCTTTTGTAGTAGCTGGAGTCACAAAAATATTAAATTTGACAAATTCAAAGACTAGATGACAGTTTGACTATAGATGAAACTTCAAATTAATGTCTCTTCCATAACTCAGCTTCACTTCATACATCCACAATAAAATAAAAAATAAAAAAATCCGATCTAATAAAAATATTTCCGTTGCCGGGACTTGAACCCGGGTCTCTCGGGTGAGAGCCGAGTATCCTAACCAACTAGACTACAACGGATTACATACACCAACACAGTTAATTTATATATGTTGCTTATAATACATGAACTATTTTTTCACATTTCTTGCGAACGATCTAAATGATTTAGGAGGGTTTTTGAAACTAAAATTACCTCTTAGGGCATAAGAGGATTCTGCGAGAAAATAACTTAATCAGTTGTATAAAAGAGATTTTTATTTTTATTTGTAATTTAGAACGATCTATTAAAAATATTAAAAAAATCATGGAGCACATGTTAGAAAGGATTAATGATGAAAATCCGCATTCTCCCAAATCATGAAGAATATTTTACAACAGGATATATAGTACATGACATTTTCTCTGGCACATTTTTAATTTAAATTATTTTAAGAGTTTAAGCACACATCTAGAGCCGAAATTCGAATTCACATTATTTTGCTTTGAGCTGAAGCCTATTTCTTCTTGAGGTTTTTATGTAAGTATGTTCCCCCTATTTATTTTTTGTTTCTATCAACTACTACAACATTTCAACACGATAGTGCATAACATTTTTTATTTTATTTTTGTGTTTTAGAGCACATATTTTAATTTAAATTATTTTAAGATGCTTTTTTTTTGTCCCTCCTATTCAATTATCTATATTACTATATACTAGAAGCTTCGATAGCAGCAAATAAAATATTTACAAATTACATTATTGAAATCGAACCTTTTCTTTCTGTGTTGAATTCAGAAGAAAATATGTTGCTCCACCATGGCTTCAAGAACAACATATATATGTTCAAGAACAGCAGATTCGGCAATTTGAAGGTAGGGAAACAGATCAACCAACTCAAATAAAGTTGATACCCACAGACCACAGTTGAAATGAGAGGAAAATAACAACACTAAAAATACAACCCAAACATGAAACAGAATACTATTGTCTATTTACTAGCAATGTCCAAGACTCCTTCCAAATTTTTACAAGATCTAGAAAATAAACCCCTAAACATATAGAAAGTACTACTAGCTCTCGGCTAATGAAGTTGCTTTTTCCGTTTAGACATAATTCTTGCTTGTTCTTTTTGAAAATACTCGCGTCGATTGGGATCAGAAATTGTTTCTATATCTATCATCAAAATATTGGTATCTGATGCCCACTGAGTCACTTCAGCCAATCTCATTGTTGCTGCAGCATTTTGCTTTTGTGCTTCAATTTTTTGCATTTGCACTTGAATATCGTGATCTTTTTTTGTGGCTGAGCTCTCTATTAAATCTCGGGTTTTTTGATGTTCTTCTCTGATTGTGTTTACAACAACAGACATATCTTCGAAATTTTTCCTCTTTAGTATGGATTTTTTCGTATCCTCTAGACGATGTGATGGCTCAGAACCACTGTCATTGTCATCACATAAATTGAGAGAGAACGAAGACAACCTATCAGGTGAGACGGGGGACTCGGGCAGCGTATCTGATTGGGATGAAAGCATTTGTCGTCGAGATTTTTGTGCTGTACAATCAAAATCTTTCATAATGGACCACACATGCTCAAACTTGAATCCTTTCGGAAATTTTGGATCTAACATCATTAATTCTTGTGCACGATTGTGCTGCATAATGAATAAATGAAACATGTTAGAATTAATCAGAGCTAAAAAAAAAATTACTGCAGCCGTATGAACTGAATAACTACTTACAATATCTTGTTCAGTTGGATTAAGATATTCAACTTGTTGAACACATTCTTTAAATTTTGAAACGGCATTGAGTATCATTTGCATGCGACACTCAATTGATCTTCTATTTCGATCGGACATCAATGGACTTGATTTTTCGGAATTGAAGGCCTCCATAACACGAATCCAGAATTGATCTTTTTTGTGGTACACACCTATTTCTAAGTTCTGTGAGGTATTCATATACACACGACAAAGGTGTCTGTCTTCATCAATGGTGTAATTGGACTTTCGAGGGTTGGAATTTCGTGGAGTTGGATTTTGAGCTCGAGGGGAAGCAGCCATCTGATATAATACAAAAATAAACTAAGATTGTTAATTTGTGTATTCGTATTATTACTTTATATTGATAAGGAAAATGAACGATGAGAGAATTCAATTTCAAGCATTTCTTAATTGCACCATCTAGAAAATTAAAGGCTCTACAATAGTATAAATTTTAGACAAGAACAAGAATGGTGACAAAAAATTCAAGAAATCTTGAGTGTTATTCAATGACGTTCCTATCACCAATGGAAGAACAATTACTCCTCATTTCCCCAAACAAACATTTTTAGCTTTTTAGGAGCACTCGTTTTGCCCAAAAGTTTTAAACTTATTTTATTTAGAACATACAGTTTAATTGGAGAACAGTTAAAAAAAAAAAATATATATATATATATATATATAAAAGCAACAAAAATATTTACCAAACACATAGAAAAGGGGGGAAAATTTGGGAACTTACAGATGATGAATCTGAAGAGAAATCCGTTCTACAGATAAAAAATGGCCGAGAAACTAAAAGAAGAGAAAGGCGGCGCGATAGACTAAAGAAAACAAAAGGGTTTCACTTTATTATTATTATTATTATCTGAAATACTATATTTCTACTTTTTGTTATTGGGCTGGAATATTTAAAAAAAACAACCGAATTTGAAAATTTATTGGGCACAATTCAGTAAGCCCAATTATCTTTCTGATGGACTACAGTTTGAAGGCAATTTCAAAATTTGTTTAGTTAAGATTTACGCTAGGGTAATTCTAAACATAGCCACAATATTTCTCATTGTAGCCTTATATATAAAATAATTTAAAAGTATAATTTATTTGTACAAGTTTACCCTTAATAGGCATAGCCTCCATTTAAAATCCTAATAAAACTAGAGTTTCTTCCATAGCCCCCCGATTCTTTCTTTAGAAAAAAAAGAAAAATATTGAGCGATTGTTGAATGAAAAAATTATGTTGTACTTCCATGAAAATCAATAATTAAACAAAATATTTCTCCATACCAATTGGGCATGCGATTGCAATCTCAATAAAGATACAAGATTCTCGTTGATTTTTTTTTTTCATTATTTCGCCATGATGCACTTCATTTTTACGGTTCAACAAAGATCTAATTTAAAAGGAAGATATATAGAAGTTCTCTGGCCATTGATTGAAAATTCCCAGAAAAAAAAAAAGAAGATAAAACTATTAATCACATGCTTCTATTTCACGTCAATTTCTTTACAGCAACCATTGAAGGAATTGCAAATATTTTCCAATCTTTAAAGATGTAAACTAAACTGACGACTGCAAATATTAGAATAAGTTATAAAGCTAGTTTATAGTCTAAATGTACAAGGCAATATGCATCTTCCATATTCCTCTGAAGGTTTCAAACTCTAATCAGATATTTTGTAGAAAAGTTAATTGGGGCTGTTAAGTTTTACTTTTTTATCATGTTTTAAAGTTTGGGCCTAGTTGATTATGTAAAAAAAAAGTTTAGAGACTATGAGGGTAATATAGTATATTTGAATAATATTTTAAATATGGGGTTATGATAAGAAAAAATGTGGCTATATTTAAAATTGCCCTTTACCCTATTTTACAATTTATAAAAATTTCTCTCCTACATTAGATGGATTAAATAGAACACAAACTCATCCCAAAAAATCTGTCCACCCGTGAGTTTTTAGTCCAGACGCGTGAGTTCACGCACGCCCATGTGCACCCTCTTTTTTTTTCTTTTTTCTTTTTTTGCTTCTCTTTGGTTTCGTTACTTTTCCTTTTTTTCCTTTTTCTTTTCTTTTCATTATATATATATATATATATTTTAAATCATTATTTTATACCGAGCGCAGTGCACGGGCCCATACGTTAGTATCGGACGAGAACACTGTGCAAGATGTAAGATAAAAAAATAAAATTAATTGAATTTAATTTTAAAATTCACTAATTCCATTTTAGTATATATATATATATATATTTATTTTTTTAAAAAGTAATTATCGAGCAAAGTACGCGAGACATGCGTTAGCGTTAGACAAGTACACTGTGTGAAAAGTCAAATAAAAAAATTAAATATATGTTTGTGAAAAAATAAAAAAATGAAGAAATTAAAAAGTGCAAAAAAAAAAACTAAAAATCAAAGGAAAGGGGGAGGCTGCCTTCTGGGTCAAAGAGATCCGTCTAATGTAAGATATCCGTTAAACGATCTCACATGAATGTGCCTCTTTGTAATTTTGTCACGTAAAGTGTAAAAATTAAACCATAATCTTTTATTATTATTTTTTGCAATTTATAACACCATTTAAATAAATATATATCCTTAAATTAATTAGTTTATTTTTATCCGACAATTCGCGCAAGGCATTCATCTAACGCTAATGCATGCTCGTGCACGACGCTCGACGTTATGATAATTAGCTTTATTTGGTTGTGAGGCGCGCATGAATGTTGAGGTTTATAAATTAGGTAGGTGCATCTTTGGAACAATCCTCTGGAGCAAATGAAAGCATCATCCCCTTCAAATCATATACAATTCTCACATTCCTCTGCTGAAATGCCCCCAAAATCGTCACGTCTTTGGATTCCATGATCGCCAAGCAAAACACATTCCTCTCCATATACCTGAAAAGGTTTGCGACTGGAACATCAAAATCAGCCCCCTTTAAATTGAATGTCAGGTTGGGAAAATTTGAAATGTTTGCAGCTTCTTTTGTGTAGCAAACGGTCCCTTTTGGAACTTGATTTCCTACATATCTTCTAAAGTTTAACTTGGCAAAGTACTTATCCATCCAATCTCTCACAGCAGAAAATGCTCTCGTGTTTAGAATACTGATCGAAGAGCCCGAATCAATGGAGCATCCACCACGAAATGCAGCTTGTCCCAGTCCCAGCTTTTGTCCATTAATGCTCAGATCAATCAAGCTCAATGCATAGGTTCCACGTTGGTTGTTCGAGAAAGGCGTCCTCTGCGCGTTCCTTCCTCGTATCACGGCCTCATCTCCAAACCTAACGTATGAGTATGATCCTGTACTAGTATTCAAGGTTATAGGCGACATGCAGTACGAGAAACGGGCCTTGATCGGGCTCCCGAGCTGTCGAGCAAATGAAATAGGCCCTCTGTCCAATCCAAGAATGCCGCTGATCTGTGAGGGGTAATTGCCAATGCTATTAGTTGCACAGCCGAATGCAAGATTAGATACGGTGGCATTGCTGTCGAATGTGAAAGTCTCTGCTGCTGCAACTCCTGCAGTGCTTTGTCCACTGTAATAGCCCGTGTGGTAAGAACATTCAGATGAAGTGCATTTGAAGCTCTTGGCCAGGGGGTGTTTTTTGGTTATGGTTTTGTAGGAGCTGGACCTTTTAGGGTCGAAGAGAGGTTCATTTTGCTTGAAACAATTGATGCAGGGGGTGCATTGTGTCCATGTGAGGGCGCTGCCCGTGTCGAAGATCAGTGTTCTCTTGACAGCAGGGGTGCCAATGCCTATCTCTACTGTGAAGAGGGGTTCGTGGAGTTTTAGTGGAAGCCTTATGGAGAGTGCATCCATCAGTTCATTCTGTTGTTGATGAATATACGAGGCACGAGCTTTGGAGATCTTGATGCTTTTCATGAAACGTTCGTAATCAGAAAGGTTTGATTGGTATAGAGGGGAGTGAGGGGAGTCTCTGTGAGTGAGCTTCAAGGTGAAACTGGTAGATGTCCATGGAAGGAGAGAGAGTGAGAAAATAGTGAATAAAAGGTAGATCATTGGGGCTGCAGTTTGAGCCATATTGCTTAAGTATATGCACAAATATATGTATAATGAAATGATATATAGTAGTATGTGAATTATTGTAATATGCCTTGTTTGCTATTTTCTTGCAGGAGAGTTTAATTCTATGCATTTCTGTTATTTATTTTTCAGGTTCAAACAAATCGACAAGTTTATACAAAAAGGGTTAGTGCTTTTAAGAATGAGCTATATATATTTAAACTCTTTTTCATAGCTTCTTTGCCACCGAGAAGTCTATATTTTGAAAATTGCCTGCAATAGTTACTTTTTCAATCATTGATAAAATGTTAATTAAGGAAAATACTTTAGATTACAAAGTGTGATCCTCGCAAAATCTTGATAGATCAATTCAATTAATTACCCCTAATACAATTAATCGCACCTTCCATTTTATGAGTATAGTTGCTGAGAATGTTAACTAGAAAATTCCCTTAATTTTTTTTATATAAGCACTAGTGTGACATTAATATGTCCGCATGCCACCATATAAGTAAGTCCACATACAAGAGAATGCACACTTAAAAAATGGCTAAAAATCATCACCCTCTACTTGTCTTCATATTTGTAATCACTCTGCTCCATTGTTCCCAATCTCAATCTCCAGAATCAAAGGGCTTCAGATTAAAGCTCGATCGAAGAGATTCACACGATCATCCTTTCCCTGACACAATCCGCCCCCCTATAACCCGGTCGAGCTACTTGTTCACCATCGATGCAACAATCGGAACCCCTGCCACCAAAAAAACATTCATCTTCGACACGGGGAGTTCATTGATGTGGACGCAGTGCAAGCCATGCATCCGCTGCTTCAAGCAGGATTACCCCTTATTCGATCCAAAGCAGTCGAGTTCGTATCAAAAACTCCCGCCAAATCATGCTCTGGCAAGATTCTTCAAGCGCTCCAGCAACGGCAGTGGTGATTTCCTGTTCAACATGACGTACGAGAGCGGGCAGTCATCATCAGGTATTGCTGCAGTCGAAACTGTAACTTTCGCGGCCCCCAAAAATGGCCGCGAGAGCATCCAAGGGTTCGTGTTCGGCTGCACGAACAACTATCAAGGCGACTTCTCCGGCAACAGTTTGGTGACCGGGATCATGGGCATGAACCGGTCACCACTGTCGTTGATAGGCCAAATGGGGGCCAAAGCAGCACGCCGATTCTCCTACTGCTTGCCGACGCTCAACTCCCCGATCAAATCCACGTTCTTGAGATTTGGGAGCGATGTGAATGTGAAATGGGGCTTCCAAAAAACTAGCTTCCTCAATAGTGGCAATGACTATAGTGTGAACTTGGTCGACATCAGTGTCGCCGGCCGACGCCTAAATCTGCCCGGAGGCACGTTTTCGAAGGGGTGCATATTGGATGTAGGAAGCGCTGCTAGTATGCTTGTGATGGGAGCTTACACACCAGTTCTGAATGCAGTGAAACAACATCTTGATCGTTTCAATCTCACTAGAGTTAGAAGTGATTCCACAAGTGAAGGAGATTTGTGCTATCGATTGAAGCCGGGATTCAAGAACTATACAAGCATGACATTGCATTTTCAAGGTGCTGAACTTGAGATTGGACCGGACAACTTGTTTCGTACAATAAGTGATCGCTTCTGCCTGGCGTTGTTCGGGTCGACGCGCTTGACGTTGCTGGGAGCTTATCAGCAGCAGAATGTGAGGCTCGTTTACGATGTAGGTAATCAGAAGCTCTTGTTTGGTAAGGAGGATTGCTCCAAGGATGGAGCTTGAATTCATGTATTCATTACATTTAACCATGATTGTTGATTAGAGGAGTGGAAATGTGATGTGCAGATGTTTGGAATAATAACATTTAAGGATTAGTCCGGTTTAATTTCCAATCGATCTTGCATGAGGTTGGATGCATATTTCAATCATCAAGGAAAGAAAATGAAAATTGAAGTATATACACACTCGTATGCATAAAGATGAATTGAAAATTTCACTATGATAAAACAAGGAAGATGGCACGGCGGCTATCATCTATAAAGCATTTTGCATGATGTCAAAATGGATGAGATCCTTTATTCCAAGTTGGTGTTTCATCTAGTGTTCCCTCTGATGGATGGATGATTGTCACATAATAATTATAATTTGCTGAAAATCTATAACAAAAATGAACCCTAACAATTAATTCACGCCGTGACTTTCAGTTATGGCTCTTCAACCTTATTACACTGATAAAAACTTGGACAGAAAGCTCAATCATCCAAAAACCCAGACGAAATTCTCTCTGCTCTACACATCTTATTGAAGAAAAATAAAAAAAAAAATGATTCGAGCGCGTCAAAATGCGTTAGATGAGCATTAAATATATTTCATAAGATGCTCATCACGGTGATGCTAAAAATAAGAAATCATTCCTCAACAACCACACATGGGGAGATGAGATGCAGACAAAGATATAATTCATGTAGAATAATAAGACTGACATCGTAAAGTAATACAATTCCCATTATACTAAAACAAGACCAAAAATTCATAATCGAGTTTTCACCTCTCCGTGGAGCAATATCTGTGGTTTTGCTTTCATTAGACATCATCTCGTTACCTTGTAACTCTACATCAATAGCACATATACACACAAATAAGGGACAAACATAAATAATAAAATTAACAAGGAATAAACATGAAAAATAACAGAGGCACAGTATGTCTAAAATTCATGTTACAGGAGCAATAGAGTTTAGAGCATTATGATGCTAATATAAATTTCGAAGAAATGATTTTTTCAGTCAGTCATCGTATCAGCATATCCCTCAAAGTATATCAAAATGTCACAAAGAGCCTACTTCTTAATTTGCTTTTAGTGTTAGATTACTTCTATAGCACTTTAATTTTTTATCCATCACGTCTTCTCCAAGCTCCCAACATAAAACAATAGTTTCCAGAAGTTCCCAACATTAAATAACCCTCAGTTTCTTAGGGCGGTTGCACTCCTAAACCCAAAAATAATAATTACAACAACACTAGGAAATGAAGAACTAATTAATTAGACTTCTCACAGTAGATAAATAATAATAAACATCTAGTTTAGGCCACGTCTCTCTTTAATTTCATCAACCGTTTTCAAATGCCACTTAAGTTGATTATCCGTCATTCCACTAGTATTCTTCATAAGGATATCATAATCTCGATGCTCCATCTCGATTTCTTTTAGCTTCATCTCGGCATCCTTCAACGCCAACATTTTTATTTGATATTGTTGCAATTGTTCCCATTTTTCATCAAGTTCTCCAGCTTGATACGCGTTGGCTTTACCCCGTCTTTTTCTTTTTGCCCTCGGTTGTCCTATTGGACGAGACCGAATTTCATTATCTATATCCGGGTTTGTTGAAGAAGTAAACCCTCAGGATTCAGATATCTTCAACTTCTTGCTTACATGATGCTCCATTGGTTGGGGAGCCCATTTTTCTAACTCTTTCATTACCTTCCATATGTGCATGTACTTGAAGTCTTTCATTGGGTGCACGGTGTGCCAATGAGCAATTGTGGCCTGTAGAACATCATCCTCACTCTGACCACTAGCCCGATTGCTATAAAAATTGTTGTAACATCCTAAAAATGTGTCAACATCGGGAATTACATGATAGTAATGCGATTTAATCGCCTTCCATCCTCTATCAGGTGTGTCCGTTGGTCAATTGTTGTTATAGTACGCAGCAATTTTCCTCCATAAATCCTTATTGATTTGTGTATTGTCAACTTTTGAGAAATTGCTAATGGTGCTCCAAGCTTTTGTAAGACAACTCTCTTCTTCTTTTGACCATGTCATCTCAGCCTTGATACGATGTCACCAACGCCTTCCTCATCATCAACATTATCCTGATCAATGTTAATTGAGAACTTGACTTATGTAGAGTGTGGAAGAAATTTTGACTCAAACAATGAGAATGGTGGTGTTGCCTCCTTATTAAATCCAAACCCTCCACACTTGATAGTTTGGATTCTCTCCACAGGTGTGGTGGTGGAGGAGAAAATACTTGAGCAGGTGGTGACATCATAAACTAGCTACCATTGTAGCATAATAATCGATCGGAGACATGTAATATAGAGGAGCAAGATTCACACTAGAGGGGAAACTACGTGAACATCGTGGCATAAAAGAAATTTAGAAGACTAGGGATTGACACTAGAAAGATAAAAAAAAATTGAGAAAATAAGGGATTGGGACTAGAACGAGTTTGAGAACTTTGATTTCCATGCGTATTTGATGAACAAAAAAAAAGAAATGATTCACCATATTTTTAGACAGAGAATTTGAATTTGATGAAAAAAAGATAACAAATTGATGCAATAACAAGAGCGGAGATTTTGGTGATGAAAGAATCGAGAAATGATAAATTTACAATACATATTTATAGACATAAATAATAAACAATATATACATATAATGTATTTATATAAAACCATTGCCATTATATAAAAAATAAATTAATTTATATAGGGAAAATGGTCAAATACACCCTTGATGTTTACTCCTAGGATCAACTAAGCCCTTCAAGTATTTTTAGGTACAAATAAACCCTTAATATTGGGTATTATTGACATAGATGCCGCTCCTCACTATTTCTAGACAAATTTGTATCAAATTTTCTTCTATATTTAAATTCATATAAAACATTAACAATAAGAATTAATTAATTAGAATTTCAACTCTCATTTATTTATATTTAAGCCTTTTCCCGTTTATATAAATTTTATTTTATAAAAATACATTTATTATTATAGATTTATGAAAAAAAATAATAGAATATTTTGGACACTATTTTTACAGTAACTTTATACATTTTGTTTATCTTATATTATTTTTATCAGCAATATTACAATATTTAATTTTTATATTTAAATTAAATTGTGATTTAAACAACACAATTCTACCTCGACTGTGGATTAAATGATGTAATCAAAATAAAATTATTTTTCAAGAATACAATGGGTAGCTACATCAATATTATTCACATTCATTATCTAGCGTAACATTACTTTATTGCCGACAAATAATTGTATTTCAATGAAATCATAATTTAATTTAAATATAGAAGTTACATGTTGTAATACTGATGTTAATAAATAATTTAAGATAAACAAAATGTATAAAATTACTATAAAATAGCGTCTAAATTATACTATTATTTATTTTTTCGTAAATCCATAATAATAAATGTATTTTTATAAAACAAGATATAGATAAATGAGAAAATGCTTAAAATGTAAATAAATGAGATTAGAATTCTAATTAATTAATTCTTAGTGTTAATGTTTTAAATGAATTTAAAATATAGAAGAAAGTTTGGCACAAACTTGTTTTGGAGTGGAAATGGTAAAAAGGGGTTTGTATGTTAACAATACCCAACATTAAGGGTTTATTTGTACCTAAAAATACTTGAAGGGATTAGATGATCCTAAGAGTAAACATAAAGAGTGTATTTGACCCTTTTCCCATTTATATATAATTTAACTGATGCCAAAAGCGCCGGTTCAAAAGGGGAAAAAAAAAATTAAAAACGCAAATGGGGAGGGATAGGACAACCTTTATGCACATGCCCCATCAACCATGCGCCCGTGCACAAATGGGGCACCTACGTCTGCGTGTGCCCATGGGCTTGAGGCTCTTCTTTCAATTGAAACCAAATTCAACTTTTTAAACCCAAATCTTTCAACTTTTGATGACTTGGCCTCTTGAAATGGGGATAAACTCAGCTTTCAACTCCTCCAACTTTGAAGGAGCTGCCCATTGCAGGTACCTTATGTGATAAATTCTGATATTTCCATCCTATCTTTTCTCTTCATGTTCCCAAACATCTAACAATGCGTTTCTAGAACTATATGAAGATTTTTGTATATATTCTTACTTATTCAAAGCACAAATGTAGCATTTCTTGATAATTCATCCAATACACGAGCTTTTATCATTTGAAATTTTCTTTGGCTTTACACACTAGATTGTCCATCCCAGAAAGATTCAGTTAATTAGGTTCATTGTCCACAATAATTTTCATCAAACAATCATATATGTTATATTCATGGTTGAAAAAAGTCTTAGAATAAAGTTGATGATATGAACCCAAAGAAATTTTAAAAGAGAGTAACAATCTATCATTTGTTTGTCATCAGTTCCATGCAATTCAAAGAAGAGAAAGAAGTCTAATGTGCGTACCTTCACCCTTTTCACCAGATCCTTAGCCTTGGGATCAGTATTGAAATGATCACGCACCGGCTGTGCATAAAGTTGCAAGGCTAAGTAAATATACAGATAATAATAGAAGGAACAATTTTAGCAAGGACATCATTTTTCCAAGGGCAAAATAAAGTTTGATTATGTGTTTTTCCTATTAGCCAACCCAGACAACGAGTTTAGATACTCATGCTAACAAGAACAAAGTGCGTAGCTAAATGAGATCTAGGTTTAACCGTTTAAGTACAATTATTGCAAATAAACACACATGGACAGGAACAGGAAACTAAGCAAAACAAAGGGATGCCTCAAAATTTAAGCTACAAAACGAGCTTTGGAAATTAAAAATAAAAATAAAAGGGCCGAAGTGGGAGAGCGAGAGATAGTGAAACTTATGTATAGATGAGCTCAATAAATTTCATACACAGATGAAAAAGGGAACCCATAATTAGAAGGTATCAAAATATTTATTGAATGTTATATAACGTGTCTAACCTCATTAGAGGCAAATATGTTCATGCAAAAGAGTAATTATAGAGGTAAAGCAATATTTTAGGATAAAATATAAATTAGACATTACCTGTAGTATTCGGTTTATTGCTTTTGCAAGAGCAGGTTTGAGATCCCCAGGATGCAGTTGTCCACTTTCATAATCGACAACTAAATCTTCGAAACTCTTGAAAGTCCTGAAGGACATTATTTTGTAAGCTCTAGCTATAAAGCATTCCATATTAATTAAAAACCGTAACATACAAAAAATTCTGCACTATGAATTCAAAACTGAAAAATTGGACAAGTCACCAAGTCACCAAAAAAAATTATGCACTATGAATTCAAAACTGAAAAATTGGACAAGTGCACTAGGTAGCAAGGGCAAAAAAAAAAAAAGAGAATCAAAGCCAGAAAGACATACTTATCACCCCCATTATCTGGTTTCCGCTCAACTGTGAACTCATTGAACCATGGGAAGATTATGTATTTGATGTACTCTAGGCATGGGTTCTTCTCCACTACTTTTGGAGGGCAGAAGGCTTTCTTTATCTTCAAATTCACATCAGCCTGTGAAATACATTTTTATCAAGTTGACAGCAGCTTATAGGTGAAAGACTTTGGAAGGATCATATTACAGAACCAACATGTCACAACTTATCAACATTTGGACCAACTAATGTAAGAAGTTGCCGAAAGTCAATCATGGTCCATGTTGGAACTAGGAAATTGATAGTACCTCTTCATCTTCCATGAAGATAGAAGAAGATGGATCACTCTTTGACATCTTCTCCTGTCCTTCCTGCAAACCAGGGAGCATATCTGCATGTAATGAAAAAAACAATTAGAAACATTTTATTACACAATTTTTATAGTGCTGTCAATTTTTAAGCAAAAGGTAATATTTTGCTTACGATGAGACAGTATAATAGGCTTATTTTTTCTTTTGATGTCATCACAATACTCCCTAGCCAACACATTCACTTTGCGCTGGTCCATACCCAACTGGCAAATGTCAGCCTGTTTTGATAATCAAACTCGTAATGGACATCAGGACATCACTATAATACCAAGAGGATCCACATGACATCTAGGATAAAAGAAACCATCATTTTATGGACTTTAGTGTGCACGTCAATTATTTCAAAAAACATGCATATATGCATTTTAGTAAATTTCATTATTAAAAATTTAATCCTTAATGCGACCAAAAAAAAAATCACTTGATTCAGGAAGTGAATAAATGAGTCATATATTCAAACTAGCAAGTCTTGATACATGCTTGTATTCTCTTCTGGTAGCAATAGTAAGTTCATTATGTTTCTACCACTCTCAAACACATTGCTATTTCTGATCTGTTTTGCCTTTAAAGTTCATCGTTAATATTCCTTTTCCCCTCACAAAAGAAAAATAGTAATAAACAAATCAAAACAAAATATGTTCAATATTAATTTTCACTTGAAAAAAATTAAGCAGCATTTAATTTCCAAATAAATCCTAGCAACAAAAGCATAACTGGATAATGTGTATATAAAAAAATTCACCTTAAGAAAGAATACATCAGCACATTGCATGCATGGATAGAAAATCTGGGCTGCCGACAATTCATCCTGCTCAGTGCGGCCCATAATTTGACCACACCTAAACAAGGACAAAGAGTAAGTAAATGATGACATTAGTGATTGGACATTCAATTAGACGAATGAAAATACAATGATATATATACCTCAGAATCCTAGGAAGCTTGTTTCTCCTGGCTATATCCATTACAAGGGGCCAGTACTCATGAGCCCGGGAGTTTATCTCTTCAGAAGACCATATAAATTCTACCTGACCCCCATCAATATCCATTCCTACAGCTTTCCAAATCTCAATCAGGTATTGGCCTATCACTTTAATTTTCTTCAAGTCACCGCCCATTTTGTTGTTCAGCTGTGCAAACCAATCTGCAATCCATATCTTCACTTTGCAGCCAGCAGAAGTCAGTTTGTTGACATTAATTGCCTTCATAACTCCCTGCACACAGATGCTTGCATGTTCCATCAGACATTATCACACATGAGCATCTAAACAATGTTTATTTTTTTATCTTTACAAGTATTTTCTCTTCCAGTAGTAAGAGCTACTCAGACAAGTGAGATCCACAACAAAAAAAATGCTACAGCACAATCACATACCAACAGAACTAAAAAAGAATCAAATAACCTTAAATCATTATCCTCTTATATGAGATAAAGTCTTGCTCATAATTTTGCTAAGCAACTTAAAATTTTAACATAACTCAAAAATCATCCTACTAGCAGCAACGTAAATTTTTGTGCTAAAATACTCTGCACTAGCATGTTGCATTGAAAAATAAAGTTAAAACTAACCAAAAGCCCAGATGCATCATGAAAAGGATGGAAAACTAAATACATTGTACTCTTTTAACATTATATAACAGATTAGACACAATAAAAGTTAGGCAACTTCCAGAAATACCCAATTAGCCAGTTTTCCATCAGTTCAATGAATAAATGGAAGAATCAATTTCTGTATATGCTAAACAATACCAATACAAACTATACAGTTCATCAAGAATGGTACACAAAGAGACGATTTATTTGCATAACTACACAAGGAAATGATTCAATTCAGCAACCTGAGCAATATGCATTCTTCCAGATGGCTCAAATCCATCATAGCAAATAGGCTGAGGCTTGTTCGCCAACAATCTCTCCAATTCATCATCCTGTATGCACTCCTCGCCAATGCTCCTTATTATATCGAACCTCTCCTTCAAACTCAACCTAAATACAGTTCAATCCAACAAATGCAAGTTCTAGTTCATACACCCAGCAAGAAAAATCGACCAGAAAATACACGAACAACAGATAATATTCAAAAATTATGCATACACAATTCTATATGAGGAAAAAAAGAGGGCTTACTGAGGTTGAGGTGAAATGGAGAGAGTCTGTAGCGGTTGAGAAGGCGGCGTTTCATTGCCGTTGTTGCTGTTTTCTTCGCTCGCCATTGAAAACGCTTTGAGATTAGGGTTAGGGATTTGTGCGGAGCGACGAAATTGCGAATTTGTAGAAGAGTCTTTGTAAATGAAAATGTAAAGGTTTATAACACTGCAAGTGGGGATTGCGGGGGGGGGGGGGGGGGGGTAGGGCTCTTATACTGTGGTAAAACATCGTCAATTACGCTAATTTATTTTTTCATCCTATACAAGCGTATTTTTGTGGGACTTTAGAGTTAGAGGTGTAATCAACTTCATAAGAAAATTCAAAGCCCAATTCAATTCGAGGGAGCTTTGATTTTTCGGACTCTACTCGACAGCAAACTTGATAAGTTTGAGTTTACTCAATTTGACTTGATTATTGATTAATATTAAATAAAAAAATTATATTTTTTGAATTTTAAATAAAAATAATTTAATTATTATCGAGCTTAGTATTATTGAACTTGAGCTTGATAATTACTCGAGTAGCTCAACTCGACAAAACTTCGAATCTATTCCGAGTGGTTCATGATTAGACTCGACTTACTTATCCCGATCAAGGATTCCGAATTTTCATTCAAATAATTATTAGGGGAGTCCAGAATTAAAATAATTAATTACCACGAATATGAGATAATGCACGGCCTTTATCATCTTTAATTTTTATAGGATTTTGGATCTTATCCTTAATTTTAATCACACGTCCTTTTTATTAAATCAATAATAATTTTTTTATTCAACCAACTACTTCAATTAGTGAAAAAAAAGCAGGTTTTCAAGTAATAATCTCATCGCATCTTGTCCCAAATTAAATTAAAGGATGAGCTGCAAAATTTGTCTCCCAATTCATGTGGCAAAAATCAATAATCACACGCCATTTAATCGTTGATCTAAACAAATTTATAATTGAGTGACAATTTCTAAATGGATATGAGAATCCTCTAGCAGACGAATTTAGGCCCTTACAAGCTTGGCCCATTCCCTAATTTGGTTTTCTAGAGCCCATGCACAATATTGATAATGGCCTAATTCAATAGAATTAAATTAATTTATGGAAGGTTAGATGCATCGGTAATTGAATCGGAAATCAAAAACCCTTACCATGTCATTCTTAACTATAAATTCACACTAATTCAACTATTTGATTTAATCATACTTCTTCCTAATTATTGATAGTCACATCTATTTACAGTGGCGGAAATTTGACTCTTGTGATAAATTTATTAATTTATCAATAATTTAATACATAAAAATTTAATTAGTCATAGTTCATGACATTTGAGTAAGAACTCGGGTGTGAAAACTCAAAAAGGGAAATAGAGGGAAAATTTATCATGATCCCTTGGGAGATTACTTGCAAGACAGCGGAGTTTGTTCATTCACTGATCCACATCAACTAAAAAAAATGTTGATATGGTACAATTTGTGCCGTTTGCCGGCAATGCTCATGATACAACGGAATTTCACAGAAAAATAATTTCTATACTATATATAAAAACAGAAAAAAATTAATTTTGCCTTCAAAATTGATGGCAATTTTGTATATTTTACTAATTTCGAGGGTAATATTGTCAATGAACATTGTCTACAATTTTTCTCCGGTTATCTGAACAAAAACTCTACACCCACGTTTTATCTATCGGTTTCTTCATAAATCAGAATTTAATACAGAAACTTTGTATCTTCCTTCAAATTCTACAAATCAGAATAAGCATAATTCCCGGAGCACTGAGATGAAAACAACAAACGATGAAAGATGCTTCTTTCAATTTTGAAGAGAAGAGAGAGAGAGACGGGAAAAGACGAAGAGCCGTCTATGTCACAGAGATCGTATCCATCCATGGCCGATTTTAATTCTTTTTCCTACATCATGTTTATCAAATTCATATTACACTTATAAATAGATGTTGAAAATTTTCGTAGATTTGTGAAGACCGAGCCTTCATGAAAGGTACGCATATTTTTACAATATTATTTCAGAAATCTGAAAAATTGTGTGAGAATATTAATTTCACATTTTAATTCATGATATTTTCCTCAAATCTTTCACTGAAAAAACTCCAACATCGGATTTTCTACCAAAATAATTCCAATTCCGCCGCAATTTTGTGTTTTCTATTGATTTTGAGGGCAATATTATCAATCTATTTAGCAGTTTTTTCTTTCTCGTGGTTAATTGAGAAAATATCGGCAGCCCGTTCAGTAGGTTACTTCAAAACCTGACACTTCTTTCGAACGCTCTCTGTCTCACAATTCACTACATATAGTTTCAATTGATTCTGCAAATAGTTATGGATTTGAGACCGAGTCTTTACGAAATTGGTGGTGCCACTGTGGTTTGATCTTCGCTTTGAATTTGATCTATTGTTCGTGGATTGCAACAGAGATGGTTTCAGCACACCATCAGAGGGATATGGCGGCAATTCCGATGACATTCAGTTGCGAATCAATCCACTATATTTGAATTTCGTCACATACTCAACAATTTAACATAAAATATTTGTACAAATGTGGGTGCTTCTGATGGTGGTTTTGTTTATCTTGGTATGGAATGAAATGCTGATGATGTATGAAAAATGGTGAAGTTATCAGTTTTACAGTTGTAGTCACAAGGTGCTTAAAAAATGAGAACATTGTGTTGGTTGATCATTATTGTTTAGAGAATGGATAGAAACCTATTATAATACTGTGTTCTACACCAAGCCTATGCATCTTTCTTATTTCCATGCTATTAGTATCCATACCAATGGATGTGAATTTTTTTATCCATCCTTGAACTAAATGAAAGTACCATGTGGAACAAGCTGTTATACTCAAGGATGCTATTGATATGTTTGTGAACCTTCATGTTTATATGATTTTATGTTACACTTGCAAACCATAAAGTTTTGATGCCTGATCACCTTATGTTCTTGCATCTATCTCCTCTTTTCTTTCTAGCAATTAAGATCTCAAGTTCCCATGTCCAGAATGTTAATAGGTTCTGATCATCCAGTGTTATTGTTCTTGCTTTTAACTTCTCTTCACCAATAGAAAATTAAAATAAATAAATATTTGATCAAAACCTCGACTGCTATATGTATTGTGCTGCCATTACTAAATATTAGTGAGTTGGTCATTGATTTTAGATACAGGGACCATATAATATCAGTCTTATTTTGTGCATCTTGATGTTTTTTTTCTTTTTAATCCCGCTGGTGGTTTCTAGGCTGATGCAAGTGGTGTTCTATTGTAATGGCAGGTACACCAAGTGACTGGAGCCATATCATTAAGTAGATATGGATGTTTCACATTTACAGGACTGAATAGCGATCACGTTGCTTTCATGACAAAAGAGTACCATATTTACATGACATCTGACGGGTAAGGAAATTCGATTCTCGAGCTACACCTGATAATTGGTTATTGCTTAAATTTTGGGGTTGGTCAGAGGTAATTTGTGTGGGAGAAGCTACTATGGTGTAAATTGGAAGTTTAAGTTGATGCATCTCTCATGGTATGTGAAATGCTTTATATAGTTATATTTTGCAAGGTCTCACCAATCCGAATTTGTGTCAACTTACTCTCTGTAAACTGCAGTCACCATATTTTGTGCATCTCTAATTCCTCTAATGAACATTTTGCTATTGAGTGCTCCATGGAAAAACAAATCGTGAAACTTGTCTTCTTGCACCAACACTTTTGTGTACTAGTATAGCTATATATTTGGTCAATATGCTTGAGCAAGTAGAGGTTTATCGGCCTTGATAACTTTTTATTCAAGTATATAGGCTTGCAATTGACTGCAATGTAAAGCACTTGCATATATTCACCTTGATTCTTGAGAATTAATCCTCTATCATCATCTACGATGCATGGCCTAACTTTTTCTTCTTTCGCTCCTGTCATTTTGTTTGCAGGAGAATTAGTATGGCAAGTCTTAGCTCAAGAGCACTTCCTCATCTACGATGCTATACATGTTGCTGTTACCAAAGCTGCATAGAACATTCGATCGATTTTGAGACACTGATTATATGTTTTAGTGTTTTGTCGAATAAGCTGAAATGGGATTTGGTAGATGTAAACCTTGAGATTGACTTGAATGACATCTCTACTTGAACTGGATATCAGGGCTTTGTATTGTTATGGTTCCACCTCAATAGTGTTTCTCATTTCCATACTTTTGATGTTACTTTTTCACCCTAAATTCGTGCGGAATATAATGAAATTAGTAGCTAAATAAGTTGTTGTGAAATTTGGTTTAGTTATAAGAACTATGAGGATAATTATTTAGATGCATAAATGATAACCGGTTTGATGATTTATGATGACTATTGTGAGGTTAAAAAATAAATTATGAGCTTCATATGTTTCAAAAATACCACATTCCCATTTAAAAATAGCGTGATGTCAAAAATGTGTTTGATCGAAGAAGAGGTACATATTTGTAGTTATGAAACAGCCCTTCAGAGAAGTTCACAATCATCCTAATTAGCCTTTGTTTTTCCTAACTCTATGATATCTACAGCATCATCCTATCTATATTATTTAGCATTTTTACAGCAATCTTTGTTACAAAACATTTTCCAAATCATAAATCTCCTATGATCTGCTTCACCTCAGCAAATGAAGATGAACTACCACATCTACTACTCTTATTCCATCATCAACATCAATATCTATGTCACAACATTTCTATTTAACCGATGTCTCGAGAGGCTTGACGCCCCATCCCATGAAATCTAAAAGTGTTCTCGAATTTGGTGTGTTTGCTGCACAACTCAACTTCTTCGGCTCTTCTCCGGGGCTCACACCGTTGCTCCCCGTAGACGAGGGCACCTGATCTTGAGTCATCGAATCAGCATACGGAACGTCCTCTATACTAAAATAAAGAAACCAATGTTAATAGATACTATGAAAAGGCATTCAATGCTATCATGGAAAGATTGTCATACACTGTACCATATAAATTCAAAGCCATTGCCCATAGTAAGAACCATTATGTATATTAATAATAAATTGTTCTCAATTTTTTCCAATAAAAAATTCCTTATTTGATTCATTATTCAATAATCTAATTAATAATTATATATCGCGTGCACACCAAAGAATATAAAGTATGGAATATCATAATTTAGAGGTGGCATCTAGAGAATGCACTAACTTTGCAAATTTAGTGTAGAATTATGTTTATTTTAATTTATTTCTGAAGGGTTCAATTCTATATAATATATAAAAGGATATAAATTGATCAATTATGAATAGATAATCCCCGAATGTAAATTCAAATTAACATAATTCTATACATGAATAATAACTAAATATTATATATATAATATATAGATTGTATTAATAATTATGTGTATAAATGTGATGATTATGGTAATATTTTTACAAATTTTAGCCCAATTAAATAGGATTATTAATAATTATTATATTAAAAGATAATACTAATACTAAACTTATGTGCCACTAATTGTAAAAAAAAAAATATTATACTCCTATTTTCTAAATTTATGTGCCCAACATTGGAATTCTTTTATTGTTATTGGTGTTCGTACTGACACTCTGTGTCTAATTTTGTGGTTTGAAATTTATAATTCTACGAAATAAATCTCATTGAAAATGAATATTATTATAAAAATTACATAATTGAAATGAGACATTAAGAGATGCCTCGGTTAGTAGAACTAAATAATATCATCGCATATTTTATCGCTTGACGGTTGCCGCGCAACGCACAGGTGGTATACTAGTTGGGTCTAAAAGTAAGACATGAAGCTTTAAAGATAACGGTAATATTGACAATAATATCATGATTAATAAGTGGCATACAATACATCAAATACATGGATCTCACAAGCTATAACGAATGAAAAAACATAATCTACCTATATTGTGCCCGTTGTTTTATGTGTTCATTGATAATTTAAGGGCAAATGTCCAATTTGATCTAATTTTTATTTGTGCAGCAGCATTTTGATCTATATTTACCTTTTTAGTTTAAAGTGATCTCATAACTATTTTAAAGGTTCAATTTGATCTCTACTAGTATTTCTCATGTGCGGTGCACAAATAATTATTATTTTTTTAGATCTATAATATTATGGTTATTTTTTAATTGTATACACTGTGTTCAATTTTTAAAAATTAATAAAATGATATGTGTTCAGTATTTTTATTCCACCTAAACTGCAAGTGTACAACGAGGTTTCTAGTATAATGGCGAACAATGTCGAATCCACCGAGACTTAAATTCCAGCTACTAGTTATTCTATTTATCCTAACATTGTTATCTAGAGTACCCAGAATTCAGTGGTATTAAATAAATTAAATAAAACAATTAAAGAAGTCAAACTATTAAAATTCAACAGCAGATAAAAAAAATGCAGAGAAAATTTATCAGAAAGATAAGTGCATTCTAGGACTGAACACTCGTCAATTAATCCATCTTATTAACTAATCCAAACTCATGCCTATGTTGGGATTTTAATCACACTAAAGCAACCACTTTGATATTCAAAATCTCTTCTCAGTGAATTAAGAACGTAGATCACACAATAAATAACAATGTCTCCATTCATTATCTAGCATGCGACTCTTAAATGATCCATGGGTTTAATGTTCTCTCCAATAATTTCAACTCTCTCGAGTGCTGTTAATTACCGAGTTAATTATTCCATTCTAATGTGGAAACTCCTCTCTCGATTTATGAATCAACACGATGAATTACATCAATTAATGATCAGTCAATTGACATAAAAAATGTAACGCAGGAATAATTAAAGTGTGATAAAATCATAGACATAAACATTGGAATTAACTAAAAGACTTCATAATTGAATCATGAGTCAACCTTGGAATACTAGGGTTTAATTGTTCATAATAAAATAAATAAATAAAATTGAATTATGGATGTTCATGGCTAGACAAGAATTGAAATAAATAAAACCCGGAAGATTAAATCTGCCTCGAATCTTGACTTGCTTGAAATCCTTGGTCTTGTTCTTTTCGATGCTTTTTCTCCACAGCAAACCTCTATTTTCAATCTTATGGTATGGTAACTGGTGTCTGATTTTCGTCCAAAAAGAGTCCTTATATACCAAGTTAAGAAAAAGCCCAAAAATATAGTAGAAAAATCGGAAAAGCCCACTGCATTCGCGACTAGAGTCGCGACCCGAACGCCCGCGAATCCATGTGGCACGAAATTCGCGACCTCCAACATATTCGCGACCCGGGTCGCGAATTTTTTTCTTCCGCACCCTTCTCTATCGCGACCATGCAGTCGTCTCCTCTTGATGACTCGCGACCATGCAGTCGCGACCGAGTCGCGGGTGCTTGCTTGCGACTTTCCTTCTCGGCTTGTTTCGTCCCGTTTTCTTGACTAATTTCTTTGTGCAATCTCTTGGGACTCCACATTCACTTCAAACCTTCAAAACATCCACAATTGACGAACAAACCTGCAAATGTCAAGCATGACCAACTCTTAAAATCTCGGGAAACTCGAATAAATTGAGATAAAACACACTCAAGACATACAAAATAAGACACAAAAGTGTAACAAAAACAGTGTAAAATCTCAGTTTATCAATATGCACATGTGTTAATTAATTAGACAAGAAGATCAATTTTGTATAGTTATGACTAACAAAAAGAAAATTAAATTTTAAGAACTAAATAAAAATCCATGTTAGAAAGATCAAATTGGAATATTTCCAATTTCATGATTTTATAGATAACAATATATAATTGTCCACGATTATAAAACATTTGATTTCTTTGAATACATAACATATATAAAATATATAATTATTTAATTATTTTAAATGATAAAATTGAAATAGAAAATTAATAAATCATCATCATCATCATTATTATTATACGAATGAAAGCTATTTTTTTAGGCGACAAATATAGAGTACTACAAATTATTCATCTATGCATAAAAAAATTAAAATAAAAAAAATGTTACAAATCACAAATTTTCAAGTAAAAAAATATTAAATATGATTGCAAAAATTTCTTAAAATACAACGGTTGTATCTAAACCGTCATGAAATATGCCAAAAAAAGAAGGACAATTTACAACAATAAATGTCACCACTGTTGTCTATTAATTCAAACTATTGTCTATTATTAAAAACCTATTCTCTGAGGTAAAATGTTTAATGGACAACGGTTTACACCAGAACAGTTGTTTATTACACGATTTTGCCTTAATATATGTATAAATAGATTTTGATCCTCGAACTGACGGAGATGGACGGGGGGATAGGATCCTCTATTCCAAATTTGGTATTCCAACTCGTATTCCACGATCAAATTTATAAGTTTAATAATAGATATTACATAATAAAAAATTGTTTATAACATAATCAATCAATCTAGTTACATTTATCAATAAAATATTAGAATTTTAAAAATTATAAATTATATTTTTAAAAATTTCAATCATAATAATCATTTTTTAGAAATTAAATACTAAACAATAATTATAAATCATAATTGGGTGGAGTGAACTCTAAAAATAATCATAAAATACAAGTAAAAGATAATAAATTAAAATTGACGAAAAAAATTGATGAAAAATCTATAAATTTGACCGTGAAATACGGATTGGAACACCAAAATTAGAATAGAGGATCCAATCTGTGGAGTGAGAGAGATGGCGTGATCTAACATTTAAAGTTGAGAGTTAATCTTAGGGTTCACAAAAAAATCCCAAATCACCCAAATCAGAGACCAAAACCCCAAATATTAACCATCCGAATCACTCAATTCCATGAAGTCCTAAAAATTGACAACTGTAAATTCTTCTTCCCGAATTTGTATCAGTCCATGAAGTCCTCAAAATCTTTGGAACACCGCACTTGCAAGCATTTCCTCCATCTTGAAATGGATTAACTCATCTTCGACTTGATGAAGATGTGCTCGTTGATGGTTCGTGAATTTCTGCTAGCAATGTGTAAATTTCGGTGGAATTGATTTGAATTGGATGAGAATCTCGTGGATTTTGGTTTCTGATTTCGGGTGAATGATTTGGGTGATTTGATTTTTTTTTCCGAACCGTAAGATTAACCTCTACTTTAAATGTTAGATCACGACATCTCCCTCCTTTCATCCCCTCAGTTAGAGGATCAAAATATGGACCAAATTAAATCTTTAAAATAGTTATAGGATCACTTTGGACCAAAAAAATATAAATATGGACCAACATACTCCTACACAAATAGTTATATGATCAAATTGAACATTTACCGTCTCCTTGGGGATGGCCTAGTGGTGGAGTGGTGTTATCTTTGAGGCCAAAGGTCTCAAGTTCGATCCACCACCAACACCACTAGATGTGAGCTTGTCACACCTAGCCTGCCAAGTGTGGTTAATTTACCTCTCATGTGTAGGTTTGCAGGCTATTACACATGGGCAGGGTTTACCCAGTGCGCACCACGGTAGCCTGCCAAGTGTGGTTTACCTCCCATGTGTATGTTTGCAGGCTATTACACATGGGCGGGGTTTATCCAGTGTGCACCACGGTAGTGGCTGCGGGTTACCCTCGACATAAAAAAAATAAAATAAATTGGACATTTACATGTCCCTTTGGAGATGACCTAGTGGTGAAGTGGTGTTATCTTGAGGCCAAATGTTTCAAGTTCGAATCCCACCACCAATACCACTAGGTATGAGCTTGTCACACCTTATTTGTCCCTATGTGTGATTTGTAGACTATTACACAGGGATGAGATTTATTTTTTTTTTTTTTTTTACTGCGGCTTAGCCTTGACAATAAAAAAAATAAAAAAATTGGACATTTGCCCATAATTTAATTGGCAGTATACATTGTAGGGAGTATTTGTTGTATTCTTTTTGCTGCTAAATGTTCAATTTTTAGTTTTTTTGATTGATTCTTTTACTCATAGGTTCTATAATCATTTATTAACTTTTTCATTATAATTTTTAACTAGTATTTCTCCCGTACAAATGTACGGAAATCGATTTACATATTTTAAATTTAAATTTTGATGATAGTTGAAATGTTGGTTGTAATAGTATTAGTATATAATAGAAATAATTATACCTATATCAAATGATAGTTTACAATATATATATACTACCTCCGTTTCGAAATGTTTGTTGTTTTAGATTTTTTGTTTTGTTTCAAAATGTTTGTTGTTTTATATAATTTGACATTCTCTCTCCCAATTTTAACCCTCTCAAATCCTACAAGATTTCTTGATTCTAACTTACCTATAATATGTGGAGAGAGAAAAATATATGGAGAGAGAAAATATTATTATTTTTTAGGAAAATATAGATGAATTAGATTTTATGGCATTTATGAGGGATGTGTATCTATTTGTCAATAAAATTAATTTTTAATTCCAGATAAAAAAAACAAAACAACAAACATTTCAAAATGGAGGTAGTATATAATATTATATTTCAAATATATTCATAAATACGTTTAGATTATTTTTTATGGTTTTAAACTAAATCAATTGGAGATCTATTTACCCTTACTGCGTATGAACAGATACCACATAGTAATATTATTTTTCAATAGACAAAATTAATTTCTCTATTTGATATATTTGACATATTAACTATATTTTATACGGCCACACATAAATTTAACTAAACAGATTTCATCCACAATCACACATAAATTTAACTGAATAGATTTCATCCACAATATAATAATAATAATAATAATAATAATAATAATAATAATAATAATATAATTTTTTGTTTGTCATTAAAAGTTCCCATTAATTATAAGCCCTTTGATTACACGATAAGCGGATGGAATCATAAGCTACACATTTTATGAAAACTTAATAATTTTAATTGTGTAGCATGAAGTGTTGCACAAAATGTAATAGAAAAATTCAACTCTACGCTATTTTGTTTTAAATGAATGGGCCTCTTTTATATATCTTTTGCCCATTAAAAGCTCTCTTGTTCCTTTATTTACACCATAAGTAATATTAGAATTTAAAAACTAAAAATTTAAATGGTTGCCGTTCAAAATACCCGTTAATTATATAATAAGTCATTTGATTACACCAAAAGTAGTATTATAATTAAAAAATTGAAAATTCAAATATTTTTGATTGGTATTTTGGTTATTTTGGTGCGTGAATGGTTATTAATTGTCATCTATTCATGTTTTGGTAAATGATTTTCTTATTCAACAAAATCTAAAAAGCTAAAAATATGTTTACACCATAAGTAGTATTAAAATTTTAAAAATAAAAATTTAAATATTCTATATGGGCATATTTTGTTATGTTTTGGTGATATTTTATATTTAGAAAATCTATAAAATTAAAGATGTAAATGGTTGTTAATTGTAATCTATGTATGTTTTGCTGATATTTTTGTATTTAAAAATTTTGAATGGGCGGGGAATTAAATGAGAATGTGTATTGTATCAAATTTAAAAATATGAAGAGGGACGTAAAAAGTTTATGGGACAGAGGAATTGAACCCACGCGCTGCTGCTTGATGGCGCAGGGAAGCAGCTCAACCAACTACACTACAGGTTACTTTTGTAAAGTTTTGGCAAATAAATATTTTTTAATAAAGTTTTGACTGATTTATTTTTATGATAATTTTACCCTACGATTTTGCTTTAATATATGTATAGATTATGATTAATTATTGACTTATTAAGATTTATAATTAATTTTAGTTTTAGTTAACAATTTATGAAATGTTTATAATTTTTATTTAAAGATCTATTAATTGTTTTAGTCAATAATTATTGATTATAATTGATCAACTTATTATTTAGGTATATAACTATTTAAATTCTTTAGTCAATAAAATATTTTATTAAATAATATTTACTATGTGGCAACGTGAGTGTGACATCAATAATCAACATGTCAAGTCTGCCTGCGATTAATTTAAATTATTTAAGCACTTTGATTGGAGGTGGAAATTTTGAAACCATGTGCTGTATCCCTAACCACCCAACAACGAACCGACTCAGTGTGCATGACTTCATACTGCTAAATTTACAATTACCAATTCATATTATTTATTTTTATAAATATGGTAGTCAAAATCTATATATATCGTCTCTTACCCATAGCCTATATTTTTTTCTCTCTCACCCTCTCTCTTTTTTTTTTGTTCTTTGTTTTTTTCTTTTCTAGAATAATGATAACATATCATTAATGAGTAGAAGTAAAATATGTAATTTTCTTCATCGAACACTTGTAGCAAATTTTTGCAGCAAATTGATTAATTAATTGCAACTGTGTAAGTAGTCGTTGGGAATTTTTGTTATACAAAAATAAAATTTTAAAAAAATACTGTTCATCATTATCGTCACCGTTCAACAATTTTTTCAGTGCATTATATTTTTCTATTTCTTTTTGAAAAATTGTAATCTAGTTTTTATGTATTTTCTGTTGAATCTAGCTAAACAAACCAATGTAACAACGTAATAACAATCAAAATATCAATTGTTTGAAATATATAATAAGGATAGAGGAAACCCGAGGCCTTGAGAACACAGTTTCCTTAAACCAAATTCGCCACATATGAGCGTTTGATTCCCAGGATACAACGGATAAACCAGAGCTTTCTCCGACGAACTGAACACTATGCTCAAACTTGATCAACTTTGGAACACAAACTTGAAAATGCGAACTAGAACTAAAGCTTGCTCAAAGAGAGAGCAAAGAATTAGAGAAGATGAGAAAGAGAGAATGAAAATTGGTGTCTTACAAATGAAGTTGAGGCCACCTTATATAGCCTCCAAAATGAGACCTCTCACATGATCACCATTAAAACTATGGTGTAACCTCCAAAAGATGAAAGCTTGCCATTAGGGCAAACCTTTGGTATCTAAGTTTTAAAATAATCTAGAATAATATCCAAATTTCCCTCATTTTATTTTTTTTATATTTTTCCAACATTTTGTTGCTAAAATTTCTTAGCTACAATATTAATTGTTGCAATTTGATTATTTAAATCATCTTAGGATAAAGGAATATTTTTTCAATTATGTCACACGATAAAAATAATAAATTAAAATGCAATAATGAAAATATAAATGATCAGTAACTAACATAAAACTCAGTAATTAAAAGATATACGCAAATTGTGCTTAGGAACTTTTTTTTTCAAGAAAAAACTACAATTACATTAATGAATGTTAAAAAAAAAAACGAATATTGAAGAATATTCGTTTTTGTGTGCATTGATGCAAGCCGATGAAAATAGCTGTATTATTTTCCTCAAATTTTTCTCGAACGACACGATTTTGTCCCATTTTAGTCCAAAACATTGGAGATGGTCTCGACAGGAAAAAAAAGTGTGAGATGATCTTATAATTAAAAAATCTACGACATAAAAAGTCAATGTATTAATTTTAAAATAAAATAAAATAAATATTTTTTATTAATTTTTTTTAAATCATACTTTACAAACGATATTATTTTGATGACAACTGCATAAAAACCACCAAAAGGTAGAGAATTGTAAAGTTTTTCAAATTGTTTTTTGTTAGAGTACTATTTAACCATATATCTTGCAAGAACTCTTTCACCCGGCCATTGTCGCACATGTGTCGTCCGGGCTATAAGAGGCATCATGACTTGACATCATCCTCAACTTTCCTCCTCCTGAATCTAACTCGGCACAAGTGAACCAAATCCTATCTCAAGAGGGAGATTGAATCCTTTTCCAAACTTCGTTTATGAGCATCAAATTAACTTTTCTATTTCAGTTTTGTTTGGCTCTCTCTTATTACACCTCAAACATTTGCTGAGCAATCAACTCGTGGGTGTCTTTTATTTTCTATTTCTACTTGCAATTTTAATTAATTAACTCATTTAAAGAAAAAAAAACCTCATTTTGGATAAACATATAATTTTAATTTTCACTAAATGCTTCCGAGTATATATCATTAAAATAAAGTTTCATGTAAAGAGTGGATTTCTTGTACCCAGTCATCATAGCAAAAGTTGAGAATTCTCCTTCGTTATTTAAATGACTAAAACTGACAATCAATTCGGCTCCCCTTATGTACTATGATACTTGTAGCTTGAGATCACTAGTAGTGGGGACAAATTAAATTAAAATTTCAATTCTTGTATCATTAAGAAGAACATTTAATTACATGATGGTATACGAAGTAAAGCTTCACAAGCAAATGAAAGTACAAGTTTGGCCGTTGGGATATTTTGTTACATTATTTGCGTCGCCTCATATTTCATTTCATCCGTACTAGTACTGATAAAACGAAATATAAGACAAAATTAAACCACCGACATCCGATCTACAATATCAAACTAGGTAGCTATATATATGCTAATTAATTAAGAGCTAGTATTAATACCCTATAGGCAAGAAAATAAAACATTATGAGGCTGCAATTTTTTCGAAGAGGCCTAATCTATTATCAGCCAATCTGGTCTTATAAGCTGATTTTTTGTATTCAAACCATGTAAATTCCTTATACAAGCTGTCTTCTTCTCCCTGCACAAGTGATGCCAATGGAGCTATCTTCTCACTCAATGGTGGTCCTCCAAAATAAATCATTGACAACCTCGATTTCGAACTGTTGGCCACCACCCTGTGCCTTACGCTCTTAAACCTCCCGTTGGTCATCACCTAAATTTACCAGAAATTAATTAATTTTTCATTCTCGAATTAATTAAATAAATTATGGACGGTGCAAAGTGCAAACACACTTTGTTTATATCTCGTGTTGTATTTCTCTCTATTTCTCTCCTACCACGTGTAACCAACATGTTCATTGCGACTTTGAAAAACCAAGCATGTTGTCGAGGAATCTACCAAGATTTGTTTAATCACTAGTCGTCGTAGTAAATAACAAGTTCATTGAGAAAAGTCTGATGAACCAACATGAAACTAGTCAAAACCTAGGAAGCTTCACATCATTAGCTAAAAAGTTATATTTAGTTATGGAAAATTCTACCCGGGTATACAACTCACGTGGCTGAATGACTGTACCACACGCACACAACACATATTCTAAAACACGCCTATTTTAATAAATAAAATACATTCATAATATATAAAAACAGTATTATTTCTTCATCTTTGACTAAGTCTACTTCCATTTGAAAATAAGTTAGTCAAAGAAAAAAGAAACAGAAGTTTCTAAGATAAAGGTTATACTTTAATTTTTAAAATATCTGACTGATAAAATATACCCATGTCCCATAAATATAGTCTAAAATTACATATAAACTTTTCTATTAATACCCTTATTCATCTATTCATAGGAAAAAATATTGTTAATTTAAAAAAAAAAATATCAAAGGTAACTAACTATATTAAGGAAAATTTTGGAATCGACGAAAAAAGAGTAATAGAGTTTAATTTAGGAGGAATTAGTGTATATCATTTAAAAATGAT
Organism: Perilla frutescens; assembly: GCA_026008535.1. Classification (NCBI taxonomy): domain Eukaryota; kingdom Viridiplantae; phylum Streptophyta; class Magnoliopsida; order Lamiales; family Lamiaceae; genus Perilla; species Perilla frutescens. The sequence continues at coordinate 24,495,352 of BRKX01000002.1, forward strand.
ACTACTATATGAAGAAAGTTGGTTGTACCTGTAAGGAGTCACCAACATTAATGAAGAAAGAGTTCTGATCAGGTGGGACTGGAATCCAGCGGCCATCTTTGAGAGATATTTGAAGGCCAGAAGTGTTGTTAGATCTCAGAACAGAGATTATCTGCGGGTCAGTGTGCGCGCCAAACCCGATCAAATTCCGGCCTTTCGATTCTTGAGAATCGGGGCATGGAGGGTAGTGATTCACCCGGAAAACAGAGTCGCTCTGTTCGTCCATCAATAGCTTACTGAACGCGTTTCTCGGTTGAATCCGCAATCCGTCCGCTAACATTTCGAGAATCTCGCACGCCATCTTCTTGACTGCCGATATATATTTATTCACAACACAACTGCAAGACAATATATAAATAAGTAAAGTCTTATTATCACGTGAGATTGTCTTATGGATCAAAATTAATTAATTAAAAAAAAAACTCACCGGAAATTCTCTGCAGCTTCGCCAAAGATGGAGGCGAAGTTGCGGTAATCCGACTGAGTGTTGGTAGTAAGGAGCAAGTATTCGAGCCATCCGACGTCGCCATTGGGGCCAATCTTCTTGTCGCCATAGCCGAAGGGGTTGGGGGGGCCGGCTTGTTCTTTGACGGAGGGAGGGAGAGAGAAGAAACGAACGGCTTCGGATTCGAGCTCTCTGATGAGCTCGACCGGGACGCCGTGGTTGATGACTTTGAAGAATCCGAAATCCTCGCAGGCTCGAACGAGCTGCGTTTTGGTGTCGGATTTCGACAAGTCGATGAGAGGGATGCCTCCCAACAATGTGGCACAGTTCTTGGTTTTTGGGAACTGTTCGATTGCTGGTTTGGAGAGAACTACCATTGCTATTGCTATTGTGATTTTTTTTTCTTTTAATGATTTGAGGAATGAGAGGTTGTTTGATGATGTGATGAAGTTGTGGGAGATGAATAATGAATATATGGGCTTGAGGATTACATGGCTATTTATAGGCAGTTTAGAGAGAGAGAGAGAGAGAGAGAGAGAGAGAGAGAGAGGAAGAGAAGATACATGAGAAATTGTGGGGTGTGACGTGAAAGAATGTACTGGTTAATTATACGGTTTTTTACTTTGTAATTGGTCTGAATTCATTTCCATGGAAAGTTGGTCACCACTCTCTCGAAAGTTAATTAGGATAAATATTGAGATAGTTAGATGTCTTACTAACATATTTAATATTTTAATAATATTTAATATAAAAAAAATTATTATGGTACGACCAATTCTAATTAACATGTACGATTAAAAATTGAAAATTTTAAAAATTATATGCTCTAATTGTGAAATAATCAATTCTCAATTATATTAGTTAAAAATGAACATTAAATACTAAAAAATAATTATGAACCCTCAGTAATAATTGGAAAATTAAATTAAATGAAAATAAATTGAAATTGAAACTGAAAAAAAAATGAAAAAAAGACTAATACAATAATTCACTATGGATACTAATTAAGTAGGATATAAAAAATGGATTAGACGATTTCATTTGATAAATATTAGGACGATATTTCTAAAAATGTTGAGTGCATCCTTACTTAATACTACTTTTAGACGGTACTGGCAATGATTTATACTTTATAGATGTGACTAATAATTTATATTTCATCCCTTGACTCTTTGAATATTTGATATTGATGTGTTAATCATACTATTTTAAGGAGGTTAAAGCTTTAAAAAAAAAAACAAGAACAAAATAGAATTCATGTTTCTAATATTTATTTCTTGTATGAAATAGGATCGATGTCCAATATTCCTGAAACACTGAGTTATTATTTTTGTTAGTCTTTTGTATATTATGCTAATAATTTGTTTATTTTGCAACGAATAGATCGTCAACTGAGGTCTAGTCAACTAATTGAGTTATGTGGATAAATTACTAGAGTTTTTTTTTTACTCACACACTCGACCTATTGTTATTTAGAAAATTTAAACCCATGACTTTTGGTCTCCAAGTAATCTCACCCCATTACTAGATCATCCCCACCTAGACATTTACTAGAGTTTCTTCACAAAAGCATTTTTTGTCAGTACAATTTGGGATGTTCGTAACCATGTCACTTCAAGTTTTATAGTTATTGATTGCTATAATTATTATAAGTATTTACAAATATAATAACAAAACCATATAATTGAGATACCATGAATAGATTAGTGATTATTTATGTTTGAGAACAAATGGAGTAATACGTAAATGGATGTAACTGTAATTTGTTCAAGGAATTTAAGACAAAGAAGCAAAGGATCCCTTATGTTTGGATGAACCTCAAGAGGGACGTGCTACTCCGCCCTTAGAACTTAGTAGATGAGGTAAATTGCGGCATGTGTCTCAATAGATTGGTGTTAAGAGATTGTCCATACATTAGGCACCTGCAAGAAATTCAAATTGATCAAACTATTGTTACTAGGACTTGAATATCCACACTTCGGTCTCAAGCAATGCAGATAACTACCTCAACTTTTATTCTCACAGCATCAGAGTTATGTACTTGGAGACCATCACTTGGTATCTTGGCATGGGTACGGATTTGGCTATAAAGTCTTGGTTTTGAATCCCATTGTGAGAGTTATCTTAACAAACAATTGGACTAGCCACGTTGTTTCAATTTATGTGTGGATTGGTCAATCATTCATCACTAGATTTAATCTAATAATTGTGGGTGCATTTTTTATTTTTTTTCATTTATCTATTACTATAATCTATAAACAAAAATGAAACAATAGAGATGGATAAGTAAAAAAGAGGGGAAGTCGTTAAGAAAGAATAAAAAAGGGGGAAAAATAACGAAACCAGAAAAGTAAGAACACCTACTCATGTATGCATTTTTGGCCAAAAATGGCAAACCTTATCGCTTATGAATGAATTAGTTTCCGAAGTCAAATTTTGTATCCAATGGAAATTATGGTAGATTTAGTCATGAAGTATGAACATTATTACATTAATAGAAAATTAATTCGCCTCATTTCTAATTCAGGGATCGCTTCTGTCCCTAAAATTAGCACTTAATGAATAAATTAATTTATCTTGATTGCTCTACGCGTTTAGATATGATAAATTGATAATTGGTTGGTCGGGACAGTCATGGAATCTCTATCGCCACACCCTGTCAGTCTGTTGTTGGTCTTACAATATTTTCATTTTCAGCACAATAAATTACTCACACACATATGTACATAATATATCGTACACACGTACCATACTTACATGTAATTAAAAAATATAAATAAAAACTTATATAAGACTATTTAATTAGCCTCTTTTAAGTTAGACGGGTCAAAGAAATATCCAAACTCACCCGTCCGTATTTTTGTCTCAGGCGCAGGCCAACACGCCTGGACACCCCAATTTTTATTTTTATTTTTTTCTGATTTTCGTTCCTCACGCCTCGACGCCCCCAACTTTTCCGCTTTCTTTTTCTTCCTTTTTTATTGTTTCATTTTTCCCTTTTTTCTGTTTTTTTTTCATTTTATCTTTTTTATTTGTTTTGTTTTATTCGAGGTGTTTAAAAATCTTTATTTTATATCGAGCGTTGTGGTCCTGTGGACGAGCCCACGTGTCAGCGTCGGACATCTGCACCGTGCGAGACGTCGGATAAAATATTATTCTAATTAAAAAAAATAAATTAATTCAATTTAATTTTAAGGTTCACTAATTATATTTTATGATATATAATTATTGATCGCGGTGCATGAGCCCACGCATTAGCGTCTGGTGAGTGCATTGCACGAGACGCCGCATAAAAAAATTAAATCAATTCAATTTAATTTTAGAGTTCATTAATTCCATTTTATGGTATATATTTATTTCAAAAAAATTAATTATCAAGCGTAATGCACAAGCCCATGCGTTAGCGTCGGACGAGTGCACTGCACGAGACAACTCATAAAACATATATATATATATATATATATATTTATAAAAAAATGAAGAAATTAAAAAGTGAAAAAAAAAACTAAAAAGAAAAGGGAATGGGCCATTGAAAAAGAAAAATAAAAAAGAAAAAAAACATAGGAGGGACCATTTTCTAGGTCAAATAAAATTCGTATAATGTAAGAGATCCGTTAGACGATCTTACTTAAATGTGCCTCAAATGTAAATTATTTGTCTAGAAAAAACATAGATTACATGTGAATAATCACTTATTCAAACATTTTTAAAACTTCTCCATTTCCTAATCATGTTAATTTTCGCTAATACATTATTACGAATTATATACCATTTTTAGTTTTCGATAAGACTTTTAAATTGTGACACCACCAACATGAATTAACTATTTTTTTTAACTTAAAAGTTAAAACATTGGATTTTTTTTATTTTTATTTTTTTATTTTCTGGAATCAACCCAATGTGATGACCGAAAGCAATTTCATCGCCAACACCCACCACACCGCCATTGCTGACCCAATGGACGCAACGACTCCAATGCCGCTGGCTAAGGGTGCACAAAACTTGTAGGGGTTGATCAAACTGATCAACCCAAATCGGATTTATGTTGTATGACTCATAATGATGATAAACTGAATTTGTTTAGGTTTATGCATATTGTAGGCCAGTCTTATTGAATTGGCGAGCGTTTAATGGTTAGTGAAAGATTATTTAAACAGACGAGTAGAAATTGAGAATGGCGAAAAGGCAAGGGAGAAAAACATATCTCCACATATTTGGAAGTTTTGTTTTCAATACTGTAGAATCCATCTGTTAGGTTGTTTGGATGATTTTATTCTTAGTTTAATTTAGAACATTGAGAACTAGAGTTGTATTGTAAGTTGAAATGTATTATATTGTATTATTGATATTTTTATCAGGATGTTCGAGGAGTTTAATGACTGGATTTCTTTTTGTCTTAATGTGATTTTTAATTTATTATTATTATTATTATTATTATTATTATTATTATTATTATTATTATTCCTTTTTGTTTGTTTAGTATGGTTCACTTAATCATTATTTGGTGTTTCTAAATAAAAAATGTTCCCTAAATATGTTATCTAATGCTCAAAAGAGGTTGAAAAACATATAAGTCAAACAAGAGATGTAGATAAATATTTCAAGTTTGACAGCCCAAAAAAAAAAAGATTACATGAAGAGGAAACGATAATAGAGTCGGAAGATAAATATTTTTTCTTGATTTAGACTATTTTTCATAGATATATATTTATATTTAGCTCTATAAGGGCCCGTTTTAAATTCTCACTTAGGCCCCGTAAGACACGGGGCTCGGCTCTGATTTGATTATATAATAGTATTTTTCATGTGTGATGTACAAATTTTAATATTATAAACTATATTTGTTGAACAAGCCTAAACACTCACTGAGTTCAATTTAGAACAAAACTAAACACCAATTGAGTTCAATTTTGAATGTGTGTGTGTGTCTATATATATATATATATATATATAGAGGAATAGGATCATGTGAGAACCACACCCTCCTGTGAGAACCGAGAATCAATCTCAGCCATAAATTGATCTGATTTGGACGGCCAAGATCTATTCCAAAATTAAAAAAAGGCAGTGGCATTATTGTAATATTTTACACTTTTTAACGAAGCAAGGGTATTTTTATAATTTAGTAATATCCGTTTTATTTGGAATGAATCCCTTCTCGGTCTGCAATTCGTTTTCAATTCGGAAAATCTTTCCTTGTATATATCAATTTCCTTGTAATTTTCAGTCGATTCTCTTCAAAATTTATTCAACCTAATCGGTGTTCACGCGATTTTTTACTGGAGTATTTGTTGTTCGTTGTTATTTGACGAAGATGTCTGGTAAAAAAGTTTATTCTGTAGTTTTCCTGCGATTTTTCTTATCTGATTTGTTTTAGATTTGTTCGACAAGGTTAAGCTGTTATTTTGAGTTTCTCACGATCAGTATGAGTTTTTAGACTGCATATTGTGTGTTTAAGTTTTCTGTATATATGTGAATTTAGGCATTCTTATGTAATTCACTATGAATTATTAGCATGGTGAATTTAGTTAACAACTTGAGTATCATAAGAATGTCTCGTTAATAGAGTATTTTTCTAGATGAATGCAGCATTGTGATAAGAAATGAGTATTATGGAAATCATCTTGTTAACATGTTCTTTAGCACAATTGTAAACTATTTTAGCACTTCTGTGAATTATTTTAGCACCGTTTTAGGTTGACGAAAGTTGATAAGCTGTTGTTTGCCGTGAACTATTTTAGCACTGTCGTGAACTATATTTAGCACTGTTGTTAACATTTTTATATTTCTGTAATAAATTTTATGACAAAAAATCTCAGTTCAAATAAAGCATTGTACTTCATAGTTTGATAAACTATCCAGATTCACTTTAAGAAATCATTCATCAAACTTTATATAGGCATATGTTTGTGTGTGTGTTTGTGTGTGTGTGTACTTTAGAACTACTGTGAAGTATTTTAGCACTATTGTAACCTATTTTAGCACTTCTGTGAACTATTTTAGCACTATTGTAACCTAGTTTAGCACTGCTGTGAAATATTTCAGCACTGTTGTTAGCTAGTTTTTAGGACTAATGTAAATTATTTTTACACGATCTTAGAATATGTTTTTCACACATTAATGTGATTTTAGTTGTGAATTGATAAATCTGCAGTTTGACTTTGAATTTTATGATGATAAATGAGTATTATGAAAATGATTTTGTTAACATATACTTTAGCACTATTGTGAACCATTTTATCACTTTTTGTAATCTATTTTATCACTTCTAATATGGTGTTCTTTGCTGTGAACTATTTTAGCACTTCTCTGAACTATTTTAGCACTATTGTAACCTAGTTTAACACTCTCTGAAATATTCCAGCACTATTGTTAGCTAGTTTTAGGACTACTGTGAATTATGTTTACATGATCTTAGAATATGTTTTTTTACTGATTAATATGATTTTTGGTTGTGAATTGATAAATGTTCAGATTGTGCTTCTTCCAATTTGGAGATTTCACCTATTTTTTCTGAATTTTACATACATGAATGCGAACTATGTTTGAAGCCTGCATTGGGCAAGACTTTCCCTACGTTAGATGATGGTATAATATTTTACAAGGTGTATGCCTCATCGTGTGGATTTGATACCCATCTGTCTACCACGAGGAAGTCTAAAGATGGTACTATAATTTGGAGCACCCTGCTGAATAACAATGAAAGAATGCGAGACCTATTATCTAAACAAAGATTTTTCTCCAGCACACAGACTTGCGTAAGTGTATATTTGAGAAGAACTCAATATAAATTTCTTAAAGTGAACTCAATATAATTAAAAATTCTTCTTCTTGCAAAGCTACACTGTAGTTCATGCACCAACTACCTGGGATGCTTCCAAAAGATGTGCTTCTTTCATAGATAAACTAAAATTTGAGATTGGATGCTGCACATGGTTATCTTTGAATGATGTTGAAATGGTATACAAATTTATTTTAGTCATCTCGACATTTTACTTTGTTTTTTAGCAATATAGTTTAGTGTTTTAACACTGTCATCTCATATTTTAGCATACATATTTTATTTTTTAGCATTTTGGTGTTTTTAACACTGTCATCTCATATTGACAACACATGTGTGCAGTTTTTCTTTCCTATATGCCATTCAAGTCACTTCTTCTTTATCTCCATTGATGTGAATAACTTCAATGTTGAGATTATTGATAACTCAAGCACAAAAGATGGTGAGAAGGATGGAATGAAGGTCAAGTACGGCAACATTCCACGTACCCTGGTAATATATGAATTTGTCACCAATTATTTTTTCTTACTATATATAGCAATTAAAAAAAACTAATTTTAAAAACGACATGCAGGTAAAAAAAAATTCTGAGTTCCTTGCAAGCGCAGGACTTCAAGACAAATCAAAGGCATTGAAGAAAAAACATCGGATTACCAGGATAAAGATGCCATGGAGAGATACAAAGAACAATTTTGATTGTGGCATCTATGTTATGAGGCACATAGAGACAAACCGAGGTGGTGGTCTGAAAGGCTGGGACAGTGGTCTTATGAAATCAAATGACAGGCATTTGAAATTTCTGAGAGCAAAATACTGTGCTGCAATCATAACTGCAGACAGTAACATACTCAAGGATGAACATCTCAAGGCTGCAAATCTATTCTACAAACAATCACTTACCAAAGGGGGGATTGTGCATGAATTTTTTTGGTAAAAGCATGAACTGACTTTCATACAATGTTTGTCTTTGACAGTATATATTAATAGTGAATGAATTTTTTGTAGTAACTGAGACAAAATCTTATACTTGGGAATATTTCAGTATTAGCACTGGTAATGTAGTTTTTAGCACTGGAATTTCCTTTTTTTGCAGCAGTAAAGCATTTTTAAGTTTCTAGCAGTCTGTGTATTATCATCAAAAGTAGACATGATATAACCTCATAATAAATGATATTTTGAGTTTTAGCATCTGACATTCTTTTTTTAGCACTAGTATTTGAATTCAAAGATTTGTAATTCTACTTTAGCACTGATAGTTTGAATTTTAGCACTGGTACTTTATTATTTAGCACTTACATTTCCTTATTTAGCACTGATGTTACACAATGTTGGAAAAATATTAAAAATTTTATTAGCAATGCAAAAAAGGATATATCAATTATGCCTACTAGAATTACATGAAAGAATATTACTATCAATAATAAAAAATCAGTATCAAAAAAAGTATAAAACACAATAAAGAAAATATATCTACTTCCCACAGTTCCTAGAATCATATATTATCATCAAAAGTAGATATGATATAACCTCATAATGAATGATATTTTGAGTTTTAGCACCCGACGTTCTTTTTTTAGCACTAGTATATGAATTCAAAGATTTGTAATTCTACTTTAGCATTGATAGTTTAAATTTTAGCACTGGTAGTTTATTATTTAGCACTTACATTTCCTTGTTTAGAACTGATGTTACACAGTGTTGGAAAAATATTAAAATCTTTATTAGCAATGCAAAAAAAGATATATCAATTATGCCTACTAAAATTACATGAAAGAATATTACTATCAATAATAAAAAATCAGTATAAAAAAAAGTACAAAACACAATAAATAAAATATATCTACTTCCCACAGTTCCTAGAATTATGTATTATCATCAAAAGTAGACATGATATAACCTCATAATAAATGCTATTTTGACTTTTAGCACTCGGCATTCTTTTTTTAGCACTAGTATTTGAATTCAAAGATTTGTAATTCTACTTTAGCACTGATAGTTTAAATTTTAGCACTGGTAGTTTATTAATTAGCACTTACATTTCCTCGTTTAGCACTGATGTTCTGGAAAATATTAAAAGCTTTATTAGCAATGCAAAAAAGGAAATATCAATTATGCCTACTAGAATTACATGAAAGATTATTACTATCAATAATAAAAAATCAGTATCAAAAAAATTACAAAACACAATAAATAAAATATATCTACAGTCCCACAGTCCCCACACTTCTTACAGATCTTTAAAAACTTTCCAGCAATCTTATGCCACATTCTTATGCCACATTTTAGCACTGCTATTTAATTTTTAGCACTTGCCATTCCTTTTTTAGCACTAGTATTTCAACTCTAGATTTGGAATTCTACTTTAGCACTGAATGTTTTTATTTTAGCATTAAAGGTTTATACTTTAACACTTATGTTTCCTTTTTGATCATTGATCTCACACACACTACTAGAAAATTTAAAAAACTTTATTACCAATGGAAAAAACGAAATACAAGGTGTCTATTTACAATTACATGGAGAATAGTACTATCATTAATGAAAAAATCAGTACAAAAAATAAAATATAATGTATCTACTTCTTCTTGTCGTAGTTCCTATAATCATGATGGCCTTTCTTCCCACAATTCTTGCACATCCTAGAAGGTTTCTTTGCTCGTTCAGCTATCGCCTTTTCTTTTGATTTTTTACGACTCCCACTGCCTTTAGTCTTCACGAAGTTAGGTGGATTCACCTCAACTTCACTAGGTGCACACAATCCATAAAAATAAGAAAATAACCTACTCTTCTTTGACACAGTATTCACTTCTATATCACCGGATAAAAACCCCTTTATTAACTCACATAAATTCTGCAACAACAAAGATATCTTTGCAGAATCACCTTCAGCAACAGAAAGACAGACATAAAACTCAGAAATTAATTGGTTTCGATCGATTTGAACGGTTGAATTCAACAATTTTCGCTGGTTTTTTGATTTTTTTGTCTGGTTTCGCGTGAGGAAGCTCGAACAATTATGGTGGGAAGAAAGGTTTTGTCTGTAAACGTTTAAAAATGCATATAGTTTCAAATTTTTGATTTTACCCTTTCTAAGTTTCAGTGGCAGTGAACTTCCAAGATATTACAATCATGCCACCGCTTTTTTTTAAAAAAAATTAGAAACAATAAATCCACCATCCTTGGGGAAATTGAGGACTCGCCAATCTATCTATCACTTGATTTCCTTCTTTGTAAATGTGCGAAACACGAAACTCAATAACATAATCACCACCAAAATTATTGTTTTATTTTTTTAATGACTCTGTTTGGATAACAAATTAACAATATAATTTGAGAAAAAAATTACGAAAATTTTATGAGGGATTCAATAGTCTATAATTAGTTAGTTTTTGGGTAGTGCATGTCATGATTTCTGAAATATAAATTTAAGAAATAAAAATATAATTATTTGCTGATGGGAATCTATATTCTAAAGTGAGAATTTTTTTTCGTACTTCTAAAAAGATTATGGAGTTATATGGTTCGAAATTGAACAGATAAACCATCATTTGTGTATATCCCAAAATATTTCTAGTTAATTTCTCAAATCTATTTTAAATTAACACTTTATCAGTTAAATATTTAAATTATTAAAAAAATTACTCAAATTCATACGTGATACATTTTTCGGCTAAAATCGAATCTAAAAAAGAGTTAAAAAATTAAAATAAAAATAGTATGGCATATAGCCGAAAATGTATCCGGGTATAGATTCTATTAGTTTTTAATAGTTTCGGCATTTAATTGATAAAAGTATTAGTTTGTGATAAATTTGAGAAAATGAAAATAGTTTGGGATATAAATAATGATTTAGCCAAATTGAACCTTAATTATCGATGCATGGACGTCTACATTTTCTTTTATTTGTAAGAACTAATTTAAAGAATCACAAGAAAATATGGTGGATACTGGAGACTCGCCATTTTTTTTAGTTGCGCATGGTGGATTTCTATTAAAAATCTAATTTAAATCAACATTATATAATTATATTAGATAATTTTTAAGGAAAAAAAAATTCTAACAAGTTTTTGCTCTAAAAAACTAGATAAGTTTTAAAACTGTAGTTTAATTTGAGCAGTGCGGTGTTGACCAATAAAAGATCTAATTATTGGCACTCTAAATTATATTGTTAAGAAAATGTTTATTTAATGTAATGAAGTTAAAAACAATAATTTTTAAAAAATGAGGGTACATTAAGAATAATTTAATTTGCTAGTCAGATATGATATATAGTTCAATGATTGATTTTTCTGTTTACGTGATATCGCCACATCAATAGTGGACGTATTAATGCCCACAGTGAATAGGGGAGCAGTTATATAAGAATGTAATTATGTAAATAGGCTAATCATATTAAGATAAATAAATAAAATAGGTCATCATTTGATAAATTAGAGTTTGATCACACCGACAATTAGAAAAGGTTGACAATCACATAATTTTTTATTCCGTACTTTTAATGTTGTGCTTATCAAATATCGAATAATAAGAGATAAATTTTGTAACTGGACATGACGCAAAACTAATTAATTAAGTTGTGGATAGGGTACACAACGATAGCCAACTTAGATACGTGACAGCAGTCAATTTAGAACACGATCAACACTAGGGGGGAAAAAGGAAAGAAAAGAAAAAAGGAATAAAAAATTAAACATATATATATATATATATACAACCATTTATTTATATACATTATGATGGAATGAATCTAATACACACGAGAATAGTAAAGTTAGATGCAATGCATTTGAACACGAAACACCAAAACATACGCAGAATAAAATGACGATGCTTTCATACTATAATTCATTTTCGATGTCTCCGATGAATGGAGCAGAAACTGACCAAATTTATATTCTCTGCTTGCCTAAAATTGATAAACCGCATTTTATTGGAATTTGTCTGCTCATATATTTTTAGTTGACGATTTTCATGTTCAGATGCCACTCCTAAGATTGTGTATGCCTATCCATGTGCACAGAGTTTCATTGCAATATATAGCATCTAGACATTATTACAAATGATCGGAATTTGTTCCCTCGGAGATGACTTAGTAGGTGGTGGGGGTACAACTTGAGATCGAATGTTTCGAGTTCAAATCACACCAATATCTTTAGAGATGAGTCTGTCACTCATTAAGGAAAATGATTTATCATTAGAGGTTTATTTAGTACACAATTATTGTACAAGACGGTATTTATCCAGTACACAACGTTGAAGGTGACTGCAGTTAATCATTAAAAAAAAAGATCAGAATCTTGAATAAAATCTTCAACTCTTTGGAAAATGATTTATCATTTGAGGTGGGGGAGGCTAGAGCTTCAGTGATGTGTAGCTTACTAAATAATTATACATATGTGTGTGTATATATTATATGCATGGTCTTAATTTTTTCAAAAGTCAGAGACGACAATATACTAATTATCTAAATCTTATTCTAGTCTTGGTCGGGAGAATTTTTGACATAATCAAATAAAACGCGATTTATTTATGCCACTATAATGTAATTTTTTTTAAATTATTAAATACAGATGTAATTAATGAAGTCATTATTGAGTTTGGAGGTCTCATTAAAAGCATATGAATATTCCCCCCCCCCCCCACCCCCCAACGATACAAATACGGCTGGTCGACTTACACACATAGTCAAATGTGCATTGGTACTGCATCCATTTTCTCACTTGAAATTTCGTATTACATCCGATTTTTTACATTCCGTCTCACACTTTTAAATTATATATTTTTTATATATTTTTCCTCAATTGTATTTTTTTTTATGATTTAATTTAATTTTAAGACCTTTTTAAGTTCACCCAATTCAATTAGAGTTTATAATTATTTTTTATTATTTAATTTTTAATTTTCAATTAATAATACATTATTATGATTGATTAATTCAAAATAAATTTTTATAATTTTTATAATTTATTTTTTTATTGATAAATATTAACTATAATTATTTATGTTAAAGTTATTTTTTTATTTCATAATAATTATTATTGAAAGTATAAATTTTATTGTGAGACCTACTGTGAAACACTCAAAAGTGTCACAGTAAATTTGAATCCCCATTTTCTTAGATAATAATATTGACTTTTTTTAAATTGAGTTATTGGAATAGGTATCAACGTCTTTTAAACTGTGTGTCTGAATTGATCAAATAAAAATATTTATCTAATATGATTTATTTATAATGCATAATTTGTAGAATACTGTAGGTCAAACAAAATTTAATCAGAACTAAACTACATGTAATAATTATGGTTTTTTCTAGGCTAGAAAAAGAAGAAGAAATATAGAGTTTTACATCTATGTTTTTTTTTTTCTTAATCTCTTTTATGTAAACGAGAAATTGACCAAATTACTTTACAAATTAAAGAGACTACGAAAACAAAAATACATTTAAGAAAGGAGAGAGTCTTGTGTGAGATCATTTTACGAGTCAAAATTCATAAGATGGGTCAATATCTGAATTCAAACATAATCAATTAAACATCAAGAAAATTACAAATATGTCATTTAATATGTGTTTTAGTCCGGATCTTAACCCGTCTTACGAATTTTAACCCATAAGAGTGTCTCACACGTATTTTTCTCTTAGGGCATGTTTGATTGACACGGAATGTGGGTTGGAAAAGTAATCTGATTCTCTTTTTTTAAATTACAGTGTTTGGTTTAATTTTAATGTAAGTGGGAAAGTAAAAAGAATCCTGATTATAAGGAAAGTAGTACAACATTCCATGATTCTTATTCCTTACTTATTATAGGTATTCTTTTTCCTCATTCTTAGGAATTTAAATCATATGCATATAGGAAAATATAGTGCTTATTAAAAAAGTGATTCTTATCATTGATCGAAAAAACTGATATTTCTAAAAAAAATGGTTTCCAATATTTTCAAAAAATTCAATAATTTAATATTTCTGGAAAAATAAAATCTTTTCAAATTTTCAAAAAAATTTACTATTAACGTTGCAGGTGTAAATTGCCCAGTAGAATACAATATTTTGAAAAAAATATATTTCCGATATTTTTGAGAAATTCATTAGCAACGTTGTCAATGTAAATTTTGATGATAATTTAAATATAATAATAACATGTGAATTTCTTTTCAATTAATCGTGAACCTTTTTCGTAGTTTCCGCTCTTCTCCATTGAAAATACATCTATTAGTTGTGATTGTGTAGGTGTCTGCATAAATGAAACGCTTTTAATCATGGAGATAATTGTTGTATTTTGTGTTTCTCTATAATATAATTAATGTATGATGTGGTTGAGTATGTGCATATAAATGTACTTAATTGTATCGAGAGGTATTATTCTTATTTATATGTGATGAGTGGGTCTATAGTGTTTAAGTGTGTATGTATTATTTTTTATACAAGTATGTGTATATATATTTCAGAATCCTGGTAATTTATCTATTATTCTCCAAACACAGGATAATAAATTCATTGGTATTCATTTTCCTCAGAATAACATTCCTAAAAATCATATTCCTTGAAAACTTTACTTTCCTGTCAACCAAACGAGCCCTTAAGGTATTGTTTTTTCTACATTTAACATACTAATATGACTGTGCATGGTAATTAATCATAATGTTAAAATAGAGAAAATATGGTACACATTTAGATTCTCTTACTCTGATTCTTTTTAAAAAAATTAGGTATCAAAATCGAGTTTATTGTAATTTTATTTGCATTAATATTAAGTTCTTATACCAAATAACAATAGCAAAATTAAAGAACTGATTTTATTATAAATAAAAAATATAAAGACTCAAAAGTAGATATATATATATATATAATTAATGATCCAATGTCCATATAAAAATAAGTAAAACTTAATAATTAAAAATAATAGTTGTTCTCCTCTATATATATATATATATTTTATAAAAAAGTGAAAGTACACAAATGCATGCAAAATATTAATGTCTTGTAGAAAGAAATTATAATTTAATAGCAAGTGGGTTTTAGTAACTAATAATAGAGTATAGTAGAGCTCCACTTGCGTTGGCCCATGAGGGAAAACTAAAAGTAGGCAATTAATGTTGTGGGCCCAGATGACTGATAAGTAGGCCATCATACCTTTTTGAGCCCATGGGTGATCTGTGGGCCCATCTCGGTCAGTCCAAGTCTTCAGATCGCCTTCCATCTCTTTCTCTATTATCATTGTGAATTTATTATATTATGATTACAATTTAATAATATCAGGACCATTTTTTTTTATTTTGCAATTATTTTTAATATCGGAAACCTAAATTGATGATCTTTTACTTCATTAATACAATTATATGTCGATAGTATAATGAATTCATTTCAGTTCATGTAACATATATTAATGCTGAGAAGATATAAAATATTAAAAAAAAGACATGAAGCGAAAGATATTTGTAATTTGACACAGCATCCTTCGTTGCACTTTCCTCATAAATGATAATTAATTATATGAATGAATATTAATATTATAATTAGGCAGGAATTGGATGTTGAGTTCACAAATTGCTCCACGTCTCCTGGGTGGTGGGTGAACACGTGTTTTAGACGTGTGGAGGTGACGTGGCATAAATGAATTCGTACAATTTGATGTCGGCGATTAATATGCGAATTGAATTTGCAGGTAAGCATGGGGCACATTTTATTTGAAAAGTGACTACTATATTTATTACTCCCTTTTTTCCTTTTAATCATAGGCAGCTTGCCCAAGCCCACCACATTTATGATTTTATCATTCCCTCCTAATTTCTTTATTTTAATTTCTTTCTTATTTTTTCTTCACATTGATTTTAGCTTTAGGTGAATATTACGTATGAAAAAAACTCGTGCAAAATCATTTTGTATCTTTGTAATGTATAGATTCAGATCTTGATTCAATTCATGAATTTTGATCACCCGTCAGTTTTAAACACGATTTTGTAAACTTTCTTCGAGGTCAAAAGTAATAGATGGTCATGTCTAAGATATTTCCTAAAATTTTCGAGGGTCTATATGAACCTGACAAGAATTAGATTGCCCATCTGCATATTTAAAATGAGTTTTTGCTGATTTTCACTCTCCAACAAACGCATATATGAGTTTGCACTATTCACAAACTCATCTATTGTTTAATATTTTCAGGATTGCAATTTAGTTCTTTATTTATTTGTAAATTTATACCGGTGTCTTTTTAGTATTTTGTAATGATTTGTATTGTGTATATGTTTTACTTTTATGTATTAAATTCTTTGTATATGACGTTTATTAAGAGAATAATGAAATTTATAGTTATAGAAATTAAAGTGACATGCAAAAGTAAATTTATGAACATAAACACATAAACTAAAAATCATAACAATGGCATTAAAATAAAGAACATATTGCAAATAATGAAAATAGGAATACATTACATACTATAAAATTATCCTAACCAACATTAAAAATAAAAAAATATGAGATTAAAAATTAAGAGATTCAATTTGGACATTTTAATAAATATGTGGGTATTATTAAAAAAAAAGATAAAAAAAATAGTATGAGAAAGAATATTGAGAGAATATTCTTGAGATGGACTTATATTGACAAATGAACTAAAAAAGAAACCTGCCAACAAAAAGCTCTAGAAACATGCATTTATAGTCAATGACGGATCTGAGAATTTCATTTAGGGGGTCTAATTAAATATACTATGAAAATAAAATATATTATTTCATCCGTTTTGTTTTGATTATTATTTTAATTTTTTTATTTTGTGTTAAAATATTTATTGTTTTATATATTTTCACACCCTTTCTCTCAATTTTAACCATATCCCAAACCCTAAAAATATATGAAGAGAAAAAATGTTGTATTTTTTAGTAGAATATAAGTAAATAAGATATTATATCATGTATGAGGCATGAGTATATTAATCCATAAAATTAATTGTTAAATTTAGATAAAAAAAATTATAACAATAATTAAAACGAAACAGATGGAGTATTTATTATTCTACAAATCGTTAGATATATAAAGGCACAATAGTCCTAATGAATAGAAACTTTGTCATTTTCCAGCGTAAATGGACCTTCCACTTTTAATAAGTTGATTATATAACTCATATTTAATATAATTAATATTATTCTATATATTGGATATAAAATCTTATATATGTGTGTGTGTGTGTGTTAATTATGTAAAAAAAACTCTCTAAAATTAATAATCGATCTTTATATAATTTATATAAAATATAATAATGTTTTATAATTAAGTTAATTTATATATATATCAATATACATAATAATTAATATATATATATATATATATAAGTTATAAGATATGCTTTAATATAATATTTAATAATATAATACAATAATATATATATATAATATTTATTAATATAAACAATAAATCCTACATATACATTAATATATCTAATTATTATATGAGAGGTTATATAATATAATATAATATATAATTGTTAACGTTATATTATAGTAAGATATCTAATTATTAACTCCTAAAAATATAAATCTATTCTGAATATAGGGTGATAGTAAATATGCGAGAGTCAAATGTCAACTAATACGAACATTTGTTGATTATCCATTCTAAATTATATGTATAGTATCGAAGATTGTAAATTTTAACTACATATCATGAATGTATGATTTATTTATATTTTTGCTGAGATTGCGAAGAACTTTGAATTTTTTTGCAAAGAAGGCTGGAAATGAAGATGAAGAAGCTTCCAGACTGATTTTCATTTTCAATTATTACTTTTATTTCCTTTTTAATTTCTTATTTTAAATTAAATTACATAATAATGATTTTTTTTTTGTATAATCCGTAATGAGTCATATGGCCCAATTTGTTTTGTTTGTGTATAATGAGATTTTTTTTAAAAATGAAAATAATTAGACATGTTTAATAATTATGATTGTGCTTTCATTCAGTAATACTTATTTTTTGTCACTTAAAAAATCACGATTAGAAATATACATGACATCATTTTCTAACTAAATAGTACGTATTAGTACTATATAATTTATATTTTGTTATGTAAGTAAACAATACACATGTTAAATCAGTTATACAATGTAGTAGTTTTAGGACATTATTTTTACATTAAGTGATTAAATTATTGTAGGAATGGTTGTCAGTATTGTAAAATAATCATCAATGAAAAAATTGTATTGTGATTCATAAAATGTGTTTATGACAATTATTTTATACATCTAAAACCAGTCATATTTATGTTTTCATGAGTTAATGAGTACATTGAGAAATATAAAACATTCATATTTATGATAGTTATTTAAAAATATATACACAAATACACAAGTTAAAACTATATGCATATAGAAATAAAATGAGAAATTCATGCCAATGATTAAAAAATGGACTATGGAGGTAAAAATTAGTCATGCACCACAATATCCCTATCTCTAATATTAAACGTTTCTCTATTTAGATACACACTTAAAATATGTGCATCACACACACGTGGGAGATACTAGTTAAGTTTTAAATAAACAATAGTTTTGATAATATCCTTATGTTGATTCAATGATATTTCGAAACCAAACCATTATTTACGTAGTACGTAGTCTCATTGCTAATACTTATGCGTTTTAAATTTTTGATATACTTATGTACTAATTATCCAAAAGAAATTAAAACGGTTAATTAGAATGAAAATTTATTAGCAAAACATGTTAGTATTTTGAACCACAATTCAAATAATTTAAACTGAAGTAATCATGGATATTTTAATAAAATTGAGAAAGAAATTTAAGTAAGGAACTCATGTAATCCACAATAGTCAAATAAACTAACATAAATCTAGCATACAAAAGTTTATACATAATCAAAAGATTTTTCCTTACAGTTCCAAATCTTAAAATTTTCAATGAAATATAGAATCAACCATAAACTTAAAAACAAAAAAATAAAAAATATATGCAATCTTCAAGGGTTAGCCCGAAGAATGAAGAAAATATTTAAAGTTACAAGAAAATCAATTAATGCAAATTTAAGTTTAGAATTAGGGGGGTGTATTGGATTGGGATTTTGATGGATTTTGTTGGACTTTAAAATGTCCATGAATTTCTATGGATTTTATAAATCCATAGACTCCACATGGAGTCTCCCAACTCCACGCAGAGTCTGGCGGATTTCGTGTATGGATTTTGGACCGATTTTGAACGATTTCAATGGATTTCAAATCCATCTCGCCAGCGCTCGTTGGAATACAACGATCGGTGTACCCAAAAAAAAATTGAACCCAGCGGCCGCTGGAGTGCCATCATCAGCAAAGGCCAGCGGCCGCTGGGGTCGGGTGACGGCTGGGGTGCCCAATTTTAACTCCTCACCGGCCACTGGGACACAGCGCTCGCCGGGTTTTCCAAATCCATCGAAATCTTGTGTCCAGAGGTCGGATTTCATCCTTTGTAATTTTCACGTCAAATCCAGCTGAAATCCAATGAAGTCAATGACTTTTTAAAGTCCGTGGATTTTTGAATACCTCAGGATTTTAAAAGACTTTTAAAAGTCTGAATTGAATATATCATGATTTTAAAGGATTTTTAAAAGTCTGGATTGAATACACCAGGATTTTAAAGGACTTTTAAAAGTCTGGATTGAATACCTCAGGATTTTAAAGGACCTTTAAAAGTCTGAATTGAATACACCCGGATTTTAAAAGTCCTTTAAAATCCAATTAAATCCCAATCCAATACACCTCCTGAGTTGGCATGTAAATCAATATATACTAATACTTAAGTAAGATTTGTCATTTGAGAAAGAAAATAGATAGTAAAAACATTTGCATAACTAAACTAAGATATTAAGTTTGTGTTAGGAAGAAAGAATTAATTAGGTAGGTAGGTTAGTGATGGAAGCAAAATTAGTATTTGCACCACAGATGTCAATGTCAAATTAGAATTGGAATGAAAATGTGATATTAATTAATTAACTAGTAGAAAATTGAAAAGGATAGATGGGATTGGTGAGAGTTGCTTTTTGGTCTAAATTCAAGAATTGAATGAATAATTGGTGAGGCATAGAGCCATAGACATAGTTCCTATATTTGTGGCAGGACATGGATGGATGATGAACCACTAAATAGTTTCACACTGAAAGTTACTTTTCATAGGCCTGGATAAC
Organism: Perilla frutescens; assembly: GCA_026008535.1. NCBI lineage: Eukaryota > Viridiplantae > Streptophyta > Magnoliopsida > Lamiales > Lamiaceae > Perilla > Perilla frutescens. The sequence continues at coordinate 24,515,780 of BRKX01000002.1, forward strand.
AAGGTGTCACTCTTCCAGACTACACAATATGGCCACCCCACTACCTCACCTCCTCCTTCAATTATATCAAATCATATTATATACATACATACATACATACATACATATATATAAGGTTACTTATAATTTAATGTGTTAATATTTAGACCTTTTAACATAAATGATCTAATTTTTAATAATTATAATTTAATTCATAATGTTTAGACTTGTTTATGAACTTATGACATAAACAATGTCCTTCTGTTATACATGTTGACTAGTTCAACTCATAATAAAAATATTCGAAATTAACCGAACGAACATATTTGTCAAAAACATCGAGTCAATTGTATTAAAACGTATTAACTACTAAACATTAAGTTACAAATAATATATACATACATATGTATGTATGTATGCATGCATGCATGATATAAATTCAATTTTTTTTTTACTTACACACCCGACTTGTAGTATTGAGGAGATTTGAACCCGTGATCTTTGGTTAAACTCAACTCTTTCTTGATTAATAATTATTGAGCATCCACAAATGAATTGTGTAATTCAAATAGAAAATAAAATAATTTGAAATTATCTTATTCCACTTGACAAGTATATAATTAGAAAATTATGGAGTGCTATTTAAAAAAAATGAATTTTGTTTTTTTTTAATCTTAATGTATATTAAAGATAACGTTTTCCAATTAAATTATGTTAATTTTCAAAGTATTATGTATTACTTTACTTTTACTAACATTATGCGAACGCATCCACTCACATAACAAATTTATTAGATATATTTGATAATTTTGTTATAAAAAAGGTTGGACTTGAGTCTTGATGAAAGCAGATAAGATCTTCTATACAGATCGATCCGTGTTATATTTCTTGTGTCAAAATTATTATTTTTTAATATATCTTAATCGGAATGGATAAATCATAAATAAAATTTTAAAATTAAAATAAAAATCATAATAAATTAAAATAAATAAACATGTTTAAAATTAAAGTAAATTAAAATAAAAAAAAAGTTTGGCACGGAAAATGTAATGGAGATCGAATGAAATAGAGATGAAAGGGTAGGAGTACTGTACGTACGTAACTATCCGAATTAAAAAAAAAATTAAAAAAATGAATTTGTAGTGATAATTGAGTTATAACAGTAACTGCCACAATTATTCAGTTGCCATATCTGTGTTGGTCAGGATTCATCAGCGTACTTGTGTCGATAGTCTCAAGTCTCCATCAATAATGTCTTTATTTTATTTATTTGGGAAGGAAATTAAAGGGATTAAAATTAAATAAAAGATAAATCAAGAAGCAACATCTTGAATTAAAATAGCATCTGAATAGACCGGGGGTGACATCAATAATGGCGTTTTAGAAACGACTCATGATCTTTTTATTATCATGTCAAAGCACAGATAATCGTCAACATATATAGCTGTACGTTTATCCTAATTTTATGAAATTTCTAGGTTACATTAATTCAAGAATCACAAATTTTTAGTAAAAGATACGTGTAGCTTCAAAACCCAAATTTATGAAATTTTTAGGTTACATTAATTCAAGAATCACAAATTTTTAGTAAAAGATACGTGTAGCTTCAAAACCCTAGCTCATAAGGAATAGATATATATCATAAGTTGACACGCAGCCAACCCCCGAAGTTTGTTTATCTAAATATTTAGTTAGAAATTAAAAATTGTATGACCTTGAATGAACTAGCAAATTACTTGAAGTTCAACTCGATAAAAGTTAGATATTGAACTAGTAAGTGGATATATGTCTTTTTAATACCCAATTGACCATCTCATCCCAGTTATTCTCACAAAACAAGCCACCCAGAACATCATGTGCAATTGCCAGACTTCAACGTAACTACTTATATTAAATAGCATTAATTACATCCTATATTCTAAACTATTAAGAATTCATAAAAATATCAGGAACTATCATTTTAATTACATTTTATGTGTCAAACTATTGAAACATTAAAATTTTATCTTGAGAGTCAAACCATACGATTGAAAATCTCTGTGGTTGCCAATAATTTGACGAAGAAACATTATTAAACCTAGATATATGAATGAAGGTGTGAATTAATGAGAGGATAGATATTTGATTCTCGTCTCAGAGGGTGAAATTTGACAATCACAATAAATTTGTTAATATATAAATAGTGTGGTGCGTATGATGTAATCACTCATAGTTCAAAGTTATACGCAGTTTTCATAAAACCTTAATAGTTTGTACATCAAAATAATTTACCCCATTAAATATGCGTAGTTTATATATATATAGAGGTTGGTTATAATAGGAATTAAGTTTGGTGTGGGAATGTGAGAACGAACTTGTTTAGTGTAATTTTAGTACTTTTTTTTTATACTAGAACATTTATTTTGATATATATATATCAACGTGAGAACAATGTCTGTTTAGTGTAATTTTAGTGCTAAATGATCTAGTACCAAAATAAAATAAGAAAAGCATTAAAATTACACTAAACAAGTTCGTTCTCACGTTCCCACACCAAACTTAATTCCTATTATAACCAATCCATATATATATATATACATGTATGTAAATATTTAGAGATACTTGTAATTTTATATTCAACATTCATAGTTGTACACAAAGTATAAACCTAGAATGCAATAGTACAACATTAAATAATAGGTTTTTGTAAGCGATATTGCATGCAACTGCTACCACACATGCACACTAGATATCTATCAGTGATTAACTATGTATAATTTTGCTTTTTTTAAGGTGTGGAAGAGGAATGGGAATTTAATCCCAATTTCTCACCTTTAGCTAAGATGAGTGATGAATACCAATATGCTACAAACCTGCAATGATTAAATATGTATAATTGTCACAATAATGGGTGAAGTTGAAGTTTAAAAATGTAGCTTTTCCAATAAGAAAAAGAAATCCTCAAATAAACTACCCAAAAATTTATGTGTAGATCCCTTAAAAGAAAAAGAAAAGAAAAGAAGAAATGCAAGTTTCTTGGAACGTTCGATTCTAAGTTGTAAGAGGGTAGATATTATAGTGTCAGTGGTTTCAATGGCAGATGAGCTGTATGGTAAGTAACAAAGATGTGGTTGATGATGAAAGATCTTATGCCGTTGCAGAATTTTGGGTCCATTAATTTTTTATTTATTTATTTTTTTTCTGATGTAGTATTATATTAATTTTGGTCAAAAAGGGGAACTCTACCAGTCAATTTCTGAGTTTCTGTTGGGATTCCCTGTCACTTTTAGGCCTGAATCTAGACTTGTTATTGTTGACCCTACTTTCATTCATAAAAATATATTTGAATTTTTATTTCAAACGCTGTTTTGATTTTTATATTATATTGACGTTTGATCGAGCCAGCTGCATTCTTACTCACTATAGTTGATACAATTTGTTTTTTAAAATAATGTGGTGTTGATATTTGCATTCCCACGGATAACTCATATATATTAAATTAAAGCAAACGATTTCTTATGGTTTGGATTTTTTTTTATTTAGTTTTCAACCAATTTTTTTGAGTTGGAGTGAAAAAAATGGGGATCAATTCATTATTTCTTAAACTTATAAAAGTAAAGAATGCCACCAATTACCGTGCTTATGGTGTGTTTTTATCAATGGGGTGGAACTATAATCGAGTTATGATATCCATAAAAATAAAGAGATGAGAAACATATTGATCTAACAACTCTCTGATTTTATTTTTTTTGAAACAACTATATGTCATCAAATATCTCTCCCTGTCTCCCTCTGATCACAACAGTAACAGGAAAACATGTAAAATTAAATATAAACGTTTTCACTCATATTTGATTATAAATTTCAAAACTAGCAATTTGAAAACTTAAAGTATACAAACTTCAAAACAAGCACATTGAAAATATAGGGGTGCTCTTTTTTTAATCATATTATGTATGTTTAGGGAGGAAGGAAGTGAGAGTATATTTAGAATAACAATATGTTTATTTTGGTCATTATCGTGTATTTGTGTGTGAGGGAGAGGGAGAGTTATGAAAGAGGATTAGTATTAAATATGTATACTACAAGCCTTGTAGCTTAATGATATTCTTTCCCTTTATAAGAGTGATCACCAATGATACGAATTCGACTCCTCACCAGCTCACCCCATCTTAAAAAAAGATAAAAAGAAAAAGCTCTCAAGTATGTTTATGTATTACCCCTAAAAGTCCTTATGTTTATAACATCACTCAATTTTGCCCGAAATAAAAATTTGATTGTAATTTTACTCAACTCATAAAGATATAACAATTTAAAAAAAGAAATGACTAAATTCAAAACGTTTTGTAGCTATTATGTCTATTATTAAATAATATATTTTGAATTGAAAGTATGTGATATTAAAATAAGAAGTTGAAGAGATATATACTTCGTGCATTCTGAGATGTACAATTTTTTTCTTTTTTTTCTTTTTTTCTTCTTTCTTTTCTTTTTGGGATAAATTTGAAAACATATTAATCAGAGTTACATAATATCTAGAAAAAGGAAATAGTGATGGCACATGCGTAATAGGAAATATTAAAATTTTAATTTGTGAACTGTTGTGTTGGCGGATCCCATGATTGCTAGAAATAAAATGTCCATACTTTGTATCAAGATATACAACGTTGGAGAAAAGACTTTATTCAGCATATTTAAATAATGCTTGTTACTATATACGTAGTTTGATAAAAAAAAAGAGATAAAAGAAATGGGGTCAGCATGGAATAATTAGCCGAGTTTGATGAATTAGTGGTATAGTCAAAATAACTCACACATTCAGAGGATATTATTGAGTTTCAGCTTTCAAATCAGCAGCATTATGAGACAAAATGGAATAACTATTATTTCTATTTTCTAGTGAATGTTGATGTATGTGCTTTCGTGACTTGGAATGTTTATCATCACCTTATTGAAATAATGAAATCCTCCCCGGCCCCACTCCCAAGCTCAAAAATAGATATTATATACACTTGTAAAAGTGTTCAATACTTTTAAAATCATCAATAATTTTACACGTTTTTGGGTTTTTTATGTGAATTTTAAATTATTGCACAAAAAATAAAAACTTAACATGAATATTGAAAAATACATGTAGATTAATTATCCGGTTACTAAAATTTACACTATTTAGTGATGCTTCTATTAAAGTTTAAACGACATCATTTTTCATAAACAAATGTCAATTTCAATTTCACCGACATTGAATCAGTGTTAAATTTACAAAATGTATTAAGTTTATATATTTGGTGTAACAATTCAAGGTTAATGTTAAAAACAAAAAATTACGTAAATCATTTGACCCTAGTTATGACGGCAGTGGCGGATCCGGGGAAAAATCTTAGGAGAATGTTATTATATTGTGCATAGAAAGTATATACGCCATTAAATAAAAAATTACGTAAATCATTTAACCCTAATTATGACGGCAGTGGCGGATCCGGAAAAAAATCTTAAGAGGACGTTATTGTATTGTGCATAGAAAATATATACACCATTAAATAAATAAATATTAAGAATATATTACCATAAAAATCTAACCACGTGAATTGTTTATCTATACATATTTTAAGGCAAAATCGTGTAATAGACAACGGTTCTGTTATAAACCGTTGTCTATTACACGATTTCATAGTTATATTTTAGACAATACTTTTTATATAATAGACAACGATTCTGAGTTAATAGACAACAATTTTGAGTTAATAAACAACAATAGTGACATTTATTGTTGTAATTTTTTATTCTTCTTTTTTTACATTTTTCATGACGATTAAGATTATAACTGTTGTATTTTAACAAATTTTTGCAATCTTATTTATTATTTTTTTACTTGAAAATTTGAGATTTACAACATTTTTTATTTCATTTTTTTGTGCATGGGTGGATGATTTGTATAATACTCTACATTTGTCTCATAAAAAAAAATAGATTTCATTTATATTTCACTATAATAATAATAATAATAATAATAATAATAATAATAATAATAATAATTTATTTTTCTATTTCAATTTCATCATTTAAAATAATTAAATAATTATAATATTTTTATATCTATCATATATTCAAAGAAATCAAATGTTCTTTAATCTTGGACAATTATGCATTGCTTTTTATAAAATCGTGTCGTTTGAAATATTTCAATTCAATCTCTGTAACAAGGATTTTCATTTAATTCCTAAAAATTAATTTTCTTATCTAATTAATAAACACATGTGTATATCATTTTATTAATTTTAAAAATTAAGCATACCATATAAAATTCAAAAATAATCATTATATTATAAATTTAAAATAATAATAATTATTTGTGCATCGCACATGATAAATACTAGTACTAATTATCTCAAAAACTTCTTTCATAACAGCCAATTGTTTTTTTTTTCTTTCGGATATTCATGATCAACTGGTTGGCAAGGTCCCCCAATTAAGTATTTTCTTCATACTTGATCTCGAATAGAGACATCAAACTCATCAATCGATTTTCGTAACCTCAGATTACTAACAATATAAATTAGATTTAATTTTACTTGTATTGAATGTCGTTTTTCCACCGATTATTTAACAATAGATACATGAGAATAAGGAAATTAAAGATGCATCTCTACTGATTTTCAAAAAAAAAAAACCTCTCCACATTCTATATATATATATATATATAAACAAATTGATAACAATAATTACATTGCACCACAATTTTAATGAAAAAAAATATTAATATTATTAAATACAAAATGCTAATCTAATATAAGAAATTGAAAGCGAAAAAAAAAATAGAGAAAAGAAAAATTACTTGCTAGACGAGCAGAGAGACTCTTAATTGATTCAATTATTACTTGATTGAATTAATCAATCATCAATATTTATTTGTGTGGGAGAGGCCCAAATTACCAAAATGTAACCAATAACTTATTCTTTAACCCCAAACCCAACATATTAATATTTCCAAAATATTCATATTTAAAAAAAAAAATGCAAGCTATATATATGTATGTAAAAATAAACATATGTTGCGGGGCCTGTCATGACGGTTGAAAGTATCTATTTATGATAATAGAAAATTTTATCACACGCTTTATTTTGTGCAATCAAGAAATACTTAAGTTTAGCGTAATTGTTCAAAAATCCATTTGAAAATTATTTAATGGCCGGCATGTGAAAGTATCTTATACAATATTTGAATTTGGTTCACCAAAAATTCAAGTAAAAGTATATTTGATCTTGTGTTCGAACACTACGTAATTTATATTCGTATTTTTTACACTTGAAATTACCTAAAAACGTTCGTCACTTTGAATTCGTCATGCTAAAAAAATTAGTGTTGCATCTGTCACGTGATCAAACTGAAAAATTCTGAACACTCTAAAAAAATGTTAGGGCATACATAAGTATTTTGCCTTAAAATGTTGAAAGATTGTCAAAATGTCATGGGCTATTGATAGTATCTTGGTAACATTGAATATTTGTTGAATGTGCATACTTAAGTGGTAATTTAGATATATATTTTTTTGTTAGCAAAAGTGGATGATTTATTTTTTCACTCTATATTATAGATATTTGGAGGACTTAATTTTTTGGATCTCTATCTAAATGTTTTGAACCAAGATAAATGGGTCCGGTCATTTATTTGGTACCAAGGAATCGAGTAGATATTTTCCATGCCAAACTACAATGATGCGGAGACATTTCATATATATGACAAATTAAAAGATGACACTGTATATATAGTTGATAACTTTATCTTTAATTACCTCCATTAATTTTTAATTAAACAGGGATGTGCATTTCTACCAACTATTTTATTAAGGTTTTTCTTTTATATTCTTGTTTGTCTTTTGTTTTAGTTGTGCATATATATATCATGTATAATATATACGTATATATATATATATATTTGTATATTATGTAAGCCTAAAAATATAATTTTATGTACTACCCTTGTAAATTTTTTTCCCAAAGATTCATCATCATCATCATCATCATAATAATATTTAATTATTATTATTATTATTATTATTATTATTATTATTATTATTATTATTATTATTATTGTTATTATTATTATTTTGCAGAGTTCCTTGCATTTTGTTCCTTATTTATCGTTGATGCAAATTAGATTTAAACTCGAATGTCACTAGTACGTAATGAAACATGAAAAAAACATAAAATTTTAAGATAAACAATGTTGATTATTAGGAAGAAAGAAAAATGAGCTACTAGTTCTTATGTGAAACTAGAGTTGCCATCTACATCATATGACACTTACCAACTTCAATCTTCTATATCTACGCCACTAACTCATCACTTGCTTTTATCTTTTTTTCTTTTCTTTGTCTTACTTCGATCCGGATTTAATAAAAAATGAAAGAAATTAAGAAAGAAAGAAAAAAGAAAAGCAATTATAAATAAAATTCAGTAAGATCTTTCTTTGAACAACATTGTGCACATGACACCAGTACTAAATCTTGCATATCATTTATATCGTTCATGCCTTGAGGGATTGTTCTTTCAAATATTTACTATTGGATGGATAAATAGTTTATAGGATGAGAGAATGGATAAATATATCCCACCTCTTTAGGTGGATATAGCGGTGGATTCAGATTTTTTTGGGAGGGAGGGGGGAATTACTATATGATGGAGGCATAATTTTTTTTAGGGGTGACACTAATATATGATGGAGCGTCTGACTTTCGGGCTTATTTACACAGTTGAGACATAATGTTGTTTCACTAATGCACTATATATTTTTCTTATTCCAAGAGTTGACTACAGTTAATGCTTTTAACTTTTTTTTTTCTAATTTTAATAATGTAAACTAATATGTAACATTCAAGAATTAGAATTTAAACTCGGAATTCGATCCATTTTTTCGATTCTATTATCATTTTTAAAATCTATAATCAACCCTCATTTATCACAGGCCCTGAATTATCCATTATTTTAATATTATGCAAGTAAACACTATATATAGTTGGATAACTTATTAATCCACTCTTATCCATTAAGGCAATGTTTGATATACTGGTACGGATATACCCACATTAATAAAATTTAGATTGCTTTGAAAGATAATTGCGTATTAGCTATTTTAATTGTGTGTTTGGTTATTAAGATAAATATATTAGATTGCTTCACACATCTGTTTGGTACATTGTTTTATTTGGTAGATTGAAGAGGGCGTCAGATACCTTGTCTAGAAACTGTAATCGAGGGGGGGTCGGATACATTGTCCAGCCGAATCAGTAAATTACACCCCGGACCTCGCATTAGGACCGGGCCTCACGTGAACAAACAATGGCTACCAAACACACGGTTTTTATTAAATACCTTTACTAATATGCCTTTATCCAGGCTACCAAACATTACCTAAAGTTAACAATGCCTAAATAAATAAGTTTGTGATTCCGGAGGTTCTAGCAACATGAGAACTAGGAAGAGAGAGCCCTTCCTTTCCATTTAATCCATAATCTCTCTATTTGAGAAATCAAATTATTTTGCACAATCTTAAGAAATTAAACAAAATGCAGGAATTTAAAAATTTGGAATCAAATTACTCTTTTAGGCTATAGTCCTTGTTAACCAAATGAACCAAAAGAGATTAATATTATTGCTCCCTGCCAAAAGCCTATAAGATAAAGTAAATTACTACATGTTAAAAAAAAAGTAAATTGATGTATATGTTTTAGTGGATATGTTGAGGCTTGTCCGTACACTAAGTCAATCATAAGAAATTCAATTTAAATTGTTGTTAACAACACTTAAATCTTACACCAACAAGATACAGAACTACATATTCACTCTTATTCTCATATCAACTGAGCTATGTATCGAAGAGGCTGATTTTTTTCACGTAAGTTGTGGAAGTTATCATCCATTGGTGAACCTAACAGCAAATAAAGGCGAAGATTCCCAAGTTGAAAGAGAATTTAAGGCAAATGTTGTCTATTTATTCATGATAGAAATGATTCTGTTGGAGTTCCCACATTTGATCTAGATTAGATGATAAGATATATGTCTCATCTTTAATGCTTATCTAAACCAAACTTCAAATGTTGGAGAAGGCTGCCCTACTACATGTTCTTTTCTCTGCAGTACTTTCAGCCAATAATGAATCTAACCTGTATCGTAGTTTAAGTGTTCATTTTCTAATGGTTGAAATCTGCACTTCTTCCACTAGGGATATGTAATTTGGATAAACACAATCACAATATTCAATATATATATATATATATATATATATATATATATGCAAAATAAAAATAAAAATGGAACTTTGTGTACCACTCATTTTAGTCTTAATTGGCCAGTATTTCGTCATACTAAGTATAGTAAAACCTCTATATAAGAATATTCTATATAAGAATAACCTCTTTATAGTAATAAAAAATTATGGTCCCAACTCGGAACCAGTTATAAATAAGAATAACCTCTACATTGTAATATTCCAATGTTTCTTTAGGACCATCCTTAAGAAATTTGCCTCCATATAGTAATACAATGACATTAAATTTCAAATATATTTAAATATTTATATAAAATATCTAGAACTATTTAACTACATATGTTACATTAAACTTAAGATTGTATGAAATACTTATCTAAAGTTACCTGTGACAATGCTTTAATTTTTTGGGCTAATACCACATCATTTAACTTGCGCGTTTGAAGTAACTTATCAGCACAACACCTTCTTATTGAATCCAAAATATTTCCAACTTGTCCAACGTACATGCTTGAGCTTCTTGACACGAAACTTTTTCTATTTCTACACTATCATTCTTTGGATTATCACCTTGTGTTTCTTGCTTGATTCATTTAATGATATCTTCTTCGGTTAAAGCATACACTACTTGCTGCTCATTTGGATGGTCGAGGAAAATATCCATATCCATTTGGTTATTGTAATGAAGTTCTTTTATCCGATTTCTCAAATCTACAACTATTCTTTGATCATCTTCATCTAATTTTTTTGTAACTTCTAAGTTATTAGCACCATCAATTTTTTTCCATTTCCTAGATACGATATGCATTAACACATGAATGAACCTTATATAGCTTTTAAATTCATATTTTTAAAATATGAAGGGATATTTCCAAGTGTTGTACAATATATATTAAATTTTTTTAAAAAAAAACTTTTTATAAGTAAACTCTATATAAGAATAACCTCCCTATAGTAATATTTTTCTTCGGTCCCAACAATATTACTGTATAGAGGTTTTACTGTAACAATATTTTCTTTTTATACCTCATTGTTTATTTGCCAAAAAGTTGGTTTTTTTGAAGGTTTTTAATCCATTTTTTTTTAAACTTTCCATTTGAATCCACAAACATTTTTATTTTTTTGCAAATTAATAATCATTTAAAGAAATTGTACAAATTTAGTTGATGTGTACACCTAGAGTGGAGGCACCTATATCGAATTTTTTGTATTGATCGGAAATGTTATAGTGTATCGATTTGAAAATAGGTTTATAATTATTCTTTTTCCTGCTAAACTTAGAAGTTTTGTAATTGCAAAACAGTACAATAAAACAACATTAACCAAAGGCAACATTCCAATGGTATCCACTAGATTTTATATATGTTTGGTTTTTTGAAAAAAAATAAAAATATATATCATATTCCAATGGACATGAACTTTTCTTTGAGCCCGTTGATTTTTCAACGATAATATTTTTATATTTGTTGGATTTTAAAAAAAAAAGTTTGACTAACCAATGGGCCCTTATAACCTTTTTATACTCTGTTTTTTCCAATGGGCCATTTTGTATTTTTTTTGGAGCATGGTTTTGGATGATTCTATCCCCCGTTTTCTCTAAACAACCTCTAAATTAAATAAATTATAAATATTTTTTTATAGACTTTTTTGTCCTCACAATCCCCACTATCTTAAAATCCTAATAAACTAAAATACTACCTTCAAATATATAGCCCCAACTTAAATAATGCAGAAGGAAACAAAAAAAAAACCTCTAAAATAATCCTTAGACAAGAGCAAACACAAGAAAAAAAATAGAAAACAAAGAACAAAAAAAAAAGATAATAGAGAACTGTCTTGATGTTCTTGAAGATTTATACAAGTAGCAATACCAATATTATGAAAAATGTTCAAGTAAGATGATATAGATCACATTAGTATGTTTTGGTTGAACAACTTCATGTAATCAATCAGATCCCATTTATTGCATTACCCAAATTTCCTACAAGCAAGGAGAGTAGTTCCGACGATGACGTCAACCCCGGTGCTCCTCTCGACATGCTTCTCGGAGTCCGGTTGTTTCAAGCAAAATGATGAAGCCTTCATCGATAAAGGAACCAAATCCTCATATTATTCTTTCTTTTTTTTTTCCTTATTATCAAGATGGTTTGGGGGCTATAAATTGGGGGTTGTATTTTAGGTTGATAGATTTTTTAAAATAGCGATAACTATAAAATGAGGGCTATATTTTATTTTATTATAAATTTTAAATAGTGGGGCTAGGGGTTGTATTTTATTTTGCTATATTTTAAATTAGTTGGGGCTTGTATTTTATTTTGCTATAATTTTACATTAGTTGGGGGATGTAGGGGGGAAAAGTCTAATATATATATAGGGGTGGGTTCCAGAAGGAACCATACCCCACATGAGAACCGAGAACCAATCTCAACCATAGATTGATCCAATTTGGACGGTCAAGATCAGATCAAAATTAAAAAAAAAAATGGTGGCATTATTGTAATAAATCACAACTTCGGTGCCACTGAAACTCGTCGAGGTTAAAATCATAAATTTGAACGTATTCAAATTCTAAAGCGATTTTTCAGAGAATTTTTCAGAGAAAATTATATAGCACGAACTCGCGCAAAAACCAGAACACTAAAGATTTGAAAGATAAGCTGAAAATACTTACAAATCAACCGTAAAAAACTCCGAAACAATCAACAAAATCGTCAGAAAAACATGAACACTCAAGGTAATATGTATTTCATTCTTATTTTAAGAAATTTCATTTTTTTTAGCGATTATACTGTGTTGATTTATTAGTTTAGTTTTGCTATAAACATCCATTTAGCGTTATATTATGATAATTTAACAATGTATTTTCTATTTTTCTAAGCACAACACGTACAAAAACCTAATTTTGCACAAACTGTATTTATTTTTATTGCATGTAAATTTTTCTATTTCATTTTGTACTGTTAAATGACGGATAACTTGTATAAACATGTTAAACCTAACAATGTTTGCAATATATATGTGATTTACATGTATATTTTTTATTTTAGGATTTTAGCATTCTCATTCTCCTATTTTAGCAGTATCATGACTTATTTTAGCACTCTCGTGATTTATTTTAGCGCTCATTTTTTAGCAGTCTAGTGATTTATTTTAGCATGGCACTTGTTTCAAACATTAGCATGAAACACTGTTATATGTTTGATTAATTTTAGCATTCAGTTTCTGTTTCTTTAGCATTGCAATTGACTTTGGGAGTTTCATATTTTGCTTCTTTTTTTGTCAACATATATAACGCCTTTGTCTATCTATGATTCAACTGCACATTTTCTTGATTTTAGCACTCTAGTTTATAGTTTAAATGTGATATTTTAGCATTCAGATTCTGTTCTTTAGCATTCTAATTGATTTAGGGGTTTCATATTTTGTTTCTTTTTTATAAAACTAACACCTTTTGTGCATTTTGTAATTCAACTTCGCATTTTCTTCATTTTAGCACTCTAGTTTACAGTTTTAGCACTGTGATGTCATGTTTTAGCATTCAGTTTCCGTTTCTTTAGCATTGCAATTGATTTTGAGAGTTTTCATATTTTGCTTCTTTTTTTGCCAACATACAGAACGCCTTTGTGTATCTGTTATTCAACTGCACATTTTCTTAATTTTAGCACTCTAGTTTATAGTTTAAGCACTGTGATGTGATATTTTAGCATTCAGATTCTGTTCTTTAGCATTCTAATTGATTTAGGGGTTTCATATTTTGTTTCTTTTTTATAAAACTAACACCTTTTGTCCATTTTGTAATTCAACTTCGCATTTCCTTGATTTTAGCACTCTAGTTTACAGTTTTAGCACTGTGATGTCATATTTTAGCATTCAGTTTCTGTTCCTTTAGCATTGCATATTTTGTTTCTTTTTCTGTAAACATAACATTTGTAGCGCCCCGGTCCCGAAAGACGGTGGAAATGGGCGCCACGGGGGTGGGGATTAAGAAGAGGGGAAAGAAAGGGGATTTCGAGGATAATTCTCAATGAACGATTCCAAATTAGTTCAATAATAAAGTATGATCATCGTAACAAATTCAGAGTTATATACATATATATATATATATATATGTATATCCAAAACATGAGTTTTTGCTCTTGCGGAAGCTATGATGTATAAAAAAAAAAAATACGATGATCAGAGATTAAGACGAGCCAAGACAACGGAATAGTTACAAGAGTACACATATAAGCCCCTCCACAGCTCATCATCTTCACGCTCCAGCTCATTGTCCTGAAAACATTTGAGAAAATATTTGGGCTGAGTACTAATGTACTCAGTGGGTTTTCTGAGAAAAACCGAGTTATCAAAAGCATTTGATAAAATAATTATCTGTGTGTATGCAGATGAATCTTAGAAGGTTTTGAAAAGGGAAATGCATCTAAGTTCATCAAAACATTTTACATGAATGTGTTCACCAGGAAGCCCTGAAGTGAACCTGATCCACCAGTAAACCCTGAAATGGACCCGCTCACCAGTAAATCCTGAAGTGAGCTAAGTACGACACCCGCAACCACCACTATATCATCATGTGCAATTACCGAGTAAACCCTCAAGGTAATTAAAAGATCTTTTAGCTGAGAACAGCAAGGGATTGGGTGCGACTCAAACCAAGTAAGACTGTAGCTACTCACATTGACACAGCGCTGGTATATGAGACTCCGACAACCACAGCAAGCAGAACGAATCATTTTACACAGATAATCATATATGCACATTTGTTTCAAAACGAGCTTAATAACTCAAACATAACATTTTGAGAAAGATAGTATACGCCCACCTTTTGACTATAATAGTCGAAGCTTTTTAGTTTCTACGGAATTGAGAAACGCCACAATGATTACGTCTTACGGCAAATGATCTACAAACATCAAAATTTGTCTTAAAACCTCCACGAGGTCAAGACTCTCACAGTTACATAGTTTTACATGCTTGTCGGTTAAACCGACCCAAGCTAAACCTTAATAGCTTAACAATTGCCTACCCAGGCAACGAATAATGACTCAAACCTCAACAATCCTAAATCACATAAATGAGACTCAACAACATCATAGACCTATGGGAGTTTATTAAAACAAAAGGACCCTTTTAAAACACATTTATCTCATTCGAGCATAAATCGAACACTTGGCGTGCGATTATAAATGACACAATTTAAATCCATCGTTAAAACCGATCTTAGCTCAAGGTTCCTCACAACCCTAGCTACTAACTGATAAGGACACTCCTTAGCGTCATTCAAGGAGTTAAAAGATCCTTTTAACTGATTTCGAACAAGGGCGATTTGAGAATTGAAAATTTGTTGAGCAATCTGCACAACAACTGACTTTGATGATTTATCAAAATTTACTCAGGAAGAATTAGGGGCTGGGCCCTATACCATTAGAAAGCCACTTAAGTCTAGTTTCCGGAACATTTTTTGGTGACTCAATACGATAACTAACGAAAAAGTTATAGCCGATTTACTGGAAGGTAGCAAATCTGTCACGAATTTCCGAAAGAAAAACATATGACCTGACTTTGCTGATTTTTCATAATTTACTTAGAACGAATTAGAGACTGAGACATATACCATTGGAAAGCCACGGAAGTCTAGTTTCCGGTAAAATTTACGGTGTCTCAATCCATTGTATAACGAGAGAGTTATGCTCGTTTTACCGAAGGGTGGCAAAACTACCGAACACACGGTGCGCGGGCGCGCGAGCTGCTCGTCGCTGCCTCTGCGCACGCTCGCGTTCATCCCTGCGCTCGCGCGGAACTGAACCGAGAACGCACCAGGCGAGAATCGACGATTGATACATCGCCATGGAACTCACATGTAAGTTTTCGACTCATCAAACCTCAACTAACATGCTTTGAAAATTCAAGACACAACAACATGCTACAAAAACATCTCAATAAGCTTTTGCAACACAAATCTATATATATATTTCATGTAAAACTGAACATATATATATATATATATATCTATATAACTGAAAATATATATATCTATATAACTCTAGTTTTCGAAATACCTTTAAAAACAACTTGGAAAAGCTTGAAGAAGCTTGCGAAAATGGCTGGAATGAGCTTGCCTTCGGCTCTCTCTCTCCTTCGAAAATTTGAATAGAAATGAAGATGAAAAGATGGAAAAGAGATGAAGAATAAGAAGAAGAAGAAATGAACGAAGAAGAAGAAGAAGATGGAGTGAATGGAAATGATGAAGTGAAGCACTCTCTCTATAATATACATACATCTATTTCTATTTTAGGGGACAAAAGAGACGTGGGAAGGCATGGCCTCCCATGCCTTGGGTTGACCAAGAAAAATACCCGGTTTAAATACCGGTTGTTCGATTATCGTGATATTTTCCGTCTCCGGAAAAATCCCAAATTGGATCGAAACGGATGAAATAATTTATTGATTTTAAAACCATAAATTAAACATATTTTCTGAAATATTTTAAATACGCCAAGTGACACAAATCGATAAATCGATTAATACTCATATTAAAATATATTTCGATTCTCATCGATACGACACATCGCAAGTTCGGTTAAACCACCGAATTACAGAAATTTTAAAATGACGTAACTCCCATAGTCTATAATTGCAATTAATTATATACAAAAAGGTTCGGGGCACTACAACACTTTTGTCCATCTTCAATTCAACTCATTCTATTTTCTTTAGCATTGCAATTGATTTTAGGAGTTTCATATTTTGTTTCTTTTTTTGTAAACATAACACCTTTTGTCTATCTGTGATTCAACTACATATTTTCTTGATTTTAGCACTCTAGTTTACAGTTTTAGCACTGTGATGTCATATTTTAGCATTCATATTCTGTTCTTTAGCATTGTTATTTCTGTCTAGTTAACAGAATTATACATAAAAATTACAGGTGCTAAAAGAACTGGAGAAGGTGAAACTAGCACACCCCAGATAGTACAAACAACCCCAAACATTGATAGATATCCACTATTAGAAGCAACAACATTGCCATCAATTCTATCACAGGCTGTTACGGAAATGAATAAAGCACAAGAGGAGGTAGTGAGACAACTGGGGTTCGGCAGCATTCTTCATTTGGATATAACCAAATTGCCACAAAAGATAACATACTGGCTGCTCAAAAACTTCGACCCAGTATCAAGAGAACTTCAACTGCAACATGGAAGAAGGTTGAGGATTGAGGTCTCTGATGTGTCTGTGATCTTTGATTTTCCCAGAGGACCACACAAGATACAAAAAAGTGTTAGAGGCCAGATATGCCAGGTCATGCAGAAGGATGAGTTACTCACTAGCATACTCTCAGATACAACAGCAGGAGAATGGTTCAAGATGAACTTCATGATTCTGGTAATTACTTCCATGATCGAGAACTATGAAGATGGACATATTTACAAAAACTTGATGGACTGCTTGCAAGATATTGACAACGTTAGTCAATATGACTGGTGTGACTATGTCTTGAGATCATTGGTGAACCACACTATCAAGTGGAAGAGCAACAAAACCATGCCCTTCACAGGTCTCATTCTGTTTTTGTTGGTAAGTCATATTAATTATTTATTTTTTTATTGTAGTTCTTGTATAATAAACAGAAAGTGTTTATAGTTCTTGTATAAACACTGCAACCATTTATCTATATACATTAATAAAAAAAACTGTCAACTTCAAAGAGATGATGTACTTGGATAGAGTTGAAGTGTACTTCCGGGAGGTGCCGAGGTACATCCCAGCATTCCATGAATGGAATGATACTTTGCTTGTTGATAGGGAGTTAACAGAGCTTGCTACTGGAAATTTCGGAGGTGGCTACCCTTGGCCGGCATACACAATGGCTGAGTTCATACAAGAAAACAGAGAGAGAGAGCTTGTCACGTAGAAGAAGTTCGACAGAGAGAAGTCGAACAAGAATAGATTCCAACTGTGAATGAGCAAGACATCGCGTCAGCTCATAAGGTCATATACCATCACTAATATATTTTTATGTTACTAATTTCTTTGTTTAGAATCATCACCGAATTCTATTTTTATAAATAACTATTTACTTATCTGATTTGAACAAAAAACATATCAGAATCAAAGAGAAGGTTTGGCAGAGGAGAGGCAGAAGCAAGAGAAAGGGAATGGATTAGCTGTTGAGATCCCTGAGACAGAGAGATGCAGTTCAAACACTCCAGTAAGCATTTCAATAATTATATAATTTAGCATTCTTCATTCATTGTTTAGCATTGTCATCAAGTTTAGTAATAATCTTCAGAACAAAATTTACAATATTATGAAATGATTGCTAAAATAGGCAATGAAAAGGCCCAGTGAAGAGGCATACAGTGAGATGCCCACAAAGACAGCTGAAACAACCAGAGTCAGCAAGAAAAGGGTGTTTACCACATAATATTACATATATGATAACTTATATTGTTAACAGGTTTTTAATTCCAATTAACATCTAAAAATATACAGAAGGCAGTGATCCAAACAAGCACAGTCTCCACAAGGTCAAGGGCCATAATGAAGCAACCTGACCATTTTAGAAACCTTGTGGACACAAGAGAGACACTGACACCTTCTGACTGTGAGCTGCACTATTGGGCGATGGAAAACAAGAGTGATGATGAAAGGTACATTTATAATACATTACTATTAATATAAATAAAAATTATAAGTGCCATTTTGTTCTACCAGACTGCACTTTACACTAAAAAAAGAAATTTATCCAAAATTAGGGAGGTTGTCTTGTATGCTGATGAGTGGATAGAGTTGAGGAGAGCTGAGATGCTGACTTTGAACAAAAAAAATACATAAGTTCTGCTGTCATTGATGTATGGAGTAGCATATTGAACTATGCTCAAGCAAAGATTCCTGAACAACAGACTCCCAGGAGATTTTTCCTAACGACTAACGTTTTCGTAAGTGAATAATTTCATAGTTACTATTTATAATTAACTCACTTTATTCTGTTTTAAAAAACACTACACATTCATGATCAAAAAATCTTCATTTTGTCTTTATAGAACTACACAGTTGTTGCGCCTCCAGAGGGATGGAATGAGCAGAAGATTTCAAAGCTGTTTGTTGACAACATACTCCATGAATTAAGAAAATATCCAAATGTGAAAGTAGATAAGATGGACATGGTACGTATTCATTATAAAAATTGTAAAAAGTTATCATGAAAATAACTAAATGTACACTATTTTGTTTGCAGTTTTTCTTTCCAATAATCCAATCAGAACACTTCTACATTATTGTCATTGATACAAGAAGAATGGTGGCTGAGATCATTGACAATTTAAATGCCATGGGAGGAGAGCATGACGACCCCCTATTGAAATATGAGCATATCCCTGCAAAACTGGTAAGAAAACATATCTATTTATTAATTTTTTCACTAGTGAAACAAATTAAAAAAAACATATTCAATTCAATAATAAAAATGAACTAACTTTAATCATAAATTTCAGATCAAGCTCTTCGTTCACTTATTGAAGATGA
Organism: Perilla frutescens; assembly: GCA_026008535.1. NCBI lineage: Eukaryota > Viridiplantae > Streptophyta > Magnoliopsida > Lamiales > Lamiaceae > Perilla > Perilla frutescens. The sequence goes on from BRKX01000002.1 coordinate 24,535,530, forward strand.
CTAGGTTTGAAAAACTAACAAAAGAAGTGTCTGAAAATATCAAGAGTATGAACCGTCTTCAAATGCCATGGAGAACTTCAACAAACAAGACTGATTGTGGGGTCTTTGTAATGCGTCATATGGAGACGTATATGGGGGATGCTGTGAGGAATTGGAGGAGTGGATGAAGAGCCAAAAATGAAATGCAGCTGAAATACTTAAGGATCAAGTATTGTGTTGCCATTCTTACTGCAGAATGCAACATCCACATGCAGAGGAACATCAGAGATTCAAGACTCTACTTCCGAGCATCTTCTAAAGACAACCCAATCAGTTTTGAAAAGCTTTACCTAGAAGATGATAATCAGTGAACAAATATTATATATGTAACAAATTCTCTAATGCTTTAGACAACTTTCATATTTCATATTTTTGGATTATGGAATGCTTATGTTGAAATCTTCATTTTGTGAAATATGGATAGTTTTGTGAAAATATTTGTACTAATTTGCTTCCTTGGTAGGGCACTTTGAGAAGCTACTGCAATGCATGTATCATGTATGAAAGCTACTGCTGCTACTTACTTTAGTCAAGCATAGGATATTAGAAAATTTATGAAAAAGTTTCGCATGCTAAAATTCTGAGTAACAGTGCTAAAAATAAAACTAGCAGAGCTAAAATATATTGCCACATTAAACGCAAAATTCAATTTAGTAAATCTCATACAAATCAAAGTTACATATGCTAAAACTTCAACAAACTTTTCTAAAGTAGAACCCACTAGTGCTAAAAATCAAAATACGAATCCTAATAATATAAACAATCATTCTAATGCTAAGACAAATAATACTGAAGAAACAAAGTAAAAACCATATATGCTAAAGTAGAAACTAAAAGTGCTAAAATACAAAATACTAGTGCTAAAAATACAAAACACTTGTGCTAAAATATGAAATATCAGTGCTAAAGTATAAAACTATTGTTCTAACGCTAATACTAAATTTTATTCAATTAAAATACATTTCACCAAAAAAATATTGCCATGTGGCAAAGATATGTTCTTTTATTCAAATTTACGAGGCTAATACAACCATAAATGCTCTTTTTTCTCTAGTAAAAAAAATTCAAACGTGCAACTCTTCAACTTCTCTCCATTATCTCCCAAAAAAATGAATTGATCACGAGACACTGAGGAATTTTTTATTGATCTTTTACATACTCGAGTTGGGATGGTGGATGTATCTGACAACTACGAGGTTGTAGATTCTATGGATTATATTTCAATGACGATGACGATGGTTCTTAATCAAAGAGTTAGATTGATACAACTCGTGCTGAAATTGAACGAATTAAAGGAGAAGATATGGAGTTTTCATCTTTTCATACGACACCCGGGAATCTATTACAACGAATACCAAAATATAGTCATAGCGAGAGATGAGTATTTTGAGCGACTGAGACAGAATGTAAGTATGATTTATTTTTCAAATTTTAATTTTACTACCCTAACACAATATTTTTTTTTGTCGAATTTTATGAAACTAGGAGAGTCCAAGGTGGAGGGACTTTAGGCTGCATGGAATGCCATACTTTGAAGAATTTCGTGAGATCATGGACAGCGCTGGTGGTTTCGGCGGTGTGGATTTCGACTGGTTGGCTTCGTTTGTGGCTTGATACCAGAAGCCACATTAAGCAAATACTTGTTCATTTTGCATTTCAGAAGGATTTTAGGGTTTTGTAATTATTGTAAAAAATTACACTTGTTGCATAATTTTTTTGATAATTTAATCGTGTACTAATTATTATTAATTTCAGTGTTTTTTCATTTTGTTTGAAACTACAAGTGCTAAAATACAATGTACCAACGCTAAATAAGAAACTTCCAGTGCTAAAATAATTAAGACTTAAGAATGGTAACTATGCAGGGTTATAATTTATTACAGTTTTTAAAATTTATGTGCTTTTGATAATGTATTCTTTAGCATTGATATTTCATACCTTGAGGGCTCGATAGTTATAATTTTGATTAGATCGAACGGTTTGCTTGCAGCTTTGGTAAGATTTCCCCCCAAAGATTGAGCAAACTACAATGTATATCTTGTGTTATTTGTATTATATTTATATTGTGTAATTTCATGAAATCTACTGGGTACATATCACGTATAAAGTATAATACATAAATCATTTTATAAGAAAACTCTTAAAAAAAGATTTACAGATATGCCTTCAAGGTATGAAATATCAATGCTAAAGTAGAACCCACCAGTGCTAAAATACAATGTACCAGTGCTAAATAAGAAACTTCCAGTGCTAAAATAATTAAGACTTAAGAATGGTAACTATTAGTCCAAAAATAGTTGTTTCTCAAGTGCTAAAATATGAAATATCAATGCTAAAGTAGAACCCACCAGTGATAAAATACAAACTACCAGTGCTAAACTAAACATAACCCTGCATAGTCCCACAAGTGCTAAAATACAATCTACCAGTGCTAAATAAGAAACTTCCAGTGCTAAAATATGAAATATCAATGCTAAAGAATACACTATCTTTCTAACGATAACACAATAAAAATTAATATATAACTATAAATTTTATATTAAAAAAATATATATTTATAAATACTTTATAATTGAAAAAAATATAAAAAACTTTTTTTCCAAAAAAAAAAAAACAAAAAAAACTGATAATAAAAAAAAAGAAAATAATAATAATAATAACCCGCCATGTATTCAATTATCAAAACATAACTTCTGCAAAAAATACACACACGAACACGCAAAATCTTTTCGATTCAAAGACTTCAAACACAAAAACATAAACGATTAGGGTTTTATCGACATTTTAATTCAAAAACTTCAACCAACAAAATCATCAATATGGAAAAAACACCAAGCACAGAGCTCGTAAACCGGAAGAACCGAAGCGACTCTTCAAAAAAGAAGAGAAAACCTGAAGAGATGCTGATTGAAAAAGGTACGTAATACATTCTTCTTTCGTTCATCATAAAAATAAAGTATGTGTGTTTCATTTTGGTTCTAACAAAAAAAATATGCAGAAATGAATAGTGCTAAAACCCTGACAAAACCTCATATATCACGAAATAAACACTTACAAAATCTAAATATGTAAAAATGTTATCGTTTACTGATAATAATCACATTTATACGAAATCAAAATATTTAGAAATGTATATGCATTTTGCACACTGTGTTGCATGTCATGATTTCCTTTTCAATGATCTCAAACAGTAACACCGTGAATGATTTATGTCTTAATGTGTAGCATCACTATATTAGAAAATGAATTAGCATCAAGGAGATCAAACTCTAAGCATAAGACTTCTTATCTTTATAAATATATTTAATATAATGACAAAATTTTTCCATGCTCTGTTTTAGTTACAATGATAATATAATATTATATAATCAAACCAATGCTAAAATAAGAGGTTACAGTGCTAAAAACCTACAATATTATCAAACAATGCTAAAATAAGACATTATATTGCTAAAAAGCTACAATATTAATTCTGAAAATGCCTAACCAGTTAACTATATAACATACATGGTATATTTATAATGGTACTATAGTGTCATATCATGGATTAATTATGTGTTGACATGTAGCAAAACTTTATTACTATGAAATTACTACTAATTTTTTTTATCAATAGTTTTCTACAGAATTAGCATCAGCAGATATACAATATATAAATAATAGTATTAACAAAAACAATACATATATAGGTACCAGCAAAAAGACAAGGTCCACAGATGATATTAATATATCAATAACTAATGAGATCAGATCAAAGAGTAAACATGATGTCAATGCTCTCAAATCTCGGTCAAGAACATTAGCACTGACATTACTTGAAAGGATAAGATCTATACCAGACTCAGATGTTGAAGACATAAGTGCTTCTAAAACCAAGAGTCCAGCAGCAAAATCCAAGCAGGGAGATCTTCAAATGCTTAAAAGTAGAACAACACCGCGCATATTATATGATGCAATAAAAAATTTCACAGATGAGCAGAAGAGTGCTGTTGAATCCCTTGGATTTGGGAGCATTCTGCATTTGAATATAAAGGAATTACCCCATGTACTTAGCTACTGGTTGGTAGATAACTTTGATCCCGAGAGTTGTGAGTTGATCCTAAAGAGAGATTGACGATTGCACGTAGATGAAACTGATGTATCATTGATCATGGGGTTTCCAAGTGGTCCTTTGCGTATAGAAAAGAAACCTAGAAGACAAAGCTGCAGTCAAACGAAGAAATGACAAGAGAAGTTTGATAAACATGAACACAGAATCTCTCCGGCACATGTTTTAGAAAAAATGCAGGAAGATAAAGTTGGTGGAAAATGGTTCAAAATACATTTTATGGTTCTGCTTACAAATAGCCTCATTGAATCAACGGAGAATGGATATGTACATCCGCAGCTGGTACACATCTTCGATGATCTTGACAGAATATGTGAGTACAACTGGTGTGAGTACACTATAAGGTGTCTGGTGCAGAAGACAATACTTTGGAGAAAGAAGAATGATAAATACTACAATGGACCAATCCTGTTCTTAATGGTTAGTTTAGCAATTAGCATACATTATTAAAATCAACTCTGAATTTCCATGCTCATGCTAATGTGAATAACATTTACCCCCCCCACAGATGTTTTATATGGACAGAGTAGTGTCCTATAACAGAAGAGTTCAACGATCAATTCCAGCATTCAAAGGATGGACACACAAGCTTCTGTGCAAGAGACAGCAGTCAGAATTGAAAGGAGGTGGTTTTGGAGGAGGCCATATTTATGGCCCGTATGAAGAAGAAGAGTCTGAAAGAAATGCTGAGAACACCATTCCTCGTTTGGAGGCTGGTCCTCAGGAACGTGAAGCTCCACTTGCTCTGGAGGCTGGTGTTGAGAGAAATCATGATGAACAACCGAAAAGTCCTGTCCCAGCATCGACATTAGATCCTGTGCAAGAATATGCTCAGAAGCTGATTGATGACTGCAAGAGAATGGCTGATGCAATGACTACATTGATGAAAATAGTACAGGATGTGCCACAACACATGATGGAGAACGTCTTCTTCAAGAAGTCATATGAAACAGCCTAGCAGCTTTTGGTAAAGAAATAGCCAAGTCCAATTTCGCAGGCATCACACACTCAGACTCAGCCACAAGCAACGCCAGACGATGATGAGTTCTGGAGTAATCCAGCAAGAACATCAACAATTGAGGAGATTGAAAGAGCTCTGGCAAAGCGTGTAGAGCTTGAGAAGATATATGCTGATGAAGGCCCAACATTCAGTCTAAGGATAAGTGATGATGCATGGGCTGGGATAATGAAGGTTACACAGGAAATTTCTGAACAGAATATGGTGGTTGAGGAACCAAATCAAACTGACACATTTGATACTGAAATCCTGGAGAATGTAATGAGGCAGGTATGGAAAAAATATTTTTAATACTTTAGCACTATCATGATTTATTTTAGCCCTCCCCTGATTTAGTTTAGCACCCCATGATTCATTTTAGCACTCTCATGGCTTTTTTTTAGCACTATAGTGACTTATTTTAGCACTATCATTACTTACTTTAGCACTATCATGGATTATTTTAGCATTCTCGTGCATTGTTTTAACACTGTCATAAACTTATTTTAGAAATACCTAATATACATAAAAACTGATTGCAGACAGAGGCTGAGCATCTAAACTCAAATAAATCAAAGCTACATGAGACTGATGCACCATCAAAGTCAAAAAATGTTCTGGATAATGATGAGGTGTGATATAACTATGGAAAAAGTATTTTTAATACTTTACTACTCTCATGATTTATTTTAGCACTGCCACGATTTAGTTTAGTACCCCATGATTCATTTTAGCACTATCATTACTTACTTTAGCACTATCATGAATTATTTTAGAATTCTCATGCATTGTTTTAATACTGTCATAACTTATTTTAGAAATACATAATATACATAAAAACTGATTGCAGGTAGAGACTGAACATCTAAACTCAAATACATCAAAGCCAGATGAGACTGATGCAGCATCAAAGTCAACAAATGTTCTGGATAATGCTGAGGTGTGATATAGCTATTGAAGTAACATTCATCATCTTTATTACACTTTTACAAAAAAGTCTAATAAATCTTTATTTCAAAACACATGATACATGCTCAAGCTACCCGAATGGAGACAAGAACTAAACAGCAGAAGAAGCCATCTGAGAAGCTGATGTCACCATACAGGGTCAGAACTGTTGATATCAAGGAACAACTTGACAAGCAGCAACATGAGATATTCTACATCAGATTAAAAAAACTAATTTTTAAAAAAACTAATTTTTAAAAACACAAGCAGGTGAACTTTTTTGCTGATTTCCTCACAACTTCTGGACTTGAAATTAAATCAAATGGATTGAGGGAAAAATATCAGATTACCAGGATGAAGATGCCATGGAGGGATACGAAGAACAAGTATGATTGTGGCATCTATGTCATGAGGCACATGGAGACATACAGAGGTGGTGGTTTGAAAAACTGGAAGAGTGGTCTGAAGAAATCCAATGACAGGCAGTTGAAATTTTTAAGAGCAAAATACTGTGCTGCAATCATAAATGCAGACAGTAACACACTGAAGGATCAACATCTGAAAGCTGCAAATCTATTCTATAGTAAATCATGTACCCAAGGGGAAATTGTGGTAGACCCCACAAAAATGAGAAAATTGAAATAACTTCTTGGATAATGATTTGAAAATCTGTATTTACATATGATATAATTTTTGTCTTTTGATAGTATATAGTATTGGTGGATGAATATTTTGTACTAACTAACACAATTTCTTATTTTTGTGAATACTTTAGTATTCACAAAGTATAAAGTGTTAATATAAATGAATAGTTCAGAAGTTTAGCACTTGCATATGATTTTTTTAGCACTTGCCATTCCTTTTGCAGCACTAGTATTTGTATTCTAGATTTTGAATTCTACTTTAGCACTAAAAGTTTTTATTTTAGCACCGATGTTTTATACTTTAGCACTAGTAAAGCATTTTTGAGTTTTCAGCAGTCTATGTATTTTATCATTAAAATTAGACATATAACCTCATAATATCTGGTATTTTCAGTTTTAGCAATTACAGTTCTTTTTTTAGCATTGCTATATAAAGACAGACTACCATCTTAAAAAATATAACTGAAAGTTTGATTAATTTGAATAATACATAGTAATCATAATTTTTCATTTTAGACTCGTTTTTCTTCCATCTCTCTCTCTCTCTCTCTATATATATATATATATATATATATATAGCAGTTTTTGACATTCTAGCAGTGTTTTAGCAATTATAGTTCTTTTTTTAGCATTGTTATATAAAGACAGACTACCATCTTTAATAAATGTAATAGTTCAGTGGTTTTAGCACTTGCATATGATTTTTTAGCACTTGCCATTTCTTTTTTAGCACTAGTATTTGAATCCTAGATTTCAAATTCTACTTTAGCACTGAACGTTTGAATTTTAGCACTGATGGTTTGTTCTTTAGCACTTACATTTCCTTGTTTAGCACTAATGTTACACACCTGCTAGAAATATTAAAACTTTTATTAGCAATTCAAAAAATGAAACAACATCTATACCTATTTTGCATTACAAGAAAGAATATTGCTATCATTAATAAAAAAATTAGTATAAAAAAAAGTACAAAAAATAAAATAAAATGAATCTACTTCTTCCCACAATTCCTAGAATCATGATTGGCTTTCTTCCCACACTTCTTGCAGGTTCTTAAATGTTTCTTTGCGCGTTCAACTCTCGCCTCTTCTTTTGATTTCATACGACTTGCACTGCCTTTTGTCTTCACAAGCTCAGGTGGATGCACCTCAACTTCACTAGGTGCACACAATCCATAAAAATCAGAAAATAATCTACTCTTCTTTGACACAGTATCGTCTTCAATATCACCAGATGAAAACCGCTCCCTTAACTCGTGTAAACTTTGAAACAACAGAGACATCTTTGCAGTGTCACCTTCAGCAACAGAAAGACATGTATAAAACTCAGAAATTAATTGGTTCGTAACAATTTTGTTCTCCTCCAACAAAAAACACCGATCACCCAACAATGCACCTGCTTCATTAATGAGTGAAGACTTCATCCAACGAGACACAACATATTTAGGAGGTATCGACTCCAATTTCAAATCTTTGAATAGAGTGAATATGTGGCAGTAGAGGATCCCATCCCTCACAAATTTCAAACAGCTACATGTAGTGGAATCCTCAACCTTGTTGTGAACAACCTTATTTGTAGCATCAAAACCATCCTTCACTTCTAGCATCACAACTGAATCATTTTCTGAAATATTACAAACATGACAGACATAACATGCATCTTCAATCTCCTTATGAACCACGTAGAACTTATTCCTAGTATAAACAGTGGCAGCATGTTTCTCAAATGTGAATAGGGTCTTCAACTGAGGAATTGATGACTCATCAACGCTGTCCAAGTAGGCATGTGCATGTCTCTGAGTATCAAGTGCGCTATCAAAGTTCATCAAAAACTCAACAAGGTTTGACTTTGATCTAAGAAACCTAGAATAAAAACTGTTCACACTCTCTGAAATTGAGGTAGTCCTGCACAGCCCACTTATCGATAAATCCCTAAAATATGCAGGCACCCAATCTTCACGAATATCATACAATGACTTGAACCAACTATCGTCTGCCAATCCAAATTCAACCATAATTTCCTTCCATATCAACTCAAAATCTGTGATGTTTATACAATTAGACCACACAATACTATTTAACCTCTTTCTGAATGTCTCGTTCTTTCTGATATGCGCAGGCAACTTATCTGGAACTTTAAACATAATATGCCACATACACAATCGATTTCTGGTATTGGAAAGTACCTGTCTTACAGCAACCTTCAATCCAAGATCCTGATAAGTGATTATTAGGCTAGGAGAGGCACCCATACAGTCCTTGAATTTCTGAAGAACCCATGAATAAGTTTCAGCATCCTCACCCGACATTAAAGCAGCACCAAAGGTTACAAGCTTCATGTGATTGTCCTTCCCGGTGAAGGGTGCAAAAATCATTGAATACCTGCAATAATATAAAAATTCACAAACCTCTGTTATTATCATGTCTTTATCATTGTATATAAAAGATTCAAACATTAGGTAACAGTGCTAAAAAAGGGAATGACAGTGCTAAAATATACACTACAAGTGCTAAAAAAGGAAGTGCAAGTGCTAAATAGGAAAATACAAGTGCTAAACCACCAGAATGCTAAAACTAATAGAACAGGAAGTCTAAACAATATAGCACACTAATCTGTTAGTCCTATATGTTGCATCAAACGACACAACATCCCCAAATAGAGAAAAGTTCCTTCTTGATATAGGATCAGCCCAAAACACACACCTCAACTGATCATCCTTGTTAACTTCATAATCAAATGTGAAAGCAGAACATAGTTCATGCCTTTTGGACATTTTATCCAACATCATTTGCGCATCTATACCCACAATATACGCCTTGAGATCTCGACTGAAGTTTTTAAAACCAACTGCTGTACAGCCTATATTGGAATATCCACCCACAACTTCTTTTACTAATCTAAACGTTGTCACAGGTCCGATGTTCACCCTTGCACAGTTTAAAATAAACATTTGATGTGAAGGATCTATATTCCTATTCAGATTCATAAACTCTCTGTGTGTATCCGTAACAAGAGAATGTGTATGTCTTTCTTCAAATAATCCAACACTGTACCCATCACAACCAATATACTTAAAACCAATCCTAGCCATACAGGAATTTCTCTTCGACACACGACGTCTCTTTTTCTTTGAAGATTCACCAAAATCAACAGAAGTGTTCTTAAGTCCCTCACAGCTACACAGAACATACTTCCAAATTATAGTACCATCTTTAGATCTCTTTGTAGTAGACAGACGAGTATCAAATCCACATGATGATGCATACAACTTGTAAAATGTTATACTATCATCTAAAGTAGGGAAAGTCTTGCCCAAGGCAAGCTTCAAAGATGGTTCACATTCAGGTGTGTAAAATTCAGAAAACATGGGTGAAATCTCCAAAGTGGAAGAAGAACAATCTGCACATTTATAATATATTCTAAGATCATGATGTAAAAATTCAGAGTGTTGCTAAAGTATCTTACAGTAGTGCTAAAATAGTTCACAGTAGTGCTAAAATAGATAACAACAGTGCTAAAATATTTCACAGTAGTGCTAAAGTATATGTTAAGTCAAGGATATAATTTAAACTGATTATTTGGATAATAATTCATATTGTCATGCTAATAAATCTACAGATATACAGAAAATCAAAACACAAAATATACAGCCTTTAAAACACAATAGTGCTAAACTAGGTTACAAAAGTGCTAAAATAGTTCACATCAGTGCTAAAGTACAAGACAAATAAAAAACTGAACACATGACAATTATATTTACATATTGTTATCATAACACCATACAAATAATAAGATGTTAATAAACAGTATGACTTAACTTCATATAGCAAATGTCTGACCAAAGTTTACTTTTTGCATGGCTAATAATTCATATTGTGATGCTAATAAATATACAGATATACATAAAACGAAAACACACAATATGCAACATTAAGAACACATGCTCATCATCAAGATTTCAAATAACAGCTTAGTAAGCTTCATCAACCTAAAAGCAGTGCTAATATAGTTCACATTAGTGCTAAAATACGTTACAACAATGCTAAAGTAGTTCACAGTAGTGCTAAACTACATGTTAAGAAAATATTATTTATAATACTCATTTGTTATTCCAAATTCTGCATTCATCGTACAAATATTCTATTAACAAGATACTCTTATGATATTCAATCATTTATACAATGATAAAAACTAAATACACAATGCTAATAATTCGTATTGTGATGCTAATAACTCTACATATATATAGAAAATCAAAACACACAATACACAACCCTAAAAACACATGTCGATTGTCAAAAATTCAAAATAAGCTTCGTAAAACTTGTCAAACAAACGTATAAAAAAATCGCAGCAAAATTACAGATTTTTTTTTACCCGTCATATTCGTCAAATAAAAGTAAATAACACAAACTCCAGTAAAAAATCGCGTGAACACCGATTCAGGTGAATAAAATTCGAAGAGAATCGACTAAAATTTCGATTATATAAGCACAAAAGAATTTGATATATACAAGGAAAGAGATTTCGAATCGAAAAGGAATTACAAACCGAAATACATTCTTTCCAAACATAACAAAATTAATAAATTACAAAAATGCCCTTGGTTCATTAAAAATGCCACCGCGATTTTTTTAATTTTGATCTGATCTTGACCATCCAAATCAGAGCAATCTGTGGCTGAGATCGGTTATCAGTTCTCACATGAATGTCTAGTTCTCACATGATCCCATCTATATATATATATATATATATATATATTAATTTAAGGGTTGCAAAGAGTAAAATAGGGATTGTGAATAGAATTACCATGAATTTTTAAGCGGAAATGTTCAAAAACTTTCTTTAAAGTTTACCACGAACGACCGATACACATCTTAAGGGGTATTTTTTTGGGCGCAATTAAGTCGGAAAAAAGTGTTTTGGAGCAATTTTAAAATTCAACCCCCATTTTACTTGTCAAAGCCCCGCATTTAACAGGGTTAATTATAATTTAATTTTCAACGTTTGAAAGTTTTAACAAAAATAACTCAATATTTTAATAATTGCAACTTAATTCCCAATATTTGGATATTTTAACAGAAATAGCCCAACATTTAATAATGACAATTTAATTCCAAATAGTTTGATCATTTTAACAGAAATAGCCCAATATTTTATGCGAAAAATTATTTTGGTTCTCTAGCTCACTTTAGAGTAAATGTGATCGAAATCGACAGAAATAGTTATTTCATCCAAAACGTTGGATCATTTCTATTAAAATGTTCAAACGTTGAGAATTAAATTATTATTAGTAAATGTTTGGTTAGTTCCGTTAAAATGTCAAAATGTTGAGAATTAAATTATAATTATTAAAACGTTATGTTATTTTTGTTAAAACCTTCGAACATTGTTTCCTCATTATTATAGCCCCTTTTTGCTTGAAAACTGAAACTCTAACAAAATAACACAAAACCCCTTAACACAGCTCCCTGTTGTTCCTACTCAGCTGGTTCGTCTTTGTAGAGATTTGAGATTTAATTTCAAAATTTATAATAATTTTGGTGTATATGAAAATAAAGGATTGTTGCAAACCAACACTGAAGGTGGAATTTCAATCCAAAAAATTGAAATAATTGCTTGAGTATTGAACCAAATAAGTTCGATTCCACGTTTTTTTGTTGCCCTTTAATTTTCGGAAACTGAATTCGGACTATCAGAGTGTGACATCCCAAAATTTCATAAATATAAATATCTCATTTATTCAAATAATAGAGTTCAATACATCGAAAATAATATTTAAATTAAAATAATATTTAATTAATCTTGACCATCACCTATAGAGATGTCAATCGGGCCAACCCGTTTCGGTTTCGGGCCTATTCGGTTCGGGCCGAATCTGTTAAATTTTTTTTCGGATCAGAAATTATTGGCCCTAACCCTAACCCGTCGGTTTTCGGGCTAGCCCATCGGGCCAACATGTATACGACGGAAAAAATTAACATGTGTAGCCGCATAATTATATACACATTTATAGAGATAATAAAAAAGGACAAACATAAAATCCAATTAATACCAAAGTATTCAAATAAAGAAAAAGAAATCAACAAATGGAGAGAAGAGTGTGAAAATCTGCAAAATAGAAACAAGAGCTGCAAACTACTTAACTACATCAGTCTAAGATTTTAAAAATTTCAAACTACATGAGTTTAAATAGAAGTGCACTCTTCCTCTACATCAACAGAAGCTTCTCCAACTTTCTCTAAATCTATTTCATATTCATAGTCTTCATCATCTATTAAAAAAAAGTGATAACATTAGAAAAACATGAAGAAAGTGAAAACCTCCTGCTGTCCTGCAACAAGCAAAATGAAATAAGATTAAGCCTATGCTTTTTTCACACTCTCAGTTTTTCCAGATTCATGTGTACTGCATACATTTGATAGAGAAGTTATTCCAATTCCAATACTTGAAAATTATTAAATTGTCAATGAAACCCGCATACTACAGTGTAGCAGAATAAAATTGGCATTTCTTTTGAGACAATTCAGTGATGAAAACGACGAAAATTAGCAGAATACATTTGGATCTTTCCTACTCATTTATCATGCTTCCTCTCAAATAAAATATTCTGCTACTTTTCTACAACTTCAGAATCTATTTATCATTTTATTGTATTAACCTCTCATATCTCAACAATGAAAAGATAAAATTAAATACATAATTTATAGGGATAAATTTTTATCTAGACAATTTAATTCTAAAATTGAGTAGTTGGACAAGTTTTAACACCATATGAGTTATTTGGGCAATTTGTACTATATTTAAATCCTTTGACTACAAAAGCTGAATATTCCCCCACTTTTTCAGAAAAGTACCTCATACACTTATCCTTTCAGAAAACAAACTTTCATTAGTTTTAGCAAAAAAAAAAAGAAACAAACTTTCGTTATTAACACTTAACTTTCGTTAGTTTTAGCAAAAAAAAAAAAAAAAAGAAACAAACTTTCATTATTAACACTTAACTTTCGTTAGTTTTAGCAAAAAAAAGAAAAAAGAAACAAACTTCCGTTATTAACACTTAACTTTCGTTATTTTTCCTCAAAAAAAAAAAACTTTCGTTATTAACTTTTTTGGGAAATGCAACTAGTCTGGATTAGTTTTAGTAAAAAAAAAAACTTTCGTTATTAACTTAACTATCGTTATTATCTTTCGTTATTAAATTTCATTATACAAGATGCATAACGTTTGTTTTTAGAAAAGTTTCGCTATACATAATTAAATGCATAACGTTACTTTTTGAAACATAACGGTAGTTTTTAAAAAAATTGTCGTTACGCCAATCGTTATTTATTCTCAGTTTTCGTTACGTGAAATTTCAATATGGATCGATCATTTTTTTATTTTTATATGTTAGGTGTGGGTGCATTTATTGTTTAGTTATTAAAATAATGTAAAAGGTACACTTACCCAATGATTATGGTATGAGGACAAGTGTGTCATAAGGGTATTTAAGACATTTACACTCCAAATTGCCCAAATAACTCCTATAGCCTTATATCTTTTTTTTTATCAATTACTATTTTATTTTGCCTCTTTTTATACGTTTACACTAATTTATATATTATAACTTCCCCAACGATTCTTTTTGCCAGAATTTATATATTATAACTTTAGACTTGCTTTTGGGCATCCCGACAAACAATTCGACAATAAATAAAACAAAGGATTTTAATTGATACTAATATAGTAATATATGATAACGCAGACCCTATTAACCTATTGATTAAGAGACAGGATACACACTTTTTCAGAAAGCCATCTATGACTCTATAATTAAAACAGATTGAGTGCCTATGCTTTTATCCAGATCTAAGAAATAGGGATAATTTTTGTAGAATCAAACAACTTTAAATTGGCAATCTCATACGGTTATTAATTACCCAACAATCAAAATACCTACAAATTCTTGAATTCCATAACAAACATCACGATTCACGGACAAAAAAAAAACACACTCATGGTGTGGCCGCGTGGGGGAGTTGCTATTCCTCCGGTGACCAGTAGAGAACTCATCGACGGCGGTGTGCGGAGATGTTAGACCAGATGTGGAGCGGCTGATGGCTAGAGTTTGATTTTCATTTTTGCAATTTTGCTTGACGAGATGAGAGAGCACTGTAAATGAACGAGAAAATCAGATTTTTAAGAAGAAACGACGTCGTTTCAATTTAATAGTTTTTTTTAAAATAAATCTAGCCCGCTAAGCTGACCCGAGGACCAATAAGACTGACCCGAAAAGCCCGCCAGCCCGCGCGGTCCGGCCCGATCGGTTAAAAATTTTTGCGAGCCCAAAAAAATTGGCCCTAACCTACCTTTTTTTTCGGTTTGTTCGGGCCGACCTATCGGTTTCGGGCTAAATTGACATCCCTAATCACCCCGTCTCCACGTCACCGCCCGAGCATCCTTAGCCCGAAAGATAAATAACTTTGGGATGAGTGCTATTGTGAGAATAGAAATGTTATCACCCTTAATGAGGTGATTGAGTTTTTCACTATTAAATAATAAGGGTACAATTTAAGTATATAAGGAAACAAATCAAAAGGATACAAACAAATATTCTACAGAATTTACATCCAAATCATTCCTTATTATCCTTATTACCCCCCTTCAAGCTGTGCGTGGGGTGAGGACAAACGCAGAGCTTGGACCGCAGAAACTGAAAAGCTGGTCGCGGGAGACTTTTAGTGAATATATTAGCAATCTGCAAGTGTGACGACACAAACTGAGTATGTAATTTGCCAGTTGAGACGAGCTCGTGAATAAAATGACAATCTATGTCAATGTGTTTCGCCCGCTTGTGTGCAACTGGATTTTGACTTAAAAAGATAGCGCTCTTATTATCACAGAGAAAAAGTGGACGAGCAGGAGGTAAAGCCTTGAGTTCTCGTAATAGATTTGTAAGCCAAACAAGCTCAGCAGCGGTATTAGCTAAGGCCCTGTATTCCGATTCGCAACTAGAGCGAGCAACAGTAGGTTTCTTTTTAGCACTCCAAGAAACAAGATTACCTCCAAGAAAAATAGAGAAACCATAAGTAGACTAACAAGTCTCAACACAATGAGCCCAATCAGCATCAGGATATCCAACGATACAGGTCTCCGGACAACATGTAAAGGATAAGCCAAAATGCATTGTGCCTTTAATGTATCTTAAGATGCGCTTGACAACTAGAAAGTGAGCATCCGTTGGCGAGTGCAAGAATTGACTAACAAGATTGACCGCATAAGAAAGGTCTAGATGAGTTATAGTTAAATATTGCAGCGCACCAATGAAGGACCTATACAAGGTCGGATTATGGAAAGGCGTACCATCATCAAAAGTGATTTACCAGTGACGAGAGGCGTGGCAATAGGCTTGAAATCTAAGAGATCAGCACGCTTCAAAATATCATAAGCATATTTAGCTTGCCCAAAAAACAAGCCATCAGAAGTATAAGAAATCTCAAGTCCCAAAAAATAATTAAGCTGCCCAAGATCCTTAATAGCAAATTCAGCATGAATGCAAGTAATGAACCGTCGAAGTAAGCTCGAGTTATTGCCCGTGATAATAATATCATCTATGTACAACAAAAGATAGATGACTGAAGAACCTTGATGAAGGTACAAGAGAGAAGAATCAGAGCGGCTTTGACAGAAACCGAGACCCAAGAGAAAAGTGCTGAACCGCTGAAACCAAGCTAAAGGAGCTTGAAGAAGACCATATATTGCTTTCTTCAAATGACAAACATGGTCAGGAAAACGTGGATCAAAAAAATAGGGGGGGTTGTTCCATGTATACCGGTTTTGTAAGAACTCCATTTAAAAATGCATTCTCCACATCGAGTTGATGAAGTGGCCATTTAGTTTGAACCGAGAGAGCCAAAATAACACGAACTGTAGCAACTTTAACAACCGGACTAAATGTATGATTGAAATCAATCTCTGGAATTTGAGAAAATCCTTGAGCAACAAGACGAGCTTTGAGTCATTCAATAGATCCATCTGCATGGTACTTCGTTCGGAATACCTATTTGGAGCCTACAACATTTGTATTTGGAGGGTGAGGAACCAAATCATAAGTTTCCTTGAAGCGAATTGCATCTAGTTCTTTTTGCATAGCTGAAAACCATCCAGGAGACTTGGAGGTAGATTTAATATTGCGAGGTATAGACAAGGTGTGCAAGGCAGAAATGAGAGCTGTATAGGTCAAATTTACTGGATAACGAGGCTTGAATATGCCTGACTTGGAACGAGTGACCATCGAATGAGTTAATATAGAAGTAACTGGTATTGAGGGCTGAGATGCAACTTCGGTGGTAGGCTGAAGAGGAGGTGAGTTAGGATCATGCGAAGAAGGTGCATGAGCAGTAGTAGAAGCCGTGATGTCGAAGGCAAGACACGGGGGACAAGTAGAAGGATGCATAGATGTGGGCTGATTAGTAGACAAAGATGCTCATGTTTGAGAGAGTATTCCAGAGGGTGTGGAGGCAAAGTCGTGATCCAAGAAGCTCGAAATATCAAGATGAGCAGGAGAAGCAACATAAATATATGTTGAGAAAGGAAAATTGAGCTCATCAAATTGGGCGTGTCGTGTGAGAAATACTCGAGAAGAGTCAGGATCGTAACACTGAAAACCCTTGTATGAACTGCTATATCCGAGAAAAATACACAGACGACTGCGAGGAGCCAATTTATTATCTACATAATCACGGAGATACGGAAAGACATGACAACCAAAAGTCTTGAAGTTTGCATAGTTAGGCGCATACCCAAATAATAATTCAAATGGGGATTTCTTTCCTAATAATGGTGAAGGAAGACGATTAGTAATGTATACCTCAGTAGTAAAGGCATTAAACCATAGTGATGCTGGAGCATGAGCTTGGAACATCATAGAAAGACCAGTTTCAATGATGTGACGATGTTTTCATTCAACACGACCATTTTGCTGCGGTGTGTAAGGGCAAGACAAACGATGGTGAATACCTTGGTTAGTCATGAACTCTCGAACTCGTGTATTGACAAATTCGGTACCTCCATGACTTTGAAAGACTTTCACATCTCTGGAAAATTGGTTGCAAACAAAACTGTGAAAACGGACTAATATATATATCATAAAATTCTGACTTCACACGTAAAGGATATATCCAAGAGAAGCGAGAATAGTCATCAACAAAAGTAACATAATAACAATATCCTTCAGAAGTGGTAAGAGGAGCAGGTCCCCATAAGTCACAGTGCACCAAATCAAGGACATTAGAAACACGTTTAGTGTTTAAAACAAAAGATAATCTCTTACTCTTGGCCAACTGGTAAGAGGAACAAACACCAGGATTCGGCAATAAAGAGTTAACAGAAAATTGTCCTAATTTATTCAACATAGAAATCATAGAAAATGGGACATGCCCCAGATGTAAATGCCACAAATCATAACTAGCCTTCAAAACTTTGGTACGAAGAGCAGTAACTAAAGCCGAATTCCCACGTTCCAAAACGTACAAGCCCTTATCGCACTTGCCTTGAGCTAGAGTTTGCTTTGTTACCCAATTCTGAATGATAAAAGACTTATCAGAAAACACAACATCAACTGGATAATCAAATGACAATTTACTAATAGATAATAAGTTTTGGGTTATATGAGGGACAACCAAAACATCTAACAAGTGAACATCACTTGTTAATTTACCAGAACCGGTATGTGAAATAGACAAGACTTCTCCATTACCAACTATAACAGAACCATTACCAGAATACGGCTCAAATGAATCCAAGACGGATGTCTGTGCAGTCATATGAGCAGAAGCTCCTGAATTGACATACCAGTCAGAGACTGGATCAGAGACATTGCATGAGGCGTGAAATGCTTCTACAAGATGAGCAGAAGAGCTAGAACCACGAGCAACAAGGAATTGAGGGCATTTATCGGTATAATGTTCACCACGACAAAATATGACATCATTGAACGTATGGTTTATGACCTCCACGACCCCCGCCAGAATTACCTCGGCCACCAGAATTGTGTCCACCACGATGGAAACCAGAGCCACCATGAGATGTATGTTGTTTGAAAGTGTTGGATTGTCGAGGGGATGAAACAGAACCACCACGGGCAGTAGCAGTAAACGCTGCAGGAGTAGGAGCAGAAACAGTACCCTCCATGGCACGATTCATGATATCAAATTGTTTGGCCTGATCGAGTAGATCTCGAAAGAAGGAACCGGAGATAAAGCCATTCAAGTATTAGCAAAACTAGAAAATGGAGGACCTAAGCCATGAAGAAACCAATGGCTTTTATCCGAGTCATCAACCGATCGACCGATCACAGAGAGTTGATCACATAGAGACTTGAATTTTTGACCATAATCATCGACAGAGAGAGAGCCACACTGGAGGAAAAGAAGTTCCTCGCGTAACTGATTAGCACGAGACGTGGAGGAATGAGAAAATGCTGCTTCCAAAGCCATCCATATCGCACGAGAGATAGTACAGTCGACGACCTCCACCATCGACTCTTCTGTGAGCGTGGAGAAGAGTACACCAACAAGTTTCTGATCTGTAGTATGCCAATCCGCATACTCAGGATTAGGTGACTCAACACTGTCAGAGGTGATCGTCGACGATGGAGAGGTGGACGTGCCATTGATAAACTTGAGCAGATCAAAACTCATCAACATGGGTTGGTGATAAACTGAGATTTTACACTAATTTTGGTACACTTTTGTGTCGTGTTTTGTATAATTTAAGTGTGTTTTTATGTCAGTTTATTCGAGTTTCCTGAGTTTTTGGGAGTTGGTCGTGCTTGATGTATTTTGTAGGTTTGTTCGTCAATTTTGGATGCTTTAAAGGATTGAAGTGAAGGTGGAGTCCCAAGAGGGTACATGAAGAGATTGGTCGAGAAAAATAGAATGAAATAAGTCATGAAGAGAATCGCGAACGCCGACCCGCCACCCGGTCGTGACTTCAGGGTCACGAATCACTATGAGTAGAACAATGCAGTGTCGTGACAGAGGAGGGGTGCAGAGAAGGAAATTCACGACCCTGGTCGCGAAAAAGATGGAGACCGCGAATTTCACGCCATGTGGATTTGCGGGCTGATTCGCGGGCAAGAGGATCGCGACTCTGGTTGTGAATGAAGCGGGCTTTTTTCGATTTCCACTGTATTTTTGGGCTTTTTCCTAACTTGGTATAAAAGGATTCTTTTTGGGTGAAAATCAGACATCAATTATCATACCCGAAGTTTGAAAGCAGATGTTTGCTGTGGAGAAAAGCATCGCGAAGAACACGACAGAGGATTTCAAGCAAGTTAAGATTAAAGACAGATTTATTCTTCCAGGTTTCATTTATTTTAATTCTTGTCTAGGCATGAACATCTTGAATTTGATTTCTTTTGTTTATTTTATTTTGAACAACTAAACCCTAGTGTTCTAGGGTTGACTCATGATTCATTTATGAAATCTTATTATTAATTCCAATTCTATGTCTATGATTTTTATTGCACTTTAATTATTCTTGGGTTGTAATTATTTATGTCAATTGATTGGCCATTAATTGATGTAATTTGTTGTGTTGATTCATAAATCGAGAGAGGAGTTTCGACACTAGAACATAATAATTAACTTAGTAATTAACAACACTCAAGAGAGTTGAGATTACTGGAGAGAGCATTAAACCTATGGATCATTTAGGAGTTGCATTTTAGATAATAAATGGAGACATTGTTATTTATAGTGTAATCAATGTTCTTAATTCTCTGAAAAGAGATTCTGAATAGCTAAGTGGTTGCTCTAGTGCGATTGAAATTCTAACATAGGTATAGTTATTGGATTAGTTAATAAGATGAATTATCTGATGATTGTTCAATCCTAGAATACGCATTTATTCTTGATATTTCTTCTCTGCAACTTTATCTGCTGTGAATTTAGTCTTGTGAGTTATTTATTTGTTTTCTTTCATTTGTTTAAAATTTCTAAACTTTGGATAGTCTAGATAGCAGAGTTAGGATAGATAGAATAACTAGTAATTAGAATTTAGGTCTCTGTGGATTCGACATTGTTCGCCATTATACTAGAAACCTCATTGTACACTTGTAGTTTAGGTGGAACTAAAATACCGAATAAGTTTTTGGCGCCGTTGTCGGGGACTTATTTCTTTGTTTACTATTATTCGAATTTATTTTATATTGCTACTCTAGACATTGTTTCTTTATTTTATTTCTCTTTCCTGTTTAAATATCATTTTCTTTCCTCTGCTTTTACAGGTTGTGTATGAGCACAAGATCAAAAGAGGAGCCACTACAGACTTTTGATCCTGAAATTTAAGCTAGTGCTCGGCACAACAAAGCTAGAAGGAGAAGGAGAGAAATGGTAGATCAACAGGGAGCACCTGTTACAGTTGAGCAAATACGGCAACTGCAGAGACAATTGGAGGAAATACAGTGCAGAATGCAAGAGCAAGAGGCTGCAAGAAAGGTGGTTCCTATACCCATAAATCAGATATTTATGCCGGTGCTCAATCATGGTCATATTCCCGGTCCCGGAATCAATGCCAATAATTTTGAACTGAAGACGGGATTGGTAGGCATGGTTCAACAGCACCAGTATGGAGTGCTCAAGACTGAAAACCCGAATGCACATCTGCAACAGTTCCTGGTGATTTGCAGCACCATTAAGATGAACGGGCTTTTGGATGACACTATTCGATTCCGCATGTTCTCTTTTTCTCTGAGGGATGCTGCCAAGGATTGGTACTATTCACTGGATCTTAGTACAGCGGATAGCTGGGAGTGTTTAGCTCACAAGTTTCTCCACAAATTCTTTTCTCCCGGTCTAACTCTGAAGCTGAAAGGCGAGATCACTCAATTTCGCCAATATGAGGATGAGAATCCATACGAAGCATGTGAGAGATTCGAGAGTTGCTAAGAAAGTGCCCCAATTATGGATTTAAGGTTGATCATCAGGTTTGCATCTTCTACAATGGAGGCGACATGGAGGTGAAGAGACTTCTGAATGCTTCTGTAGGTGGGTCCTTGCTCAACAAAGGACATGATCAAGCCGTGTCTATCATTGAAGACTTGGCCATCAACAGTTATCAGTGGACCAATGATCGTCAAGTGAAGATTATGAAGAGGGCTGCAGCAGTCGATGACACAGATCCTATTTCTAAGCTGGCCGCCCAACTATCTACTCTGAATGCCACCATCAACAGCCGCTTCGATGCTATGACACGACCGGGCGCAAACACACCTGTAGGGAATGCAACGGAGTACGTGAATTATATCAATCAGAGAGGCTATGAGACTAACAACAATTACCAAGGTGGGAATCAATTTTACCAAGGTAACCGTTCCAATCTGTCTTATGAGAATCCCAATACCGCGTTGCAACCACCACCGGGCTTCTCAGTGACCAATGGCATGATTGATGAAGACAAGAAGCCAAAGATGGACGAGCTTCTGATGGCTTTTATGGGCAAGACAGAAAAATATATGGGAGAGTCTCAATCTAGAGTTGAGAAGCTTGAGAATGCCGTTGAAGCCATGGGAACTCAAATGAAGATGTTTGAGAAGCAGCTGGGACAGTTAGCCACAGTAATCGGAAATCAGCATCAGTAGGGTCAGTTTCCTAGCAATACAACTATCAATCCCAAGGAACAGTGCAAGGCGATACAGCTGAGAAGTGGGACTTCTTACGAAAGACCGAAAAATCTAAGACTTGCACCAACTCCTGACGAGGAATCTGAGAAGATAGAGAATGATTCAGACAGTCTCGGTCCAGCCATCGACAGTCCTGCGTCACCGCTAGTGCCAACTCAGCCCACTCCTGCATCATCTATGGTACCCATTCCTTACCCTTAGAGGTTTCAGAAGAAGAAAGTAGATGAACAGTTCTCCAAATTTTTGGAGATATTTAGAAAGGTGCAGATTAACATCCCTCTGGTGGAGGCCCTGCAACAAATGTCGAGCTATGCCAAGTTCCTTAAGGATGTCATATCTAAGAAGAGAAGATTGGGCTATTATGCCACCGTGAACCTCTTAGAGAATTGCAGTGCTCAAATTTAAAAGAAGCTTCCAGCTAAGCTCAAGGATCCCGGGAGTTTTGCCATTTCCGTCACCATAAGAGGCGATCATACTGGTAAAGCCTTATACGACTTGGGGACTAGTATCAACCTGATGCCATTGTCCTTCTTCCAAAAACTGAACATCGGGAATATCTTCAGATGGCAGATAGATCGGTGACATATCTGCGGGGGATAGTTGAAGACGTCTTAGTCAAGGTCAACGGGTTCATTTTTCCCATTGATTTTGTGGTGCTGGACATGGAGGCGGATGCTGAAGTTCCTCTCATTCTTAGGCGCTCGTTTCTCAATACGAGTAAGACATTGATAGATCTGGCTAAAGGAGAATTAACACTTCGTGTCAATAACGAGAGTGTCACTTTTTCTCTCTTCAATGCCATGCAGTTTCATGACAAAGAGGATGCCCAACAAAATGAAGAGTGCAAAGTTCTCAAAGTAGTGGACACCTGCGTAGATGTGGCCGACTTTATGGATCCGATGGATTCTTTGGAGCAAAGTTTGCTCAATTCATATTTTGCCACAAATGAATTTAAGTTTGACAATTTAGAATTAACTGATACAATTGCTGAATTAAATTCATTGCAGGAGATTCCAAGGCGAGGATCCAAGTTTCTACTGCTGAGGGATGAAAGCGAGAAGGCTAAAGATGGAGAGCCACAGTTACCCAAAAAGCTGGAGTTGAAGCCATTACCAACCCATCTCAAATATACTTTCTTGGGCAAGAATGAAAACAAACAGGTAATAGTTTCTGCGTACCTCTCTGAGTCTCACTTAGACAGCCTCTTGCGTGTGTTGAGAAAGCATCAAAGTACTATAGGTTGGTCTATTTCTGATTTGAAAAGGATTAGCCCGTCTATATGCATGCATAGGATTTTACTTGAGGATGATTATAAGCCGCGTGTACAAAATCAACGTAGGTTAAATCCGATTATGTAAGAGGTAGTAAGAAAAGAGGTTTTGAAATTATTAGATGCCAGTATCATTTTTGCTATCTCTGATAGTGAGCGGGTTAGTCCCACTCAAGTTGTGGCTAAGAAAGGGGGCATGACTGTGGTAGAGGGTGAAGGGAATGAATTAATTGCTACTAAGTCGTGACTGGTTGGCGTGTATGCATTGATTATCATATGTTGAATGCCGCCACTAGAAAGGACCTCTTTTCCCTTCTCTTTATTGATCAGATGTTAGACAGATTAGCTGGATATGAGTATTATTGCTTTTTAGATGGTTTTTCTGGCTATAATCAGATTATAATTGCTCCTGAGGACCAAGAAAAGACTGCTTTTACATGTCCTTATGGTATTTTGGCCTATAGATACATGTCTTTTGGTCTGTGCAATGCACCTGCTACTTTTCAGAGATGTATGATGGCTATCTTCCATGGATTGATTGAAAATATTATGGAAGTTTTCATGGATGATTTCTCTGTTTGTGGCAACTCTTTTGATAACTGTTTAGCTAATCTCACCCAAGTTTTGCAGAGATGTGAAGATACTAACCTGGTTCTTAACTTGGAAAAGTGTCATTTTATGGTACGAGATGGTATTGTTTTGGGTCATAAAGTGTCTTCTGCAGGTTTGGAGGTCGATCGGGCTAAGATTGTAGCCATAGAGAAATTGCCCCCACCTACAAATGAGAAGTCTGTGAGGAGTTTTCTTGGCCATGTCGGTTTTTATTGGCATTTTATTCAGGATTTTTCCAAAATTTCTAAGCCTCTTAGCCATTTATTGGAAAAATCAGTTGCTTTTGACTTCTCTGATGAATGTTTGCAGGCATTCGAGACTTTGAAGAAATCCTTGGTGAGTGCTCCTATCTTGATCACACCCGATTGGTCACAGCCGTTCGAGATAATGTGTGATGCAAGCGATGTTGCTGTTGGGGTAGCCCTGGGTCAAAAGCAGGATAAGTTGTTCCGTGTAATTTACTATGCCAGTAGAACCTTGGATTCGGCACAAGTAAATTACACGACAACTAAGAAGAATTTGTTGGTGGTGGTGTATTCATTCGACAAATTTTGAGCCTATCTCATTGGCACGAAGACTATCGTCTACACTAACCATGCAGCTTAGAGATATCTGTTTGATAAAAAGGATGCTAAACCCCGCTTGATCCGTTAGATTTTGTTATTGCAGGAATTCGATCTCGAGATTCAGGATCGCAAGGGTTGTGAGAATGTGGTGGCGGACCACTTGTCTAGACTGGAGCACCCTGTGGAAGGTGAAGAAGCTCATGTTCCCATTAATGAGAAATTTCCAGATGAGCAACTATTTCAGGTACAATCTCAGTCTCCGTGGTTTGCCGATTTTGTTAACTTTCTTACTGCAGGTGTGCCTCCACCGGACTTGACTTCACATCAAAAGAAGAAATTCTTCCATGACGTGAAGTTCTATATGTGGGATGATCCATTCTTGTTCAGGCATTGCTCTGATACAGTCATTCGCCGTTGTGTGCCTCAAGAGGAGTGAAGATCTATCTTTCTACAGTGCCATGCATCTCCAAGTGGTGGTCACTTCTCTGCAAACCGCACTGCCTTTAAGGTCTTGCAAAGTGGTTTTTACTGGCCCTCCCTGTTTAATGATTGCCATGAGTTCACCCGAGAATGTGACAAATGCCAAAGAATGGGGGGGGCTTTCCAAGAGGAATGAGATGCCACTCACCAACATTGTAGAGGTCGAGCTATTTGATGTATGGGGCATCGACTTCATGGGACCATTTCCAGTTTCTTCTAGCGGCTTTCAGTACATTTTACTAGCCGTAGACTACGTCTCAAGGTGGGTTGAGGCTATCCCGACAGTCACCAATGACTCTCGGGTAGTCATAGCCTTTCTAAAAAAGATGTTCTCCTATTTTGGAACGCCTAGAGTCTTAATAAGTGATGGGGGAACACATTTCTGCAACAAACCACTAGAAGCATTGTTGGCCAAGTATGGAATCAAGCACAAAGTGACAACGCCGTACCATCCAAAAGCAAATGGGCAAGCTGAGCTTGCTAATCAGGAAATTCGGCAAATTTTGGACAAGACGGTGAACACCAACAGGAAAGATTGGGCTTTATTGCTAGATGACGCGCTTTGGGTGTATCGAACTGCGTACAAGACACCGTTGAGTCTATCTCCGTACCAATTGATTTTCGGAAAATCTTGTCATTTGTCGGTGGAGTTGAAGCACAAGTTATATTGGGCTGTCAAGCAATTGAATTTTGATTTCAAGACAGCGGGGCAAAAGAGAGTACTGCAGCTGAATGAGTTGAATGAGTTCCGTACGGAGGCATTTGAGAATTCTTTACTCTACAAAATGTGGACTAAAGCCTTCCACGACAAGATGATTGTTCAAAGGGAGTTGTTACCTGGTGATAATGTTTTGTTATTTAACTCTCGTTTGAAATTGTTTCCAGGAAAATTCAGATCCAAGTGGTCGGGCCCATTTATGATCAAGAAGATGCTTCCCAGTGGTGTAGTGGAGCTTTTATCTGCAACTGGTGAGCGTTTCATTGTCAACGGCCATAGAGTCAAAAAAATATTACAGCCTAGAGTAGAGACACAAGGTGTCTCACATCAAGTTGATGGAGCCTTGAGCTTCATGATCGTCCGACTGTCGACATTAGATGCAGCGCTTGTTGGGAGACAACCCAATGGTTTGTCTTTTTCTTTTCTTTTCTTTAAAGTCTTTTTGGTTGTTTTTGTTTTGTTTTCTTTGTTTGGTGTCTTTTTGCTGAGTTATGCAGGTAATAGCTGTAGAATCAGTACTACAATAATATCAATAGACAACCGGTTTAATCCGTTGTCTATTACAGTTTTTAACCGTTGTTAATAGTTCCGTTGTCTATTGGTACTCCAATAGACAACGACGCAAAACCGTTGTTATTTATTTATTAGACAATGGGGATAATACATTGTTAAGTATTTGTATGTGTTGTTAATTGTTAACATTACACAACAGTTTTTTATCAAAGTCGTTGTCAAATGCATTATCGTTTGATCAAATTACTACGGTTTTTGATAAAACCGTTGTCTTTAGTTACAAAAGACAACAATTAAATTTTAAAAACTGTTGTTGTTTAGTTACTTAACCTTGAAAGACAACGGTTTCTTAGAAAATTCGTTGTAATTTTTAGTTATTTTAATAGAAATAACAACATATATTATTTAAAACCGTTGTTATTTTTAGTTATCAAATATGACAGACAACGGTTATTTAAAAATAACCATTGTTTTTTTAGTTATCTCACTACAATTACGACGGTTTAATTTTAAAATCCATTGTATTATATAGTTATTAATTGAAAACGACAACAGTTTTAATTGAAAAATCGTTGTAATATATAGTTATTTAACAAAAAAGACAAAAATTTCATTTTAAAAACCATTGTATTAGTTAGTTATTTTTTTAAAAAGACAACAGCTGTGCTATAGTAAAACCGTTGTCTATCTTTAAAAACCTGTATGTGGTGGTATGCATTTTTTAAATAAAATTAAAAAACATCAATAACTATTATATATAATGATTAAAATCATATACAAAAAAAATCTAATAATTCCAAAAAATCACCATATCAAACATCACAAACTATTTAATTACAAAGTCAAAAGAATTGGTAATAGTTTAAATTACTAACAAAAGAATCAGTGGTAATCAAAGTATCTAATTTTGTCTGAGCTTATAACTTTGAAGCCAACAATTCCTAGAGCAATCAAACACCTTTGTTCATTCCATAGATTCACCTGAAGTGATGTACAATTGTCAAAAAATTCAATAAATAAATGAAAAAATGTATAACATATAACAATATGGTAAGAAAGAAAGTTTCAGACGACAAATATGGTATAAGCTGCCACTAATTCATAACAATGATAAAAATGAATTAAATCAAAGGAACCTTAGTTAATCACTTTATATTTGTTCTTGCACGCACAATGCCCACTCAGAACGTACTTCATCAATCTCATTTTTGGAATACTCCCCTTTCCCGAACTATTAACAATCATGTAATATATTAGTAAATACTAATTTACATTAATATGACTAATGTATAAATTTAAGCTTCTAAATCAAAGAAGGAAATATGAGTAACTTGTTACCAATGATTTTAGGGAATTAATGTTAATTACTCCAAACTCTTGTTCAATTTCTTTCATATAACGCATCACATAATATCCACATTGTTTAGAATCAGGTTGAATTGGAGCCTATATAAATATAAATATATATATATATACACGTCAAATGTTAGATGTTAATATAAAATGAAAGACTATTAAACAAGTATGCATACCTTTATAACTTCCCATGTTGGATTCTTTTTGCCTTTAATTTCTTTCCCAAATTTGAGTTGAAAATTGCTATGGCCCTGAATAGTTTTTCAATGTACATTAGTGTTGCATGCAAACTAAAACAATTATTGCTCGAATAAAATAGATAAGAACTTACAAATTCACAACTTGTTTCCAAGTTTCATCACGTAGACGATGACTGATGGGCTCAAGCAAATAAACAACCTCTTCGTAAGGTACAATGATAATAAGAATCCAATGTTCGCTAAACCATTTAAACATATAATTAAAACTCAAAATTACATCTATGTATAATCATCAAATTAATAGTAGAATTATCTATATATATATTAAGGCAAAATCGTGTGGTAGACAACAGTTCTGGTGTAAAGCGTTGTCTATTATACATTTTGTCTTAGACAACAGTTCTGGTGTAAATCGTTGTCTATTACACATTTCGTCTTAGACAACAGTTTCTAATTAATAGACAACAGTATTAACTTTTATTGTTGTAAATTTTCTTTATTATTATTTTCATTTTCCACGACAGTTTAGATTACAACCGTTGTATTTTAACAAATTTTTACAATTTTATTTATTATTATTTTTATTTGGAAATTTGAGATATGTAGAATTTTAAATTTTATTTTTTTATGCATAGATAGATGATTTGTAATACTCTACATTTGTCGCCTAAAAATAGCTTTCATTTATCTTGCACTATAATAATAATAATAATAATAATAATAATAATTTGTTATTTTTTCTATTTCGATTTCATCATTTAAAATAATTAAATAATTAAATTTTTTATACATGTCATATATTCAAAGAAACCAAATGTTCTATAATCATGGATAATTATACATTATTATTTATAAAATCGTTACGTTGGAAATATTTCAATTCAATCTTTCTATAATCTAAAAAAATAATAATTATTTGTGCATCGTACAGGAGAAATACTAGTAACTACTAAAGAACTTACCCAACATTGCAAGGAGCTAACACTAGTTGGTCAGTGGATGCACCAACTAACCTAGTTGATAATACACGAGCACACTCACTCACATGATCATTCTTTCCCATATATGATACGCGAAATGGATCCACAAATCGAAACCTTTAATGAGTGTTATCCTTCTTCATTTTGGTATATAAGTGCCTTGTAAGAAAGAGTGCAGTTAAGTAACAGAATGCCAAATTAAATTATAAGAATTCATTAATACCAAAATCATATTAGTTATTAATTACCATATGTAAACAAGGATACAGTTTCTTGAAATCGGCTCCAATGCACAAAAAGGGAAGATATCATCAGAGTGGATATAACATTCTCGCTCACTACCAAAAACAACATCATCTAATTTCACCAATATGCCCGTTCCATCTCTCAGAACATGATCAGCATAACTGCACAATATTTTTAATGGTGCTGGCAATGAGGTAGAACTCATGACTTTCATGTTCTTAACTACTTTGCATTTATCTTTTTTCTTGTCATTCCCCTAATAACATCACAATTAAAAATGTTGAAATATGCAATACTTAATGAATTACAAAATATACAAAAATATTACTATAAAACTACCTTATTTTGTATCTATACAGAGATGTTAGGCCATGCTACATGGGTCCCTATAGCATCACCGACATTATCACAGACATTCGGGATAGGAAACGGTAATGAAGCATTTGGATCAACAGCTTCGTCAATTGATACTCGTAAACAATCATAAGGAAAAGGTTCACCATGTAGTGTACTGCTCTTTAAATTAATAATTGTACCAAAAGCAACTACGTCATTTTTTGAACCTGCTGTTAGTGAGACAGCTTTTCCCTACAGTAAAGTAAACATATTTAGTGTTGATTTTAAGAAATTCTATTTATTGAAATAACTTAAAAATAAATAAATACCTGTAAAGTATTGACATGATCAACAACTTGCACTATATCATCATCACCATTCTCTTCTTTATCTCCAAACTGATCTTTATCAGAGTGTTGAAACTTCACAGAGCAACTATCTTTTTCATCTCTATATCCGTCAGCTGAACTCAATCTTGGAGTGACTATTGCTTCAAGTTTAGCTAATCGTGCATTTGCTTCACTCATGCTTGAACTTAATACATTGATTTTTTTGTTTGCCTCTGTAAGTTCAAGCAAATATTGTTTTTCGGTGCCATGCCTCTTTTCATTCGGTTTTTTAAAGTATGTTGTTGGAGTAACATGTCGTCCAACTGCCCGTACACGACCAGGGTGTTCAGGCTTCTCAAGTTCTTGTGTGAGTAAATCATCCGAATTTCCATCAGGTATAAACAACCCTTCCTCTTTTTGTCGTATGTATTCATCCTGACAGTAACAGATAATAAACATATGTTTATGAAAGATAACAATACATGAGTCTATATATATATATTACTCTTACAATCTTTTCAACAGTTTTCTTCAAGTTCTCGTCTTTAATATCTTCATCCTTGAGCACACGTGCTTTTTTCCACATAATAGCTCTATCTATCTCATCATCTCCACATAATTCATCCATCTACAAGTATAGAGATTATCTAGTTAATTAATCATGTATAACTGAGTATCAACAATATGGATATTAAACAAGAAATGCTTACCATTGTTTCTGCCAAACCTGCATAACCTTTACGAGAGAGTCGATGTGGGAACATGTTTTTCATTATTCTTTCTCTCTGTTCAACACTTAATTTCTAGAAAGAATAACATAGCCAAAATTAAATGTGAGGCTAACATTTATTATTATGCTAAAATCAAGTTGTTTACCTTAAACTCATCAGACATATGACTAATAACAAAATGACTCCAATCTTCAGCTGCGATACCACTCCTCGGTGGTGGTAACTTTAGTTTATCAGGATCATTTTGGTGTGACTGAATATGCTTATTATATAGAGTAGATTTCCACTGGCGCCATTTCGAATTTGCTGATTCCCAACAACCTGTCTTCCATTTGGGGTCAACAATGTACGCCATCTGTAAGATACACATGTAAAAAGAAGTTATAAATAATAAAATATTAATTTTAGGTATCTAAATAACTATCAATATTTTTACTTACATTAACAGATTCTCATATCTTGTCTTTAACTTGTTAGGGTACCTCTTTCCATGTCTTGTAACTGATTTTCACTTCTTTTCGTGCCAGAACACCTATATAACTTTGCATTTATGCCGCGATTGGATCCACAGGTTGTCCATGAACGTTAAACTCAATCTCATGTCTAACTCCTTTAACGCTTCATTTTGAAAGCCTATTTAAATGCACCTTTTCTCTGGTTGATTTTTTTGATTGCGTATCTTTGGACTCTTCTTCAGTGTCATCACTCACGCTTTCAACCATAATCCCAACCAACCTATTTTGACAAAAAAGTTAAAAACAAATTAGCAAAGCAAAAAATAAGTTACACAATAGATATACGGTCCAATAATACAAAAAAATTGTTGAGTGCTGACTGACATTGATATTCAATGTTGGATGCAATGTCAGACAGACTCCCGACGACATTGTCTGTGACATAGTCGTGATTAATATTATCATTTTCTAGTTTTATTTATTTATTTATTTATTTTATATAAATTATAGTTTATATATATCTTAGATTATGTATATATCCACGAAATAGTTATTTCAAATAAACAGATATATACATATTAGATATATTATTATTTATAATAGAGTTTGACGAAGTCAAAACTCTATCTCCTATTTTTTAGGTTTATAATTATCTTCTTTTTAACCACTTCTTTTAAAGTTCAACGTGCAGGAGAAAAAGAAAAAGAGTTGGTTTAGGTCGTGGGTTGTTCTCTCTTGCCATAATATGGAATGATTTTCTTCAAGGCATGAAGTGGACGGCGATTATGGAACTCACACACACGATCTAGAAGATGAACGTGGACCATGTTCGACTCAAGTGATGAAGAGCTTATTAAAGAAGCAAGAGTTACACTTGAGAAGATTTATTCAAGCTCAAATCATCTTTCCCCTGCGTGTGAAGATTGAAGGGCTTGAGTCACAAACTTAGCTTTAGATTTTGTTCTTCGTTCCTTCTTCTTCCTTTGTTGTTGTCCAATCACTTCATGAGAATGGATTGTACAAGTTAGGATAGATAGTAAGGTTGTAAAATCATGGCTAGTTTGTCTACAAATTAACGGTAGGTTAATTTGTATTTTGAATTCATTTTTGGTTGTAAACTAGAATAGGGTTCATGTATTTTGCTTGATGTGTTGAGAGCTCAGCGTCTGACATCATCAACTTAACTACTGTGTTGGCTCATGGTAGCATAATTTCACCCTATGGCAATCACATACATATTGTGTGTGATTTAAAATTACTTCTCATATTATTGCGTTTTTATTTCCAGCATATTTATGTTAAGATAGTTGTGTTAACTATCTGTGACATTGAGTTTGACATTATGATTCTGTGTCTAATTTCAGTGTTTCTCGGCAATGAATTCTAACACAAATAAATATGTATTAAAAAATTAACATTAATTACCATATCATATAGTATCAATCCAAATTCCATCATAATCATCACGAATGCAAGGATGCTCTACTTCATCTAATGTATCAATTACATCTATTGAAGGCAACCCTTTACTGAAACATGGATGATGGGATGCAATGCAGCCCAACTCATCGTCATTAGTGTATTCAGTGTATTCTTTTGATGGGCTACAAAGTACCACTGATAATCTAGGATCCTCAGGATCTTCAATATAGAATACTTGTGTTGCCTGACTCCTTAAAATAAATGGGTCTGATTCATACCCGACTTTATTTAGGTTTACTAATATAAAACTAAGGTGATCTACTTTTACTCTACCATTATTGTCTACCTAAGTACATTTAAAAAAAACTTCTTGAAAGTTTCGATAATCAAGAGCCCATATTTCATCAATTCTTCCATGGTATTTTATGTCTGCCACGACTGCATTTTTATCCTTTGCACTCGAAACTTGCATTGTACTTGCAACTATGATTACACCAGAATTTTGAACAGTGCGTATAGCATCACGTTCTTTCATTTGGAAGGTAACACCATCAATTAAATAACCATCATATTTAATGACTTCTTTGCTAGGACCATGCGCTATCCACTTCACTTTTTCAGAAACTTCATGCTTTGAAGATGTTATAGCTTCTGAAACCTATGATACAAACTAAAAGTTATATTTCAATCAAACTAGATTTTGCTTTATATTAAATTTTTCTTCACTATAGAACTTACCCGTTCACGTAGCCAGACAATGAATGATCGATTGTGCTCATCTTGTAACATCTTTTGAGTCTTCACTTTATGGCCAAGTGTTCTCTTCAAATGTGCTTTATGTTTACTATTCAAATTATCTGTATTAAGCAAAGTTGTAGAACATTTGGTATATTTTTAACATAAATAACTAGAAACATCTTACTTGATATATGGATCAATCTCAGGATCATTATTTAATACATAACGATGTGCTCATTTTAACTTATCATCAGAAATTGTTTCCACTCGAGCTTGTGATAAAGGCTTAGTCCGATCTATATCCAGATTCTTTGATGGGATCCCAATTGTGTGCACATTGGATAAGTAGTCCGAATAAAATTCTACTGCCTCTTCAGCAATATAACATTCAGCTATACATCCTTCAGGTCGATTGCGATTTCGTACGTAACCTTTCAATGTTTTCACGAATCTTTCAAATGGATACATCCATCTGTACCAAACTGGTCCACATAATTTGACCTCTCGTACAAGATGAACAATTAAATGTACCATTATATCAAAAAATGAAGGAGGGAAATACTTTTCTAGTAAGCACAACGTCACAACCACCTCACTTTGAATCTCATCTAACTTTGTCACGTCTATCACTTTATTGCATATCGAATTGAAAAAGAAACACAACCTAGTGATAACATGCCTCACATGTTTGGGCAACACACCACAAATGGCTACTGGAAGTAACTGCTGCATCAAAGTGTGGTTATCATGTGACTTAAGTCCAACAAGTCTTAAGTCCTTCATTGATACCAGTTTTGATATGTTAGATGAATAAAGATTTGCACACTTTTTTTTTCCGCTTTACTTAGAGTATAGCATGCAGGTGAAACATATGTTCCCTTTTCTACTGTCGTTGTTGGTCCTAACTTAATCCGTATACCCATCTCCACAAGGTCTAATCTTGATGTAATTCCATCCTTTGTTTTACCTGGAATGCTAAGTAGTGTGCCGATAAGACTTTCGCACACATTTTTTTCAATATGCATCACATCCAAAATGTGCTGAACATGAAGATATTTCCAATACTCAAGTTCAAAAAATATAGACTTCTTCTTCCAATATGATTTTACATTCTTCCGGTTGGCTCCAAGTTTACCCACCATTTTACCCCAAACACAATTGATGGTCTTGACTGTTTCAAACACCTATTGGCCACTTAAAGGTTTTGGTGCGAGATTGAACTCTTGTTCACCATTCAAATACCTATAGACCGTTTTTTTATTTACCTGCTTTCTTAGTTAGTTGTTTTTTTAGTAATTGAGTCACCCTTGTCAGAAATTTTGTGTTTATCTGCTTTTAATCTTGTTGGTTGTGTGGGAACTTGTATGAACTATGTGCATAATTCATGGTTTGGTATTTATGATTGAGAGAATGGGAATGCGTTTGTTTAATTGTCAGTGGTCTTGATTTGAACATGCGTGTGTTGTTGAGCTTGATAAGCATGATTAAGACCAATGTTAAGCCGTGAGCTTTTGTGCCTATTGGGTGTTTTGCCCATCTCTTTGTTTTGGTGTGTTGGTCGGACATGCTTTTGTATCTCTAGAACTTGCATGATTTCTCTTTCAAAATGATGATTGTGTCCGGAATTTAGGATATGATCTTAGGCCATCTTTTCTGTAGCCATTTTTTCCATATACGGTCTGAATTTACATGATTCTTTTGTGAACCCCATTGTGCCTAATTACCCATTTTCTTGAATTCCTTATCTGGTATTGAATTGACAAATGGGTGGAAGATAGGAGTGAGGGCAAGATGGATGTAGTGGGGTGAAGAAAAAATTGAAGTGATGTATGGTTGTTGTTGATTGTTGACATATGTTGGCACACAAATAAATGAAAAAAAATGAATAAGTGATGCTAACAACACAAGTAAAAAATGGAAGGGACTCAAAGAGTTCCTAAAAAGGAGGTTGAATAGAAAGAAATGATCTAGAAGAATTCTAGCTTGGTGCTTGAATGAAGAAAAATGGGTGTTTTTTAATTTTGAATGGCGGAAATGAGTTGAGAGAGTTGTAAACTTATGTGATTTTTGCAGATCTTTTAGTCACTTCAGCCATATATCTCCAACCCCGATCCAAAGCCTACATTACAACCTATTGAAAAGTTTTTTTTTATTCTTTATTCCGGCATGGTGTCCTTTGATGAGTCGAGAAAGAATGCAAGGTTATGGTTGATATTTCTGCATGATTGACATTCGATGAGTGCTTATCTTGATTTATGTGACTTGTGAGAGTTGAGAGATACACACACACACCCGAGAAAAACATTGGCTTAATTGTGTTTGTTGAAGTTTCGAGGGCATATGTATGGGATATGATGGGCTTTTGAATGTTGAACTTGCGCGATTCTTTAATTCTTGAGGTCTTATTTGCTAGATTGTGAATTATGTGCATAATTTGTCTTGTTCCTATTTTGGGTTTTGTTTCTTTGTTTGAGGACAAACAAACTTCTAAGTTTGGGGGAGTTGATCAGTTGAGATTTTACACTAATTTTAGTACACTTTTGTGTCGTGTTTTGTATAATTTAAGTGTGTTTTTATCTCAGTTTATTCAAATTTCTCGAGTTTTTGGGAGTTGGTCGTGCTTGATGTATTTTGCAGGTTTATTCATCAATTTTGGATGCTTTAAAGGATTGAAGTGAAGGTAGAGTCCCAAGAGAGTACATGAAGAGATTGGTCAAGAAAAAAGGGATGAAATAAGCCGTAAAGAGAATCGCGAACGCCGACCCGTGACCCGGTCGTGATTTCAGGGTCGCGAATCACTATGAGTAGAACACTACAGTGTCGCGACAGAGGAGGGGTGCAGAAGAAGAAAATTCGCGACCCTGGTCGCGAAAAAGATGGAGACCATGAATTTCACACCACGTGGCGCCATGTCATGCCACGTGGATTCGCGGGTAAGAGGGTCGCGACTCTGGTCGCGAATGAAGCGGGTTTTTTTTCGATTTCCACTGTATTTTTGGTCTTTTTCCTAACTTGGTATAAAAGGATTCTTTTTGGGCGAAAATTAGACATCAATTATCATACCCTAAGTTTGAAAGCAGAGGTTTGCTGTGGAGAAAAGCATCGCGAAGAACACGACAGAGGATTTCAAGCAAGTCAAGATTAGAGACAGATTTATTCTTCCGGGTTTCATTTATTTTAATTCTTGTCTAGCCATGAACATCCTGAATTTGATTTCTTTTGTTTATTTTATTATGAACAACTAAACCCTAGTGTTCTAGGGTTGACTCATGATTCATTTATGAAATCTTATTATTAATTCCAATTCTATGTCTATGATTTTTATTGCACTTTAATTATTCTTGGGTTGTAATTATTTATGTCAATTGATTGGCCATTAATTGATGTAATTTGTTGTGTTGATTCATAAATCGAGAGAGGAGTTTCGACACTAGAACATAATAATTAACTTAGTAATTAACAACACTCAAGAGAGTTGAGATTACTGGAGAGAGCATTAAACCTATGGATCATTTAGGAGTTGCATTTTAGATAATAAATGGAGACATTGTTATTTATAGTGTAATCAATGTTCTTAATTCTCTGAAAAGAGATTCTGAATAGCTAAGTGGTTGCTCTAGTGCGATTGAAATTCTAACATAGGCATAGTTATTGGATTAGTTAATAAGATGGATTATTTGATGATTGTTCAATCCTAGAATACGCATTTCTTCTTGATATTTCTTCTCTGCAACTTTATCTGCTTTGAATTTAGTCTTGTGAGTTATTTTTTAGTTTTCTTTCATTTGTTTAAAATTTCTAATCTTTGGATAGTCTAGATAGCATAGCTAGGATAGATAGAATAACTAGTAATTAGAATTTAAGTCTCTGTGGATTCGACCTTGTTCGCAATTATACTAGAAACCTCACTGTACACTTGCAGTTTAGATGGAACTAAAATACCGAACAGTTGGACCTGACGTTTCCAAAGAAGATAGTTGGAAGATGAGAGTTTGATCGTAACCATATGAATCATAGTGGCGATCGGAATAGAACCCGTTGATGAAGAATATGCCATAGAAAGGAATGAAGGTGGTCTGGTGCGTTCGAAAAAAAAGGAAGAGTGCCGTGAGGATGATTGGAGCAAAGAAAAAAAAATTAGGGTTTTATGGTGAGTTTGACTAATACCATGTGAGAACAGAAATGTTATCACCCTTAATGAGGTGATTGAGTTTTTCACTATTATATAATGAGGATACAACTTAAGTATATAAGGAAACAAATCAAAAGGATACAAACAAATGTTCTACATAATTTACATCTAAATCATTCCTTATTGTCCTTATTAGCTATTAACTCAGTGGGATCCACATTTATCCAAATTATACAAATAGATAACATAACAAGTCATTATAGCATAGTGCCCATAGGCTGTCACATCATAATAACCCGGAGGGTGTCATCAATAATAAAAATAAAGAAGAATTAAACAAAGTAAGTGTGTCGAGTTGAAAGGACAAATGCATTTGCTTTTTTTTTTTAAGATAAAGAAGAAAAAATATAAAAGAAATAATTAAACTAAATAAATATGTAAAGTTGAAAGGATAAATGAATTGCAAACTAATCAATTGAGATGAAACGAAATATTTACTTTTATTTTTTTTAAAGATATAGAAGGAAAAAGGCATAAAAGTTAATGATTTAAAAAGAAAAGGTAAAAAAATATTTCTTAAAATAAAATATGTAGATAGCTTAAAACTGGATTTTAAAAGAAAAGATATAAAAATAAAAAGAAAGACCATTTTTTTAACAATTGTATTATAATTAACTGGAAATATTTTAACAATAAATATTTCTTTGAATATATTTACAATTTTACCAATGCGATTGCCTTGGATTATTGTGCATAAAATTTAGGTCTGTAGAGTATTTGAAACGCTAGTGTGTGTGTGTGTGTGTATATATACTCTAGTATATATTTCTTTGAATATATTACATTGTTAAGAGAAATTCCAAAAAAGAAAAAAAAAGTTAGGAAACAACGTAAACGAAGAATCCAAATCTGCAGAAGTTTATTAAGTCTCCTGGCGCCAAGAAAGTTTCCAGTGTTTGTCGCATTCCCTACCCTAAATGCTGAATTATATACACATATATATATATATATGTAGTGTGACATATATATTTTATTGCACACTACTAGTATATGATATAAAGTGATTATTGTACTGATCATTTTAATTTCCAGTTGAGAAATTGTTGAGGGAGTGCTATATATGATATATATGTATGTATGTCTCACATTTATATAGGTATTTATTGTATGATGATGAGTGTGGTCTTTTACTTGACAAGTATTAGTGTTAATGTCTCATGTTTCCTTCTTGGAATTTTGGGATGTTTGTGCTAATAATAAAATGCATCATCACATTCTCTCTCTCTCTCTCTCTCTCTCTCTACACACACACACACATACATTCTCTCTCTTTTATGGCAACTCTCACAGCAACTCTTTCCCTTCTCCATTTCACCGCCACCCTCCATCGTTGCTGCTGCCCATGGTTTCCATCAAGTCGCATACTACAGCCACCGCCACCCCCTGCTGCCGCTGCTTTCACTCTCAACTCACTATTTCCCAAAAATGTTATGCAACACAAGAAGAAGAAGAAAGATAAATAAAAATAAAAGAGGACCAAAGAAATACCTCAAGACTCAAGTGAAATGCTAGTGTAGAGAAGAGAAGAAATGAAGATTTACTTTGAGCTGTGTGATTTGTGAATGAGAGAGTGGTGTATTTATACTGGTGTTTGTCGATTTCGAAAGGAAATGAGAGAATCTCGTATGAAAATTGATCTGAATTATGTTCAATCAAATCCGCAATTACCATTCTGCTGTTTTGGACGTTTCAATTGAGGAAGAAGAGCAGTAATTGGGCCTTGCCCAAGTGGGCTTGGAAACAACATTGGACTTAAAGAAATTAAATGTTTGGGCCCTAAAAATAAATATAAATTATATGATATAATTCTAATAAAAATAATAATAATAATAGTGGTAATAATAATATCTTTAAAATATGTAAGAAATTTAATGTATTTAATTTACGTAGACGTACAATTACTAAGGCGCGACTTATAGGACTAACAAAATTAAATATTAAATAATATCATGCTTTGAAATAAAATATCATTTAGATAAAAAAAAGGTGACTCGTAAAATTAAAAATTTGGGTCGCTATATCCTTCACCATTTAAAAAAAAAATCGTCCTCGAAATTTACTCACCTTATTCTTGAATTGAGGTACATGACATGATGTCCTCTCGACTTAAATGCTTCTACTGTCTCAAACATGAGTGTGCTCATTTCACTTATATTCTAAAATAAAATTGACCGCTAGATATTCCATAGAGTTCTAAGTTAACTATCTTAAAAAGCCTCCTAAATATTTCCTCGACAAGCTGCTACGTCAGCAATCTTTCATTCTCTTCTTTTCCTTAAAAGAACTATGTCCTTGAGAAATTCATTCATCGTTATTTCCGAAAATAAAATATAAATTCAACCCTAATAATCCGCTTAAAATTTATTCCTTATTGATCACGGTCTTTATTACAATTTCTAAATTAAAACGTCTCCTAAACAAAATTACCTACTACGAGAATACTGAGCGGTATACTTAACTTAACGTTGTCTTTCTCCTTACTACTCCTCATGATTCATGGCATATGCACGAGTGTTACCTCTTCGTCTCACGTTTTCTCTTTTTGTGGTGTTTTCTCCTCTTCCAACGTTCCCTCCTTTTTCGTTGTTTCCTCTCCCTTCTGCATTTTTTCTTCTTGAAAAATTTCTTTGCTGAAGTGTAAGATAATTCGAGGCTATGTGTCATTCTTTGTGACACCAATAACATGCATTCCGTCTGAAATGACATTTTCCATTGTGATTTCTATGAGATTGTGGACAAAATGGTTTATTTGACGTTGTTCTGAAATTTCTACGCACAGTCTATCTCGATTTCTTCTCAAAAATCGGATTCTCTTTCTTCATCATTTTCATCTCGATATTGACGCGTCGTCATTTCGCACTTAAAATAATATTTGTAACTCCTGTTCCCACAATGAGCGTAGCTAACTAATGAGTATGGGTCGATCCCACATAGAGCTGTTGTGATTCCACCTTCAAGTAACCAATCGTAAAAAAGGGGTTGGTTTGTTGTCACTTTACTAGAAACTAAATCTGCAAAAAGAAAGTAAAGAAGATATCAAATAACAAAGGTTCTGGCATTTGAACTTGAATTTGGTTTAAGTATAAAATAACTCGATCATGGGCACACCGATTTTCATACATGATAAATCACCTAGTTATGGAGATCGGATTCCTTTCTGCGTCTCCTCATTCATCCTTTCATTATAGGCTTAAAAACGATTCCTCAGCAATTAAATCCCTAATCAGTCACCCACCCCCCAATTCCCCAAAGAGAAGTGAACAGACAGCAGTGTGCCCTAGAGGAACCCAAGTTTATTGTGTTTACCGATTCCTTATGTACCCACAACAACCCATTGATTCTCTTATTACTATATGAACCAACACACAGTCATGATTTGCCAATTCAATTAATAGTGGTGTGCCCTCTCTACCTAACGAGTGATCAGCCACATTGGGCATTTCAGACACACACTCGCATGGAACAAGGCTCAAGAATCAACGGAAACCTATCATGCATTACTATGCCCATTTTGGCCTCACGAGTCCAGATTTATACTCAAACCATTTTTGTTGTTCAAATGCCAGAATTAAAGGGCCGAGCCAAGCATGTTAGACATAATTAAAATAGCAGAAATGAAAGATATAATTATAAAGAAAACTTACTGAATTAATTAGCAAAAAGACTCAACTCCAACGTTGAGTTTGTAAACATAATCCTATGTCCAAAGGCTTAAGGCCTTTTGGAATTGTTTCTTGCTACAATGCAGCGTAGGAAAAAAATAAATGCAGAAAATAGAAATTGTAGCAGTGTTTCTGACTATCCAAACTTGTTTTTCCAGCAATTAAAAATAGCTTAAATAGTTACATTTCTGAATTAGAGTTTCTCCAACAAACTAGGGTCTTCAATGGCTTCCGGATCCAGCGTGCCCACCCTGATCTGTCTGGATAATCTTTAGTTTGACCAAATCTTTATTTTTTAGGGATTGAGCTTATCTCTTCGTTGCAGCACCTCTTAGGAGTCCAACTTATCCCCAACTCTTCTTTGGATATACAGCTATCCTCCACGTCTATCTCCTTCAACTAAATCCCGAGTTTCCTACGAATGCCCATTCTGGACTGTTGTCGAGTCTGTACGAGCAATGTGGGCACGACATCATACAATATGCTCCATCCATTTCTGATATACACATTTTGCCTCCAGAATGTAGGATGGATGCTGAAGAAGTCCCATGTGCCTCTAAATAAGGTTTATAGTGACTAGATAATCATGAATAATTGGGCATAAAATGCCCCTTTGGCCAGACTCGACCTCTGAAATGTCCTTTGACCTCATCCTGGTTCTTTTTGACTCAAAACACACTAAAAAGGATATTTATAATGAACAAAATACCCGTAAAAATACGAAATAAATGGACTTATCACACCCACACACTTGAGACATGATTGTCCTCAAGTATGGGATGCAACGCGTCCAGAAAAACAAAAGAAAAGAAAGGCAAAAAGAAACAGACTCAAGACAAAAGTATGCAAACTGTTAATTAGTGTAGGCACATCACATTCAACATTCCAACAAAACTGTAAAGTTTCAACATACCAAAAATAGGTCAAAAATGAGTTTAGCTTGGTAATTCTCACAAACTCTCTTCACTCAGTGTTTAGGCTCAGTGTATACACTCAAATCAATGCAATTTTGTACTTAGTCGTCCCATAAGCTTGCTAAAGTTCTGCTATCAATCTCCAGAAACCATAGATGTCTAAGTATCAACATGGCTTTTTAGGCTACAGTGGGCATTTCATGTAAGGTGGGACTTTATTTCTATACAGACCCCCCTCCCATTTTTCACTCAATCGACTACCCTCTTGTGCCATGTTCAGAAACTAATTTTTTCTTTATTCGGGCATTCTGAACACTTAAGAATAGGGAGAATTTTATTCTTTTTTTTTAATTTATTTATTAATCCCCCTATCTTTTATGGCCTTTTTACAAATATCCCCCACTACTTCTGTCTTCCCCATTTTTCTCTTCCAGGCTCTTGTGTGGCCCTGGCTATATATATACCATCCCAAACAAAAATCTGCTAGGGCATTTCATAAGCTCAAGGGGCTGCAAAGGCTGTGTTATTGGTGGGTCAACTTTTTTTCTCAGTGGCTCAATAAAAGATGGCCTATATCATCTACATATGCATCAATAGTTCCTAGATTTCAAGTAGAAAAGTAGCAAGTTCTAGAATTCCTAAGCACATAATGTTCACACATGAAGTAAAGAAAACTGTGAAATAGGCATACAACATATAGACTCAATTCTCATAGGGCAAGCTAAACTCGTTCGTCATCCCTATCTTATGCGGACATACTGATTTTGATATAAGGCAAATTAATGTTGAAAGTATCAAATGAAATGGCCACATAGATTTCACAGAAAGCATGCTTGACTCAACTAACCACCTACACACTTTGCATTTTGTAAAATGTCAAAGCAGACTCAACAAAGACATAAAAAAACACAAACTGAAATGCCCCCACCCACACACTTTGCACTAGACAAAGTGGGTAAAATAGCGACGACACATAAACAACAAAGAACAAGAACAAAAAACAAATAAAAACAAAACCTAATCTAAGGACAAAAAGAACTAGGAATCAATCGGATGAGGGCGTTGGGTAAGAAAACCCAACATGTCTGAAATAGGCCTTTAGGGCTGCCTCCATGCGATTTAGTTTTTCATTGGCTTGGACTTGGGCATTCTCCATCGCTTCCAACTTCCTCATCATCACCGTGACCGGGTGCTCTCTCTGCTGTGCCCTCACCACTGGTGGCTTCTTCGATGAACCTACAGTTACAAGAAACATGCTCGAGGGGTCTGTCCTCGGCACAAAGAAAACAGGCTTGCCATTCTCATCGTCAACCACATCTTGCATCCTCCTCAAACAACTCAAATCAAAATATTCACGGGGGGGGGGGGGGAGATCATAGCAATATCATTCACATCAAGAAATTTGGCCCTAACGGAAATCTGGGTCATCAATTAGGCACAAGAGATACGATGTCTGGGTGTGTTTTGATTTCTTTGAAATGTGCAATGGCCACATAGCCGAAATTGATTTTAACCTTTTTCACCATGCACCACAAAATAAATAGCTCTTGATTTGTAATTGAATAAGAGCTAACATTCCTCCCAAAGAAACTATATGCCAACATCCTATGACAAAACCTCAAAGCATCATTGTTCAAACAGTATCCCTTTATGGCTCCACTTTGATAAGTGGAGCCATCCCCAATATCTGCCCATTTTACCTCAACTCCCTCAGCGGAGTCGGGCAAAACAGTCACGATATCGACATACTCCTCCTCTTGGAGGCCCAAGTACGATACAATACCCAACATCATATTCAAATCATCAGTGGACATAGAGAAACCCTACCCAGAATTTTAAAACTCATCACCCTAGTAGAAGTAGTAAGCTTGTTCACAACTTTAATTTTCAGACTATTGACAAACTCTCTTGAGAGAGCAGGAAAAATCACACACTCCATATCCAAGAAAAATTCCCAACTAATAGCAGCAAATAAATCTTTTACCTCTTGCTCTATCCCAAGAGCTTCGAGCGACTCACTGTAAACTCCCTTGGAGTTTATAATGCCCCGGACTGATGGCGGGCCACTTTCTGGCTTGCTCAACGTGGAAGGCTCCCCAGCTAACTTGGCTCCCGCCTTCATGGCCACCGCTTTCCCCACCCTCTGCTTGGGTGGTGAGTCCTCTGAGGGCTCATTCTCGAGCGTTTGTGATTGGGACGGCTCACTTTGTTGCTGCTGCTGCTGCTCTTGATGTTCAAAAACCTCTTCCTTGGTTTCATCTTGTTGGGACTCAGCTTGCTGCTCTGCCTGTTGTTCCAAAATGGGCTTTCTAACCTTCCTTTTTTTTCACTTTCTCCAGTGCCTGTTTCTTGATCTCAACAGGCTCTTCTTCTTGGACTTGCTCCTCCACAGGTTGTTCTTCATCATCTTCAAGCTCATTTACATAGTCATCTAGGGCTTCATCATTGCCCTCTTCTTCCACGTTCTCCTCTTCTTCCACGATCTCTTCAGATGGCGGGGGCTTTGGAACCCTAGAAGCTTTCTTCGTCTTTTTCAAGGTTTCCTTCTCAGGTTCTTGCGTGGGCTCCGTAACCACTTCCTCATCCTGTGTGCCCCTAACAGTGGTATTCTCCTCAGCTTGTTCGTCTTGTGATGGTGTAGCGGAGCTCACTTTAGCTACAAGTTCTTTTTCCGGTGGGGTTTCCTTTGTCGGTTTGCTCGAGGTGACCGCGACAGGCATGAACT
Source organism: Perilla frutescens (assembly GCA_026008535.1). Taxonomy (NCBI): domain Eukaryota; kingdom Viridiplantae; phylum Streptophyta; class Magnoliopsida; order Lamiales; family Lamiaceae; genus Perilla; species Perilla frutescens. The sequence continues at coordinate 24,580,378 of BRKX01000002.1, forward strand.
TCTCCTTAGGCTTAACAGCCTTTTTCTTTACCACCTTAGCTGGGGTGGGCTCTGCAGAGGTAACCGGAGTATCAAACTCCAACCTAGCCTTACTTCCAACCTTTGGCACAACCTTTTTTTCGTGTGTGTTTACCATTTTTGGAGCTTAAAGTTAGCACAAGAGTTTCTATAGGGTTTTGGAGCTGAAAGTGAGAGTTTAGATTTTGTAGGGTTGGCTTTTTATTAAAGTATTACTGTTCTGATGTGACCATGACTCTTCAAATTTTAAAAGATTTATTCAGATCAGCGTGCCTACATCAACGGATAAGCCTTATCCCCTGAAAAATCGGAACAACCTTTATCTCTTCAGAATGCCCTGCTTCAGAATCCCTAATTTTTCGAGATTTATCTTTATCTCTTGCTTCTCTCTTTATCCTAACCTACAGATCACATACTTATCTAAACCAAGTGTAAAATTGCCCATAAACTAGTTTAATTAACTAGAAACTTTATTTAATTAAAATAAAAAATAGATTAAAACAGATAAAAAACCTGGGTTGTCTCCCAGTAGTGCCTCATTTATTGTTGTGGACACGACACAGTCCCTGTTCAGGCATACATAAGCTCCCCAAGCCAGACCACTCTAGTATCCATATCAGAATGCCCTAGGTATGGTTTAAGGTGATGGCCATTAACCTTGAATTTCCCTCCAGTTTCGGGATTTTTCAACTTAACTGTCCCATTGGGGCATTCCGCATAGACTTCAAATGGACCAACCCACTTGGTCCTCAGACTTCCTCCCATTAATTTGAACCTTGAATGGTATAAAAACACTTGCTCTCCTGGAAATAATCTCTTTCTTCTAATCACTTGACCATGAAGTCTCTTCATTTTTTCCTTGTAAAGCACAACATTATCATAGGCTTCCATTCTCATTTCTTCCAGCTCCTGAATCTGTATTTTTCTGAAATGCCCAGCTGTATTCTTGTCCACATTCAGCCTCTGAAGTGCCCATCGTGCCTTGTGTTCCAGCTCTACTGGCAGATGGCAACACTTTCCAAATAACATCCGATAAGGGGACATCCTAATTGGGGTCTTGAATACGGTTCGGTATGCCCACATGGCATCATCCAGATGGGCATTCCAGTTCTTTCAACTTGGATTCACTACCTTCCTAAGAATGGATTTAATTTCTCGATTTGAGACTTCAGCTTGGTCATTCCCTTGTGGATGATAGGCTGTTGTGACTCTATGATTCACCTCGTACTTCTTCAATAGTCTTTCCATTATTTGGTTGTAAAAATGGGTCCCTTGATCACTAATGATAGACCTGAGCACACCAAACCGGCTAAAAATATGGGATTTCAGAAATGTGGCTACTACTCTTGCATCATTGGTAGGAGTAGCCTTGACTTCCACCCATTTGGACACATAATCAAATCCAGGGATTATGTAATGGTTCCCCTTAGAATTTGCAAAGGGTCCCATAAAATCCATTCCCCAAACATCAAAATTTTCCACTGGCATGATGGGTGTCATGGGCATTTCATTCCATCTTGTGATGTTCCTGACCCTCTAGCATTGATCACACCTTTTGCAAACATCGTGGGCATCTTTAAAAATTATGGGCCAAAAGAACCCACAGTCCAGAACTCTCCTCGCTGTTCGATTTGGTCCAAAATGCCCTCCGCAAGCATAATTGTGACAATGCTTCAAGATCTCCTCAATTTCATAGTCTGAAACACATCTTCTTATGACTTTATCGGCACATCTCCTCCATAGAATAGGGCTATCCCCGGCATAGAACTTGCTCTCATGCCTAAGTTTATTCTTTTGGTACCTTGAGTACTGACGCGCGGTCGTTTTGCGCTCAAAAATATATTTGTAAACTCATGTGCCCACAGCGAGCGTAGCTAGCCAATGAGTACGGGTCGATCCCACAGAGAGCTATTGTGATTCTATCTTCAAGTAACCAATCACAAAGGGGGTTTGGTGTTGTCACTAAACTGAATTTGAATCTGCAAAAGGAACGAAAGAAAAATATCAAATAACAAAAGGTTCTGCCATTTGAATTAGAAATTTAGTTTAAACATAAAAAACCTCGATCATGGGCACACCGATTTTCATACATGATAGGTCATCTAGTTATGGTGACCGAATTCCTCTCTGCGTCTCCTCATCTATCCTTTCATTTTAGGTTTAAAAGTGATTCCTCTTCGATTAAACCCCTAACCAGTTACCCACCTCCCGATTCCTCTAAGAGATGTAAGCAAACAAGCAGCAATGTGCCCTAGACGAACCCAGATCTGTTGTGTTCAACTGATTCCTCTTGTGCCCACAACACCCCATTAATTTCCTTATTACAATATGAACCGACACACAGTCATGATTCGCCAATTCAATTAACAGTGGTGTGCCTTCTTTACCTAACGAGTGATCAGCCACATTGGGCATTTCAGACACACACTCACGTGGAACAAGACTCAAGAATCAACGGAAACTTATCATGCATTATTATGCCCATTTTGGCCTCACGAGTCCAGATTTATATTTAAACCAATTTCATTGTTCAAATGCCAGAATTAAAGATCTAGCCGAGAAGGCTAGACATAATTAAAATTGAAGAAATTAACGACATAAAATAAACAAGAACTTACTAAATTAATTAAGCAAAAACTCAACTCCAACATTGAGAAGCATAAACATACCCTAAGTCCCGAAGGTTTAAGACCTTTCGGATTGTTTTTGGCTGCCTAAGCAGCGTACTGAAAATGAAATGCAGAAATATAAAAGTGTAGAAATGTTTTAGACTGTCTAAAGATTGTTTTCCCAGTGATTAAACTTGTTTAAATAGTTACATTTCCGAGTGGAGTTTCCCCCACAGGCGGGGGTCTTCTGCTGAAATTCCGGAATGGCGTGCCCTCTCTGATCTTGTCTGGATAAGCTTCAGCTTTATCGAATCCCTATTTTTTAGGGATTACTCTTATCTCCTTCGGTTAAGCTTATCTCTTTGTTGTAGCGCCTTCTAGGAGTCCAGCTTAGTTCCAACTCTTCTTCGGAAGTGTAGCTATCTTCCATCATCTCTCCTCCAACTGATTTCCAAGTTTCACGGGAATGCCCATTCTGACCTGTGGTCGAGTCTGTGCGAGTACTGTGGGCACGGCATCATCTGTCAGTTCCATCCGTATCTGATATGCCCACTTCACCGACCGAATATGGGATGGATACTGAAGAAGTCCCCTGTGCCTCTGATGAACATATGTGTGAGATAAACGTGAATAACTGGGCAAAAAATGCCCCTTCCGCCAGACTCGACTCTTGGAATGCCCTTTAACCGCAACCTGGTTCTTTTCGACTCAAAACACACTCAAAAGGACATTTATAGAGGATAAAATGTCCATACAAACACGAAATAAATGGACTTATCACACCCACACACTTTAAACATGATTGTCCTCAAGCATGGGGTGCAACGCATCCAGAAAAAAAACAAAATAAAAGAAAAGAGAAAAGAACCAGACTCAAGACACAAGCATGCAAACTGTTACTCAGTGTGGGCACATCAGAAATAATCCAACAAAAAATGCAAAGTTTTAGCATACTTAAAATAGGTCAAAAATGAGTTTAGCTTGGTGTTCCTCACAGACTCTCTTCACTCAGTGTATACTCTCAATTCGGCTGTAATTCTGTATGAATTCGTCACATAAGTTTGCCAAAGTTCTGCTGTTCATTCTCCAGAAACCATGATGCATTAGTATCAATAAGGCTTTTTAGGCTACAGTGGGCATTTTAAGTTGGAGGGGTTTTTATTGATTGTACAGACTCCTCCCCAGCTCCTTTCTATTCACTACCCTACTGTGCCATGTTCAGGCACTGAATTTTTCTTATTTTTGGGCATTCTGAACACTTAAGACTCGGGGGATTTTTATTCAGACTCTTTTTTTTTTCTTTTTCTTTTTCTTTTTTTTTCTTTTTCTAATCACCCTTTTTTTATATTAATTCTTCCCCCTTTCTTTTATAGCCTTTCATATATATGCCTTCCCAACACAACTCTCCTTCCCCATTTTTTCTTTTCAGGTTTTGTAATGCCCTGGCTAAGTATAAGCCATCCCAAAACAAAATCGACCAGGGCATTTTATAGGCTCAAAGGGGCTGCAAGGGCTGTGTCATTGGTGGGAGTTATTTTATTTCAGTGGTTCAGCAAAAACACGGCCTATCTCATCTACATGTGCATCAATAATTTCCAGAGTTAAACACAGAACAGAGGCAAATTCTAGAACATCATAAGCACATAATTATTCACACTCATGAATGAAAGAAAACTGTAAATGAAGCATACAGCATATAGGCTCAAGTCTCACAGGGCATGCTAAACTCGTTCGTCATCCCTATCTTAAATGGGCATACTGATTTTTCTGTAAAGCAATTAAAGTTGGATCATCACGTGAAATGCCCACACAGACTCACAGAATAGCATGCTTTGACTCAACTACCCACCTACACACTTTGCAACTTGCAAAGTGTGGACACAGACTCAAACAACATGACAAATAAAACAGAAAAACAAAACAAAACCTAATCTACAAGGATAGAATTAACCAGGCTAGTCGGTTGCAGGTGTTGGGTAAGAGAACCCAATATGTTTGAAATAGGCCTTCAGGGCTGCTTCAATTCGGGTCAGTTTTTCATTGGTCTGGAACTGGGCATTCTCGATCAACTCAAGCTTTCTCATGATCACTGCGACTGGGTGCTCCTTGTGCGGTGCCTTCCCCGCTGGTGGTTTCCTCGATGTACCTGCCATTGCTAAAAGCATGCTCGAGGGGTCTGCCCCCGGCACAAAGAAAACAGGTTTCCATCCTCATCGTCAACCACATCTTGCATCCTTCTCAAGCAGTTAAGATCAAAATATTCACGAGGAAGGATGGTTAACTCAGTATCATGCAAATCAAGAAGCCTATGTCTAACAGCAATCTGGGTGATTAATTGGGCGCAAGAGATATGATGCCTAGGGTGTGTCTTAATCTCCCGAAAGTGTGCAATGACCACAGAACAAAAATTGATTTTGATTTTATACACCATGCACCACAAAATAAACAGCTCCTGATTAGTGATTGAATTAGAGCTATCCTTACGGCTGAAAAAATTATAGGCCAACACCCTATAGCAGAATCTCAAAGCATCATTATTTAAGCAATACCATTTTGTGGATCCGCTCTGAAAAACGGATCCATCCCCAATATCAACCCATTTTGCGTCGACTCCTTCTGCAGAGTCGGGCATTACAGTCACAACATCGACATACTCCTCATCCTGGAGGCCCATTTATGTCACGATGCCCAACAACATGTTCAAGTCATCAGCCGACATAGAATAACTTCTATCCATCAGTTTAAAAGATAAGACCCTAGTGGATGTAGCAGACTTGTTCACAGCTTTAATTTTCAAGTTTTGGATAAAATCACAAGACAAAGAAGCAAACATCACACACTCCATATCTAGAAAACACTCCCAACCGATTGCAGAAAATAAGTCCCTTACCTCCTGCTCTATACCAAGAGCTGCGAGCGTCTCACGGTGAACTCCTTTTGAATTTATGATGCCCCTGACTGGTGGCGGGCCACTGCTGGGCTTACTTGGTGTGGGGCTCCTCACCCCTCTACCCCTTTTGGGTACAGGGGCTGAAGTGCCCTCTTCAGTCTTCCTCTTCCGTGAAGAGGTCTCTCCAGCCAGCTTGGCTGGGATACCCTTGCTGGGATACCCCTGGCTGTTCGGTTGGCTTTGGGATGAGCTCGCCAACCTTCCTTTTTCCCTTCGCTTTCTCCAGTGCCCGCTTCTTGATGTCAGCGGGTGCCTCGTCCTCCTCTTCAAAAAGCGGTATCTTCTCCGGTTGTGGCTCAGCCTCAATGTCTTCTATTTCAGTCAAGTACTTGTCCAAATCAGTATCTCTGTCTCCTTCCTCTTCATCTTCTTCTCTTCCTTCAACTTCCTCTCCTTCCTCTTCATCTTCGAAGTCCTCGATCTCCACCGATGACACAGGGGTCGGAGCCTTAACTAGCTTTTTAGCTTTCTTCTTTTCAGCCCCTTTTTTAGGCTTTGGCTCAGGCTCTTCAGTAGCCTCTTCCTCCTGCATGCCCTCTGCAGTCGCCTCATCATCCTGCTGCCCCATTTGAGTCAGAGTTTCAGAACTTTTTTCTGTCGCCTCAACCTCAGGCGCAGGCTCCTGTTCCGGCGGAGTCTCCTTGGAACGTTTGCTCGAAGTGGCTGCCTCAGACGCAGCTTTCTCCTTGGGTTTGGCAGAGGGTTTCTTTATAACCTTGGCTGGAGCGGGCTCTTCAGAGACAGTAGTAATCTCAAACTCCAAGCGTGCCTTTGCTCTAGGCTTGGGTGCAACCTTCTTCCCTCTTGTCTTCGCCATTGTTGAGCTTGAGGGTTTTCAGAGATTAGGGTTACAGGAGAAATCGCGAGAGAGAGAGTTCTGATTTTTGAAATAGGCGAGTGAAAGTGATAGTGGAGATTTTGTGAGGTAAGGTTTTTATATAAAAGAAATCAATATTCATGATTTGACTTAGGACTCTTCAGATTCCTTAGGAGTCTCCCTGATCAGTATGCCCTATGCTAATGGATAAGCCTTATCCCCTGAAAAATCGGAACAAACTTTATCTCTTCGGAGTGCCTCACTTCAGAATCCCTATTTCCAAGGGATTTATTTTATCTTCATCTTTCTCTCTCATTATCTAAACCTGCAAACACCATACTTATCCAAAACAAGCGTAAAATTACTTCCTAAACTAGTTTAATTAACTGGAAATCTTATTTAAAATAAATAAAAATGAATTAATATAAATAAACACCTGGGCTGCCAGTTATTGTCGTGGGCACGATATCACCCAGATCAGGCATAAGTGGGCTCCGCGAGCCAGATCACTGTGACATCTTCAACAGAGTGCCCAAGGTAAGCTTTCACACGGTGACCATTCACTTTGAAGCGCCCTCCAGTATCAGGATTTGTCAGCTCAATTGCCCCATTCGGGCATTCTGCATACACTTCAAATGGACCAACCCACTTGGTCCTCAGTCCTCCTCCCATAAGCTTGAACCTTGAGTGGTACAAAAGTACCTTCTGTCCTGGGATGAATCTCTTCCTCCGAATTACTTGATCGTGGAGCCTTTTCATCTTTTCCTTGTACAGCACCGAATTATCATAGGCCTCCATTCTCATTTCTTCCAGCTCTTGAATTTGAAATTTCCTGAAATGCCCAGCGGCATCAGGATCCATATTCAGCTTCTGAAGTGCCCATCGCGCTTTGTGTTCTAACTCGACTGACAGATGGCAACACTTTCCAAATAACATCCTGTATGGGGACATCCCAATTGGGGTCTTGAATGCAGTTCGGTATGCCCACAGGGCATCTTCCAGATGAATACTCCAATCTTTTCTGTTTGGAGCCACAACCTTCCCAAGAATGGTTTTAATTTCTCGATTTGAGATTTCAGCTTGACCATTTCCTTGGGGGTGGTACGGTGTGGTGACCCTATGGTGAACCTCATACTTCTTCAACAATCTTTCCAGCGTTTGGTTGTAAAAATGGGTCCCTTGATCACTGATTATGGACCTGGGCACACCAAACTGACTAAAAATGTGGGATTTCAGAAATGCGGCTACTACCCTTGCATCATTGGTAGGAGTAGCCTTTGCTTCTACCCATTTGGACACGTAATCAACTGTCAGGATAATGTATTGGTTCCCCCTTGAATTTGGAAAGGTTCCCATAAAATCCATTCCCCAAATATCGAAAATCTCCACTGGCATGATTGGTGTCATGGGCATTTCATTTCTTCTTGTGATGTTCCCTACCCTCTGGCACTGGTCACACCTTCTGCAGATGTTGTGGGCATCCTTGAATATTGTGGGCCAAAAGAATCCACAATCTAAAATCCTTCTCGTTGTTTGGTTTGGTCCGAAATGCCCTCCACAAGCATAACTGTGACAATGCTTTAGAATTTCATCTATCTCCTCATTAGGAACGCATCTTCTGATAATTTGATCAGCACACCTTCTCCATAGAATAGGACAATCCCATGCATAGAACTTGCTCTCAATGAGGCCTTCTGGATATACATTCGACCGATCAGCTAATTGAATGACCACAAGGGTCTCCTTCAAATGTCTAATCTTCAATTCTTTGAACACCGACAGGGGCATTACGTTGATGGATGCCCCCAAATCCAGCATGGCCTTCTCTATTTTCTTGTCTCCTATGACACAAGGAATCATGAACATCCCTGGATCATCACACTTTTTGGGTAGCTTTCTTTGTATCACAGCCGATACATTCTCCCCAACTAAGAATCTTGCATCATCATTGAATCGCACCTTTCTGGTGCAAAGTTCCTTCAGAAACCAGGCATACCGCGGCACCTGTTTGATTGTCTCGATCAGTGGAATATTGATTTCTACTTTGCTGAATACTTTTAGCATATTTTTGGTTTTCTCTTCTCTTCTATTTTGTGCCAATCTCCCTGGAAATGGAGGTTTCCGTCTCTCTGGAATGGGCACTTTGGCAGGCTGCTTTACTTCTGGAATGGGCACAGTATCATCCTGTTCAGCTTCTTGTACCTTGTCCTCCGTGGGAATTTTTTCTACTTCTTCTTCAAAGGGCACAGCGTCCTTCTCTTCTACCTGTCTGACCATCTCCGAAAGCTTTTTTTCACTCCTTAGAGCCACTGCATTCATCTGCTCTCTCAGATTTTCAACCTGGGAAGGTAATTTTCCATTTTTCTCCTCCGTCTTGTGCATGGCTTGAGCCAACTGATTGATTTGTTTGCTCATGTGTGAGAAACCAGCTCGAGTCTCTTGCTTAAATTTTTCATTCTCCTCAGCCATGGTAAACACAAGATCCTCCATCCTTTGCTTTCTCTTCTCTTCTGGCGGCGGTAATGGGCATGCAGGATGCTCATTCTCTGGCCTTCTTAACCTAAAATTTTCATGGTCTCTCCAGCCAGGGTTATAAGTCTGGGAATGGGGATCATATCTTCTGGAATGCCCATTCTGGCCACCTACAACATTCACTTGTTCCACTTCGTCTTGTAGAGTAGGGCACTCATCAGTGAAATGAGATACACTTTTGCATACTCCGCAGGGTCTGGGCTTTTCGCCATGCTCACAATGGATAAGAATTTTTTAATTTTGTCACACAATCTATCAATCATGTTGTCCTGGTCCGGCGCCCTTTCCGATTCACTTACAACCCAAATGCCCTCTCCACCGAAGTCTCGGTTGTCTTCAGCCATTTCAGTGAGAATTATGAATGCTTCAACAGGCTGTTTGTTCAAAATAGACCCTCCACATGAGGCATTCACGATCGTTCTCTTATGTGGTCTCAATCCTCCGACAAAATACTGAATCAAGTCGTGTTCAGTAATCTGGTGCTGTGAACATTTCACCAGCATCGTCTGGAATCTTCCTCAGTAGTTATAGAAACTCTCATTAGTTTCCATCTTCAGGCTCTATATCCTTCTTCTCATTTCTTGCACTCTGGATGCTGGAAAATATTTTTCCAAAAACTTTTATTGAATTTGTCTCCATGTGATCACAACGCCAGTTGGTAATGTGTACAACCAGTCTCGTGTCCCATCCTGAAGGGTGAAGGGGAACGAGACCAATCGTATATACTCCTCTCGTCCATGGTCGGATGGTTGAGTTTGGCAAACCATCTCAAAATCTTGCAAGTGTCTTTGTAGGTACTCTCCGGGCATTCCGTAGAACTTCGGCAAGATTTGGATAAAGTTTGCGTGAATATCCCAGTTCTGAGTCATAGTTGGGAGTGTAATGCCCATCGGGCACAGATTCATGTTGGTCGGGAAGACCAACTGTCTTAGAGTTCTGTTATCATCCGCATTTCCATTTGCTGCGGCCATGTTGATGTTGTGGCCGTTCTCAAACTGTCCTTACTCCTCATGCCCTCTGTCTCATTGATCTTCTTGATCATCTGGTGGTGGTGTGGGCTCACGAGGTCTGCTTGCGGCTTGGCGTGCCCTCTTCGCTACTGCCCTATTTTTCCTCAAAGTCTTCTCTATCTCCGGATCGTACAATAGAGTCTCCTCTAAAGAGCCCTTGGGCATCAACTTCCAAGCTCACCAACGTGGAAAGTAAAATCACTAGAAATCAGCTCCTTGGCAACGGCGCTAATTTTGACATGCGGTCGTTTCGCGCTTAAAATAATACTTGTAACTCATGTGCCCACAGCGAGCGTAGCTAGCTAATGAGTACGGGTCGATCCCACATAAAGCTGTTGTGATTCCACCTTCAAGTAACCAATCATAAAAGGGGGTTGGTTTGTTCTGCAAAATGAAAGTAAAGAAGATATCAAATAACAAAGGTTTTGACATTTGAACTTGAATTTGGTTTAAGTATAAAACAATTCGATCATGGGCACACCGATTTTCATACATGATAAATCACCTAGTTATGGAGACCGAATTACTCACTGCGTCTCCTCATTCATCCTTTCATTATAGACTTAAAAGTGATTCCTTGTCAATTAAATCCCTAATCAGTCACCCACCCCTCGGTTCCCTAAAGAGATGTAAGTGAATGGACAACAGTATGCCCTAGATGAACCCAAGTATATTGTGTTTACCGATTCCTCGTGTGCCCACAACAACTCATTGATTCCCTTATTACTATATGAATCAATACACAGTCACGATTCGCCAATTCAATTAATAGTGGTGTGCCCTCTTTACCTAATGAGTGATCAGCTACATTGGACATTTCAGACACACACTCATGTGGAACAAGGCTGAAGAATCAACGGAAACCTATCATGCATTACTATGCCCATTTTGCCTCACGAGTCTAGATTTATACTCAAACCATTTTCGTTTTTTAAACACCAGAATTAAAGGGTCTAACCAAGCATGCTAGACATAATTAAAATAGCAAAAATGAAAGACATAATTATAAAGAAAACTTACTGAATTAATTAGCAAAAAGACTCAACTCCAACGTTGAGTTTGTAAACATAATCCTACGTGCAAAGGCTTAAGGCCTTTTGGAATTATTTCTTGCTGCAATGCAGCGTATGATAAAGTAAAATGCAGAAAATAGAAATTGTAGCAGTGTTTCTGATTATCCAAACTTGTTTTTCCAGCAATCAGAAATAGCTTAAATAGTTACATTTCCGAATTAGAGTTTCCACCATCAAATTGGGGTCTTCACTGGCTTCCGGATCCGGCGTGCCCACCCTGATCTGTCTGGATAAGCTTTAGTTTGACCATATCCCTATTTTTTAGGGATTGAGCTTATCTCTTCGTTGTAGCTCCTCTTAGGAGTCCAGCTTATCACCAACTCTTTTTCGGATATGCAGCTATCCTCCACGTCTATCTCCTTCAACTGAATCCCGAGTTTTCCGTGAATGACCATTCTGGCCTATTGTCGAGTCTGTACAAGCAATGTGGGCACGACATCATACAATCAGCTTCATCCATTTCTGATATGCCCATTCTGCCCCCGAATGTAGGATGGATGTTGAAGAAGTCCTCTGTGCCTCTGAATACGGTTTATAGCGACTAGATAATTATGAACAACTAGGTATAAAATGCCCCTTTCGCCAGACTCGACCTCTGAAATGCCTTTTGACCTCATCCTTATTCTTTTTGACTTAAAACACACTAAAAAGGACATTTATAACGTACAAAATGCCCATAAAAATACAACATAAATGGACTTATCAACATCTTTTCCCGTAGTTGGTTGGATGTCTGGAAGTAGAGTTCTCCAAATTTAGGCGACTAGCTACTGCTTGAGCACGTTTTACTACCTCCGAGTATGTTGCAATGGTTCCTTGAGCAGCTAGGATCCCTGCGATCTCTGAGCGTAAACCGTACTCGAATTTACTCGCCTTCTTTTCTTCGGTATCCATCAAGTGCGGAGCATATCGAGAAAACTGGTTAAACTTCATCTCATACTCCATAACCGTCATGCTCCCTTACCGCAAATTTATCAGCTCCAGAACCTTCTGCTTTTGATAGGCCCTCGGGAAAAACTTTCTCAGGATTAAATTCTTGAACTCAACCCTAGTTAGATTATACGATGTTCAGCTGTCATGACGCGAGCCAAGCTTTGCCATCAATTCCCTGCATCTCCGATCAGTTGAAAAATCATACATGATACCTTCTCAACATCCGTGCAGTCGAGGTGTTTGAAAATCCGCTCCAGTTCAAATATCTACTCCTCCGTGTCAAGTGGTCCTTCTTTTCCCTTCAGCTTAGGCGGTGCCATTTGTCGGAACTGCTTTACCATGGCGTTACCTTCATTCTTTGGTGGAGGGGCATTTTGAGGTATGGCTTGCCTCAATGCTTGCGTTAGCTCTTGCACAAAGGTTGGACGGTTGCGAGGGGCCCGTCTTGCGTTGTCATTATCCGATTGAGTTTCCTCACTATCAGCTCGAGTGTTACGACGTCTATTGACATGGTTCCTATTTATCGAGTCCATTAGCCAAAGAATTAAAACTTAAAAACCAAACGTAGATAATTATTTTATTAATAATTCCACTAAGATAAAACTTAATCTAAAATAACAGCATAAAGATAAGAATTTATTTCTTCTTCCACATGTCCCATATCAATCGTTTCTCGGCCTCTTATTAGATTTCACTATAGCATTCGAGTTTTCTTTGTTGGAGTCTGGACACTTAATCCTCCATCCTTCGCCATAAACTAATTCTCACCAAATTCCTAAAGTATAGGATATAAATGCGTCGAACAAATCATCTTCTTTGGATACGTATTCCATTAACTCTTCAAGAATCAGTTCAAACCAATCTTTAATTTGGACGGGAACAATACTGATTATTTTCTCGGTAGCTTCCACGTGTCCATATTGACCACCTCCTTTCTTTATAACTTCCCATCTTTCTCGTAGCTTCAGCAAATATTCCTCTACCCCGAATTCATAATTCCATTTTATTTGCATGAATTTATTCCATAGCATGGCATGTCTCGTCATTTGTGATGGATTTTTCTTATCGGCTTGCACACGTCTCCCGGTCCTTACCCTGGGTACTAATTTTCAACCAGACATCTAAACATATAATTCTTATAGTCAATTTCGAGGACTTAAGAAAATATATAAATAAACCATTTCATAGTTTCATAAACATTAACCTAACTTGAACTTTTTACCTTTTCTCGGCGTGATGCGGCAGACGAAATGATGGATTTTTTTCATAAATCTTTTTTTTAGCAAGTCTACTGAAACGTAGACCCGCTCTGATACCAACTGTGACGTCCAAAAATTTCATAAATATAAATATCTCATTTATTCAAATGATAGAGTTTAATACAGTGGAAACAATATTTAAATTAAAATAATATTTAATTAATCTTGACCATCACCCCGTCTCCATGTCACCGCCCGAGCATCCTTAGCCTGAAAAATAAATAGCTTTGGGGTGAGTGCTATTAATTCTGTGGGGTCCACATTTATCCAAATTATACAAATACATAACATAACAAGTCATCATAGCATAGTGCCCATAGGCCGTCACATCATAATAACCCGGAGGGTGTCATCAATAAACATAAAGCCCATAGGCCATCATAAATACCCAGAGGGGGTCATCATAAACATAAAGCCCGTAGGCCATCATCAAGTAACCTCGGAGGGTGTCATCAATAGCATCTACATATCATATACAAGCATAATAGGGATAAATGTATTTTAATTTCAACGTCGGATCCCCCACCTTTACTTAACTTTAAAATTTAACTGAAAGTAAATTTAATTAAATCCGTGCGCGTCGCCTAGCATTAAATATTAAAAATAATAATTGTCATAACTTTAATAATAATAATAATAATAATAATAATAATAATAATAATAATAATAATAATAATAATAATAATAATAATGCATGAGTTAATTGTTAACTCCCAAGCCCAGCTCCTCTCCGCCAAAACAAATAACAAACTCAACCAAAATTCTAATTCTAGCCCAATTCATCATTAATAAAAATAATTCTATCATAGCCCACCATATTTGACCAAACTAAAGAAAAGAAAACAAAAGCTTAACTTTTCCCTCACCCACCCTTCTCGATAAACAACTCCCAAGCAGCAATAACACACTAACACCTCTCTCTCTCTCTACACACACACACACATGCATATACTCATTCTCTCTCTTTCACGGCAACTCTCACAGCAACTCTTTCCCTTCTCCATTTCACCGCCACCCTCCATCGTTGCTGTCGCCCATGATTTTTGTCAAGTCGCCTACTGCAGCCACCGCCACCCCCTGTCGCCGCTGCTTTCACTCTCAACTCACTATTTCCCAAAAATGTTATGCAACAGAAGAAGAAGAAAGATAAATAAAAATAAAAGAGGACCAAAGAAATACCTCAAGACTCAAGTGAAATGCTAGTGTAGAGAAGAGAAGAAATGAAGATTTACTTTGAGCTGTGTGATTTGTGAATGAGAGAGTGGTGTATTTATACTGGTGTTTGTCGATTTCGAAAGGAAATGAGAGAATCTCGTATGAAAATTGATCTGAATTATGTTCAATCAAATCCGCAATTACCATTCTGCTGTTTTGCACGTTTCAATTGAGGAAGAAGAGCAGTAATTGGGGCAAGGCCCAAGTGGGCTTGGAAACAACATTGGGCTTAAAGAAATTAAATGTTTGGGCCCTAAAAATAAATATAAATTATATGATATAATTCTAATAAAAATAATAATAATGGTAATAATAATATCTTTAAAATATGTAAGAAATTTAATGTATTTAATTTACGTAGACGTACAATTACTAAGGCGTGACTTATAGGACTAACAAAATTAAATATTAAATAATATCATGCTTTGAAATAAAATATCATTTAGAAAAAAAAAGGCGACTCGTAAAATTAAAAATTTGGATCGCTACACGGAAGCTCGTATGTAGCATACTACTAAATAATATCACGAAATAAGCTTCGATTGAGAATAATCTGTTACTGCAAAATTTAATTCACAACTGTAAGGGGTTGTGAAAGAAAAACAAGAAAGAAAAAGAACAACCGTTTATACAAGGGTTAAAACAGAAATTCCTAAATCATTCTTTTATTGCAAATATAAATATGAGGCTATAAAGAGTATAGAGAGTAAAATGATGTTGTATTTAGATATTTATATATATGTTTTTGAAGTCGAAGATTGTATTTAGAAAATCAAACAAAGGGGAAGCTGACATTATGGGCCATGGAATGGATCTTTACAAAAATGCCATTCAAGCAAAACTGCTTTAACTTCTTAATGGGGAACTATTGATCAAAAAAGGGGGGTGAGAGGATAAAAATAGTGAGAGATACGGTCTTACGGATTAAAATTCGTAAGTTGGATTAAGATCCTGATCGAAACATAATCAAATATCAATCAAATTATGAATATGCTATTGAATACAAATTTTAATCTGGATTTTGACCAATGTGGAATGATCGGGCCAATAAGCTAGGCGTGCCTGGCCAAGCCTTTGAGCCAACCCGAGCCCTCATGACCTTTTACCGGGGCAATTTTTCTACGCGCCGCTCATCCCACCCATTGGCCGTGCCACTTTTTGCAAATCTACTCATCAGAGTGAAACTTGCAAAGAAATTAGTAATTACTAATTAGGTACCCTAGAATGCGAAGAGTTTTGTTTTGAGGGGTGCATTGTGCAGAAGAAGGGTAATAAGAGAGTGCATATTGCCAAATAACGTTAACAAATTAAAATGCATCTGTAAATTGGGTAATAAGAGAGTGCATATTGTACAGATGTTAACCGAGTTGGCCAATCATACGGCTAACCTTCTGCCAACACTGATCCTAGCAAGTTTTGTGCCAAATGGGAAACTCTTGGACTAGAATCAAAGCAAGTCAAATACTAATTATACTATATTTAGATAGTAAGTTCTAAATTTGAACACAAATAACATCAATATTTTAGATATGAACCTAGAAGTTTAATAACTTTTAAGCATATGTGATATATAATTATATTGCCAGCGTTCTAAAGTTAATCAAACCACTTATTAAGTTCTAAAATTCAAATAATGCATCCAAAAATAAAGGGGTATGTTTGTTTTTTATTTTTCATTCCACCGTTTTAATTATCTACTATGGAAAATTCTGAACACATGTATGTTTTATTCACTTCCAATTTATATTTCTAAGTAAAAATAGTCATTATTTGGTCAAGATCAAGTAAAATAGCATCAATATGCACTTAAAATGTGATGCTCTGTTAATTACTAGAGGCAACAAAAGATAGCAGGGCAAGCTTACAACAATTCAAATCAAACAATGCAAAAGACTTCATACCTATTTACACTCAAAAATTCAACCCCAAAATCTACAAAAGTCCAATAATGAAATTTAAAGGCATCATACTTGCCAAATAAAAAATCCATCGATTACAATTGTTACCACCATCTCCCAATTTCAGTTCTTTACCATCCATTCTTCCAAATGAGCAACATCATAAGTGCTATGAACTCCTACTAAGAGATAGTAAACGACCATCACCGCGCTACAAATCAAGAACCGCCAGATTGCCGTCGCGCCTAGAGATCCTATAAGGAAAATGTTCATAGCAATCGACATAGATGGCAGCCACGGAACGAGAGGAACCCCCCACACCTTGGCTGTTCTGTGCTTCGATGTCAAGGCCATTCCAACAGTCCCCAACGCCCACAGCCCTCCACAGACAACATACCCTACAAACCCTCTCTGGTTGGAGCTCCAAAGAATCATGATCCCAACCGATGATCCCAGAATAACGAACAAGGAAACCATAAACTTGATCACATCACATTTGGGAGTAACATCCTTGATGTAGTATCTTCTCATGAGCAATGCAACTGCCATGAGCATGAAGATGAAGAGCGTGCTGAATGATAAGACGCTCGACAGGACATCCAAGCTCGTGAACAAGGCGAGCATGCTGCTAACTAGTGTTGTCAAGAGGGTCGCGTATATTGGTGTCCCCGTCTTTGGATGGATCAAGGCGAAAAAAGGAGGAATCATATGTGATCTAGCTATCTGGGTGGTGTAACGAGCTTGACCCATTGATCCAACTAGCATACTAGTAGTCATTCCCTTTATAGCAACAATGCTCACCAAATACTTAGCCCACTTCATGTTAGTACTGTCGAAAACAACGGAGTAAGGTGCATACCGATCAACCTCAGTGTACTTGACCATCATAACCAACACCAACGACATCAAGCAATAGACAACGGTGATCAACGACATGGAACCAACCAAACCTATAGGTATATCCCTCGACGGTTTCTTCACCTCTTCTGCCATGTTCGCCACCATATCGAAGCCGGTATACGACCAGTAAACAATAGCCGCCGCCGTGAACACACCTTCCGATCCATAAGGGAAAAAAGGCACCAAATTGTCGGCCTTCCCGTGAATAAAACCGAAGATTATGATGAACACAATTACGGCAGCGCTGAAAATAGAACTAATCCAATTCAGCACTGAGGTATGCTTTGTTCCCGCCATCGCAATTCCATTCACAACCAATAAAACGACGAGGGCTAAAGGGTCCAACAGATTGAACCCTTCAGCAAAAGAATCGATTTTGAATCGTAAAAAATTAGGATCGCTACTAAACATACTAGCAAGATAAGACGACCAAGAACGCCCTAATCCGGCGGCGCCGACGAGCCCCTCTAACAAGATATTTCCGGCGGCAATAAAAGCAACGAAATCCCCCAATTCAATGCGGAGGAAAGAAAAAGATCCACCGGCAACGGGAATCTCAACAGCAAATTCAGTGTAACAGAAGACAGAGAGAAGAGCCGACAAACCGGAAACAGCGTAGGAAACGACGATGGCGGGGCCGGCGTGGTCGTGGGTTTCCTGGCCGGTGATGCTGAAGATCCCGGAGCCGACGACGGAGCCGAATCCGAGCCAGACGAGGTCCCACCACGTCAGGCATTTCTTCATCTCATGTTCCGACTGCTTCTTGGCCTCGATGAGCTCGTCGGCGTCGGAGGAGCGGCCGAGTAGGCGGTCTTTGAGGCGGTGGGGAGTCTTGCAGAGGGCGGCGAGGTAGGTGGAGGAGTTCTGGAAGGTGGGTTCGGGGAAGAAGTCGTGCTTGCTGAAACGCCAGTAGGATTTTCCGGTGGTGGCCGTGGCGGTGGCGGTGGCGGTGGCGGTGGCGGAGTCGGAAGGATTCATTGTGAGTGGGGACGTGAGATCGTCTAGATTTTGATTGTTATTAATAAACCCCATTTATGAAAAGGAGTTGAGATTTGTACGCAGAAAGGTAACCGAGGGATTGGTGGATTTGGCGGAGGGGTTTTGGATATGTATTTGCATGAATCGAGATCGAAATTGAGCTGAATTCAGTTGTGGAAAATCTTCTTTACCTAATTTTTAGAACCCTTTTTACAGACGCTTTTTTATTCTTGATTTGAATCTTTGAGAGAGAGAGAGATTCCCAACGTTTACCATGAGGGGGGACAAGGGCAAGACCGGTATTTCACAAATGCCTATATTCTAGGGTAAAATTTACTTCCTTTTTTTTTACTCATTCATACACATTAAATTTTAAAGCAAATTAAGTATATGATTATAGTAAAGATATATTTCTTAACAATTGAGTATAATTTAGAGTTGCCATGGATTACGTTCTTCAATTAATTTCTATCTCGCTGCTCAAACTAATTGAGTTCTCCAAACAAAAATTTTCAATCAATCTTTGAATTGATAAAGATTAAGAAATAATTGAAATCGTCTCCCATCTCCATTATTTTCAAACTTGCTAGCAGGTATGTTCTATGCAGTTCATTTTTTAAAAATCTTTTAGTAACTTTTCAACAGAAGATGTAAAAGAATAACTAATTTATTATTTTTTTTATATACGGTTAATATTAAACATAAGTGAAATTGATGAATCTACAGTAGTGATCCTAATTAGATTCTCCTTCACGGTTAATTCTTCGAGCAATTCATAAATTATCCTTTCATAATCCTGTTCCGCTCAATCGCCACCAAAATTATTATTTTATTCTTTAATGACTCAATTTAGATAACAATATTATTTGTGGAAAAAACATCTATCCCATAATTTTAGGAGGAATTAAAAAATATTGGCAAAACATATTCTTAGGTCCTTGTAATATTGTGTTTTGTTTCGATGGTCACTGTACGATTTTATTTTATTTTAATAGGTCATTCTATTTTGATAATCATTTTATCCTGTTCCTATACTTTTTTGCTTTGTTTTCAAAGATCTTTGTACATTATTTTTGTTTTAATAGGTCATTCTACTTTTATATTTGATATTATCAAGTCCTTATTCAATGTAACTAATAAATTTATTTACTTTTTAATTATTTTAAATAACATTTTAGTTTTTAAAATATTTTATTTATATTGCTTATTTATGCATTGTGTGTGTGTGTGTGTTTCAGAAGGAATCATACCCTGTGTGAGAATCGAGAACCAATCCCTATCATCCAATAATCTCTACATCAATGACCCAGATTTAAAAATTGAGGCGGTGACATAATTGTAATAAAGTCAAAATTCGGTGTCCCTGAATCTCTTAGTAAATGTAAAATCAAAAATTTTGAAAATATATGAATACTCAGAATTTACGTGCACATTTTTCAATTTAGGGTTTTAGCAATGTCATTTCTTATTTTAGCATTGTCATGACTTTTTTAGCATTACTCTTTTTTAGCATTAATATAAAAAAAATATCATCGACATTGTAAAAAAATCACGAACAAACACTGTTACAAGTTGTTAAATTATCAATATAGTGTAACCACTATTAGTACTGCAATCTCTCATTTTTTAGCATTAACATAACCCTTTATTAGCATTGTGATTAAAAACTTGTCATAGTCATTACAAACCGACAAATGTGATTTGTGGTACTAGCATCATTGTTAACTGTATTTGCATCATCATATCTCATTTTAGCATTATCATTAAATTATAAAACACAATCATGAACAAATGCTATTACAATTTTATTAAATTAACAATGTCATAAATCCCACATTAGCATTATTTCATGAAAGATATCAAAGAGTGTTAGAGGCCACACATGCAAGATCATGTTGCAAGATATTAAAGTAAATGACTTATTAGCAGTATAAAGAACTATATTAGCAGTACAGACACTCTTATTAGCATTATCAAACTCTTTATTAGCAATGCAAAAAAGAATATCAACTATGTCTATAGCATTACAGAAAAAAGAATATTAGTAG
This sequence comes from Perilla frutescens, assembly GCA_026008535.1. Lineage (NCBI taxonomy): Eukaryota > Viridiplantae > Streptophyta > Magnoliopsida > Lamiales > Lamiaceae > Perilla > Perilla frutescens. Next base: position 24,600,618 of record BRKX01000002.1, read on the forward strand.
AATTAATAAAAAATTAGTATGAGAAGTACAAAAAAAATTGTATATATTTCTTCCCGCAATTCCTAGAATGATGACTGCATTTTTTGTTACACTTCTTGCAGGTCCTTAAAGGTTTCTTTTTGCATTCGGCGTTTGTATTTTCTTTTGATTTTATACGACTTCCACTACCTTTAGTCTTCACAAAGCCGGGTGAAAACATCTCAACTTCACTAGGTTCATACAGATTCTTGAATTTCTGAAGAACCCAGGAATAAGATTCAACATCCTCACCCAACATTAAAGCAGCCCCAAAGGTGACAAGCCTCCCATGATTGTCCTTTCCAGTAAAGGGTGCAAAAATCATTAAATACCTGCCAACATATAAAAGATCACAAATCTCTGTTATTATAATGTCTTTCTCATCATAAGTAAAAGATTATAAATGCTAACATTGTCACCTACCAAAATATTCAAACATCAACTGACAGTGATAAAAAAAAGGCAATGAAAGTGCAAAAATTTCAACTACCGGTGCTAAAACAGCAGAATGCAAATGCTAAAATAATAGAACACTAATATTTGCCCTTGCACAGTTAATAATAAACCTTTGATATGAAGGGTCTATATTTCTATCCAGATTCATAAAATCTTTGTGTGTATCCAAAACAAGAGAATGTGAATGTATTTCTTCAAATAGTCCAACACTGTACCCATCAGAACCAATATACTTCAACCCTATCCTAGCCATGCAATAAGTCCTCTTAGACACACGACGTCTCTTTTTCTTTGAAGTTTCAGCAAAATCAACCGATGTGTTTTTAAGTCTCCCGCAGTTGCACAGAACATACTTCCAAATTATAGTACCATCTTTAGACCTCTTTGTAGTAGATAGACGAGTATCAAATCCACATGATGAAGCATACACCTTGTAAAAGGTTATACCATCATCTAAAGTAGGAAATATTTTGCCCAATCTAGGCTTCAAAGATGATTCACAGTCAGGTATATAAAATTCAGAAAAATCAGGAGAAATCTCCAAAGTGGAAGAAACACAATCTGCACATTTATCAATACACAACTAATCACGTTAATGCTTAAATAAATATATTCTTCGATAATGCTAAAATTATTCACAGTAGTGCTAAAATAGGTTACAGAAGTGCTAAACATGTAATACTAGTGCTAAACCATTTATTGACAACATGTTTTTCTAATACTCAATTGTTTTTACAATACTAATAACTAGTTCTGTAATGTTAAAAATTAACATCTCTAATGCTAATAAGTCAACTTGTAATTCTAGCAAATATGTAGAGATACACGAATATAGTAATTACAAACAGTGCTAAAACTAATTACACCAGTGCTAAAACTCTATTAACAAGATGTTTTTCTGATATTCATTCGATTTACAATGCTAATAACTAGTTGATAATGCTAATAATTCATGTTGTGATGTTAACAAATCTGCAATATAAAACCATAACCTGCAGAACTAAAAATACATGTTGATCCTCAAAAATCAAAAGTTCAACTTAATCAGCTTCATCAACATTATCGAACAAATCTAAAACACAACAAATCAAAGATAATCGCGTGAAAAATCGCAGGAAAAGTACAACAAAAATATTTTTACCCGGCATCATCATCCAAGAACAACGAAGAACCAAAACTCGGGAACTCGCGTGAACAACGATTAAGATAAATAGATTTTGAAGAGAGTCGATTGGAATCTGGATTACATAAACACAACAAAATGATGAGAATCGAGGAGAATCACGTGAAAAAGGAAACATATTTAGAATGGAAGTATAGATTATGAAGGAAATATGTTTCAGTCCAAAAATAATAGATTTTATAAATTACGAAAATACCCTCAATTCATTAAAAAGTCACTAAAATTACGATAATGCCACCGCATCTTTTAATTTTTGAAACGTATCTTGGCCGTCCAAATAGACAAGATCTATGGCTCTGATTGATTATCTGTTCTTACAAGAGGTATGGTTCTCATCCAATCTCTATATATGTATATATATTGAATTGATGTAGTAATATATTTAAAATACATAGTTCCGGGATTTCCCGTCATATGAATGAGGTCGAATATTACAATTCAAATCAAAGTTCAGATTGTTTGATGGATGGTGGTGTTGTTTTTTTTGTTTTTTTTTTAATTGAATTTTTTACTTTGATTTTGGATTACGAAAATAAGGAACCATAAAACCAACTGAGTCAATAATATATAGATTATGCTTTAAAACTGTATATATTAAATCAATATTTTAAATTTGCTATTATCGATACGTGAATTTTATATTGTTATTTTTGTTCCTAATATTAACACAATAAAATATTTGTAGTAATTCGTAATTTAGTGTTGCTAAAGTCACTAGCCATGAAATCAAGTTTATATATATATATATATATATATATATATTGAAATTTTGTGTTTTGTTCCAGTTCCATCTCATTCATCTACCAAATTGACCAATTCAATTAATCTTGAATTGGATATGTTTCGTATTTATTGGTTGGTCATGAATTAAAAATATCCAGAAATTAATGATTTGATTAATAATAACCTAATTAATTAAAATCAACCACACGAAACTATGATCACCACTATCGAGCGTTATATATAAAAAATAAAATAACATTTTAGAGAAATTTGATTGTATAAATTTTAGAACAATAAGTTTGTAAATTTTGTTAATATAAGGGTTTTTCTTCTGAAAAGGACCTAATGATATCAAATATAGAAGTAAAAAGACCTATTAAAACAAACAATTGTGTAGGGATCTCTTGAAACAAAACTAAATGGTATAGGGACCCAAGAAGATGTATAACAAATATAGAACTCTAGAAGGACTTACTAAACTAAAAAAAATTGTACATGGACCTATCAAAACTAAACATAAAAGTATAGGGACTCAAGAATGTATTTTGCCAAAAATATTTAGTTACTTTTTGGGCAATGCATATGATTGATGAAATAGAAATCTAAGAAATAAAAATTAATGATTGGTTGGGCATCTAAATTCTAAAATGATTTTTTTTTTGTTAGTTTTGAAAAAATTATGCAGTTATATGGTTTGAAATTGGAGCTTATTGATGCATGAATGTGTAGGATTTAAAAATATATATTCCATAATTTTAGGAGGGATTAAAAAAATATTGGGTTGGTCTTGTGTGCACATAGGATCAACGCGTTAATCAAAAAATTATTGAAATCAATATCAACTGTAACACTAAAAAATATCACTTAAAAGCCAAAAGTATGACATGTATCATTTAAAAGTGTCGGTCAGAAAAAAGTCAAAATCAGTATAAATTGTAGCACTAAAAACTATCACTCAAAAATTCAAATAGTATCGTCTGTAATCCTAAAAAGTATTACATATTTTGACTTTTTTTTTTGTCAACACGTTGAACGTATGGTGTGCGCCTAGTGCATAAGAGAATTGGCGAAAAAATCTTTAGTTACTTTTTGGGCAATGCATATGATTGATGAAAGAGAAATTTAAGAAATAAAAATTAATAATTGTTTTGGGCATCTAAATTCTAAAATGATTTTTTTTTTTTTTGAAAAAATTATGCAGTTATATGGTTGGAAATTGAAACTTATATTGATGCATGGATGTGTAGGCTTTTTTAAAAAGAAAATAAAATAAAAATATTTGTATTAGTTTTAAAGAATCATTACATCAATTTTTATTTTTTGAGTTGTGCATGGTGAACGTCAATTAAAAATCTAATTTAAAGCATCATTATATTAGATCATTTTAAAGAAAAGTACTATAGCAAAAAATTTTAAATTCGAGTTTTAAGCAGTGATGTGGAGACAGAGATCTAATTCAAGGCACTCTAAATTATAATTGTAGAGAATTTTTTATTTAAAGTAATAGATTAAAATAATAGTTTATATAAAATGGGGTGTGTTAAGAATAATTTAATTTGTAAATTAAATATGATAGTTTAAAAGTTGACTATATATGCATCCGTAAAATTACCACATCAATGATAAATATGTTAATTCGTGTCCACGGTTATAGGCGGGGGAACGATTATGGTTTGCCCATCAACAACACATTTACATCGATTTGGGCTATCTTGATGACGTATAAAATTTGGTGTGTGGCTATCTTATTTTGCTTTTTTCGTGGGTTAATTCTTCTTTTTTTTTTCTTTCGAAAATTGGCTACGCATTTTTCTCTCCTTTGTTGGGTAGTTAACGATCAACATCATGCGGCACGATCAATATTATTTGGGAGAAAAGTTTATCTAGACAATTTAATTCTAAAATTAGGGTAGTTGGGCAAGTTTTAATGGTGTAGGAGTTATATGGGCAATTTGTACTATGTTTGAATTTTTGACCAACAAAATCTGAATATTCCTTTTACTTTTTCTGAAAAGTATCTTACAATTTGTACTTTCCATAAGAGATATGCATGGAACAAAATCTTTCTCTATTCAAACTCGATTTTCGTTTGAAAAAAAAAAGATTGTGGAATCAACTCCATTAATATTGGTATTCAATTATTGTAACTACCCCTCTATTCTCTCTATTTCTCACATATCTTCCTTTCTCGCCTCCTTGTTCTGTGAAACAAAAAAAAAAAACTCCATATTCTTCGCCGGCGCCGGACTGGACTTGAAGACAATGGAGGGACGACGTGAAGATGTAGTTCGACCTTCTGAAGCCGAAGCGAGAGAGGTTAGTCGAATAGATCGTTATGGTCTTTCGTTATGCTAATTTTGTTAGATCGTTATGGCCTTTTTTAATGAATCGTTATGATTTTTTAATTAATCGTTATGCGAATTTGAATAGATCGTTGTGGCCTCTCGTTATGCTATTTATAACATATCGTTTTGCTAATTTTATTAAATCGTTATGGCTTTTTTAGTTAATCGTTATTATTTTTTTAATTAATCGTTAAGCAAATTTTATTCATTCGTTATGCTAAATTTATGAAATCCTTATAGCCTATTTTTAATAAAGAAATCGTTATGGCGTTTTGTTAAAAAATGCATAACGATTTACATAAGTATAAAATTATACTTGAACGAAAGCTAAAGATTTTTCATAACGATATCTTAGTTCAAGACGTGAAAAGAGCTAAATGATAGAACCCAGATCGATTATAACGATAGTTAGTTTATGCCATAACGAAAGTGAATTTATATGTAACGAAAAGTTCATAATCGTTATGCTTTTGATTTTCGTTAATGGTAAAAATTAAATTTTCGTGAATGTTATCGTAATGCTTTTAATTTTCGTTATGCAAAACTTTCGTTATTGTTAAAATTATGTTTTTCGTTCATGGTAAATTTTTATTTTATTCTCATTATGCTAAAATTTAAACTTTCGTGTTATGTGAAATTTAAATTTCGTTATTGCTAAATTTAAATTTCGATATGTTAAAGTTAAAACTTTCGTTATTAGTAAAATTATATTTTCGTTAATGCTAAATTTTTATTGTTATGTGAAATTTAAACTTTCGTTAATGTGAAAATTAAACTTTCGTTATGTGAATTTTAAACTTTCGTTATGTGAAATTTAAACTTTCGTTATGTGAAATTTAAACTTTCGTTAATGTTATTGTTATGTGAAATTTAAATTTTGTTATTGTTATTAGATTTTCGTTAATGTTAAATTTTTATTTTCGCTATGTTGAAGCTTTAATTTTCGTTAATTCTATGGTTATGTTAAATTGAAATTTTCGTTATAGTTAAATATAAATGTTCGTTATATTTTAAATTAACTTTAGTTATGTTAAATAGATTGAATGATAACTTTAATTTAATTAGAATTGATATAGTCGTGCTCAACCAAACCATATTGTACGGTTTTTTTTTAATAATAATATTAGTCTAAATAATACTATTAGTAAAAAATAAAAAAATAAATAATAATAGTAATAATAATATTAGTCTAATTAATACTATTAGTAAAAAATAAAAATAACAAAAACATCTAATATAAACAATAATACTTTTGATAATAATAATAATAATAATAATAATAATAATAATAATAATAATAATAATAATATCCGTGTAAGTAATCATAATAGTAAAAAATAAAAATATAAAAAACAATTAATATAAATAATTATACTTTTTTAATTTAAAAATAAATAATAATAACAACAACAACAACAACAACAACAACAACAACCACTAATCTAATAATAACAATAATATTTGCTAATTAATAATATTAGTAAAAAATAAAAATAGCAAAAACAATTAATATAATTAATAATTTAATATCAGTCTAATTTTCTATTGTGAAATTTAGATCGAGTGGATTAGACGTCCCCTCCAGAGGTTCAAGCCGACTGTGAATATGTACGTGAAGATGGAGTTAGTAGACAAGATTAGGGAGGTGTTATAGCATTTCGGCGGTGAGGATACAATCCAGACGTTCAGATCTGGATGCTTAGGACACTTCGTGGACTTTAGGGGGGGGGTAACATAGCCCGGAAGGCGCTGCATGCATTGATTTGTCGCGAAGTGCGTGTCCAGGATCCTGCACGTGAGGGTAGAGAGTGTCGGTTCCATGTGAGTGGCACGACACTACACTTTGGGCCCTCAGAGTTCGCACTGGTGTCGGGCTTGCGGTTCGGGCCGTCCAGTTTCAATCTGAATGCGGCTCATGTGATTCCGGCCAGGGGTATCTATCACCGGCTATTTGAAGGAAAGAAGACGACAATTGCACAGATGTATGAGAAGTTCACGGCGATGCGTCTAGCCAATCACCCTCCAGATTACGTGAAGATTGCGAACATCCTGATCGTGTACCGGATGTTATTTTGCCAGGACCCTGGACGTACGATCGATGACTGGGTGTGGGCCCTGGTGGAGGATGCTGATGCGTGGAATTCTTTTCCATGGGGGGATACACATTTCAGATCCTGATGCACTTTGTCAACATTCTCCCTAGAGCTCGACGGGATATGGGTCCATAGGGGGGACGGAGCGTATCATTGGTACGGACCTGTTTGGGCATTTCAGGTAATTAGTCGAATTTATCATGAAAAATTTATGTTTTAGTGATTTGATATTATACTTACATGATATTCTATGTTTTAAAACAGGCATGGGCCTGTGAGGTTTTTCCCGAGATTGTCTGTCATTTGGGCGTCCCTGGAGGTCAGATGACCACACCTCGCTTATTGAGGTGGTCATTCATAGCCCCGAGCATCGACTTCTCCAGATTTTTTGATAGACAGGTAACCTTTTTTATATAAATAATTTTAATTATTCAATTGAAGTAATATTGGTTAATGTTAACATGGTGTTCGTTATTGGTGCAGATGGATGTCCAGCCGATGGTGCCATCAGCAGCGGAGCTCCTGACCCCATATGTTCAGAGCTTGGACGGAGATAGTTTGTTGGGTGTGAGGTACGTGGTACCTCGAAAGGTCTCCAAGAAGAAGTTGCTGACTGGGGTTGCCCGTCGTGTGGTCCCGGGGACATGCAAGGGGATCTCTGACGTTGTCAACCCAGCACCACAGCGTAGGAGTGCCCGTACTGCACAACAACAGGCTCCACAGACGACGCACCGTTTGATAGACGAGCCGGATGAGGGATCTGGACCCTCGGAGCAGGGACCGGACCGCAGTGAGAGCCCTCCTCGACCGACAGGCAGTAAGCGCCCGAGGAGGAACCATGAGGGGAGCCGTGGAGAGTCCGGTCCACGTCCTGGTTGGTTCGATCGTGTTATCCACGTCGTTGCTGCCTCAGAAGCCCGCATTATAGGTCAGATGGAGAATAATTTCAGGCACCTGTCGTGGGGCAACTCGACTCATATCCATGTGGCAAGTGTGAGTGCCGTCAAACTTGTAGATTCTCCAAACAACTCCATCCACAACGGCACACAGCTTGAACGGGCACTCCCTGCCATGCTTGCACATGTAGACCAGCCGTGTCTTGTTCGATCGATACACGGCATACTCCACTCTATTCTGCATGTGATACAGTCCCACGGCCAGGGCCAAATCATCCTTGGTGCGGAAAATCGCACCCTTCTGAAGTTCATCCGTATTGGCTGCTGAAGGCTCGTCCCAACTCAGTGGGCCTGCAACGTCAATATTCGCAAGTGGAACAAGCCAATTGCTCCCACCCCTCTCAGATACATCCTCAGCCCTAGTGTTCGACGATGATGCTCCTCCGGTCATGCCTATCAATCGTCCCGTACCCCCTGTAGAACGAATCCATCCCGTGAACTCTGTGAACACTGATTCGAGCAAGTCCGTTCTCACATTCTCCTCCGCTTTTTCATCTGTAGTAGGAATTTCTTCTTCTTCTTCTCCTCCTTCATGCGGGAATGCATCGTCGTCAAAATCGTGCTCTGGAGCCTCATAGTGTTGCGTATCATCACGAACCTCCTCTCTGACCGGTTCTCTGTACTCAGGCTCGGTGTCAGGGATGACCCTTGAGCTGCTGCAGCCTCTCTGAACAACATACACAACCATCTCTTAACTCTGCTCATGGAGCAAGTCTAGCAAACCAGCATCATCTTTCAGTCTTGTCTTGATCTGTCTACCACTATTGGTGCTCGACATCCATGATAACTGGTACTCGACACATGTGGGATCGGTCTCCAATAACTCATGTATCTCTCTGATCAGTGACCTAAAACATAAATCATCCGATGACATGATGATCAACTCCTCCACACCATCTACGTACTGAGCTCTATCCCATCAGCCACTATGTCGTACAATAATACGACATCTAACCATCTGCCATAACGAAATATAAATTTAGCCATAACTAACATTGAATTTATACAATAACGAAAATTTATTATTAACATAACGAAATTTTTATTTAACAATAATGAAAGTTAATTTCTAAACATAAAGAAACTTTAAATTTAACAATAACTAACATTAAATTTCAATAATAACGAAACTTTAAATTAAACAATAACGAAAGTTTAGTTTTAAAAATAACGAAACTTTAAATTAATAATATCTTCACAAAATTTAAATACAACAATTAACCATAATGAAATTTTTTTTAACATATGGAATACTCAAATTAAACAATAATGAAAGTTTAGTTTTAACAATAACGAAAATTTAAATTACACAATACCGAGAATGACATTTTAAGAATAACGAAAATTTAAATTTAAACATTAACGAAAATGACATTTTTAAGAATAACGAAAGATTAGTTTTAAAAATAACGAAACTTTAAATTAATAATATCTTCACAAAATTTAAATACAACAATTAACCATAATGAAATTTTTTTTAACATAAGGAATACTCAAATTAAACAATAACGAAAATTTAGTTTTAACAATAACGAAAATTTAAATTACACAATAACGAAAATGACATTTTAAGAATAACGAAAATTTAAATTTAAACATTAACGAAAATGACATTTTTAAGAATAACGAAAGTTTAGTTTTATAAATAACGAAACTTTAAATTAATAATATTTTCACAAAATTTAAATACAACAATTAACCATAATGAATTTTTTTTTAACATAAGGAATACTCAAATTAAACAATAACGAAAGTTTAGTTTTAACAATAACGAAAATTTAAATTCCACCTTAACGAAAATAAAAATTTTAAGAATAACGAAACTTAAATTTAAACATAACGAAAATTTAAATTTAACCATAACGATAATTCTACTAAACCATTAACTAATCCTTATGATATTTCTATTTAACCAAAATGATAATTAAATTTAACCATTAACTAACCCTAACGATAACCATTAACACAAATTAAATTTCAATATTAACTAACCATAACGAAAAAATTTATTTAACCATAACGACAATTCAATTGGACAATAACGAAAATTAAATTAAAACTAGGGTTATACTTTAACAATAATTGAAACTAACCATAACGACAAGAAAATTAAAACTATCATTATACTTTATCGTTATGCCTTTGTTATAATCTAATTGCAGGAACATAATTTTGGCTAAATAAAACCTAAAACAATTTTCTAAGTAAGGACCGTAACAAGACTTGAAACGTACCTTTTTCATCGGTGAATTTTTCCGCGAAATTTCACCGATGATGATGTTTTGTTGATGACGATGATCTTCTCGCTTGCACGATCAAACATTCATTTTTTATGTGAATTCAGAGATTTTCTTCACCAAACTCTCGAACTATTTCTTCTATTTGGGTGTGGGTTGAATTGATGCATCAGTGTAGTGTAAATATAGGAGAATGACACCAACCTCTCTTACACAAAATTAAATGCATTAAATTTCATTTAATTTGGGCCAACTAATACCTACCTATGCAAATACAAATATTTATGCATTTTACCTACCTCATGTTGACCACACAGAAATGACAGAATAATGCATTGATGCATAACGTTATAAATGTTTCGTCATAAGTTTTCATTATATATTGATAAATTTTCATTATATGTTTTTATACATGTATCGTTTAATATTTTCGTTATACATAAAATCCTATATAATGAACTATCGTTTAATGTTTTCATTAATATTAATTTCGTTATTATTATTATTATACTTTCGTTATTATCAATATATAATGATATATTACTTTCGTTATTTCGTTATTCTTATCGTTATTACTTTCGTTATTCTCTTTATCATTATTTCGTTATTCTTATTATTATTACTTTCGTTATTATCAATATATATATTTCGTTATTCTTATTATTATACTTTCGTTATTATCAATATATAATGATATATTACTTTCGTTATTTCGTTATTCTTATCGTTATTACTTTCGTTATTCTTATTATCATTATTTCGTTATTCTTATTATTATTACTTTCGTTATTATCAATATATATATTTCGTTATTCTTATTATTATTACTTTCGTTATTCTTATCATTACTATTAATTTCTATCGTTATTCTTATTATTATTATTTTCGTTATTCTTATTATTATTATTATTATTTTCGTTATTCTTATTATTATTACTTTCGTTATTCTTATTATTATTATCATTACTATTAATTTCGTTATTATCATTACTATTAATTTCGTTATCCTTATCGTTATTCATTATTATTAATTTTAAAAATAAATTGTCTACAAAAAACTGGTATGGATCGCTCATGTATTTATTTTTACATGTTAGGGTTTTTAAACTTTAGAGTTTTAGGGTGCATTTAATGTTTAGTTTTGAAAAAAACATAAAAAGTACATTTCCCCAATCATTGGGTGTGGGGCCAAGTGTGTCATAACTCCAAATTGCCCATGAAACTACTACACCTTTATATGTTGTTTTTTTTTTCCCTTTTTTACTTTTTTTTTGTCTATATTTATAGATTTACACATATTATTTCATTAGAAAACAGTATAAATACATAAATACAAGTTGATTTAAAATTAAAATGACATTTTAAAAGGATTAATTACATTAAAATACATTAATATATTTTAACATAAGTTATAATTTAAACATGAATTTTGAAACGTTCACAATTTTACTTTTTTTTTTCGCAAAACACAACTATTACCCTTATATTTATATCACATGATTACTTTTCATAAATATGTCATCAGATCAAAAATTCGATACCAATTTACTTTGTTGGCATGCTAAAATCGAACGCGTAAATGCAAGACAAATTTAAAAAAATAAAAAAATAAAGTGAAAATAAATGTTTCTTACAACTCATCACGAAATGACATTATTTTGTATCCCATTTTAAAAATAATTCAAGACTCCATTTCTATGCAAGGGCGTCTTCGCCACTACTAGACGAGTTCCCAAATTTTGAACTGAACTAGGAATTTCCTACAGGGTATTACTTTCTAGCAGGGAAACTGCGAGGCGATAATTTATCCTTCATCTTGTGGATTTAATGACTTATATATATTCGATCAAATGGAATTTCATCAAAGATCTAAAGTTCAAACTCTATCAACAGAGACGGACCTGGAGGCACCCTCTCAAATTTTGTCCAATATGTATATATACAATTTATTATATAAATTTAATATTATTTGCCCTCCCCACACCTCCCCCCCAAATTAAAATTTTTACATTTCGACCCCTTAGTTTAAATCTCCCGCTATCTTTTATGAGGACAATGCCGCATATGTTGCACAAATGAGTATTGTGTTCATTAAAAGAAATTTAACGAATCATATATTATCTAAATTCTTTTACTCACGTGAGCTCTTGAAGAGTGGTAAAATTATTATACAGAGATCACGTTACAGTGATAATCTCGCAGATTTATTCACTAAATCTCTTCCTACTTCTACATTTGAGAAATATGTTCATAATATTGGAATGCGTAGACTTGGAAAATTGTTAACTTCAGGGGGAGCGGCAATTTCGAAAGTCATCCCTGAAGCTTAGGCCTTGAAGGTCAACATTATGCCCTGAAGACTAAATGATTGTACTCTTTTTCCCTTCATTAAATTTTTTTCCTTTGGATTTTTTTAGTTAAGGTTTGTAATGAGGCAGTTAATGGAACACATAAATAAGTGTATGTTTTGTACTCTTTCTCGATTGGTTTTTTCCCCATAGAGTTTTCCGACAAGGATTTTTTTTTAATAAGACATATAAATCACATAGTAATGTCCTAAGGGGAATGTTATAAAATATAATACATTACTCCATATCTCTTCATATCCTAAACCTTTTTGTATTTCATTATAGTTTTTATATATCATAATATGTGGAATATTATGGTTATGGATGAATAAGAAAAGTCTTCTTTCTCTTGTCATATTTGTGTCTTGTTTTCTCTATCTCCATTTTTACTAATTACGAAGCATCTGTTGAAGTGTGATGGATTGTATTTTTACAAAATGATATAATTATAGTAATCAACGAAGCAAGTAATCGCAATAAACCTAAGATAATTAGCGAAAGTACAGTATAAACTCGAATAATATAATTAAGGCGATCGAATAAAATCGGTCATGAGCCTTTTATTAGACCAAGCAACGTGTCTGAAGATGAATGATTAATTATCTTAGTTAGTGTGGCCTTCTCATTATCCAATTAACGCCTATGGGCCTTATTCTGGGCCCATCTAGATAATTTGGTTTAGTAAACAAATTGGGCCTTACTTTTATAATCTTACAATTCTTCGGGTAGTTTTATACACAACCCCATCTTACTCTTCATAACCCCCATTTTTAATAAAATAAAATAAAATATACAAAATTACTTTTATATCCTTATAACTAGTGAGCAATTTTCAAGTCATAGTTTCGTCTCCTCTTCACCCCTAACCAAACCAAAATTCATCACAGATTCATAGCCTCAGATCAAAATATATCATAGCTTCTTGAATTTCATCAATGGCACCCCTAACCATTTGGGGGGGGGGATCGAATGCCCTGAACTTGTTGTCGGAGGTGTAGAAGTGAGCATTGATGACATGGAAGGGGGGTTTGGTCAATTATTCGGTGTCGTTGCAACTGTTATTGCTGATTAATTTTCCATGATGACAAAATAGATTAGAAGAGATGGTGGCATTGTGTGGTCGTGTAATGGTTGAGGTTCACGGGTGGTGGAGGCTAGCATCGTCGATCGTTGTTCCTATTGTCGGTGATGACAATAATGAAAAGAGTGAATTAAGTTGAATTAGATTTGTAATTGTGCGAGATGAGGATTTTAAAAAGATTGTAGGTATAATTTATGGAGTTACCAATAAAAATCAAACATTCTAATTTTTGGAGAGATAGATACAACAATGAACTTTTGGGTAGTTTGGCGAGAACTCCTGGAAAAGTTGTAGGGGGTTGTGAAACAAAATATTTATAAATAAGTCGTAGCAAAAGAGAGATGAGAGAGCAGAGAGACAAGAGATGAGAGAAATTAAAAAATACAGACGCACACACATGCACAACACATGGGGTTGTGAAACATAAGAACTATTGTAAAAAATAATAAAATTGTGAAAGGGGCTGTGAAATAAAATGTTTATGTATATAAGGGTAAAATGGAGAAACAAATAATTACTTCTATTATAAAAAAAAATGGTTTTTAAGGAGTAAAATAGAGGCTGCTGTGGAGATTTTGGCCCAGTGATCCTTAATGGGCTATTTAATTATTTGATAGCCCAATTTCCCTAATTGGCCCAAAACCCCTAATCATGCCCTAAACTCTTCTTCTTCACGTTAAAAGCTTATCGCGCCGCTCAAATTAAATTAAGCTTGAAAATACACTTTGTTGAAGGGGCTCTACGATTCCCGTTCATTTCTCCTCGTCGGATTCCTGTCGATTGGTTTTCTGTTGGCGTTGAGTGAGTGCAAGCTTTGTGAGAGTGTCGATTTATCTTGGCCAATTTCTGCCTTTTCTCTGCTCGTTGATAGCCTGACTATTGCCCGTTCGAAACAGCCCGTCTGATCGTTCTTGTTGCCGGAAGTCGACGCCACCGTCCTTGGATCCTTGAGCCACAAACACATATTCTAATCTCCTATTTTTCTCTATTCTATATATACATATATATTTCGGTTCATCTTGCTTGTTTAGTTACAGTCATATATATATATACTCCTATATATCAAAATATATTTAGGGATAATCTGCATCATTTGTGTTTAAATTGAATATCTTCTCCTAATTTCTGAATTGTAGCAGCACAGTGAGTCGTTGGAGAGGACAACTAGAGCCCCCGCTGCCATAGCCTATCAGAAAGTGATGACCCTTCTTCATCGTCTGTCATCGGAGAGTCGACGTTGCTGCTGCCTCACGAGAAGACGACCTGAATCCCAGCAACTCTCTGCTGCACTTTGACATTGCTGCTGATTCTCCTAAAGCTGAAGAAGACGCCACTGTGCAGACCATCGCCGGAGCCTCGAGTCACTTGCAACTACGTCGACGCTGCTACTGCCATCGTCTGCCGAAGTTTCACAAGTGCTCTGATCTGAATAAGCATCGCTGCTGTGAAATCAAAGACTCGAATTTAATCCAAACTTCATCTTCCTCCCTTGTCTACTGTTATATCTCTGTTTTTTCCTTATTTGCTAATTAATAGTCATAAATCTGATCTTGTTGTTGTGTTGCAATTGTGAACATCGACGAGCAGAATTGCAGCTGCTGTGAACACTTCGCCTAAGCCCAACAATTAAGCTTCTGGTTGTTTGCTGCTGTCAAGGTGCCATAACCAACTAAAGGGACTGCCACTACACTTGTTGAAGCCCAAACGACCGTGTGGCTGACCCGTTGAGTCGTGAACCAAGACGGTGAACCTTGGCAAGGCACATATATCCCACAGTGGTATTAGAGCCACGGGGACCTTGCCGGGGCACTCTCCGACTCGCACCAGCGCACCCCGCTACCATTGGCTGCACCGTTTCGCTTCAGACAAGCAAGGAGCACAGTAGGTTAGATTTTTTCCCTTCCCGGGAGGATATGCTTTGGTAAAGTGGCGAAACTCTAAGCTCCATAGATCTTAGGCTTGGTATTTTGGAATTTGGGAGAATATTGGAGTTTTGTGGTGTTTTGGGAGAATTTTGGAGATTTGTGTTGTTTGTTGGAGAATATTGGAGATTCGTGGTGATTTTTGATAATTTTGTTAATTTGTGTTGATTTGGGAGAATCTGTGATTTTTTGTTGAATTTGTTGGTAAAGTTTGAGACATTCTATTTTGAAAAAGTCCCGACGGTTTCACTTTTGGTTCTTTTTCAAAAAAATTACCCAAAACTAGTCCCATAGGTTTATCAGTATCGATTTTGGTCCCACAAATTAGACAGTTGATTTAACGATGGACGGAACATCACACACGACTCACGTGCATGTCATTTTAGAGGGAAAATTAGACCTAATTAGACCTAAATCCCTAATTCAACATAAAATAGAACTCATTCACAGCCCGTAAAAAATCCCCAAAATCGTTCACAACCCTCTTTCACAAATTCGTAAGAAATTCTAAATTTCCACAGCAATATTGGGACGTGATGATACGAAGGAAGGTTTTTTTGGAAATGCCACACCCAAACTACCGTAAGTTTTGAATCATTTCTCAAATGTTTTGTCCAATTTATCCAGTAAGTTTCGTTTGATTTCTGAAAGTTTAATTGTTGCTCAAATTATTTTTGTTAGTTCGGTCTCGATTTTGGTACACTCTGAAGCTAAAGCATGGATGAATGACAATTTTTGATGCGGGTAAGCTTGATTATTTAGAAGGTACAATGAGTGTATTTGATTTTATAGACAGTCGTAAGTGGTGCTTGAAGTATTTAGAACAATTATGTGAACAGTTAGGGTATAGGGGTAGTAAGAGATTTCATGGGCTTGTTGAAAATGGCATGTTGAAGCTGATTGATTGTGAGGCTGACACTTGGATGTTGATAAAGAAGGCTGAGAAGAGCAGAAAGTTCATCATATATCTGGAGGGTCAAAAAATTGTACAACTTCTATTGGGGAAAGGGAAAATGTTAAAGGAGAGGTGCAGTATTTGGATGATGAACAGGAGGCTGATGTTGAGCAGGATGTTGAGCTTCAGAATAGGCTCAAAAGGAGATATAAGTTAACCTATCTAGATATAGATAAATCTTCTAAAGGTCCTGTGTCAGATGCAGAGGGTGTGGATCATGATGATGGGAAGGGAAAATCTCTAATGGAAGAGGGTGTAGGTGCTGGGAAGGGAAAGACATTGAGTAATGCAGAGGGTTTAGTTGCTGAGAAGGGAAAGGGCCTGAGTAATGCAGAGAGTTTAGTTGGTGGGAAGGGAAATGCCTTGAGTACCATAATGGAAGATGATGCAGAGGGTCTAGATGCTGAGAATAAGGGAAATGCTATAATGGAAGATGACTTAGGAGCAAAAGGGAAAGGAAAGGCACTGATGGAAGACTGTTTAGAGACTGCTAGTGAAAGTGATGATGAGGATTTCACAGGTGATGAGGACAGCTGTGATGATCTGCTGGATGACATTATCTACAATGAGAATATAGATAATGATGTGGAGTGGATAGGTCCTAAAGAAGCTGATATAGATGCTGCTCAGTCAGAGAGTACTAGTGACTCAGATTATGGGAATGAGATGAGTGAGCCTGAGAGTCTACCATCTGAGAATGAAGAGGGGTCCAGTAATGTGGGGGCTGAAATAGTATCAAGACCACAGAATGCTACATTTTACCTGGGGAAATTGTTCAGTACCAAGCTAGAGTTCAAGGAGGCTGTCAATAGTCACTCAGTTGAGATAGGAAGAACCACCAAGTTTATTAAAACTGATAGCAGAAGGATCTATGCAAGGTGCAAAAAGGCAGATGAAGGGTGTGCATGGCATATAAATGCACTTAAGGTGAAAGATGAAGAATCATTTCAGATTAGAGAGCTGAATTTGGTACACACCTGTGCAAGACAATTTCATGGTTCTAATGCTAAGTCAGGTTGGTTAGCAAAGAGGTTTGAAAGGTCTTTCAGAGGTGATCCAAAGAAGAGTATAAAGAGCTTTAAGAAACATGCAATATCTGAGCTTGGAGTGTATGTGTCACATCAACAAGCCATTAGAGCAAGACAGAAGGTACTGAAACTAATTGAAGGGTCTAACATTGACCAATACTCTAGGCTGTGGGACTATGCAGAATGTTTGAGAGCAAGGAATCCAGGTTCCACTGCGATTCTACAGTGTGATGTCACAGGTACTACCAACAAATTTAATAGGTTCTATGTGTGTCTTGGTCCTGTAAAGAATGGCTTCAGAGCAGGATGTAGGCCATGGATTCGTGTAAATGGTTGCCACTTAAGTGAGCTTAATTCAGGTGTGCTACTGACGCAGTGTGTATGGATCCTAATAATGATCCATACCCTCTAGCATATACAGTAGTTTCAGTGGAGAACAAGGAATCCTGGGAGTGGTTCTTGCTACTTTTGAAGGAGGACCTACTGACAGAGAGGGAAGATGTATATACATTTATGTCAGACAAGCAAAAAGGTTTGATTGGAGCTTTTGAGAAGGTGCTGCCATATGTGGAGAATAGATTATGTGTTAGGCATTTACATGGGAACATGAAGAGGGCCAGATTCAAGGGGAAGAACTTCAAAACACTACTATGAAAAACAGCCAATGCAACTACTACTCCTGCATTTAACAATGCAATGCTTGAGATAGGGAAGCTGGATCAGAAGTGCCTGGAGTGGCTACAAGCTAAGCCATCATCAGAATGGTCAAAGTCACACTTTTCCAGTTTTGGAAAGTGTGACACTTTGGTGAATAATATGTGTGAGCAATTTAATGCCTGCTTAGTGGATGCTAGGGACAGACCAATTCTAACTATGCTAGAATGGATCAGAGAGTATATGATGTCTAGGCTCCAGAGATATAGAGAGAAGAGTGAGGTTAAGAGGGAAGGCATGAAGCTTTGTGGCAAGATTAGGGGGATTGTGAGTAAGAATATGGAAGAATCTGGTGACTGTATTCCCATAAAATGTAGTGAAAAGACATATGAGGTCTCAAGCTATGATGGCTCAAGATATGCTGTGCACTTAGATCATCATACTTGTGATTGTAGGAGGTAGGAGTTATCTGGCATTCCTTATAAACATGCTGTGAGTGCAATTTGTGCAGAAGGGGGAGATCTAGAGGATTTTGTTGCTGCCTGTTATTATGTTAAAACATATGATGTAGTTTATAGCCATGTTATAAACCCAATGAATGGTGAAGAATTGTGGAAGAAAATAGGCTACATACCACCTTTGCCACCTACAATGCTGAAAAGGAAAAATGGTAGACCTGGAAAGGCAAGGAAACTTGGGCAGAGTGAGACTCCAAAGAAGAAGCAGAGAAAGGGGGATGCAAGTGAGTTGCAGAAAATGAGAAAACAGAGCTTTAATGTCACCTGTCACACATGTGGGGGAAAAGGTCACAACAGCCTTGGATGTGCAGTAAGAAAGGTTAACTTTTCATATTATGTTGAATTTATGGTTTCATATTGTTATGCAGAACACTAACTATAATTTGTTCTATGTATATATGTTCATTAGGCTGCTGCAAAAACTGAACAACCCACTCCAGAAGCTGATGTGCAGGACATGACACAACCTGACTACCCCTTAACACAAGAAGATGAAGAAGAGGCAACCTTGGATGCTTTTATAGATCAGTATACACACAAAAGCACCAGACCAACTACTGTGCAGGGGAGAAAGGAGCTTGTGAGTTGCTGTTGTTAATTTACTTGACTTACTATCTATATTTAATTGCCATCTAAATTTGAGTTTCTATCTGAATTTTAGGCTAAAAAGAGAGCTGTACTTGCTGGAAGTTCCCAACCAAGACAGAGTGGTGTGCATCAAGAGGCTTATACCATATCACAAGCTGTCAATGCTCTACAACCAACAACAATGGGTGTTCAGATCAGGGCTTTTGCTCCAATGAGATTCCATCCAAATGAGGTCATTGGTGGACCTTCTACTGCTGTAAAGAGGGGCTTAGAAGGCATGGAGGTGTTCACTCAAGGAGGTAAAAAGTATGTCACTTTATCTAACTTGAGAGATTCAACAAAGAAAGCAAGCTCTGCTAAACAAGATTAATGTAATCCTCTTGGTGTCTGCTACTGGGGATTTTTTGATGATAACATGTGCATAAGATGTAGATAAATGCTACTGCTTTTTTGTGTTTTATGTTCCACAGTAGTTTAGCACTAATTGTTGGGCTATTTTTGCCATATTTTTTGAATCATGATGGTTTTTGAATCATGATATGTATGCAGTAGCAGTCAGTGAAACTGTTATCTTTTGGTGGCCTTAATGATTAAATGGAAGGTTTCTACAATTTTTTGAGTTTGCTAAATTATGTTCAGTGTGCAAATATAAGAAATTCTTCTACAATATGTTCAGTTTGCATTCATTACATTACATCTGAAATTCTGCATTCTAAAAATCTGCATTCATTACATTCTAAAAATCTGCATTCATTACATCTGAAATTATGCATACAATACAGGGGAAAAAGGTTGCATACATTACATCATTTGAATAATTAGTGCATAAAATTGAAATTAGTGCATATGACTGAAAATGATACTTCGTATCCTATGGGACCAAAAGTGAAACCGTCGGGACCGGAAACGGAATACCCCATGTCCTGTGGAACCAAAATCGAAATTTTCTCCTAAAACTATCAATCAAAATTCAAAAAGTATTATCTATATCATTAAAAAGTATCACCTATTTTACTATTTTTCTTTTTTGCGGGTTGACCGGGTCAATGCACGTTGACCTGAGTTTGGCCGGTCAAAAACGTTGACCGCCTGATATAAACTTATATTCATTTAGTGCATGCAAGTTTTTGCCATTAAAATAATATAGGTAGGGTATATATAGTTATTTGAATTTGTCTCTTGGTGTATACTTCTGCATGTATTACAAAAGACTCAATCTCCTATTAATTAGTATCATTTTTGTACACATGCAAACTGCAAAGAGATCTTGCATCACGCATGTCGTTTCATCTTATTTTTTTCGTAAATTCTGATGAACCTAAACCGAATGTATATTAATTATACACTTTATATATTTAACTATATCAACGCCAGAACGACAGTTAAATATTAAATAATTTAAAATGTCAACTTCCATAAAATTGACACTTTTATTATATGCAAAGTAAGTATTAATCACTTCTCACACAGTATGACAAGTGAGAATAGGAATTTTTCGAAATATATTTGTAACCATGCATATGCATCCAGCTGCGTCAACATAACAATAATATAATATTCTATAGAAAGTACTATATAAATATAAGAATTAACACCGTCGCTTTCCTCTCAAACTCTATTTTGTATAATAAATCCTTATTAAAAATATAAAATTAAATTAAATCACGAGATATAATCAGGACCGATCCTAAAAATTTAATGGTCTGAGTCAAGGTGAAAAATGAGATCCATGTTTTTCGTCTTATAATTTGATAAATATATTAAACAACTCACGCACACCATAGGCTATATATTAATTTCTTTTTTTTTTGTTTCAATATTCTTCTTTCTATTTTCTTTTGGAATATGTTATATTTTAATATTACAATACATATTTAGATTTAGGATCACAAATTTTAAAAAATAATTCAGTTTGTAAGAATAATAAATAAAAAAAAACCTCGGAAAAAATCAGGTAGAAAGATTCTATCCCCTTTCCCTCTTTGTTGATTTAGGAAACTCTTTCCACTAGGCCAACTACATATTAGAGGTAATTTTAATATATATATATATATATATATATATATATATATATATATATAGGGAGCGGATCAAATGAGAACTCATCTCCATGTGAGAGTTAGGAACTCATCTCATCCATCCATCGCTTTGATTTAGATGGCTAAAATTTGGTCAATTTTTGGTCAAAGACGGTGGCAAACTTGTAATATTTGAGAAACCTAAAAAAACATAATTTTCGGAAATCATATAGACGACACTTTAAAACCGTTGTCTATTCGTATAAATTTCGTTATGCTAAAATGAGAGTACTATCATGCTATTATGAACACACATATATATATATATATATATATATATGATAATATGAATATATATGCATGTTAGTATGAACAGATAATGTCCTACTATTAACGAACACTACTGCTGCTATTATGAGTAAAATTTATGTATTCTATGAATATTTTTCATGTTGCTATGAATATTTCTTCATGTTATTATGTGTATACTTCTATGTTATCATGAATATTTTGTCATACTATTCTGAGTTTAACATCACGCTATTATGGATGAAAAAAATACATTTTTCAATAAACATATGAACAATGGATCTTAAATGAAAGAGCGTGAAAAGAGCTTTAATTTGATATATAACTTGCGTTAATCTAATGAAAAATGAGCAAGTTATGGATGTTTAAAGTTTAAATAAATTTTGTGTAAGGATGCTGATGTCAGCTTTGACCAGGGGTACGTTTGACTTCCTTATATTTACTATTATGCCATCAACTTTTTATTTAAATCTGGACCATTGAGATTAAAGCATTGTGTGGTTGAGATTAGTTCCTAATTCCCACATGAGGATCGATTCTCATGAGAACCCTACCATATATATATATATATATACTATAAAAAATTTGGAGCCTCTAATTAATTTTTTCTCCTAATTAGGAGTTTGAGGCAACCGAATCACTTGCCTCAGACAAGGAAGGACTTTCCACAAAATTCAAAAATTGAAAAAAATAATCATGGAAGAAAAACTAATAAATTTAATAGTACGACACAATTAATGTGTGGACTAAAACTGAGGGTCATAAAAACTAATGTACAAGGGATATATGTGCACTTAGGTGAGGTCCAAGTCCAACAACTATAAAATGGGACAAAATTAAGGATATTATCAGTTGATCAAAGAAAATGGCGAGCACCAAATCAGTTCCAGTTATAGACATGCATGGAAGACCTTCAAACTCTCCCTCAACAAATAGTGAAAGCTTGTGAAGAATTCGGCTGCTTTAGGCTCAAGAACCACGGCATTCCGTCATCGCTAATGTCCGACATGAAGGCCGTGGCGCGTTCTCTGTTGGATCTTCCGTTGGAATCGAAGATGAGAAATTTCAATCCAGTTGAACCTAGCAAAGGTTACATTCCACTCAACATAATCAGTCCCTTCTTCGACTGCCTTTGTTTATACGACACCGTCTCGCCTGCCGCTCTCGAACATCTCTGTGCTCAGATGAATGCTTCCACTCATCAAAGGTTGATCCATTAATTAATTTCTTGAATATAACTAATAGTTAAATATTTAAAGAAATAGTTTTTTAATTCATTTTTTTTGGGTTTAATTGGCAGGGAGATCATATACAAATATACGTCGTCTCTAAATGATCTTGTGCAGGTGATGGGGAGTAAGTTGATGGAGGGTTTAGGGTTTGCAGGTGAGAATTTCCATGGAGGTATATATCAGTTGAAGATGAACAAATACAGTTATGGTCCAGAAACGGTTGGACTAAACGGCGCCGTAATGCACTCCGACACCGGATTGTTCACCATATTGCAGGATGATGAAGACGTTAATGGTTTGGAGGCTGTGGATAAAACTACTGGTGAGCTCATTTCAGTTGATCCTATCCCAGGAACCCTTGTCTTTAATGTTGGACATGTTGGAAAGGTTAGCCAACTTTTTAAAATTTAGATTAATTCTTTTTATTTTTATTTTTATTATATGATCGACTAATTAAAATGGGTTTCACATCACATGATTATTGAAACAATAAATTAAGTTTGCACAAATTAAAATTTGCACGTGTTACATAGTTTGACATGTTAAGATACGTTAGATAGTCCTACACTAAATGGCTCGTACTCGTCTTGACTCATTAGACGGCCTAGCACGAGAGTTTTCCTATAGTCTGAATTCGTAATTAATAAAGGTATTTTAATGTAAAGGTTTGGAGCAATGGAAGGTTTTGCAACGTTAAGCATCAAGTGCAGTGCTACAAGGCAACGGTTCGGATCACGATAAGAAAGTGGAAGTGTTGCCGGAGCTGATTGATTCTGAACATCCGCCGCTCTACGTGCCGTTTGATTTCGAGCACTATGGGAAGCTGCGATCGTCGACAAAATCACTCACCCGTGAAGTTCTTGAGTTTTTCAGATCCCATCAAGAATTGGTGGAGTGAGGGGGTATATATAGAGAGAGATGTTAGTTTACACTTTACACATGAGCAATCATGGGCACTTCCGTGAGCATCTAGGGCTTGTTTACTTCAAAAATTTACTATTGAGTAGATAGATAGTTTAGAGGATGAGATGATGGATAAATCATATCGCGCCTCTTTACGTGGGATACATATCCCATAAATAGGCACATAAAACTCATTTATTACGGAACTTGGGTTATCCACCATTTTAATATATATCATGCAAAGTAAACATATAAGATAACTTATTAATCCACTCTTATCCATCAAAGTAAACAAGGCCCTAACTAGTGTATAACAACGGAATAATCACTTAAAAGTTAAATGATATTAGATGCTCACGGAGATGTCCACAATAAATGTGTAGACTAACATTCCCCTCTCTCTCCCCCTCCCCCTCTCTCTCTCTAAATATTTATATTTGGGCGCTGTTGTTTATATATTTACTTGACTAGCTTTCTAGTTTACAAAATGTAATGCACAATTTATATATGTATTCACTCGTGGATTTCCCATGCATGCATGGTTTAATGTATGTCGTGGTCCCTTTTTTTTCCAAGCCATTGTGCTTAACTTTTAAATTAGTTATGTCTTATCTATAATTTATTATTATTATACATATATATCAATGTATCATATATATCACTACAAAAAAAAGTGATCTCACTACAAAAAAAAACTACTTCTAGTGACGATATTCTTAGCGACAATTATTTTTTTCTCACTAAAAACGTCTCTATAGTGACAATAATTCCTCTCGTCACAAAAAAATGGAAGTTGTGATCAATAGTGACAATATTATATGTTGTTAGTATTTGTTATCACTAGATAATTGGTGCCAATTTCTGATGTTGAAGGGAAGCTAGTGACAACCATATTTTTGTGACTAAAGACACCTCTACAATGACAATAATTTCATTCGTCACAAAAATTGTAATAGTGACAACTTTATAAGTTGTCATTATTCATTGTCACTAAATATTTGGTGCCATTTCTTTAATATTGGCAGGTAGGTAGCAACAATTATATTTTCGTGACTATAGATATTTATATAGTGACGATACTTTCTCTCATCACAAAAAAATCTAAGTTATTAGAATTAGTTACGATTTTTATATGTTATCAATTTTTTCATCACTAACTATTTTTACAACAAATTTTAGAGGTTGGTGGGAAATAATCGTCATCACTAATGTCATGATAATAATTTGTATCATTACTAGCTACTATCATGAACATAAGATTGTCACTAAAAGAATAAAGGCTTCACTAATACCCAAGTATTTACCTAGGCGAAACGATTTATATGCAAATCAATTTGGTTACTGATTAGTGATTTCGTATATTGCAATATGATATAAGAAATAATTCATTATTCAATAAGTTTCAAAGATAAGAATTAAGAAAAAGTACTTAATAAAAAAATGCATCTTCTGAAATTAATATGTAGGTATATATAATAAAGCAAGTATCACTTTAATAAGAATTAATTGTGGACCCTATTTCACTGTATGACATTACTCTCATATAATTTATGAAAAATAATGATACTCTTTCTTATATATATAATTTATTGCTAATTTAAAATTCGTGAAAATGAATTTCCTTGTATGTAATGCAACGTACTGGATGTGAGTACTAGAACTTTTTTTCTTACTCATTATCACAAGAATGTAGAATAATATTAGTGATGAGACACTACAAAAAAAGTCCATTCTAGCGACGGAAATTAGCGACGGGGCCGACACGGGTCACCACTAGCGACGAAAATAGCGACGGGAAATTTTGCGGCGGGGCTAGCGACGGGATTCCCCGTAGCTAATTCTAGCGACGGAAATAGCGACGGGAACCCCGTAGCTATTTTTTTTTAGTTTTTAATTTTTTTTATTTATTTTTTATTTTTTTAAATTTTATTTAATTATTTTTAAAATAATTAAATATGATTTCATACTATTCTAATACAAATATTTTCCCTATTAAAATCATTTTTATATTTTTATTCATTTATTTTAATTTTTGAAAAAATAATATCGCAATATACATTTATTAATATCACATCTTTAAATTTATATTATTTCCTTATTAAATACAAATATATACAAATTAGCTTTATTAGTATTCTTATAAATAAACTAATTAGTATATTATTATATTTTAAAAAATGTATTAAGTTTAACATAATATTTATTATAGTTACTACTACAAGATTAATCAATTATACATTAACAAACTAAAATATACTATGAAAATATATATAATAATATAGTATATAATGGATTTTAATTTTTAATTATAAACTAAAGTAATTTTTATTTTTTTTATTTTTTTATTTATTTTTTAAATTTTATTTAATTATTTTTAAAATAATTAAATATGATTTCAATCTATCCTAATACAAATATTCTCCCTATTAAAATTATTTTTATATTTTTATTCATTTATTTTAATTTTTGAAAAAATAATATCGCAATTATACACATTTATTAATATCACATCTTTAAATTTGTATTATTTCCTTATTAAATAAAAATTTATACAAATTAGCTTTATTAGTATTCTTATAAATAAACTAATTAGTATATTATTATATATTTAAAAAATGTATTAAGTTTAACATAATATTTATTATAGTTACTACTACAAGATTAATCAATTATACATTAACAAACTAAAATATACTATGAAAATATATACATAATATAGTATATAATGGATTTTAATTTTTAATTATAATCTAAAGCAATTTTTAATTTTTTTTTAATTTTTTATTTATTTTTTAAATTTTATTTAATTATTTTTAAAATAATTAAATATGATTTCAATCTATTCTAATACAAATATTCTCCCTATTAAAATTATTTTTATATTTTTATTCATTTATTTTAATTTTTTAAAAAATAATATCATAATTATACACATTTATTAATATCACATCTTTAAATTTGTATTATTTCCTTATTAAATACAAATTTATACAAATTAGCTTTATTAGTATTCTTATAAATAAACTAATTAGTATATTATTATATATTTAAAAAATGTATTAAGTTTAATATACAAATTTATTATAGTTACTACTACAAGATTAATCAATTATAAATTAACAAACTAAAATATACTATGAAAATATATACATAATATAGTATATAATGGATTTTAATTTTTAATTATAAACTAAAGTTATTTATTATGTAAGTAAAAATAATTTAATTCATTATGATATTTAGCATGAAACACAAAGTAAGACTATTTAACCACATTTTCACCATGATATATATATATATATATATATATAATTTTTAAAATAATTTAATTAATAAATTATAGTTCTATATACAAATATATAATACAATATCACCTTTATTATAATTTTTGTATGCATGGATACTTAATAAATATCACCTTAAATTATAGTTCTTATATACAAATATATAATACAATATAATATCAATATTATATATATATATATTTGTGCACAAGTAGATATAAATATATTAATAAGAATATAACACTTTTAATTTATAGAGATAAATAAAAATAAATTATGAAAAAATCGTATAAGTATATATATTATTTAAACTATCAATATAACATCAATTGAACTTGCCCCAATGGATAAGTGCTTGGCCCTCCTTCTAGGAGGTCCACAGGTTCGAATCCTCTTAGGTGCATATTATACAAAATTATTCTTCAAGGGCTTGGGAAGGGCTTGGGCGCGGGCCTTTCATCGGGTCGGGTTAAGGGCTCATTAATGGGCCGGGCCCCCGGGTCGGGGGCTCATCGCGGGCCGGGCCAATCAATAATTTTAAAATTTTAAATTTGGCGGATAGCGACGGGGTTTCTGTCGCTAGATCCGTCGCCAAGCCTTGGCGACGGGCGTCGCTAAATCGCTCGTCGCTAAACCCTGTAGCGACGGGATTAGCGACGGAAAACCTCGTCGCTAAATCGGAATTTTTTTGTAGTGAGAGAACATTGCAATAATTTAGGAATAGTATTTATATATTTATCTTATTTACGCCAATTCTTATAAAATTTAACTCTGAGTAAAAAAGACAAATTGAAAATGAATAAAATATTGAGCAGTAGTTTGAAATTAATATGTTGATTTACAATAAAAAAAATTACAATATTTTATATGTTAATTAACATAGAAACTTGAACGCACTATCTATATAAGTTTCATAGGAACTTTCAGCTGCAATGTAATACATTTTAATAGGATACACACAATAAGATGAAATTAAACAATGAACTAAGTAACTATATATATATATATATATATTTGCGACAATATGAATTCATAATTTACAAAATGTCTGTAAATTTCATAATTGTAAAAATATTTAACCCATAATAAAACTTCATTGTCTGGGAATTACGCACAAATATGTAACCTAAAATGAATTGTGCCTTAGCATAAATGTGAAATATTAATAAAGTCAATATAAAAAAAAATTAATGTAACAAATGCAACAAATTATGGATCAAAATCAGAATCATCACTTTCTTTTATGATCACTTTCTTGAATCAACCTCCAAATGGAAGTAACTCATGAAGATTGGAAAATATTAATAGACTATTTTGAGAGTGATGTTTTTAAGGTATGTTTTCTTTACGTCATTGTTATTTTTGTTGTCATTTTTATCTGCTATCTGCTGCTATGTTAATTAATTTTTTTTATTCTTCATAGAAAGTTAGTTATCGAAATAAAAGAAACAGGAAAAAGTTGAAGAATAAAAAAAAATTAATTAACATAGCAGTGATCGAAATAAAAGAAACAGGAAAAAGTTGAAGATAAAGCATGCTTGTGGAACAAAATCTATTGCCCAATATTGCTATGAAGAGGTACATGACACTACATTGTTATCTAGTAGAATACACCTCGAAATATTTATGATATAATGTGTTTATATAATAGTGTGACACTGGAACTAGGGACGAGCCTTCTTGAATAGCTACATGGAGAATGAGTCGATATAATCATGAGAAAAAAGAGTGGAGTGATCAAGCTTCAAAAGAAGTTTATGTGAGCGTGCATGTCCATTATTTATATTCATCTATGTATGAAGAATGTTAATATAAATTTAACGTTTTAGGAAGAACTTATTAGATTACAAACTGAAGCTATGGATGAAGATGAAGCTTTTGTGCAAGTTCTTGGAGAAAAAAAGGCTAGTCGACTACGTGGTTGTGGAGATGGCTTGCAGCAACCTTCTACAAGAGGGGCAAGACTCAATCTTGAACTACAAAAAGAGAATGAAGAGTTGAGGAAAGAAAATAAAGATATGAGCTCTCGGTTGGAGTCCTTAGAAGCTCAATTTACCAACCAAGAAGGTCATATACATGCTCAAGTGGAAGCTCTCCTGAGAGTTCAACTCCCTGCTATGCTTCAAGGCTTAAGTCAAAATAGTCAAATCCCGAATTCTGATTATAAAGTGAGTATACTTATATGTATTAATTAGTATCCATATATAATTTACACTTAATTAGTATTTTTTTGTGAAGTCTCTTTTACTTAGGCTTAATAAATTCTAAATAAAAAATATTCAATAATATGTGTGTAGGGAGTTAAAATTTTGAGACGAGTTTACCTTAGGCGTGATAACGCTTAAAAATAATGAGTCTTCTATTTTTTCATCTCTTTTATAATCTGCCTTTGGCAGATAATTTCACTTTAGGCGTAATCACACCTAGCACACATATATATTGTTTTCACCTTCTAGTTAGATTTATTTTGTTTACATTCATTACTTACATTTATTTTTCTCTTGACCAATTTGCAGGTTTCGTATCCAACATAAGATAATCTAGAATTTGTGAATTAAGTTTATAATAGTTTAGTTTAATTTCTACTTCTTGTTTTGACGTTTTTTTTTAAGTTATTTGGTTTCATTTAGTTATTTGAATGAACTCCAATGTTATGTTAATGATTTATTTTAATGAAAATCATTTGTGTTGATTATAATTCTTTTTACTCGATTATTATTGATTCTTAGTTATTGAAACATTGTTATCATATTAAATATTAATAAATTAATAATCATTGTTCCAACAAATAAACTAATTGTAATTAATAAATATTATATATATATATATATGAAATATATAATAATTAAATTAGTACTTTAGTGACAACTTAATCATTATTATTATCACTAGTATTATGATGACCTAATAATTTTAATTTGTAACTAAATCATTAACAAATAATGACAGTAACTATAGTGACAATAATTTATGTGACT
The DNA here is from genome assembly GCA_026008535.1 of Perilla frutescens. Classification (NCBI taxonomy): domain Eukaryota; kingdom Viridiplantae; phylum Streptophyta; class Magnoliopsida; order Lamiales; family Lamiaceae; genus Perilla; species Perilla frutescens. The sequence continues at coordinate 24,630,447 of BRKX01000002.1, forward strand.
AAATTCAATGTTTTACTAACTAAATTAATAATTTTTAGTGATAAATGATGTACATGGCTAAATATTTTTTATATATTGACAACAATTGCATGCGACTAAATTATGAATAGTGACGACCATAATAGTGACTATAAAAAGTGATTTGTAGTGACGATAATTGCATGTGACTAAATTAAGGAGATTTAGTAATAATTATTGTATGTGACTAATACAGGGTGACTTTAGTGACAAAACTTGCATGCGATTAAATCTCGTAATTTTAGTGATGAAAATTGTATGCGACTAAATCATGTAATTTTAGTGATAAAAATTGTGTGTCACTAAATTATGGAATTTTAGTGACGACTATTGTACGTAGCTAATGCATAATGAATTAGTGATAAAAATTGTATGTCACTAAAAAATAGATTATTAGTGACAACAAATGTAGTTCGTGGCTCAAACCTTTAGTGTCGATTTCTATAGTCACGACACAGTGACAACGTAAAATATTGTCACTAACATAATATAGTGACGATATTTACCGCCACTAAAAGTGGTTTTTCTTGTAGTGGATCTTTAGAGACAAGATTATTAGCGACGACAAATATCGTTACTAATACTATACTTTTAGCAATGACATGTCATTTCTAATTATCAGTTTATCACGTGTCATCGATCTCTAATAAAATTTTTATGATGACATTGTTATCATTTAAAAATAATTTTTGCGGCGACATCATATCGTCGTAAATAGTGCGTTCCTTAAATTTTGTCACAAATAAATTAAAAATTATTTTAAGTGACAACATTGCCGTCACAAAAAATGCCATTGAAAATGACATGCAATTATTAGAGACAACATGTTGTTACTTGTCTATTATATATTAATGACGATATTTGTCGTCGCTAATAATATTATCACTAAAGATCATTTTTTTTGGTAGTGTATATATGTACCTATAAGACAACAATCTCAGTTTCTCGTGTATTAATTAGCAAATTTTGCTAAAAGATGAAACAATTCTGTTACATCAAGTTAATTAATTGTACGTACAGTTCTCCATGCTGCCCTAGAGTTGTCTTTAATTACAGTTAATATGTGCCGATTCTACTGTGATTACAATCCCTCAGTTTTTGTTTTATGTTATATATAAATATCAAAATTTTGAAATCGAACACGACTTTTCAGATAAATATCATCGTGAAAAGGTTTGTGACGGTGATTTAATTACTTGCTACTATTCAAATAGAGACAAATTAGCCAGTATTAATAATTGTCTAGTGGGGATGATTTAGTGGTGGAGTGGGATTGTTCGAAAATTAAAGCTTACGGGTTCGAATTTTCAAATCTACTCTATACCACATGTAGGATGTGTAAGAGTAAAAAAAAAACTAGTATTAGTAATTACTAATTAACACTACAAGACCAACTCTTTCTCAATGTCAACTCTGTTTTCCCTAGCCTCTCTAATTATGACAGTGTTACATATTTTAATAATTTTGTGACAGCTTGTAAGTATTGGTAATGTCTGTACAGGTGAAGCTAGTGACTATTTCATTCATATATATCTGGTTATAAAATATTTAATGGTGTCAAACCTATTGTGACAAAAATATCTGATGATTTAAACAATGTCACTATTGATTATATTGTCCCTATAATTAATAATGTTTGTATTGAGGATCAGTCATCAGTCAATTGGTCCTCACTATTTTTAAGAAGAGATTTTAAATTTTAATTTATACCCTAAAATTCCAATGTCATAGCCGAACCAATTTTTCACTAATTATTTACAACTGTTTTTTTTTTTTTTTAAGATTCCGAGTGTAACATGCAGTCACTATTCAATTAATGATGCGTTTTGGGTAAATCTTGTACAATAACCTGAAAACTATACAAAAGAGATAAACTACACTAGGAAAATCAGATATGACAAAGTGTTGGTTGATAACTATTTTCTTTAAATAAAGGAATAATGGAAGATATACTTATAGGAGAATTTATTTATTTTGTTACGATTTTCATTATTTCATCCATTTAAAAATATATGTTGTTTTAAGGTTTTCCATAGAATTAAGATCATACGATGTAATAATTTTGATAAATATACACCAACACACTACAAGAAAAACGTACATACACCACAGTTTTTACCCGTGGTCTATCGGATATCAGGACTGTTGTCTTAGTCAGTACTGTTGTAAATTTTACATGCACATAGACCACAGTTCTAAACCGTCGTCACATTACCACAGTTCAACAACTGTGGTGAATAACATGAAAACTGTGGTGATATCTGTATTTAAACCACAGTTTTAACATAAAACCGTTGTCACATTACCACAGTTCAATAAAACCGTGGTAAAAATTGTTGTCACATTACCACAATTTTTTTTTATAAAACCATATCAATATGTATTTCGCTAATAAATGCAGATTTTTTTCTCTCCATAATTAATTCAATGTATGTTTGCGTGTGTGTGTTCATTTGGGAGGGTAATAAGACTACCATTATCAGCAATCGGGCAAACAACTCAACCAAGCAAACAATCACAGTATTTAATTAATTTCTCTCTCTTCCACATCATTAATATTTTACCCAACCCAATCATATGCAATTTGATAGTTTATCAGCAGCCATCCTAAACTCCCAACCACAACATTATATATTATTTTTTCTTTTCTCTTATTAATAAATATAATATAATTAATTAGCATTAAAATAAACTATTATTATTACAGAAAATTATAACAACACAAAATAACAAACTTATATAAAATAGACAATATGATAAAATACAAAATAAACATACTGAAAATATAAATAACAATAAACTCAACATGAATTGAAAATAAACAAACGACAATTAAAATAGATGAAAAAAATAAGTAGGATTGTGTGAAAACTAGAAGTTCATATTACCGAACTATGAGAATTCATTGGAATTTGGAAGATTTTCGAGGTTGGGAAAATAATATTGGGAGTAATTTTCACGCTGAGGATCATAAACAAAATTATTTCCTGGATCCATAGAGAAAAAAAATGGTAAATGTTATAGATTGAGATATTGAAAAGTTTGTGAAATGTGTGAAAATATAGCAAAATTAGTCTCTATTTATAGAAAATGGAGAATGAAAAATGCAAGTTTTAGTATTTTTTAATTTTTTAATAAATGATTAAAAATAAAATATACATTATCTATTTATTTAAAAAAAATTACATATCCAATAGAATGGAGACAAGTGTCTCCATCTTATTCCTATTGAAGGAGAGAAAAAGAATAGAGTGAGGAGAGAGAGAACGCTGGTTGTTCGTTCCTCCATGATCGACCGACCAAACTTAAAAAAAAAAACCTTATTATTCATCAAAAGTTTATGAATTTACTTGTATCCTTGATGAATTTATAATAGATATATATTTGATCCTTTTTCAATAGAATTGATTTAAGATGTAAGCAAAAAAATCTCAGTAATATATGTCTAACTAGCTATAATTTAATATGAAAAAAAATATAATTACTATCTACAATTTTTTAGTGATCAGGCCAAATGGCTAATGCAAACAAACAGATCGATTCTCATGATTTCGTATTATGAATTTATGATGTTTTGGCCCTCATACAAGTTAAAATGCATGTTTCTCTCTGTCTCCATATGATTCAAGCTAAATCAATAAATTAAATTATTAGTAATGACAATAGTTACCGACAAATAATATTTGATTTTTTAAACATTAATACAATGATATGTTTTACTTCCTCAATTCATAATAATTTATATATTTTGTTTTACAATAAGAATTAGGAAGTAAAAAAAAAAGATTCAAATATACCATCTTCCCTTTTCACCTCTGTCAAATTTTATGAAAGAGATTTCATCCATCAAACATAAATTAATGTGTAGAAAATTTTGTAGTATTTTACGATGTGAAAATGTCTAAAAACATCAAGAAGTTTGAAACAAAATTAAATGGTAAGAAGTAGGGTCTAGTTACGTATATATAATTCAAATCTTCCATTTATTTGATAGGCCAAATATACACTTATATCTTCAACCTTGACATTTTATTAAAAAATATCTCGATCTTAAAAAAACTAGTATACCATTCAGGTATAAATGTTTGATTGTATAAAAAAATATGTACTAATAAAATCATATCCAATTATGAATTTAATAGATAAATATATTAATTATATTGACTGAATTATGAATTATTTATGTATTTTTTATTTATAGAATATGCATTAATCACATCTTCCAACTTTATAAAAAAAAAGATGGTTGACTGAGATACGATAGGGTATCATAAATATTTTTGTATTTCTAAATGGATTATTATGTTTTTACATTTAACTTCACCAATCGACCTTCAGATAAACAAAACACTATGGGCCCCATGATTGCATATGCATATTTAGAATTCAAAAATCTAAATAAAAAAAAATCAGAAGTGATACAATAATTATATATATATTTTAATAATATTATATAATATATATATATAGGGGTTGGATCAAAAATACACATTTTTCTGGTGTAGGAACTAGGAACCCATCTTGTCCATCCACCTAGATGATCTAATGGCTGAGATTAAATGTCCAAGTCAAGGCAAAAAAGAAGGAGGCAGGGGTATGGTTGTCAAATCTAAAAAAAAAAGTTGATGTCATCACTTTTAAAAAAAAATCTAAAAAACTTTGAACGACCATAACTCACTCGTTTCGAATCGGATCAACGCAAATAATATACCAAATTAAAGATCTTTTCATACTCTTTAATTCAAGATCAGTCATGGATATGTTTGTTCAAATAAATATAGACGAAAAATACAAAATATAAATTTTTACTCGTGTCCAGCGCGAAAATGCTTTCATTAGCTTTTAAATAATGGTTCGTCAGTATTATGATAAGTTGATTACGTATGCTGACGTAACATTTATTATATGCTAACATATTGTATTTATTGTGCTAATGAATGATCATAATGTTAACGTACTATGCATACTTATATTATTATTATTATTATTATTATTATTATTATTATTATTATTATTATTATTATTATTATTATGATTTATTACATTTCAATTATAACTTATAATTATTTTTTATGATTTAATTTTTATGTTTTAGTTACTAATTGAATATTATATATTATTTATTTTATCAAATTAGAATATATTAGTTAGAGTTTTCTTCATCCATTTATGATTTATAACTTATGCTAACGATGAATTGTCATATGCTAACATAGTTTATTCGCAATGCTGATAAAATAATATCCTTATGCTAATGTGTTATATTTATATTGTTATAATGATTTATTCCATCCAATTGAGATTTATAATTAATTTTTAGAATTTAATTTTATTTTTAGATCATTGAAGTTTATTATATCCGAATTATGATTTATTTCATCCTATTAGAATTTATAATTACACTTTAGAATTTAATTTTTCGTTAACAATATGAGAAAAAAATTTATTAGCATAAATATAACGCTTCGTTAGCATGATGATAATACTTCGTTAACATGACGATATGTTATCAAATATCCTCCGCGATTTTTATATGAATTACCAAATTACGTTAATACCCCCGCGCGAATTTTTTTCCAAATATTACAGGATTGCCACCACTCCTTTTAATCAAATCTGGACCATAGATCTTTATTGATTGTATGGTGTGAGATGGGTTCCTAGTTCCTACACTAGGTAGGGTTTGCATTGTAACCCTCCTATATATATATATATATATATATATATATATATATATTGCTCGTAGCGCCTTCAATTCCTACAATTAACTCTTTGAATGTTGTGGAGCTTTGATGACAGAACGTGTGCATTATTTGATAAATAAAAAAATATAATTGATATTCATTTGGGAAATTATAATTTTTTATACGTTGTTCTACTTAGCTTGCTCTTTTAGCCAAGTTCAATTGTTAATATATACGTTTGGTGCTTTCCATAAAAAAAATATTTGCTGGATTTTGTTGGAAAAATATAAAAAAAAGAGGGAAATTTGGATATTATTCTAGATTATTCTAAAACCTAGATACCAAAGGTTTGCCCTAATGGCAACCTTTCATCTTTTGGAGGTTACACCATAGTTTTAATGATGATGATGATGTGAGAGGTCTCATTTTGGAGGCTATATAAGGTGGCCTCAACTTCATTTGTAAGACACCAATTTTCATTCTCTCTTTCTCATCTTCTCTAGTTCTTTGCTCTCTCTTTGAGCAAGCTATAGTTCTAGTTCGCATTTTCAAGTTTGTGTTCCAAAGTTGATCAAGTTCGAGCATAATGTTCAGTTTGCCGGAGAAAGCTCTGGTTTATCCGTCGTATCCTGGGAATCAAACGCTCATACGGGGCGAATTTGGTTTAAGGAAACTGTGTTCTCACAGGCCTCGGGTTTCCTCTATCCTTATTATATATTTCAAACAATTTATATTTTGATTGTTATTACGTTATTACATTGGTTTGTTTAGCTAGATTCATACTTCAAATAATCTTGCACGGCATTCATTCTGAAGGAATGGTGGTGAATGAAACTTTCCAAGTGGCTGCTATCATAGCGAAGCTACAACCGAGTTGGAAAGATTTCAAGAATTACTTGACTCACAAGTAGAAAGAGATGACTGTCGAGGAGCTCGTCGTTAGGCTTCGTATTGAAGAAGATAACAAGAGCTATGATAAAAGGTTGTTTTCTCCTCCAGAGGCTAAGGCAAATATGGTTGAGCATGGCGAGAGCTCAAGGCGGAACTCTAATAAGAAATCTAATTTTGCAAGTAAAAAGATGTTAGGACCGAAGAAGGAGAACTTTAAGAAAAAGTTCAATGGGAAATGCTTCAACTGTGACAAGCATGGTCACAGGGCTTTCAACTGTACAAAGCTGAAGAAGAGCCAAGAAGCACATATGGTGGAAAACCTCTCCTTGGATGTTGAAGATATGCATCTGGCTGCAGTGATCTCCGAGGTGAACTTTGTTGGTTCAAACCCTCGGGAATGGTGGGTTGATACGGGTGCTACCCGGCATGTGTGTTCAAACAAGGAGTTGTTCAGTTCTCTTGATGAACAAGTGGATGGCGAGAAACTTTTCATGGGGCTACATCCGATGTGAAAGGCCTTGGAAAGGTGGTTTTGAAGATGACCTCAGGAAAGGAGCTGACTCTCAACAATGTGTTGTATGTCCCAGAGATTCATAAGAATCTTGTGTCTGGTTCATTGTGAAGCAAGCATGGCTTTCGCATTGTCTTTGAGTCTGATAAGGTCATTTTGACCAAGAATGGAGTGTTTGTTGAAAAGGATTATGAATGTAACGGGCTTTTTAAGCTTAATGTAATGACTGTTAAGTCAGCCATAAATAATAAAGTGAACTCTTCCGTTTATTTGCTTGAGTCTTCCATAATGTGGCATGGTAGACTAGGACATGTCAACTTTAATACCCTACGCAGGTTAATGAGTATGAAAAGCATACCCATGCTCCATATTGACTCAACACATAAGTGTGAAATTTGTGTTGAAGCCAAATTAACTCAGTTATCCTTCCAAACTATAGAAAGAAATAGTGAACCACTTGACCTAATTCACACAGATGTGTGTGATTTAAAGGCAGTTCCCACATGAGGTGGAAACAAGTATTTCATTACTTTTGTAGATGATTGCAGTAGATTCTGCTCTGGTTTATCCGTCGTATCCTGGGAATCAAACGCTCATACGGGGCGAATTTGGTTTAAGGAAACTGTGTTCTCACAGGCCTCGGGTTTCCTCTATCCTTATTATATATTTCAAACAATTGATATTTTGATTGTTATTACGTTGTTACATTGGTTTGTTTAGCTAGATTCAACAGATTTTCGATGTAATATAAATTTAGTTTGTAAAAATAAAAATATAACATCTAACTATTTAAAATATATTAATATAATTAAAATTGAAAAACTTATAGATATATACATATAGATTTTTTATATAAACTATTTTATTTGCATTTATAAATATATTTAAATTCAGAATGTTTAAATAAGCTTTTCGTAGATGATAACTTAATTTAATGATGCTTGCTCCTAGAGTACCATGCGCTTCAAGTTGTGTTTCCTTTTAATAAAATTCGATTTGCCTTAAAATTTTAATTTAAAACTGATTAAATGAATAAAAGTAGATACTTATGCTTGATCTCAGTTAAAAGACTAAGAGAGGTGTAAATAACGTTGTTGAGTTACAATTTAGAATTTATTCATGTAAAATAAAATTTGTTAGTTATTCAATATGGGATGAATAACATATTAAAATATATAAGATTTCTTGTTTAAATACAATAAGATATTAAAGACACATGAAAATAAATAAATAAAAAATATAAAAATGATCAAATTAAAAATGTTAATATGTAAATACAAATTTAAAAGAAAATACATATGATAATTCTGTGATTTAGATTTGAAACTTAGAATTCTAATTACACGAAAAGAAATAAATGAATATTTACATGGTCTTGAAATTAAGTCAAACTAATATTTTCTAATTACACGAAAAGAAATAAATGAATATTTACATGGTCTTGAAATTAAACCAAACTAAATATTTTCCACTGTTAATCATCGGATGCAATTAAACTTGCAATTAAAAAAAAAATAAAAAAAAATAGACCAAACCAAAATATATGATAATTAATTCAATCGAAACAAATAATATTAAGCATACCTCTACTATATTAAAAAAAAGTTCATTAATTTAAGATACACTTAAACAAACCAAAACCAACTCTAAAAGCCTAAGAAATGAAATAAGTAAATAGCAAAATCTCTTTATTTCTTTGCTACATATTTCTTCTACTTCATCTAAAAGGCCTAATTTTCCAAAGCTAAAAAAGAAGTAAGGCCATATGATATCGGCAAGTTTTTCAGTGGTGTAGTGCAAACTCTTATTTGATTTATTTTTTTAGTGAAAACTTGAATTCCATGTACTTGAAATCATCAACATAGTGAGAAATTGAATGAATTCATCAAATTTCAAAATTATCCATTCGAACAGTTTCAATGGGGATTTGAAGCGACGATCAATTTACACAATGATTTTTTTTCTTATCATTCATACAAATAAAATCATGGATATCTAGATGCCCACAATGATCGACCAATCATCCACACCATACAACTAAATTTCCAAATATAATAAACTCCAATGTCGCATCCAGTTATGATCATGTAAATATTATACATACAATAACAAAACATAAATTTCTGAACTGATCACAACTTCACACCCATATTTTTATGTTTAATTTGTATCTGAGATATAGACTAAAATTGACCCAAGATGGTCGAACACATCTCTACAAAATAGAAAAATAGTAATTTATCAACTTCATGATGATCAAACATGATATGAAAGCATGATAATAATAAGAATTTTTCTATAAAAATACATTAAAACATAACACGAAAATACATTATTTGTTTATATATTTTTTTAAAGATTTTTTTTATTTCAAAAGTAAATATGGTAATGAGCTCATGAATGTTGCAATCACCATCAATTTATAGTAGTGAGCATTGAAAATGTGAGTAAAAAATTTAAAATTCAAAATTTGACTTAATAATATATTTATATTTATTATGATTAATTTACCGTAAATTATGATAGATTTATATATATCCATCAATATTCATTTGCATGAGATAATCATGGTTGACTATTGAATATTATATTATATAAGTTAAATTGCAATCCTTATTATGACACATGGTTTGCTTGCCTAATTATGGTGGGCTAATAAATTATAACAGAGAATAAAAAAATATTATAACATAATTATTAAGTAAATTGAGACGTTTTAAGTTAATAAGAAAAATTTGACTGATTACACATACTTTAATTATGATATTTAATAAGGCCACCTTATATCTTTTTCTTATATATATTAAGCAATATATATAATGTCTTTAATTAGTCTATATCTTATACTATATATTATCTTAACTACATATACGTATCTTAATTATATGTCTTAATATATTATCTCAAGTAATTTATATAATTATATTCTCAATATATTATATCTATATAAAAATATCATATTGTATATATTAAGATATATAGCTATATATCATATTTTATATGTGATATTAAATAATATATATTTCTTTTTTTGGAGATATAGTTTAGGCGGAAAAATTTGATATTTCTATTTACGTAGACTATCTTACTTTTAGATATAATATAGATACCAAAAAATATATTGAACTTTCCACCTTTTGTAAAAATAGCATGAGATTTAATTTTTTTTTATTTTTTTTTCACTCACACACCCGACCTGTGGTATTGAGGAGATTCGGACCCGTGACCTTTGATCTCCAAGAAACCTCACTCCACCACTAGACCATCTCCACTGGGACGCATGAGATTTAATTTACGGCCCTCGATTAATGACGAGACATACCAGAGTCTAGTATGTCAAAGTGACATGATTTTTTTTAAAAATCTCAATTTAAAGTGCAAACAATTTTTTTTCTTCAAATTAAATTTGGTTGATTCTGTCCAGATTGAGATTTTGGGAGGAATGAAAAGAAAATACCGTTGGGATTGAAAATTTTGAAATGAATGAAAAAATATTAATTTTCCCTTCAAATTGTATTGGTAATGAAAGATTTAGGGAAATGAGAATCCCGTGATATTTCTTACAAAAAGTTCAGGACATTTTTTGAAAGCTTAGGACATTTTTAGGAAAAAAAGTCAAAGTTCAGGATATATTTTGATGTTCAGAACATTTTTAGAGAACATGTCAAAGTTTGGGACATAAATATAAATTTGGCCTATTTGATATAAATTTCCTATATATCCCACTAATATATATATATATATATATACACTGTCTCTATTTCGTTTTGATTGTTGTTTTAGTTTTTTTTATCTAGAATTAATAATTAATTTTATGGACTAATATACTAATTCCTCATATATTACATAAAATCTTATTCATTTATATTTTTCTAAAATAATATTTGAGATAGGGTTAAAGTTGAGATTGAAAGTGTGAAAATATATAAAACAACAAATATTTTGACACAAAATATAAAAGTTAAAATAATAATCAAAACAAAACGGAAAGAATATATATTACTTCACAAATATCTACTGTATATAATATAGAGTGTTTTTTTCACTTGTTTTTGGTAAATATTAGGAAGACCAAATAAAATATACAAATAAAAAAAATATTATTTTACAAATGACTATGTATAACACTTGAGATCACAAAATAATTAATAATATTTCATTTTCTTATTTATCTCTCATTCTCTCTCTCCACACACACACAATGTTAGGAAAATTGTTGGGAAAATCTCAAATAATGGTTTTGATGAAATGTCAAAACATGTGTGATGATTTAATGAAAAACTGCAGGTTATGATAAGCTGTAAATCATGGAATAATGAACAAGTAAGACTTCAGGCTGAGATGAGAGACAGCCATTCAGAAGCATGGTCAACCAACTTACAGGTTGCCTGATCAGACCAGTCAGAGTAAACTTTTCAAAGCTTGAGATAAGCTGTAAAGGGGGAAGAGAACTTTGGAGACTGGTAGGCATCCGCAGATGAATTAATCATCAATCTTAGCAAAAAGCCAAGATAGACTGATGAACAGAGTCATCTTGAAAGCTGAAACTGATCTGATCAAGAGATCAGTCAGAGTTGACCCTAAACTGATCAAAGTAAAATAGCTCTAAATGCTTTGAGCATTCACTCAACTGACCATAATTCAGTTTAGAGAGAAAAAGCTCAATCAGGTAGCCAACTGATAAGTCTAGAAGTGGAAGCTTTTAAGCTTAGCTGATATGTTAGCTGAACTAGACTATATCATGATAAAAGCTCAAGGAAGCTGAAGATCTGCCAACTGGACTATCTCAGAGCTAAAAGCCGAGATAGCTGAGAGCCCTTTAGTTGAATGTCCAAGAAATGATAGCCGAATCACCTGCTCCTACTGAAAAGCAGTTAATGAAGATCTCAACAGGAAATCCTTGAAAGATCCTGATGATCTTAGAGCAGAGAATATTAAAGTCAAAACGGCTAGTTCATTAAAAGAGTTTCAAACGGCTACAGGCATTAAAAATGCCACCAATGATTTCTAAACATCACCAATCATAACAGTCAAAATTCACTCATCTATTTAAAGAGGGTGAAATCAATTTTGGCCAAGACTTTCGCCAATCTAACTTAGCTATTTTGCAGAACGAGCTATTTCTTTCTCTCTCTCTACAGCTCAAACCTCAATATTCTCAAAATGCAAAAGTCTTAAACTTAGAAGGCGTGCTTCAGTTCAAAGCAAGATGCTAAGCTGACTTAGAATTCCAGCAAGAGCAAGACTTCTCAGTTCAGTCCCTCAAAGATCAACCACTCAGCTCAAAGAGAAATGAGCACTTCAGGTTGATAACAGTTTCAAGACTTCCTTCTTGAAGATCGAGCGAGATCTAAAATCATGTAAAGACAGACAATAGTACCTAAAGTCTCAGCGAGCAGTTGGGACTGGTAAGTGTGAGTTGTCGACCCAGAAACCGGCTGAGGAGGAGCGTGTACCAACGGGTCCGTTCTTCCGGGACAACAACAGTTGGAAAGGAGGCCGCGCTCGGGTTGAAGGGTGCCGTTTTCAGGTCCAATAGGAATTCTTCACTGTGGAATTGTAATAATGAAACTTTACACTTGCATAGTGGATTGCCCTTGACGCGCAGTCATTTCGCGCTCAAAATGAATTTGTATGCTCCTGTGCCCACAACAAGCGTAACTAGCTATGGGTAAGGGTCGATCCCACAGAGAGCTGATGTGATTCCACCTTTGAGTCACCAATCAAAAAGGGGGGGGTTTGTGTTGTCACTGTAGTGAAAGTAAATCTGCAAAAATAAACTAAAAAGAATATCAAATAGAAAAAGGTTCCGGGATTGAACTAGATTCCAATTTAACTCACACTCACTTGATCATGGGCACACTGATTTTTCTGTATGACTGAATCACCCAGTTATGGAGATAGGATTCCTCACTGCATCTCCTCATTCATCCTTTCGGTTTAGATTTAAAAGTGATTCCTCGTCAATTAAATCCCTAAAATACCACCCACCTCCCGGTTCCCCTAAGAGATGTAAATGATATGAAGCATTGTGCCTCTAGACGAACCCAAGTTTGTTATGTTAACTGATTCTTCGTGTGCCCACAACAACCCACCAAGTTCCCAGCTACTATCGAATTAACACACAGTCACGATTCATTAATTCTTTTAGCTCTAGAATGCCCATTACGACTAAAGAGTGATCAGCCACATTAGTCATATTAAACATGCTTTTTTCTAGCGTTGGAACAAAACCTGGCAGAAACCCATCCGTACAGTAAAATGCCCACACGGCCTCACCAGTTTTAAGTGTGTGTTAAATCTTCATCTTTGTTCAACCCGGAATATAAATCTAGCTACTCATGCTAGATGGAATTGTAAAGACATAAAGTAAAAACATGATAAACAATAAAACTTACTGGAATTGAATTAAAACTCGTCCAACACCAATGCCGAACGTAAACAACATTAAATATAAATCCTAATCTCTGTGGGCATAAGGCCCCAGATTGTCTTGCTGCCGAAGCAGCGTTGAAACTAAACTATGTGTGAAAATAAAAGTGCAGCAAATAATATGGTACAAAAGTTCTCATTTTCTAACTATCAAACTAGTATTTAAAAGAGTACAACAGATCAAATAAAATCCCCCCAAAAGGGAAAACTTCCATATCTGCCGGATTGCTGTGCCCCGCTGGACTCTGACTGGATAAGGAAACTTCCTTATCTGCTGGATCTTCTATGCTCGCTGGACTCTGACCGGATAAGGAAACTTCATTATCTGTTGGATGAATCCTGATATTTAAAGAATCTCATCCTTATCTTCCAAATTGTTGCCCAAGAGTCCATCTACAAACAAACTTTCCTTCGTCTATTCAGATTTCAATTATCATAAAGCTCCAGCGCTAAATTTTATCTTCTTTCAACAGAATCCCGCTTTTTATGGGAATGCCCTCTTCACGGTCTCCTCTGAATCTGCGTGAGTACTGTGGGCACGACATCTTCTGCTCATGTCGATTTTTATCTGATATGCCCATTTCATCCATTTCGGTTTATTTGAAGGCCAAAATGCCTTTTTCGCCAGATTCGACTCTCAGAATGCCCAAACCACTTTCCTGGTTCTTTTTCGACATAAAGACACTAAAAAGGACATTTAGAGCGACTAAAATGCCCAGAAAAACGTGAAATAAATGGACTCATCAGCCCTTCTTCGGAAAGAAGAGATGATGTAGAAGCGGGAAGCTTCGAACCTCTATAAAGTTATGTGTGTGCTGCCCTTACTGTTTTACAGTCTTGCAAGTTCTTTAACTGCACACATTCACACACACAGACTGAACTAACAAGCTTTAGCCATGTCTTCAAGCTATCAGCTGAAAACTGATCAGCTCATCAGCTAAGCCTCTATCAGCTTCTCTCAACTGATCAGTCAGCATAGATAAATCTCAAAGTGAGCCAGGGCCCTATCTATTCCGCAATCTATCTTAAAGTTTTTGAAGTCAGTTTATTCACCCTCTCTAAACTGACAAAGGCTCGCACCGGGACCAACAAGTGGTATCAGAGCACTTGGACAGAGGTGATTACTTTCCATCCTCCACAAAACGGACAAGAGGTCCTAAAGTTGCCAGTATACAAATTGGTGTCGAAACAAGAAAGAAAGAAAGGGATACCAAGGGAAAAGGAGAAGCTGTCATTAAAGAGTCTTATAGAGAAGACTATGATCCTGAAGATAGTCTTCCAATCAACCAACTGATTAGTACACATATCAAGGCTCAATCACTACAACAAAGACCCTTAGAGTCTACATCAGCATCAGTGCCAGCAAGAAGACGAGCTGATTCAATGATGCAAGCTGCAAAAGGATCAGCCAGAACTAAAAGAAAAACTGGCAAACCAATGAAAAGGTTGGACAAAGACAAAGAAGAGAAGAAAATTGGCCCACCTCTCCCTCCGAAGCTGCCACCACAAAATATTAAGATATTCGACATCAGTGAAATCGAGGGTGATGATATTGTGCCCTTCAGAGGCATTCCTCCACACAACTCAGGAGCAGAATATTTCAGGATGTCTTGTCCACCAATGGGAGAAGAAGATGAAAATATTCGAGCTCTTCTAAGAGCAGAAGTTATCAGAGAATAGGCAGAAGCCAAAGTCACAGAATTCATAACGACAAACTTTGCGGCAGAACTAATTGGGTCAGAAGCTCTATATAGGGCTTTTGCAAGATATTGCTACTGGTATCTATGGAGACATTGCTTTAACTCATAAGCCCATTTTCTCCTGACCGCCCTGAATGGAATGAGCTTTTGGATAAGAGAAGAAAATGGAGCATTCTATGGTCAGGATAAGGCACTCCAGAATAGAATCTAATTATAGTACTGAGAGAAATGCTAGAAATTCGATAGTGGCATAATTGTCCAGCTGAACAAACAGTAGCCCATGTAATGGATGATCTCATCAAGTCAGCCAACATTGATGTCCCAGAATTGCACACTGAGGAAGAGTAGAACAACTGGAAACACCCTCAAGTTCGTCAACATTGGGTGTTAGGAGAAATCCAGAGAATCAGAAGAGAACAACGGCAACAAACTTTGGAAGCAATTAGGGAAGAAGAACAACGTATTAAAAACCAAGTAACAAATAATGGCCTCACATCAAGACAAGCAGCTATTCATCAAGTAGCAAGACAACTGGTATTTGATGAGCCACCCTCTGCCTATGAAATGGATATCCAGCCTTCAGTTACGCTCCAATCACCTGGGAAAGTGATTGAACCTATCCTAGAAGAATCACAAGCAGCTCTAACAGAAGATTCTTCTCTATCAGCAGAAGAAGAAATAACTGCTAATAATTCAGCTGATCAAGCAGTTCAGCTGACATCAGCTCCTCGAGTGCAGGACATAGTGATCTTTGTTGATCCAGTCCAGAGAGTACTTCAAGATCAAGCTCAGATGAATCCAAAAACACTCCCTCAATCAAGCCACAACGACACAATTGATTTAGGGGATGCAGATCAGTTAGCTGAAAAAACTGCTGAGCAAACAACTAATCAATCCAAAACAGTTTTGTGTGAAGAACTGGAAGCTGCAGAGGACAAAGATGAAGTATCATCTAGGGGAGATGATCTGCAGCTAATTATTGCAACTAATCAATCCAGTCCTTCAGGGATGATCCAAGCATAAGATCAGTTCAGACGGTCACCAGGACAATTATCAGCTCAGTAAGGAACTCTTCTTCAGAGCCTTCAACATCAGTTGAAACGACATGAGAAGCTGATCAAAAAGCTTCAAGCACACACCGGACTCCAATCGACTGAAGGTGAGTCCTCTAGCTCTGATGATGGGGAAAGCAGCCCCCACCTTGCCTGCTGCCAAAAGAAGAAGAACTGAACATAAGCAAGACTAGGAGCCTGATCAAGCACAGCTGAGTCAAGACTCTCTAGTTATTATCTTGTGATTCAGTGTACTTCAAAGATTTTCTTAAAAAAAATGAATAATGATGATGAATGAAAATTAATTTTGAACATAACATGTCAATATTCATTTTGAAATTTCGGACCGTTGGTAAAACTTTGACACGTTGCATAGTCATTTCAAACCAACGACTAAAAACTACAAAGGGAATTTAATTCTTTCAACCAATACATTTATGAGTCTCTTTCTCATTCATAAAAACCCCTTTGCCAAAATTTTGAGAGAACACAATGCAACAACACACTCATCATCCACTGCATTTTCTCAAGCAGTCTCTCAAGAGAATTCTTATTCTCTTCTCTTTTAAAAAAAAGGAGTGTTCTATTTTTCTCTCCAGAAAAGAAAGCTTCAATTAAAACTCAGCCCATAATTTTTCAAAATGGCTGAAGCTTTAAAAGCTCTTACCTTTTTCAAAGAGCAAATGATGAGAGATAAATTTCTGAAAAGACAGAAATTTCAGATGATTCTTCAAGAATCAAATAGTCCTTTTCTTCTGGTCAACCTTCACAAGACCGGAATTCTACACTACCTAGAAACTTATCCAAGGTTCTTTAGACAAAACTTGGTAAGTGAGTTCTTGCTTTAAGAAAAGGTCACTGTAGATGGAAAGGTCATATAATCAGTGATTCAAGGAAAGAAACTCCAAATCACTGGAAGAAAGATTGCGGAAATCCTTCAACTTCCCAGAAAAGGCTCCAGGGTTCAAGATCTGAAAGATTCAGCTGAACCATACTGGAAAGAATGGTGTGCTTCAAATTGCTCCAAGCAATTCAGTTTTACCACAACCAAAGCTGATTTGAAGCCCGAGTATGAAGTCATGTTCGATATTATGAACAAGATGATGTTCGACACCATTAGAAGCTTAAGTCAGTTGACTCAAGAAAGATACAAGGTAATGATACACCTTGTAGAAGGATTGGAAGCTAATTGGGAAGAATTTGTCTTCTCCCAATTTAAGCATCAAGTCATCAAAGCCGCCGACTAAAAAAGAACTGGAAAATCTGAGTCCAAAGTAAGACTTATTCTAAGAATGAGCAAGCTCCTGGAAGATATGCTGAATTCTCCAAATGATGACACACTGCCAATCCTCATATCCGACTGGATTCCCAAGAAAGGAAAAGCACATCTTCAGTCACTCAAGAAGAAGAGGAGATCCAAAGCCAAATCTGGCAATACAACTTCAAGCAATTCAGATGCCAATGAAGTTCCTTCTCTTCACTCCAAAAATGGATCATCAGTTGATTTTAAACCCTGCACTGATCCAGATGAGCTTATTCCCTTCATTGGAATTCCTCATCCAAACTATGGAGCTGAGTACTTCAGGAGAGCATGCCCTCCTCTCCAACTGACTGAAGACAATATTCGCACTTTCTACAACAGTGAATATGAAGTCAAGAGTGCTCAGAAGGATGTAATGAATCTCCTTCTCACTCACTTCACGTATGTTGCCGAGCAAGATAATCAGCTATTCAAACAGCTGCACCGGTACTTTTATTGGTACAACTGGAGACACTCAATGTCAATCCAGTCACATTTCTTGCTTACAGCCTTTCATGGCATAAGTTTTTGGCAACGTGAAGAGACTTGGAGCGTCAAATGGATTGGAGCCTCAAATCCATTTCCTCCAAATATTGTGCAATCTAGTGGATTATGAAGCATCGACTTGATAACAGCATTCCAGCTAAGGTCCTGCTAGCTGATGTTCAAGTCAGCTTGAGATCGCAAGGAGTTGCAACTGAAAAACATCTTGCTAACAATCAAGTCGATCTATGTTGCCTGCAACTGAATCCTGATCCAGTTCAGTCAGAAAATGTACATCTACAAGCTGCGGGTACCACTGAAGAGATAGACGAAGATCTCTCTCATACTCTAGTAGTGGTGATCCCAAGGAGTTAACATCTTGGACAAAGTAAAATCAAAGACGATGAAGATATTGCCACGTCTACAGATCTCTTGTCCAAAGGCTATGTTACTCCTCTTATTAAGTCTTGCTCACGAGCTGCAAAGCTGATGATAAATCAGTCCAGCTCATCCTGCAGAGGAATTAAAGAGCTGACCTCCTTGAAGCTGACTACCTCATCAGTTGGTCTTCAGCAACTTCAGCATGCTGAGACTCAAGTCGGAACTGATCCTTCTCAGGACATCTCCAGTTTAGCTTCTAAAAGAAAATGATCTAATAGCTCTAAAGAAAGAAGTGAAGCTAGTCCCATTCGACCACTTAAGAAGAGAAAATTGACAAAAAGTCAATCAGCATCTGCTCAACAAAACTGATTCAATCAGTTAAAGGTGATATCATCAGTTCAGCAGGAAACTGACGCCTCGAGCCCCAAAGTCCCTTCTCTCATCAGTTGCCTACTCAATTCTCTTCAATAAGCTTCTCTACTCTCTATTCCTCACAGCTTATTTTTGAAAAAAAAGTTAACGTTAACATTTCAAAATAAGCTTACTGTTCATCTGAGTTGCTATTAAAATCTCTATACTCAGCATTAAAGTATAAAGAGATGAATTTTCTGAGGTATATAAATAGCAAATCTTCTGACAAAATATTGTGCTATTTATGACAACTACTCAGATTTTCAAATCCTCAGATCTCAGCCGCTTGATCAAAAAGGCATTATCCAAGTGGACGGCTGCGATGCATGCATCATTTATTCAGCTAACTTTCTTTCAAATCAGATAGCTGATCAGCCAGTAAGCACTCGAGTGCTCTGGTTTAATGCATGTAAATTTACTGCCTTTAAAAGCAGTAGAGAAGATGAATGAAAATAACAACAACAATAGAGATAGCAATTCTCTAAAAGCATTTTCATTCTTTCTCCCTGTCTTCTCACTCATCCATAGCCCCTTTCTTTCTCTTCTCATATCATCGACGAATATCTTCTTCATTCCAATCGATGAATATAATGTTTCTTATAAAGCAACTCAAAATGGATAAGTTCATTGATCAAGCATTTCTTCAAGCTCGAATCGGTCATGAGAAGACCAGCATAATCTTCCACTTGTTGGAGACATGCGGGCTCTTGTCCTTTATGACAACACAGTCCAAAAGGAAGCATCTTCCGCTAGTAACTGAGTTCTACTATCATGCGGAAATCTCAGGACACAACATCATCTCTGCTGTCTGAGATTAGGTTATCATCATCAACAAAGATGTGCTAACCGAACTGTTCCAGCTTCCCGGTCATGGCCCAAAGGTGTTTGAACTAGCGTTCCCTTCAAAGTTGGAGCTGTGGAATGACTAGAAACGTCCACATATTGATCACAGAGACTTCTCACACAACTTGAAAGATAGTCTCTCTCCAACCATGGTCCAAATCCTGGACATAGTGATGCACATCTTTTTTAGTAGCATCACCAACGCACAGTTCAATGATAACAACTCTCATCTTATGGCCGCAATATACTATGGATGCAAGGCTGATTTGGCATCATATATATTAGCACAGCTTCGCTGTCATATGAAGCATGCTAAGATCAATATAACCTCTGGCACATTCAAAACCAAGTTAGGATTTGCAAATCGACTCAGTCATATCATCGCGGAGCAACTCGGAACAGTCCCTGGTGGATACATTCTCACCAGACGAGATCTCCTTCCTACAGTCTACATTCATCGATGACATCGGAATGTAACTGTAACAACCCGGATTTTCAGAATATGATTAAGTAATTTCTAATTTTAATTAGGAAATATTAAGGGGAATTTTGAGCATATTAAGGATGTTTCGGTTCTAAACCGCGTTTTTAGGAGTTATTTTTCATGAAATCGTCTTTTTGAGAATCTCGATTCCAGCTCAGTTGCAGTTTTTTTGGTCACGTTTGGAAGGTGTTGACCCAAGGAGCATGCCGATGCTTTCGGATTTTAAATCTAAAGTCGTTTGAGTTCCCGGTGATTTAAAACGTGTTTAAAGAAGTTATGAATAGTGTTTTTCCGTAGGAGAGCGATCATTAGAAATTTACGAAATCTCGTGTGTTGATCGAGCCTTGATTTTTCAAGCCTAACTTATAGGAAATTTCTCAAGGAATCCGTTGGCATTCCCGGATTTTCATTCTGAGATCAATTGAACGCTCGAGAATTTTATTTGTCCCTTGTGTGGAATAGTAACTTTATTTTTGAAAAGAGAATCTTTTCTCATTTTCCTTCAAGATGACTCGTTCTTTATCCCGAGTCAAGTTGGTTTAATAGTACTCAAGCCAACGAACTTCCCGGTATTTTCAGATTTTGTGAATGAGGTCATTTGGACCATGCCATCGAATAAAGCGCCTTTTATCCGAACCCGATATTTTTAAAGCAGTCATGTTGCACTGCAGAAGCTTCCCGAGGAAGCCATATTTTTTACTATAAATAGGGGAGCACCCCTTCCTCATTTCTCGCTCATTCTTCTTCCGCACCATTTCAGAAAATATAGAGAGAGAGAGTAGAGGGGAGCTCTCTTCGTGAGAGCACTCCCAATCAGTGGTGAGTTAAGAGAGGAGTGCGAAGCAAAGGAGCACGGCAGCGGAGCAGGCCCCCGCGGCGGCGGCGGGGTGCCCCTCAGCGCTGGTGGGCGCGGGCGCGCAGCAGAGGGGGCTGGGGCGCGCTAGGGACCGCCGGGGCGCACCTGGCGCCGGCGCGCACCCCAGCGCCACGGCGCTCATGCCCGTGGCAGCTCCGGCACGTTTTCGTGCGGAGGTCATAACTTTGACCTCGGTTGGAGCTACGAGGCCCATGAGTACTCAAATCGAATCTCTTTTGAAGATCTACGAAGTAGCAGTGGACGCTCATCCAGAATCTTGGCCATTCGAGTAAGATTTTCCATCCCCTTTTAGGTTATTTCAAGCATTTTAAATCGTTTAAATTCTCATGTTTTAAGTTATAGTTAAGGGTCGAGGGTTTAGATATCATTTCGATATTTTATTAGGATCTCATATAGGGCCGCTAAGTCATTGATTGACTTTCCTAAAGAGGGGTGAACCCCGAGGAGGCCGGAGGAAGGATTTTCGGCTCGTCACTTCGTCTACGTGCTCGTTATCGAGATGCTCGTCATCGAGGTGGGTGGTTCTAAACTAAGTATAAGGTTTGAGCTATTAAGCTCTAGAAGCATGATAGGGCAAGATGAATATCCAATTAAAATATTTTATGCTCTGCCTGTTTAGTCTCTGTACAAAGGAAGGAAAGGAAAGGAAGTTATATGCATGATATTGTTGAATTTTTATTTGAGTTTGATAAGTAAAGTAAGTTATTATAAGTTAATTGAGCTCTCAAGTATGTTTAGATATGCTAGAATTGTTTATATACAATTTATGCTTGCGTGAGATGTTTAGAATTGCTTTATTTGCAATCGATGTTTATCTGCATTCATCTCTTTGTATTTAAATGTTTATGCTTGTTGATGCTCGTATAGTTAAGGATTAAGTATTACCTTTTAGGGTAAGTTATAAATCTCTTATAGGCCGAGATCATGCTCAATTAAAGAATTAGCCTTAGATGATTGCTCTAGGCTGGGTATTGCTAGCTAAGTCAAGTAAGTAAGAAAGGTTAAGGATAAGTGAGGAAGGTTAAGGTTAAGTAAAGAATGAATTTAAGGAAGGATATAGCTTCTGTTGCAAGCAGGTTATCGAGCTCAAAGAACGGTTTATTTGCATTATCATGTCGTGACCTTCGAGTCACCGAGTTGAACATTTAAAAGTAAAGGAAGTCACTGCTGGGTAATTCCCTCGCATACTCAGAGAATACTTGAGGTAACCCCTCTCTTATCCTAAGGTATATTCAAGGGTGCAGTAGATAACAGATTTGAGCCAGGAAGGGCGCCAGGAAAGGAAGTAAAAGGTTTTGCGGATATTGAGAAGGCTTTTGCGATTTGCTCTCGATATGCCGTCAGTTTATAATTGGATATTCTAAGGTTTATCAAGAGTTTTCTCATAAAACCCCACTGAGTACATTAGTGCTCACACTCTCTTTCTCAAATGTTTTCAGGTTGAGATGTTGAGGCCGATGATGTGCTGCTGGTGGGGTTGTCTGAGTTGTTTGAGGTTTCAAGTTTGTTGCTCTATATGGTTACATGTTTTCTTCTGCTAAGTTTCTGCTAAGTACTCTGATGTCAGTATTTAGTCTTGATTGATGTAACTTGATTCTTGAGAATAGCATGTCTTAATTGCTATGATTCGTGTTATCAATAAAGTCTTGAGAAGTTGAAGTATGATCTTTTGACATACCCGTCTATGCCTTTATTGATTCTGAGTTATTTGAATAGTCATACCTGTTAAGCATTCTAGTATCTATTCATCTTCAGTTGACTTGTGATTGAGACTTGTATGCTTGTTGTTGATGTTCACCTATGAAGGGGCTTTTCATTCAAGCATGATTCTATTCGTTCAAGTTAAGCTTGAGTTAGTTTCTTATTTAGTCCTATGAATGGGACAGTATGATTTATTTGACTCCGACCTTTTTATGGGTCTTAGCCATTGTAGCTTTTGAAGAAGGCTTGCTTAGTTATAGAGTTAAAATCCTATCAGTTTGTCTTTGGATTCTGTTTAAATTTCAGTTGGCCTATGTTTTGGCATTCCTTTAACTCCATTGAATCATTTGACCCCTTTGATTCGTTGAAAATGATAATTCTTCCAAGTGACGAAGTTAAATTGCCTATGTTTTTTAGGCGCTAACTTAGTTTAATTGTAAAAACACCCCCTGGATTTCCAATTAATCTACCGATTTTCTTCGGCTTTTACGCCTAACACCCCGTCCCAATCAAAATGACCGCCTAAGGGACCGGGTTGTTACAGTTGGTATCAGAGCCAGGTTTGCAAACACTGCAAGCCTGTCTCTCCTTGAAGTAATTGATTGAACTCTTATTTGAATATTGAATTGTTCAAAGGCATTAATCAGCTACCCCAGCTCATCATCACCCTCACATCTTCAACAAAGTTAAGGTATGATTAAGTTAAAGTATTTTGATTATATTTGGTATAACTCTTGAAAGTACAGGATGAGAAGAAAAGTTTTGAGTAGAGCAAGGTTAGTCGATTTTTGAAGATTATTTCTTTTTGAAATAAAGTTTTGGTTATACCAAAGTTTAAAGTGGAACCTATTGAAGTAAGTTCTAGATTAATCTTTTTAAAGAATTTTGAGTCATTATGGACTCGAGCAAGCAGTGAATCTTTTTAGAATATTATTTTCTGCAAATACTCAAACTATTTCGGTTATTTTGGACCGTTAAAAATTTTGAGTAGAGTTATAAAGTTTGAAAGTTGATTTGAAAATCTTCTTTTGTTAAAAAGCTTGTCTACTGCCCATAAGAAAATGATTTGAGGAAGAGTTGAAGATGAATGAGGCATAGAGAATATAGTTAGAACATAGACTATAGCGAGTTTGAATTAAGGAGAATTCTAGAATTCCCTTTAGGTTCTCTTAAGAACCTAGATTGAATCAGTTCCCTCTCGTGGAACTGGCGTTAAGTAGAGTTGTTTGAAAGAACATTTATAGAGCGTTCATAAGAAGGATAAAGGGATTTCGAGATTATAGTAGAATCGAGAAGAAGGTCATGAAGTTCAGTTTCGAGCAAGGAACAAGAAGATGAGCAGTCGAGTTAAAGGCAAGTTATCCAATTGCGGATCCAATACAAGTTCAAGGAATCCCCATGCAAGCTTTCAAAACTCAAGAGAAGTCTCGTTTGAAGATCTAATCGTGTTTGCAAGGAATGAAGATTCGTTTTCTTCGATAGAAGCTCGTTGATTCAAAGGAAGGACATTCAAGTCCACGTCGCGTTCAAATGCCCAGAGTTATCACTTGCTTCAAGCCAATTAATAAAGATGAAGATTGTCATTATGACTGTAGCTAAGAGAGTTTGAAGATATATCGGTGTTTTACTGAGCTTCCAAAGGACGTTGAAGTCAAGTTATATTGAGTCCAGGAGGATCCATAGATTAAGTCGCTTTGCCGTATCCCTTTCGATAGATAGGAAGAGATCCCCAGATATCGCTTTTCCGGCCAGGCGCAGCCATTTAAGTCCAGCCGACTCGTGCTTTTTCATAGCAGCCTCGTCAAGAAGAAGGTACGTGATGCTTAAGAAAGAGAGAGAAGACCCAAAGAAGATCGTTAAGAATATAGACCTAGTATTTAGTAGATTAAGAGTTTCAATAAGATAAGAAGTTTTTGTTGAGTCTATTTATTCATTCTCGTGTCAATAGAATCGATTTGTTCATTCTCTTTTGGAATCGATTTATTCTCTTGTTAATTGAATCAATTGCCCTTCAATAGCTTTGTATCAATTGAAATTCTCCATTTATACCATTTGAAATTCTTTGATTACATCCACTTGGATAATTTACAATCCTTTGGATGGTACTTCTTTGATCATCAGGAATCAGTAATAGCATTTCCTTGATAGGCTATGCTGACGCCTTTGAGAGAATATTGGAGCACGATTTCCAGTTGCTAACAGTTGATTTCTTCCATATCTTTGTTATGTGCAAGAATCCTTAAAGTTCATAAGTCCTCTGAAAAGGCAATATTTTTGGCATATATAACCAAGTGTTATATTCTTTCTAGATTTTGATTTTGTCAAGAAATTATTGATTAAGATAAAGTCCTCACTCAGAGGCGTTCGTTTATTTTGCTCTCACTCATAGAACTCGAGTGTGGATCTTGGAATAAAGTAGAGAGCTATAGCAGTATTCCTTTTAGTCAAGGTTGGAGGAATAAGAGATAGTATTTCCTAGAAGGAAGTAGAATCCAAGTAAGCGCCAGATAGTATTCTCTAAGTTTAGGATGCGTATTTCCAAGAAGATTTCTCAGCTCGTTGCGTTTGGAAGTGATCTAAGGAATGTCGCCAGGTAAGTTCCGAGCGTGTAGTTCAAGTCCAGATGTGCGATCTTCACGCCTGCAAGCAATGGTGACCACCAACAGGAGCCATAAAGTCAGATGACTGCTTCGAGGAAAAGAGACGACTGCGACAAAGAAGTTTAAATTTAAGTTACGTCGAAAGAATTTAAGTTTGGAACGCATCATCAAAGTACGCCCCAAGAAGACGAAGAAGTCAAACCTCAAGAAGTTAAAAATGAAGATAAAGCGAGTTTTCAAACGTGATAGAGCATGCAAGGAACCATCGAAGGAAGGTGCCCAATTAATTCGAGTTTATCGTCTAAATTCAAGTTCGTTAAAGTTTCTCAAAGTTTCGTGAAGTAAAGTCAGAAGCAAAAGTAAAGCCAAGCGAAATAAAAGAAGGATGGACTCGTTGAGATTGTCCGTGCTCGAGGAGCGAGTTTGGTGAAAGTTTTCTTTTATTTATTTCGTTGCTCGAATAGTTTCTAGAGGTCCGCTCAAATGCAAGATTATAAGAAGCTCATGTGAAGCGTTATTTCAAGAGAGATTTCATTAGAAAGAAAAGATAGAAGATGCTCAAGCTTTGAGGAAGAAAGGAAGAATGATTATAGAAGTATTAGTCCTGCGTGAGGACTAATTTATAAAGGAAGGCTCCAGGATATTCTTAGCCGTATAGTAAAGGTTTCAAACCTATGACGTTTCAGCAAGGCTATAGATTCTTAGGAGGTATCCAGACCTCCGTTCGAGAGGAAGTAAATTTCGGGATGAAATTTTTTTTAAGGGGTGTAGGATATAACAACCCGGATTTTCAGAATATGATTAAGTAATTTCTAATTTTAATTAGGAAATATTAAGAGGAATTTTGAGCATAATAAGGATGTTTCGGTTCTAAACCACGTTTTTAGGAGTTATTTTTCATGAAATTATCTTTTCGAGAATTTCGATTCCAGCTCAGTTGCAGCCATTTTTGGTCACCTTTGGAAGGTGTTGACCCGAGGAGCATGCCGGTGCTTTCGGATTTTAAATCTGAAGTCGTTTGAGTTCCCGGTGATTTAAAACGCGTTTAAAAAAGTTATGAATAGTGTTTTTCCGTAGGAGCGCGATCGTTAGAAATTTGCGAAATCTCGTGTGTTGACCTGAGCATTGATTTTTCAAGCATATCTTATAGGAAATTTCTCAAGGAATCCGTTGGCATTCCCGGATTTTCATTCTGAGATCAATTGAACGCTCGAGAATTTTATTTGTCCCTTGTGTGGAATAGTAACTTTATTTTTGAAAAGAGAATCTTTTCTCATTTTCCTTTAAGATGACTCGTTCTTTAACCCGAGTCAAGTTGGTTTAATAGTACTCAAGCCAACGAACTTTGCAGTATTTTCAGATTTTGTGAATGAGGTCATTTGGACCTCGCCATCGAATAAAGCGTCTTTTATCCGAACTTGATATTTTTAAAGCAGTCATGTTGCACTGCTGAAGCTTCCCAAGGAAGCCATATTTTTTACTATAAATAGGGGAGCACCCCTTCCTCATTTCTCGCTCATTCTTCTTCCGCCCCATTTCAGAAAATATATAGAGAGGGAGAGTAGAGGGGAGCTCTCTTCGTGAGAGCACTCCCAATCAGTGGTGAGTTGAGAGAGGAGTGCGAAGCAAGGGAGCACGGCGGCGACGGGGTGCCCCTCAGCGCTGGTGGGCGCGGGTGCGCAGCGGAGGGTGCCGGGGCGCGCTGGGGAGCGCCGGGGCGCACCTGGCGCCAGCGCACACCCTAGCGCCACGGCGCTCATGCCCGTGGCAGCTCCGGCACGTTTTCGTGCGGAGGTCATAACTTTCGCCTTGGTTGGAGCAACGAGTCCCATGAGTACTCAAATCGAATCTCTTTTGAAGATCTACGAAGTAGCAGTGGACGCTCATCCAGAATCTCGGCCATTCGAGTAAGATTTTTTGTCCCCTTTTAGGTTATTTCGTGCATTTTAAATCATTTAAATTCTCATGTTTTAAGTTATAGTTAAGGGTCGAGGGTTTAGATATCATTTCGATGTTTTATTAGGATCTCATATAGGGCCGCTAAGTCATTGATCGACTTTCCTAAAGAGGGGTGAACCCCGAGGAGGCCGGAGGAAGGATTTTCGGCTCGTCGCTTCGTCTACGTGCTCGTTATCGAGATGCTCGTCATCGAGGTGGGTGGTTCTAAACCAAGTATAAGGTTTGAGCTATTAAGCTCTAGAAGCATGATAGGACAAGATGGATATCCAATTAAAATATTTTATGCTCTGTCTGTTTAGTCTCTGTATAAAGGAAGGAAAGGAAATGAAGTTATATGCATGATATTGTTGAATTGTTATTTGAGTTTGATAAGTAAAGTAAGTTATTATAAGTTAAGTGAGCTCTCAAGTATGTTTAGATATGCTAGAATTGTTTATATACAATTTATGCTTGCGTGAGATGTTTAGAATTGCTTTAATTGCAATCGATGTTTATCTGCATTCATCTCTTTGTATTTAAATATTTATGCTTGTTGATGCTCGTATAGTTAAGGATTAAGTATTGCCTTTTAGGGTAAGTTATAAATCCCTTATAGGCCGAGATCATGCTCAATTAAAGAATTAGCCTTAGATGATTGCTCTAGGCTGGGTATTTCTAGCTAAGTCAAGTAAGTAAGAAAGGTTAAGGATAAGTGAGGAAGGTTAAGGTTAAGTAAAGAATGAATTTAAGGAAGGATATAGCTTTTGTTGCAAGCAGGTTATCGAGCTCAAAGAACGGTTTATTTGCATTATCATGTCGTGACCTTCGAGTCACCGAATTGAACATTTAAAAGTAAAGGGAGTCACTATTGGGTAATTCCCTTGCATACTCAGAGGATACTTGAGGTAACCCCTCTCTTATCCTAAGGCATATTCAAGGGTGCAGTAGACAACATGTTTGAGCCAGGAAGGGCGCCAGGAAAGGAAGTAAAAGGTTTTGCGGATATGCAGAAGGCTTTTGCGATTTGCTCTCGATATGCCGTCACAAGTGATGAGTTCACTGCACCTTCAGCGAACCTTCTTATATCACTGCCCCCAGAATCTCTAGAAGAAGGCTTCAATACAAGCCTTGACCAACTACTAGAAAGTTGTTTTGGTCAAATAAGGAAACACAGTTCATTTCTCTTCGAACACCTTCGAAGATATCTCCAGTATCACCTTTGGAGATACCAGGTGGATGATGCCACCATGCTAATGATGGCAAACAAGCGAGGCTACTCATATTGGATAGAGGAAGGTGAATGGAGCCAAAACTGGATGAACTATCCACTTAATACGCCTCCATCAGTCCCGGAAATCATGGATTCCATGATTAAGAGATTTCAAACCTTGGTGCCTCATTATGCACCCCTTCCTAAACATGAGCCCTCCAACTCGTCCACAACTCCTCTTCAAGAGGATGCCATCATTACCCTTCCGAACGAGCCACTTCTTGAAATCACATCAGCCTCTTCTCTTCGGCAAGATCCACTATCACTCCCAGATCTTGATCAGCTAATGACGATAAAGGAGTCTTATGCCTGGATGTCCGCTCCAATGCCTATACCCCAAGCTCCCTATTTCACCAACAACTTGCTGGCCACTTCCTTCTCTTCTTTGCCACAATTGTCACTGCCTCATTATGAATTCCATCAACTCGCCCTTTTGGATGATGCCAAAAGGGGGAAGGATATATTGATGATAGAAAATCATATGATTTTTGGCTGGGTGATATAACTATTTGGGATGAGATCCAAAGAGAAGTCCAAAAAGAGGTACAACTTCAGAGGCAATCTACCTTTCAGGGGGAAGCTACACATCAGGGGGAAGCTGTTCGTGATGGGGAAGTCCAACTTGAGCAATGCCCAGCTCAAGACTACTGTTGGACTTAGGAGAATGCTCAGTTGAAACATCAGCAAGAATGAGGTATCCACAGCATACCCAGCATCTCTCCCTGCAAGTTTGAAAAAGGAGAATCAAGCGAAAGAAGACGGAACTGAGTGGTGAACAGTTCCAACTGAAGAAGGAAGTTAAATATCAAGTCTTGATATTCTCTCTCTCTTTTACTTCCTATAATTCTTCATCTTCTATGCTTAATCAGTTTCTAAAACATGCTCCTTTATTTATAATACAAATTATTCTGATCAGGATGATTTGTCCCTTTGAATAGCTTAAGGCTTTCCATGCACTCTAAAAATTTGAAAAATTTGCATGACAATCAGAATTAAGCCGTGTTTAGAACTGAAACATTTGAAGCTTTTCAAGCTGTGCAAATGAGTACTCAGATATCTGAAGGTTATTTTAGTTGTATTTCTCAATCAGCAAATCTCTGATACCTTACAGATAAAACTCGTTGAGCTCACATATTAATGTATGCTCAATTACTCTAGTACTCATCTTTTTATCAAAGCTCTGATGATTATATCAAGCATTGATACTCATGAATGTTAGCTTTCAATAGCTACAAGCATCTAAGACTATTCTTTTGAACATGGTCTAATTCTAGCCTCGTTCCCAGAACTGGTACATGTTCAGATGCTCATTCATGAATAATAACCTTGCACAGTTTTTCCATCATCAAATCAGCTGGTTTTGACATCATCAAAAGGGAGAAATTGTTAGGAAAATTATTGGGAAAATCCCAAATAATGATTTTGATGAAATGTCAAAACATGTGTGATGATTTAATGAAAAACTGCAGGTTATGATAAGCTGGAAATCATGGAATAATGACCAAGTAAGACTTCAGGCTGAGATGAGAGACAGCCATTCAAAAGTATGGTCAACCAGCTTACATGTTGCCTGATCAAACCAGTCAGAGTAAACTCTTCAAAGCTTGAGATAAGCTGTAAAGGGGAAAGAGAACTTTGGAGACTGGTAGGCATCCGCAGATGAGTTAACCATCATTCTTAGCAAAAAGCCAAGATAGACTGATGAACAAAGTCAACTTGAAAGCTAAAACTAATCTTATCAAGAGATCAGTCAGAGCTGACCCTAGATCAGTTTACTGGTAAAATAGCTCTAAATGCTTTGAGCATTCACTCAACTGACCATAATTCAGTTTAGAGAGAAAAAGCTCAATCAGGTAGCCAACTGATAAGTCTAGAAGTGGATGCTTTTAAACTTAGCTGATATGTCAGCTGAACTAGACTATATCATGATAAAAGCTCAAGGCAGCTGAAGATCTGCCAACTGGACTATCTCAGAGCTAAAAGCCGAGACAGCTGAGAGCCCTTCAGCTGAATGTCCAAGAAATGATAGCCAAATCACCTGCTCCTGCTGACAAGCAGTTAATGAAGATCTCAATAGGAAATCTTTGAAAGATCGTGATGATCTTAGAGCAGAGAATATTAAAGTCAAAACAACTTGTTCATTCAAAGAGCTTTAAACGGCTACAGGCATTAAAAATGCCACCGGTGATTTCTAAACATCACCAATCACAATGGTCAAAATTCACTCATCTATTTAAAGAAGGTGAAATCAATTTTGGCCAAGACTTTCGCCAATCTAACTTTGCTATTTTGCAGAACGAGCTATTTCTTTCTCTCTTTCTACAGCTCAAAGCTCAATATTCTCAAAGTGCGAAAAGTTTTAAACTGAGAAGACGTGCTTCAGTTCAAAGCAAGCTGCTAAGCTAGCGCAGAATTCCAGCAAGAGCAAAACTTCTCAGTTCAGTCCCATAAAGATCAACCGCTCAGCTCAAAGAGAAATGAGCACTTCAGGTTGATAATAGTTTCAAGACTACCTTCTTGAAGATCGGGCGAGATCTAAAATCATGTAAAGACGGGCAATAGCACCTAAAGTCTCAGCGAGCAGTTGGGACCGGTAAGTGTGAGCTGTCGACCCAGAAACTGGCTGAGGAGGAGTGTGTACTGACGAGTCCGTTCTTCCGGGACAACAATATTTGGAAAGGAGGCCGCGCTCGGGTTGAAGGATGCCATTTTCAGGTCCAACATGAATTCTTCACTGTGTAATTGTAATAAAGAAACTTTACACTTGCATAGTGGATTGCCCTTCTGCGGAAGGAAGAGAGGACGTAGAAGCTGGAAGCTTCGAACCTCTATAAAGTTCTGTGTGTGCTGCCCTTACTGTTTTACAGTCTTGCAAGTTCTTTAACTGCACATATTCACACACACAGACTGAATTGACAAGCTTCAACCACGTCTTCAAGCTATTAGCTGAAAACTGATCAGCTCATCAGCTAAGCCTCTGTCAGCTTCTCTCAACTGATCAGTCAGCACAGATAAATCTCAAAAGCAAGCCAGGGCCCTATCTATTCCGCAATCTGTCTTAAAGTTTATGAAGTCAGTTTATTCACCCCCCTCTAAACTGACAAAGGCTCGCACCGGGACCAACACACACTGACACACACACACACACACATATATATATATATACATATATTGTATAAGATAACATTGTATATAAATGTGATGTGTTTATTATAAGTAACAAAACAATGAGATGAATTATGTATGATTTGAAATGGAGGGCAATTCATGTATGTTTTGATATTGAGAAATACTATAAACCAAAATGTCACTTTCCATAGATATTGATTTGGCCAATATTATTTCATGTCAATATGTAATTAGAATTTACATGAAGATTGGTCAGGATTCTGAGTTAAAATGGACCAAACCCCTAGTCTATGCATATATTAAGACAAAAAATGGTATGGACAAAATCATCATATAAAAATATGTAAAATTATGTGTTAAAATTATTTTTGTTTATTAAAATAGTAGTTGCACCATGTTGGTATCGTGGTTATCTTGCGGAAGTAAGTCTTGAACTCTTACTGATGAAAGTTCGAATCCTCAACGCATCAGATTTTGTGCCTATTTATCAGTTTTTTGTTTATTTCAACCGCAACCTATTTATTATTGAAAAATCCTTCAGATTTCATTATGTTTAGTGACTAGTATATTACACTCAATATTTCAAAAGACATATTTACGATTTTGGATGTTAGAACAATCAACTTGTATAATTATATCGTGTAAAACAATTATACTTATATCAATATATTCCTTTTAGCATATATAAACATTAATTTAGATGGATACTAATGAAATAATTAAAATAAATATTTCAATATTTTGTATGACCATTGTAATGAATTAAACTTGTATCTTGAATATATGGTTAAAGTGTTTGCATCTTGAATATAAGCACAACATCATATTCATATCCATTAATTAAACTATAAAAGTAAAAAACTTGTTGTCTCTTGAATGGGCAAGAGGTAAAGTGAAGTAGTTTAAGTCCGAAGATCTCAAGTTCAAAATACACAAACATTGTTTGGTGTGAGCTTTTCACACCTAATTTTTTAAGTATGGTTTACCTTTTATTTGTCGTTTATTGCCCATTGCACAAGAACAAAAAACAAAACTTATATCCGGAACATCTATTAAAATTATTTATTCTTATTATTACTGTATTTTTGTCAGCTTTATGACACTTTCCACGTTCTAAATTTAAACAATGATATTGAGAAAGATTGTTAGAAAAATTATATCCAGTATTTTTACTTCTAGGAGATATATCATAGTTATATATAGAGTAAAGTTTTTTCCAACCACTAAGAACTAAGAATATGGGTTCTTTAGAGAGTTGAAACGTGGACAGTTGAGCTATATATTGGAAGAAGCAAGAGGGATCGGAAAATAATGAAGACATGTGCATGCCTAGTCAAATAATGAAATATTTCCCCATGGCACACCGAGTAAACGGGGCCAAAAATTACCTAGAATTTTGTTTAATCCTAATTAATAATGATTCATATAGTTGACTGAAAATTTAGAAATAACTATTGTTAAAATTTATGACCTAGCAGTAAAAATTTTCCCAATAAATCTAATAATAATTCAAACACAGTTCTATTTAAATTTCACAAGTCATAAAAATAGAAAAAATCAAGTTGTGAATTGACAAAAAATATATCTATAAATTTCAGTATTTTAAAATTTGAGCACATTTTTAGTTTATTTGTTTGTTGTGTGATGGTCTCTATTAAATAAATGACAAATTACAATTAAAGATATAAATTTTGACAGAATTTGTAATTTAGACAAACTTTATAAGATTGCAATTATAACACAAACTTACATTTCTTTACAAAATAGACGCCTCGATACTTTTTTCCGGTGAATGAAAAACTAGGCAAAAAAATAAAATTATATGGAAAAATATTTTTATCTAATCACAAAATGACACCATTTTGTACCCAAAGATTTAAAAAATAAAAAATTTAAAATTGTATATTCTTCTTTGGTTCCTCTTTTAGACACAAAACAATGTCATTTTGCAATGAGATGGAAAATATTTTCATATTATTATGACACGACATAATTTTTGTGCCAAATTAATAGGGAATATTGGGGTGAATATTTTGCAAACCCCAAAATAATTAAAAATTTTACATGTAATTTTTTTTTAAAAAAGTAATATATAGAATTATTAGTGAAGAATATTTTGCCCTTGATTGAGAACAACATATTAATGCATAGGCATTTCTAATTCTTTTTTTTCTTTTTTTTTTGTGATATCATAAATAATCATTTATAAATTATTCACATGCACCTAATGTGCTCTCGCACAATATCTTTAGATTTAGATGAATAATAAGATAAATAATAACAATATGTTGGCGTACAAAAAGTAAAGCATACAAATATCCTCGATTTCACAGCAACTTAACATTACATGAAAGGTAATTAAATAAAAATCTTTATAAGTTCAAACTCAAAACATTACAAAATTGAGAACAATATTAACAACTCATCGCATTAAATTGAATAGATTTCTTTTCTATGCCGTAAACATGAACCCTATGAGCTTCTTTACATATGTGTGCATGTTGTAAACTCAGAAATGATATTCATGTGATAGAGATCGTGGCTGGAGATTGTGTTTGTCCGTCCAATTGATGGATATAGTCATAATTTTCTGGTTATATAATATCTAAAATAAGATCAAAAGAAATAAAATTAGTTATGTACGTACAAACAAAAGCTCCCAAAAGCACTCAGATAAGTTTATACCAACAAAAACATGCACAAAAGCGAGCAAGCAAGAGACTCCAGCGGACAAAACAAAGTGAAATAATCTATAATTTACTATGTTTTTTGTGAAAAAGATGGAATTGTGATGAAACACAAGGCAAATGAGTCCACTATTTATATTAACTAATACATGCTTGAATGGTAACTTACGTAATTATCTAAGATATATATTTAAATGATTTGTTTATGATAGATTGTTTACAATTAGGTAATTAGGTTAATATGTATATGATAATTATATATATATATATATATATATATATAATAAGCTACTATATATTTGGTCGTATCCAACTATTATAGTGGATTTATTTTTGTAAACATAATTAGTGCATATTTTTCTTCAAATATATAATCCGGTTTTCATATGATAAAACGTTTTACATTATAATTTAATCTATATATAAATATACCTTTATAATTGAATATATGTTTCTATAATTAATATATTACTACTTGGATTTTGAGATATATAGTATAATCGATATAATATAAATTGAAGATGGAGATTTTTTATTTAACTAAATGTGTAATTTTTTTTAACTAAATGTATAATTATAAAAACATATAATTAAAAAGGGCTTATTTTTTGGTTTTAATATAATTAAATATTAAGAATACATAAAATTTAATAGATTTTCTATGTTAGTTTCTATAACTAATTGATACGTTTTCGTAAAAAAAGGATTGATAATGGTGGTAATTTTGAGTTGAAATTGTACCGCAAATTATGCGATCAATCAAATTTGAAATGTATTTTCTGGGTATAACATTGCTATAATTAATTGATTTTATGTGGAGTAACAAAAATAATTAATATTAATTACATGTTATTTATGGATATTATGTAGATATTATCAAAAGTTGATTTAATAATATTTTTTTAGATTTTATATTATGAACTTTTATATCCGGAAATATTATTTGGGGGGAGGAACATAAACTTCTAATTTCGGTCACGATGTTGTTATTATATATTATATAGATTTTTGAGGCATTAATTGCGGCTGCTGAAAAAGGAAAAGTCTTTTCCCATTGCATAAAATGACCTCTGTCTCTCACGTATTCAACATCAATTGCAACTCTCTTCTTTGTTCGTTTCAATTTCGACATTTTCTTAAAAAAAAATTTTGTGAATTTGTGAAGTCATTTTTGTGGATTTGCAGGAATGAATAACTTTAACAATGATGATAACGGAGCTTTTCCGGCAAGGAAGTATTTGTACGGTGATGCATTAATCATCTATCTCTCAATAATTATCCTTCATCACTCTCAAAAGACATTTAATTTAGTTCTGTTGAATTATATATTTTTTTAAAAATGAATTTACTTTTTTTTAACCCCCCAAAAAAATTAGGACATCACAAATAAAATATTCACGCTATTTAGTAATTCAAGCAATATAATAGTTTGGAGATATGTCAAATTGCCAACACTGAGTATGAGAGTAACACTATTTTCCATATTGGATAAAATATTCATGTTATTTATCACGATATATTATAAATATTGTATTATATTTTATATATTTATAATGAGTAAAATATTTCTACCGTGCATCGCAAGAGCCAAGAGGGACATACTAGTGTTATTATAATTTTATACGAAATCCCTTCTTATTTTCAAAATCGCACTAAACCTCCTTTGTTTTGTTTAAGGAAAATACACACAACTTTCCATCTTCTAAAATTTTATCCAAAATACTTTTTGATTGCATCGAAATTCATTATTGCATACTTTTCAAATTTAGTCCATTTTGTTATTTATATTTTTTAATCTAATGAAATCAGTTTATTAAATAATTATAATTATTTTTGTTTTCAATTTAAACAATATAAAATAAAATAAAAAGTGAACGAGTAATTTCCAAAAATATGAAATAATGAAGTTTGGTGCAAGCAAAATTGGTGCGCTCAAAATGAAGTAAGGCTATTTTGGGAAAACAATTGGAAAATATGAAGTTGTGCACATTTAGGCAATGTTTGGTAGCCTGGATAAAGGCATATTAGTATAGGTATCTAGCAAGAACCATGTGTTTGGTAGTCATTATTCGTTCACGCGAGGCCCGGGGTGTAATTTACTGATTCGGCTGGATAATGTATCCGACGCCCCCCCTCGGATACAGTTTCTGGCATATCAATCTTAGTATATATGTCTTTATCTAGGCTACCAAACATTGCCTTAACTAATTTACTCATTCCATAACTTAGTCTACTAAATAAAACAATGTACCAAACACACGTGTGAAACAATCTTAGTATATTTATCTTAATAACCAAACACACAATTAAAATAGTTAATACGCAATTATCTTTCAAAGCAATCTAGATTTTATTAATGTGGGTATATCCGTACCAGTATACCAAACATTGCCTTAAAATACACACATTCTTGCGGAGTTCGTATCTTTGGGTATTAGCAACTTCTATCATATGTATAGAGAAGCTAAATGTATTCCACACACTCTTGCCCAATTTGGGGCGGGCTGTGAGGAAATGTGTACTTGGAATGTTAATTTTTTTCACTGGTTGAGGATGTTACTTGATTAATATAATATCTTTCCCTTCAAACACACACACACACACACTCTCGAGCCCTTTAATTTTTGGTGTAATTTTAAAACTAAAAGAGTATTTCGTGTAAAATTTTGATAAAAGAACGGGTATTTGGTGCATTGAGCAGAACCGCATAATATAGAATGACGACGTAGATTATCTGATCTGGCAATTGCATTCCTAAAAAAAAAACTTAGCATATTTAATTTAATGTGATTTGCCATATACCAAAAAAAAAAAAAGGAAAAATATTGGCGTGATCTCATTCATCAGGTTACACTGATATCATGACCGACCAACCAACTATAAAGCCATATTCTTATCTGAAAGTAAAACAGACACACCAATCTTTGCAGCTAAGAAATAACAATAAATCAATGGCAAGCACCAAATCGGTTCCGATTATAGACATGGCAGAAGGTGGTAGTGAGAAACTTGTACGAGCGTGCGAGGAGTTCGGGTGCTTCCGGCTAACGAACCACGGCATTCCAGCGTCGCTCATGTCGGACATGAAAGCCGTGGTTCGTTCTCTGTTGGATCTTCCGTTGGAATCGAAGATGAAAAACGCGAACCCCAGCGAACCTTCGAAAGGCTACACTCCACCTAACATGGCCAGTGCCTTCTTCGACAGCCTCAGTTTGTATGACATGGCTTCACCTGCCTCCGTTCAACATTTCTGCGCTCAGATGGACGCCTCACCTTATCAAAGGTTAGTTAATTTCTTCAATATCACAACACCAAGATTTTTATATATATGTTTCAAAACATGTATATATATATATATATATATATATATATATATGTTAATTTGATTTTGTTAGTTGGTACTTAATTTGGTTGTATTTAAACAATTTCACACGGGAGTCTCTCTTAATTGGGTGCAGGGAGATAATAAACAAGTACACGTGTGCGATGAATGATCTGGTGCGGGTGATGGGGGGTAATTTGATGGAGGGTTTGGGATTTGCAGGTGATAATTTCCGAGGAGGGATAAATCAGTTGAAGATGAACAAATACAATTATGGCCCTGAGACGGTGGGACTAAACGGCGCCGTTATGCACTCCGACGCGGGATTGTTCACGATATTGCAGGATGATGAAGATGTTAATGGTTTGGAGGCTGTTGATAAAACTACTGGTGAGCTCATTTCAGTGGATCCTGTCCCAGGAACTCTTGTTTTTAACGTGGGAGATGTTGGCAAGGTTAGCCCATCTCAAACTTCTTTTTACCTTAATTCTAATCTCCTTAGTCCTTAAATTAAAACAAAGTTTTTTCATCCGTGGTAAAATTTATTTAATTCCCATTCTTTTTTACGGTAGAATATTTGCCTTCTCATTTTCGTGAGTTTTGTGAATTACTAACTTTTTCTTCTTTCCAATAAAATTCGATACAAGTGGCGTGCATTACTGATATTAGTGAAATACATTAAAAATGATGTAATGGGATCTATACGTACCCTTTTATCCTCTATGATAATAATAGGAAAAGGTAATAAAAAAATTATACCGAGTAATATTTGGACCTCCTTAATTCACTTTTACATTGGAATAACTCTCCCTTTAAAAAAAAAATACTTTTCATTTTATCTTCCCTAAAAAAATTCATTTTAGATTTACCATTAGATTAATTAATTAGTGGGTATTTTTAAAAGTTGAGTTTAATTATTTGAGATTTAATTGACACGTAGTTTTTTTAAAGCATATATACTGATATCACTCTGCTTACGAATGATGTTATATACATATTTCATATTTCATTTCATACATGGTGAATATAAATATTTTCTCATCTCTTCATATATATATATTCATAATTATTGTACTTCACATTTAGCGTCTATTTAAATCTATTTTTTTCACATAGATGGTTATATGAAAAATATAATTAATTTAAATTCTCCAAAATAATTTTACATTTAAAATATTACAAAAAATTGTACATATATGATTGTTGGGATGGCAATCCAAGTTCCACATCAGAAAAATATATCCAAGAGTTGTCTGGATATGAGGAGTTCACCTACCCGATTAGTATGAAGCCTTTTGGGAGATGCCCAAAGTGAAAACCGTACACGTTTGACCCAAAGTGGACAATATCGTACTAATGTGGGGAAAAGGTGAACGCGGGACCCACTAGTCCATGAATGGGGGCCGAACAATGACAATTTCACATGACATATAAGATCCCCAAGTAATAATCCCATAGCTATAAACTAATGAGGACGGGATCTTCTATTCCACCTTTTGTGTTTCACCATTAAATTCACTAATTAAATTTTTTAGTATAATTTTACAATTATTGATTAATTTAAGGTAGATTATACACAATATAAATTTATGATTATTATTTTATTATTTAATTTTGAAATGCCCACTTTTATATATATATATATATATATATATATATATATAAAGGTGTGGAGCAATGGGAGGTTCTGCAATGTGAAGCATCAAGTGCAGTGCTACAACCCCAATATTCGTATAACGATTGCGTTGTTTGTATTGCCGCCCAAAGATGAGAAAGTTAAAGTGTTGCCGGAGCTGGTTGATCCCCAACATCCTGCTCTCTACGTCCCTTTCGATTTCGAACACTACCGGAAGCTGCGCATCTCTACCAATTCTCCCACCGGCGAAGCTCTCCACCTTTTCCGATCCCACCAAGATCTGGTCAACTGAAATGTATGATAGTTCTTTGCTGTCGCTTCTTCTGTTTATCCGTTTAATTCGGCGCAGAACTTGGTTTTTTAATCATCAATTGTATGTTGTCAAAGATTCGCGTACTAGTTTTGGCCAATAATTGAGAACTCAAGTAGTTTTGGTCACATATGGGTTCAAAACAATCTATACGTGAATGCAACTAAACTTACCATTTTTCATCAAAACACATCCCATCCCATAATTGTCGATATCCTACCCTGCGTGGTGTCTATGTCAACTTAATTGTCGTTTGCTCATTTATATCACTTCTAGTAAAGTGTTCAATGAGATGATCTAGTCCACTTTAATTATATATCTCAATTTTACCATTTTTTTTTCTTTTGATTTTTTACCTCTGTAATTTAGTTTAATTTTATAATATTAATAATGAATTATGAATATTTATTCCACGCTATTTATTTATAATTATTTTTTAATAATTATTTTTTAGCGAATAATTGATTATTTCATAATTAGGGTATATATATATATATATAAATATTTAACATTTCAATTCTTAATAATAATTATCGTTGTCGACTTAATTGTCATTTATCCGCATTTACATTAGTTCAAGTCTCAAATAAATTGTATAAATAAAGAAAACAAAACGAGACCAAGCCTCTAAGTCCCGGATATCACATATGATAACACTTGGGACTGGAATCTCATCAAAACTAATATGAAAAACTCACTATGAAAAAAAAAACATATTGAGAAAAGAGTACTTCTTTAAGCAAAGGGAAAATAATTCAGGGCAAAAAAAATCCGTAGCAACAGTAGAAACAATACAAGGAAAAATATAAAACCAAACTCGCGTAGGAGCAATGTGAGAAGCCAAAATGTCCGCAACCTGATTACCCTTACGAAAGATATGAGAGACACAAAAATGAATAGTCTAAAAAATCCAAAGCTCGCCTACAACGAGCCTTCAACATCGAAGGGACCTAAGAACGTAACTACGAGCTTGTGAGAAGTGAGACCACATAAGTAGAGTCCATCTCAAGGCAAATAAAGGCCAGAGAATAACTCAGTCATAAAAGCAAACCTGATGCCCTCATTTCTATAGACACAACAAAAAATACCACCAGTTGCCATTTTCCCTGGCGAACCAATAGCTGATCTATTTGTGTTGATCTTAATCCAACCGATCGGAGGAGGTCACCATGAGACAAGAATCACCTTAGGAAGGGGTACCGACCGAGGGCGAACTCCCAAAGCGCACAAAGCAAGAAGATCAAAAATATCATTTAGTTCACTTTAATTATGTATCTAAATTTTACCATTTTTTCTTTCAATTTTAATTTTTTTGTAATTTAGTTTAATTTATAGTAATTATTAATTAATTATGAATATTTATTCCACCCAATTTGTTTATTCTTATTTTTAAATATTAAATATTTATTTTTTAATTAATAATTAATTATTCCATAATTAGGGTACATACACACACTATGATAATAAATTTGATAGTGAGAATAATGTGAGATATAAAAATGAGACAAAGAAAATGAATGAGAGTATCCCGTCTCACAACACAGACCCAATCTATAACCACATGAGAGCCTCTAGTGTAAAATTGTGTGTGTTAACCATGTTCCAAACATTAAAATTACTAGTTTTCTTTAATTTTAATTTCTTTTGGTTTAGTATAATTTTACATTATTATTTAGGGTTTATTCCACCCAATTAGGGTTTATAATTATTTTTTAGTATATAATTTTCATTTTTTAATTAAAATAATTGATTTTTTAGGGTTGATTATTCCAAACTAATTAGGGTATATAATTTTTTTAAATTTCAATTTTTAGCAATAAATATTAATTAGGATTAGTGATAATAAAATAATTTTTTCTATGAAAAACATTATTGAATCTATGCAATTTTGATGCTGACAAATGGATATGACACAATTTAAACTAGCAGATATCATCTGTTTTTGTTTTTTATTCACACACCCAACTTATGGTATTGAGTAGATTCGAACCCGTGACCTTTTTGTAACTGCTTAGATTTAATTAGCTAGCTAGAATTTCATTATGTATATGTAAGCAAATTTGCCTTTTCCGAAAATGCACAAAATACTTTGTTGATAGAATGCTTGAAACTTGAAAACTGAAAAAGATCCCCCCCGTTGAATGGGACACGATTACGAGATCCTGACCTTCCAAAACCTATTATTGAATACTAGCTAAGATTAAATGTTAGGATCGGACATCAAATAATGACGACACTGCACGTTACTTCACCGGTGAATATACCCTAAAATTAGAATATAACTATTAAATAAAAGTCTACTTGCATTCAAAATCTATATAATATATAATAACGACACCGCATCCGTAAATAGAAAATTTTAGTT
Organism: Perilla frutescens; assembly: GCA_026008535.1. NCBI lineage: Eukaryota > Viridiplantae > Streptophyta > Magnoliopsida > Lamiales > Lamiaceae > Perilla > Perilla frutescens. The sequence continues at coordinate 24,672,472 of BRKX01000002.1, forward strand.
TTCCCGTCCATTTTCACATTCCGGAAAAAGAAATATAATAATATATATTATTAATATTTATTTTTCTTATAAAATTATAGATATTAATATATTGTAAATATCTATGATTATATTTTTTCCATAAATAATGGATTACACGGAGAACAATTGTATAATATGGAGCTATTAAAATGGACTCCTATATAAAAAATTAAGCTAATTATAAATTAATATATTGATTAGCAAATCAATATCAGATCACACAAAGACCAATTGATTATTTCTACAATTATATAGATATAGTTTATATCATATAAGTAGATCATCTTCCATTAATTTTGCTAATTATTCATCCAGAATTTGCACATCCACACAATATGCTCATCAACGCCCCACACCAAAGAAAAGATGTAGTTCTTCTTATGATTTCTTTCTGTTATTTATGAATTGAATTTTATCTTTATATTCAAAATTTATAAATTTGTTGATATCGATATCATAACATGTACTATTCGATTCGTCTGTCATATATGTAAGTTTGTTAGTTGAGTTTACTGGATGTCGATGTTGTTTCTATATTGCAGTCTCTTACATTTTAGCCTTCGAGAGTGCAGGATAAAACGATCTCTGGTCTTACGCATGAATAATATTTTTCAGCTTCGGAAAATGTTACAATGTTAGTGTTTGGCACCATTGGGATTGGATCGTAGAAGATTGAAATAGTAAGATTTTATCATTTAATTTCATATACAGAAATTGGTTTGAATTTGATCTTCACACTCCTTTCTATTTCTGTGTTTACTAACTGTTGTGCGATTTAATGAATTGGTTCAACTTTTAGCTATATGTAAATATGTTGATGATTCAATGGCATGACATTCAAGTTCCACCCAAAACAATTCAACACAAGAGAGCATAAGACAACTCAAATCTGCTCCTAACATAGTCCCATCCTTAGATAAGGTTATTTTTCAACTTTGGTAAAGTTTATAGGCCATTTCAATGTCGAACAAGGAATGCAGAATGGAGAAATCAAGAGATATTTTGTATGGCATTTCATTTATTCAGCTGATTTGTTTGAATGTATCTTATATTAATCAATCTTTTTTTTTTATTCAAATACATGCAACTTATATACACATACATACACACACACACACACAGATATATATATATATATATGTGTGTGTGTGTGTGTGTGTGTGTGTATAATGTCCCAAATTGTGAAAGGGGTTTCGGAATATGTGGTCCACCCAAATCCAATGATCCAATCAAAATAATATTGTCCCAATAAAAAATGAAGGAATTTTAACAAAATTAATTATTTTAATATTACTCATTTTCCATGTAACAAATAAAATTGGATTTTTTTTAAATAAAACGTTTTTTATCTTAATTATTTATTTATCACTTTTTAATTTAAAATGTTAAAATTATAACTCAATTTTTAAAATTCAAAAGAAATAAAAAATAAAACAAATTTAGAAAAATTATATAAAAATATATAATATAATATTATATTATTTAAGTATAAAAATGATTAATATACTAAATAAAATATGCGTTTTGTTATTTTAGAATTTTAATTAGTTCCATGGAAAAACCTCAATTAACCACTAAAATAATCTACATAATATAAATTTCAACAATCGTTGCAAATTGTCTGCTGAATTATGATTTTGGTTTTGATGTCGGTACGTAGATTGAGAAGAACTAAGCTTGTGGTCAATATTCTTCTTTTTTTTTCTTTTTTACGAATAATTATTAAATGATATTCTTCAGAGTGAGGATAAAAAAATCGGTGGGTCATTCTAGTCATTAAATAAAAAGAAACCGTTGAACAAAAAACATAATTTATATGCCCCAAAAGAGAAAAAGTAATATAATGAAAAAGCACTTCAAAACAACATTTTGGGCCCAAATTTGGGCATTGTCGAGCCAGACGCAGATTTAGATCTCGAGCTTTGATTTAAATAGTTATGGGCCACGTTGTTCAAGAAATTGCAAAGCAGTCTCACTCTCTCCTAGAGATCGAGACCGCAACAGAATGTAGCGTTCGAATAAAGTTAATTTTTGAAAGAAAAAAAAAGGAACAAAAAAGACTATAAATTACAAGAAGCTAGTGCACGTGTGCACTTCGCTAGCTAAAAGATTTTTTCACGACAAAAATCCATTACAAACATCATGAGAATTCTAGTACAACTGTAGAAGTAGTTTATTATTAAATACAACTAGTTCAACGGTGGACCCGATTAAAATATTTTTTAATTCCAACAACATAAGATCGCATGTCTTGTACGCGATTTGAGAATTAAGCATTGGCAAATCTAAAGACTTGGCATCGCTAAAAACACATTATCATTAAATATCATGAGATCGTTTCCCAACGTACTCCAACTAAATTAAGCACAAAAACGTCAGATGAGATTTTGTATTTTAATGATTATAGAATGCGACATGAAATACATACAACGTTGGAAGAGTTGCCACCAACACATAATTTGGAAGACAATTCAACATATCTTAATTTCTTAAATGAGAAAATTACCACCCTCGAGATTAAATGTGAACCAAATCTCATTGACTCTATTCCTGAACTCGAACGGAGAGTTGTACTGCGCCACAATATACTCCGTGGTCGAACCACCGCCTTCATGGCTCTTGTCGATGGCCTCCGACCAAACCGTCCCAGCGATGCTAGCATAGAGTGCGGCGGCTTCCTCCGCGACGCCGTCGTCCCTCACGAACCCACTGAATTGTCTGACGGCTACGTAGGTGACCCCCCATTTCTGGACCCAAAGGCTTTCACTAGAAGGAGCGGTGGCTTGGTTCTCTTTCGGAATATAGAAGCTTACGATGAAGGATGAAGCGCAGAAGGGTCCATCACTAGGCTTCACTTCGATGATCACTGGAGCTGTCATTTCGATCTTTTCATGCTTATCATTCTTGCCTTGGATGTAATCGAATAGCCTGCCAAACAAAATATGTTATATATATATATATGATCGAATCGAATGATTCTCTAGTCCAATTTTCGTGACGTTTCACTGTCAAATTTATATTTTATTAATAAAAACTAGTTATAACATAACCGACCTAATCATTTATTAATAAACATTTGAAATAAAAATTATAAATCCTTACATAATCAATCATTAACTACAATTGAAAATTAAATACTTTTTCTTTTTGTTTTTTGCATACACCTGGTTAGGTCTAGTCGACTCTAATTAATAATTGCAAAAGTAAATTAAAGCGTAGTAATTTTAATTGGAGATAAAATGGAACAATAACTAATAAATTTAATAATGAAATAAGACACGTACAAAAAGTGAACTAGAGAGTAGAGGATTATACGTGTATATTTGATTATTTTAATTTCCCGGCAAAATCCAAAATTAGGATGACATTCATAAAAATATACAACAATTCAATGTACCCTTAATACGTAATCCGTGATCAAATTAAAAAATCATATATTTCGACCCACCCTAATAAAATATTAATAATTTTAGTCCAAACTTAATCTTACAAAAAAAAAAAAACTTTTCAAAAGTAATACTGATATAATTGAGTATTTAAATAGGAAAAATAGAAAGAGTAGTAGAAATCTCACTGGAAGAAGGCAATATTTCCTGCATCAACCAAAGAAAAATCATCGATAGGCTGAGTGGAAATCCACATGCTCGAATTATAACGCCGGATTTCGAAGCCTTTGCCGGTGTCAACGACGTCGTAGCTTGGACACTCTATGCTCTCGCATGTCGCCGGGAACACCCCAACTCCACCTCCGCCCTCATTCGCCGCCGTGACTGATGACCGGAAGAGAAAGCCACTCACAAGGAAACACAACTTTAACAGCTCAAAAGCACTGGCCATTATTCCTTTGCCAAATTCTACAAGTTAATTAATTGTCTATTTCTGTGTTTCTGAAATTTCTGTAGTGAAATCTGAAATGGTTTGTATGGACTCTAACATTTTGGAAAGGTTTTATTCGGTGGCCCGAATGTTGACACGTAACCGGTAAACGATAATCGAAAGCTAGAAAAGTATGGAAAAATCAAACACAAAAATTTGGGTAAGATAGTTTTACCTGGCAAAATTTATAAGATCATAATTTGACGGTTCATAATTCAGGTTTATTGAGTTAATTGTGTGAGATCGTTGTATGATTCAAATTCCAATATAATTAAATGCTAATAAATTATAAATGTGTCATTAAATATAGAACTAGATCCAATTCTTGACCCGTATTATGGATTTTGATCCGTAAGATTAATACAAGTTTTTGTGATGTATTTAATTTTGTTGGTGTTTGATTGTATTCATTTAGATTCGAATTTTGATCAGTCATACGAATTTTTACATAAACGGTCTCACACCAAGCTTTCCCAAAATTAAAAATTGGCCATCAATATTAATTAGTTTAGTTTAACAATTGTTAATTAGAATTTGTATTCTATCCAATTAGGATTTTTACATTTTTGTATAATATATTTTAATTTTTAACTAATAATAAATTATTATGACCGAGTTTCCATAATTAATGTATATAATTGTTTAAAATTTTAATTATTAATAATAAATATTAATTAGAATTGTCATTCTCTATTTTAGCACTGTCATGACTTATTTTAGCACTAACATGACCCTTGTTTAGTATGACAATTATTTAGCATTCCAATAAAAAAATATCATCAGCATTGTAAAAAAACAATGAACAAACAATGTGACATGTTGAATTATGAATATAGTGCAAACACTATTACAATTGCAAACTCTCATTATATTTTTAGCATTAACATGACCTTATATTAGCATTGTGATTAAAAACTTGTCATGATCATTACAATTAGCACTGTAGTTTAGAGTTTTAGCACTGTCATCTCATATTTTAGCATTCCGATTATGTTTTTAGCATTGTTATTTTCATTTACTTAACAGTATTATATAAAAAATTATAGGTGCTAAAAGGATTGCAGAAAATGAAAGTAGCAGAAATAAAAGAGCTAAAACTGCCTCAAATAATGAAGATAATAGAAGCAGTGATGTATATTACAAATATCCATTCTTAGAAGCAACAACATGCCCATCAACTCTCTTAGAGGTTGTAAGGAAAATGAATAAAGCACAATGGGAAGCAGCCCCAAATATCACAAACTTCCCATAATTGTCCTTTCAAATGAAGGGTGCAAAAATCATTGAATACCTGCAACCATGTAAAAATTGACAAATCTCTGCTATTATTATGTCTTTCTCATCGTAAATAAAAGACTACAAATGCTAACACTATCACTTATCAAAATATTCAAACATTAACTAACAGTGCTAAAAAAGGAAATGGAGGTGCTAAAATATAAACTACCAGTGCTAAAATATAAACCACCAATGCTAAAATATAAACCACCAGTGCTAAAATATAAACTACCAGTTTTGATGGTGAATTAAAGAGAATCGCGTGAAAAAACCATAGGAAAAGTATAAGAAATTTTTTGGATAGTTCACATTCAGGTATATAAAATTCAGAAAACAAAGGTGAAATCTCCAAAGTGGTAGAAACTCAATCTGCACATTAATCAATACACAACTAATCACGTTAATGCTTAATAATGCTAAAGTTGTTTACAGTGGTGCTAAAATAGGTTACGAGCAATGCTAAAACTAATTACACCAGTGCTAAAAATATATGTTGATCCTCAAAAATAAAAAGTTCAACTTAATCAGCTAAATCAACATAAAACACAACAAAATCGAAGAAAATCGCGTGAAAAAATCACAGAAAAGTACAACAAAAATATATTTACCCGATATCAGCATCCAAGAACAACGAACAACTAAAACTCTAGGGGAACTCGCGTGAACAACGATTAAGATGAATCGACTGGAATCACGTGAAAAAATCTCAGTTTCATTAATCTTATCGAACAAATCTAAAACAAATGGATAAAAAAATCGCAGGAATCCATCTAAAAGCATCGAACAACAAAAACTCTAGGGAAAATCACGTGAAGAATGATTAAGAAGAATAGATTACGAAAGGAATCGACTGAAATCTAGATACATAAACACAACAAAATCAATATGAAAAAAGGAAACGGATTCGGAAAGGAAAACAATAAAGGAAAGAGAGATTTCATTCCAAAAATAATAGAGTACCTAAATTACAAAAATACCCCCAGTTTATTAAAAAGTTGATAATATTACAAGAATGCCACCGTGTTTTTTAAATCTTGGAGTGTATCTTGGCCGTCCAAATAGACGAGATCTGTGGCTGAAATTGGTTCTAAGTTCTCACAAGGGATGTAGTTCTCACATGATCTCATCTCTCTCTTTCTCTCTCTCTCTCTCTCTCTCTCTCTATATATATATATCTATATATATATATATATATATATCTATATATATATATATATGGTAAGATTATTATAAAGATTTGACAAATTATAATTTAATTCCCAACGTTTGAAGGTTTTAACAAAAATAACCCAACGTTTTAATAATTACAATTTAATTCCCAACGTTTGGATATTCTAACAGAAATAACCTAACGTTTATTATTAACAATTTAATTCCCAAGGTTTGAACATTTAAACAGAAATGACCTGATACTTTAGGCAAAAAAAACCATTTTGGTCATTTTTCGGCAAAAATATTAGTCTGTTATATGGGTCTCTAGTTCACTTGAGAGTAAATGTAATTTAAATCGACCAAAATAGTTTTTTTAGCTTAAAATATTGAGTCATTTTTGTTAAAATTTTTAAACGTTGGGAATTAGATTGTTAATATTAAACGTTGGGTTATTTTTGTTAGAATATCCAAACGTTGAAAATTAAACTGTAATTATTCAAACGTTGTGTTATTTTTATTATAACCTTCAAACGTTGGGAATTAAATTGTAATTTGCCCTAAATAATAATGTTTTCATTAATATATTATTCAACCTGGTGGATTAATTGTTTCAACAGTCATCAAAACTCCAGTTCGTGAATAATGCCTCGATCGAAGGCATAAACTCAGTGAACAGCAAGAAGTTCCACATATAGAGGGTTAGACCAGTGCGATAGCTTGAGCATCAAAACATCCATATCAGAGCTCCGGAAAACCATCCTAACGCCGACGGAATACACATCGGAGTCTCCAACGACATCATAATCACCAACTTAAGCATAGCTACCGGAGATGACTGCATATCTCTAGGGGATGGAAACACAAATATAAACATCTCACGGATCACTTGCGGGCCGGGCCATGGCATCAACATCGGAAGCCTAGGCAGATACCCGACAGAGAAGGAAGTCCAGATGGTTAAAATTAAATCACCAATTGCACCTTTATCCAAACCACAAATGGCCTGGGGATCAAAACCATGGTGCCTTCTCCACCGGGCCGGGCTTTGAGCATCATGTTCCAGCAAGTTGTACTGCAAAATTTGAAGAACCCGATCATCATCAATCAACATTATACTGCCCTCATCATCACTTGAGTTGGGCAGTTCTGATATGTTATTTATGATGTCATCCAATATACTTATCATGCATGCATGCCCTAGTGTGTATATAGTGAAACACGAGATGTATCGAGAAATATCATTTTTGTGCATGATGAGTCAAATATGCTGATAGAAAATGTGAAATTTATCGATGTTCGAGGTAGCTCGAGTGAAGCAGTTGGAGTAAAGCTTTCATGCAGCTTGAGCAAACCATGCCAAGAAATTGAGTTGATTAGGGTTAATTTAACGCTTCAAGGGAGACCAACAATTGCGCATTGCTCTGCAGCCGATGTCAAACTTTTAGGACCTATTCTGTTTCCTTCAAGTTGTTCTTGAAGCTTGTATATGACTATAATTAATAGTTTTGTTTAATTCCATTAAGAGTTATAATATTAATATTTATCTGCTAAATTTATTATCTATTGTTTCGATTTTTATTTTTGATTTATTATGGACTTTAATTTCATTATCTTGAAATATGTATCATAATTCACATAGAATATGCAGATTAAAAGAGTAAAACTACATTGTATTTTCTTGTTCTCTTATATATATTTCTTTACGTGAAACATTCACAAAAGAATACTTTGTATTTGACATTTAGTTTACTTTTGCTAATCTAGCTTAAATGGTTTATAAAGCTGTCTAAATTATATTCGTACGTACTAATTATAGATTACATCATATTAATTCTGCTTTATGTTCTTAAAGGTACTTTTTCCGATATATCAATTGAAATTCTCTATGTTCAAACCGTGCTACATTCTTTGTAACACGATCAAACTTATTATTTTTCTTTTTCTTCGATTTCCATTTCATGTGCTTTATTTTAATTTTTACACTTGTGAATTAGGTTTCATTAAACCCAATTTAGGGTTTATAATTTTTATTTTTCAGTTAAGAATTGATTATTTAAAAATTAAATACTAAACAATAATTATAATCGTTAATGGGGTAGAACGAACACTGACTAACAAAGCATGAAATTAATTAAACTAAAGTACGGAAATTGAAATGGAAGAATAACTAATAAATTTTATCGTGTTACAGATCGAGGATATATATATACCTCTAGCACATTTTGGGCACAGAGCATTCCAACTGCAACTAGAGTGGAATTGCAAAATAATATAAGTAAAAGTAGTGTTCAGCATTGCATTGATTCATCATTTCATCGTCATAATTATTTTATTGATAATAAGCAAAAGAATTGTATTACATCTTATGGATCACAAGTTGATATAAAAAGGAATAGAGGGGGGAATATATAATTACGCGTTTTTAATTGCTGCATTTTCTCAACACTTGATGCATATGATATGAATATCACTCTCTACGATCATGATCGTGATGATGGTTGAAAATAGATGTCGACCCTTCGATCTCCGGAGCTTGAGAATTGATTTCATGATTTGATCTGAGATGTGAGGTTTTCGATTCTACCTCAGTCTTGTCGATTTCTTCTTCAATATGCACGTCTTCGTCGATCGTTAACACCACCGTTTGTGTTCCATGTGGCCCAGGTACGATGTCCTCATGAATTTGTACGTGTTTATCGATTTTTATTTTATCAGTTTCTCCGACAACCGTCGTCTTCTTTCTCTTCTTAATGAAGCAGAAGAGAGCAGCTGCAAGAAATGCGAGAAAGAATACTCCACCGAGAGAGACGAATACGAAAATGATCACAGTAGAGTTATGTGGTGGAGGGGGTGGAGTTGGGACTATATGGGGTGGAGGAGCTATGGGATTAGGTGGTGGAGGCCAGAAGGGATGCGGCGGTGGTGGGGAGATGGTATGAGGTGGTGGCGGCGAGATGGGATGCGGCGGTGGTGGGGAGATGGGATGTGGTGGTGGTGCGGAGATGGGATGCGGCGGTGGTGGTGAAACCGGGAGATGTGGCGGAGGCGGAGGAGTTGGAGTGTGGCGCGGCGGCGGTCGTGGTGCAACTTTGGGAGGTGACGGAGGGTTGTAATTAGGAATAAAATGAGGGGGTGGAGGGAGATAATATGGGAAATATTGGACGTTTTGGGCCATGGCGATACGATTGAGCAGTCTTCAACTAGCTAGAGAAAGCTATATATATAGCTAGGTTAATTTGTTTGTGATGAGATGAATTGATTGAGAATGAATGTGTAGTAAGTAGCTATTTGTAGTAGTAAATGATGGAGTTGTTTATGATTAATTAATTAACTAGGCTTCTAAGTTTTATGTAACTTGGCTCGGATTCTACGTGTAAGTTGTCAATTGTTTGCATTCAAATTCACTCCAATAGTCTCTGCATGAATTGATAGCTTCCGTCTATTAATTATAGATTTGGGACTTTTCTGAAGGGTTTTCTCTTTTTTCTTTTTAGAGTTACTACAACTTTTTATGGGGACATGGTATATGATCAACTTAAACAAATGTGAAATTCATTGGAACGTAACCACAACCTTTTAATCGTGAGATCTCCACGTCCCTAATTAAACCATCCAAAATTATGACTCTTTAATTTAATATGAGATAGGAGAAAAAAAATTAGCCCTTCAAGTAAGCTAGTCTAGGACTTTATTTGATTTTTGGAGTAAACATAGGGGGCAAGCGCTTATATATGATTTTTGAGTGGATATCCTCTAGTCTCAACTTATATGTCTCAATTGTGTGCAATCATTAAAATTGTATATTGTTAATAATATTTTTTATAAAAATAAAATGCATGTATCATATATTATAACTAATTATAATTAATATGGCAAAAACGTGCATACACTAGATATATATAAGTTTATATCAGACGGTCAATGTGTTTGACCGGCTCAACACGCGTTGACCCAGTCAACCCGCAAAAAAGAAAGATGGTAAAATATGTGATATTTTTTAAGGATACAGACGATACTTTTTGAATTTTGAGTGATATTTTTTTAGTATTATGGTTGATACTGATTTTGAGGGTTTTTTTTATTTATTTTGGCCGATACTTTTTAAGTATACAGGTGATACTTTTGGACTTTTGAGCCATACTTTTTAGTGTTATAGTTGATATTGATTTTGAAGCATTTCTTTTTTTAGAGTTGACTGGGTTAACGAGCGTTTTCCGACGTTGACCGGTCAACAAATCGACCCGATCAATGCGTCTAATAGTGCACCTAATACACACAAGTGCTTCTCAATTAATATTTTGAGATTTGACACACACAAAGTTGAGATTATGAGATCTCCAGTGATGATTTTTGGCGTAAACATAGAGGGCTAGCGCTTACGTGATTTTGTCTTACAAGTTAATTTACCTCCCATTCCTGAAAGAATATCCTGAACTTGTCCCAAACCTAAAATATTCCATGGCGTGTTATTTTTTTGAGATATATATATATATATACTTTAATTTTTTTTAATTAACTCCATTTAGTTTTCTTTATAAATATTGTATTTTTGAGACACATTTTATCTTTTTAATTAAATCCCTGAAATTTTATTTATAATTAATTTGTCAAGTGAATGAGTATCAAATGCTAAACTAAATAAAAGAAAAATTTTGAAAATTGTGGTTAGAAAGAAAACCGAAATTGAATAATGATTAATATTAATCATGGTTTAAAATTATCTTCATTACATCCATTGTATATCAATAACATGGCCAAATTAAAATATATAGGTAGCAGTGACAACGTCATGAATCTCATGATTCAGAGGTCATGTGTTCAAATCCTACCAATAATTTCTAAATTTGAATATCATGTTGGAGTTCATGTGGTGACATGAGATCTTCTAGTTCAAAATGTACCTTATTCGTATTCGAACATCAATTTTATTAGTTTTTTTTTTCAATTTCAATTTCTTTTGGTTTAATTTAATTTTACATAATTATTTGGGGTTCAGAATTAATTTTTGGTATTTAATTTTTGTTTTCAGTTTATATAATTGATTATTCCAAACTTATAATATTTATAATATTTTAAATTTTCAACTCTTAAAAATAAGTATTAATTAGAATTGGTTATACTATAATACAATTTTATTTTTCATAAATATTATTAAAACTATGTAAAAAAAATTTATGTTGGGACACGAATGAGACACATTTCGATCTAGAGAATGGAAAATTTTATGACGCATCACATGTAGTGTGTCATATGTCATAATAGATCTAATGTGACACTTGCATATGTCACAGTGATCTATTATAACACATGTAATTATCACATTAGATTTATTACGACGCATGACACACTGCGTTTTCACGTGGAATTTCACCCAGAGGATACTATCTCCACATGGTAGTGGGCCCCAACCGTAAAAAGTGGAAAAATGAGAAATCAAGTTGTGGGACACAGTAAACGAGTTGACTTGTTTAATTAATCATCTATATAAGAATTGATCATTTGCAGTGATGATGGAAGTTGACTAATTAATTAGAACAGATGTTTTGCTGTGTACGCACGAGAGGGCGTAAAGAGGGGAACTTCGTCGATCAGCCCACAGCACCACCTGCCCTAACCGCGCCATCGCTGCCGCCGCCGTCACATGCTTATGATGGGAAGAAAAAGAAGCCTGAAACTGAAGTTGGATCTGGAGTGAAGGACGGAAACATGGTCATATTGGCCGGAGCTGGTGCCGCTGTCGCTGCAACAGCTGCAGCGGCGACTCTTGTTGTGAGTGACCAACGGAATAATACCACCGGTGGTGCCGCTTGTGGGGTTGCTGGGGTTGGGGAACCTAGCGGCGGCGGTGGTACTTCCCAAGGATGTTGTTGCGGTGGTGACAGTTGCGGCGGCGGCGAAGGCGGTTGTGGTGGCTGTGGTGGTTGTGGAGGTTAATTATATCTACTCATGCATGATGCATGCATCTGTTAAATTGTACAGATTGTAATCAGATTTATTAATGTCATGAATAAATTGTTTTGAGCTTTTTTCTTTCTTTATCTCACGATTAGGAATAATGCTACAACAGATGTTATCAACACATTTATGTATCATCATTCCTGCAACACTGACCGTCATAATGAATATATTAATCTTATCATTTTCTAAATTTTATTATCAATTTATTTAAATTGATCAGATTAATATTCAAATATTTATCATCTTATTATATTCAGGAAATTAGGTATAATCTTAGTAGATAAAGATGATACTTATTTTGTTTTTGTTTGATTTTGACTTAGCTAAAATTCGATTACTACTTTTAAGGAACACTATGTCTCTTTGCCATTTTATCTAACCACTTTGCAGGTACTGAAGGTGGGAAGACCGATGCAACTCCATCAACGTTGCAGATCGTGTAAAAGTTTAGCTGACAGCGGTTACAATATATAGATGTGACATTGCAGTCAATGTTACGTATAATATAGTTCCGTTATTTCCATAATATGATCGAGTCTCTCCAGTTCTGATAATCTTATCATTTTCTAATTTTTAGGATCAATTTATTTTAAATTGATCTTATTATTTTGTGATATTTATCACTAGTTATTTCGATGAATTTAGGGATTATTTAGTGGATGAAAACAGATTTAAATCGTGGATTAAAACTAATTTTGAATCAGTCAACGTTGGTTCATATTTTTCAGGAACCATGATATTCTCTCTGTCTTTGAATAACTGTCACAGGTAGTGGAGCAGTTATCTTTGGACCATTACTCAAAAGAGAACGTAGGGCAACTGTTGGGACTTTAAGAGAGGAGTGTGTGTGTGTAGAACTCGTCAATACATTCACATCAATATCTCTCTTATTATCTAAATCAACAAAGGTTTATATATATTTGTTGTGTTTGTAGGGTGTAGATTAAATTAAATGTTGTGAGTTTTTCAAGTAAATATTGTTTATCTACAAAAGGAAGTGTTACGTTGCAATAAGACTCTTTTTGTTGTAGTGCGCGAAAAAAAAAATTAAAGTTTGTGAGAGGCAGAAGATTAAATTAAAATTTAAGTAGTATTGATGTCCGGTTGCCAGCCGTGAAATCATGTTTTCGAAGTGCTTTTTCTTTTAGGAAACTAGGGTTGATATTTAATTCAAGAATCTCTCGGATAAGAGAATGTTTGACAAGATAAAATTTCAGATGAGATTTTATACTGTTTGGTATTTTATCTTATATTTCAACGTCATTGGATTTATAATATGTGTATTTAATTTATTTTTTTTAAATACACATGTTATATATTCAATTATTGGAATATAAAATGAAACACCAAACTAGAATAGAGAATCCGGTTCGATAAAATCCGGGACATCACCGGTGAACAAGAAAATAAAAAAATAGAATTACTAATGGCCAAAGAGGCCAACGAATGAACCATGGTATTGGTATAACGATGGGCCCAACTATAAATTACTTGATCAAAGTGCATAGCTTCCAGTCTAATGGATTGGCATATCCTACCAATATAGGAGAGATCTTCCCGATCTATACTCAACATCTCTTGGAGGCCCTTGCAATTAGTTTCCAAGATAATTTTATGACCTCCATATTCCTTAGCCGCATGCAAGAGTCTCAACGATATCTGGTTGAAACGAGGCAGATATTCATTTGGATCTAGAAACAACCGCCTTTCCATGCATATCGCAAACGACGGCTCCCAGACCAATACTATTGTTCGACTTAACCGAAGCATCGACATTGACTTTCCAAAAGCCACAGGGAGGCTTTTGCCAAGAATTCACTTTTAATTTTTGAATCGAGGAAGATGTAACCTGTAAAGACTCTTAAATTTCAACTCAAGATCAAAACAAATTTGGTGAGGATTGGAAATATGTTGAAACACCAACTGATTTATCTTGTTCCAATTAATCCTCGGTAGGATAGCAAATAAGCTATATATGCACTACGGGTTCATCAATCTTGGAAATTTGTTCGAATCATGCTCTAATAGGAAGAGCATGTCCACCCGATCCACATTCAATCTCAAAGGCGAAGTATTCCAGAAAAAACAACTCCATTCACAGTCCTTCAAGCAGTGTTCAAGAGATTCCTCAAACACCGCATCTCCGAGAAATCCGATCACACTCAACATCTTTCTTTTTTAATTCAGCAAGTCACCAGAATTATGCCTTGTGTGCATCGCCACATAAATGTAAGGAACTAATCCATTTCCAAATAGAAGTGTGTTTGATCTAGTGTTTTTAAAATCAGACCGGACCGGCCGATTCAACCGGTTTAACCGCGACCCGATCAGTCGGATTCCTTCATATGTGACTTGAAGGATTCGAACCCAATGCCTTTGTACCATGTGCTTAACCAATTAGGCTAATACATTTTTATGATATTATTTGAATATTAATAACATATATATGCACTAATTGAAAATAATAAATTTAAATTTTTATTAAAATCAATGTTTAGCATGTAATTAAAATAAGTGTCAACTTTTTTTTTAGCCACTTAAAATTTTAAAAAACTTATTTTAGCCACCTATTTTTAAACATTATTATTTTAGCCACTTTGGACTAAAATGCCCTTGGATTAAAAAAATAAAAATAAAAATAAAAAACTTACAAAAGTTGAGAAAAATTAGAAAACAAAAAATTTAAAGATCTGTCAATAGTTTCCTCTTCTTCCTTCACCTATTCCCGTCTTCGCCAACCCACCCATGTCCGACCAACCACTCCCCCAGCTCCCACCCTTTCTTTCCTCTCGTGTGCTGCACAGCAAGAAATAATAAACGCAGCAAGTCAGCAACAAACAATGAACGGACAGCAACTCGTCTCCAACATTGTCATCTCGAGAATGGTGGAGAACTCGTCGGAGGTCAACGACGGCGATGGCGCGGAGCTAGGGAGGTGAGAGAGACGACGACGAGCAGGTGCGCGTCGGGGCTGCGCGCTGGTGCTGCCGTGCGCGTCGCACGGCTGCGCGTTGGTGCTGTCGGGCGCATCGGGGCTGCGCGCTGGTTCTGCGGTGCGAGTCGGGGGCTGCACGCTCGTATTGCGCGTTGGGGTTGCGCACAGGGGTTGAGTAACACCATTTTTTCCGGCGAGTCGGTCTCGGTGATGTGTTTGGTGGCGAGATAATAGAGAGAGTCTAAGAATAAAGAGGAAGCCACGAGGGAGAGAAGGAGAGCGACATGGAAAGAAAGTGGAAAGAGAGGGGGCGACGCCATTTTTTCCGGCGACTTGATGGTGGCGCAGCGCGGCTCTGTGTTGGCAAGAGAATAAAGAGAGATGGGAAGGAGAGGAGAGAGAAAAAAGAGGAACGAGGTGCAACAGCTGGGAGGAATATATGTGTGGCCACTGGAATTGCTGCAGCACGGAGGAGATGGTTGACGGGGTAAGAAACGGGAAGAAAGGGCGGCGATGGTTTTCATTTGTTTTCGCAGAACTTCTGAGTAATGGAGGAAGATGAAGTTTTTCAAAATAAAATAAATCCAAAATAATATAAAATTCAATAATTGATGGGTATTTCAGTAAAATTGGATAAAATAATTAATTTTAAAATTTCGTGGCTAAAATAAGTTTTATAAAATTTGATGTGGCTACTCTTCCACATTGACTACTCTTAAAATAAATATTTAACAATATCTAATTTAACATTTTTTGAATTAATATAAATGGAGAGAAGAATTAAAATCTAAAATAGTGGCTTGTGAAATAATGATTAACAATATTTTTAATTGTTATTGTGTAGTATTCTTTGTAATTAAAATTAATATTTAATTATTTGACATATAATTATATATTTTCTCAAATTTTAGTATTTCTGTATTTGATGTTCACTATTTATTTTTATAAATATTATAATTTTAACTACTTAACTTATGGAATAACTATCGATAAATTAAACACTTTATTTCTTTGCATTGATATAAACTTGGTGTTCATTAAACTTATTTAATATATTAATCATGATATTAGTTTGTATAATTTTATTATGTTTTATTGTGTATATATACATATAAATATCATATAACGGATTATTCGGTATTTTCAAAACGGTTCAACTGATTGAACCAGTGATTCAGTAACTCAGTAATTTGACCGGTTCGATATCCGGTCCGATTTTAAAAATATTGATTTGATCTTCATTAAAAAAGGAAATGGTTAATTGCCAAAAATTCACCACCTTCCATTGAATTAATTTGCAATGCTAGTTTTACAATCATTAAAATTTTATGATTGTGTCTATTTTGCTACAAGTTAAAAAATTGGGTTATTATTGCAATATTTTAAAAGTTAAATTTAAATTGTAAATTTGTTAAAATATGATGAATTTCATGGCAATTAAACAAAAAAAAAAAAAGTCAACTCATTTCCGAAAGTAAACGACGACCCCAAATACAATAAATAATAATTAATAAGAGAAGCATGATAGCAACCACGCAAGCTCCTTATGTCAATCAAACGCAAAATTTCATCTTCATTTCCACTCGATTATCAAGAGATTTCTCAGAAATTGAAGTCGTCAAGACAGCTAAAAAGCATTTGAGGTCGTCTATTGCACATTTTGTATTGCATTCCGTATTACACACTCGATTTTCTTAGTTTTTTTTCAAATTTTTTCTCAAATTTCAATTTCTTATGCTTTGGTTTGATTTTACACTTATTATTTAGGTTCATCTTACCCAATTAGGGTTATATATATATATATATATATATATATATATATTTACTCTTTAATTTTTCAAATAATTCATTAATAATTCAAAATTTTAAATTAAATAATAAAAAATGACAATGCATCCTAATTGGGTTTGATGAATTCTAAATAATAAGAGTAAAATTAAACTAAAGCATAAGAAATTAAAATCAAAAAAAATAAAATTGAAAAAGAACTATGAAAATCAAGTGTGCATCAGAAGATTTCAACTGGCTAAAAAGTCATTCAAGCAATCGTGTTAAGGGGTTTAATTAGACTTTTTAATTATTAAAAAAAATTGAAAAAAAAAAGAGAAAAGTATATTGTGCCATGAAAGTTTCGGCTATTTTCTTACAACTATTATAATATATAAATAAAAAAGAGCAATGATATAAAAAGGTCATGTTGTAAGAGTGGTCGATATGTAATGTAATACAAGACGACGACATGAAAACATATGCAGTGGTGCTTATTGTCTGTGCCTCCGTCGCCGCAGCAGTTCTGGTCCTGTGTTGTCTCTGCAATGGTCGCCGGAAAAAGAAGCGGCCCGCCATCGTCAACAATGTTAACACCCCCCGCCCGGCTCCTCCTCAGCCGGTGTATCGCGATATTGAAAGAGGAGAAAAGCCAAAAAGCAGCGGAGTAGCGAAAGATGGTGGCATGGTAGTTCTTGGAGCAGGCGCAGCTGTTGCTGCAGCCGCGGTCACAACAGCAGCCGTTGTCAGTGCAGGTTGCGGCGGAGGTGGCGGTGATGGTGGGGGTGGAGACGGTGGTGGGGGCGGCGGTTGTGGAGGAGGCTGTGGAGGTTGCGGTGGCTGTGGAGGTTGAATATAATAAAATACAGATCGATACACTCTGTAAAATGCTGTTACTCTTTAATTGCCGTATTGTTGGAAAGCACATATTGCCGTATTGTGTGATGAACATGTTTTTCTTTTTCGTCTTTTGTGTGTGTGTGTGTGGCCTTAGTCCATGTTGGATCCACTAATACATATCTCTTTGTTTAGGTGCAATTTCTTAATCTTGCGTAAATCATCATCTACACAAGCACCATAATAATAATAGACTAATAGTAGTAGTGGTTTTATTCATTTAATTTGATAAGCTAAAGCAAACCAATAATAATAGTTTATAAATTAGGAGAAGTATGCAAATATAGTCGAGTAAAATTCTAGGCTATTCCATTTAGATAACGTCAGACACAAGAAGATAATCGAATGCAACTCAAATTTCTTACACTAACTACGATAAATTGTAGAAGTCATGGTAAGCACAGACTATATACCTATACTAGGCAATAAAGAAGACCCAAGAAGAAGCGTCTTGCAGTGGCAGAGTGCTGCATATAACGCTCCTCCACCTCCGATCCACCAGTTGACACCGTGCATCATGATGTAACGATAGTGGTGGAGTGGTCGGAGCTACTGTTGCCACGACACAGCCTGCTTCTGGTGGTGGAGATGGGAGCAGCAACTGTAGCAGTTAGCCAGTGATCGATAGCAGTAGCAGAGCAAAACGTTGGGAGTTTGAACTTTTGAAGTGAATTTACCTGTAGCAATGCAGCATCACAAAATGAGAGATTCTTCTCCTATTTTCAGTAAATTTTGTAACTAAGGGTTTTAATGTAGAAGTTGTAGAACCCCCAACCAAGTTTCTTCTTTTTTGTTGATCGCGAAGAATTTGCATGTTTGGCAATATATACAAATTAATATTCAGTTTTGTTCAAACAAATACTCCAATATATTTGAAATATAAGACCGGGTCCTGAGAATGGCTGGGAAATCACTCAATTTAAATCATATCTGAACTAAGATAAAATCAATCAATTCAAGCTAATCACCCAAAGTAAGTATATTAATTAAACAAGCATATTTGACGCATTATTCCATGTCGAATCAAAAGACCAGATCAACTGAATCAATGTCAGCACTCAGCAGATATGTTAGAATTAGAATCATGGAAAAGGATGAAGTCAATTATATATTCCTGTATCTTTTATGTATATATACATTTAAATATATATATATATATATATATATATATATATAATTTCCTAGGAAAAAAGGTTTTAAGTCAGAATTTCAACGTAAATGAACACAAGAATAACTGTTAGCTTACATTGATCAACTTTGTCACCAAGAAAAAAGTAAGTGTGGCAGACCACAAAGGAGAGAGTATATGGCAAAAGGTTGATGTTTTACATACCAAAAATGCAAAAATAAATAAATAAATAAATAATAATAATAATAATAATAATAATAATTCAAAAATGCAAAAAAAAAAAATAAAAAAAAAATAATAATGATAATGATGATAAAACAGGGAAAGATTTTGTAAATGCCAGTATGCAGAAGGGAGTAGAAACAAAATAATTATTGGATTTCCTTTATCTCATTGGTCATACCTCATCAGATTAAGCATTTACCTCTCTATGTACGTCGATCATAGAATCCATATCCATCCAGCATCAATCATACGAGCTAGTGCGGAGTGGGAGGAAATCATCTGTATGGCGTGCTCTGCTCATCAAAGCTCAATCACATGCTGCATAAATTGGAGAAGTCTCATTGACACCATTATATTCTTGAGAAAATGTCGAGCTTGCTAATTTCCTAAGATGGCAGAGAGACGATCTCAATACAATCTAAGTGTTTCATATCATGAATAATTGTCCCCAGTGTAGTTTTGATCTCTTCAAAGTTTACATGAGACTTATCTCCTGAAAGGAATAACTTGACCCGGTCCTTCACTGTAATCCAACTGCAACCAGGACTCTTTTTTATGCCTCTTAATCGTTTGGACAATCTCATTTCTTGTTCATCTCTCCTCTTTCCTGTAATGCCATAGATATCTGACAATACCACATATGGAGTAGCATTATTTGGTTCGAGTTGGAAGATGTTTTGAGCTGCAAGATTTGCTAGATCAAGGCGCATGTGCCTCTGGCTTGCACCAAGAAGGGCACCCCAAACTCCAGCATGAGGCTCAACTGGCATGGACTCGATTATCATTAGGGCTTCATCAAGAAGGCCAGCTCTACCAAGCAAATCAACCATGCAAGCATAATGATCAGGACCAGGTTCTAGTTGAAAGAAGGTCCTCATGGATTTGAAGTACTGCCGTCCCTCTTCTACAAGCCCCCCATGGGTGCAGGCAGAGAGAACACCTAGAAAGGTAACTTCATCAGGTTCCAGTCCTCCATCAACCAATTGCCTAAATAAATCAAAAGCTGCTTCTCCATATCCATTATGGGCAAATCCTGTAATCATAGAATTAAACGAGACAATGTTGGGGGTGGTGATGGATTTGAATATCTTGTAGGAATCATCTGCAGATCCACTTTTTGAATACATTGACACAAGGGAATTTTGGATTGACAAATCATGTTCCATAATCAATTTGATCACAGAAGCATGTATTTGAAGACCAAGGCTCAAAGATGCCAAACTTGCAGAAGCACTAAGCAAGCTACTTAATGTAAGAGGGTTAGGCCGGATTCCATCCCAGATCATCTGACAGAACCGACGAATAGCCTCCTCATGTTCTTCATTATTTACAAATCCTGAAATAAGAGCTGTCCAAGCAACATCATCCGGTTCAGGCATCTTACTGAATAACTCAGCACATTTTTCAGTTAAACCTCGGTTGGAGAATCCCGTAATTAAGGTGGTCCATGAGACTGAATCCTTGAAATCCATTTTCTTGAAAAGTTCATTCGCCTCTTCAAGCCTTCCAGCTTGAACATAGCCATAAAGAAGGGAATTCCACGAAACTACATCTTTCTCTCTCATCATGTCAAACAAAATTCTTGCTTCATTGATAAAGCCAAAGCTTGAATACATTGCAATGACTGAATTAGCCAAGAACACATCATACTCAAACCCCAAACGTGACAAAAGGCCATGTACTTGGCAACCTTCCCTATATCTACCAATTCTGCCACAAGACTCAAAAATCACAGTGAGAATTGTAGGTTCGATTCCAAGCTGGCCTTCCCTTCTTAACAGCAAGAACAATCGAAAACCATCCTCAAAACGACCCACTTTCATGTATCCATCAATCATAGAACACCAAGTGAACTCATTTTTACTCTCGTCCATCAAATCAAACAACTCCCTAGCCTCATTAACTCTCCCTCTCTTACAAAAACCATCCACCATTGAGCTCCAAGAAACAACATTTTTCTCCAACATGCCATCAAAAATCCTAACAGCCTCCTCCAATCTCCCAGTCTTTAGATACCCATTCATCAGCACATTCGAGCAAAATGGATCCCTGCATCCTAACGGCATGCTCCTATACAATTTCTCAGCATAATCAAACCTACCCGCATTAACGAAACCCATAACCATTGCTGTGTAAGACAAAGCGTTTCGCTCCGGCATCCTCAGGAACAATCTAAATGCCTCATCCACACCACCCACTCTCTTCATATTTCTCACATAAGCCGTGATCATCGCATTCCATGTCGCTACAGTCCGTTGAGGCATTTCGTCGAACACTTTCCGGGCACTTGTGATTTCACCGTTGTTCGCGTAAGCAGACACCATGGCGGTGTAGGTAACGACACTTTTCTCCGGCATGCGGCGGAACAACGACTCCGCCTCCCTAATGTCCCCGCTCCGGCCATATTTTGTTATCAGATTGTTGCAGCTTACAACAAAATTGTTAGTTTTAGCAGTGGATTTTGAAAGGGTTTGGGCAGCCGGAGGAGTTGAGTACGTCCGTTGAAATGGGAGGCGAATGTTCGGTTTACGACGGCGGAGAGATTTACATATATAACTTGGCTTCTTAGCCGCCAGCATGGCTCACAGCAGCGCCGCCGCAGAGAAAGCTAAATTACATTATGCATCTGACACTCCAGATTATTGATTAAATTAATCTTATAAACTAAAAAATATATATATATATATGTTGCGTCTATTGCTAATTTTACATAATGTATATTGAATTTAATTCAATCGATAATTAATTGATTTATAACATTATTTCATTCAGGAGGAGGGTAGGTCCTATAATGGAATTTGGTCGGAGAAAAATATTTTATAGCCTGATTTCATAGTCATCACTCTGCCTACGGCCATAACGTGAAATGTAGAAAAATTATATAACGTGTGTGGGTGTACTGTATATACTCATGAATATTTTAATACGTAGTATATGAACCCACATTCTAAACTAAAAATTAGAAATTATTGTGAGATCCACTTGTTAAAATATTTATAGGTGTATGTTAGTTTATAATAAACAAACATGCGTTATAGAATTTAATGAAATGTATTGTGTAACACAGTGATCGAATCATGTTGTAGATTATGAGTTTATGGTCCAATAGTTTAATGAAAGACTGCATAAGTTGGCCACTATGACTTTTGAGTTTTGAGTACCTCAACTTGTCATTTCATATAAAGGTTTTATTTATCCCAAAATTTGTTCTCATTTTCTTCTCTAAATTCAAACTTATTTAAGGTATTTACTTTTACTCCTTAGGTTGTTGCTAAATGATATCATAAATGCCGTGTTTGAGTTCAAATCCTAGTTATTTTGGGATGATTTAGTTGGTGAAGCGTATAAATCGTTGAGTTTACATCGATAAGATTATGAGTTCAAATTCCACTAATATCTTATAGGTTTAGCTCATCGATTATCGTACATGTAGTCTTTCACATGTGGTGTAATTACATTTGCATGAATTTGAGATTTACAATTTACCCTTAATTAGAGTATGCAGTGAATGTGGAATTTTTCTTGGTCACAAAATTAAATTAAACTATTTGATCTATTATAACAAATTCATTTTAGAGTTGAAACTTTGAAAGAGTTCAATGCGCGAAAGATTGGAGATTCACACAATATTTAATAATATAAATTATTTTTTGAGCGAATTAATGTGGAGTGTCGTTGTTTCATACTTTGTGGTTTATTTGCGCACCTATATATGCAATTATGTAAAAAAATATATGATCAGTGTTAAAATTGATTTGTATCCGCATGTCTACACAATTTTACATCAACGCAAAACAAATTCAATTAGCAAACAATTGGATTAAAGATTATAATCATAATCTATTATTATTATTATTATTATTATTATTATTATTATTATTATTATTATTATTATTATTTATTAATATAAAAAGTGTATTATCTTACAATTTTGAGTTTACCTATTATAACCTTATTTTATATTTTATCTAAGGGTTGTTATATAATATTTTATTATTATTTGTATTCTAATTATCTTATAATTTTAAGTTTATCTATTATAACCTTATTTTATATTTTATGGGTAATAATATAATCATATAATATTATTTAATCTTTTATTATTTTTTGTAGTATGACTAATCAATGATAACTTTCTATTATCCCTATCCTATAAAGTTGTCGTCACAATTCATCACATATATAAAAAAACTCACAAAAATATTGAAGAGCAACCACCATAATTCTTCTACAAATTATCAGTCAAGGTATTTTTCAATATTTTTGTATTTTTTTACGTGTTGCGGTTTCTGTTCTATGTATGAGCAGTTCAGATTTTATGCTGCACTTTTTCACGTTTTACTATTAAATTTATAATTTTAATTATATTTTTGTATAGAATAAATAATCATAGTCAACATTTATCAACAAAAGATAAATTTAAAAAAGAATAAATAATAATTATGAATTAAGTAACCATAATAATGAATTATTAATTAAAAATTAAATATTAAATAGTAGATATTAAAAAAAATTATAGACCCTAATTGTGTGGGATGAAATTTAATAAACAATTGTTAAAATTAAACTAAATCATATAAAATGAAATTGAACAAAAAAAAAAATACAAGAAAAACTTGTAGTTTGAAAGTGCAACAAGCAATGAATCAGAGAGAGTGCAACAAAAAATCCCATGTGATGTACGAAGGGTGGCATTTTTTTAGTTTTTACTTCCGTAATTGTGTTATTTTAGTCTTTTTATAAAATTTTCGATGATAATATCATGGAAAAGCTAAAATTGACATAAAATATTTAGAACAAAGTTTAAAAATTATCATCAATGTGAATCTTTAGTATCTTTTATTTGTGAAAACTCCAAAAAAAAAGTGACAAGTGGTAGTAAAGTAATACATAGTTTTTAAGGACTAAAATCAAATCCAAATTCAAATCCACAATCTAAATCACACCACACAGTATGTGTACATGTAAACTCCTATATAACATCTATGAAACTAAATTTGTCCTCATATGATTTCAGTATCAATTTTCAAAATCTAAAAAGTTAATTAATAAAGTAGAAATTACGAAATGGATTAGAGCTTGACGAGTTGAGTTGGATTGGATTAAGATTATGATTAATAGTTAAGTGATATAGTTAGAATTGTAATAATAATATATTAGATTATATGAAAAATATGTTATATTAGGTAAACTTAAGATTACATTATTGCTCTTAATGCTTTTATGTCAATAATTTTTTAATATCTAATTGTGTACATATTTGAAATAATCTTAATCATGTTTAATTATATATTTTACCTTTTGTTTTAGTGGAATTTCGGATGTCAATATTTTTTTAATATCTATGTGTACATATTTAAAATAATAATTAATCATGTTTAATTATTCTACCTTTTACATATAGAGTTATGTTTTCATGCCAAATGCTTATTCATGCTTCCTCTATAAAGTATTGACCATACTTATACCGTTGAATTTTATCTCACATTTATTAATAGTTGTATTAAAGCCGCAAAGTTGTCTGATAAGATATAGAGTAGCTGATATGTTGCCTTATATTAATTATAATTATAATAATATATTGACAATTTAAATTTCATCTAAAATTCATTTAATGTGAAATTATTAAAACCACAAATCAAAAGTTTTTAAATAGATAAATGTTTTATGCATATTAATATATATTCACCAGTTACTTTGTAAATTATTTTATGTTTTGTACTTTTGAATATTCTTCGTTGTTTTGCAACCATTTACAAAAAAAAAGTAATTATTTTTTTACTTACAAAAACTTTTTTATTTTTCGATACAAAGAAAAACATGAGTATTCATAATGCATTGTATGTGTCAAGTCCATCTTCAAGTAATTTCAATCATTATAAATTATTTCATCCATGATATATATTTGAATAAGTTCCATGATTTTGTTATTATTTCCCTCTTTGAAGCTAATATTGAAAATTTGTTTGTATATTATTATTCAATAACATTTTAATCAACAATTTGTATCTATAATAGTATTACAGCTACCAATGTATTTCCACAAAGAAGACTTGTATGTATGAAAATAAAATATTCTGATTCAAAACAACGGAGTGCATGGTGTAATTGTAATACTCAGCGAGCAAGAGTATCGTATCCCATAGAGACTGTAATTTCTATGTTTTCAAACACAAGTGCTTTGTTGAATATGTAGACCTTAGAGTGTTAATTATAGATTAGTTATTAGAATACAATGAATAATAAAATATTAAATAATATACGATGATTACATTATTACTCTTAGAAATAATTTAAAATAAAGTTACAATAGGTAAACTCAAAATTATAAAATTATTAGAATTTAAATAATAATAATAAAATATTAAATAATATTAGATGATTCATTTGTCGCCCTTAAATAAAATATAAAATAAAGTTATGATAGATAAACCAAAAATTGTAAATCTTTCTGAAGATTTGTATTTCTACAAAAATCAGAATAATTTCTCAATATTCGTAAAGAATCATCTAGGATACCAATATAGGGATATTTTTCAACAAATCCATAATTCAGAATTCAATCTTCTCTTGATTGAATGGACAGAAATGGAATTTGAGTGTATTATGCACATGGAAGTCATAGGAGATGATGAAAATATATCTTGGTATGATCGGTTAGATGAAGTAGAACTACATAATATTGAAAATATGATGGAACCATGATGATGCAATGTATTCTTTTGTATTTATATTTGTATTTTTTTTTAAAGAAAAGGAACAAAAGCTGAAATCAAGGATTCAAGGCGCAACAAAATAAGAAAAAAAAAAGACTTGACATGAACCAAGAATTTGACACCACTCTCATCAAAGCTTTCTAAAATTGCAAGCAAAATAAGAAAGTGTAGCACAATGATCGAAGATGAAGATGATCAATCTTGTTGGAGGGGAGAATTTTGGAACAACACAAAATGTTTCATTTCTTCTATAAGTAATATCAATATATTAGAGCATCTACAATGCCTAGAAATATGTTGACATGACACTCACCGTATTCCTACACTTCAGATATTTTCTGTTGTAAGAATGGGAAAGATGAAGAGAAAGGTTGAATGTGGAAAGCCCGCAACTATCTAGGAATTTTAGAATTAAGAGAGTGGGAAGAAAGAGAAAATGGGGGCAACGCGCCCCAAGAAATTAAACGTGCAGCTCACTACCTTGTGGTTGTGTGGGGGGATGAGTAAGGATGTGGGCCCCCTCTGCAGCCTGCCCCCTCCACCTTTAATTTTTTTTTTCGGTCTTGTCTTGGTCTTGGGTGTGGGTTATATATATATATATATATATACACACACACACACACATATATATATATATATATATATATATATACACACACACACACATATATATATATATATATATATATATATATTTTGTGTAAATCTATAAATATAGACAAAAAAAAGGTAAAAAAGGGAGAAAAGGGCAACATATAAGGGTATAGTAGTTTATTGGGCAATTTGGAGTTATGACACACTTGTCCCCATACCCAATGATTGGGTAAGTGTACAATTTTTAAATAACTAGGCATTAAATGCACTGACCTAACATTAAAAAATGTTCTGAAATTGTAACGAAAATTTTATCGATATAACGAAAATTGATGAAAATTGTTCATTAATAACGAAAATTGTTCATTAATTATAACGAAAATATACAATTTCTGAACTATATCGTTATATCATTATTATAACGAAAATTTTATTAACGAAATTTTCATTATCATTATAACAAAATTATAATGAAAATTTTCTACAATGAACTATAATGTTATATCGTTATAACGAAATACTTCATTATTAGAAATAAATATCGTTATTAAAAAATGAACAATATCGTTATAATGAACTATATCATTACTAATAACGAAACTGTAATAATAATAATAACGAAATTACTACTATTATTAATAACGTAATTGTAATTGAATAACTATTTTTTTCGTTATCAATATAACGAAATTTGGTTATTGAATAACGAATTTTTTCATTGGGCATAACGAAAATGCATAATGAAATTTCGTTTTTGAATAATGAAATTGTAATCGTTATGGCCGATCAAGTTTTTACATAAATGCGTTATTGTTTCTTTTATGTGTTGGTCAAAATAAGGTGGGTAAATGCATAAATTTGTATTTGTATAGGTAGGTATTAGTTGAGGCAAATAAAATTCAATTTAATGCATTTAATTTTGTGTAAGAGAGGTTGGTGGTATAATGTACTTATATTGAAGGTAGGGTTTGATCCCGAACATTCAACACCAAAACACAAAAAATATATTGAGAGCTTGATATAGAAGAATACTGAAGAAAGAAACGACGTCTTCATCAAGAAAATACTCTTCGGCCGGCCTCGAAAAGTTTTAAATTTTGAAAGGTGCGTTTCGAGTTTATTTGTAAAAGAAACGTAGGATTTTTGTTTTAAAGGTACCTATTGTTACGTTTTTATGTTTCTAGTTCTAAAATAACATGTAAATTTATAAACTAGTGTTGTGGATGCTTGATTTAATTTTGTAACCTTAGGCTAAAAGCGTAAAGGTGGGATGAATTTTCGTTATGTATAAAATGAATTTTCGTTATGATTTCACTTTAGTTATGGCTAAATTTTCGTTATTCATAAAATTAATTTTCGTTAATATGAAAATTATCGTTATGGCTTCACTTTAGTTATAATTAAATTTTCGTTATTGCCTAAATGAGTTTTCGTTATGGCTAAATTAATTTTCGTTATGCATAAAATGAATTTTCGTTAACGGACAACTTGTATTTTCGTTATGTTGAAATTAGATTCTCGTTAATGTTATTTTTTATTTTCGTTATGTTGAAAATTTAGTTTTCATTATACATAAATTTAAATTGTCATTATCTTTAAAATTAACTTTCGTTATGTTAAAATTAAATTTTCGTTATAGTTCAATTTAAATGATCGTTATGTTAAAAACCAAAGTTTCGTTATTGATAAATTAAATTTTCGTTATCTTTAAAATTACCCATCGTTATGCTTTAAATTGTCACTAAAGTTTCGTTATAAATAAAAAATATTATTCATTTCGTTATGCTTAAATTATGCTTTCGTTATGCTTAAATTATGCTTTCATTACTATCAAATTTTGCTTAAAATTTAAAGTTTCGTTATGCTTAAAATTGAATTATCGTTATGCTTATGTGAAAATAAATTGAATTATCGTTATGCTTAGAATTGAATTATTTCGTTATGCTTGAAATTATTGTTATGCTTACGTGAAAATAAATTTTCATTATCTTTAAATTGGAATTTTTTGTTATCACAGATGGTTAGACGTCGTATAATTGTACGACATAGTGGTCGTTGGGAGAGAGCTCAATATGTAGATGGTGTGGAGGAGCTGATCATCATGTCATCTGATGATATCTGTTTTAGGATACTGATGAGAGAGATACATGAGTTACTGGAGACCGATCCCATCTCTGTCGAGTACCAGTTATCATGGATGTCGAGCACCAATAGCGGGAGACAGATCAAGACAAGACTGAAAGATGATGCTGATTTGCTTGACTTGCTCCACGAGCAGAGTCAAGAGATGATTGTGTATGTTGTTCAGAAAGGACGCAGCAGCTCAAGGGTCATCCCTGACACCGTCCCCGAATATAGAGAACCGGTCAGAGAGGAGGTTCGTGATGATACGCAGCAATATGAGGCTCTAGAGCACGATTTTGACGACGATGCATTCCCACATGAAGCAGGAGAAGAAGGAGAAATTCCTACTACTGATGAAGAAGCGGAGGAGAATGTGAGAACGGACTTGCTCGAATCAGTGTTCACAGAGTTCACGGGATGGATTCGTTCTACAGGGGGTACGGGACAATTGATAAGCATGACCGGAGGAGCATCATCGTCGAACACTAGGGCTGAGGATGTATCTGAGAGGGGTGGGAGCAATTAGCTTGTTCCACTTGCGAATATTGACGTTGCAGGCCCACTGAGTTGGGACGAGCCTTCAGCAGCCAATACGGATGAACTTCATAAGTGTGCGATTTTCCGCACCAAGGATGATTTGGCCCTAGCCGTCGGACTGTATCACATGCAGAATCGAGTGGAGTATGCCGTGTATCGATCGAACAAGACACGGCTGGTCTACATGTGCAAGCATGGCAGGGAGTGCCCGTTCAAGTTGTGTGCCATTGTGGATGGAGTTGTTTGGAGAATCTACAAGTTTGACGGCACTCACACTTGCTACATGGATATGAGCCGAATTGCCCCACGACAGGTGCCTACACGGGTGATTGCAAAGTATTTTGCACGTAAACTGGTCGATGAGGGGGTTGTTCTGAAGCCCAAGAGATGGTCTTCGAGCTTCTACGTGAGTACGGGATTCAGACTGATTACAATTTCGCTATGCGCTCGAGGAACATTGCAATTGAGATGGTCTAAGGGGACTTTGATAAGTCCTATGCGCAATTGCCCGCATTTCTACACACGTTGCAGCTGCGGAATCCCGGGACATTGTACGAGTTTCAGACGAACACCGTACATGAGCTGAAGTATACATTTTTGGCACTCGGACCGTGTATTAGTGCCTTTTATGCGGGTGCAAGATCAGTGGTTGTGATTGATGGGACACACTTGAAGGGGAAGAACAAGGGGATTATGTTTGTTGCTGTGACGAAGGACGGCAATGAACAAGTGTTACCTATTGCAGTTGGTATCGGTCCGATCGAGAATGATGACACTTGGATCTGGTTTCTAAATCGGTTGCATATCACTTTTGGCGAGA